>CAXIVR010000008.1:111661499-113127749 GCA_964035755.1 Teleogryllus oceanicus | reverse complement strand
AAGTAAGAATTGATAAAGGAAAGTGGGTGAGGCTAAATTTGGACATTTTTATAATCACGTCAAATACATTTGCTATTTGCTTATTATGGATCTCACATTATCGGTTTCTCTGAGCTTCTTCGATGTGATCATGTTCAGTGTGGACCATGGTCTAATTTATGTCCATGATGTTCGTTTTGTTATCACTATTTGCTCCAAACCAAAAATCCAACCAAAAATACCAAAAACAAATAACACTATACCTTTCTTAATTCCGTCTAAAAATTAATCAAACCATCAACGTATTACAATTTAAAATTATTCAAAAATTACGGAACATATGTGTTATCTTCCTATTATTATTATTATTATTAGTATTATTATTATTTAAACTTTCTTTATTCACAGTTTCCTGGTATTGTACAATCACAGATATCAATCAGAGCATGATTACATAATGATGTAGAAACACATACAATCAAACATTAAAACATATTACTATCAAATAAAATTATTATTATTATTATTATTAAATTAATTTCAATTTTCGTACATACTAACTTGTTCGTGGCTTCTCAAAATGGCGGCTGCCTGGCGCCTCTGGCGGTGTCCGCCGCCGCGCGTCGTCTGTGGGCCACCCCTCGCGCGCTTTTTACGAGGGCGACGCGCCCTGGGCGGGAAGGAAGCCGGCTCTGCGCCGGGAGCTTCGCGAGCAAACAGGCCGGGGGCGGGAGGGGGAGCCTGGTCCCACGGCGCCATGCGCTGGCTCAGGGCGCGGCCCGTGACGAGTATCTCTCTCCGCGAGGCGCCTCTCTGATAAGACGGCTTCCTCCCCCACTTCCTCCTTGCCTTCTTCTTTTCTCCTCCTTCACTTCTTCTCTTCTTTTTTGTTCCCTTCTCTTCTATTTTAAATCCTTCAATTTTCGGTTTCTTTCTTGTTTAGAGTTTTCTCAATCTCATTTCTTACTTTCTTCTTAAGAAAATATTAAATTTTTGCAATACTATCACTGATTGTTTCCTTTTTTGAACATCTACAACCATTTTCCAGACACTCGTTTTATTTCTGGATGCGACATACAGTTTTGTTAAGGTCATTTTATACACGTGTATATGAAGGGAAAATGTTTCAACTCGATTATTTCAACACACCGTCGTCGTACCCATTTCTACTTCTGAACCATAGCTCCGCCACAAAATGCATTCTGTTCATTTTAATCGATTTATATGAAACTTTTTGCGTCATTTCAGTGGCCCGTCAAAACTATTATCCCGAACTTTTCTTTTGGCCCGAAATAATCATTCAAACAACTTGATACAATGTTATTGATTTTGAGGTCGTTTCATAGTATTTAAAACGTTATATCTTATTTTCGGTGATTAATTCTTAAAATGACGATTAACTTTCTTACTTTCACTCTGAAGAAAAACATGCTGAAAAAAGGTGTTTCTCTTTAACATTTCCTAAACAAATTTTATGTATTTATAATATTCCTCTTCATTGGCTCAAAGTGTCTGCAAATTATGAAATTGGTGTTCAATTACTTAAATTTGTGGTACATAATGGGTTGTAAAATTATTCTATATAAATTGCTTTCCGCTAGAACTTAAAATTGCCCGCGTAAAAAACTGTCATGTTACTTGGCTGGAACATTATGTCCCGAATATTGTAGAATATTAGTAGGTGAAAAACAGATCATAATTATCGATCTTAGAATTAATTGTTAGTTGCTTTGTTTTCGTAAGTATAACATTGTCTTTTTGCACACCACCTACTTCTCGGAGAATTCATATTTTTTCATGTTGGACTAGCTATTCATGCATTCTGCGCCAAATAAATCGCAATTAATGGCAAAACATATGACCGCTTTATTAAAATATCCTTTTCAAACGGACTCGTGCTATATTGATATCTAGAGTAAGACAGGTAAGACCAGATTTTTAAATCAAAAGCATGACATCAACTCCTTCGTGATTTATGAGTTTTTTGCGAGGTACTCTGGAGTCTATTCTATTAGTGAGACACATCATGGGCTTGTTAAAAAGTTCGGCCACGAAAAAGTTATGGAAATTGGATGTCTCTGGCTTCCTTGGCGCGTCACCGTGAGTCGCTTAAAGAGGTTTGCACGCGCTTGATCGACTGCCGCCGAGGTTTGCGAGAAGACCGATACTTTGGGGCGAAACTTTATCTGAATGAATAATGCATTAAAGTCCCATGATTGAGGATGCGTGGCAACGAACTCGCGAGGTCATAAAATGATCCTCCAATTATTCCGATAATTTAAATCGCCTATAATAACCGCATGCGATCAAGCGGAGCGGTTGGTTCACTGCGTCCGTGGCGTGGACGCGATTTAAGAGGGGGTGAGTGACCCACCGTTCCCTGCAGGCGATGCTGCACAGCGGGCAAACTGTAGTAACACCGGGAGGAAAGTAAACAAACTCGAGAAGAAAGTGATAAGGGTACGAAAGCGAAAAGATTTTTCTGTGGAATTGAAAAAACAGAAGATAATGTTCCAGACTAATGACTTTTTCAAAAAGCTATTGAGACGTTTTGTATTCAAATATGTTTTATTTATTGATCGACATATAATCAATAATATTAGAATTTCAAATAATTTGCCGAAGAATATTTTGTTAAGATCTTATCTACTACATTTTAGGTGAAGTTTCAAAGGTCATCTCTGATATTCCTTTTTGTTAGTTCCGAACTTAATATGTGATATTGGGCGCTAAGGATACAGCTCAGAAGACAGTACACTTGCAAAAAAGTATAGCTCAAATAGCGGCCATATTCTATAGAAATCTCTATACTAGATCAATCAGTGATTTAGAGACACAAATGGGGAAATACTTAAGCCTCAAAGGAGAAAAAGTTCCTCCCGTTCTATATTCTAAGGTTCGAACAGCTTTACAATAAATGAAACGAGGAAAAACTTCTGGAGAAGCTCAGAATCCCCAATGAATGTCTTAAAAATAGTGAGGACATAGTAATTAAACCAATGACGAGTCTATTCAATGACATACGAACTAAAAAAGAAATACCCAACATTTACAGCACAATTATCCTGTTGCATAAGAAAGGATCCAAAACTGACATTATCGTTAAATTAGCCTCTCATCACACATTTATAAATTATTTTCTAAGATCATAACCCGGAAATTAACCGTGACTGTAGGTGAAAACCAGTCACTGAGCCAGCAGGATTTAGATCAAGTTATTCCACCATCGATCACTTACAAACAAACTAAATATTTGAAGGATCACAGGAATTCAATTTAAAAATATTTGTTGCCTTTGTAGACTTTGCAAAAGCATTTGACTGAGTTCAAACATCCGTACATCATTCAAGCAATGAAGAAACAAGGAATTGAAAATAAATATATCAGACTACTAGCAAAACTGTATATACACAGCTACGGAAGAATCAAAACAGATATAGAAGAACCTCTCTTCCAATTGCTCAGAGGTGTTAATCAGGAAGACTGGATTTTTCCAAAACAGGCCACTTATATTCGCGAAGTCATGGTTAAGAAACTGAAGTGTCAAAATTGAGAAAATAAAGGATATAATTACTATGTTAAATGAGCTACAAGTTAAATATGAGGAAGTAGGATTATACATGAACTTAAGCAAAACAAAATTAATGACAAATAGTAATGAAATTCAAATAAAACTAGACCCAGATATTATTATGTTCATGGGAATGTCTATCTGACACATACAGTTAAAACAAAGAAGGTATTAGAAGAATATCACAAGCATGGGCAAATTTTTGGAGATAGAATTTTATATTAATGAGCAAAACACAAACGATAAAAAGTAAAAAAGGTATCCTAGACAATTGCGTTCTCTCTGTACTCATTTATGGCGCTCAAATTTGGTGAATTACCGAGCAACAAAAGAAAGCATTATAAGTAATTCAAAGGAAAATACCAAAATTATTGCTGTAAGACTACGTAAGAAACATGGAAATCAGAACATAAACGGAAGCAAAATCTCTGTGCCCAAATACTGACGTGGAGATGAGCGAGGCATCTAGTAAGGATGAGAGAAGATCGCTAGGCTCATTTCAGAACGGTCTGGGATCCGAGAATTGGCAAAGGCAGGCAGAAAGACCAAGTACAAGATGGGCAGACGAAATGAAGCGAACCGAACTGCTCAAACCGAGAAGAATGGAAGAGTTATGAACAACTAAAAGAGCACTAATATAAACTTAAAATTGTGTGAAAATATGTGAACCTTAAAATTTTAATCTAACAATCCCACAATCATGTAGCTCAGTTGTGAGGCTTGAAATTAATGAGCTATCCTCAATCTTGAAGAGATCTTTACCCTGTTTGGAATCCTACTAGCTTCATTATTATTATTATTATTATTATTATTATTATTATTATTATTATTATTATTATTATTATTATTATTATTAAGTTTCAAAGGGTTGTTGCAAATTACCGTAAATACGTGCTCCTAGTGTAAAGCCCAGAAGCCACATTTAACAAATACCACAAGCCATACTAACAACAACAATAATAATAATAATAATAATAATAATAATAATAATAATAATAATAATAATAATAATAAATATTTAAGCTTGTTCAAAACTTGTGGTGCTAAACAGTACCTAATTTCTTGCCCTTAGTAATGGTTACGTAATACTATTTATTCCACAGTTACTCTCCGAATTCACACATCTGTCATCATTTTTTGTAAAACTCATTACAAATCGTAGAACATTAGGTGCGAAAGAAATATAATTTAATCAGAACTTTTGAAGCCATTTTTGTTAAAATTATGAAAACGTCCCAGGGACTTCATGTAAAGTATGCCCCAAAATTAAAACATCGGTTTTTAATTGAAGTGGCCGTGACATCAGCTAGATCGAGTGGTGAATATCTATTATAGAGAAAATCGGCTGAACGCTTTAGCAGCTAGTATTGTACACACAGACAGAGAACCCACACAACTTAGATTCTGACATCACGTGTTAGAGGGTTTTTCTAAAACTACCAACTGGATTTATTCGGCCGAAAATTCGCCATTTTTTGCGCAGCATTGCATAACTTTCTACTGCGTAAGCGGTAGCAAGGAAGTGAAATTGTTTTCATTCAACCAGTATTTGTCTCCTGATACGAAACTGATATATTTTTGAGTATCGATACAAAAATTTCCAAGACATTTATCTAAAAAATCGTGGTAATTATATTGTTTAAGCAACTAAAAGGCGATTTAAGTGACTCATGACACATACAGAAGTGACCACTTACTTATTCGATTCCTGTAGCTCCGATTAGAGCAGCCGGCCGCTAGAATTCTCCTCCAGACAGCGACTGAATTCGACCTAGTTGAAAAGCTAGTGTCGAAAATCTTGCCGCCGTCAGGACTTGAACCTAGGACCTCCCGGTCAGAAGCCCTGCAGTGACATCAGTTAATGCACTGAGCTACCGCTACCGGTACATGTATGAGAACAACTGATAATGACATATAACAACTGATATGACCTGACAATTTATCTATTTTTGTTTTAACATTACAAGAATTGTATTACTTTGAAATTACTATTTACAATATCCAGACATATGTAGATTTACTTTTATAAATATATACAACATACATCTAATGCCAATCGGTCTAATTACAGACTCTACTTAGTGTTCACATCTGCGCTTGTAGTGTATCCAGGCATCAAAACATTCGACTCAAAGCGTCGACATTTACATGCTCAAGCCTCTTTTTGTGAATTATGCTGATGTTGTAATGCTGGATCATTAATGGCCAGCGCATTAGTCGAGGATAATTTCCCGCGCAGTTTTTCAACCACACTAGAGAGTAGTGGGTCAGTTTCTATTTTTATAATCACTTGGCCATCTTAATAGCACTTTCATTTCTGGAGTGCCCAAATAATGGCGCTGCACTCTTTTTCTGTCGTACAGAATTTCTGCTCTGCATCAGAAAACTTCCTACTTAAGTAAAGTATCAGATACTCATGCCCATCATCATGCTGTGTCAAAATAATTCCCAATCCCCTATCGCTGGCATCTGTTTGAATCACGAATGGTTTAGCAAAGTTTGGTGCATGCATGTGTCGCTACACAGTTTGGTAGGGGGTAGTACTCAGTTTTGACCACGCTATTTAATTTCCTGTAATCTATAGGTCTGTTTTTCCCGGTTGCTCCCCCATACGATACGGCGCGCTACGTATAGTTTTGGACTTGTCTGTCACTTCTATATCCATTGTCATTACATCAGTTAGGTCCGGCTTTTCAGAGAATATGTCTTCGTATTTTACAATCATGTTGATCAGTGCTTCACGAAATTCACATTCGACTTACGTCCCTTCTAACATTGATTCAACATCGACTGGCTCTGCGTCAAGATTTACTGCGAACTTATCTAATTCATCTTCTTCCACTTCCGGATTCTGCCTGTTAGTCCCTAAAAAGTTTAAATACTCGGTTCGTTGGTGATATTTCTTAAGCATATTGATGTGATAGACCTGCCCTTCTTTCTTACCGGGCAATCTCACTACATAATTAGTTTCGGATACTTGTTCCTGCACTTCTCCCGGCCCGACCCACTGTACCGACAACTTGCATGTCTTATTCGGCGTCAACACCAGAACGCGGTCCCCGATAGCTAACGTCCTATGCCTCGCTCTCTGGTCATAATAAACTTGACGTTTTTCCTGCTCGCTCGCTAGTCTTTGGTGTGCGAGTTCCTTCGATTTACGTAATCTGTTTATTAACTTAAACACACGCTCTACCACCGAACTTTCCTCCTCTTCCACTCCCGCTAAGTGTTCGTACAGAAAGGTTATAGGTGTGGGTAGATTTTGCCCAACACCAGCTCCGCAGGAGTGTACCCTAAACTTTCGTGCACTGTTGTGCGTAGCGCGAACAGATTGCAATTGTGCATTACTTTGGCGGCGAGATGCTTTTAGTGCTGTATTGGCGAGTACCGATTTCTAGGAGGTGTTTGTGTACATCTGGTGGTCGGTGGCAGGTGGTGAGGGGGTGTGAAGGGCGACAGCGCGCAGGGGCGAAGAGGCACAGCCTTCTGCTGATGGCTTCTCGCGGCGGACGGAGGCTCAACGAAGAGATTGTTTCGAAAGAACGTGCTTGGGCGGAGGTGAGAAAGTGCTGTGAGAAAGAGACTTGCGGGAAGACACTGACTGTACGTGTAAATGGCTGGATTGCCCATTTGTATTTTGTGCTTTCAATGCGCGGCTACGTGCTGGAAAGCCATGGGAGTGTGGCGGCGAAAGAATGTCGAGAGGCGGGTGGCCGCGCGGGTAGGAAGCGATTAGGGGTTGCGCCCTGGTAGCGAACTCGACCGCGAGATTGAATATAGCACATACTCATTCTGAAAATGAATTGTCACAAAGGGTAAGGATTGGACCCCACCGGGATACGATTCCGGGAACTTCTGTTATGCAGATTGATGCTCCGAACTGCGCTGTAGATTCAATCATTGCACTTGTGACAATTTAACGATGTGACAGCGATCCCAGATCGTATTTAATTGTAATGTTTTGGTGCAAAGTTGGGTTGCGCCTACGCCGCGTTCGGCTAGTCGCTGGCCATGCCTTCCCAGGTAGCTCGAAAAGGTGGTCAAGGGCAGGTTAATAGATACTGTCGACTCTGATTATAGTCAACATTAGTTATACTGGACGAAGGCACCGGTCCTAATACACATACTACATAATACACACCAAAATTTTATGTTATAGTTAACTCTCCATTTCAGCTATAGCGTCTCGCTAGAGAGTTGAGAGGGCAAATAAAGGAATATTCGCCTCAGAACCGCAAAATCGTAACACTTGAGGTTTGAAGATACAGCTTCTCCGTAGTTTTTTTTAATCTTTTATGGTAAATGAAAGAGTATGAGGGAACCCTGCTACCGTGTGAATTGCTTTAGCTTATCAGTAACAGTTCTGCCACACACGTTCACAAGCAAAAAATTTAAAACTAGTAAAATTTGATCTAACTAGGATATCGTGAATCCGATGAAAGAGTCAGAACAGAAGAAAGCAAGTGTGATGACAAATAAGGTGCAAATACGAAGAGCTCCAGTGCAAATGACATTGAAAGGTGTCCCGATAGCACAAAGTTGTTTATCTTGTATGGGCGTTGCAGATCAAGTGTGAATAACGTGCAGTATTGAAAGTTTTAAATCGCGGCGCGGTTGAACATTTTTCTGTTCCTTATAAATAATGAAGTCAGTCACAGCTGAAAACTATGTTACATTTTGGAATTATTTAGTATTGTGGACCTCGGAACCATATTAGTCCACTGAAGTTTGCAACCGGAGTCAACGCCCGTTTTCGATGATATTGTCAACAATATATTTTAAACTGAATGGCTCATTATTCACAACATAGAGTAATTGTGGTTCAGGGAAGAGGCGTTGTAGCATTGCGTCTCTCCGCAAGTGGCAATTCCCAGCAACGTTTACGACTGCGCAGCATAATCAGATTTCATAACTTTTAATGCGCACGTGAAGAGCAAAGGCGGGGAGAGCCAGGCCACTCCCTTTCCACAACGGCAGCCGTGACGACAACCAGCCTTGGGCACCCTTGAGAGCCCTCTCTTCTAACTTCCACCCCCCTCCTACAAATTTAAAGGCAAGTTTGTTAAAAAAACTAAACTCATCGCTGAGTCAGATTCTCACATTAACCAGCATCACTCCATATTATAAATATTATCCAATAATGCGCGATATATCAGTCCGTTATACCAGTTCTTGCGTATAGTTTAATCTTACATAACTTTTTTATTTTATCACTTTTTTAATTTTATTTTTGAGAGAAAAATAGTATAAAATATTTTTTAAGAACTATCGGGGGCTCTTCAACGTTGGGGACTTGGGCCAGGGTCCTTCGGGCCCATGCACGGGCCAGGCATTCACCGATTGAGTTTAGGTGAGAGCAGCCTTGCGGGCCTCTACAGCCATTCAGATCGGGAGGTTCCCGGGTTAGAGACCTGACGGTGACAGGCTTTAGTCTAACAGTACAGCAGGCTGAATCCAGGCGAATGACGGAACAGTACCCTCACAAAAGGGCCAAAGACCGCGAGCGATCTTTCCTTTCAATTCTCAGTCCTAACTCTGCCCTTAAACACACAGAAGTACATTTATATGCCTTACATTACCACACACATCGGAAGCCAGTTGCCAACTCAGAGCTGATCCCGGCTGCGCCATGAAACCAAACCCCCTCGCAAGCTGACGCTCTCACCATGCACTGGGATTGGAATCACCGCCACCTTCCAGGACAAAACATTCCCTACATAAACGGGACTAATGATCGTAGCAAGTGGAAGTCACGGAAACATCAATATATTAAACAATTAAATCGATGTCTTCTCTGGTGTAGAAGTAGAATTACAAACACGGAAACTCCTCTCCTTTTCTACTTTACACACATGCGTTGTTGTGTTGCTTTTATAAAGCTGTCGAGCTGTAGAAGAGTTTGACGGAATAAGCGATGGGAATCCCAAATATTTATTACGCGAGTCGTAAGTTGCTCCCACAACTTCGGTTGCCGGCACACTCACTTGTATCAAGCACATGTGCGCACTTCAAGTGGCAATTGAACTGCTTGTCTTGCTCTTTTGGAACGGAGGGTTCAATTCCCGTCAGTGATGAATTGATTGATTAGTTCGTGTTTCCGGGGCTTCACTGTTTTGGTCGTTAGTCCCGTGCAAGCATGTTATTATTATTGAGGGGGCAGTCTCTTTCCCCACTGTTAGGTCCAGCGCCGACCTGCACATGACCTTGCTGTGATTCCAATCTAGGTATCTCCAGGCAAGTGTAAATGTTGGTAAGTAAGAGGTGAGGATAGGACAAGGAGGAGGAAGGAAAGATCTTCTCATACTGGCAAGCAACTCGTTCCAGCTCACGAAACTTCCTTCCTGAGCCTGAGGCAACTGCTTCCCCAGGGAACTCCCGGAGGCGTCTGCGGGAATTCGCAGGCCGTAGGCTCGACCCGCATTGCTTCCCCTTCCCCTTGCATGCATTTGCATTTTAATCGCGCGCTCTCCCTCGCCAAGGAGGTCTAACAAGGCCGCCGGGCCGATTCCCGAGTCTCACCCGGCGTCACCCAGATAAATTATCCGTTTGAAACGGGACAGACGAACTCGCCCCGCGTCCGGGAATTAAATTTTGCGTTAAATTTTGGGTCGTATTTTATTAATCCGGGCGAACGTCAGAAGAAGATAAACTTGAAGTCCGCTATAAATTTAATTTCGCGTGGGAGGAAGGAGTTTGCTGGCCAGATTTTGCCTCGAACGCCAGGCGAATGGCGTCGGAGGGAAGTTCTTTTCCCATTTCGTCTCGAGTCCTCGATTCCCGTTTGGGTCGCTTCTTTAAAACGTCAGTCGTAAATTAGAGAGATACATTATATAGCATTTAAAGAGAAAATGTCCCTGAAAATTTTTGTACTCTGTTTTGTTCTGCTGTAAAGCTATCTATCATTTTCTGTATTACAGGATAATGTGTGAACGTTTGTAAAGAAATCTGTAAGTTCTGTCAACTTATGATTATTAATACAGTATATCGTTGTTTTGATTACTACTAAAATGCAAATTCACTCTCTTTAAAAAAAAGCAACTCAAACAGCGGCCCACTGAATGTGAATGCCAAACAGCGCCAATTTTAATAGAAGATTTATTAAAAATATAAATTACACGCGTAAAAAATCACAATTGTAGTTAAAGGTAAACTTTTCAATATGAAAATGTACGATTTCGTATAAAGTATTTATTTATTATATTTAATAATAAATAAATAAAAATCTTTTGAAACTCTTTAAATCTTCTGTAGGGATTTTAATCTTAAATTTCTTATTTTAAATGAAATTAAGGAAGGCCGAAAATATTGAAATCTTGTCACCAAAACGATCATCTCAGTGAACACAGTACAAAAACTGTTTTAAGGTTATTCTATGGAGCAAATATTAAAATAAGTCGTTAGTATTTAATGCAATAGAAGTACTGAACAGCGACTTCATTTTTCTTCCTCGGTGAAATGAAAGACATAATTCACAAAAACTGTACTCCATTGCAGTAGTTGTTCTTTCATTGGCACCGCACTTTTGTTCGCCGAATTATAAATTGCGCCTCATTAGCTGCGCGCATGCCCCCTCCACCGAGCCGCGTCCGCGCAGCCACCAGTTCATTAATATCCGCAGCCGAGCCCCAGGTTGAGGGCCTGGAAGGCTGCGGAGGGGAGATTGACGCGAGCTCCCGTGACGTCACGGGCGAGATGGATGGTCGACGTCGTTCCTGGGCACCTGTGTGCCGTCCGACGGACGACGGGAGAGTTCGGCGAGACCGGAAAATATCTTCCTAGCTTCGCTTGCCCGCTGCCTCAAGGAACCCTCCTCGCCTCTAGATGGCGCTTGGTAGATTCAGGTGTCAGGAGAACGTGTAGCGTGTTCAGGAAGATGAAGAAAAAAGAGAGGCAGGTGTAAATTTTAAAAGGCTACTGAAAAATGATGTCTGAAGGAATAGTAGGTGTTGAAAACCACCTTTAACGTTAGATGGATCACTATATTTTAGTGTAGAAAGATGTGTGATGTGTAGTATAAATGCATATTGTTACCGTAAAATTATATCAAATACGGCATATACGAATCGGAGAAATCAAGAACGTTCGATGTCCCGAAGCTTGAAATTTTGATGAGCAAGCAAAAAAGTTGTAAGTTCCGGACATCGAACATTTTTTATTAACATTAACAGTTGAAGGACACTACAGAGGTCACAACAAACTTTTATGCCTAGAAAGCTGAATTTATACTTTAAGAAGTTTCCCATCATTAACTCAAAACCAGCTTTTTGTTTGCTCCGATTCATATGTTTATAAACAAACGAATACAATGTTATGACAGTTTCAAATTAATGTCTCCAATGCTCATATAATTATATTCCAAGATAATTATGTACTATTTGGTTGTCTGTAGGATCTTCGGTGCATTACAAACAATGAAAGAGAAGAAGAGAAAAGTTAGTGCTAAAATTACCATTGATTTCTGTTTTTTTTTAACAGAATGCCATGATAAAGAAAGAGGCAGTAACTATATAAACTTGAAATCTGAGAAAATTATGATTAAAGTTTAATCAATTTCCTATAGGCTACTACTTCATGAATGATGCTAAATGTACTCAGTAACTATAATACAAGCGGGAAAATGTATTTCTGGAATCAGAAATTACTTAATTTCTCTAATTATTCAATTAAGGCAGATACTGCCTTTTTACAAATTGTTTGTGAGTTGCGGTTAGTATTGTCAAAGCACTAAATGGAGGCCACTGTCCTTTCTTATTGTATGTTGTGGATGCTGCGATTTTTTTTTTTTTTTTTGTATCCTTGATTTGGTGTGCTGTTCTGGCATTATTTACAGCAATAATTAAAAATATTCAGTTCAATACATTTACTTTCCGATTTTTATACATGCTGCAGATTACAATACCTCTTATTGCACGAATATGTACAATTTTATTGAGAACTTTTTCAAAATTGAAACGTTTCGAGTTCCGCTTAGAAACTGAAAACAAATCTTGAAAATGTTCATTTATTTTGGAACCATTTTGGTCTTGATTTGCAGATTGTACTGCTCTAACAAAATTGTTGTCGTAGATCTTTTCTTGACCTTTCAACGATAATACAAATTTGTGATCATAAGACGATTGTACGCCCAGGTTCAAAATAACTCATTTTGATTGATTTTGATTGATGTAAATCAAGAAAGAAAGAAAGAAAGAAAAAGAAAGGCGTAATTTTTATTTGGAACAGCAATATTTTCTAACAAAAATATGAACTGATCTAAATCCCTGTGAAACAAGATGAACAGCATGAAAGTACTTTAAATTTAAATCTTCTTTAAATATAATTTAGTTCTTCTTTCCCCCTACCTCTGATTCTTTCATGCCACAAGACAGCAAAAGAAAATACATTGTTCTAATTTCACCCTACAGCTACAAAAGTTTCATTATAAACAATAAGCCAATTAGTGAAGATGGTATTTTACTTTCTCGCACTTACTAACTTAAAAAAGAGTTTTGTAATCAAGCGCCGGAAAACTGGGATTTTTTGCGCTTGATTACCTAGATACGCCTCTGGGTCAGTGCAGTTTTAGAAGGTTAATTGTAATTTAAATAAACACACTTGCATGTGAGGTTTTGTAGAAAAAGATTTGAAAATGATATTACTTTTATAATTCGAACTTTAACCCCTATGAAACACGCAATCAAGCTTATTGCAAAATCAAGACTGGTTGACACTTTTGTCGGGTCCCTTCCTACGTTAATATGAAACCCAGGAGTTTGCGAGTGTTCATCACATTTGCTTTAGAGAAAGTGTTCGTTATTACGTCCCTCTCCCACAGCATCGATTGCTTTGTCTCCCCTCGAGAAGCTACATAGGAGTTAATCTCCAGAAAATCGGTGTTTGTTTTCGTGCGCGCGAATAAAGCGTTCTCGTGTTGGCGGTAGCGCTCTCCAAACTGCTTGGACTGGCAACTCCAGCCCACCTCCTGCGGCCGGGCACAGGCAGGTGCTCGAGGCAGAGCTGAGTGCCGAGCGGATCGCGGCTTGCAGGCGGCCTGCGGGCGGCGACGCGGCGCGACGCGACGGCCGCTGCGCACGTCTTCAGCGCCTGCCCTCCACGCACGCACGCACGCACGCCCACCTGTTTGGGCTATTGAAATTCATTTGTCACCGATCTATGCGCTACAAACTAACTTTGCTTTAATATTTGCCTCTGATTTTGTTAATAATGAATTAATCGTTTTCTTTTTTCCAGTGTTAGACTAAACAGTAATAGTAATTGAGCAAAAGTGTATTACATGCTTTCATGATTCTATTTCACTTTCTTTCGTTCCGGCTGGTACCAGGTTCGACGCCATGTCCACAATTAAAATTGTCAACTCCCGAAGAAATCAAAGTAGCGTCACACTCACCAATACTTCAAGAAAGTTATTCTACCCTGAGAACTTAATGCATTGGGGAGCATTGATGTTATTCTTTTCAGCTGTCTCGGTTGCAATATGTTTAAATATTGTATTAGCATAATATATTTCAATAAACGTCTTGGCTACTGTTCGCTACTAGTGTCCTAATAGTGTATTCACATAAAAACATTTGTCCCAGCGAGTAGAAAACATAGTACTCAGAACGAATTACTTATTAGAACAACGGATTAGACCTCATTATGCAAATTGCAAACCGGAATCTTTCCTATTAGGGGGAGAAAGCGCAAGTAAAGCCAGAGAACGTCCCAGATGTTTAAAATGTCGTTTCATTTTATTCTGCGTATCGTCATGCAGAGCACGTTATCATAACATTGGTTAGCGACGATCCAACGCCATTGATCTTCGTCTGAAGACAATTCTATTTTGTACATAGAAGGCTGTGCTTTTCGTTGTCTGCGCTGTGGCAGCCTTGCTTTGTTCGCCTTTTAATAGCGCAGAGGACGAACATGGCGGCGCGCGCTCGCGGCGGAGAGCCATCGCTCTGCGCGCGCCTATTGAGCCTTCACGGGGACCACCTGCGCAGCTAAGTCAGTGCGTGGCCGTGGGGGAAGCGGTGCGACGGTGGCGGTGCCTGGCGAGCAGGCGCTTGTGAAGAGGCTCAATCAACAGGTGCAGCTCGAAGCGCCATGACAGCCACTGAGGGGAGAGACGAACTTTAGGCTTTGTGTAATGCTGAAATTACACATGATATGTTAATGGACACTGTTAGGCCACTAATGGTAATTTGAAGGCAGAATTTCCTTTATGGCAGAACCCATAAGTGAAGAAAGTGCCGCTCCTCCGATTCAGACATTATTCGGTGATTGACATCCAGATGATTATCATTGTGCGGAAAATGCAAATACTGTATTATTTATACGTGAGATAATGAGTTTGATACCAATTGCAGTGTTTCAAATTCTTCCAGTAATTGAAGATATTAATATAATTGAAATTGTTTTAACTAATTGATTATAATTATTTCGATAATTATTATTTTTATTTTTATTATTAATGTATTTATTATTTGTATTATTACTATTATTGTCTCCTAATTTCACGACTAACATGTTATAGGTGTCGATTCAATATAAAATCCACTCCAGATAGAAACCGACATCCATCCGGCAGTGACTGTGGACGCCTCTAAGGATCTTCGGTAGTTTCGGTGGCTTCGTGCAAAATATGGACTGTTCTCAATAAAGTATTACCCAGTGCATATCCGTCTTCTGAATCCCCAGGAAGTTTGAGCTAGTTCTTACATAAAATTTGCGGATAAAAACTTAAAGCTCCGATAACTACCGTACGACGTGCACCCCATAGCTCAATGATTTCCAAACATTTGTTTTTAAGACTTTTCTCTACCTCGTTGATTAGGACGATATGATTCCATGACATGATTCCATCTACTAGTAGACACGAATTCTTCTGCGAAAACAGGCAATAATGTCCCTTTTGCTTGCATCTGTCGTACGATTCTTAGGGATTTGTTGATCGTACAGTTTAGTGCCCAGTTCAGCAAGTCACTGGTCTCGGTGCGCGTTTGGCGCTTTCATGTAATCGCACTTTGGTAGAATCGGGCAACCTGGGACAATGTGACCAACGGTTTCTATCTGTCCCTGCCCCAACAAATATGGCATTTTCACTCTGTAAACTTTTAGAATCGCTTTATCATAATGACATGATCACATCTTCTAGTCTTAGCCATCTATTAATATTGCTTCCTATTCTGCCTTTATTGTCATTATTTTAATCTACATACATGATTCGTCTTTGCTGAGTTGTGTCTTATTCATTGTTTTTTACTCCCATTCTATTATTTTTGTATTAGATGGATGCATCTCGTTGCGTAATGATAGTCATTATGAAACAGCATCATTACAGAACAGGTGTTGGACCAAGTTGAGAGAAGTTTACAGTTGAGAAGTATTCAATCTTTGATCCTTTCTATTAAATATTTCGTTGGATTCTGTATATTACTGCACCTGGACAACCCGTGAGGAGGTAACTAAACCGAACAAGCACTCTCCGTTTCCAAAACGCGGAGGGTAATCATAAGACTGAATCTCCCTATGAAGACTGTATCATTTATTAATCTGAAGTGAAATAAGAAGATATATTGAAAGGAGATGACATTTCTTTAATATACTGAATTAAGTAATATTAACTTTACTTGTGTACTGCACATTTCAAGTTTCACTGTGCTTATTAATACTTAACCAATGCCGCCTGGGAGACCTCGGTGAATGTCGGCGAGGTGTCGTAGGCTGAGCACTGCTTGCCAGCTGCCATGAAACTGTTCAATGTAAAAGTTCAACTTTTAATGTCAGAAATCGAAGAAAAAGTACTGTTTGAAAATCGATATAAAATATTAACATACTCGAATGAAGTTTACGATACTCCTTCGATCGGAATATCACTACATATAGTGGTTTTCCGGTCCAGATAGCTGGGCACGCTAATGCAGAAGAGCCGTAGATGCCCAGTGTCCTCCGGCATGGGAATCACGGATTCGAATCCCGTCCGGGGCATGGATGTTTCTGTGTGTCTGTATGTTAGTATTGCATTGTGCAGGACGCATTAATTTGTCTGAGGCTTCTTCCTCCTTCCTTACGTGACACATAAACTCTATGTACATCATCTCGTGGGTGGGCGACATGATGCATTGTACGCAGCTTTTTGATTATTATTATTATTATTGAAAAGTTGTCCAAAGGAGAGACGTTGAGCAAAGCTGGGAAGGACAGAAGCGGGTGGCAGAGCATTGCCGTGCGCGCCGGTGGCCGCCGGGGGCTCTGAGGAGCGCGGGCGCCGACGTGCCGGGCGCGGCGCGTAGCTCGCCGTCGCTGGCACAGCGTTCGGGCGCTGGGGAAGGGCTTTTGTCTCCCGCTGCAGCACACAAAGCTCCCTGGGAAACGCTTTTATTACAGGCATTCTGCTAAAATAATGGTTTCTTCAATTCAGGTTAATACGTTAGGGATTATAGTGTAGCGTCATGGACTTGACTCCCTGCTCCTGAGTTGCAAGGTATGGGGATGAGAGAGCCAATTATAGGCTCTCTATGTATGTCCGGTCTGGGCGAGTCCCAGCTCGGTTCTTTAATAATGTGCAGAGAATGGAAATACTTAAACTGCTGTGAAACATCATCGTTCCTACTAAAGTGAGAGAAAATCGGAAAGGGTATTGATGAAAGTATGCCAGTGCATACCTGCTAAATGTGCCAGATTCATATGTTGCGGGCAAGCTAGAAATGTCTCAAATAATGATCCCGCTTCTGAAAACTGAATATTGAAATAAGAACAGAATATTGAAGTAAGGGCTTCTGTATATTCTTTTCTACAGATTTACAATAAGATATTCTTGAGTACATGGTTCAATAAAAACGATTAAGTAACGTAAGAGATTCTATTTTTAATGATTAACAATAAATTGAGATTAATGTAGATATTTTGTGTGGCATTTAGAAACACGCTGTTGAGGCTGCGCAATGTCACGAGTGTTTGGGAGAGCTTATTGAAAACATTAGGCCGAAAAAACTGCTATTCGTCTTTCTGACCCTTTGATACAAGAGAAGATTCTGAAAAGAGACAGGTATTAAGATTGTTAGCATACATCGGCATTAAGATAATTAAGTATTGAAAAATCAGTGTTACCTTTGTCTGAGCGAAAGGAAATAGTTTTCCCTTTCTAAATGTGTTTAAAACTCTCGTGTGTAATGAAATCCACACGAAGTTGGCGCGTCATCACGCTGATCTATCTGTAGTTTGTAGTTTCAAAACGGGATAACAACGGGATAACTGCCCTAAGGGAGTTCATTCAGATTTTCATCCAGACAGTACGCGCGTATTTCTTAGCTCTTTACATGAACGAGGCAATTTGCTAGGGACTGCTCGGCTTCTCTGATTTTTAAAACAATGTGATGTCGTCTCGTCTTAAGTGTAAGGAGTTGATTTCTGAGAATTTGTCGTAATGGGCAGCGTTGCCTAGGTCTCCGGCGGCTGCGGTGCCAGAGAAGTGGCGCGTTCTCGCGGTCATTTTGAGAAACTGGTCAAAGCGTTCACGTGAAGTGAATTCCTTTTCTCTCTGTAAGGTTGTTGACGGTTTTTAGGGAAAATTATACCCTTTGCTAATTCGCCCCAAATAATTGTTATAAATCGTTGTATTCCAAGTACTGCGCCAAATTTGAATTCATTTGGCCACCTATGTGCCAACATAATTATCACCCCCGAAAAGAATCGAACCGGACACAGAAACAGAGGGCAGGGATTCTGCGGGACAGACTGCTAATGTTCGGAGGCCGTGAAAAGTAGTCACCTGCTTCGGTTTGCCCGCTTTCTTGACGCATTCGAACAAACCACGACACGCAGGGTTGAAATACAGTTGCCAGCACTGAACCTAATGAATAATTGAAGGGACGACCCAAAAGTTTAAAATGCGACATCAAAGAAATTACTAGATAGTTATTTGAATGCGTTTTCTTTATTCTTGCTTGTTGAGGCTACAAAATAGCTTTAGGTTTTTGGTAGAGCATCTGAAGATATTTTGTATTGAAAATCAGACTCCTGCCGCTTTTGACATAAGGGAAAATTCTGAAAGCCAATTTTTTAAAACTATTAGCTTACCTCAGCGTAAGAATGATTGAATGTTGAAGAAGTTGCCTCGTCTGGGTGAAAAAGAAAATAATTTTCTCTCGTAATTCCGGCATGATAAATGTTAAGCAGAGATTGCCGCCTAAACGCTGTTCACAGAGTCTGCAGTGCTGTGACGTAGACGCATTACCGACGTTTAACTCGTTCAGTTGCTTAGCTCTTTACACGAGAGCGGCCTTTTCGATTTTCAAACAATGTGATCGCGTCGCGTCTCAGGAGGAGGCAACGATTCCGCGAAATTGCGACAATATGCAATATTATTTTTTCTGGTCGTTTCTTGGGGTCTGTCCCAATGATGCTGAATAGGTAGTCGGGGGCCTTCGTGCCAAATTCTGTCGAAGGCTTGGGAGTAGTCGAGGAAAATGGTAGTAGTGAATTGCTTCCTTTCAAAACTTAGGGCTATGGATTCTACCAGTCGAAGAACTTGATGGGATGTTTGTGGGCGTAATCCAAATTGGGATGGAGAGATGATTTTTGTTGGGTTAGTTAAGTCGTTCAGTCTGGAGATATTTAGTTTCCGAATATTTTTGCAGGGGTTGGGAGGAGGCTAGTTGGGCGATAACTGTCAGGGTTGTGCGCAGGTTTGTTGGGTTTAAGAATCGGAATTATGACGGAGTGTTTCCAGGCTACAGGAAAATACTTTAGACGGAGATAGCCATTGAAAATTGCGGATATTTATGCGATGGATCTACATGGTAAGTGTTTTAGGATGTTGTTAGGGACGAGATCGTGACCGGAAGATTTTTTTTGTTTTTGAGAGATTTGATGACAGAGACGATATTTCATGGGCTTATATATTCGATGGGCTCTGGGGCTAGTGAGAGGGGACGTTTGATAAAGGCATTGATTTTGGAGTTAGAGGCTGGGTTTTTGGATGGATGGGTGGGTGGGTGGTAAAGGAAGAGGCGAAATGGTTGGCAAGAAGATTCGCTTTTTCTAGGTCAGAGACAGCAGTGTTTGAGTTCGAGGATAGGACAGGCATTATGGGGGAAGTGTGAGTTAGGTTTCTTGTTGTTCTCTATAGGTTAGGCGCATTAGGCGCTACTTTGGAGATGAAGGCTTGGAAGTAGACGTTTTTGGTATTGGCCATTGTTACGTGGACTTTATGGGTAAGGTTGTTGAGGATGGTTTTCAGATAGGGTAATCTTAGGAGCTGCCAATTCCTTCTGACACGGCGTTTTACTTGCCTGAGGTGGAGGATGTAAGTGGGGAAAACCAGGGAGTGGGTAGGTTTGGGGGACGTGTGAGAGGAAATTGAGACTTTGGACGCCACATGGTTGATGTGAGGGTGTTGATGACTGTATCAATTTCGATTGGATGACCGAAAAAACAAGGGGTGGGGAGGTAGGTGTTTAAGTAGTTTTGGAAGAGGGGCCAGGAGATGGGTCCATGGAATAATCTCGTTGGTTTAGGAGTGAGTACTGGCAAAGCTTTGAAGGAAATGAGGACTGGTGTGTGGTCGGATTTGGATTCGGGAATGGGTTGTTGGAAAATTCGGTTGTGAATGCGTTTGGTAAGTATTATGTCCAGAATGTCGGGGGTATGGTTAAAGATGGGCCTTTTCAAGCCCTGGGGTGATGAATGGGGGAAGTGGATAGTGGTTAATGGATTTTTAATGGGGATGGCGACACCACCTGAGCCTTTTTTTAAAATTTTGAGTTCGAAAGGCAGTGGGTTTCGGCTATGTCAATGGAGTATTCGACAAGTAGATGGGCAAGGTAAAGTTTCTTTTTGGAATGCCGTTGGCATATGGCATTGGCATTGTTGATATTCTGGTAATTCATAGGAGCCATTGCTCAGAAAGGGACTGAGGGTGAACATAATTATATTTTGAATTATGGGGATCAAGGAGGAGAGTATCTTGGTTGATAATGTTGAATACAAATTGATTTTGGGCATTGGGCTGGGGATAGGTGGGGTGTTGGGAGATGGGTAAATGTTTGAGGTTGAGAGGAGGGAGAGGATAGTTGATGAGGTAGTGTTGGAGTAAGGGTGGGGGTAGGAACGTGTATTATGAATATAGGGTTTGGTTGGATGGGGAGACTGGGCAGGAATGACACCTGTTGGCATGGGTTGGCGAGACTCGGAAAGGTAGTTGCTTTTGCTGAAAAAAGTACATTTTCTATCAGCTGCAGTGTGCTTTATCTTTGCAGCTCGCACAAACAAGCTCAGCATTGGGGGGGGGAGAGTACACGTGGTAGAGAGGTGGTTTTTGCTGCACTTAATACATCTACAATCTACGTTGTACAATCTATATCTATATTGGAGAAGTTTTGTTACAATAATTTCTGGTGTGTCCAAAGTCCTGGTAGTTTTTGCATTGCACTATTGATTGATTTTCTTCCTAAGGTCTACATTTATAACAAAGTGTAGTAGAGTATCTATTTTGAATAGTTTTTCGAAGTCCTCATTGTTGCCTACTTCTACGGCACAAAACGGCATCTATGCTTTGTACAGGCGTTACACGGTGTAATATCTTTCCCCACAAGGGCCATATTACCGTAAGCCGAGTAGATGTCCAAGATTCATACCAAACCGTCAGTTGCCAGAAACAACCCCCAGTGACTTGGTCAGTTCGCGACCAAAGAAAACTCGCGCACGGCAACGCACTGCCCTTCCGAAGAGTCGACCCCAGCGGCGCCCCTGCGGCACGCCTTCAAGAGGCCGTGTGCGACCACGACCCTTGATCAATTACAACACGTTCAAAATAAACAGGATGAGACATTTCAGAGTAAGAATCCACATTATCATGTTCCTAATTTACATCCCAACTCTGGCCGCTGCGTAGTGACGCAGGAGCTCGAAAAGCGGCCACTGGCTAGTGACGTACAGGGAGATGCTACCTGGCGGTCCTTTTGGCAACTGGCTACTCTCACATATACCCTCAACGTTAAATCGGTAACGTGGTCGCTAATGGCCTCGTAGTTAATACGATCTTAAGAGAAAAAAGAATAACATTGTCAATTTCGGCATCAGAGGCGCACACACCCAAAGAAAAAATTGAGGTATGTATGCGTTTGGCATTTTGGATCAACTTCCTGGCTGGCTAGCTAACGGTGTCCCCCACACCGGAGCCTGGTTTAATCCCACGCTTGGCGAATAAATATCTTTTTAGTAATTATCAAATTGTGTTGCAGACTACCACGCAGGAAAGGCGAAAGTACTGTATCTACCCTCAAAATGTATACGCTACGTGTGACTACACTCATTCAGGAACACAGTTATCCGTCCTGCACTTCTACCAAATTGTAGTTTGTATCCGGGAAAATGTGTTTTGAGAATTTTTCGGCGATTCTTTGCAGTTAACTAATTTAAGTGCAAGCTTCTGCACAATACTGAACAAGAAAGGGAACATTCGTCGAGAAACTGTTGCGAAGGAATCAGGGGTTTTTCAACAGAATGGCAAAAGATGTTTTTTTATCTTATCGCGCAGATCACACTGGTGTATCTTTCCTTCTTCCCAAATGTTTTCTTTGATTTTCATGTTTGTTTTCAAACCACTTTTGTCCATTCGCATTAGGGTCATTTTAACACAGTGCAACGTCTCCCTCGCGTGTGAGCCGATGCCTCCTCCAAAGAGAATCCACTCGAGAGTGATAGATGGGGTAGGTGCATTTCCGAGCGCTCCAGCGTCTCAATGCCCGGCCGAAGAGTTGAGCTTCGCTGCATTACTTAGATGCGCTTTTGCGGTCGCAGAATGGCCCCAGGCTTCGCCTTTATCGATTATTCCCCCGGAAAGACTCGGCCGTTGACGGATTGCTTAGCAACGTCACGTCTCAAAGACTGTAGTTCGCCTGGTATGCAAATGGCCGTTAAGTCAATTTGTTGGCCTCCCTCCGGCTCGGGCGGGTCCACTTTTATTTGCGTAAAATGCCATCTGAAAGGCAGATTAAGCCCTTGCGATGCTTCTCTTGATACTACGTTTTTTATTGAATATTTTACTACGATTATAATCTTTACATTATTTTGATGTTGTTTTCATTTTTACCAAGAATATGCAGGTGGAACACTAAGTGATAGCACCCCTCGTATCTCCTCAACGTGCAAGATACGAAGATGCCTTCTGGAAGTCGATTACATAAACAGGGGCTACTGGAGTACAGCACACTTCGTCTTCGGACTATTTTGTACTACGAAGTGTATGGTCAACTTTTTTTTTTTTATGGAATCCTATGTTAATTTTAGCGTATCGTAATGGGCTTAAAAAGACATTTCAAATATGTTGTATATTTGTATTTAAGTAAATCGCTTCGGCGTTAATACGTTATTAAAATACAGTTTTTGATCAACAGTGCGGTGTTGAATGGGTTGTGATGTGGTGTTGAATTATTGTTTTGAAATATTTTTAATTTTCGAGAAATTTAATCATATTTGATTTTATAAATGGAGCCATATATTTGTCTCACTACCAATAGTTGGATCATAAAAAGAGGAATGCAATGAACAGATGTTAATATTTTGGTAGTATTTTATGTATAAAATTATGCTTTTTGACAGGAGATTTTAAATTAAAGTGCAATATTTCCTGAAGCCGCACTCGCAACTGCCGCTTTTGGGGCAGGTGGTCATCACGGCCTTTCTTGTCTCCCCGCAAAAGTGCCGGCGCTGCGAAGGTAACCTTCCCCAAAGGCGACACTTACTACAGGAAATCTTGTACATTTAATTTAAAATCACCTGTCAGAAAGTAACATTTTATACTCTATTAAACACTATCAAAACTTAACCATCACGTTCATTGCGTTCCTCTTTTTAAGATATATCTATTGCTAGTGAGAAAAATTACACGGTTCCATTTAACAAAAGTCAAAGATGATTCAATTTCTCGAAAATATTTCAAACAATATCTCTACTGCAAACTACTAGCGGCATTATTTCGCACCGTCGAGCAAAAACTGCATTTCAACATCGTGAACCGTTTAGAAGTTATGGGGGGCCCTTAGTTGCTGGGACTCTCTGTATACTTTAAGATTAAATCGTTTAAGAGATGTCTTAGTAATGTTCACGATATAATATCTTGTTTGGCGTGTTTTAAAAAATAGTTGATTTTGTTTCTCCTCGAAGTGTTTCAATTACTTTATTTATAAGTCAACCGAGTTAACAAATTACTTCATTGTTTTTACATTCAAAACGACTGAATATTAAATTACGACAAATAACCTTCTTGTCGGTAATATGTAGATGTTATGAGAATACGTAGTTATGTTATGTACTAGCTATGTCGTATATTCAGTTGAATAAATAATTATTAAAATTCAAATATTCACAAAAAACCTGAGTTATTTTCGAATTTGTTGTAAAACCACCTTTACGAAAATCTATATGTATAATCTCAATGAAAATTTCGTGTTTAGGCAGTGTCTCAATTGAAAGCTCACCTTACTCTATCTCATGTCGACATTTTGAGGTAGGGTTCACGTACCGCCACGACGTGTATCACAACGAAAGAAGTGACTCTCCCTTGCGGCATCGCCAACTAACAAGCCAGTCAGACAGGTGCATCATGCAATAATGGCCACCATCAGCTTCTATGTGTTGTTGTCGTGTCAACAAAGCTTTTAAATCAAAGTCGCCATTTCCAAACGCCCGTGTTCTCGCTTTGAAAAACCTGCACCGTGGGGCCATAAATTCCTCTATTAGCTTCTGCAGCAGAGACATCCTACAATAAATCCCCGTAATGAGTGCGTTTCAAAAGAGTTGTGATGTTGTCTACGCAGGACCGAGTGACTCACTGCGAGAAAAAACGTGGACATGGAAGATGTGTTTCCAGTGCAAACGTAAATACAAAATTGTTCTCGGTTACATTGATGGGCCATGTGTTTAAATTCTGTGCTCGCCAACTTATTTATTGTCCGGCTCACGAACGAACTGCGTTGCAGTGGTGGACTACATGCCCTATTAAAACGAACATTAATATTATGGAGTGAAATTTCTTTAATTGCTTCTGGTTATTTGTTTCCGAAATAGTAATACAATGATGAAAGGTATAAAACACTGAAATTATAGAAAGATTATATAATTTTATTATGTAATAACATTACGACATTCTTAATCATGACCATAAAATAACATTACTAATAGCTTTCCTAATTTTTTGTTCACTTTCTGGCTAAATTTAAAAATCTGGCGGCTTGTCTCACGGTGTCGATGACAATACCTTTTTTAAAGAGAAAGTTGCTCGTCGCGGGGCAATCGCAGAAGGCTAAACAGACGTTTAATTTCCCGACATAACCTTTTGTGATGCCAGTCATTACTTTTTATTATTAATGCCTCAAACTAAGTTTTATAGTAGTCTCAGAAGTTATTGAATTATACTCCGAATTAAACATAGCTGCATGTTCAGGTCAGGATTTGGAAGGAGGAACACTGTCTTTGAATCCGGAGCTTCGTTGGGACTTACAGTTTTGGTATTGGAGTTTCCCGATTGGATAACAATGTTCCCCTCTCCTTCAAGCTTGTGACCTTGAAGTGCAGCTATTTTTAAATCGAAGGATAGTACAGATTTTGAATATTTTTGAAATTTTCAGACTTTTTCTCAATATTAGAATGTCTTGCATCTTTAATTGTACCTTACATGCTACAAAGTTTTTGGCCTTCCAAAAATTACAATCCTCATTTTCACTCACATTAACTCAAATAGAAATGAAAGTCAAGATCAGTGACTAAGAATGCAAAATCAAGGAAGCTGCCTTGATTTTGTACACAAGGAGTGACAAGGATTGGCTGCTTTCAAAATTTTCTCACAGATAAATATTAGTTGCTTTGTGCATGGTTTTGCCTGTAGTTGCTATATCTGCTCCCACATCGTGTGAAAGATCTTCCAAAACTCTTTGTTCTGCTTGGGGTCTTGTTCTTGATTGATCCATTTCCCTGAGATGTGACGACTACAGTTCTGACTGTTTCGAATATTCAAGGAAAACATGTTTAATTAGTTATTTAAATTAGCAGTACTGCGTCCCGTTGACCCGACGTCCAAAAGAGAGTAAGACCCGCTGTTTCCTGCAATATTTAATGTGTTGGCCAATAAATCGAACAGCGCTTTTGCTCTAGACTGCAAAACAAACAGATACACTGATAAACAAAACCTTCTCGATCGAGTTCCGTGGAACCATTAAGGTCACCATTAACCACTACGTACATCGTTCTTTATTACGTCACGAAATATTCACGCCCAATTCTTAGATAAGCGAGCAATAAGTTTGGTCGTCTACAACGTGGCCTCATTAAAAGACTTTCCAATTCGAATCAAGAGCAGATTCCCTTAAGAAGCTTTCTTGATTTTTTTCAATGAATTGTTTATAGTAGAGGCTTTTGTTATTTCCTACATGAGTAATGTAGTTAAGTGCAAGTAAGTTTAGTATAATAAGTTGTAATGTAACGCATCATAACACATGAAAAAGTTCTGTGGTACTGAACAACTAACATTCAATAAATAAATAAATAAATACGTTTGATCGTGATTACAGAACAAATAAATTCGTAGACAGATGGAATTGCCGAATGGGCGAATTAAAACATATCTGCTTCGATCGGTCAATAACTAAATAAATGAAATAAATAAAAATTAGACTAACAAGATGCATATTTGTGTTTATTATTGTGGTCTAAGCTCGCAAAGAGCCGGAGCGCCGGCTGTCACGACTAGGCAGGCCGATTCTCCGGCCTTCGTTCCTGTACCTTTTTCCAGCACGGAGGTACAAAATTTGAACCATCATTATTTTCCGTATGTGTTGATTCATGGTAGGATAATTTATGAAGCATTGCTAAAGAATTCCGAACGTAGTTCCTAAAAGTACCGGAAGATGTTGTAGGCATAAGAAATGTCTACAGAACACTTGAGAACGTTTTTTTATAAAGTCTACAAGACATTTTCTTGTCAGATGTTGGTATGAGCCGAGGTCTGAGCTGTGCAACTACTGCAAACAATTTTCCAATGGCCCCGTGCTTGAAAGATACCAACCCGCCAGGTCGCTTGACAGACGTATCATTTGTCATAACTTAACATTTAACATAATTTAAATAACAGGAAGCTACATCCTAAAGCTGCCTTGGTTTGTTAGGAGTTCCATCTTCTTCTTTCCTCTTACTGTACCACCAACAAGAAGCTAAAAAAATAATAAAAAAAAGATACAGACATGTTTTTTTTTAATTTATTGGTTTTGATGGTAGGTACACAGATGAGTTGTTAGCAACTTTACATATGTATTGATTACTTATTAACTAACTTAAAATTAACTTATAATTAACTTCCAATTAACTTATAATTAACTTCCAATTAACTTACAACTATTACATTGGGAGAGGAATCCCTAGTGGGTCCTCTAATCACGTTCCAAATTGGCGAATTTGATGACAAATGAATGGTACGGGTATTTATTTGTAATTCTGGTTTGATGGATGGGATTTTTACCGAGTCTGAAAGGCACCAGGGAGGGGATTTGATTTAAGCTAGAGTAAAAGTTAGTGGAAAGATACGCTATATGCTGTGATAACGGTTCGAGGTTAAATTCCTTATAAAGTTGGAGGTTGGATACGAACCATGGGGCATTAGCAATTGTTCTAAGAAATTGATTCTGTATTACTTGAATTCTGTTAATGTTGTTTTTGGAGGCGTTGATCCATATGGGGCAGGCGTACAGTAGTAGAGGTCTTATAACTGTTTTGAATATTAATATGGAGGAATTGAATGGTACCGAGCTATTTCTGTGAATTAGTGGTTTTAGGTGCAGTAATTTTATTTTGGCTTGAATTAGTTTGTTATCTGTGTGTTGCTTCTAGTCTAGTTCGGTGTCTAGTTGAAGTCCGAGATATTTAACCGGTTTGTTGGGGGTAACCATTCTAATGTATTATTGTTTAGTGTCATAGGAGTGGGTTGAGTGTAAGGTCTTAGTGTGAATATTTTGGCGAAAGTTTTACTTGGATTTAACTGTATCTTGAGTTTGGAAGCCCAGCTATCCAACATGTGAAGGTATAATTGCATTCTGTTTCTAATTAGATTCATGGATGTGTCTGAAGAGAATATGGCCGTATCATCCGCAAATTGAGCTATTTGAATATTATGTAGTTTAGGAAGATCAGCGACATAAAGTTGAATAAGGTCGGAGAAAGTGGAGAACCTTGAGGGAATCCAGCATTTATTAATCTCGGATTTGAAAGGTGGTTGTTAACATTTACCGAAAATGTTCTATTGTCAAGAAAACTATTTATTATTGAGAGTATGTAGTGGGGAGTGCCAATTTTGATTAGTTTGTAACTCAGGCCTTGATGCCATGTTCGGTCAAATGCTTTTGTAATGTCTATGAAAATCGCTATGGTGTGGTGTATTTCTTAACGGGTATATGTTGTGTTCGGATTGTGGTGTTTTCTTTGAAAGGCTGTGTAATACGGAGTAACTGATGTTGTGTGGATATTTTTTCTGTGAATCCAAATTGTTCTATTGGTATAGCTTTTGTTAGGTGGAGATGTTTGTTTAGTCTTTTTAGGATAATTTTTTCGAAAATTTTTGAAAGGTTTGGTAACAAGCTTATAGGGCGGTAACTGTCTGGTAGGAGATGTGTATTGGTTTTGGGGGGGGAAATATTAGGCTTGTTATTAACAATCGTGACCTGGGGATTTTTAGTTGGGAGGTTTTTTATGATTTTATTGATTTCAGTCGGAGATGTGTATTGGATTTTGTGGTGAGGTCCATGAATACTTTCTCTGTCTGTTTTTATTATGGTGTTGTGTTCGGGATGAAATTGTGAATTATTTAAGGTGAATGTCGAAGCAAAATAGTCAGCAAGTTCTTCAGCTTTATGATATGATAAAAGCTTTACCTATCGTGGTTTTTAAGGGAGGGATTGTGTTTTTCTTTTTTAGTATTTTTTTGGTGAATTGCCAGAGCAAGTTGTTGTTGGTGTTCAGTGAGTTTAGTATATTATGAAATTATTGATTTTTGTGATTTTTTATGAGTTTTTTTGACAATGTTAGTGATTAGATTTAGTTCCTTCTTACGTTCTCTAGTTTTAAGTTGGATCCACAGTCTTCTGATTTTATTTTTTTGATTGTTGCATTTTGAATAGATAGGGGTAATTTGTTGTATGTGTTTTTGTTAGCGTTTGGTAGTATGGTGGGTTGAGATTTTTTAATAGTGGAAATAATAGTTCCTTCAAATAGTTTGTTGATTGATCTATTTCAATTGGAGTTTTCAGGTTCTTTATTCTAGGAATTGCATTTCTGATTAGTGTTTGATAGTTTGCCCAGTTTATTTTTAAAGTATTTATTTTAGGGGTAGGGGCGTTTTGAGGGGTTAATTGTTGGGTAGTCATTAAACCGGAATGTGATCCGAGTCTAGTTCAAAAATTGTTGAAATGTGAAATTTTATTTTTGGGTTGGTTATGGCTAAATCAAGGATATCCGGTTTGTGCAGACGGTCGAATGGGTAATATGTTGGTTCGAGAGGAGATAAAACTTTTAAGTTCAATTGAATTATTATATTTGCTAAGATTTTGCTATCGTGATTACTGGTTTGGCAGCCCCAGCTTGTATGTTTGGCGTTGAGGTCACCTAACAATAGGACATTTTCCGTGGGCTGGAAGAAATTTTGTAGGTTTGCGTTTTGGATTTTGGTACTTGGTGGCTTGTATACTGATATATTTTCCAACTTGATGTTTATATTATGTTAATTGCGATGGCTTCAATGCCGGGGGAGTTCGGAAGATGAGATTGGTAGTGATTATAGCATGATTTTACTGCTATTAGTACGCCTCCACCTTTGGATTCAGATCTATCAAATCTGTAAAGAGTGTAATTTGGGATGAATAGTTTGTTTTTTTGATTGAGGTGCGTTTCAACTATGCATGCAATGTTAACATCGTAATGGTGCAGAAAGTGAATTAATTCCACCTTCTTGTTATTGATTCCATTGGAGTTCCAATTTAAGCAGGTTAAATTATTGTTGGGTTTATCTGCCAGTGCTATTGGTTAAGTACGCGGTTACGGAGTATTGTATGGTACTGATTATAGATGGTATTAAAGAATTGATGAAATTAATTATGCATGAGGTGATGGTATTTATAATTGTGTTGATTATCGTGTTGCTGGCGTGAGGGTCTGGTGATTGAGAATTTGGTGGGGAGGTGTTACGGGAGGATTTTGGGTTGATTTTGGGAGTTCGATTTATGTTAATTGGGGGCAATGGTGGGAATTGTTGATTAAGGTTGATTTGTGAGGATTGACCAGTTAAGGACTGGTTTACATAACTATTATCATTGAGCGGGTTTTTTTTCACTTATCTCTTTAAAGTATAAACAGTTCTTGTCCCTAATGTCCGCCCTGTGGTTTCCTTTTCAGAGAGCACACGTCGGAGTTTCGTTCTTCTTGGGACACTTTACTGAATAATGATTGCCCGCACAGTTAATGACGTGATTGCAGTTATTTTTTGTGTGTCCGAAATCCAAACATCTTTGGCATTGCAAGGGGCCTTTCGGTTTTTTACGTCTTTCTACCTTCACTTGATGGTTACATATTTGATCTATTGATAGAATGATGTCAATTGGTTCGGTTCCGTTAAATTCAGTGGCCACTACAGGAAAGGGGTTGCCGTCCTTTTGGAGCCTGGTCACTTTCAGTATTGAAGGGTACCGTGTTTTAATCTATGTATTTCGGATTGTTATTGATTGAAGGTTTTTAAAACCACTGAAAATTTTTGTTTGAAGGATCTTTAAACGAATGAAAGCCCTTTGTGTTTATTAGGTTTTAATTAGGAATTGGTTTTGGTTGTCATATTTAACATCTGATATGAAATTACTTGTAATTTGTGCTTAAGTTCCTTGGTGAAATTAATGTTCATTATATTAGACACGTATATGGGAGGAATTTTACCTGTTTGAGACAAATTATCTATTGGGTGATTGTTTAGATAAGCAAATCTCGTGTCCTCGATTTCATCATTGATTTGTCCTAATTCACTAAATCTGTTATCGGTAGGCACATTATATTCCAGTTCACTTGAGAATTGAGATGGATCACTAGATTTGTTGAGATCTACACTCAATTCTTTGTTTTCGTGATTATTTGAGATATCACCGACTGACCTTTTTCTGGTGAGAGAGGTTGCCGTTGAAGGGTAGGTTTGACCGTTGGTCGCGTTTGCTGTTGAGTTGCCAACCTCGAGAATCACTTCAGGGTTGTGCTGCATCAGGGCTGCGTCTGTGTTGAAATCCATATCTTCACTAGATGTAACATTTCCGGGTTTTGAAGAACATCATTGGAAGGAGGTGTCGAATCCACCGTTGTTTAGGGTTAACAGAGCACTGCTTATCGCATGCCCTGTTGATGAGTTGATATCGAATGACATTCACCTATCACACGATATCATTTAAGTTGTTACTGCACTTCGAAGTTCACTCACTACGGGATACTAGTTAACTGGAGAACTGCGGGAGCTCCGCTTACTAGGTCCGCACGGCTCGGAGTCGAGCACTAGAATGATACAGAAATGTGATCGCTGTCGCCTGAGGTTGGTTCACAGCATGATGGAAAGAAATGGACGAGTTATTGCGCATCGCATCCGACCTCAACCATTGAGCTTCAGGCATCAGTTTCATCATCACATCCAGACACCAAAACTATCACCTTCTTAGAAATCATTGAAACAGATATATGAACTTTTTTTAAAAATATTGCTTGTTTTATTGTAATTACTCCTTCATTGTGATATTTTTCGAAGATACTTGTCACTTTATGCCACTTTCAAAATGTTTCTCAACCCTTGTCGCTGCCCAGGCAACATGGCCAGCATTCGGTCCGGCTCTTCAAGCGAAGTGCCCGTGTTGTGGTCACGTGGTTCGTGAAATAGACTGGTGCTGCGCAGAACGAGCAAAAGTCGGTGCGACGGAGTAGCTCCCAGTCTTCGCATCGCAGCGTCGTCGCTTGCGCGGCCGACGCGCTGGACGACGTCCAAGAGCCGGAGAAAGCAGCGCGTGCCGCCCGGCCAATAGAGCAACGCTTCCAGCGAGTCACGCTCGCCGCGGTCGCCGCATTTTTACGATATTATTAACATTATTTTGTCCGCGGGAACTCGTCACAGCAGTTATTGAGGAAGACAATACAAAGAAAGCGGACACTTCGCAAGGAATAACTAAAGAACATTCATGTAACGCAGAGGTAACAACTTCGTTCAAACGTTTCGAGATTATCTAGAATGATTCTGTACGGAAGGATGTATTACTTTTTTAGTATAGATATAGAATTAATAATTTCAACGGTGAAAACAATGTTTGGTAATTTGGAACTACTATGTAGTAGATTTAATATTTTAAGGTAGAGTATGGTTTCAACAAACGTTTCAGTTTTCAAAATCTATTTAGAAATTCATAGAAACATTCTGGAAAGGTACACGATTAAAACCTGAAGGCGTTGAAGTGTTGTTGTTACTGTATACAAAAACAGATTCATGGTATCTAAAAAAATCTAGCGTACCTGAATTTATTTTAGAAGTGGGATATGTACCGATATTGTAATTATAAATAATGAGGTGTTTGATTACTCGGCAGTATTCAGATTACCACAATCGTTTTATATAAACCCAGAGATTCGAACGCAATAAGAGTTTGGTGAAATGTTCTTAAATATCTGGTGTTGTGCGTATTATATAACGTGCATTATCATGTAGTAAATAAATTACGACAAAATATAGGAATCTATCTAATTCCCTGTTAATTTTCACATTGCCCAAAGTGGGTGGATAAAGAACGAAGTAGGAAAATTTCTAATCGTACTTCAGACTTAATCCGAATGAAGTTGATATTAATTAGTAAGGGTCGGTAGTCAGAGTAGGCGAATTAGGTAAAAGTGAGGCTTAGCAGTTAATATGTGATAAACATGCTTGTGGTAAGTTTCTAAGGCTAGTGAGAGTTAAGGCGTGCAAGATGCAGGAAAGTCAAGTGTCAATGTTTCGTGTTCCATTGTGGGTCGTACTTTTCTATTTCCACGATACCATCAACCCTAACGACACTGTACCACGGTTGACGCTTCGCTCCGTATCTCCAAGTTGGCGACGCATTTCCAAGGCTCCGTCTTTTGGCCTGCGCGACTTACGTAAAACAACCTTGAGTATGCCCAAGGAAAAATTTCCAACGAATTCATATTAAAATACTTCTTGTGAACACAAGACGTTTCATGTTCCCAGAATCATTTTCCTTATCCAACGCAAGGTTGATTTTGAAGATTCACATATACATTTGTAAATCCAGATTACATGTTACTTCTCACGCTGTGTTCGATTAGAAAAATCTATATATAAATAAAAGGGAATGAGCGTACGTCCATGGCATGTAAGCGCAAAACCTATAAGACCAATTTCGCTGAAATTTCCACAGTTTATTCTCAGTAGTATCGGGAGTAGTTAAAGAGTGGTATAATTAAATAGACATGTGAAGCGTTGTTTTTGCAAAGTCAATCAACGGCCTGGGTTTCAGGCCGATCTCAGAGCACCTTACTTGAAGTACGATCTTTGATATCTTTTTGAACTACAATAATATCGGATAACTCTAAGCTGCGATCTAGTCAGTCTGAACCAAATTGATTTGATATAGTAATATAGTAATAATATATTTGTAATATAGTAAAGTGTAGTTAATACGTAGTTGAATTGTGTTTAATACGTACTTAATCTTCACTGAATAAATTGATTATGATCTTGAATTGTATTTACTTAATACACTGCATTGCCGGGTTTGCTAGTGTGTAAATAATAAAAAAGGTTGAATCGAAGTTGCGCAATACCATAAAAAGGAATAGTCAGGAATTTGTGAGAAGTTTCAAAACGTCACATAAGTGCTTTCAGTAAGAACAATCATTCAAGAAATGAGACAGGGGAGAAGCGATGGCAGGGGAAACTCGAAATGAGCGGATCGACGCTGCCGCCGGGGCCATCCGTCTTCATTGCTGCTCTCTTCATCGGCGCTCCGTCAACAGCGTGGGGTGATTGGGACGAGATGCGTTCGCCGGCGGCGTCCAAGGCCGAGCAGTGGGCCTAATCCCTTGGGGTTGCGAAGCGATACATTTCACTAATGGAGAAGAAATTAACCAAATTATCCATTGAAAAATGAGGGAATTAAAATAAATTTCGGGAATATTCACTTATAATTATAAATTAAGTGTTTAATTACGCTTCTGAATGTATAATTAATTAAAAAAATATCGATCTGTATAATTTGTTCAAGAAAAATAAAAATTAAGCAAATTAAAATTTAACTTTTTATAATGATTTTTAGTGTGGTCCCATTAAACAAACGTTTATTATTGTGAAATGAAAATAGAGCAGGACAACATTATTGCACGAAGTAGTGATGCATTGCGAAGCCTTCTACAACTTTTTGCAACAGTTTATTTGATGTCATATGATGGAAAATGTTTTGATTAAATTTTGTTGTCAGGCAGCGTAATATAAGTGTTTCTTGAAAATTTTTTTAAAATTAAATTTTTTTTTTTGGTTTAAAATTTCCCTTATGACATTTTGAAACAAGATCACGTACAATTTTTCGAAACTTGAGTATTTTTCGCGTAATTTTGCATTAAATATAGCTAATTTTTTAGTTTGTTTAAACAATTTTTTCTCAAAAATTGTACGAAAATTGTGGATTTAATTTTGTTACAACCTAGAATAGCGTTTAATACTGTTAAGAGCTGCAAGTAAGTTTTTGGAAAATTCTTTTTTAAATTGCGAAAAGAAAATTTTTCAACGTTTTCCTTCATCTTACAATTGTGAAGATTCAATTTTTTCTAGTGAAATGTGTTGACAAAAAGAGATCTTGAAATAAAGTAATGTTCAATTTTTCGAAAATATGAGTAGTTTTGGTGTAATTTAATGAGAAACATTTTCGGTGGCTTCCAATTTCCTGCGCTTGTTGAAAGGAATTTGAAATGTGCCTGGAGGCAGTTGGAAGCTTCGTAAGATCGAATTGTATATTATTTCATATTTTTTGTTCGTTTCTTATATTCGAGCTTTTGTTGTAAGTTAACAAATTAACATTTTGGAAATGATTTAAAACCTACCCATAGTTTTGTCTGTGCAAGGAATGTAATTGTATTCTCAATGTATCGAGTTTCTTTCTTTCAAGCAATCCGCAAACCTTAATTGAAATTACCTAAATTAGGTTTTCTCTCTTAAAAATAGTATTCAAATGTAATATGAAAGGCAAATTGCTAGTATTCAGGAGATTGGAATGCGAAAATGGCATTCCGCCACGCGAGACGGCAGTTATAGTTGTGAATTACGTCTCATTGTTGGCACATGCTTTAGCTGCATGAAACCAGTTATAATAGTGGAATTTGTGTAGATTGTAGCTTGAAAATATTTAGCTTTCGCTCATAATGTTCTGAGATTTGTAATGAGTTTTACAAAAAATGATGACTGAGATATATTAATTCGGAGAGAAATTGCGGTATAAATGGTATTACGTAACCGTTACTAAGGTTTGTTGAAAGCATGCGCTGTTGTAGCACAACTAGTTCCATCTTGTGCCCCGAGCGCCGCCACTCAAGGGCGCGTGGGTTTTGGCGACCCTCGTTGAGTCCGCTCCAGTGGGGTCGGCGACCGCTTGCCCGCGCAGACAGCGTGTTTACTCCTTGGAGCGACGCGGGGGCGCTGTCAGCAATTTCCACAGATGTGAAAGGCGTGTATTTCGTGCGGGTGGAGACTGACAATATGGGTGGAACGCAAGTCGATATTTTTGAAACCCCGACTTCTGGGGGAATTTGGAAAATGAGCTTGTTAGTGAAGGGGGCACTCTGAAATTTCGGAAAGTAATTTTTCTATTTATTCTACATACTTTATCTATTACAAGAACAAAATTATTAGATGAAATCAGTTCTCAATCAATCAGTTATTTCTCTTTTGAGTCTTTTTCAAATTATTTGTTAAATTATATGTCACACCACAAATATTTCTATTTTGTAATGTTATGTTATAAGAGCAAATGCTTTGCAGCATACAGACGATTGTATGCTATAGAAGCGTTAAGATTCCTACAACCACAGTGACCTCTAATGGCGTGCACATATAAAGATTCCTTTTTAAAAATTTCTTCCATTATAATTAATTTTTATATTAATTTTGAGTATTAAGGTTCAATTTCTGAGAATTATTTTGGAGCTTCAAGCTTTGTCATGCTGAGGGTTCAGTCTCGAATCTGCGCCTGCACACAATATTTTCTCAAGTTGTCTCATCATTTTCCTTGCACGTTGGAGCGGATTAACTATGTTCGAGACTCAATACTTTTACCCACATCCGTAGTGTCAATAATAAAATTTACTTAATACAAATAATTATTTATTATTTAGGAGAATAATAATTTTGTAATCAAGATAATTAGATAATTGGAACTTAATAATTTAATATATAATGAACAAAGAAATGAAATATTTTATTAATCCATGAATTTGTTAACCCCATGGTCTCCGAGACACTAAGCTGTAGCTTTAGCTTAATAGTAATTATCCCCTGCTTGGCCGGGTATTTCTGAAACTACCGTTGACGCCGTCCCTCTCGCCCATTTTTCCCTTGCCTCCCGCCCTTCGCGCCAGTTCGTTTTCCGCCCGATGCCTCCCATGGAAATCCCTCCGCGTAAAAATAAATGACGGCTGCGCTCCGCCTTCCTCCATCATCTGCCGCGCGTCGTCTGTCCCTGGCGCCGCCCTCCCGCCGCACGCGGATGCTTAGCGCTCGCCCCGCCAGGGGCGCGCGCTGCCCAGCTGCGGGGAGATACCTGCCGGGAAATTTCCGCAAGCCCCACGTAGTCGCCATCCGCGGAGGAAGATCGCAGCCACCTCCCGAGGTAAATGTATTCACTACCCTTACCTTAGCGGCTGACGCTCCTGGAATTGTCGATCGCCGGACTACTTCTGAGATCTACCGCCCTACGAAAGAGAGTAGGATCAAGGATGTGATGAGCAGTTGACGGCAGGATCCTAAGGATTGTTATTATTGTATATTCAAGGTTTAGCTTCAACTTCTTTAAATTTGACTTAGTTTTTCTTCTTTTTCAGTTATTATTACTATTTTTAATATTTCTTTTGGTATATTACCACCACCACCACCACGACGTTGTCCGTAAGGTCTCTTCCCTCAACTCCTCAGCTTCCACTTCGACCGCAATTTTGAACAGCATAGTCTACTCCTCAAAACGCCGCGAGTACAGAATACCAGTAAAATAACCAACATTGCCCGGGATTTCTTCTTATCCAATCTTTGAGGAAGAGGAAAAATATCTTATACATTCAGCACGGTATTTAAGATTATTATTTTTAATGTAATCTGTTCAAAATTTAATAAAATGCTATAATTTTCTCTCATTTTATTTTACAGTACATTGCTATTAAATTAAAAATTGTTATCCTTCGCACTGCTACTCGCCTCTAGCGAATCTACTAGCGAATCACACTTACGGTGCCCCGTACTGGCCTCTGGCGGAATATATTAGGAACTAATCTTCTCTTAGCGACAGACGAAAAATAATGATCGTTGTTCATCAAATACCAAATCTTTACCAAACTTTGCAAGGACACTGCGACAATCCTGAAAGAGAGCCTGTAGAAATTTCGTATCTATTCTTACTCTATTTTTTATCCTATGGATGTCGCTTACAAATTGTTAAATTCACTTCACTAATTTGTAAAGATATACAGTACAACCATTTTTCATACCAAGAATTTAAAAAAGCTTTTCATTAACACAACGTCTCCTCCTCCAAGTCTTGCTGGTGCATGACATCAGCTGTCATACGCAGCGACGTACTAAATTTGAGACTTTAGTCAGTTCGAGCAGTATGAGATTAGGTGGATTAACACAATTAAATATTTGCATTTTTCTTTCAAAATCGAAACTGCTTCCTTTTTTTGTATTTTCCACGAGTACCTGGGTATCAATCAAAGCCATATACACCCTTCAATAGGTTGGAGTCTGCACAGCTACCTTTGTATTCCCGCGCGGAATGAAAATAATATAGATTGAACTTGGAAGCCCTCCTTTTCGGTGAGTCGTTTTCAGCAGAGCAGTTCAGTATTTTTATATTATTGAGGATGACTCTTCTCACTACCCCTGTTCGCCCGTCATCTGACTCTTATACTTGCATGCAAACATACACACACGCGTACGCACAAACACGCCAAAACACGCGCGCTCACGCACTTGCACACGCACGCACACGCAAGCACGCGTGTGCATATACGTCGTTCGCCTCCGACTTTTGAAGGCCCCAGTGTGCGAAGGCGCTCCCGCCATCCCTTATCACCTCCAGAGCAGAGGGCTGTCTTTGCAGGGCCTACTTATCTCGGCCCCACTGTCACAGCCCCCGCCCCGCCCCGGCTCGACATACGACGCCGTCAAACGCGTTTATGGCTTCGAAAGCCGCGGGCTCGTATTTGCCTGGGCCCCTTCCATTCCGCCCACCGCGCCCCAATCTTCCCAAGCGCTGGCGGCGCTGCCCCGATCTGTCGAATAAATTCCACTTCTTGTTCCTTTACATTGGACTCTCTTCGTTTTTCGCTATATTCTTCGTTATTTATGTTTTCTTCCTTTTTCCTCCTTGTTCGTTGCAATTTTCGTTTACCTATTCATTGGTTGTCTTTTTTTATACAGAAGGTTGAGCATACTTGTAAATAAATAAATCTTGTAGTTTTTGCGTTTCCTTTTGCTGGATTTCTGAATTCTCATTGTTTCTTGCTTCTTTCTGTGACTCGATTCTGGGTTTGAGATCTTGCAATCTACTACTCAGCCACGCAAATTTCGTTCGCATATTTCGTAACAGTAGTGGCGCGTTTATCAGATGGTCTGATTGGACTGGTTTGATATTATACTGCTTAGCAGCACATTAGTTTTTTCAACGAACTTCCGTTCTGTACGTGCCGAAAATGTATGACATGTAACCATTTTACTTGCTTTACAAAGTACTGGAGATTTTTGAGATTTCATAAATCCACTTCCTTCAGATATTTTAATTTTGCTTATCGTTCATATTTTTAAAATAACTCAATCAGAAATTAAAAAAAACACTTATTTTTATCTGTACAATATTGAATGTTAAAAACAGTGTATTCCTGTCTCGTTTTAATAACATCATTGTCAACTCCTTTCCAAATGTTTACGTTCATAAATTATATATTTATAACAAAACAATATTCTCTGTTGCCCACCATTGTAAGCAGCTCTGCGTTCTTCTACGTGGCGGTGCGTGAGGACCTTCGTGGCCTTTCCTCGTGTGCAATGGAGCGCCACCACTACGTTCTGCGGCCCCTGACCTCCCCTCTATTTCTCCCCGTCCTCTGCGCATTCTCATCTCTCACTCTCCTCCCCCTCTGCTCGCTCTCCATTTTCCGCCAGCCGAGCGACCCCGCGCCTGATTTGTCGCCGCCTGCGGGTTTTTGCCGCGTGCGCCCCCAGCGCGCGCCCGCACCGCACGCCCTCATATCCGCGCGGTCCACTCCGAATCCGCGCGCATATCGCCCACTGGTGCAGTCGGTTTTGCATAAGCCGCTCGACGCCTTCGACATCCCTCTCGGCTACCAGCGTGCAATACCCTTCCGCGATTTGTGGGTTCCCGGAGATTCCCAAAGACTGGCTTAAATTTACGTAAGTTTCACTTCCAATGAATTTGAAGTATTAAACAACTATGATTTCTCAAATAATTTAACTGATATAGAAACCATTTTGAATTGGAAGATACTTTGAAGCTCTATTCTTCAACCTATTCTGCCTCAGTGACTGAGTATTGATTCGCGCGTTTCAAATACTAAGGTCAATATTCTCGAGAACGCATCCCTTGGGGTGGCCTTGTTCCTCCGCCGGTGAAATGTGAAACTCGGCGCCAACTTCATGTCGGCTTGTGTGTCTTGTCCTCTTCCAAAAACCTCCCCCAGCGGTGCAACGCCCCAGCTCACCGCACAAGCTCGAAGCTCCCGAGCTTTGGGGGAAAGAACTGTTCGTGGAAGCAGGGACAAGGATGAGGTAGGAAACATTCAGGAACGTGGCTCATTTTGACCAGACGGCATTCGCCTGGAAAGTCGGCTGATAGAATATTCTCCAAGCAGTGATTAAATGTGATCTAGTTGTGTAGCTAGTGTCAAAAATTGACCAACGTCTGGACTCGCACTCCAACAACTCCCGGTCAATGGTGCTGCTGAGGAATCGCTAGCGGTTTACCATGCAGTCCGATTCGAGTTATGGCTTAACGTCCTTCTATTCTCAGTACTGCAGAAGACTTTCCAGATCCTGGGGTAAATAAATATGGGAATGAGAGAGTAGTCGTTCGCCTGACCCTACCAATGAGATTGGGGTCAAGATGAGGAAGGAAGGGTAGCACGCGGTTAAGGTTTTTGAAGATATTTCTCAGGTATTCGTCTGACTGATCTGAGGTAATTACAGAAAGAATCGATAAGACACCCTGGCGTCTCGAATTCTCAAACGGGCGGATATCAATAGCTTCAACTTCATTGTCAGTTTTGACTTCGGTCATTTTTAGCGGGAACATTTCCGTTCAATATAATTTCTATATTACACACAGAAATGGCGAGAATGTAGTGAATTCGACCAGTACTAACACAACTACTTCAGAAATAGCTTGAAATTGTAGTTTCTTTGGAAAAAATAAACTATTCTTTAGATTTGACAATTCAATTACTGTGGGAGTATGAGTGTGCAGAAAGGCGCCGAAAATATGAATGATATAATACATTCAAACGGCGTACCCATGCGGAGGGAGGTGGGTCAAGATATTATTACAGCCTGCAAATGTCTTACATCATGATCAAGTGTTTATGCAGGCTTAAAGTTGCTTACAATTTGTCACATTAAAATGTACAGAATTGTTATTTATACACATTCTATTAAGATTCACAAAAACACTAATATTCAAGCGGCCTGTTTAATACATCATCCTGCCAGGACGCTGAAAGCGTCCATGACCACAGGAAGTGCCATCATTCACAGACAGCGGTACAGATGCAAAAGCCAATAAAAATTCCAAAATTATAATATCATTTACAAAATTGGTATTAAATTCTTATTCATCCCCTTTTCAAAGTTCTAAAATAAGAGAGACAATCACTAAATGAATTGCATGGTTTGATTTCACATACTCATGATTCCAATATAGACACTCCGTTTCAATATATTATCAGTTCTTGGAATCACGAATTTGGGGCAAAACGGTAACTTGAACACTATTCTTACGTCACCTCTCTATCTCCGTGCGCGAACTGCAGACAGAGTAGTTGGTCGTACAGTTGTCGCGTTTTTTATAATTGCGACTTTTGACAGTCGCAATGTAACAAACAAACTATGAGCCACGAGATGTAAAGATTCATGTAAGTTTATGAATATGTGAGTGGTGGCAGTCGGGCATTTTTGAGCAGCATGTAATTCGACTGCATTATAATCTGGACTCTGTCGATAAGGTACCGAACATGTTTCATGAAACCGCTCCATATTTTATGTAAATAAGTATGTAATTGTCTCTAACATTGATTGCCCGCTCATTTGCAATCAATCTTTCACTAAATGCAAAAGGCAACATTAATGGTTTACGTCATTCAACTTTGTAAATATTATTCTAATACTGCTCAAGTAACTTTCATTGACTGCTATTATATCTACAACTGTTTTAATTTTTGCTTCTCATTTTCTATTTGGTTTACCTTACACTATTGTACTACGTGCAAGTAGTTAAATTATTAACCACTTGCTTCGAGGAACTGTGGAGGATTGTGATAAAAAACATTTATTTGAAATTGACTCAATTCTTATTTCTACTTAACTAGTTCAACTTTCAAAAGTTGCCAATGGAAAACTACTTTGAAAATCATATCAAGTCTGAAACATGTTTGTATTTATTATTACCTGACGGAATTTCAGAATCCCTATCGTTGTACGTAATTAATGATGAGTATTGCAGGAAAATGAGTACGGTACACAGTCCATATTCATTTTAAATTTAAATTTAAAAGCACGCCCGGGCGTCAGGGTGCTTTAGCCCCCCCCCAAACAAATGACAATTTAAATTTAAAACCCGGGGCCCCAAACAAATGATACATTTTAAAACATATAGCTTTTAGTATTTTTCTTTACAAATGAATGCCATTCAATAAATCAATTATTAACGTTGTAAATATTAACAATAAATCGGCAAATAAAAGTATATTTTATATTAAGCATAAATGAAAATTTCTTAATAAGAAAACGTCAAGTTGTGATCACTATACCTGTAGCCCTGCCGCAGTCCAGAAAAAAAGTGGTGGATCTAAAACAGTCCATACTATTTCGATCCTCCTAAAACGACCCAGAAAAAAATTTGAATTTCTGCGATTTTCGAAAAATCAGGGTTTTCTACGAAAAGGAAATCTGCACCATTCTCTTAAACTCTTTCACACTACCCAACAACAAAATTTAATCAAAAACGAGAAAATGATTTTTTGAAAATTTTGAAAATGTCCCAGGGGCTTCAGGAAAAGTACCCCCGAAAATTAAAATATAGATTTCAAATTCAAGTAGCTGCGACATCAGCCAGAACGATTGGGGATATCAGTTTTAGAGAAAATCAGCTGCACGGTTTAGCCACTACCGTTCATACAGACGGACCAAAGGACAGACTTTTACCTTCAATCTATTTTTCGGTATCAAGAACATGGATTCTGACTACTCAATGTGTTAGAAGAAGTAATTCACTATATATAAAAATAGATTTATCCACGTTTTCGTTACCAGGGTCTGGCAATAAGAGCTTTTGTGCCGGAAATTCCCGTTTTTTCCCGTAGCATTACAATACTTTCTCTATTCTCCGTAAGCAGTTTCGAGACAATAAAGCTAGTGGTGATACAGAATGACACATACCTCCTTATACTAATTGTTTTAATGTAGGAATGTAGAATTATGAATATGAGTATTGTTAAGGAAAATTCTGAAATGAATGGCGTCGGCTGTCTAAAGTCGTTATTTTCAAATAACATGAAGAACTGAAAGTCACTGTGGAGGGTTCAGTCTGTCACGCGTCTGACATCGCCTCCGTCATTTTCCGATGGCTTCTGGCCGGTTGCACCCCGCGCCCAAGGCCACGCCCCGTCACCCCGCTTGGACTCGCTTCTTGCCGCGGAACCCGATATTAATACACTGCGGTCAGCTGATTCGGGGTTCCTCCCTCGCTTTCCCATTCTCTTCCATTGTCCCGTCTCCGTCCTCTGCCTGCCCTCTCGCCTGAGGAAGTCGGCAGACTCACAGCCTCGGCTGCGAGATCCTGCGAGAGCCTTGGCGGTGGAGGTAGAGATTGGGAGGCAGGGCTCCTCAAAACTGCGTAGGGAGGGTGCTTGGGACGTTTTGAAAAGTGTCGCATCGAATGCTTGGAAGCATAGGTCGAGACGTTCGAGGATTCTTTTTCGAAAAGCAAACTTATTGAACTATTTTTAAATTCGTTTCGTGATTCTTTCATGTCTCATTCCTTGAAGGTGGTACTAAGGAATTTTCGATAATATTGGCTCATCACCAAAATTCGCCAATGGGTTGCTTGTATAGAAGGTATGAGCAGAATTTGAAATACGAAGTTGAAGTTGTGGAGAAGTCATACAAAAATTGTAGACTTGAAAGAAGCGGTGCAGTTATTTGAATCACCTTCAATTTATACATTAATGCTTTACAGGGTACGGGTGCGTTTTACAATCCCCATTAGTGTGAGTGCACTCACATTATGAAAAGCTAAACCGGTGGAGTTACAACACATTCTTACTAACATCATAATCAGAGTTTATTAAGAAAAAAAAATCCATCTTCAATATTAAGTCTTATAAGACTTTCGTCATTTTTAAGCGTCCTTTACGCTATCTAAGGATGAATCATTTTTGAGGAAATTTTGAAAATGTTGAGGCTTTAAGTAAAGTATCCCCAAACTCAAAATATCCTTTTCAAACTTGCAGGGTCTCGAGTGATCGATCGGAGAATATCAATTATATATAAAATCGCTTGAACAGTTTAGACGCTAGCCTTGACCACAGGCAGACATGTTTTGCCGACAAACGATTTTTCGGTATCAAACATCCACAAAACATGGATTATGAACAAACAGTATGTTGGAGGAAGCACTTCACTGCAGTTAGGAAAGATCGCTGAAAGATTGCGTTTTCCGGTGCAAGATTTCAATATTTTCTCTTCTTACGAACTAAGGCGGGAGTGTAAAAGCTATGGCTGGCGTAGAATCGTTCACTATTACCTTCTTTAGATTTATTATGAATATATTTCATTGTAATCACCATTACATCAGAGATTGTGAGAAGTGAGTGACGAGGGCCAATCGATCAATAAAATAATCATGTCAAATATAACTTTACAGTACCTGACCGTGAATGACTTCTCGTAGTTATTTAGAATTATCAGCTCTACTGTTAGTCGTTCTGGTACTGACTAACTAGACTGTCTGTCGTTCTGGCAGTGGCACTTGTTTGAAAATGTGAAAGCTTTGTGATCTGTAAGAATGGTGAAGTATCTTCCCAGTAGATACATTCTCAATTTCTGTAAAGTCCACATTATTGCTAAACATCCTTTTTCACTAACAGAAAAAGCAACCTATGGACCTTGCAGAATTCGACTAGCGATACGCGCAATATTTTGATTGTTTTTTCGTCCATCTGTGTTTTCTTGGCATATGTAATTATTATGCTCGTTTCTGTTCAGACTTTCAGAAACAACAATGCCATTACTAGAATTGATAAGAAAAAGTGTTAAATGCATTGGAATGAAACTCACGATATAGCTTTCAAAATGTTAAATACTTATTTATCAGAGCGTATATGCTATAGCATCCAAATTTTATTCAGAAATTTATACTATAAAAAGATAGAAGGGATGCAGGGTTAGGATGAGCACATATCAAAAACACACAATGAAAACACAAATTTAATGTTATCTCTAGAGTAATGTAATGATACTTGTTTTCAACTCTGTATCTGTACAATTTATTTTACTTCTTTTCAACAATTTCAAGAATTTATGTTATTTATACGTTTCTCTACCTCTTTGATTTTTTCCTAAAAAATCTTACTTTCGTGTACAAGTGAACATGTTTGGTCATTAAGCTTCTATTCTGGGACTTCATATTTCGGGGTTAATAGCTGTGCGTGTAACGTGCCGCTTTACAAAAAACGAATGCGTGCGTTGATCAGCCCTTTATGTTCGCTTTATGCAAAAACGTGAATGTGGGTCGCCCTTCACCAGGACCCGTCAGGTCTCGCATGGGAATTATCTCGTCGATCAAGACAACGGAGGGGACGTAAGTGGGACATCAGATCGTGGCGCCCCTCACCAGCTTCCGTTGCCGTGTCTGCCTCCCCCTCTGCTCTCGCTCACGATCTTCACTGGCACGTGTCTTCCTCTTTGCTGCACACGCGAATGCAGCGGTATCAGGCTAGGAATACAAATTCCGATTTCTAGTGTTTCTGTCACCAGCAATATTTGTCTGTCCAAATGACAATAACGATCTATATTTGTGTGTATATTCAATTATAATAGACACTATATATATTGTGTACATATAATATATATTAAATATATTTAATATTCAAATACACTATATATTATATTATAATATATAGTGAATTGTTCAAATGAGCAAATTACTTAACTGGCTAGTCTGTTACATTAAAGTCATAGTTGACAACACGATCAGCCAAAGGTATTTTTTTCTTTGGTATATTCATAATTTATCTGAACATTGGGGGCATAGTCTAACTTTTAGCACCCTGTGCATGCCTTGGAAGAAACCACAGTTACTTGTGGTCTAAAAGTGTATTTCTTCCATCTGAATAAGCCAGCAAAGCCTTGCATCTGAGTAAGTCACCAAATGCTTACACATATTTTCGGTTTCCCGACATTTACTTATAACAGTAATACATTTCTTAACAATTTAAACAATTATTTTTTCTCCATTCTTCTCTATTATAACTAACATCTTCATTTATTCCTTTCTCTTTCAAAATATTTATAATTCCTTGCTTCCATGATATAACTGGTCTCCTTGCTTTCCAAATAGTTCCCAATAAAATACTGAGGTACTAATCTCAATTCTTCTATCTAATTGATATGTTCAAACCATATATATATATATATATATATATATATATATATACATAGTGTGTGTGTGTGTATGTGTGCGTGTGTGTGCGTGTGTGTGTGTGTGTGTGGTGTGTACAAGGCTGTATCGAAAAAATACAAGTCAATGGCTTAGTGAAAAAATGTCGTTTTCAGTGCAAGAATAACATCGGCACCAGTAAAACCGTTTTTAAAATGGGTTTAGGGGTGCTACAAACCCCATAAATAACCATTTTCGGCCTTTTTTCACTACTTTTTAGAAAATAACAAATAAATAAAATTTAATGTTACTTTTAGCAACGGATTTTCGGCTGAGGTGGTGCCCTCGTTACCCCACAATAATTGTATGATCATCAAAAATCAATTGGTTGACTATTGAACTTGATTTCGTATTTTTTATACTAAGAAGTTGTGACTCCTGTAATGCATTAATGAGTGTGCCTCCTGGAGTGGCCCGGGGCCGAGCGGCGCGCGGGGCAGACCAGTGGGTGCGACGACATGGTCACTGTTGCACGCTCCGAAACAAAGAGAAAGTATACAGTTCATGGGCTTCCAAATGCCATATGGTGTTTTTAAAGCACTCACTACATACCTATGATAATTTCATTTCTAATTTCGTCACTTTTTGAAATTCTGTCGGATCTTCTCCAGTTTTCTTTGCCAATAGTTTTCCTTTCAGTTGTGAATTTAACCAACCATCTAATTCAACGGTATGAAACTTCGAATTATCGTTTTAAATATTTTAATTTTGGTCTCTTTTGTGATACCTTTATCCCATAAAATACTTTAAAAAAAAATTTATTTTTTAGCGAATCTCTTCAAATTCTTCTACATCATTTGTTATTTTAATTCCTAAATACTTATATTCATTTGTAAAGCCTGCCAAATTTTTGTAATAAAAAATAAAGCTGGTCGTTTGTGTTGAAATGAATATTCTTTTAAAGTTAGTTATTCTCTCGCCGCTCAAAGAATTCGCATGGACCCTAACATTCGTACTGCTCTCATTCCCTTGTAATTAAAGTGCCTTGAAAATCGGAAACTTTTATTTTTCGTCACTCGGATCTCAGCTGCGGATCACATTTTAGGCACGTACTGCTTATTGCATATGTTATTTGCTCAGCTCATATAGAAACCAACAAACTGAAAAGTTTTGTCTCATCTTTTGAATTTTATTAAATTTTCCCTGCGTTGCCATCTTTTGACCTAGAAATATTAGCGTATAGATTTTTAACTCTGGCACAGTACAAAAATATTTAGTGGAATACTTGTCCTGTTACTTATGACTTATATTTTAAATAAATTCAAATATATTTGTTTGGAAATGTCAGCATTTTAATATTTTTAATGAACAAACATGTTTGTATTTATAAACTACATAAGTATTACAAACTATTTATGCTGATAAATAGGAAGAGGCGGAGGCAAGTCATCCGCTAAAACACCAGAAAAGATACAAATGATGGACCCATTCATGGACTCATTCATGAAACCATTATTTAAAAATTGTAGAATAAAACCACCTGTGTGTTGTATAAAATTTAGTAAAGGTATCACGTATTGGAATGTAGTCTCAGGAGCAACTTTACTTCAGTTCCCTGCGTCCTTTGCTGACGTCTTGTCCTGGTCCGGTCCTGCATCACCGGTGTCGCCTGTCGCGGCCGCCGCCTCCGAGTCGCTCGCGGGCGCACAGAGGCCCAAAGCACTGCGAGGGCGCGTTTCCTGACCTCGCCACTGCCAAGCAAGCGCTTCAGAGACCAAATGACTACTTGCGTCACATCACAGTTTCTATTAGCATGGGTCATAATTATGTGACTCTGTAATATTTACATTTCGTATATTCAAGTGTAGCTGAATAAACCTAATAATCAAATTACCTTTACCAACTCTGACGAGAGACGAGTTTTACCCAATTAATTTTTATTGTCGTAGGATTGCAACCTGGATGTGATAAATTGAGATGATATGATTTTTAAGGCTGATTTTCAACTGCTTGGACATAGAGCACTGTAATTTTTAACTTTGGGCTAACGGGAGGGGGAACACAGAAACATCCATGTCCGGAGCGGGATTCGCACCTTCAAGCCAAGGCAGATACGGATCTTCAGCTTCAGTGACCTCGGCTATCCAGGCCGGCAAATGATATTTTTTTGAGAGATTCGTGTAGGGAAGCGCACCAAAATTTGAAGTGACAAGTTGCATGCATTGAATCTTTATTTGTTAGGTTGCAACTTGAAATTATACTGGCTGCGATAGACCTGTGGCAACAGCTTTGTCTCTGCAACTGCGGTGGCGGTTGGTTTTAGAGAACGACAGTAAAGGCTTTTCTGCACAAGCTGGGTCGAATTCAACCATTATCTGGAAGAGGGTTCTAGCGTCTGGCTGCTGTTGGTTGTTTTCCATGGTTTCTCCTATCAATACCAGACGAATGCCAGAGCAGTACACTAACAAATTAACAAATAGGATACGAACTGAGTTCTCATCTCCTCTTCTTCTCTCTTCTCCTCATCGCTCCCCCGGCTGATAGCGATGCCCGGCTGGAGCAAAAATCTAGAGGACGAAAACTCCCGCGAGCCGACATGTAGGTCGGCGCCGAATCACGTTCTTCAGTCGCCTGTTTTCGTTATTCCACATGCTCAACAGTGACAGGAATGACTTGCGTAGTTGAGGAGGCCATTCGAGGTGCAGAGCTTGGGGCGCGGCAGGCCCACCGCGCGCGCCGCCTCATTTGCATGAAACAACCGCCAGGCGGCGCGCGCAGCGACAGCCGCGCCTTTGTCCGGCAGACGGCGCCGCGGCGCCTCGATCTGGCCCCGGCCCCAATTACGGGGCTTAGACGCGAGATAACGCGGATCAGTCAAGGGCTTTGGACCGGATTCATGACAGCTTCGCCAGTTGGTGACTACTTTTGTTAGATGAGACAATTGGATGTGAATAAAAGGATTTTTCAACTTTTTCTTAGCTATGTCATGTAGAGTACAAGTGTTGGATTCTGTCAAAAATGCCACTTCCTCGCACACACAAATATTCTGTATTGGGAATGTTTTACATGGAACAATTGTTCGGGAAATAAATCTACTTTTAAATTAAATGTGCCAAAGATAGTAAACATATTTCAGTTTTACCTAACATACGGCAGCTGGGTGGAAAGTGGGATGGGCTCGGGTAGGAGGGTGATGACACCATGGGAACACGCCCAGGATGCCATTGAACCTTACTACTATGCCACTTCACATAGATACGCTTTTAAGATTCAGAGATCTGTGAAACCATTCAAGTATTATTAGTTAAGTACTACTAAAAGTACTTAATAGTCACTTTTTATCCAAAATATTTTAAAAGAAATTCTGCACTTCACAAGACTAAGATGAAAAATTTCAGTATAATATCCCCTCGTTTTCCTATGAGTTACAATGCTTGGGCTGCTGTGGGTGTCTAAATGACTTGAGCGTGCGAGTGGCTGAGAGGCTAAATACCCCAAACCGTTAGTATATCTGTTGCTGCCCCATTGCTTCTCGTTGTGCAAGCAGCGAAGCAGATTCACAACCGTCGTGAGGCAGGCTCTTCAAGTGAAGCTTACCCGTGGACATCTCCAGCTTGACCGATATATTGTCGAATCATAATGGGTGTGCAGATCTGTCCTTTGCCAGGCGTGTGTGTTCGGTCACAGAGTTTATTGTGTTGTGTTCACATAAACGCTGAGTAACGTGTTTGAGTACATTTCTCAGAGTGTGACGACAATCTGGTTCACATCGAATTTCGTTCACATCGTCCCCAATAGATTGAGTATTATTCATTTGGTTTTATATTGTTTTAAATGTCATTTTTCATGTTCATTGCAAGCGCTGTAACTGCCCAATATCTCACCCTTGAGGAAAATTATGATGTTTGGTTCCATCTATTAAATACTATTTGGAACTTCCGAGGTAGGGGTCACGTGGAACTTTGTATAGAACAAAAATAAGTCTGTGATTGGAACTCAAAACTTAGATTTACAATTTATCGACATAATTTGATGTTTTGATTGCCTTTCAAGGAGCAGATACTACAATGATGTACAGTGTTTTATTTATTGAATGCAATTTTTAAAATAGATCGCTCCCAACACTAACGCCATCTGCACACTGGTCCCACGCTCATACGCGCAAACACCAGATTTCTTTTATAACTTTGACGCGCTGTGTTGCACAGAAGAATTGGATGGTGATAGCACCCAAAAACATTTCATCGACCATCTCACGAATGGCCAAAAGCTTTTATTTCTTTGCAAGGTGATGCTATCAACATGTACATGTTTTCTGTAAATTGAGTTAAAGGCGACAAATTTTGTTTCCAATATCCAACTGCTTTAGGAATTTGTGACATTAAAAGTGAGAAACGTCCATTCGTGAGATGGTCGACGATTTGTTTGAAACAATTCCGTGCCCAAAAATATTTTGAAACCGCTGTTTGGGCGAAACCTGCGTAGTTTTCACCAGGGCGCTGTCGTTTTCTGCGGCAAGGGCTGCAGGCTATCCACACGACTGTCAACAGAGATTTATACCCGATCGCGTTGCCGTGTAATTGTTTCCCGCGAGCCCTCGTTAGTTGGCGGAGAGGACGCCAGAGTGTGATACCGGCGACACAAATGGCCGCTGCGCAGCGATAGTAGCGCCCTCTCGTAACGGGCCGCGTCCGGAGCCAGGGCCTGCGAGGGACGCGACGCGACGCGACGCGGCGAGAGCGGTTCCTTTGTCAGCGTGATGTAGCTGCCACCGCCCCCCGATAAGTGCGGAGCTTAGTTGCAAAGTAACTTCCTAGATGCGAGATACGCCCCGCGTGGCAAAAAAATTACAGCCGAGCAACTGAGGAGAGCTTCTTTTTTGTAGCCCAAGTTTGCCAACGAGGCGAACTATGGCGTCGTCCCGCGTTTAATGGGCAAATAGTTTGGAGGAGGAACTCGGAGATTGGAAGGGTGCAGCGACGAGGCAACGCGGGGCGAGGAGCTGCGGCGAGGCGTACGTGGACGCAATGAAGACGCGACGCGACGCGACGCGCAGGCGGACCTGGGCGTCGCACGTATCGAGCATTTGTTTTGCCCTGCGCCGCGTCTTCTTGTTGCGGACAGATCGCGCTTTGTCCTCTCGGCTTTCTTCTTTTCTCGTAAACGGTTTCTCCGCGTTGTGTCCTTTGTGGTGCTTCGTTGTAGGTGGGGGCAACACGGCCCGATAAATCTTCTGGGGTGGTTCCGAATAATTCATTCGCGTGACTCAATCTAGCGTATATAAATTGTTTTGAATATTTCATTGCTGACTTATTCACGGCATTTTGTATTCAGAACGTATCATATACATTCAATACTGGGTCATAAAATAGTTTTTCCTAGACTTATCAACTGTAAATGTTAATATTGTGAACTTTGCGCCACATTCATTAGAATTTTGTAATCTGTTTTCCATATCCCATTGTATTATGTACTATTTTGAATTGTTTCCTCAATAATATGAATTTTACAGCATTTATTGCAATAAGGAAAATGGCTAGAGTATCTATTTTAAATTTTTTTACATGTTTATTTGCTAAAAATGCTTTAAATGCAAACGTGAACATAAAAATCATAACTCAAAATGATCATGCGTTTACTGAAAAGAGATGTCTAAGTCCAGTTTACTGTTATAATTTAGGCCTCGTGGTGTATTGCTTTGGTGGTATGGTGGTACGGTTGGTGGTATGTGGTGGCCTCGTGCTTGTATCACTTTGGTTTCAAAGTTGTATGATCTCGGTGAGAAGCATCAAACAGTAGTTCGCGAGACTTCCTAATAAAATATCGGTAATCTTCAACATAATTAAAATGATGTAATAAAAATTAAATATTTATTTCTTTATACCTTTCCAAATAATTTTTACAATTAGGTAAGCATTAAATGGGACTGCAAGTGATATTTCATCCAATAAAGTGTATTTTGAATATCAAGCGATAAAAAATATGTTTAACATACATCGAATCAATTAAACACATTCAAAATATAAGTGTACCAAATTATCTTTAATCACATTATTGCCTTTTTCTTGGTTGAATTCAGCGACAGATCAGTATGTTTTTTATACACATTTATTGGTTACAGAACAAGATTTGTTCAGGCAAATTTAAAATTAATTATGTTAGGTGTATTAATGTAAATAATAAATCTGGTTGTTAGATAAAATAAGGTTAAATCATCAAAAAGGTTAAATGAAGGCCCTTGTTAAAAAAAGAAACGCAAAGAAATTATAACTTGACAAATATAGTAATTATTCAGTATAGTAATTACTCAGTAACGGAGGATTAATCCAGAAGAAAGCTCTCAACGCTCAACAAGGGTTAAGAGACGTTTGGCATCAACAAGGACGCAACAAAATAAAAATATAAAAAAATAACATCATGCCGGAGACTTTAATGCATTTTACAATTCAGGTGTCATCCATTGTAATGTCCTGTCGCCTGCATGCGGCATCTCTTTCCAATGCATTCGAATACTGAATAGTTACTTCCACACCCCCTTCATCGGCTTAGGTGGCTCAAGGCATCAACTTACGTCCCTGCGATGCCTTTGACCACGGAGGTCCTAGGGTTCGAGTCCCGTCGGTGGCAGGATTTTCGATACAAGCTAGATTCCTAGTTCGAGTGCAGCCGCTGTCGGGTGGAGAAATCTGGCGGCACGCTGCTCTGATCTGTAGTTTTCCGTGGTTTCTCCGATCAGCAACAGGCTAATGCCGGGACAGTTCCCTAACAAAAGGGCCACGGTACGCATGCGATGTTTCCTTCTCTCTTCTTGAATGATCCTCACCCTTCACTTACCCACATACATTTGCATGCACTACACTACCACACGTGTCGAGAGGCCAGTCCGAAGCTTAAGAGTTTGTTCCGGCTGGGAGATATTTGGTTGGGAAAATCCCCGCTATCTGACAGTAGGTCGGTGACTATCACGCCATCCACGCGGGAAAGAACACAGTCATCTCCCGGTATAAAACCATATACTACACTTACGGGACTAATGACCTCAGCCGTTGACGCGTCCGAAAACATCAATCCACCCACCCCTTAGCTGTTACCTCCCTGATTGGAAATCGCCCTAAGCCCCGTTGCTCTGCGGGAGGACGGGGGAGGGCCTTGCCCAACCCGCGTGCCCCGTTCGAGGAGGCCGCAGATAACGCGAGCTGTCAGGCGGAACCCCCGCGCGATTGACACGTGCCGCCCGCCCGCCCGCCTGTCGCAAGCCTCCAGCCCACGCCCGCCCGCGCCGCCGCCCTGGCGCCAGCCGCTGTGGTCCCCGCCCCCGCACCCCACCCCGCGGGAGGGCTCTGCACAGAGAAGTGACGCAATTTACTGATCAACATGTTCTATTCTGTTCAGGCAAGTCAACGGACTTTCATTCATTCTAAACTAAATTATAGGTGCATTTCGTAGAAATGATTCGCATATATTTCACAATCGTTGGTTCACTTATACTGGGTCCATAGTGGAAATACAGGGACGAGTTCCTTCGGTGCACCGATTTTTGCTCATTGCTGCGCACCACCAATTTGCGTCACGAACCTCGTGACGAAGAACGAGTCAAATCTCTGCGCTGTCAGTGGTGACAATGGTGAGAGATTCCACCAGGATGTATCAACAACAGAATCCTGATATTACGGACATTAAGGCCAGTTTGACAGGAGATTTCTGCAGTTTCTTCAAAGTTCAACCGCAAGAAAATATAAATGAAAACTGAAAATTTTTAGAGTTAAGAAGCCGTACGTCCACTGCAGATACGGTGACAGCCTCTGCGCATGCAAAATACCAGGAGTCTTACAGAATACCAGGACATCAGGGTCACCTCTCCATGGGGGAAATTCTTCTGTGGAGGTAAAATGACGAGGATTCGATTCATCAAATGCATGAATTGATATGCATTCAAATACATGATTGAATGGCATCATCTGTTATTCTCTATTTCACATTTTAACTTTTACAAGATTGTGGTTATGGAACTTTTTCATAGGTGTGAGAGGTCGAAAACAAGAGGGGGGCAACAACATGAAATGTAATTGGGCGATATTACAGGTGGAAACTACATTAACGGAAAAGGGAACCCAGAATATTTCCACATGTAAACTTTGTTATTTTTATATGATTCGGTATTATAGTAGAATATAAAACAGACTACAAAGAGATTGAAATTATAACATGAAATATACAACTAAAATTATGATTATCGATGGCTTGGAGAGTCTTCTCCAAATTGTCAGATACAAAAACTATTAATCCGTATTATACTAAAAATTAAATAGAAGTAATTGTAACTTGAATTATATAATTAATGAAGACTATTAATATAGCATAAGAATTACACAATTTGTATGAAACAGCTTGTTTGAACAGAAACACATTTCTTAAGAAAACAACTTGGAAGTCGCCTCCCTAGTACGACGTTGTCTTTCTTATATTCGACGCGCGCCGCCAGCGCCCCGCGCTGCCCGGCCGCCTGCAGCCGCGGGGGCGCCGATGGCTGTCGCGATAGCGCGCGCCGTCATGTGTTGCTGCGGCGCGCGGATTAAGAGATCGGCCGCCGCTGGCGCGTTCCAGCGCACGCCACGCTCCCGCCTCCCCCCTCCCACCGCTCCGTCACGCTCTCGACTCGCTCCTGCCTCGACCTCCCCGCTCGCTCCACCCCGCACTCGACTTGCTCCCTCCTCCCTCTCCCGCCGCTCCCGACTTGCTCCGGCCTCCCCCTCCCAGCGCTCCACCCCGCTCTCGACTCGGTCCCTCCTCCCCCCTCCGTCGGCTCCTCCACGCTCTCGACTCGCTCTCGCCCCTCCCACCTTGCCCCTCCTCGCTTCCTTTTTCCCCCCGCCGCCCCCACTAACGCTCCCCCTCCTTCCGCCTCGCCCCACTCGTCACAAACCCCACTCGACTCGCCCTCGCCCCGCTCCCACCTCTCACCCGCCTCGCTCCTCTCGACACCACCCCGCTCCCGCCTCGCTCCTGGCTCGATCCCGATTCGCCCTCGCCACACTACTGCCTCGGCCCTCCTCCCGCTCCCGCCTCGCCCCACTCGTCCAAACCCCCCGCTCGCCCTCGCCCGCTCCCACATCTCACCCGCCTCGCTCCTCTCGACACCACCCGCTCCCGCCTCGCTCCTGGCTCGATCTTGATTGCCCTCGCCACACTACTGCCTCGGCCCTCCTCCCGCTCCTCCTCGCCCCACTCGACTCGCCCTCGCCCGCTCCCACCTCTCACCCGCCTCGCTCCTCTCGACACCACCCCGCTCCCGCCTCGCCCTGGCTCGATCTTGATTCGCCCTCGCCACACTCCTGCCTCGGCCTCCTCCCTGCCCTGCCTCGCTCCCGCCTCGCCCCACTCGTCACAAACCCCACTCGACTCGCCCTCGCCCTGCTCCCACCTCTCACCCGCCTCGCTCCTCTCGACACCACCCCGCTCCCGCCTCGCTCCTGGCTCGATTTTGATTCGCCCTCGCCACACTACTGCCTCGGCCCTCCTCCCGCTCCCTCCTCGCCCCACTCGACTCGCCCTCGCCCCGCTCCCACCTCTCACCCGCCTCGCTCCTCCGACACCACCCGCTCCCGCCTCGCTCCTGGCTCGATTTTGATTCGCCCTCGCCACACTACTGCCTCGGCCCTCCTCCCGCTCCCGCCTCGCTCCTGCCTCGCTCCCGCCTCGCCCCACTCGTCACAAACCCCACTCGACTCGCCCTCGCCCCGCTCCCACCTCTCACCCGCCTCGCTCCTCTCGACACCACCCCGCTCCCGCCTCGCTCCTGCCTCGATCTTGATTCGCCCTGCCACACTACTGCCTCGGCCCTCCTCCCGCCCCGCCTCGCTCCCGCCTCGCTCCCGCCTCGCCCCCCCGCTCCCGCCTCGCTCCCGCCTCGCCCCACTCGACTCGCCCTCGCCTCGTTCCACCCCCGCTCCCCTCACTCTCGGTCACCCCCCGCTAAGATTTTGTTGTTGTTTTTTGTTATGAAACATTTAAAAATTCCGGTACAGAATAAGTCTTTCTTAGTGTCAGCAAATCAGCATACGCCTATTACACAGGCCAACGACCAAAAAACGTTTCGTGTTTATTTATCTAGTTCGTATCATTTAAGTGTGCTGATTACGAAAATAACATTAAAAAATCCGTATCATCCACCACTTGTTCACTTTTTAACTTTTTCTCTGTGTAGCTAGGCAAATGCAGCGCTGATTATCTATAAATGTATGTGATGCAGGAACTTAGAATGAAAAAGTATTAGGACAACAAAGAGGGTTGTATACTCTTTGGTAAAATATTTGACAAGCATTACCGCGTTTGTTTTATTGAAGGCGCACGTGTTTGCATTGTTGCTATCAAGATAAGATACTAGTTTAGCAATTGGTGATCACTTATGGCTAGTCATGGTTGTAAGAATAGTCCTGACAGTTTTTGTTATATTTGTAGCGAATTTGTAATTATAAAACACCAACGGAACATTAGAGACTTGGAAATTTTGGAATTAAACTTGGTGATCAGGACAAATCCTCTCTATATGTACGTATACGAGAAAGTTAAAATGGAGGCTGTTTATCCATTGCTCTAAAACTAGTTTCAAAGCTGATGCATTGGTAACATTGGTAACATAGTAACACTTACGCATCAATACCTGTTGCTCATTCTGTAGACATGAAGGAAAGTAACGAAAACCTCAGTGTAGCTTTCTAAGAAAATAAACTGCTCCAGTCATGGATTGATATGTGATGACTTAAAAATAACATGCATGCTTCTTGGCCAGCAAAGTGGGTTTACTCAATTCCCATGTTTACTAATGTGAATGGGATAGTACGGCACGAGATCAGCATTGATTTTGAAAGAATTGGGGTATACGAAAATCTTTAAAGCCGAGGGCAAATTCTACCGGAACATCTTGTATATCAACACAAGATTCTGCTATTTCTATTGCTCATAAAATTAGGCCTCATGAAACAATTTGTAAAATCCTTACCTGAAGATGGACAGTGTTTCAAATACCTTTGTGAATCTGCGATTACCTGAAGCAAAATTAAAAGAGGATATCTTCGTTGGGCCTGATATTAGACACATGATGTTTGATCCCGAATTTGAACTATATATGACAATAAATGAAAAAGAAGCGGATTGCCATCAAACACGTTGTAAATAAAGTTCCTAAGCAGAAAAAGACCTTTGATAAGCAATTGTTGCCAATACGCTGGATGCTTTTAAGAAATTGGGATGTTTAATGAGCCTCAAGGTCCACTTTTTGAACAGTAATTTACAATTCTTTCCAGACAATTTAGGAAAAGTGAAGCAAAAGGTGAAATTTTTCATCAGGATCTGGAAGTAATGAAAAGCCGTTATCAGGGATGCTGGAACACCAACATGATAGGAAATTAGTATTGGTCACTTCACCGAGAGAGATAGCAAATGATTTATAGCTTTTTAGCTGTATCAAGAACTTTAAAGAAAAGAAGCAAAGACATATACGTCAATGGATACTATAAAGCCTTTGTAGAATGTAGTGCCATCTTTTAAGAATAAAAAACATCTTCTATGTTTAAATAAATTTCTGTTGGTACTTTAAAAGTCGTTTACTTTTCAGATTTATTGAATATATAGTATATTTTCCCACATCTTAATAGATCAAATTGTGATTAAACTGTGGGTAATGGAAACAAATGGAGTTCAGATACGGATTCAGCACCCACAAAACTACGAAAATCATGTATCAAGATTTAATACGTTTTTGAAACTTTTTTTTTGTTGGCCTGTATTCTGACAGGTCATATTGTGGTTTGATTAATAATGAAGAATAGTTTTGCATTAAAAGCCATATTTTTGACACTGGTTATAGAAATTTCAAAATGATCGATGTGAAGTATAAATTTTGATGCAATCCGTATATCAATCGTCTTTCGAAAACTTTTATATTTGTTGTTGCTATTCAATGACCAGATTGGCCTCAAATGGCCCGGTTGCCGTTAATTATTCCCTCTCGTGTGTGTCGACGGCTGCACTTATGAGAGCTGCTAGTGAAGCGCACCGACGAACTCCCAAGTGCGCAGCAGCGCGACGCAGACGCTGCGAAGACGGCGCGGAACGCGAAGCAAGCCTCCCACGCGCTGTGGCGCCCCTCAACTTCCGGAGTCCGCCACACGCCGCTGCTCTCCGGACGGAATGAGGGTTGGGGAGAGGAAGGCTGTAGCTCCTCGCGTCGACGGCGGCTGGGCGTCGCTGGGGTTGCGTCCCCATCGCCCGGCGACAGCCCCACGTACTACGTACTACGATAACAATGGAGTACGTACGTACAATGTGAACATGTAAATGAAAAATAACGAATATCGTATTTACGGAGTGTTTTTATATTTACAGTTAGTATTTACTTCGTTTTCTTCGTCTCCCTATTTTATTATTATTATTATTATTATTATTATTATTATTATTATTTATTATTTTTTTTTTACAATTTTTTTAATATAAATGTAAAACCTTTTTTTAATCCACTATTAGTGGACCGAAACTTTGCCAAATTGTCAAAAAAATATATTTTAGGCCCCGATAGATAGCTGGAAAGATGGTGAGTCAAAACGGAAAAGCTAAACCCAGGTGGAGACAGGAAGAGATTGGAAACCAACTAGTGTGAGAGGCGCATTGAAGATTTATTTTCACATTTCATATTCATAACATTCAGATAATTTAACTCTCATAAGTAAAAAAATTGATACTTTGAAGAAAAAAAATCAAGCCCCATAACAACGAACGAATTGTTCTTCTGATTCTTCGACTCTATTCCGACACCGTTTCATTTGCCTGGACGCTAATATCTGAGCACTCTCAGCACCTACGAGCGTTCAGTCTCAAAATGAGTATTCTGCTGCCGATAAGCATCAATATGATATCCTACGGACATGTGTGTGAACTCTACATTTCAAGAGATTCTTGTAATGAGCTGCTCACTACATGACAGCTTTTTCTTAAGGACTGCTTCTTCTCTTTTGGCTATACGCGGCTTGGGCTTCATTTCGACCCATCCTCCCGCCGAAGACTGCAGCAGCGAGATTACAATCTGAGCAGTCTGCGAAGAAACGTTTCTCATCCGGTGTAATCTCGTAGGAGTTGGCTGCTGGATCGGAGATTTCGTTAGTTTGCCGTCGAGTTGGTCTTACGTCTGCTGCTGTTGTGTTAGTCCTCAAGCTAGAGCTGCGGCAAAACATTCCTTCCACTTCTGTTTCTTGAATTGTTTGACAGAAGCTGATCCGATGTAGAATCATTTGTGGATATTACACGTAAAATTATTATATTATAGGGTTTTGATTTAGCATGAGTTTGAAAGTTATTTGAAAAAGTTACGACGAATTGTATGATCATTCCAATCAGTAAACCAGGCAAAAATCCGAAGGAAGCAACGAGCAAGCACGAGGAAGCAAGGAGGCCTATTAGCTTATTATCCTCTTTATCTAAAATATTTGAGAAACTGATACAAAAAAGCTAATACCAAAAGCCTCATACCTCATAAAGCCAAATACCTCATAGAAATAGGAGCATTGCCATAAGCAGTTGCAGATAAGCAGTTCGGATTTAGGCAAAATTATTGTACAACTCATCAGCTCATCCGCCTGGTAGAACAAATTGCAAACGGTGTTCAAAATAAACAGCATACAATAGTTAACTTGGCTATCCGGAGACGCCGCGTCCGTACTGCCCAAGCAGTACTACGCCCTGAGGAAGGTCGCAGAATGGCGACCGAAACGTTGGCACCTGTGCCCTGGACGCGGCGTCTCCCGGGTAGCCAAGTTAATCATGACTCCGGCCGCGGAAGCCTACGCTCTCAGCATACAATAGGATTGATTTTAGACGTAGAGAAAGCTTTCGATAAAGTTTGGCATACTGGATTACTTTTCAAACTTTGAAAGTTTCAAAGTTTGAAAAGTAATCCAGTATGCCAAACGTTATCGAGAGTACCTTTCTAATTACAAGATATTATAAGTAGTTTTATTGCAGACCGAACGTATAAAGTTAAAGTAAACAGCGCACTTTCACAAACTCGAACAATAGGAGCGGGGATACCCCAAGGTTCTGCACTATCGCCGCTCCTCTTCAATGTTTATTTTTCAGGCATTCCCACATTAGGAGACTCAAATCTTGCGCTATTCGCAGATGATACTGCAATATACACAACTCATGGAGATATAAAAATAGCAAAAGATAACATCCAGGTGGATATCTCATGCTTTCTAGAGTGGGCTCAAGAGTGGAGAATAAAAATAAACCCAACTAAAACCCAGGCCAAACTTTTTACTCTTTGTAAACCAAAGTTACCTCGCCCACTAGTATTAAATAACACCATAATCCCATGGCTTCCATCCGATACACCAGTAAAATACCTTGGGGTTCATATTGATAGCAAGTTAACTTGGAAAAAGCACATTTATGTAATAACCAATGCAACATACGCTAAAATATCAAAAACTTTATCCATTAATTAACTTCCGCTCAGCCTTAAATTTGGAATGTGCTATTTTAATATTTAAATCTATTATTAGACCATCACTCACATGTGCCTGTCTGGTCTGGAATAACACAACTAAAACCAACATTGAAAAACTCCAAATAGTACAGAACAAATTTTTACGAAAATGTGCAAAGGCCCCTTGGTTCATATCAAATACACATATTCAAAGGGAACTTCAAATAGAACCCCTAATTGAACATATAAGAAAAAACTGTAACCATTTTTTACTCTTCTTTCATCCTCGCCTTGCAGTACAAAATTCACAATGGGAAAAACTTTAAACAATCCCAAAAGAATTCGCTCTCGATATCCCAAAGACATGTTTAAACCCCCATAAAAATCAGTATATTAATATGTATTAAATATGTAAATCTTCATCCCAATGTATGTATAGAGTGTATCTAGATTTAAGAATGTATAATGTATGTAAAATTTCTGTATTGTATGTCAAATTGTTTAGTTCTAAGTATTAGAAGTATAAGTATTAAATCCTGTAAATTAGCTAGTAGTAAGATACAAGAGTGAGAGGTTGTATGCTCAAACGTAAATACCCAAACGTTATGTATTACAAATAAAAATGTACAAACCCCTAAAGGCAAAACTGCCGAACAGGAAGAAAATAAATTTAAAAAAAACGAATTGTATGAAATAAAAATCATTGAAGTAATCGCTCTTTCCGGTCCATAAAAATGAAGTGTAGAATAACATAATTTTAATAATGACTTCATCTGAAACAGATAAGAAATGTATTCACACTATGAGAAATAACATATTTCCGAGGTAGGTACCTGTCATTTCGTTCTTTGAATAGAAAAAATATAGATAAATTTAATGCATAAAAATATTTATTGCGTTAGTAATTCACTATTATTGTTACACGGTACTAGATAAAACATTTTGATTTGCTGTTCGTGATTTTTGGATAACTATTACTGTTATTTCTAGTACTCAAAATATTTTGCCACTTTTTTAAACCTCAACACTTTTTAACACGCTTGAAATTTCTTCAACTACAGTTCATCATTACATTATTACTTACTTCAACTACATTACTTCATTGCTATTCGTTTTTTATTAATACAATCTTTAAAGTTGAACATTTGATTTGTTTCTCAGTTTCATTAATAATTTCGTATTGAAAGTATATTTCTTTAGTAATTATATGTATTTACAAGTCAATGTTGAGTATACACAGACCACATTTTTTCCGAACGGAATTTAAGTTTGGTTTGCATTTTGCAACAAATCATTCATTGGTTTGTTATTAATACCTTTTTAACTGCTTGGTCATGTAGCGACCACAGTTACTGTTTTAACATTAGGGTAACTGTAGGGGGAACACTTAAGGACAACATCCATGCCCGAGGCGGGGTTCGAGGCACGGTAGCCATGGGCCTTCAGACGTAGCGACCTCTTCTCTCCAGGCCGGTCGTCATCACATTCTTTTCCGCTTTCGTGAGGAATTCCCCTAGTAAGCTCTCTATTGCACTCGACAGACTCCGGAGGGCCAGTAGCAGCTGGAAAGAAAGGGATGAGCGCACGCGCACTGTGACGCGGGAGCGGAACGCGTGTGGCGGACGTGGAGGCAACCCACTCCCCTCCCCCCACTTCTACCACACTATCTACCACCATACTACCCCATACTACCACTACACTACCTATCACAATCATATTACCATCATACTACCACCACTACTATTAACACTACTACCTCCACTTCTACCACTACTACTATCACTATCACAACCACTACTACCTCCAATACTACCACTACTACTACCACTATCACAACCACTATTACCATCACTACTACCACCATTACCACTACTACTACACTACCACTCCACTACTACTACACTACCCCAACCTACTACTACTACTACTACTACTACTACTACTACTACTACTACTACTACTACTACTACTACTACTACTATGGCACTAGTTGAACCTTTGAATTTCTGAAAAAAATATAAAATTTGAGGGTATTTGAAGCCATTCGGATATTTTCAAAACTTTCTCAGAAACGGCTCCAATTTTTTCATTAAGTTTCTTATCAGAATAGAGTAAAATACACTTATAAAGTTTCTGGATAACTTTTAGTTAACTAACAGTTTTCTCTTAAAATAATTTCAAAATTCCACTTGTTTTGAAGGAACGCTCAAACGCCATTTTCTCAAAAATTGCTCCAAAATATTGCTTCAAACATTTCCAATGTAGTGCTAAATGCACTGTAAAGTTCATTTTGGTATATTCTTTTTTTTTTTCTTCAAAAAATTACCTAATTATACATTTTTTGAAATATCATTCACGCCATTAAAATACAAATTTTCATCGATTTGTATACAGTATCGCATTTGTAAGTGGATGCGCTTCAAATGTCTTCAAATGAAGATTTTCGAAAACTCAATAGATACCTGTGAAAAAGATCTTCATATTTCGTATTTACCATTTCGTTAATTGGCATTTTCTTAAAATGGCGTCAAATTTCTCAATGAAAATTTCTATTAAAGGCGAGATTTTGCTCTTCTTTAATATTCTTGAAGTACCGTAATATTTCGGTTGTACTGTTAGGAATGCAAAAAGTTGAGAAAATGTCCAAAAGAACTACTTAGGGCGACGATTCGCATCTGGCTAGAGAATGGACCAAGACCTTAAAGCCAGACCACACCAAGGAAATTAGAAAAAATTGCTACGAGAAATTCTGTACACCTCTTCCTTTCAATATATTTATTTCCTTTTCAATTTTCTATTTCAGGATGTTGAATAAAATGACACAGAACTTTTTGGAGATGCCAAAATTCATAATTATTAGTAATTATATTTTTTTTAATAATATAAATTTAGAGTTTTAAGAGAAGGTATTATTTAGCATTAACGTAGAAAATTATTAATGGAGGGTGTAATATATCTTTGGGAAAGCGCGAACGAATTCTCTTTATGTGATAATTTTTTCCCAGATCGAAATGCTGATAAGCACGATAATTTGTTGAAGAAATTAGAAGATTGATTAATGATAAATGTTTAAAGTAGTTCTATTTGAAAAAGAATAATTTCTTTATGTATCTGTTCGTTGGAGATGAACCATTCGGATTTTAGTATTCTCCGTAAATGCTTTTTGAATAGTTTGTATTTTCTTCATGTGTGACGCAGAAACATTACACCATATTGGGCATACGTATGTAAGTAATGGTCGTTTTATTAACTTGAATAATGACATACCACAATGGATTTGCTATTTGGAAAATTTATTAGTTAAAGGGTATAATTTTGATGTTCTTTGATAAGTTTTATGGGCAATATTTTGTGGGTTTATATTTAATCGACAGTCTAAATAGAGACGTAAATATTTAATTGGAATATGATTTTCTATCTAGGGTATATTTATGTTATTTATTTTGAGACATGGGGGATTAGTAGGTCTGCAAAGAGTGAAAAATTTTGTTTGTGATTCATATGGATTTATTATAGCACCTCTAGTTTTTTATTTGTGATTTAGTTGCTGGAACGGTAGCAACAAGTGCACCATAATAAAACTGTCTAACCACAACGTTTTTTATTCTATAAAGAGTTTTCCGAATAAAGTGAACTCCTAGTAAAGTAGGGTCTAAATCTGAAATATGAAATACCCAAAATATAATCTGTCCTGAGATTTTGAATGATTATCAAATACAAAGCATCAGTAGTTTTTACAAATAATGTGTTGGAACGAAGTCATACAATAGTTTAAATTTATTTGAGTTGAGAGGTGGTAATGAAAACCATTTGTCATTCACTATGTTGTGCGCCTGAAGAATATTTTAATGACTTTTCTTTAGTAAATTAAAATAATTTTTGCCTTCGTGAATCAGGCCCCTCATTAGTCAGCATGCTTGTTTTCCATGACGCGACCCCTGGTTCGATTCCCGGCGGGGAATATAATATGGTGCGCTTTCCTTGCAATGTCGCAGTATATGTTGCTATGTGACGATGAAAAAACTCACTTCTCAGGTTGAGAAGATCAGAAATTCGATCTAGGTGAGGATAAGTGAGGATGCCTGCGAGATAATCGTAGGAAGACGTGGCCGCGAGGTTCAGACGCCGCTGGCAGGACAAGGAATCGTCAGAGGCTACTGCGCGAAAGTACATACATATATACATAATAACTAATGTATGCATTTTTCATTTGTTGATTCCTTCTCCTTCATATTTAATATGATTAATTACCCCGATTTCTCGACTGGAACTAGCAAGAGTTCTAGCAACACTCACTGTGGGTTGGCTTGCGGCACGCAGCACACGAGAGAAGGGGAACTTGCCAAGCTGATTGGCTGGGAGGTGAAGAACCGCCTGGCTCTCCGGGTAAAAGGCAGAGCCACAGCCGCCATCCCCACTGCACCGATCCGGCACCGCCGTTCCGACCGCCCGCGCCACCCACCGCCACCACATCTGTCGCCACCGTCATTACCCTTCTCGCTCCATATCGCTGACACTATCGTGCGCGCTCGTTTGAAATGGCAAGAACGAACACCACGTTGTTCGAGTCCCGACGATGGCAGGATTTTCGACACTAGCGCGTCAGCTAGGTCGAATTCAGTCGCTGTCTGGAGGAAAATTCTAAAGGCCAGCTGCTCTGATCGGTTGTTTTCCGTGGTTTCTCCGATGAACACCAGGCAGTACCCTAATAAACGGACCACGGACAACACGCGATCTTTCCTTCCTTTTCCTTGTTCCTTACCCCTTACACACACTTACACTTGGGATGCACTACCCCGCATGTCGGGCGACCGGCCAGGAGTTTAGAGCTTGTCCTGACTGGAGGAGTGTTATGCTTGTGGGAGATAACCTGGTTGAAGAAACCCCGCTAGCCGACGGTAGGTCGGCGCCGGATCTCGCCATCCAGCGGGAGAAGATCACCGTCATCTCCCGATTAAAAAAACATACACCACACTTATGGTACTAATAACCTTAGTAGTTGTCGTGCCTGGAATCACTAACAACTAACCAACCAATACGGTATTGCCTTTGCTATCAACATTTGCACTTGTAGTATATACGTGATATTACTATTGTCAGTATTCTGTCGATCATTCGCGGTACCACAGTTGTTTCTACTAGTCTACATGATTGGGTCAGAGCTAGAGTTACTGACATGTTAGGGTCACCTCATCTTCATGGTCAGCGTCATCATCCTGTAAATAGCCGTCAACGATTCTGCCAATGCTTTCTTCGCCGCTACCGCTTCGTATCTAGTGAAGATACTGCATCTGTCACTGAACCATCGTCATTCCTTCTCCTACTGACCCTGTACATTATTCACTCCTACGATCATCCCCTCTTACACTCATCCCTCCTCGCATTTTCATTAGCTTTCTGAAGCCGCGATCACTTATGTTGGCGAGGTCGCAGTCTTCTTTCTGTTGTAGCGTATCACAGAACAATACATCTATTTGTACATGAAATTCCCATTCATTTTAGCTATAATTAACATTTTTGCCTTCATTAACACTTTTAAACTGAACTGTCAACAATCATTTGGGAATGGGACAGCTTGCAAATATTTGGATATCAGGAATTATCTCTTTTGTTTTGTAATACTTTCCTGAGCTAAAAACCAAAGGAAACTGCAATAATATAAATATCGGATGATTTTCTTTTCCCTGTAAGCAGGGGAGAAATAATAATTAGGTCAAAAATATCACGCAATATATGACTTAAATTTTATTCTTGGGGCCTATATTTCTGTAATTATTATTATTATTATTATTATTATTATTATTACTATCAGTAGTGGTAGTAGTAGTAGTAAGTAGTAGTGAGTAGTAGTGGCGGTAGTAGTAGCGGTAGTAGCAGTAGTAGCGGTAGGAGTAGATGGAGTAGTAGTAGGTGTAGTAGTATAATTGTTTTGTTATCTTAAACGCATGCGCCTCAATATGTTTCTTACAAATTCTGATAACATGTTTTTTATTTTTTTCAGGTGAGTCCTGTTTTCTCTATTGTTTTCCATGACCAGCCAAATAAAGGTATTTGGCAATTACTCTATACATATTTTTTAAATGTTTATATGTCGCTAGTTTTGACTTGAAACAATATTCATTGAAAAGTCTGCATTTTTAAATTTGAAAGATTTTTCATGGTCGGTTTCAAACGTATCGTGAGTTGACCATTATTATTATTATTATTATTATTATTATTATTATTATTATTATTATTATTATTATTATTGGCCTATTTTCGTCTCTTTTGGGGGAAAGGCCTCCTCCCCTCTGGCTTCGAAGAGACGGGACCCACTCTTCCTACGCGTCCAGTTCAGGTTGGGATATGCAGTTGAATCATGACGCTTTAGCATCTCCTGTAATTTTTGAACGATTGATGTTATTGTAATGCATTTTTCACAGAAGTGTATGTGGAAATGGGGATAGTTTATACACATATTCATTTCCATTTTATCACTTGTATTTTAGGATATAGTGAGGTAGGTTTTTTTAATGGGATTATGCAGGTCGTTTAGTCTGTCATGTTGAGCGTATAAAGACGAATTCAATGATATACATATTGGCATATGTTAGATAAGCATTTTTTGAGTAATTTTGATTTTTTTGCTACTCATGTTTGATGGACATTAGCCCCGAGCGCGCGTTAACAGGGCGAGCGCTGCATGACCTTGGCTGGTGGCCTGTTAAATTCAAAATATCCGTAAAATACCAATCGTCGAAAATCAAAATTAGTGAGAAAAAATGTTTATCTATCATATGACAGTATGTACATCGTTGGATTCGTCTTTTTGGCTCTTCATGATAGACTAAAAAATGTATAGTTCTATTAAAAACAAAGTTACCTAAACATCTTGTAATATACAAGTGATAAAATGGAAACGAATACATACATCAATTAGCCCCGTCCCCTCTTGCACTTCCGTTAAAACTGCAGTAACTTAAACTCTTCAAAAATTATAGGTGTTAAAGTTACGTGACTCAGCCTGTAAAAAGATTCAACAAAAAATGTAAAAATTTTTTAAAAGTTGAAAAATGTTGCTGTTGTTAAGAATTAATTAAAATTTTGATAGTTGCCATAAAACATCAGGATATCATAAACATTTCTATTAATGCATCAACGAAAAGACGAAATAGCGGAATGGCCAATATAGCCCACGAAGGAGATCGTAATTTGCTCGTACTTCCTGAGGGATCGGCAAGCTCACGCGTCATCAGTGCGTCTTTCGCCGGGCGAGTGATGGCGGCGTGCACCGCTCCCAGCGCTCCGCCCCTTCCCTCGCGGCGGTTCCATCCATCACAGCTCCCCCCCCCTTCGACGCCAAATTAAGATTCGTGTTCACGATCTCGGCTCGACCGCGCGATTCCACAGCCCATAATAAATATTTCTCGCTCCTCTCTATTACGTTCTGATTTATATTCAACTCCACAGACATGTTTATTGTATTTTCGTGCACGGAGTTAAATTACGCTCTGAATGGAAATTTTATCTGATTTAGCATTTATGGGTACACAATCACGCTCGCTCAAGTAATTTGTATTATTTTATTAGTATTATAGTATTGGTACTGTGATGCGCTAATTTGGAAGACATGAAGCTGTATCAACAGTATCCTGTTAAAATTGTAATATTCATGATTCCTAATTTTAAGTACAACAAGCGTATATCTTTAGATTTCGCGGTATGCACTGTACAGAAGTATATTTCTTTGACCGATGGTGAAAATATTATCAGAAAGTAGTGCACTTTTAATTTGGTGAAAATATTAGTTTCTAGCTAGAGCTGTGCCAGTAATGAAGTTACAAATCCTAGAGTCCCTAAACACATATTATTTTTTACGAACATATGTTTCTCGCATGAGAGGTGATCTTTTAAAACATGAGTGATAAGGAAATGTGTAAAATACACATTAATAAATCGGGCCATAATTGCATCACTTGCTGAGAGGCAATCTATTTCTCACCTGAGTGAGCTCAAGTCAACTTACATTTTCTTTAATCACGACAAGCGTCAAATATTTCAATCATATGCAATAACTATAATTATAATATATCAATAACTTCTCGTACCGGCCAAGGTGGCTCAGAGCATCAACTGCAGTGCCTCTGACAGGAAGGTCCTCGGTTCGAGTTCCAACGGTGGCAAGATTTTCGACACTAGTTTGTCACGTAGGTCGAATTCAGTCACTGTCTGAAGGATAATTCTGGCGGTCGGCTGCTCTGATTGGTAGTTTTCCGTGGTTTCTCTTAATAAACAGGCCACAGAATGCGCATTGAATTCAGTGTATTCATGTTCTACATAAATGTACCAACGATGCACTATGCGTATTTTAGTGGTAACTAAAATATTTTATTAAAAGTTAAATATTAGTTTATATTAACGCGAAAGAAAAGGCAGCAGTCATTATCGCCTTATCAGTCCAGCGTTACAAAAATGGGTTACAAGGAACAATGACCGCTAATTCGTATGATATACACATTTTGCCATTCACCGTTGTTGCTACCGCTAGCAAGAAAATGAAAATGGATAGAAAATATAATAATTATATATAATATTTTTATATTCACCAATATTAGTCAGTTTGTACATGCATTTCATTCCCACGTCGTATTAAGCAAAGCAAAATCATCTATTCGTTTTCACATTTAACTCAAAGGACGCAATTTAAAATAGGGTTTAAACAATTTCTAAACGATTAATGTTAAAACTTAAGAAACGAACAAGGAAATATGAAATAATTTACAAATTCTAGCTTACGTACCTGTTTAGCATTAGTATTCATTTTCGTTCACAAAGCGCAGTGAATTGGAAGCGTGCGACTCTGTGGCCAAATTACACAAAAAATACTCATATTTTCAACAAATTTAACATGACCTTATTTGAAGATCTGTTCTCATGAAAATATTTTATTAAGAAAAAATGTATCTTCATAATTTTAGTTGTAGCAAGACGACCAAACAATTGTGAATTTTTTCAATTCTCGAAAATTTAGGGTTTTCAACCAACATGACAATTACACTATTATTTTAAACATCTTTCAGACTATCCATCACCAACGTTTCATCAAAAACGATGGAGCCATTTTTGATAAAAAAAAATAGTTTAAACAAAAAATAAAAATTGCCTATATTTCACGCAAAATTATGCGAAAAATCCTAGAATTTTCGAAAAATTGTACATGATCTTATTTCAAAACCTATTTTAAAGGAACAGCTTTTATTAAAGAAAAATCATCTATGTTTAATATTTTTAGTTATAGAAAGACGCCGAAAACTTTTTCAAGTTTCGAAAAATCAGTTTTCAACCGAATGAAACCTACACCATTACCTTAAATGTTCTTCAGGCTATCCAATAACAAAATTTCATCAAAATCGATGGGTACATTTTTTATTTTTTATTTTGAAAATGTCGCAGGGACGGTTTAAAATTTAAATTGGCTCGCGACATCAGCCAGATTGATTGAGGAATATGAATTTTGGAGAAAATCAGCTGAACGGTTTAGCCGCTAGCGTTATTCACAGACAGAGGCTGACGGACAAACGTTTTGCCGTCAATCAATGTTTCTCTATCACAATGTACCCACAAAACATGGATTCTGGCTACACCACGTGTTAGAGGATGTTTTTTCAATATTTAGCATCTGGATTTATTCACCTTTTCTTTGTCAGGGCCCCGTAATAACTTTTTCTGTCGAAATTTCGTCGTTTTTCCGCGCAGAATTGCAACTTACGCTACACAGAGGTAGCGGCAGTTACAGAGACAGAAAGTAAAAATTAGATTGGTATGGAGAACTTAAATGTGTAAGTTGAGTCCCGGATTTGTTCTCTTAAATTGTAACCGTTTTCAACGGTTAGTCAGTTGAAATGCATGACGATTGTGGATGAAGAGATGGCAATGGGAAAGGCACGTGATAGGATCGGCCGCGGGGCTGCTGTGCTGCCGTGAAGAATAGTTCGCGGCGTCGCGGCCGACAGCGCGCCATCTGATGGGGCCTCCGCTGCGGACAGAGCGGGGGCGTTCGGAAACAGTCCGATGACTGCCCGTTCTCTGGAGCGTGGAAGTGCGACCTCCTACGATTGCGGCCGCACCCAGCAGTTACTCGTTGTGTTCTGAATTAGACGTCGCGTACGCATGTTTGTCGCAGTTGATACAAAGTTCTACTCCAGAATAACTGCTAATCCAATTTAGGTCATTTTGTCATGTGGGTGACATAAATATTTAATCAATTCTCCATAGAGTTTCTTCATAATATTTAATAGATTGTCACCAAAGTACATACCGTAATTGTTCTAGGGAAAAACAAAATGATTAAAAAATTTTTCTAAATTTCCTTCGGAATCCAACGTGCCTTCTTGAGACATGTTACAAATAAGATTATAAAATCACAACTAACTTTGTTTGCATATTTTCAATATTGTCCTTGATATTAAATTCAAATTTTCTCTCTCAAACTTTCTCTTGACGCTCTTGTTCGACAGATCTTTTGACAAAAGTATTTATTCAACACTTGATTAAATTTTGTCTGTTTCACTGACGATTGAATATTTAGTTTATTATTATGTATTTATTTCTATCTCATACGGTTAAATAATAGTTTTCGAATCATAAAATACTTTATAATAATAAAAATTAATTCATCAATTCACTTTTCTGGTGATTATTAAAATTGCGCATATCTAGTTGAATTTAAGGTAATTGTTTTTCTCAATAAATTAAATTGTTTAATCAATTTTCTCTCCTCTGCGATATCATGCTAGCGGTGTCTGATTGAGAGAAGAAATATTTTCCTCAACTAGTAATAAATAAAATATTTATGTTAATAATATAAATAACTAGTGGAGTTAAAATAGCACGTACTTTCTCGCTCTATTTTCACGCCAAATTATGGAAAATGTATTCAAATATTTGAAAAATTGTACATGACCTTATTTCAACATCTATCTTTAAGGAACAGATTTCACTAAGGGAAAAATCTCTATCTTTAATACTTTAGTTCTAGGAAGACTGCGGAAAAATTTTGAATTTTCGCAATTTTCAACGAAAATGAGAGCTGCACCATTCTCTTAAACGTCATTCACACTAAAAACAATTAATTATAAACGATGAAACCATTTTTTTGAAAATTTGGAAAATGTTCCTAGCGCTTCTTGTAAAATACCCCCAGAATTAAAATTTCGGTTTCAAGTGGGGAATATAAATTATGGAGAATATCGGCTGAACGGTTTAGCCTTTAGCATAGTTCACAGATAGACTGACGGACAGACGTTTTGCCATCAACCGATTTTTCGGTATCAAGACCCTCAAAACATGGATTCTGGCTACACGACGTGTTAGTTTTCTTCTAATTTAACAAGTGAATTTATCCCCTTTTTCATTATCAGAGCCCTCTAATAAGAGTTTTTCTGCAGAAAATTCTCCGTTTTTGGCGCAGCATTACATAATTTTCTCCCCTCTCTTTGTTGCTGCCCTCGCGTTGCCAGTGCAACGGCGCGACATCTGCGCCTTTTCGCCTGCCATCCTTTGGCGCTAAAACACTCCTTCCTTAATTATTTCGGGCTGCGCGGGGAGCGAGGGGGAGATGAAATAACGTGTTTTGTGCGCTCCCAGCGTCCTTCCCACTCCGTTTGAGGAAGGGGCAGCGGCGGCGGCAGTTAGGAACGTTCGGGGCAGGGAACGCGGGGATGGTGACTGGCGAGGTGCCGTGGGCGATGACGTAATAGTTTGGTAGAAATATTTTAAATGCGAATGCGGGATGGAAGAAGCAGAGACGCGGGCGCAGCGTGAACTATTGATGCGAAATGTGAAAAGAAAAACGGAAAAGGGAAGGGACCAAAATAGGGGGGGGGTGAAAGCATAAAGAAAACAGAAATGATGCAGATACTGCGGGTAGACAGAATGTGGGGTGATGCGAATCGAAGCGATGAAGCATCCGAGAGTGAGAAATAAGAAATGTGTATCTATGCAAAGAGGTAGAAAGTTGTCTAGTGGTAAATGTAATCCAAACGAACCAGAATATTGAGAAGGAATTGGAAGTGAAAATGAGATTATTATAATTTGCAACAAGGTGAGTATAATAGGGAGGACATTAGGATATACTGAAACATGACAAATATTAATAGCTTCTGGTAATGTAAAAATAATGAAAGTACAACGGTGAAATTGAATTGAGGATCACTTAGGGATATGTGAAAGGGTGGCGGTGCGAAGACGCCAGGGAGGTGGCGGAGGCAGAGAGCGGCAGGCTTTGCTCCGAGGAGCGCGCAAAGGAGCCACCCCTGGCCATTGCGCCTCCGCCTCCCCGCCCCTCCCCTCCCCACCTCACGCTCCTCTTCTGCCTTTGCACCTCTGGCTCTGCGCGACCCTGCACCAGAATACTTGGATTAAAATACGAAATATTTTCAAGGTCATGAGCTGAAAGGAGGAGGACACTGTCATCCAATTGGGAGCTCCAATACAAAAAATTTCAGTCGTAGGAGTTCTGGATTACATGACAGTGTCCCCTCTCTTGCCAGATCGTGACCTTGAAACAATTTCCTGTTTTAATTGGAGTTCCCTTCGCCGCCAGAGCTTCGTTTTGTGTCCCGCTGGACTACTCCTTCTTCCTCTCGCTTCCATTTGTGGCCGCCCACCGCTCCCCGGCCCACTCGCCCTTTCACACTCTCAGCGCTGCTCGCCACCTCCGCCATCGTTTATCCCCTGCCATTCACCCCCGCTGCTCTCTTCCCCCTCCACTTACCCCTCCCTTCCCCTCCCTCTCTTTCCCCGCCACACTCGCCCTTGTCGTGACCCTCTTCCCGACAACTCACCCCATTTCCCATACACTCCCTTCCATTCTTTCAAAGCAACCCTCTTCCCGAAAAACTCTCTCGCCCCACCGCACAATACTCAATCGCCTCGTTGTTCCCCTCCGCCTCTCCCTCCCCCTGTCCTCCGCATCGCCTGCCACCGCACGGCCACCGCGGCGGCGAGAGGGCGATTTCCGCGCGCTTTACGAGTGCGCTGCCCATAAATACGGCTCTGCCGCCGCACTCGGGCACCCTCGCCCCGCACCGCCTTCTTGATGCGGCTGCGATAGTCCGCGCTTCGCGTCCTTTTGTGTAGAACGTCGCGTTCTTGCTATGAAAGTAAGGAATTTGTTTGCAGAACCGCTTCAGAGCTACTGTAGATCTGCGGCAATGTAGCAGAAATGTTCCTCTTGAGCTTAGCTACTTTTCATTCCTGCTTGAAATTTTATTTCATTATTTCTGCGGCGCTTGGGCTCAAAGGGTGTGCCCGTCGTTTGACGACATATTTGTTCTGAATTTTTGACGTCGTGATAACTATCGTTCGTGGGTCGTGAAAGATATCCAACTACTTATTATTATTAAGTATAATGCTACTTATTATTATTAAGTATAATGCTAATGATTTCAAATCATTGTGAATAGCGTAACTGCGGACAGGTTTCCACTTTTCAAATAGAAACTATTTAATGATTAGAGGTTTGCCGTATTGAAGATCATGCAGATAAAAAATATAAGTGTTTTACGTCGTTACGTTTTACTAGCAAATACTTTCTTGTTAAATTCTTGTTATTATTTGCCATTTGCATAGGTTTCACGTTACTTGTTGATAAAATTCAATATTTATCATGTAACAGCAAATGTATTACGAAGGTGGATTGATAAGTCTGGTAAAAAACTTTTTTTAACAAACAACTTATTTTTTAAAAACAAAAACTTATTTTTCAACATAACCTCAAAGTACTAATTTATATCACATTACCTCTTCATTTGACACAATATTTCTTCCAAGCCACATTTTGAGGTTAGGAAATAAGAAAACGTCACTTGTTGAAAAATCATTAATTCCGTAATAAATAGACTCACGTACAGAGTGCAGTCACCATGAACTTCTTTCAGCTCAGATCGTATCTGGATAGCAGTTCACTTCTTTAAATACAAATTCTTTATCGCCGCACGAAACTCGTCTTTCTCCATTTTTGAACTTTTTGTCATTACAGTTAAGATGGCAACCAACAAACAGCTGCGCATATCATTTATCAATTTTAACGTAGCCGTTTCAAGAATCAGCAACAATGACACCAGATAATAAAATTTCTCACGTGTTTATGGAAATTTAGCGGACTTGTTAAACCACTTAGGTATATCGGAACTTTCTATGTAAGATAAATGAAAGTCATAATTGAAAGTTCTATTTTTGATTTGGTGCATGAGGATTATAAATGTTGCATAATACCTAAGTGACAAATAAAAGGAAGCTTTACTGTTAAGGGGGCAGGTTATGCAATGTGCTAAACTCGTATGGCGGGATAGTATTCCCAAGAAAACTTGTGTTTTGTCCCTTCTGTAGTTTTTCTTAATGTACAATCCTTACTCTTACCAAGAATGTTTTACATGCGTAACAATAAAATTTTGTATGAAATATGTTTCAACAGTTGATTAATATAAGTCAATATATTTACACATTCTATTCTGCCCGAGCTTTAATGCTTGAGTTTTCTACATTTTATTATCATATTACTCACTTTTTAAATTTGTATTCTCTCCGCGCTTCATCCTCTCCAAAAAATAATTTTGAACTCGCGTATTTTATTTGTATTTTATTAATATTATATACTTGTCAAACAAATACGAGTATCATATTGTAATTTAGGTAAAAACTATTTCAGTTGATATTCCAACTGCTTGGAGGCGAAAGCGCACTTCACGCTCTGGCTAAAGGGATGAGGCAAATACTCAAGGATGTTTTGACAACAGAATAAGCATTTTAATCTCCACACTGCTGCTTTATACGCCAGGCCCATAAGCGAGCGTCTTTTCCTGAAGGCAATATATCTCACGAACACACGCCCCCGCTGCGCCGGCGCTCTCGCTCTCTTCCTTTCGCTTGTAGGCAGCGTCGTTGAGCCAGGCATTTAAATTCCGCACGCTCGCGGGGCCTTCGACTCGGCACACAATGGGCCGAAGACGGGCAAATGCCCTAGGATCCACACGAAGAAACTCTGCTACCACAAGAATGCAAAGGTTTCGTGCGATGTAGCGTGACACTATGTATGCGTTAGGACAGGCGTTACGAGTGAGACAGTGTTTACGTTACGATTCGCAATACTTTCTTGGAAACTGAATAGAGTATGCAATACATACTTTTACTTTGTCCACTTTTGCGGAATGTGCACATCAACCGTTGTTCAATTTTATGTCTGCATAATCCGAATTTTTAGTAATTTTTTTCACAAACACCCCAATAAAATGTCCATCGTAGTAATTAAAAGAAAATCATGTTTTTAAAATGAAAATCACGAGTTTTATATTCAAGTGCAAAAGCAAAAGGATTGGACGCAGGAGAAAAACGAGACTATAAACTGCTTTCACGTACTCTGTTGTTCCGATAAGAACAATGCACGAGTTGTTCAATTTAATTTTGCATCCCGAGATGTCTGGCCACTTTTTTCATTCAACAAGTTGACGCATCTTAAAACAGGTCTAAATCAAGATAAATTGAAAATCCCAATTCTAAGGAAGTTGATGTTCCTCTTCGGTTGTTGCTAGGAAATCACGTGTGGTGCGCCTTTTGTGGCATGGTTTGGACCCAGTGCGCGGCGCGGCGCGGCGCGGGAGGCCCTGTGTTTTCTTATCCGCGGGTGGGCGGGGCTGCTATTGACACAGCGGAGGTTCCTGACCCGGCGCGCGGGCGACGCGTGCGAGAGGGCAGGGTGGCGGCGGAGGCAGAAAAGCCCCCCGAGCGGCGGACACGTGATGAATGGGAGGCGGAGGCGGCGTCGATGAAGGGATGGCCGCCACTGCCCGCACGCTGCCACAAAGGAAGTGCCGTGTTGCGCCCTTTTCTTTGGGCGTGAAAGGACCGCGTCGCCTGCCGGCTCTGTGCAAAGGCTTCAAATGGCGTGACGTCGCCCCTGAGCCGCATGCGGCACAGGCCAACTTGGCAACCGTGGCCTTCGTCATGTCGATTTGGGTTTTGAGGCAATGTCATTACTTTAACTGTCTGTACTTCAGTATGAAGGTTATTGGCGACTTTTTCGGGAATGGGTGTAGAAACGATAGTTATAATTTAGCACATACGAGACGAGCGTGTACTAAAACTAACAGTTTCTAAAAAAATTCTTTAATCTTGACGTTAACTTCCTAATAACTAAACACACTTCCTTATGCAAGGTACACTTTCAATGTTAAAGTACTATTCTCGTCATTTTCTATCCTCAGCCTTTCTCAGCCTCTTCTTAAACTAATGCAGCAAAACATTCCTCTTCCGTGTGTCTAGTTAAGCGAGCATGTCACCTCGAAGGGCATCCCCTCCCTTTCCTCGCCCATTCCTCCACCCGCCCTTCGGCGACTGGGCTGCCCTCTTCCGGCGCCTCCTCTTTGCGGTTACCTTTTGTCTGCGCAAGGTGTGGGGAGCAGCCGGAGCCGTGCGGACAGTCGGGTGCCTGGCGAGCAGAAAACGTGCCCCTGTGGGAGAGGGCGGGCGGCGGGGCGGGCGGCGGAATTCCAAAGATCCGCACGTCCTGCGCCCCTCTCGTCGTATTGTCGAGCGCCCACTTCTTTTGTATGCGGAATTTCAAGATCCTTTTATGTTCCTGAACTCTGTTTTACGGCGATACGTAAAAAGTGTTGGTTCGGATTTGAAAGAGTGAGAGCCTGACTTACCTGACTTATCACTGATGAAATTTCTGTAGGAAATTTTCAATATTTTATAAGATTTTACAATTAATCTACCGACGAATGTACATTTCAGAATGATTATTTGCTTATTCGTAATTGTTACTAATCCTACTTTTAAGGAATATCTCTTATTACCTTTTATACACCTGCATTATAAAGACTTTCTGTTGCAAGAAATCGTTCATAAAAGGACATTTACGGCAGAAATGATGACGAATTAGCATTTTACGGCACAAAAGATTCATCATCACACATTCAGTCAATATCAACGGTAGCGGAGAATCGCGGGGAGGTAGAGGTAACATCCGACCCCCGATCTCTCGCACATACGTCAAATATCCAAGACGTCATAACAAAGTTGTTTTCACAAATGAGGTTTGATTCTCTTATTAAATAATGCTGTTATACAAAAATATAGAATATGCAACTCCTTTATAATGTTCCATTCGTACAAATTTGTACAAAACATGTACTCATGCAATAAAGCTTAACATTATAAACTAATTACATAAACTATTTACTATCAATAAAGCAAAAGTTATTTCTGAAAATGTTTAATTTCTTTCCAAGATGCGTATGGATGAATAATATATATCAGTGAATATTCCTTCTGACAATGATAAATAGAGATCGGAAAAATATGTAGTATGGAACATCAAAAGATGTACACTGAAACAAACTATCTGATTTTATTTTTAAATTTAATTTTTCTTCTGCCCTTCTAACATTATAAAATATAAATTCAACGTAACCCGTTCTAAATTTATATAAGAATATGGGCGCCAGAAAAAGATTACGTTAATTCAACTATTAAAATTCATCTTCAACTGCTATTTCCATTAAATTAATATCCGGCTATCTGGGTCGATAGGTCTTGTAAGAAATAATCGCTATTGCCTACTAATAGCCGATTATTCGATCTGCCATCTGTACAGAGTGGCCGAGGAATCTGAAAAGCAAATACACATTTCTAGCTACTCATTTGCTGGAATTAGCTAAATGAAAATCATCTTTTCTATTCACAGAAACTTGCAAGTTTATTCAATGTTCATTGGTAACAATAAGAAACTTTCGATCATGACAAGTCTCAAACCTTATATTGCAGTACCGGTCTTCGCGCGCTCTTGACCGATGTCGCCGCGTAGAACCATTTTCAATCTTCCCCGGTGGCGATGGCTCCAGGACCAAATAACATCTTTTCTTCCGTTCTGGCACAAGTGTACTCAAGTCACTGATCCTCACCGTCTCATAAGTTGATAATACTTAATTTTCCTTTTAAACGTTCCCAGTTCTTTCTACGTGTATACTTAAAATATTAAAGATCAGCAAACTATTATCTGCATCAAATACTCCCAGTCCTGTTGCCGGCAAATTCACCTAAGTTCACAATTCTAGCTGCTGCACTCGAAATATTTCCAAGTTCCAATTTCCGCACATTACATCAATATTCTAAGTCCGACAACCACACGCTGCAAAGTAGATGTTCACAATTTCCAAACTCTCAACATCAATTGTCTACACACGATCCGCACAGCACCACGGTATAAGTCGGAATGAATCCATATTCCCCTCTTTCAGCCCTTCAAAACTCGGTCCATCTTTCTACTGTTTCTTGTCAGAAAAAAATCCATGCCTAGCCAATCCCTCAATTACTTACAAATTCAACTGGCCGCGCCCCAGACTGTCATTGCTTTCTCGGCCAATCCCCAAACAGTTTACTTTATCAACTAGCCGCGCCCCGTGGTTCCAAGCAATGAAGTTTGTTGACCTTGACGACAACTCGTCTACCGCTGCTATGTCGCCGTATTTACAAATGCCTTACAATTCACCCTGTTTACAATAAATGTGACGCAATAAAAGGTCCCACATATGGGTATGTCACAACATAAATATGTAATGAAAACAGTAAGAATATGTAATAAATATGTAAAATCTGATAAAATATGTAATATCAAAATCCACTTATTATAAAACACATTTACAGAATACGAAATTACATTTATAAAAAATTTCCTAAACAAACTTTAAAAATAATACAAACTTCTTGAAAATCATTTGGAGAGCACAAGTTATGCACGTCGCACTATAGAACTTTCCCATTAGCAGTAAAAGCTTCATCTATTGCTATTCAGAACTGTAGTTTTGCAGCCAGACTAGACACAATAGAAATCGTACAAAGTAGCGATATCTACGACTAGCAAACATCACTGCAACGTGAAGCACTCTCATTGAATGTTTCACTTGGCGATCGCCAATGTTTTTCTCCAAAATTAAAGTTAAAAGTCACGATACTTTTCACACCTAAAGGGGGAAATGATCTCAGTCGCTGACGCGCACTTCCGCTACTGAGGCAGACGCGCGGGTCTGTGAGAACATCGCGCGTCTCCACATGGGGCACCTGGAGGAGACTGCACGCATAATAATGAAGGAAAAATTGCTGATTTAGAAAACATTATTTTCATAAAAAATATGAAATAAAATTAGTATAATAAAAATATTTCGTGAAAATATCAAAATATGTAAATATGTAGTATATTACCAAATATGTAAAGAAGAAAATGAATATTGTGTTAGGACAGGGCCGATTCTCCAAGATTACAAATAGGAGAACGGTAAGTAGAAAGACAAAAAATGTGTAATTACATAAAGATCCGGTCTCTAATGATGAATAATGAATGTTCTATGATTTACAAAGAAATGGTGTTGCATAAGATCAAGAGTTCAATAAGGTTCATAAAACTTGCAAAATTAGACGCATCCAAACAAATTTCCTCCAGAAGCACATAACGAAAATTCAAAAATTCTCTCGTCCCGGAATTCTATTTCAATAAAATGGCGTAAGTGAAATGTATGCGCTTGCGAGCCATGAACAGTTTCAACGTCTTACGATCTCCCACGCTCGTTCGGGTCTAGTCATTGGAGCTAACTGAATAAAGAAGCCCGGGCGAGCGAGCTGCTTAATTGCACGGGACAAATGCGAGTTCGTCCCCGGGCGGCGTGGCTTCGTTCCAAGTCACCATCGCGAGCGCAGACGCCCCCCCCCCCCGCTCTTCTTGGAGCAGTTGCAGGCGGCAGCTCAGGAGAATATTAAACATTCCTCTGGCCCCCGCCTCTTTCTTCCTTAAAACCTTCGCGGAAAATTTCTGTCACATGCGTCTGTTTCATACGGATTCATCTTCAGAAGAAGGCTTACTAAAATGGGCGCAAGACGTTATGCAAGAAGAAAAAGAGTGTTCTTGTGTGGTAGATTCCTACTTTATGCTCTTCGAATTGCGGTTTGTTGTTACTCAGTCATCAACTTTCAGTATGTAGCCTCATGCCTCTAGTTGCCTCATGCAAGTAGCCAGTAGTTGCCTCATGCAGCCTGCCAGTAGTTGCCTCATGCAAGTGTAGTTGCTGTCGCTGCCTTGACTCCACATTTCCATCTTTTGTGTGACTTTTAACCGGCAAAGGATGTAGCCGAATGAGGCGGTGAAACGTGCCCCCAAACCAAATCGATAACCGCGATGATCATATGAAAGGAAATACAAAATACAGTAGAGTTCAAAAAAATCCGGCCTCCCTGAACAATCAGTTGCAGAGATACAACTAGAAACGTGTTTTTCTAGTTTTATTTTTTGTCAGCTTGTATTGCATGTGTCATGCTAAAAAAAATACAGAAACGGGGAAAAATAGTTAAATTTAAAGGTATTTTGTCACCCAATTTTGACGCCAATTTGAAATAGAAAAAAATGAAATTGAATTTCGACGTGATAACGTTGGAGTACTGTCTCAGATTTTTTCCTAGATTTTCTCTCATAACATTCTGTAACATACATTTCTGTCAGATTTTTAAACAATGTTAACGATAATGAAAACAAAATTAAAACCAATTTATCAGTTTCAATCAGTTTTAACTTTATTAACATTCATGTTTAAAAAATTACATTTATTTAATCATGGACAATTAAACAATCATATAGAATTATCATTGTTAATATCTTCGATAAATGGGATCACGCGTTCCTTTATAAACGAATGAAAATTTTTAAATCTGAAGGTTTCACAATTTTTGTCAATTATTTTGCCAAGTATCGAGCGTGTGCTAAATAAGAAATGATCGCAGCAATGTGGGGTGTCACTTCCGTTCGCACGTTCACAATAATAGCGTTTCACTCCCGATATTCCCATGGTTGAAAGAGATGAGAGGTCTTCTCCGGTGCACCGAGTTTCGTCGTTCTTCTCAACACCAGTTTGCGGCACGAACCTCGTGACCACAACACCGGCACTTCATTTGAAACGCGAGACCAGACGTTGGCCGCCATGTTGCATGGAGAGCAAAAGTGATGAGAAACATTTTGAATGTGACAATTTTCTCTGGTGACCAATCAAAAATAAGGCGATGACGGTGTAATTGAAATAAAAAATGCAATATTTAAAAATGTGCTTATCTGTTTCTGTTTCAGTAACTTGTACCTGTAATAATTTTGGCATTTAAAATCCCCACTAACATTCCGTGTCAAACTGGTGCCTGAAGCTCAATAGCTGAAGTCCACTGCGTAAGAGCCCACCCATCTCCTTCCACCACGGATATACCGATTGAGTTTGCTGCATAATCGATGTAAGAGCTATAATACTTTCAGTTTACATGTCGGTTTGAATATTGGTAAAAAGTTTTTTTTTTCTATTTGATTGAAATGTATTAATTTTTTTCTATTTGAATTTGGCGTTAAAATTGGTTGACAAAAATACCTTCAAATTTAACTATTTTCCTCCTCTGTAATTTTTGTCAGCCTCATTCATGCATTAGAAGCTAAGATAAAAATAAAACACGTTTCAAGTATCTCTGCAACAGATGACCCTAGGAGGCTAGTTGTTTTTTTTTGGGGGGGGGAATCTATTGCATTTTATATACTCTCTTTCATATGAGCATTGCGATTATCGATTTGGTTTGGGGGCACTTTTGACGCCTTATTCGGCTATATCCTTTGCAGTATAGCTCTGAATAAGGCCACAGCAAGATGGCCGAAACGTCAGCTCCATCGACCATGACACGGCTAATCCCGGGCAGCCAAGAATTCAACGTAACCTTTGCTATGCTTGCCAAGGCATCGATGAGAGTTTCACTTAAAAATTATGAATTATTGCACTACTAGTTAAACATTTTGTTGAAAATTCTTTAAAAAATAGTTTGTTTTTCTTCTTAATAAAAGAAAAGTTTTACTAGCAGGGTTAAACTGACAAGATAGAAAGAGATACGCGTAAAAAAAATTGTCATGTAGTACCGAACATCGTTCTTTGAAGATGTTCTCTAATTGAAAATTTAAGAATTAGCGAGTTTGTTTTGTTGCCTGTTTTCTGTAAATAGCACAATGAACTGACAAACTACGTATTACACAATATTTTCAGTATGAGAAGTGATTATAAACACATTTTCTCGATAAAAAAAACTGGAAGTCGAAAGAATATACTTTATATTACAGTTTAATGAATATTGTTTCAATAATTTTTAATATATTTTTGACTCATTAATTTTTTCTACGCATTGGAGGGTAGAATCAATGAACTGATTTCTTCATGATGTCATATTTATTATTCTTTCAATATTCATATTAAAAGAAATAATGCATGTTTACTTCTTCATTGGCATGACCAACAATTTAGCATGTTATGTACATTGAAATGTGTCAGCAGTTCACTGCATGAAATTCTAAATGACGCGTTTGCTCATGACCAAAGTGCAGCCGCAGTGCGGAGGCGGGGAGCTACTTGCGGCGGGGCGGGGGCGGGGGCGGGGGGGCGTGGTGGCCTTGAGCTCGCGCAGCAGGCGGCACTGGCGCTTGGGCGCGCTGCGGCCGCGCGACGCCGAGCGCCCCTTGCGCTTGCGCCCCTCGTCGCCCGCCTGCAGCAACAGCACACAATACATGCAGCTATGGGCGCTATTCCTATAAATAAGCATGGAGCGGTAAACTCTTTTTAGGGGGAGAGTGAAATGGAAGTGTCACGATTACTCCTTTCACAATAGATAGATTGGGCTTAGCGTGAAACATTGCAAGGTATACCTGAATTCACTTTTGAACATCTCCGCACGCGCGATCTTCAACTTAACGTTGTTGGTGTTTCTGCGGAAAAGGACACTTCACAAGAACAGCGAATTTAATCAGGTGGTTCGTATCGTGTGCGATACAAGTTACGATAGAAGATGAAGTGGATTATTTCTCAACTTTCACGGCTCTGTGCAGTGCTAAATCTATATTCCCATGATCGAAGATTGTTGGTGGGTAGCTTTAGTCGAACAAATGCGAATCGAGAGGTTGTGATATTTTGATGGCTAAATTTTAAAAACAGGTATCTAAACACAATTTTGATTTTTCATGGGAGAGAAAAATGTTTCAAAGATTCCATTAAAAGCTAATAAAAATGTGGCCAATTTCCGTAATTTTAAAAAAATTTCCATTTAATTTATACGATATATATATCATGATAAAATTTGATAGATCATCTTTCGAGTGATCATTCTCTCATAATAACCAAATTTTGTGATCTGCGATGTTAATATTTAGCCATCGATTTGAAAAATTAACGTTAGCAGCACACACTGCTGTCACAGTTTTGATTTGCGTCCTTTTACCGTAGTCTTAGAACGAAAAATTGTTCTCTTGTCATTTCACACGGAATGGATAACGTAGTTGTCTCTCAGAGTTTTACGCCACGTTTTACAGAAACTGCACGAATAGATAATTTTGCATAGCGTTGATGCTGCATAGCGTTTACGCTAGTCATGTGATATTAGAGTGTTTGTGTGCACCCTCGAACATTAAAGCACTGTCCATCTTCTGCACATTTAAAGTTTTGCATCCCATTTCTGCATCTGCGCGTGCGCAGAAGATTGGTGGGGCCATCCGCTATGGCGTGCGCAAACTCTCTACTGCCCACGCACATTGCGCGAGATTTAGCGTACGCTGCTCGAAAGTACATGAAATAATACTAAAACGTTACCAAACATTTCTATGTTAGTAATAAATCACAAGCTAGCAGTGCTATGCAAGTAATTCTGCATCCAAATCTATTAATGTTATTCTTCAATAAAACCAATATACAGGCAGATCTTGTTTATTATCTGGTGTCATGATATTTGGATTGCTTTCCGTTTGCGTTTGTGTTTGCGCGTACAGCAAGCTCGTTTCTGCGTTCATCATTATTTCAATAGTTTGCAATTAAGTTTACATATTATCCTTGAAATATCGGTTTGTAAAGATAATAAAATAGAATGGAATAGGCAGTTACATAACTGATGCATTGAGTCTGCTGTAAACTAGATAAAAATTTCATACCGATTTACTCACTACACAAACCGGAGAGAAGTGAATATTCTAAAGTAATAAGTATTCTAAAGGCAGATGCATTGTTTTATTCTTTAAAGTCTCAATTAAGGGAGATAAATTCTTCTAAAATAGTTGTGTAATAAAGACTACAGATGAATCATTGAACATAATACGTTGTCTATTATGGCTTATGGAGAGATCTACCAGAGAAAGGAATTAAATATGAAAAAGTATACCTGTTTCAATGAACACATATCATCCCGAGGGAATTCTTGGATTTCAGTTCCACTGGATCTTACTACTGGGTTCTCACTTTTTCTGACATCTATTTCTGGGGACGAAGATTTAAATTCATTTTCACACTTTGACTTCGCATCAGGCACTTCTGGTGAAACAAAATCACTTTTAGACTCATTGCCTTCATCAACACTTTTCGTGACTGATTTTTCCTTGGAGATAACGTCCACTTCAGTCTCAGGTTCTGATTGAACATGCGAGTCTTCAAACACACCATGCCGTGTTGAAGGGCGAGGCAAGTCTGGTGAAAAATCCAATATTCTGCTAGTTGTTGCTCTAACGCTGGTTTCTATCTTATCATCGACATTTGGTGAGCTTTCTGTTTGAGTACTGCACGTCGAAATATTTGAGATTTCTGCGAGGAGAACTATTACTTTCACCTGTGTCACCTCCTGCACGGAAAACGTTCGAACAAATGCTGACACGTTTCCTCTTCGGATGTGGCGTGCCTTTTCTGAACACTCCTACAATTTCCGTGTCCTTGCCAGCACCGACACCTGGATCTGAAGACTGGTTTGCAATAAATACGCGACGCTTACTGATCATTCCCCGACCAGTCGCCACATTGCTGGGCCCTGCACCACCTCTAGATGGGAACTGAGGTCGTGGAGTTCCGGCCGGGAGTTTGTAGGTCTTAGTGGTGCATCTAAAACTCCAGCCTGGTGCACTTTTCGCTTTCCTCGCGGAATTCCTTCCTAGGGGGCCAGAATGTTGCGGTGTACGAATTGCATTTATCTTGGAAGCATCAGCGTTTTGAACTCTTGCTTGTTTGAGCGACTTGATTGTCTGCAAATTGGTTTGGACTTTCAGCCCATGTTCGTTACGCTTAAGAGATGACTGTTGATTTTCCGCAGGTTCTGTTGCCGAAGACGACTGTTCAAAAGAAATACACTATTAATACTTTCCCATTTAGAAATGTTTATTACAGAATATATGATTTTATCTCAGAGATATGACCCATACATAAAAATGTAAGTGTGATGATAGACATGTTGATAGGATGATGTGATGAGAGACTAATGTCATGTTTGAGGCATAACACTAAATTTGCTTGACTGGATATAGTGAAGATGTAACAGAAGGGTTACATAACTAAAACACTACAAAGCAAACAATAGTAGTGATTTGGAATTCTCTATTAAATCGTTATTGTGATAAATCGATGTAAAATCACTTTCTGAAAAAGATTACAAAATGTGTTAATATGATATTGACTGTGTCTTGACAAGTACTTGCATCAAGTAATTAAAAAAACTGAAAACTTTTCTGACCTGAAAATTTTATTTTTTAGCACCAATAAGTAAATAACGTTATTTGTACTTCATTAAATACGATTGTTAATAGTTCATATTACGACTCCACAATACCCACACAGAAAATGTAGATCGTTCTATCAAATAGGTGACACGAAAAATTCTTACCCAAAAACTTCCCATATTTTCTTCCTCCGCTGATTTACTGAGGAAACATGCGTGAACTCGCGTTCTCGCAGCCATAACAACTCGATACGTTTCCTAGGAAACATGAGAAAATTCTCAAGTGATTCTAAAATGTTTTGTAGCTGGTTTCGTGTATCATAGAATTAATTAATTCCATAAATTAGAGGTTTGACCTCAAACTTGAATGCTAGAGATTTGTGATTTGAAAAATAATTTGTTCATAGTATATTATATCCTGGTGAGAAATTTCATTTATTTCGTAAAACGTTGGTGATTCATATATTTTTGCAAGCACACACTAAAATTAGTTTAGGGGTTGTGTAACAAAATAATGTTCTTTCTTATATCGCTTAAAATTTATTTCCTACATACTTTCTATTCTTTCTTTCAAATATGTTATTGGACAAAAGTATTCTAATTTTTCTGGTGAACTGAAGGCAGGAAATATCGACTGCTGATTTCAGATGTAATCAATTATAGTGAGTCTGCCAACAAAAACCACATCTTTCTTCCACAATCAATGGAGTGCCTTTCTTTACTCACTGGTTTCAACCTCGTGATACATTAGAACCACTCTTCTGCAGAGAATTGCAGAAACGACCAGTCCACGTTGCATAGGATGCAAACCGTTTCAAATTCGAATGTCTGCCCCCACGACATGCAATCTCCCCTCCGGTGTTTGGAGGAGTCGGTGCAAATGAGATAACCCTCATTTTTGTAAGTCTGAAATAATCATGGTTTGAGTAAATCCAGACTATTATCAGTTTGTGCATTCACTTCCTTCTGTTTTGTTGTAGTTCGATGATCATATTTGTACAGCATTTCGATCAACATATTTCTTTTTTAAGGAAATTCTAAGATCTTGGTTATTATAGTGTCAAAAGTGAGATTTCAACATGTTACGCCAATCTCTTTAACTATCTTCCAAGAACGCAGGCACAGCGATTGCGACAGATTCGCGCTCCTATTTGCTCTCAAACATGTGTATCCAACCGAGAAAATTCACACAAAATGGGTGTGGGCGTTAAATTTGAGTCTAGATAGATCATGTGAAAAGTATCAAGATCCAATAATTAATTGTAGCATAGTTATATTTTTGCCCAAGTATATTAGATTAATTGTCCCAGTCTAAAGCTTAGTTGAAAACAATGTGCGTACAATATTATACCAAAGAGGTACTTTCAAGGTCTTTCTTAGTAAACGTTACGTTTGTACTAAACGTTAATACGTATTAAAATTCAATTGCAAGATTATGATTCTTTCAACTATTTATTACTTGGCCATTCAGTGTTCTCATCCATAAAACACAATATTCTCTCTATCGTTGTCATGTTTCTGCGTTCCTTGTCTTCTCTGAATGCCATTAGATTCCACAATGTTCTTGAAAAATCTGATCGCTCTGAGCGTCAAGTATTCACTAATGAATAGAATATAAAGCGACCAATAATGTCGATGTTCTAATTTGTTCGTAATTATATTACAATTTTTGAATCAGTTTTAGTTTTACGAATTATCTGCTGCAGAGACAAAATGAAAATGATGCAAATGAGATAACAATATTCGTAGTCATAATGCATGTAACAATAGCACATTTTAAGATTCGTTAAATGATCAGAATTTCTGGTAGTACTGCACAGTAAGTTCAATTGAATAGGTGCAGGGTGACACATTTTTCTTCTGTAGTTTTCCGAACAGGTAACAATTTTCAGTCCTTTCTTAGCGTCTTCTAAACACATCTATGACCCACTACATGTAAAGAAAAGTCAGGAAAATTGGTTGTTTGGAAAATTCAATTTCTTTTTAAACGAAACCCCTTCGTTTTTTAAATACATAAATATATGAAATGCATACAGCCAATGAAATGCAATTACACACATGTCTTTATAAAACTATTCAAAACGTTTACACGAAGTAATTTCTAAATTCCATAATACAAGGGATAATAAACTAAATTGTAATGGATTGTAATGGTTAAATTTATTTTTCGACAAAAGCAGTAAAAGCTAGTAGTCATGTAGTGTGGAAAAGAAACACTATATAATCTCCGAATAGCAATTATGTTTTTCTATCATAATAATCCCAAAATTATGTAGCTCAATTGTGGCCCTTCAAATTAATGGACTATCCTCCATCTTGGAAAGGCCTTTGCTCTGTATGGGATTCTGCTGACCTGATTTTTGTTATTGTTGTTACAATTATTGTTCTTATCAATCATTCAAATAATGATTTATTAATCCTCTTTGTTAGGGAAGACATTCCTTCTTGGAGAAATTTCGGAAAGTAACAATAGGAAGCAGTCGCTTCCAACGATGGCCGCTTGCAGTCGGCTGCATCCTCGCTAGAACTTTCGACTTACGAGCTCTTCCAGCCAACTTGGCTCGCCTTCAAAGCCTGCCACTGCGGGCGTGGCCGCCACCATCGCCGCCCACGCCACCTTATTGCCAATTTGCTCGACAGAAGCGGCTGGGGATGGCGTCTACAAGCAAGGAGGACAAATATTTGTTTTACATTACCCGTCACCTCCTAGAGAAGCCGGGCAGATTTAAATTATAATAAATTTAATTTTTATGCATTACTTCCACCGCATTACGTTAACGAAGCCGCTGGCGATGTACTAATGCGCTCTTTGAGATTTATCCCTTCAGGGGGCGTTGGAAAGAGGAATGTACGAGGGCATTGGGGCTCATATTGCTGCGTCAGCGGCAATTTTCGTCCAATGCGATTTATGGTTGTTCGTTCCCTCTTGTTGCTGGTCCGCCAAAGCGCTTTGCTCTCGCCTTGCTCTCGTTAAGAGGAAAATGATGATACAGATTCCAGAACAAATGTAGAGAGGGGTGCCATGTTGCTGGTAAACGTCTACAGTGCCTCTGGGCAGTAAACATTTATTGTAATTGCTATTGTTCAAGTGGAATATATTTAAAAATGAATTTTCAATATAAATCCACTTATTGAAATTTGAAATTGGGCGAAAGGTTTTGAATTTATTTTGAGCTTGTTTTAGAAAATTATTATTATTATTATTATTATTATTATTATTATTATTATTATTCATGTAATTAACAACTAAAGATGTTATGGGTCTGATGATTATAAAGTCTACAACAGGTTGTAACTAGCTTCCACATTCGGCTGATTTCGATTTCCGAACTTGTATTTAAGACGTTTCTCTGCCTTACGACATTTTGATCGCACAGCAGAGCAACATCTAGCAGCAAGTAGGCACGTTTCTTCTGTACTTATTTACAGCTGTACTCGTGGCTCATTGCAAAGTTACAAGCCTTTCACCACTGAGATCCGGGTTCGATTCCCGTCGAATCTCATGTGAAATTTGTTCCAACAAAAAACGAGTTCGGCTGCTTCACAAGGGCTAGTCCAACCCCTGTGAAGTGTCCTAAGCCCTACCCCTATCCTTATTCCTTCCTAATTCTGGCCGTTGGGTAGTGGCGCAGGAGCGCGCGGTAGAAGGCGCGTACGCGGAGATGCTACCTGGCGGTCCTCTCGACAACCGACTACGACGAGACGCGACAATGTTAACGGAGGATTACTCCATAAAACAAGCGCAGTAATGGGAGGATTACTCCTAAAAGCGCAAAGCGCTCAACGCCCCCCAGGGGCTTGGAGACGCGTTGCGTCCAAGTAGACGCAACAAATTAAAAAAAAAGATCTCCAAATCCAGGATAACAATATCCAGTTTCGTGTGATTAGTTCGAATTTCCCATTCCGTCTATTGCATTGTGCCAGGAGGCTTCAATTTATCTGAGGCCTCGTCCTCCTTCCGTATGATACACATTAAGTATATGTACATCAGCTCGAAGTTGGGAGACATGATGCATTGTAAGCACTTGTCTGGTTTTCCGATCAGTGTTTCGAATTTCTTGCACAGACCAGTCCACTAGTCCGAAACTGTACTCGGCTATAGGCACCGCCGAACTACCAATTGCAGATATTCAAAGAGTAGAGTTTGCAGGAGTTCAAAGAGTATTGTCACACTCTTGTGTAACACTATAAATTCTCCCTTTCATTGTATGTTTTTCACATTCTTCAATGTCCACGTATTGGTAAATTTCACTTGGCTCATGATTTTGAATCACAGTGTGCATATCAACTTCAATGTACTCTAACATTGTCGTTTTGTCTCTCTTTAAATTGACTTTTGCACATTTGTCAACACCGAATTTCATGCAGATGTCATTGCTAAAATCATGTATGACAGAGAGCATTTGGAAGAGAATTGCTTCATTCTTAGCAAAACGTTTAAGATCCATGAAAACAAATGTGATACTGTTCATTCATCATCGCTGAGCTTGTAATCAAAGTAAGTGTGTCTAAGCTTGTTGTCAAACTAATGCAAAATAACAGAGGAGATAGCGAATCTCCTTGAAAAATTCCCCTGTTAATCTCAATACTTCTTGTTTCTCCAAGTACAACTACTTTCCGCCGTGTATCAGTTCCGCCCAATATTCGACGAATTTATACTAGCTTACAAAAATCAATAGTCTAGGATGATCAGTAGATTTCAAAATTCAATCGTGTCACTGTCATTCACTGTCACATTCACTGTCAAAGGCCTGCTGGTAGTCAATCCAAGCCATGCTTAAATTACGTTTTCTTTTCTTTACATCATTCAAGATGACATTCTTTAATAGCAAGTTTTCCTTACAAACATAGGGTTGTATTGATGTAGCTCTGCCAGCAGAGCTCTTAGGGGTCTGCCATATGGGGGCTTGCTAGGAGCTCAAGGGGCGACTGGAATTGGCTGGGGACCGTTCATAAATCGCAAAACCGAACACTGGCAGCCTGCTAGGCCTGGCAGGCCCCTGGCAGAGGTTTATAAATACGAGACATAGGTACCTTTAGGATATCCTTTCTGTTAAACTGGCCACAGATGGTTGTTCTTTAGGTGTTTGTACATTTTGTTTGCTATGGCTACAGTTATTCATAACTTTGTACAATATGGCAGACTATGGGTACGTTGTCTGATGCAATATTCCTGCAAACTATTACTTTCATCCTTTTTTTATTATATCCGTACACTTTCACCATGCAAAATTAACAGTCGTTTACATGATATTTCTCTTCACACCATTGAAATACCGAAAGCTGAAGATAAAAATATAGATAAGATAAAGATAAAGAAAACTGGGGGTAAATGTTTTTTAAGCTATTGAAGTTACATGGTGAAATTGCATTGAAGAAGTTATACGGTGAAAAATTACCTTTTTTCAATTGGTAGTAATTGTTTAGGAATCAGATGGTATTAAATATAACATACCTCACTGGGCATTCTGAGGAGTAATTGATAAAACTCTGTTGCGAAATTCATCGCAACCGAAAGTGCTGGCTCCCGAACTAGGAGTTATGCTGTACAAATCATGCTATTGTTACCACTGTTTCTCTTGGGGTTCGAGATAAAATCACCCTAACCTAAAATTTTGTACCACACACAACCACAAACTATTTTACAATAATTCATATTCAATGTAAACAATGTGGACTAATATTCAATGTAAAAGAAATAAAATTCGGACGCCGAAGTCGCCCTAACCTATATTAGGAATTGCCAACTTGTGAAAATGAAAAATCAACCGAAAGGCTAATTTTATTAGGAAACATTATTTTTCTAGAGCAGCTATTCAATACTCATCTTTTAACTATTTACAAATAATTATTTAAATGCTCCATTTACGTTTACAAACAGCTCTTGTTAATCTTTAAGTGTGATAAATGGTCTAGTGTTTGAGTACCGACTGGCAGGAACATACCACCTTAATCAAAAGCGGCGAATCGTCGCCGCCCTGTGTTACATATGGCACAGCGCGAACTAATTTGAAATACGAAAACCCGAAAGTTGTGCAAAAACTGTTCATGATAGAAACATCTAAAATTATATATGTAAGCAAGATGAAAAACTGATTTATAATCACCCATTTTTATCAAATGCGGTAAAACGTCGCTGTTCTTTGTAATCATTGTAGTCAAGATACCATTATAGTGTACAAGTAGTAGTATTGACCAATTAGGTATTATATTAATTTGGAGTGATTTTTTTTATTTTTTTAATAAATAATATTAATTTCAAGCACGAATTACGCATAAGCCTTATTACTCTTTTTTTCACAACGTATACATGGCCTTTTCAAAGAGCCGATTTTTTGGAACAGATTTTCTGTTATGCAAAAATCTCTATCTTCAACTTTTTAGTTTTGAAATGTTTAAAATTTTCGAAAATAAGGATATTACCGAAAATAGGATTAACACCATTATATTTACCGTTCTTAGATTCACACGAGAAGAAATTTATAGAAAATATTTGAACCGTTATTGAGAAAATTTTGAAAATGTTGAGGTCTCTACCATTAATAATCAAAATATCCGGGTCTTAAGTTTATTTAAAAAAAATTCAAAATGTGAGGGCTTTAAGATTATTTTAATCGGTCAGGGAATATCAATTTTGGAGAAAATAGGTTCATTGTTTTAAGCCCCAGCGTTGGTCACAGACGAATGGACGTTTTGCTATGATTCGATTTTTCGGCACCAAGCACAAAGCTTAAATTCTGACTGCACAACTTCTTGGGAGATGTAATTTACTATAATAGGGTAAAGATTTGTCCACTTATTCATTGCCAGGACCCGAGCTTTTTGACACAAATTCACCGTTTTTCGGTGCACGACAACAATGCTTTCTACGTACGAGGTTAGGGCAAGAAAAAAAAAAATGGTACATAATAATACATAGCATTAATCGTTCTTAAGACAAATTCATGTTTGAATTTCAGTACACCAGAAGTTGTGTAAATTGGATAGTAGCAAAAAATTGAAATTGCTCTAAAACTTTTAATAATGTATCAGTTTCAATGTAAGTAAAGTCTCCAATTTTCTAAAAGAAATTATTACTCGGATTATGTTTTTTTTGGTAATATTGGTGTGAACCCGACAACAATAAATATAGTTACTAATATACTATTTTAACGGTGGCAACCTTGCATTCTCATTTTTTCAAACTCACGTCTCACATAAATTGAAAGCTCTGATCGTGCCGCAAGATACATTTAATGGCTTTCTCTTCGCATCCAAGGCGAATAAAATTGTCCAAGAGCGAAAATTTATTCCGAACCTGCGGGAGAATTTAAAACCCGAATAGCTTAGTGCGGAACCTCAGGAGGTCGTGGAAGTACAACTCCCATCCAAGTCATTTCCGTCAGGTTTTGAAGAATACTTGGGCGAGCGTAGTGGGCTAAACTACGTTGCACCAAACTGCTTTTTGAATGACATTTGAGATACGTGTGAAACCTCAACTTTGTTTCATTGTCACACGCTGTAACAGGAGCTTTTCCGGCGACATAAACGTAGCAATAGCGTAGACTTTTCAGCTCTTGTTGCCACCAACTTGGAAGCAATAAATGAAGGTATTAAAGCGTTAAACTAGTATGGTCCTTCTGCCTCGCATTTACTATCCCTAACACCACAATTTCCCCTAAAAATTTCCATAAAGTAAGATATCGGGCAGCAAAATGTCAGACGTAGTAGAACTTATCCGCGAGAGATCAGCCAGCACGTAGCTACGTCAATAGACTCCGCTGAGGCCCAGCTTTCAAACAAAAAGTGTGACGCAACACACAAATGTATAATTCGCGGGATTGAGAGTTTCTTGTCAGGATTGTCAACGTATGAAAAACGTTTTGGAACCGGATTGGTGATTTTGAAATTGAAGAATTTTCAAAATCCCTCTTGTCAAGGATTGGAATTCTTTTTTTTCTTCTCCTCGTTTTGTTAGATTTTGAGCTTAGGTATTGGTAAATTATTCCTCGTACTTGGTTATTGCGTAAGATTTATATACTTAAATAATTAATAAAAGGGTCATTTCAGAAGTCATGGCAGTCTTATAAAGTTTCTCCAAAACTAAAATGTACTATGAAAAATAACTCAAATTTCCGCATTTTCAGTAAAGCCCAAATGCCTTTTGTTCAAAACCAGCTCCATTTTTTAAATCGTTTTGTATGGATAGTGCTAATAGTGCAATGGATAGTGCCTGTTTAAGATGACAAAACGGTCAATCTGCTGTAACCTTGTGTTTTTCCCAAAATTATGCGTATGTATTTTTCTGAAATACCTTTCACGCCGTTAATATGCAAATTTCTAGCGATTGAGAAAAATTGAGAAAATTTTGAATACTTTTTTTCTTTGGCTGGCGATATGTTTGTGCAAATTGGTAAATCTAGTCCAAACAAACGGAATTAGAAAACTAACTGGTACGAGAAAGTCTGTGCCAGGCTGTAGCGCCATTAGTATTTTTGAAATTAAGAGTTAATATGTAGACTAAAATTAATATGAAAACCCCTGCTTTTGTTAAGTGTGACATTGCACCGGGAGTGCTTACAATCATTTTCCATGTCCCGTATACATTTTTACTTTCAACCTTTCTTTATGCAATAATTATAGCAGAATAATTTGTCTGCCGTTTTTTAATGTAAATAGTTTGTGTTATTAAGATATATTTTTCTTACTTATTATTTTATAGAATCCATACTTGAGAGCAACTACCAGCGTAAACATCGAGGGCTTTGGGAGGCAGGCAGGTGGCCATGTCGCCTTGAAAATTTCAATTATGTCCCCGTAGTGCTAAGTAGGAAAACATTTTATTTCCTTAAATATATTCAATTCCTTATTTTCTTATTTAAGCTGGTGATTTGGAAAAGTGATGCACATTTGAAGAAGAGGCACTCTACACCACCTGACAACACTGTAAATGTTTCAACATTAAATTAATTATATTTATTAACTTATATTCCAAGTTTTAATTTCACTCTCCTTGTAGTGTGCTTTATTTCCTAGTCAAATATGTCACATTGAAGTAAAGTTTAATGGAAACGAGGGCTCACGGAGTCCGAGGAATGTAGTTGCTCGCCTCTTGTTTGTCGCTGCTCACGTTTCTGAGCGTAAGCATTCGATAATGATTGAAAGTGATCTGTTTTTTATTCTCAAGAACCAGCTTCAAAATGTACCTCTCGCCCTGCCTGCCATTACATTCACGCTCTGCTATGCGTGTCCGTTGTGGGAAGGGCGACCACTCCTTCGCCATTTCCCCTCTCCAGTTCACCAAGCCGGGACCCTACCTATTGAAAATCCGATGAGCTAGCCGCGGCCCTTCTCGGCTAGTTCCTCTGTTATCGCCTAGATGCCTCTGTGCTCCGTAGATCCTTAATGGATTGATGGTTAATGGCAGGGAACGATTGATGGAGTGAACCGATGGAACGCATATTGGTAAGGGACCGCCCTTATTTGACAATAATGATTCTTCCTTCCCTTCCTGATTCGGAAGCCTCGTTTAATTGTACTGATCGTTTTTGTTTTTTTCTTCAGAAGAGTCATTGTGCTGAGTAGTCATTTCTAAAATGTGCATTTGCAAAGACATTCATTACGTTCTTGCATTACGTAACGCCAAGCGTATGAAAATCTTTCAGGTGAAATCCGTGTCTTCGGGAAGAATTTACGGGCTTTCATTGGCATCATAACGCAGGGCCTTAGCGTCTGCTGCGCGCCGTTATCTTCCCTTCCTTGCACTCGGCCGCCCGAAACGTTGCACCTGGAGCACGGAACATCGTCCAGAACTGAGCGGCGAAGTTTCAAACGTCGCTCGCTTCTTGGAACGCATTCCCCCCGTTAAGAGTAGCTCTGGCACCGCGCGGCTTCGAATTCCCAGAAAGAGCAATACTGAATCGCTGGCACTTGCTCTTTACACTTCAGTAGAGCCTCGGGAAAACGAGCTCGCCAACGAGCTAGAAGCATGGTCGGAACCCCTGCTATATACTGCATGTTTTATTCAATAAATTAGGGAACTGGTTCAGTGATTTCCAGAAAAAAAACAAACTTTTTCTCTGGAGTGCATGTCTTTGAACAATGTGTTATTAAATTCGAAACCTTTTATTGTATTTGAAATTGAATATTTAAATTGAGATTGTTATTATTGTTAAACTTAAACAGTTTTCATGTTTGTGAATGCTGTAATTGCAGGGCAGATTTTCTAATACCATAGTCGTCATTACTATGCTAGGTATACCAACACTCAACATAAAACTAGGATAGATAGTAATTATGGTATTCATGAAATTTTATCCACTGATATTAAAACAAAAAGCAATTAAATGATTACTTTCTTCAACAGCTGTAAAATATTTAGAACGTCTTATTGACTCTAATCATGGAAAAACCATACCAAAACAATAGGGATTTAAACTTTAAAATTGTTAGAATTATATCAATTAATTAATAAACGTTCTAATATTAATACATAAACACTATTTAACATACTGAAATGTATGAAACAAAACTCTTTTGCATATGGCTGTCCAATGTTGGGAGGTGCATCACCTACTTACCTTTAAAAAATAGAAATTATGCAAAATAAATTATTACAGTGGGCAGTAAAAGCCCTGTGATTTTCCTCCAATACTCTGTCACCGCTCTACATTCGACTCTCTTATTTATGGGAAAGTGTAAAGCGAATGACTCGAGTTACTAGAATTCGTGACGTGAATAAGAAACTTATATATATATATATATATATATATATATATATATATATATATATATAAAAAGACATGCAAATATAACACTAAACAATATAAATCAGATATACATTCTAATTCAATGAACTCTGAAAAAAATGTTCACTTTTGTGTCAAGGAAGTTACCGTTTTAAGTCAATTTCCACTTAAATTTCAACTGAGATTCACAATGCAAGAAATTTTCAATTGAAAAAAATTACGACTTCTAATCCTTGTGGTTAAATATTATAAACACAATTAAAAGTTTACAATTGACACACACTTACATGAAATGTTTTACAGTTCTAAAATCTCATATTCTTATCGGTACTCCTTTACGACTGATCAGGTAATTTCCAAAATTTGCTATTTACATTTAATAAACTCGAACTGTATTACTGAAAATATTTGTGAGAAGCTAATTAGCTTTGAAATGAACTTTGTTAGCTTTGGTGATTTCTATGACAACCAAAATCTGGATTCATATAAAATTTGTGCGACTCTCACAAAGAAACAGTTGGTCGCGGCGAGCGCCGACGACTGCAATGTCAAGGTCACGCTTCCGTAATCAGAGGGAGCTTCCACGCTGCTGCCTACCTCGTTCGAAGTGATGGTGTAAAGATTTCCAGTCTTCTTAATCTGGATAGCAGTTCCTCACGCCATTCGGGGTTGCATTGAAACTGCATATATTAATTCGATTTCATTTCTTAAAGCGTTCAAAGTAAAGTTTAATAAGAGACGCGTGAATGAGACGGGTTTGGTTTGGTTTGTTTTTTTCGTATTTCAGGGCGCGTCAACTTCTTTGGTCATTAGTCCCGTTAGTGTAGTGCATGTTTTTTCTAGGGATATGGCGGTGATCTTCCCCCACTGAATGGCGAGATACGGCGCCGACCTACCATCGGCTAGTGGGGTTTCCCCCTAACCAGGACTCTCCCACCAGCGGGGCACCGCCCCAGCCGGGACAAGCTCTAAGCTCCAGACCGGTCTCCCGGAATATGTGGTAGTATAGTGCATGCTAGTGTAAGTGTGTGTGTAAGGGGAGAGGATAGGACAAGGAAGAGGAAGGAAAGATCGCGCGCGGTCCGTGGCCCGTTTGGTAGGGTACTGCTCCGGCATTCGCCTGGTATTGATCGGAGAAACCACGGAAAACTACCGATCAGAGCAGCCGGCCGCTAGAATTCTCCTCCAGACAACGACTGAATTCGACCTAGCTGAAAAGCTAGTGTCGAAAATCCTGCCGTCGCACGGTGGTGCATTTTCCCGAAATCCTGGCCAAAACCTCAAAAATGAAATCGCGTTTACTGAACTTTTGCAAATACTACGACACACTGTATACTTGGGAGCATCTGTTTCTGCCTCCTTCGTGTCTCTGGGTCAATTCCCCTGGCACCAGTAGTCACCCGAACTTACCCTTCGCGGCGTTCGGTAGACCTGCAGTGCGAGAGTAACATAGAGAGACCGTCTTTATTTGTAAGTGGTGGCCATACAAAGTTGTGCAGAGAGAACTGGCAGTATGGATTCTCTTCCTCAAGGTTTGTAGAGTATTTTCATGTTTGTTTTATAATGCAATAATGCATAATACCGACGTGGGATGAATTATTAAAATGCATGAAATTAATACAATAATTTTAATTACTCATAAGTTCACGTAGGCTGAAAGTTACCAATTTCGCGGAATTCCGCGATGTTTCTAATTTCATTTACTAGCTGAATCTATCCTCTTTCGAATCCAGTTATAAAATCATGCCCCAACTTGCCCCATTAGTAAATATAAAGAATTAACTTTTCGTGAAATACGCGTGACCGCCGAATATGACTCGTCGAGATCCGTCCTGAGAACTGAAACTGCTTTTACAATGTTGTTTCTAGGGAACATTTGGATCCCTTTTACTGAAATAATAAATTTACTTAATATTATAAACAAAAAAATTAATATTTTTAATTTTTGTAACAGATTATGACTATTCACTAATATTACATAAACATAATATTTATGTACATATTACACCTTCTCGACTGGATTACGCACATTTTATTTCATTAAAATTGTACATAAAGTAATATTTAAATAATATGTGTCATCAAAGCTCGTCTTAAGGAAGGGTGTGCGCTCGATGAAAGGTCGAATACGTACGTGATATCAAAGAAACTCATCATACCACCTTTAAAAAATAAATCAAAAATATAATTGATCGTAAAGTAATATTAGTTTACTTAACTCCTAAGTTACATACCAACACTTATTCATATTAGATTGTTATTGTTATAAAATTAGTATTATATTATTTTGTATGAAATAATACTGCAACTACAGTTTGAATATGGTCAAGAAACGTATTCAAATGCAATTCAAAGAAAAATGGTCTGAATGTAGAGCTTCCCAACAAGCTTATGGTAATAGCAACGACAGTAATTCAGCATGACGCTTTTTTGAGAAATCTAAATAATCCTCAGAAATAATCGAATATTTATGGTAATGCATGCATAGAATCTATTCACAAAGATATAAGGTGGTATGGAGAAGGATTTCCGCGAACATGTTCAAGACTGCACCCAGTCCAGGAGATGTTTAATCGCCTGTTGAGATTTTCTGTTCCTTCATTTCCAACTTGAGGGATGTTTCCAAAAGAAAGTTAAAATTCTTGAACAAATATGCTTTGTCTCATTTGCCTGAGCCAAATATCACCGTAGGGAGAAATGTACCCTAGTGAAAAATGTGATCTTCCTTTCCGGTTCTTCGGATACTGTATATGAATTTTCTCTGACAGAGGGCATGAGATGGCATTAATACCAGCCTTCTTGATGCCAAATGTTATCAATTAATATGTAAGTAATCCCTACGGTTTTCAAAAATCAATTTTGTGAATTGATAAAATTTAACCAAGTTTATATAGAAAGTATATATTTATATTTCACAGATTTAAGAAGTGCATTATTCTGGTATTATGTTACGAGCTCCCTTACATTATAAAGATAATCCAAAATAAATTTCGTCGTCGTAGAAAACATACTATAGCTCTCAGAAGTTTTGGCCAGGAAATCGCCAAAATGCACCACTGTGCGTCGTCAGGACTCGAACCTAGAACCTCCCGGTCAGAGGCGCTGCAGTGGCATCAGTTGATGCACTGACCTACCGCTCCCGGTTGAATGAGATGGGAATGTAATATTCTTTGTATTAAATAATGAGTAAGAATAGCCATACAATAAAAGCTAAAATAGAAAGAAACATTCTCCCATTAGGTGGGCTTCCTATTCATAGTTTCAGTGTTTGCTGAAATATACGAGTTTTCTTTGACGCAAAATCGTATAATTTCTAACTATTCTTGTATTATCAATTTTTCGATATCATTCACTATTGTCATCTCGCTTTCTCCCTCTCTTTCTCACTTCCTTTCTCTCTCACTTTCTCCCTTATCTTATCTTTTCTCTTTTTCTTTAATTCTTTCTCATTTCGTTTTCTCCCCCTTTCCCCTTTATCGCTCTGCAATGCCGGGCGAACGGGCCGTTGATTCAGGTCGATGCAGGCGCACCCCCTCCGGCAGCGAGCCGCTGGGCCTGAGTCGAGCATTCCGGCGTCGACGCACGCGTCCGTCCGCCTGCGGCCGCAGGGGATAATTGCGATTCGCTTGTTATTCCGGCCTCTTCTCGAGGTGCGAACGCGACGCGCGCCTGGGTACGGGGAATCGATAGCTGCGCCGGCGACTTCTGCTCAGCCGCTCAGCCTGGAGGCGGAAGCTCAAATGAATAGAAACAGCTGGCTCCCGCCGACAAGCAATGTTTTGTTGTCATTGTGTCAGTGAACAATTTTATAAGTAATTTTATTGCCGACACGATTAGCTTATTACTAGCTACGAATTTGCTGCTGTGTGGAATTTTACTGGGTGTTTCTAATTTGTAGGTGTCATTTTAGTAACAGATAACATACATGTCAAAAGAAGAGTTTGTCAACATTGTTTTGGTAAATAATTGTAGTACAATACATCTCATTTCAATTTGGCTTTGCTTAAATTGAATTCAATTTATTTTTAAAAGATTGCACACATTCAGAAATACTTTCAGGTAAAATAAAGTTTACTGAATACTAGATGGCATTTAGAACTACCACAGCCGAGGAAAAATTTGTTTGTGTTTTTTTCTTAAAATATAACCTCTGTAACCATTTTAATTTACCGCCTCGTTAGTTAATTTGCGCGTGTCATTTACTTTCTTCTGCTGAAAGATTTGTAGTATTATATTTTGATTTATTTAAATAAAGGGAGAATTTGCTGTCATAATATAACATTTGATGGTGTTTTTTAATTGTTTGGTTTTTCTCATTGACAATTATTACGTTACAAAAGATTTTTAACACATCAATATAAACGAAATTAATTATTCAGCAGATTAAACTTTATATTTAGTTTTATTTCTTTAAATTTATTTATCAAATCTCTTTTAGTTAATATAAAAAGTCCCTTAAAATTTAAAGAAGTATATCTTTTGATTCTCTGTAGCTCCTTTAGGTTTAAGTCTCTTAAGAAATGAATAAGACCAATGCAATAGCGTGTACGACGCCTTAGTTTACTATTGGGATTGAGGTTATGGGACTAATGCAATTTGTGACTCGAAAGAAATATTCAATTAAAACTATTAAAATTAGTTGTTCAAATTAGTTAATAACTTTATTTCTCATCGTGCGAGTATTTTATAAGTAGGTATTCTGTAATCACCACATCAACGTACATGCTAAATGCGGATAATGTTAATTACATGCATTTCAAATACGTATTGTTCTTAGCAGTTACAGGTTATACTGGAGTACCTATAACCTGCTTCGCAGTTCTGCCACAACTACACCGCTGTGGAGCGCCGCCATCGTCATTAGCCCCAGGACGGCGATAGAAGTCCTCCCAACAAATTCATTCCGTACAACTCGGCAGACCACCGACAGGTTACGGTTACAAGCCGGTGCGGTTAACCGATTCGCGGCGGCCGGCGCAGCTCTGCGATGCACAGTGGGACGAAACCATTCCTGAGGCGTATTTCCGTTTCATTTCGCACTTGTTTCTGCGCACAACTGAATATAGTTCTAGAAAGTGTTTTGCACAGTTACACTATATTTCAAACACACTACGCTCAGAGTTCTATAGAGTTTCCAATGAACGTTACTCTAAGGAAGTTGTTCCGAGTTTGCAGACAACAAATGTTTTCTCGTAAGAAACGCCCCTGAAAATAGCGGAGTGTCGGTCCTCCCAATCTCAACGAAATGAAACGCGAAAGTACATAGAGGATACCGTCGCGGCATGTTTAAATGCACGTCGTGTCCTTCAAGTATGAAATTTGCTAAAATGTTTGATTTGTGACGTGTAAATTTGCAACAGACGTACGGTAATATAATTTACTTTATAAATATTACATACATGAAAATAAAATTTTTGCAACGATTTGCTGCAATTTTCGCAACGCTCATTGATTTGGTACTTTTTTTTTTTTTTCGTTAGATTAAGTAGTTCTTCCCCAATGAATTTTTTTATTCGACGTTCATTGTCATACCGTTGCTTGTCTCTAGATCTGTCTCGTTCTTTAATATGGGACGTCATTTGTGAGTGTTTTTCTGCGTTGACGATTTCACAGTTCAGTGCGTCTAGATCAATAGTGTCCAAATAGGGTGTTGGTTCGCTAGTATATTATGGCAGTAGTCATCCTCTTTCTCAAGGCACCATCTGAGTTTCAATTCTGCTTACACTCTCTTTCGGTATCGACCTCTTGATTTGCCATTGAACTCCCATCAGTGTATATTTCTGCAGAGACAGGGAGATGATCAGAAAAAACGAACATTTCTCAAGTTCGTTTTCCATGTTTTCAAGTTTGGCAATGTACAACGTTGTGCCACTTTTTTCTTTAATAGACTTCTACAACTCCTGTAGTCACATGTAATTTTTCTTGGAAGAAATTTAACACTTCTAATTTTGTTGGAGGTTCGAAATCTCCTAATAACAACATTTGTTTGCTTCTCCTTTTTCTTCCGTTTCTCTTCTTTACTTTCTAAACTTTTTATCTGTCAAACAAGAACTTTTGTCCCTTATTCAAATTCTTCTTTCGCATCACTTTCTTGTTAAACAATTTCCTTCACTGATTGCTTGAAATATGTTTAAATTCTTGGAATTCATTTGTGAGAGACATTAGTTGCTCGTGAATTTTTACTAGCAACGTGGATGAATCGGCTGTTTCATGAGTGTTTCATTTTGTTTTGCGGTAGAGGCGCCATCTCTTTGTCAAGCGTTGAAATTCTTGTTAACGTTATATTCTTCCGGAGCTCAAAAGATGATAAAAATAGAGATCAATACAGTTGGCGGGTTCATCTTAACAAAACTGTTTTTTGTAATCTTCTGGTACAGTGTCTCCCCTCATATTATATTTGTACGTATATCTGTTACTTGATACGACTGTTTTGTAATCTGGCTTATCTAAACTATTTTTATTTAATAAAATGCTTTAATATCAATAATTATAAATTTTAATAATAGTTAAAAAATAATGTTAATTAATTAAGTAAATAGTACAAATCTGATTTGGAAACAAAATATTGTAATACAATGAGCAAATCATAAATGATAGAAATTAATAGTATATCTACTGAATTTCTTAATAGGCTTGGGCCTGGGCTCATTCCCCAGACATCAGCAGAGTGATGGAACTGTTGGCGCAACTTCTAAGAAATCTACCGCTGCTACTAAAATGTCACCGATACGAGAGAGTGTCTTTATTTCATTTTCCAATTTCCACATTTATTAACAATAGATGAGAAATGATCGTTATTTATTCTTTCTATGTGCATTTTATGCAATATCATCTTCTTCTACGAGTGGAACTACACCATGCGGCGTCTCTCGCACCCAAGCTTCCATCTTCTTCTATCTTGCCAATCATCATCTTCGATGTGACGATCTCTCATTGTCTGTCGCACACCATCATACCACGTGAGTCTTGGTCTACCTTTCTTTCTGTGCATTGGCACCTGCCATCTCCAAGTCTTTAATGGCCATCTTTCCTCCGGCATTCTTCTAAGACGACCATACCATTTTAACCTTCTCCCTTCTATTGTATCCAATATTGTGGCGTCATGCAGTTGCAATAATAACACAGACGAGTGTGGGTTTAGTAATTTAGAGGTTTATTATCAGTCCACCACCTTATTACAAAATAACGTAATTACTAATATCCCTACACGGAGTAATTTTCCGTTACGGCTACCACACCACTACGCACTAATCTCAAGCATTAGATGGCGTGAAGCGCCGCAACCCTCCTACGACTCAACCTCGAGTCAGCCTCTGTACGGCAACACATTGCCGGCTCTTGCACAGCTCGCGGCCCGCGCCCACCCAGACCCGATCCGTGCCGCACCGCGTCCCGTAACCAAGAGAGCGTTCCGCCGCTCGCCAGGGCTGACGCTCGCCCTTCCCCCCACCACGCTGCCTCCTAGGGTTTCCCGCCGACGTCACATCCGCTCGTAAACAAAGGCTGACGCGTGGTGCCTTAGCGTCGCCTATGCCACGCGGCCGTTCGTTACAATTGCGTTTGTGCATGACGTTACAATATATCCAAATGACACCCATTTGCTGCTTTATATTTTCATTCCTGATTCTTTCCATTAATGTTACACTACAGCTGCGTCTACAAAACTCCATTTCCATAGCCTTTAACTTTTTCTCATTATTCTTTGAGATCTCCTACAACTCAGCACCATACAGTGATATACTTTCCACAATTGCTTTATAAATTCTAATTTTCACTTTATTAGAAATATTTTTATTCCATATTATTGAATGCAATTGCCGAATTTGCAGATTTTCCTTGCCGAATGCGATGTTTAATTTCCTCTTCACTGCCCCCTTGATGTGTTAAAATTGTTCCTAAATACTTTAACATCTGACAACACTTAACAATCGAGCCATCATTTTCAAGCCCCATTTTCCATATTCCTCATTTAATTTCCTTAACATATAATGTGCATCGTCTTCATCCTCTGCGAATATCTCTTGGTCATCTGCAAATTTTAGTGAATATAACATATTGTCATTTAATTTTATTCCCATCCTTTCACATTTTATCTTCGTCTGGGTGATGCTTTATACTTCGTCTGGGTGATGCTTGTGCTGGCCTGCGAAGTCCATACATGATGTCATCGTGGGATGTGGAGTGATTGTTTTTGGCATACACCCTTTAAGGGCGATATTCGCAGCTCTAATATCAGAAATTTATTGTTTAATTTCTGACGTGTTCAAAAGTTGATTGATTGATCATTTAATGTTTCAACTACAATTATTATTAGCGGCAAGTGCAGAGCACGGCTTCTTCCCCCGAACGTGATATTCGGCCCTGACCTACACATGGGCTTGCCCTGTTTTCCTTCTCCACATGTCTTCACGAGTGGCGCACCATCGTAGCCGTGACAAGCTGTAAGCTCCCTCAATTATGTATTGTAATTAATTAGTTACAATACACGAATTAATTACAGTGGGTGGTCAAAGGGCCATGGTGGGAGAGACCGATGCTCACACACCTGTACCATTAAGCACCGTTTAATGGGGTTCTCCGCCCGCAGAGCATTTGAGACGAGCGGCCAAGAGCGGAGTGTAGTCAGCCTCTCTCCTCCGCGCGGTGGCCCCTGGGTGCTCTCTGCAGCGAAAGCTCAGAGACTAGCAAATGAGGGAAGGGCGAGTTCTACGAAATTGAAATGCAGTATAGTCTCCAGTGTGTGTGTCACAAATTACGACAATTGCTCAATTAAGTGCGCACGGAATGTTTATTTTATTTTAAATTAAAGCCTGCAGTTCAAATGAAAGAATTTCACACAACATGCAGTCACATCGAAACAGGCATTACGCAAACACGAAGATACATGGAACATACATCACTATTTCTCTCCTCTTAAAAATGTAGGAAGATGAGAAATCAATGTTGTAGGAAAAAAATTGAAACTTACCCCAAAATGACTGTTTTGTTTCATTAAAAACAATTATCATCTATTTTACTTGACATATTGTATATATTTCTTCATATTGGATTGACGTCGTTAACGGGGTTTTTATTGATGCAGATGTGTGTACAAATGAATTTTATTCCCTTTGCGTATCTCAAAACAAATATAACAAAATGAGATCTGTTTCATAATAGCAGTTCTTAGAACACAAGTGTTCTGAAAATTCATGTCTCACAATTATTATTTTCGTAATAAGTAATATTAGAATTAATACAGTGCTTCCCTTAACTACATCAGTAAGTCACCTTTCGCAGAAAGAATTGTCAACTGTAAATGTAAATCGTAGTTCAATAGAATGTTGGCAGTAGATAAAACATTATAGGATATTCGTATCTTAACTTCTTATATGAATATTCAATTGGTTATCAAATTCGACGTAACGTCTTTGTTCAATAGTTCTTCAATCTGATATTGTAATAGGGTGGCTTATGATCTTTACTTCGTATACTACCACTAATAATACTACTAATAATTTTGTAAGTACAATTACACAACATTCTTGTTATCTAATTGTTTCGTGAGGCATTCGTTTCTTCATAATTATTAGACCATTTCTTTCGTGTGATTTACAATTAATTTTCACGTAAAGAAAATTTTAAAAGTACTTTCTTGATGTTTTATCAATATAATCAATATTCAATTAAATTTTACAAAGATTTTTTACAAAGAAAGAAAAAACTGATTTTTCCCGTTGACTGATTCAAAGTAGTGAAGAACTCTTATAAGCGATAGTGCATCGGCAACCATAAGCTACAGCAGATTCTGCCTTCAAATATCCCTCCGGTCATCATTTCTCGTCATTTACGCACATCCGGCCTTGTGCAATCACTACTTGCAATAGTGGATCGGTAATTGCGTCATCTTCACTTTTCCATCGCGGAGAGTATCATAGACCATTTTCATGGCTAACAATCCCAGGACTATTTCAATAACCAACGGGAGTTCTACAACAGGCTGCATTAGGCACAAACCTCTTCGATATGAAGGAGGACCACACTGCCAAAAGCACTGTCATTTGAAGTCACATCGAAGACCAGAGTGACACCGGATGCGACGGTTAAGGAAAATAACTGTTGCCACTGCAGCGCCTCTGACCGGAAGCTCCTGAAGTTCGAATTCCGCCGCCAGTGGCAGCACTTTCGACACCAGCTAAGTTGAATTCATATACTGCCTGAAGAATTCTAGCGGCCGACTGCTCTGATCGGTAGCTTTTCGTGGTTTTCCGATCAAAACCAGGTGAATGCTGGAGGAGTACTACAACAAACAGGCCAAGGATGGATCGCAATTTTCTTTTTCCACCATTGCCCTCCTCTCCCTTCACATACACACATGCACTGCCACGCATGTGTGGAGGCTAGTCTAGTCAGGATCTTAGAGTTCGTGCGCTTTCGTCTATATCTGAGAGGGAAAGCCTTTGCAAGTCGACATATACGTCGGCGCCGGATTTTGAGTTAGAGTGGGGGAGGATGCTGCCGGTTCCCGGATATAACATCCACTATACTACGGGACTAATGACCATAGCAGTTGAAGCGCCCGGAAACCCAAATAATTAACAACAAAACCAGGGTCACTTTGTTGTTCATGTGGTGTTGGAGAGGGAGACGTGTTCGAGACCTAGATCACGTGCTCAACACTTTGAACAACATGCTGCATTCATCGAATATCATTCAAAATTGCTGCTACGCCGAAATATCATTATTATCCATGAAAATGCCATTTCTGCGAAAATAAAAGTAAAATTCGCATCGTTTTGAAATTGTCAAAGATATATACTGCCAAAAGAGTCAGAGAAAACCTGCCTTACGATAGAATGCATTGCGCACATTAACATGCTAAAAGTTTATTTCCGCACGATAATGCACGCGTAACGTGACACTTAGGACGCTAAGCGCACGATGAAGCTGCCGGAATGGTGGAACGTTGAGTGTTACGCAGTCAGCGTTAAAGGCGCCATTTCCGCCTTGCAGGATGGTCGCTAGAGCACAGGGAAGACCCCTCGTAGGGCCAAGCTGGAGGACTCTGGTCAAGTGCATCGAACGTTTTTTCACGGAGGAGCATCTTTGTTCTTCTTGTCGCGGGTGCGCGTACTATTTGGCAAGAACAAAGCATAACATTCGACTTATAATGTATCACAACTGAATATCAGAGAGAATTTAGGAGAATATCAGACAATTTTGAATCTACATAAATAACAAATTTTCTGGAGAGTCAAGTTTCCGTGTTCGTTCACACTACGCCCCTGATTTTCACTGTGTTTTCAGAAAGAATTTACTGCGTCGTATTCAGCGGTAGGCTCCAGACGTTGGAACCCCGTGCTGTATCCGTCCCTTGCGGCTGCTTTCTCTTGAGCGCACAGCCGAGGAAGAGAAGCGGTGGCGGGGGCGCGGGATCATAACCCTGGAGAGCAACGATCGGAAGGCCGTCGGCTAAGAGCCCCCCGGGGGCACCGCCCATAAAAGTGGAGGCCGGGGCCCCAAATTGCGGCGCGCGGCGCGGCGCCTGGCTCCCTGGGGGCCCCGCCGCCCACTCGCAGCTCCGGAGGACACAGCGGAGCCGACCCCCGAGCGCCCGAGGGCCTCCGTCCCCGCCTGCCCGCGCACGAGCTGTATTCAGATTTTGATCATGGAATGCGCCTATCGCTTCTTTCTTTACTCAGTCCCTAACTAACATGTGTGTTACCAAACTATGGTAAAAGCATAGTGAACTTCTTTGATTGATTGATTGATTTTTTGTGTTTCCGGGCGCGTCAAGTGCTTTGGTCATTAGTCCCGTTAGTGTAGTGCATGTTTTTTCTCTCGGGAGATGGCAATGATCTTCCCCCGCTGGATGGCGAGATCCGGCGCCGACCTACCGCCGGCTAGTGGGGTTTCCCCCTAACCAGGACTCTCCCACCAGCGGGGCACCGCCCCAGCCGGGACAGACTCTAAGCTCCAGACCGGTTTCCCGGAATATGTGGTAGTGTAGTGCATGTTAGTGTAAGTGTGTGTGTAATGGGAGAGGAGAGGACAAGGAAGCGGAAGGACAGATCGCGCGCGGTCAGTGGCTCGTTTGGAAGGGTACTGCTCCGGCATTCGCGTGGTGTTGATCGGAGAAACCACGGTGAACTACCGATCAGAGCAGCCGGCGGCTAGAATTCTCCTCCAGACAGTGACCTAATTCGACCTAGCTGAAAAGCTAGTGTCGAAAATCCTGCCGCCGTCAGGACTCGAACCTAGGACCTCCCGGTCAGAGAACTTCTTCTTCATCTCCTTCCTACTATTATTGCTACTATTATCAGCACATTAATATAACAGTAATCATAACAGTTACTGAGCCCAATGTTCCCGCAACAGCGCATGCAATCATGGGTGGCTGCGATCGTTTGTACTGCCAATTAATTCATTTGCATCTGTTTTATCAATCACTAAATGTCGCTGTCCGTTGGCCTCTCTTGGGGTAATTTAAATAATAACACTATTTTCAAACACAAAGCATATATATATATATATATATATATATATATATATATATATATATATATATATATATATATATGATATATATATATATATATATATATATATATATCACTCACTTTAGAGCCACCTTTCTGATGTACCAAGGTTTTGCCAAACCTCTAATACCGTGAAGTCGCTACTAACTGAGTTTTAAAACCAGAATTTTATATAATGTTGCCAACCTACATTCAGGCATCCATCCTCACGCCAACTTAATTCAGACATCTCTCAAAACCTCGCGTCAATGGTAACCGACAATACATTCCTCAATTGTTGTTTACTACGAGTTCGAACAATTCGTACAAAGTGTAGATTTTTATATCACAACAATAACATTATTTATTTAAGAAATGGAGTGCAACAGTATGTTTTGATAATAAAGTATTGTATTTTTAATATTGTATTTTGATAAAATTGAATTACATTTTCTGGCGTCGAGATTCGGAAAGGAATAGTTTCAATTTTTGATATGTTTATGTCACTAGTTTTCGTCATAATAATAATTATCATGATTTTCTTTTCTTTCAAAAATTCAATACAATCAATTTAATTTCTGTCAATTAAAATTCGAGATCTCTCAAATTACAATTCAGTATCTCCCGGGAGTTCAAATTAATTCCTCTTTTCATACTAAACGTTTTAGTAATATATGAGGCATTTTCCGAAAGTAAGGTCCGTTTTGTCATAAAACATAATAAGGTCACGAGAAAAAGGTTTTTATTGACAGTAATATTTTACTACATATCTACTTTACTTTTCCTCATAATCGCCGTTCTCGTTTATACACTTTTTGCTATGCTGCGCCAGCCTCTAACTCCTCTGCATATAAAGAAGTCTGCCGCCTGGGAATTGAACCAGTCTGGAGTTCATCGTCGTTGTGAAATTGTTGTCCACTCAGACACTATTTCAAATGCAAGAAGAGGAAATAGTCGCTTGGTGCAATGTCATGCCTCCCAGACAGTGATCAAAAAGTTCCCAACGTGCGATCCAGAATCGACGCCATGGGATCCTGTCTTCCGGCATTCAACATTGAATTCCATCCTTGGTTTTCGCTGCGATGTGAGATCGTGCGTTGTCGTGAAGGAGGATTATGCCATTTGATGAAGTTTCCCGCGGCGTCGATTGTTTCACGCGTCTCTAGTGTTTGACTGTGCACGTCAGCTGCAGTTGTTGACTCATCGTCCATGAAATCAACCAAAAGGACCTTAGGAATAGTCTCGTAAATACTAAAAGAGGTAATGATATGTCATAGAATTCTGCATCATTTTCCATTGAGTGCTGACACGCAAATGACGGCGTGCGCATAAACCATTTTGAAAAAAGTACATTTCACAAAATATTCACTTCATTTAGTATATTTATTTATTTTTTTAATTTTTTGTATTTCCCAAACACGGAACGGTTGAGAGTAGAAAATTATATGACGAAATGGTTTTCTAATTGATTGCAATTTTTTTAGATAAATATTTCAATATAACGCAAATATTTTAAAAAGCAACGAAATTTCTCTTCTGAGAACTAAAGATGTTTGTTTCAGAATATTGTTCATTTTGCCTGTTAAATTAACGTAGAACTGATTTTATTTATAAGGATGCCACATTTTTATTGCGCGTCTGCATTGTATTTATTAATGTATACTCTTGCTGAAATGTGCACAACTGCTGTGTTTTGATTCGCAGTATTGCCGTCTCGTTTTATAATTGTAAAGTTTCAATCGTTTCGTGAAAATACATCCTAAAAGTTAACGAACCTGCACAAAAAATTAATGACACTGTTTATCCAAACTCTGTCAACGTGATCGTAAAGGTCAATAACACTCAGATGAAAGCTTTATTCGAGTTCAGCCATCACAGACAAATTGCAAGAGACTAACATTTTTATTTTCTTCTTTGTGTCTTGTATAAAAGCTCGGAGTTCGGTGTCAATAACTCCATAATCTCATTTCAGAGGTACATTATTCAAGCAAAGCAAAGGAATAAAACCATTTATTTTTTGGGAAGAGATCGCGTCAGTCGTCGAGTTTTGTAACCAATAAGAAAATTGTCATGTTTTCTTTGCATTTGTATAATGCGTCTTCCGGTTACTCTTCGTGAAGAGTGATGGAAACTACTCAACCGATTGTTACACCGTTTAACAGAGACGCTTGGATAGTACGAATATAATATTATACACCGGAGGTTTAAAATGATTGAGCGGAGTTTACCAAATATTATATCCTCAATTTAGGTTATTTCGAGGGTAACACATTCCTGGATGTAGGGATCGGGGCCTCTTTGTAGATTGTAATTAAGAAATAGAGACCATCACTTCCCATTTAACTGATATATATTAAGTTGTTGAGTTTGTACCTGTTGCAAACCTGTTGAGTTTGTACACACAACTAAAAAAATAAATACACTTGATACCAATAAAGAAAAAGTAGATGTGAACCCTTTTTCATAGCAAAAAGTATTGCTTGACAAACAATAGAAATACACACTTATTATACATAAATGGTGGTCCCCGACAACAGTAATGTGTAAGGAGAAAACAATTGAGAAAAAAAACACAATGACAATGAAGGAATCTTCATTTACAATAATGCCAATACTTGTGTGCAATCTGACATACAATATATGTGTAATATTACATGTACAATACAATACGTATAATCTTTAGTCCCTTTGTTCTGATGTTGGCAACTTTTGCCCGTGACTGATTACCTCTAACAAACACTTGCAGTCTTGCCAAAAAAGCACAATTTCACTAAAGGAGTCCTGGTAAAACAATTTTGATTCCCTTGCATTAATACTGGTAATTATGACATGTGGTTGATAATCTCATAAACACTCACAACAATAATATTAGTAGTAAATAATAATAATAATAATAATAATAATAATAATAATAATAATAATAATAATAATAATAATAAATGTTTCTGGAGTGTTTATATGATTGCAATCTGCAATGCAATAAATCTGCAATGCAATTTTTTGCCTAGAATACAATTGAAAACAACATTTCAGTGCTTATTACGGCTCAGCCGTTCAGAATATCCAAGTAGTTTATTAGATAAAATAATAAAGTTGCACTTTTTCATTCGACCTTGCCTGCTCACGGCCAGAAACTAAAGGAAAATGTTTCGTGAATGGCCTTGCCAGCTTTCCGAAAACGCTCAAAGGACTACGAGTAGATATTAGGGCGGAGGCCCGAAGTAAAAAATGCGCCGCTGGGGTAATATAGCACACTTCTATCAGTTTCGTAAAGCATTCATTTCTTCTGATTCTTATTATTAATAAGATATTGTTCATTTATTTTTGTATTATTTACTTAAATTTATTATAGATAATGTTGTCACATATGTTAAAATAACAGAATAGTATTTGCGTGACAAATCAAGAACTTACAGGAATTTTGCATGCCGCATTTGACTCTTTTTTAGACGAAGTCATCTTTCGGCAAAAGCAGAATCGAAGAAAATACTGTGCACAAGTAAATGACCGCGTTTCTCTGAAGGACGAACTCGCCGAGTTCCCCATTTATTAAGCAGGAATGAGCGAATGGAAAATCGCCGCTTCAATGGAAAAATGTTAGAAAAACACATCAATTTCTAAAACACGATCCGGATTTCGATATATGTTGCCAATTAGTTGTTCCACCCATGTTATAGTAAGTGTGTGATATATATATATATATATATATATATATATATATATATTTTGTGACCGCTCTACCTTTTCACTATATTCACTAAAAAGCCTACAGCGGGTCACTCAAGTAACCTAGTAGTATTATGACCTATGACTTGTTATGACAATGTCACACCAAAAATTAGGAATGGTTTTACATGTCCTAACTACCCTACAGGAGTGGGTTCGTCTTTTAACCTGCTTTTTGTAATAAAAGAAACATAGGCAAGTTGATCTTTTAACTATGAACTGTATTCTAGATATATATTCTGTTAAAGATTTGAATACAATTTTATCTAGCATTTACACATAGCATTGAAACATTCTATCACTTGCTCTACCTTTAGCAATTACGTGATTACCTAAAACTGTTGTTTTTAAACAAATTTAAAATTAAAAAACAATAAAATAACTTACCAAAAAATAATACATGGAAAAAAACTTTACATACACTTTCAAAGAAATTGTCACTTGAATAGGGATGAAATATATACAAAACATTGTTACACTTTCACGTAGATTATTACTTTATACAATTTAACCAGCAAAAAAAATATTGTTATGCAATGAACGTACAAAAAATTAATTTTGGTTTTAAAATTCGAAAACGATTAAACAATAAATTGAAAACACACATTAAAAGAACAAATATTATCGTTAATCAAAAAATGAAAAAATAGGTTTTTACATGAATTAGCTATCTGGCTTCCTTTTACGACTGCAATATTCTAAAAGCTAACGTTTAAATGATTTTAATCAACTTACTCGACTATCAACGTCGGTAAGTGAGGTGAATTCTATCTCTGTAGAATAATTCTCGCTTCTTTAAACTTTTTTTTTGTGAGAATTTCTAGTGATTCTGACTCACAACACGTCGTCTCGAAGAAATATTTCAACAGCTTGGAGCGGCGACAGCGACCCAGATCCTTTGAAGGTCGTGGCAACCCCTTGCTTCGGCAAACACGTCCTATGGTGAATCGCTACCACAGTCCTTCGAATTTTATACAATATGACCGCAATATTTCCGCGTAATGAATTTATTACGTGGTAAGCCAAGAGGAAAAACAAAGAAAGAAAAAAAGCTGGAAATAGAAAGAAACATTTCCTATAGCACATGCTTTCTACTTCAGTATATGTTCTTGAACGTTGAAATACATTATTTCCTCTTTGATAGAAAAATAGTATATTTCTACGAATTACGTGAATTTATCAGAATATTCATGATTTAAAATTCTCAAATCTCTCATACATGGTGTCGTTATTTTAACATGATGAGACGAATTACTTTTTTCAAGATTCGTATCGTCGAAATACGGCGAATTCTCCTCTCCGTCCAACACGAACAATTTCGGTGCGTCCAGATCGGCGGTTGGCAGCAAAAGACAGAGCTTTTGCGGTGCTTTGCGCTAGAGTTGATATTTTCAAGGGTGAGTTTTGATTGGTTCTCGTTCTATTTTACGCGAGTGCGTTCAGAAACTTTAATTAATTCTCGCAAGGGATACCCTTTACTGCTGGCGCGATCTCTTGCAATTCGGTAACACTATAATTGCAACTTGTCGAGTCTTGACGTTCTCGTGTGCTTCTGAAAAACCAATGGAACCGACATATGGGCGGTTACAAGATATATATATATATATATATATATATATATATATATATATATATATTGAATTAAACTAAATATATTACTGATTTATTTATTTTAATTCTGACTCTATCTTCGGCTTTCTAATATTATTCGATGTTATTCCAACGTAATCCGTTCCGAATTTGTATAGATGGGTGCCAGGAAAGTATTACGATAATACTGTCATACCCTTCAATCTAATACTATCATACCTTCAACTCTAATTATAAATAAATTAGTTTACGGCTACCTGGGTCGATCGGTTTCATAGAAATAATCACTATTATCTGCTAATAGATGATTATCCGATCTGCCACCTATACAGAGTGGTCGAGGAATCTGAAAAGCAAATATATTTCTATCTTGCTACGTCGTTATTAGAATTGGCTCAATGAGAATCATGTGTTCATTTCACAAAACATGGAAATTTAGTAAACAATTTTGGTACTTAATAATTGTACACAATATAAAAAAAAACTTTGGTCATGACCTGTTCCAATCTTATAATGTAATATTTGTCTTCGCGTGCTCTTGGACGACGGTGCCTCGTTGTACCATCTTCATTCTTCTCCGACGTCGGTGTCCTCAGGTCCAGATACTATCTTCTCTCTTCTTTTCTTGCAGAAGCACACTTCAATCACCGTTCATCACTGTTTCTGAAGTTAATAAAGTCTAAGTCGTTTGCCAATTTACGAATTCCAAGTCCATCCCACGCGTATGCGGAAAATATATATATATATATATATATATATATATATATATATATATATATATATTTGATTTTTGCTAAAACAATATGATTTTTAATTAAACAAAGGAAGATTGTAAGTCCCGCGATAATTCTTGACCTCAACTATTGGCATTCCGCAAGGTGAAAACGGCCAGGGCCGGTGAAGCTGACTTGTCCGAGCGGTTGCATACTCTCGGCGCCTGTCGGGGCGAAGAGGCCCCACGCCCATCCAGGGGGCTGTGGAGCAGATATCGAATGGCCACTCGGCGTCCGCTCTGAATCGCGACGCCCCGCACATGCCCGTCCTCACACAGTGGCCTCGCCCGGCAGCAGGCCTCCGTCGTGCCTTAATCGTCCGCGCCTTGTCCTCGCTCGTTTTATGCAAATCCCACGGCCAGTTAGATCTCATCCGAGGACACTGCCAAATTCTCTCGGCGCCCTGTCGCGCGTCCGGCCGTCCAGAGCCCTTTAAACCTACCCCACCGCTTGCGAGCGTGTGGGGGTGGCGCTTTCTCCCGGGCCGCGCGCTCGCAGGGCCCTGACCCGCCCCAGGCGATCGGGGTGGCCGTGGCTAAGCCCCGTAATCCCGCCCAGGGGAAATGGCGGCGGTGGAGAGAGGCGAAGGAAAGCGTTTCGCTGCGCTTTCGTCCGCCCTTCGCTGTCCTCACGTCCACCTTCCGCCCTGTCCTCTGCTTTGCAGTTCGCCACTTCCTGGGTCTTCACCGCTGGGCCCTGCGGAATACATGCGAGTTTTCACGACTGTAGAATTTTCGTCGATGACGTTCTGCCGTTTCTGTTATCCATTAACGAGCATCCACACTGTCGCTATCACTGCCCGCACTTAAGGCTATCATGAGCCTAGCTTCCGCTATCTTTGATGCTCTCAAGCTTCGTCGCACATTTCCCCTACCATTTTGTTATTAACATTTTGCTCTTTTATTTCGTTTTGTCTTTTTTTATTCCTTATTCTTCTCCACTCTGTTAATTTATCTTTCACTCCCTTGCTCTCCCAAAAGAATTAATTTAGTTCTAAATTGAAGTGCATAAATGCCTTCTCTAATTAGATTTTCTCAAGGTTTTCGTCCGATAGTTTACGATTTTCCTAAAAAATATTGTATTCTTAATATTCTGTTTTCAAGAGAGAACACTGGAATTGATTATAGTCCCTCCCATTATTTTTGCGCCCTCTCCTCTGGTCCGTACGTACTCGTAGCGCACAATCTTTTATTCAACATAATGTATCTCAACGATTCTCAAACCGACTTGTGCGTACAACTCTCTTTATTTCGTTTTTTTTTCATTATTCATGATTTTAAAACAAGAAATCATGGCACGATTTTGTGATTATTCGTAAATCCTCGATAGAAAGAAGCAAAATGAAACAAAAATTAACTGGGAATTGGAAGTCAAATTCAGCCGACTCATCGTGACCTTACTCGCAAGCAACGACATTATGGGTGTCCTCCTCACCGTGCCCATGCTTTGCAACAACCCCCATCCCGCCGCTGGCGAGGTCCCCTCCCGCTCGGTGGCTCCGTGGCCGCTAATGTGTTTGCTTGCGGGCGGCGCCGCACGCCCGCCCGCGCCCGCCGCGCGGCCCCCGGAATTTCATTAGCTGCGTCCCTCCCGCCGCGCTGAGCGCCCGCGTTGCGTTATGAGGGCCTCCCTGAGGAAAGGTCAGCGCCGTGTTGCTCACATGCAAGATAGGTAACGGAGTTGCAGTACTTTAATTTCGCGTGTGTCCTCACCCGCGCCACTAGCAGTTTGCGGAGTGACCGTCGCAGGGCTGAAGGCAAATGACCCTCGGTGGTAAGGGAGGTCGCGGTTTCCCTTCCACGACCTCCAGCAAATGCTCGGACCACCGACCTTGCTACCTCCTCCATGCAGATATGAAGCAGCAGACCTTGCTACTTCCTCCATGCAGTTGTGAAGATCTCCCGTAGGAAAGATAGGCAGAGTATTTTTCAAATAAAAGATACTTAGTGAAATTAGGGAACGTTAATTTCTGATGCATCCCTGTGCCGCTATTAGAACGCGGAGTGGCGGTGACTACAGCTAGCGTAATGGCAAACGCTTCTCCCTTGTAAGTCGGACCGGTGGTTGCTCCTCCGTTTTAGCCGGACGTGCAGCGTTGGGGTCTGATCTTAACCGGTTGTCGTCTCTGACATCGCATTTCGACTCTACGGTTGCCACTGCTTCTCGTAAAGATCAGACCGGCTGTATTAAATATAGGTACCAAGTACGGGGTAGCGGATGTGGTCCTTTCATTTCATACATCTGAACATTATGTAAAATATAATTTTTTGGAAACTGAGTTATTGAATATTTCGGGTTGTTAACAATTTACTTTGTTACGTGCAGCATGGGCAATGTTTCTCCATTCAGCTAATGTCGTGATTTAAGTTGTGTGTATCGTATGTGAAATTATTGATAATTTCTCACTGAGCCTCGCATTAAAAGTACTAATAAATCATTATTTTCTGCCTTGGCAGGCTCTTCAACTCTGACATTTGTTATTTGCAGTCTGTGTGGTTATTCAGCTCACATAAATGTTGTCAATGTCTTCTAGTTCCGTAACTTTAGAAAGATGATCACGAATCAATTGCATTTGAGAGAGGCAGATTTATTATCTGGGTCATGAAATCACTCTGTTTAACCAACATCCCTTTAAATGTTTCATTAGTTTTGCCTGACTGAAAATTTAGTGAATCAATGCGGCTACAGGAATTAAAATGCACATTTGTCATTAACTTTTAAAATATCTTGCTACAGAATGCGTGAAAACATCACGCAAAAAATCTTACTGCATCATGCAATCACTTATTAGACCTATTTGAATGTCGAACAATGAGCAATGCATATTTGATGCAAATACAACAAATTCTATGGTGATCTTACGTTCCAAATTCTGAACTGGAATATTAGTGCACCACGCCTTCTTGTGTTCACCTACGAATAGGAGAAACACAATTCATTTCTTAAGATAAGATAATTTTACAGCTTTCACAACTCTCCTCATCGCGATTACATAGGAAAATCTCTTGGTGTCTCTGTGATAGCAATTAAGTATTTCCGTTTTCCTAATGATTCAACAAAACTCGGAACCGAATCACAGTCAACGAAAATACACTACTTTGATTTTCTTCTGTTTGCCGTTGCAAAAGAGCATCTAATAATACAATAACGATAATGAGTTGATAAGGTTCTCTTCATTTTTACGCTCTGCATGGCTACTTACACTCTAGTTATAACAAGTCAATCCTACGTTTCCCAATGGAGCAACACCTAAGAATATGGAAAATCCTAAACTCGTACCACAGTGCAAATATAACAAAGTAACTTTTAGAAATCATAAAAAAATCATGAGAAAATTTTTGTTGTTTCTAATGAGTTACTATGCAAATTAAGAATATTGTACGAACTACGAATTTTTCGCAATGTCGATGTTCTAATTCCCATTTAATAAACCGTTTCGGAATTTAAATAAATAACACGATCAATGTAAACAATGTTTACAATGTAAACACGATCTTTGAATCTTATTACGAATTCGTCATGTTAATTGCAAGAATATCGTTGTTCTTAAGTGAATTAATGACGAGCGCTAACAAGCTCAACTGAACTCAATAAAGCCAAATAAACTAATGGTGCTACAGAATGGCTCACTCTTCCTCATATTAAGTTTTCTAATTTCTTTGATCTGGGCTAGATTTTTGGTCTTGCCACATACTCTTGCCTGCTGCCATCTATCGCAAAACAAAGTACATTTTTTTGAAATATTCTCAATTTTTTGCTTTCCTAATTGCTAAGAACCGGCCTCCGTCAGTGGCTCATTGGTTAGCGTGCTCGCTTTCCACGGCACAACCCCGGGTCGATTCCCGGCCGAGGTAAATTATACCTATACGCTTTCCTTACAAATTTCCCGGTATCTGTTGCTTTGTGACGAAGTGTTGTGAAAAAGTCCACCCTAAGGTTATGATGATCAGAATACACGGTGAAGGGATGTGTTCGTGCTAACCACACAAATCCCTTATCCCAAGGCCGAGAGGCTGGGTCACCACTGGTCGGCCAAGGCCCGTAGCGCGCTGTCAAGACAAAGAACAAACAATATTAGAACCGAAATGTGAACCGTGAAGCCTAAAAATTCAAAATTTGTAAACTTCTTCCTATGACCACAATTATGAAGAAAATATTCAAATAATGTCACATTGAATTTTTCGAAAATATTATTATTTTTTGCGTAATTTTGTGTCCCAACATATGTAATTTTTATTTTTAGAACTATTTTTACTTAAAAATCGCAATATCTTTTATTAAATTGTGACCTCAGATAGCGTGAAGGTCGCTTAAGAGAATGTCTTATGTTCGATAAAAGTTAATTTTTCGAAAATTGAAAATAGTCATATTTTGGAGGTTTTCCTACAACTAGAGTATTGAAGAATTTTTCTTAATGCAATGTGTTTATCAAAAACAGATCTTCAAGTAATGTTCAATTTTTCGCAAATATGAATATTTTTTGCGAAATTTGGCAGCAAACATTAGCAATTTTTAAATTTTACACAATTATTTTCTGAGAAACAGCTTTAATCTTTTTTCACGTATGTAGCAAAGAACGATAAAGAAGTTGTGCTGGTGCCATTGTCGACGCGCACTGTATTTTCGAAAACTGGAAAAAACATCGTGGTCAAAATTTTCCGCGCTTCTTTTCTGAGTCGGTTTCACTCCAATGGCAATATCATTTGAAAGTTGCTGGGAAGCTGTCATATGAACCTTGAAAAGAAGGACTACGTTGAATATTATTGAATCATTAAATTTGTTTTAAATTGCATCACAATTAAGTTACATGTGAAAATGAATACATTATTACGCTTTGTGTAATAAGATGTAGAAACGAGAGTAATTGGTTTAAAAAAAGGAGTTTTGATGAATATGACAATATTGCATGTAAGTTTTACACTAATAATTTTATTCACAGCATATTTTAATATGCAACGCATTGGTACATTTTTGTAGAACGCGAATATACTGAATTCTGTTTCAGAAAGGTGTTGTCGTTTAAAGATTTGAATTTAAAAGATTGTATGTATTTTTCCGGCTTCGTTTCGTTAAGAATTTTTCAAATGATAGTAGGAGTGTAAGACAGGTATTTGTGGCACCACCAGTTTTATTTCAGGTGAGTCTTCTACTTGACAGAAATGTTCCTAGAACCCGTGTGTCCCCTTCACAAAGGTATTTTTGTATTGATATATACCATTTTTTCTGGTACATATTTACCGTTTATTTCTGCATTTGCCTCTGCATGCTCGTAGATCACACCGCGTCGGTTCAAAAAAAACTCCCGTTATTGAATGTTCGCCATTCCGATGCGATTGGCGAATTCCGCATGCATAGGCTGCCAACGAAAAAGTCCACAACTTTTCGCGTAACGACTGCAAACAACGAGTCCCGGCTCGCACTGCTTTTCCACGCGGAAGTTTGGGCGAATTTCGTGGGCCGCGGAATTTGCTCGGCCAATGATTCCAATGTTACCCTATAGATCGCGCTGATGTATTCCACGCATTTCCTGCGCCCGAGCATTCGGTGCTGGCAAGGGGTGGCGCGCCTCGTCTCGTTCTGCCGCTCCTGGTACCCGCCCACGAACCTCCCCGTTCCGCCCGCTCCCATCCAGTTTGATCCCGACCCGTCCCCACCCTTCCCCCTTCTGTCCTCCCGCAGCCCCATCCCTTCCATTCACCACTTGCAATTCATTCCTCCCACCCTTCCCGCCATCTCCGCTCTTCCCTTCCCAATCTCTCACCGCTAGACACCAATCCATTGAGCCTTGCCCCTTCCCCGTCTATTCCCTCTATTGGTTCCCCATCTCCCCTTGTCCTCTTTCCTCCCTTTCAAGCCCAATTCCTCGCTTCACGCAGCCTCCTCCCCGCCCCGCCCCGCCCGTGCCCCGACGCCACGCCGCGCCGGTTCGAATTTTAATCCCAGGAGAGGAAGGCCAGCGGCGCGGTGGCGCAGATGGTTACAGATGAGCAGCTGCGAGTTTGCATTCCGACCGGCAAAAAATTCACCCCGAATATAAATGGCGTAGCGCTAGTTGCATGGCGTGCTTGCTGACGTCCCGACGCGTGCGGGGGTGGGTGCTGGTGGTCGGAGCGAATCAAGCAGTTGGTGGACGTGCTGCGGACTCAGCCAATGCACCAACCCCTGCGGGGGATACCCAGAGCGGGATGCGGCTAGTCCCTCGACCCTCCTTTCTTTCCATGTTAAACGTATTGCGTAGGAAATGATATGGGATACGTCGTGCAATTTCTCTTCATTTACAGTTCTGTGCAATGTTGTGTAACCAATATGATCTTATTTTGGTTGAGTGATTGAGAATTAAGGGGTTGTGTAATTATTACTTTTAAAAATTGAGTACCAATTTTTAAAAACAATAAAATTTCACTCGTACTGTTTGAACTGCCGAGACAATAATGGCCCAGGTCTCTCAGAAAGTACTTAAGGTAGTTTCTTACTGACACCGGAGAACAACACTGCCTGCTTGCTAATGCGACTCGCTCGTTGCAAAGTAAAATAAAAAAATTATAGTGGTACGTTGTAATTATCCCTTGTAGCCAGCTTGAAGAGCTACATTCTCGCTGATGACGTACTTTCTCTACAATGAAAATATTTTCATTGAATTTTAGCCTCATTAGTTGTGTCCTCGTGGTGCACATTTTTATGTTGCAGTAATGTTAATTGTAATACTAATTGTAAATTGACTGGATTGTAAGTTTATCATTCACTGAGACTAAAATGTTAACGGAACTTTAATAACATGACATACGTCATACATAAGTTATCTCGTGTTCAAATATTCATATTCAACTTCGAACCATAACGCCAATCTGTTGGAACCATAGCATCATGACTACACTGACTGCACTGGCAATAGAAATTAATATTAGTCATTAATAAGATTAATTCTCGATAAAATGGAAACCCAATAACTCGTATTCATTGATATTTTCGTTGGAATTAGCTTTGGTATTTTAACTTTCGTACATACGTTTAAGATGATAAGTTTATCTCTGATATATCGAAATTCTCGTTTTTTTTCGTTTCGCTTTAAGATTTGAAATACTCAGGTTTTACTAATGATGTTTATGATAATGATTCAAGTCCGTGACCGAGCGTAGATCAGGAAGTAGGCTTATACGTAAATGTTCTCCTTTTACTACGCAAATGATAACATTGAACGTGTCATTGCAGTATGACGATAGGTTCAGTAAAGTGCAGAATGATGTAAGGTGAATTACAATAATTTTCAGAAAGGATACGTGTTAGTATGAGCATCCAAGGACGCCAGAATCTCTAGTATGGGCCCACCAATGCCTTTCTAGGGGCTGGAACCCACAGTCTTCCCGAGCTGCGATAATTCTCCTCTTCACTATGGATAACTAACTAAATAAATATAAGTATAGAGTAAATAAATAAACATTAAGTTAATAAACAAAATTTGAACGTTACTAATATATTCCATTACTCTTCCATCTTCGATGTTTCAAACAACCGTAATGCTATCTCCGTTTATAAAACCCTGTTTCTTCAGCGACTGACTCGAATATCCTTCACCGGCTGAGTTTAGTCAAAGCCAGCTTTGCCACTGACTCTGCAGTGACTGTGACTGGGTGGTCCTAGGGATCGAGTCTGGACGGCGCATTTTTTGACACTAGCTAGATCAAATTTAACCACTGCCAGGAGGAGAACTAGCGGCATGCCGATGAGTATCCCAACAAACGGATCATGAACCGCACGCCATGTTTCCTTCCTCTTCCTTGTATGCTCACACCCTTAGTTACAAACTTACATCTACTACACATGTCGGGAGACCAGTCAGGAGCTCAGAGCGTATATCGGCTGGGGCGGTGCCTCATTGAGGGGGAGATATCTGGTTGGGGAAAGCCTCGCAAGGCGACATGAAAGTCGGCGTCGAATCCCAGAATTCAGTGGGGAAGAACACCGTCACCTCCTATCATAAAAACATATGCTACACCCACAGGACTTGGCGTGCCCGGGAACTACAAATAATCAATCGGAATCCTTCCGTCTGGGCGCAGGCCGGGCGCTCTCAGCGTGATGTGCGCCCCGCCCCGCCGCCCGCGTCGACGCCAGTGTTTGTTTTCGCTCTGCCCGCACGTCCTTCCCAACCTCACACGCGGACAAGTGGCGCTGGCTGTTACCTCCAGGGACGAGTCCAAGGGTCTCGGCCTCATTCTTAGCCTAGCTGGCGTCTCCAGAACACACGGTCAATATTGGCGGATCCATACTCGTGCGAATCGTTCCGAGCTCCACACATACGTATCCCACGTAGTGTGGATCAGTTGCTTGCTATTTGCCGAGCGACGAACATTCAGTTTTCACCCTACCCACCGTGTGTCGGTCTTTTGATCACATCAAAAGAACCGGACATCGCCGAAATTATCAGCTGTTCGGGATAGGGCGAGCAGCAGGTCGCTGCTCGGCGAATGCCGAATGTGTGGAGCCGCCTTTCGAGGGGGAGTGTTCTCGGTGTTCGATATGTGCTTTGGTAAAAGCCTTCTGCGCATCTTCTTTCGATTCTTTGGTGTGAGGAAGGTGTAAATTTATAATGAAAGGTCGAATGTAATAAACTATGAAATATGAAATGTTATACAAATTTTAACTTACTAAGCATTCAACTGCCTGGAATTACGTTCACGAAGCACAGTAAATTCGGAGCGGGCCGCCAAATAAAAAAACTGCCGCCAAACGTTTTGCCGCCAAATAACAAAAAACCCTCATATTTTCAAAAAAATCGAACATTACTTTATTTGAAGATCTATTTTCCATAAACACATTCCATTAAGAAAAAAAATTGTATCTTTAGAATTGTAGTTGTAGGAAGTCGCCGAAGACAGGCAGACGGACAGACGTTTTGCCGACAATGATTTTTCGGTATCAAGGACCCAGAAACATGGATTGAGGGTACATCACGCCTTAGAGGATTTTTCCCCTAAATTTAGCCCCTGAATGTATCCACTTTTCGGTTGCCAAGGCCCTGTAATAAGAGTTTTTCTACTGAAAATTCGCCGTTTTCTCCGGCAGCATTACATAACTTTCTCTCCACAGCCGTAACGGTAGCGGGAAAGTAAAAACAATATCAAAATAATTTGGGTTGGGAAAGAATCGGTTGGCAATTACAACTAGTGATGCTACAGAATGACACAGACTTTCTTGTATTAGTTTTCTATTTTGTTTGTTCTGGGCTAGCTATTCGTACTTGCCACCTTATCTTGTCAGCTGCCATCTAATGCAACTCTATTGCCCATATAGGAACATTTTTTAAAACTTTTATCAATTTTTCGGTTTCTTAATAGTAGAAACGAAATATTAATTTTAAAATATTAAAGAAGAGTAAAACTGCGTCCTATATGGCAATTTCCGTAGAAAACTGTGTAGCCTTGAATAAGAAAATGGCGTTCCCCTGTCAGGTAGTGCTGACCAAGGAGTTCTGCTTGTATGTGAGAATATCTGTGCATCTTCATCGAGACGAGTTTTCCTGCGCGAGCCACCGCGACCTTCCTCAACGACCTCGCAACAACGGCGACCGCGGTGTGGCCTTCAACAACGGCCAGGCCAGGCCTCTCCCCCTGCTGTACGACCTGGTTCCCATGTGGCTTCCACGGCGGCATCATGTTTTAGTTCATGATTATGACGCCGTGTCCATGTAGCGGAGTGCGAGCGGCATGCCGAGACGACGTGCGCTATGGTTTCCATAGCAAGGACGTCTGAGTTTGGATGTGAGCACGTGCTGCCTGCGGGATTTGGCTGTACTGCGGTATTCTTCCACGGGGTCGCCGTCTGCGGATTCGCGCACGTTTTCTTGAGCCCCAGCATACCTATCCCCACTCTTTTGCCACCATTCGTTGAATTAAGAGTAAATGATAAGAACATGCATTGTAAACCAAATCTGATAAACAAAAGTGTTCGCTCCCGTGTAATAGAAACTATTTTGCATCGAAAAACGAAGTATCAATTGAATATCAAATTCCTTTTTGTGAAAATAAAGGAACTCCCCACTCCTCTCGCAACCAGCGAAGTGTGGGCTGAAGAAAGCGTGCGCGAGTCACAGCACCTCGGTTCAATTTGTGCCACCGGCGCGCTCTGGCCTCCCCCTAGGACGCACCTCTTCTTCGCCCTGCCGCGTCCGCAGCTGTAAAGGGATGTCACTGCGGGGAGGGGAGGCAGAGCCACGGCCACGCCCGCTGTGGAGCCCTGCAGGGCACCCTCGGGGGCAGCAGCCCCCCCCCCCCGCGACGCGCCGGATCGGGGTCAAGGTGCTCGTCCGGCGCCTCCTCCGGCCACTCGGCCCTGGCCGCAGCCGTCACCACCCTCTTCTTCCGCATCCTGCTCCCCACTGCGCCGCTGTTTGGGGCGGGGCTGCGGCCACCATATAACAAGATTCTCCGGCGGCCGCAGGCGAGCAAGTCCGTCGGATGAGTCCGGTGGGAGCCATGAGATCTGAGTCCTATCTGGCACGCGACTAGAAGGAGACATTCCGAATACCACTTCGAAAAGAACTCCCACACGTGCGCCTCCGCACTTGCGGCCAGCTGCGTATACGAAGTCTCCTGGACGTGGTCCGCATTCGCAGTACGGCGTATCCTGACTAGTTAGGATCTTGTAGGGGCAATTCACGCTCCAGATATTGGACTCAAATCTTAGTTCGTGGATACCTGCCCTCCGTCATCCTTTGATGCGTGGATGAAGTGACTCGTCGCAAAGGTAGGCAGGGAAAGGAACTAGCGCACTTGAGCCCACACCACCTTGTCACTCTCCCAGCACCTGTTTACCGTACCTACCCATGCGCAGAGGAAAAGTTGAATAAACCGCTCGAAAGGCTCCAATTTCTGTCACTCTAGTAGGGCTGCTAGGGCCTCTTGGTCCTTCAATTTTTCTCAAGACTCTACGAGCGCCTTAAATACCGGGCTGCCTCGCCTGGATCTAGCTGCGGGAGCCCCCCACCCCCACCCCACCCCGCCTGCGCGGAACGCCGTCGAGACGGGTCGCCACGCCTCCATCGCCCAGGTTCCACATTTTCTCGGGTTTACCTTGAGGTTAAGCTTCCGTAGGACTTCGCCCGCCGTGTCTAGGTGGGCCTGGAGCTCGTCCGGCGTCGGCGCCAACAGAGCCAGGTCATCCAATTGCCTCATTCAACTGTAGGGAACGCGTCTATCACGAAATTAAATAACCCCGAGAGAGGGCAGCCCAGCCGCATCCCGCAGGCGACAGCCAAGGGCCCGGTCGGGTCCTCCGACGGAGAACCTGGGCGCTCGTGTCCGCGAGGAGCGCACGGAACTGCCCGCCGGCCCCCGCCGCGCCCAGGGCCACATGCAGTGTGTGGGGCCTTCAGGGCCATCTGGTTCCCCCGCCGCGGCGAGCGAGGCTCAGGTTCCCTACCTCGAAGGTAGTTTTGCTCCAAGACGCCATCGAACGGTCGGAAGTCCTCCTGCGCCTGAGTTGGAACCCCGTTTCGCTCTGCCAAAGCTCTAAGGCGGTCCGACAATAGGCCCGCGTACAAGTCGTAGATCCTGGGCGTGAGCGTGTTATGGGGCGCCAGTCGCGCAGATCCCCACATTCACCGCCCTTCTGGATGACTGTACAGGATGTATCAGGGACACAGCGGGTCCGCAGACCACAATTTAAGTTCAATGCCAATTTTTTTAATAATTATTAATCTAGTACACGTTTACATAGGGCGATAGTGAATCTAATAATCAAATCTTTCCAAAAACAATGAAACTCATCAATTTTGCATAACATTTGAAGAACACAATCTCAGTTTGTATTAGTTGTACAGAAGACAAGAATTTATTGTTTAATTAATGTAGTGTAATATTCGATAACGTCATTTAAAAATGAAAGCTAAAATATAAGAAATGGACCATATAACCTAGTTACATTAATAAAAGTGTGTCAATAAATATCGATGAGAAGTGTAAAGTCAGTTTTTGGTGTCAGCGCCAAGCTCGTAAGAGAGTGGTGAAGAGAAAACAAGTCATCCGTTATTTGCTCGGCTTCCCAAAAGAGAAGGCTGGGGCACTCGATATCGGGGGACGCAAGGCTGCGGCTCCAGGGGAGTCGTTGACCCCGGTCGCGGCGGCGCCGGCGCCCGACCGAGCGCGCCCTCGACGCGGCTGATGGATGGGCCCCGCGCAAACACTGCGCCCACGCGCCCCGCGCCCCGCCCCCCCGGCGGCAGGGAAATCCTGCCCTCCCCGTCTCCTTTGTCCTCGCCACCGCCGCTGACACTGGCCACCTCCGTCGCCCCCCCCCCCCCCGTCTTCCGCCCTCCCGAATTCCCCGTCCTGCTCTTCGCCCTCCCAACGCCCCCGACGCGCACATCATCTCTGCTGACACCACGTCGACCCGACCTCGCGTCGGCCCCGTCAGCCATGCTGACGCAGTTGACCCAAACCTTCCCACCCAATCTTCTCCGCCGTCCCGATGCTTCACTGTCACTGGGCCCCACCCTCCGCCTCATCGCCCCATCTCCTCGTACAAAGCACGTTGACCTTGGCCTCACATGCCCGTCGCCCCGCCCCCCGCCGCTGCCCCCCTCGCCTCTGTGTTCTACGCCTCTGCGGAACCGGAGCTGTTCGACAAAGCTGACCCCGCTTCTCTCACCATCGCGGCGCTGTCAGGCCGTTCTGCCTCCGCTCTTCCAATCCGATGCCCTACGTCACTCGCAAATCCCGAGTCCTTCAGCAGCGTCGATTCTCTAAGGGCGATTTAGGTTTACCGTCGTGATCTTTCCCACTCAATAAACTTATCGGCCAAAGTCGTGTACTGCTTCTAATTTGCTCCTATTAAAAGGGAGAGAGAGCCAATGCATTGCCTCGTCGCTTATGTTACGTGGTCTCTCCTTGCCGAAGCAGCGCTTCGTCAATACCGAAAAACAAAATGTAAGTTTTATCTTTCTAGGATGTTACAATGTCAGTATTCACTGACACACAACTTTCACAATTACCACTTGATAACTATAATGGAATAATAGCAATGTAGTTTTACAATAATTATAAATTGTACACACGAAGAAATTCATTTTACTGTTTACTTTTACAAAACTAAGGAATCAACCTCTCATTTTTATCAATTTACAGATATTAAATAACCACTCATTATATTAACAGGCATGTCCAATATTTTTCCATTTTCAAATGACATGCTGCATTAATCATCTTCACGTTAATTTACTGTTTGCAAAACGGTTGCACAACATCAGGGAACATTTATCTACTAGATTCGCGGTGTGTCAAAATACTCCCTACTATTTCCATGGAATCTGATGCTACGATTAAATTTGCTTCTACTACCCTTTGTTTTCCTTCGTAATTGTTGATGACGATATACGATGTTGGGTTGACAATACCGTGTTTCTGTGTGAACTAGTTTTGAATTATTTTCGAGTCATGCGTCTTCGCGTCGCATGCGTCTTCGAGTCGAGGCATTTATTCTGCATAGTTTTCTAATTCTTTATTAGCAAAACTATGAGTTTTACATGTTTGTCACTAAGATTTTAGAAAATATTTTCTTGTGTTTTGCGATATTCAGATTTTGATATTTTCTATCTTCATCATTGCCTGATATTGACCTATTACCATTTCTACCCTTCGTGTTCGTACTTTCTCTACATTGTCAGTTGTCGTTGCCTTTGCCAACACTTGCCGTGATCTATCTTCTAACACGTTATCTGAGAGATTATCTTCCTTGTGTGGTTTTTTCACCGCCTCTCTGCATTCATCAGTTTTCTTTGCCAGCACTCTAGAATATTGCTTGTCCCCGCCGTTCCGATAACCTCGCCACTTTTTGTGGAAGGTCGGTGCGCACATTCTTTTTCCCTTTGGAGAGGTTCGCAGCACATGTCTTTTCCAATATTTATGTGTGATCGTGTTCACCTCAGACTTACGTTTTTTATCTTCATTTTACATTACTCATATAAGCTAACTCTTTCGCCCTCATTTTCACATCTTTTGGCGGTTTCTCCGAGAGTACGATCAGACAATATGTATTCAATTCGAACATGGAGCCTTCCTTTTACATAACCCATCTTTCCATGTTTCCAAACTACGTTGAGTATGTGTGCTACGTTCCGTACAAGAACATTCTACTCCCTCTCTTAGGCAAGTTTGCTTGCTTGCGCAGAATATGATATTCCAATACTTAGGAATTTATTGTCAACAGTTATTTTAGGAATCACTTTTGTGTATAACATTTTGTGTAATGTTACGGTTGTGCACTTTTGTGTAATCACGGTATTTAGATCACAATTTTCATTTGTTTTATGTACTAATGAAAAATTAATTAATGACTATAATAATAATAAAATATTTTCCATAAAGAATACACAATAGCGTCAGAATTTAATAAATTTTAGATGGAAAATTCCGCCGTGAAATACAAATCAATCAGATTTAAACATTTTCTTTGTGTCAGGAAAGCAGGCAAAATATTCGTTGGTTTTAACGCTAAGAATTTACCGACTTTTCTTATCGCTTTAACATGTACTAGCATATTCTTTGCATTAATATTATTTCTAGTTCACATCGAGTTATTAATAATAAGAGGTGATCTGTTTACTTGTTGTAGTTTTTTTCGTACAGATTCCGAAACAATCAATCCCCTTCGTACTTTCAAAATTCAGTGATGTCGATCAGTGGCGGCCGCAGCGGGGGCACTGCCCCCCCTCCTTCTGAGATCAGTATTTTTGCTCCTGTACTTTTTAAAATAATCTCTGTGGGTATCCATCTTTGTATCCTTGTTTTCGAATCGAGCGCATCTGTAGCATTCATACTCCCGCTTGTTCCCTAGAGCGGTTTTCATTGACTGCGGACACTCGCCTCTGTGTCCTAAACGCGGCGTTGTTACAGAACATACTGACAAAGAAATCGCCGCCAATGAGTACTTCAATGGCAACATAGGTTCGGCAAATGGCGTCTTACGACGGGAGCCGCCCAGCAGCCTGCCGGGGAGGTAGCAACGTCGTTTTTCCGCAGCGTAACATAACTTTCTCTATACTACGTATATTATTCCGTATATACGTATGTATACGAGATAGTAACAAGACCATCTCGAAAACGGCTTAAAAATTTTTCCCAAACTTTTGGTTGAGATAGTGCTATATATAAGGTGACATAAATGGCATTCTTCTCTATTCTTTTGTTTTTCAAAAATTAAAAAATGTAATGTTTAGCGATTTGTATACATTCTAGCATTTGTGAGTGGAAGTGCTTCAAATGACTTCCAATGAGTTTGGTTCCAACAGGTTTTTCGACAATTTAGACGATTTCTATGAAAGAGAGCTTCAAATTTCGCGTTTCCGTAACGCATAACGCCATTTTCTTAAAAACGGCTCCAAACTTTTCAACAAATATTTCCTTACGGGACGAGGTAAATGGCACGAACACTTTGAGCGCGCCCCAAAAGGGAAGAGAGGAGCTCCAAAAGCGTCGCCCCCATGGCGAGTGCCCCGAGGGCTGTGCTCCCGGCGCAGAGGGCGCCCTGCCGCTGACGTTGAGCGATCGCGCCGTGTTAGGTGCTCGTTACAACGCGGCCGGCGCCACCCGGCAGGCCACGGCGCCGCCTCCCACCTCACAGGCACGTACACGCCTGCCCTCAGATGGAAGGAAACTCATGAATGCGGAACGAAAATCAGCTCGTGAAGAGGCCGAGTTAGTCGCTTTGGCTGCCCACGCCCTTCGTGTGCTAGGTGTTGGTCCTTTTGTCGCTTTTCTTTGTTTTCGTGACAGTTGATGACTCAATTTTCACCGGCTGAGCTGCTTTTAGAACAACAGCTGTTACCTTCGGGAAATCCTAGGGTTCGAGTACCAATGATGGTGTATTTTCAATACAGATTAGAAAGTAAGATCGAAATCATCTGCTGTCTAAGGGAGAGTTCAAGCGGCCGGCTGCTCTGATTGGTAGATTTCCTTGTTACACTTAACAATATTAGCCGAATGCCGGAGGAATACCCTAACAAACGGACCACGGGCTACGCCCGACCTTTTTCCTTCGTTATACTTGTCTCCATTCCCCTTCCATACACACAGGAAGTTGGCACTTGTGGTGCCGACCGAAGTCCATTCCCTTTCACCAAGGAGGTGCGTTTTCAAATTCAGGACAATCTTATGTGAAATTTGATCCATCAAAAAAAGTTTGCCTACTAGTCCAACCCCTATGAAGCGTCTTAAACCCTACCCTTGTTCTAACTCCTTCCCCATTCCGGGGAGAAGTGACCAGAAGCACGTGAAGGAAGGCGCCTACGCGGAGACGCTACCTGGCGGTCCTCTTGACAACTGACCGTGACTCAACTCTGTGTTTGTGACTGCTTATCATTGATTGAGGGTTATTCCCTAAACGCTCAATGCAGGCTTAAGTGACGCGTTGCATCAATAACGACGCATGACGACTACACTACCACCGAACACCTACCGACAGACGAGTTAAGAGCTTGTCCCGACTAGGGCGGTTCTCCCTGGTGGAGATATTTGGAAGAAGAAAAAAAACTCGCAACCCGAAGTGTAGGTTGGCGCCGGATTTCGTTCTCTAGTAAAGAAGAAACACCATCATCCCCGCGATCGAGGGAGCATAGCCGTTGACGCACCTGGAAAGAAAATAATCAGTGAAAATCCTCAAGCACCGTTCCTGCCCTGTGCAGTTTTTAATATTTCATAAAACCGCAGGGCGTCTGCAAGAGGGCAAGCATCAGGAATGAGGGCCGGTCACGGCCCGCGCCTGGCTCAACGCCACCAGCGCCAGCGCCGCCTGGTCAAGCGGCCGGGCGAGGCAAGGATTGGGCGCAAAACGAAGGGTCTGAAGCGAGCGGCTAAGCTGCGATGATTTAGAGCGGCAGAAGGTCCTGGGTTTGCTTCTCGACCGCGTCGCCGGGTCATTACTCACGTCGCCGCTCCGTGCCGGATGCCCCCCCCCAACACTTCCGTTCTGCGCCAACGCCCCTTGCGCCGTGAACACTCTCCGTCCGCAGATTCGGCTCTCGGGTTGCGCTGGCGGCTGCCAATCTGAGCTCTACATAATCGCAGGGTAACCACAAAGCTTTCTGTGAGTTTTGCAAAAAATGTTTTAAATCTGTTCCCCTAATTTGTCTTGATGATGAGACATTTCTTTACATTCCGTTAAATTCTTTCATATTCAGCCCTCTGAACATTTGGCTAGATGATTAGAACAGTTGGTTAAGAGTCGTTTATCTATTGGACTAATCGCTTATCGTCTTTTTAATGCAGAAAATGTAATGTCAAACCATGAATGAAATAAATGTGATTTTTCTCAACTAAGTAAGAATTTTGCAATCAGTGGTGACACACGAGCAAAATTGTGGGAATTCTGTTTCGGTGTTGTTGACGTTCTTATGCGAAGAAATAAATGAGGTCATCTTCGTCAAGATAGTATTTTTGTTCAGATAGCCGGCTTTCGACGGCTTTGCCGTCATCATCAGTCTCGCTGCTTTCGGTAAAAGTCAGTAGACTGCCTAGGCACACAGGCTCTCTGAACAAAAATACTGTTGACGAAGATGACCTCTTTTATTTCTTCACACGGGCAAAATGTTAACTATTCAACGGTCAAAGTTTGTTACAAGCTGATAATGAACCTTGGTATGAACCGATGTTGTTGCACAAATTTCGATGTGTTTGCGAAAATAATTATTCGGAAAAACACTACTACTTTTAGGTACATCACGCACTTCGCAATTCATGAAATAGTATTAAACATTGCGTAACACGTAATCAAACACGACAGAATGAAATGTGGGCACAAACACAAATTCCTTTATTCACGTTGGTCGTAAAGTAATGAAATAGTTGGAAGCAGACTAAAGCATTAGACGCTTAACCACACCGCATTCGAATCATTCACGTTTTGCCCTGCCATATAATACCACAAAAGTGCAAAGTAGAGAATGCTCCCAGTGACATGTTACTACAGAATTACAGCCATATGAAACGAAACTAGCGTTAATTCGCGAAGTGGACGTATCCGATTGCAGCAATGTACATCACTGAAATCGACGACTCTTTCGACTGTTATTCGTAGCTCCCAGGGCGCTTATAAAACATTACCAGAGTACGGACTCTCGTGCAATCGACACAGATTCCACACGGACACGCCACCGCTGGCCCCCTCCCCCTCCCCTCCCCCCGGGTCCCCGCCGCGCTCAACGCCGCTTGTTCCCACAGGCAGCTTCCACAGGCGGCCCCACCCCGCCCCACCACAGCCTTCGTATCAGTTCTCCCCGTCCAAAGGCCCCCCCCCCCCCTGACACATTACCGCCTCGTCATTTTATCGCCCCGTTTTATTACCACCCCGTTGCCCCTCCACTCCCGTCACCCTCTCGTTTCATCACCACACCGTCACCCCGTTACTCCACCACCCCTGAAGCCACAGCGCCCCATCACCCTTCCTCCTCCGCCCCCAACGCAGCACTCCCTTGTCGAACTCTCCGTCCCCCCTCCTCTTAATCCCAACCACTCGACCTGCCCGCTGCCGCGGCCTCCCTTTCCCCCCGCCCCTTACTGCCTCCGCAACTGCAACGCGACCGCCGGCGAGCAGCGAACCCGTAACTCGTCACATGCCATCCGTTGCTCATTTGTTTACGAATCGGCCACTCCCTGGAAACCGTTCGAAATATCCTCTGGCGCGGTTTGTCTGCCACGAGTGGGAGAGGGAGTGCGCTCGAACGGTAACATGTGGAAAGAGGGCTCGGTGACTGGTGCGTCGGATAACCACCTACGCGATGCAACGGGGCTCTGCTGGGTGATGGCATGTTTACACAGCGTGCAACTATTACGGTACACTAGCGTTTGATAGCGGACGTTTCTGTTATGCGCAGCTTCCTCACAGCTTCCTGCGGTCGCTACGGTAATGAGAATGAAAATTAGGTCCCAGAGCATCCCAAAGCCATATTCACAGGCCGTGCTGTTATTACAATTGAGGTTGACCACAGTTTAATTACGTCAAGTTGGTCTTGTTTCTTGGGGCAAATTTAATTTCTATTCTCGTATTATCATCCAGTAAATGAGAAGAAACTTTTGGGTCCGTGTTTTCCCTCATTTCTCAACAGGATACAGGAATGGAAGAAATGGAATCACAGTTTTGCGGAGATATTTTACTTTAGGATAACTTTTTTGAAGTGCTTTATTTATATTATTGCACTTTGATCCAAAAGCTTATTTTTCTTCTTTTGAATGAATCTGCATTCAATTAAATTCTTGCGGAGAAATTGTCTCTTTACTAAAAAACCTCTTTGTATTATATGACTATTATGAATACTGTCTCTAAAATGAAACCATTCAATTTTATTCCGGGATTTTCTGAACAAAAGCGGAATACCCAGTGTTCCAAAGGGACTAATATTTTCTCGGTCGTAAAACAATGTGTGGAGATATTGCGCACGATCTCCAACTTCATTAAACCTAGCATGTCGACATTTCAATTCCAATAACGTCCCTAATACTCTTTGTGGCTGTTTCGGCGCCCTGGCCATTGGCGGCGCGTGCACTTAGGTCTGCCAACGCGTTTGAATCGTTTCAACCGGAACCGGTTTAGCGCGGCCGGCGCGGCGGCGGCAGGTAGAAAATTGAATAGCTTTTCATGAGCGCTCTGCAGAATTGCCTCCGTGCGATGTAGGATAGGTCAGTGAATGCGGCGCGGCCGGCCGGAAGAGAGCGGGACGGGGCGGGGCGGGTGGGTGTGATAAATGGAGGCGATGGACGGCCGAAGGGCGCCTGCCAGAGTTACGGGTCCAGGCGCCGCTCAGCGCCGCTCAGCGCCGCGCCGGCAGCGGCTGTGGCTCATTCGATCATATCGGCCACGCGCCTGAATTGGGGCCAATGGCGATGTCGTGGAAGCGATGGGCGAGAGGAGAATGGAGTCGCCCCGACGGCACGGCATTCGATGGACCGGGCTGAAGGGGAGGGGCTTTAGAGAGCAGAGGGTAGAAGGCGGAAAGCAGAGGCAGGAGAGTTACTGGCAGAGGAAGGGCACATAAAGGAAAGCGGAGCACACAGCAGGAGTAGTAAAGGGCGTAGATAGATGGACTAAGGGGGAGGCAAGCGGCGGGATTGAGGAGAGGTAGTAGGGGAATAGAGCGAGGAAGGCGGAGGGATGATGACCGCCAGGTGAAAAGTGAGAGGGGAAGATGTCAGGTGGTGAGGAGCGAGAGACGTTTATTGTACGTCAAACGACATAGTAGCAGTCGGTCAAAGGTGTGTCGTGGGTACCCGAAGGAGAGCAGATGTGGAAGAGTGATGGAGTATCGTGGCTGCAAGTTTAAAACTTTCAGATGAAGGCGAAGAGCGGATGGTAGAGTGCAGAGGGCATAAGGCGGAGGGTAAAGGGCAAAGGACAGAGAGCAGAGGTCAGAGGCTGAGACGCAAAAGGGTGTGAGGAGACGGGTTAAGAGCAGATGACGTCGCACAGCAGGCAAGGGTTGGAGGTGGAGAATAAAAGATAGCTCGAAAAAGAGCAGAATAAAGGTCGCCAGGAGGCGGGGTTGATAACTTGAAAAATATCAATTGAATTCAACAGGTAAAGAGACGTATGGTAGAACCAGTAAACATAGACAGGTAAATAGTGGTTATTCAAAAGCATTTCCCGAATATTACTTCTTAGTCGACATGAATATGATCCGTTTTCATAGAAAATGTGATTTATGAAGCAAAAAATATTTTTCCGCTGCGAATGCAAGGAGATTGAACTGGAAGAATGCATTTTCACAAGAGACTAAATGTATAATTTAACTAATTTAAAGAGAAGTGACAAAAACTTGGAAATATCGCATTGAATATTCAGAAGCCAACAGACACCCCCACATTTTCCATTATTTTATTCATCTCATAAAAACAAAAGAAACTAAGAAAGAGAGTAGATATTATAGCTTTAGATTAATGAACAATGCTGTAAAACAGTGCAATTACTTTTCCTTGAAGTTACTAAAAAATAAGAACTAAAAACACGGAAACACTAATGAAAATGCACTACATAGCACGACTCATCAGGTGCATTGTTTATCCACCAACCTCTCTGTTGGAGACAACACAACAAACGTTTAAGGCAATAGTTTTCAAAAAGGCGCGGGGCACAAATTCAGTCAAATAGTCAGTCAGTCAGAGCTTGTTTACGGTAATAGCATCTTTATATTAAAAAAATCATACAAACAAATTAAAATCATTTCTTGGAATTAATGTTAGGTTTTTATTTATTTTCATTCGTTTTACGTCAAAAAAAGTTAAAATTGTGTATGACGTGCTACGGGGAGCAGTGAATTCTGTGCACATTTTCAAAACTCTGTGATCCTTACACTGTCATATACTACTTGAATTTTAAATGAAAAAAAAAACGCTCTCCTGTGATAAAATCTTGGCGCGACAACATGGAAACGAAAATATGAATAACTATATTTCCCACTGAATTCTAGAAGTCGTGCTCAGATAATGAAGTTACATTTATGTCCGGAAGCAAAACAAGGGGCCATCTCAGCATTTGCTCAATGGATCAGGGAAACTGGACGAAAAACCTGATCGAGAGTGGGGTCATTGACCCAGAAGCTGCGATTCAATACTTGTTACATATTGTTTAGAATTATACAGTCCAATGGTAAATAATACATTAAATATCACTGATAAAATTAATGTTACTTTCCTTGTGTGCTCAGTATAGTACCTAATTTATAGAAACAGTTATGCGGCAGACACGATTTCACTTTGGATGTAAACTTTTCTATCGAATTTAAGCATTTAATGTCATCTGACAAAGTGTTGTAAAATAATGTACATGTATTGTATGAGAATTTTTTGTGAAGTTATCTTTAGATTCAATTCATTGGTTTTGCCTGTTGTTAACGAACAGCAGACTGTTAAAATCCTTAACGCACATCGTATGTTAAGAATGTTTTTTCTTTTCTCTGTTTATTTGCATTAAGTCGTCAATGGTAGTGCGAATAAACGGTGGCCGGCTGTGCGTTTTACTCCCGCCACCCTAGAATTCCCTCGCTGCGATTCGGTCGGCTATGCTTTTACGGCCATTGCCGCTCGATTCGCTCGCGGCGATTGGCTGAATACGTGATGACGCAATTATTCGTACCACGAACGGCCAAAATGTCATAATGTATGCCATAAATGACATTTTATGAACGATTTCATGCAACGAAAAAGGTTGTTTATAATGGTCGTAACAAAATCGTACTTGAGTGAACGCCGCGTCATGGGTTCGTCAGCCGCCTTGTGCTCTGCCAGGCCGAGCCGCGACCAAACGTCTTCCAAAACCAGTTTTGCGTCGGGAGACAGACGTGAGCTATTGTCAGACAATGTGCCGCAATCGAACTGTGCTTACACGTTTGTAGGCCGATGCGGTCGTGTCGCTTGACAGCCTCTGTTCGTGTCGATGAAATGGAGTGTTCGATTGAAAGAACAGTTGTCATTTTATACGGATCGCCTACTGTGCCAACATTTCGGTGTGGTTTTTTTCTATTTAGCTCTTTGTAAGTGGCTTTATGTGGCAGGTTTCGGAAATTCGATGGATGGAAAGTAATGTGTGTATACAAACATCTTTGAATGGTGTTTATACACAAAAAATGTTTTCCTGTCTAGTGACATCAGCAAATACTAATTAATGTTGAAAAATGCGGCGGTATAAAACTTACGTAATAATTATAAAATGAATTATTTTAATTATTTCAGTTTTTCATTAGTATTATTTTAATTTTTCGAATATATTGTGTATGAAATTTTAATAACAGTACTTTATGAATTAAGACGGTAATGTGGTACATTTCAAAGCCAGCTGGATAATGGCTAATGATAAATATAGTATGTGTCTAATGTTGGATGTTTCTCTTTCGGAACCAAAACCCAAACTCATAGAGTATTTACTTTAAGATCTGTTTGAGAGATTGTAAAACTATTAGATTTACACCGCAAATATTGCATCCATCGCACACACCTTGGACGAGATTTTCAATTTAAATTGAAGTTAATAATATACTCTATTCTGTAAGCGCACTCATTTTCCTAAAATAAACTCATCGCTTAATTACTTAACGTGCAACGATAGGGAATGTGATATTTCTTCACGGTAATAATAAAAACATACCAGTTTCAGACTTGACATAATTTTCAATAAGCAGTTCTCTCTACCACATACGCAGTAGTCCGAAAGTTAAGTAATGATGTGCGAAAAACGGCAAATTTTCGGCAGAAAAGCTCATCTTATAGGGCCCTGTTAACAAAAAAGTGGATAAATCGAGTTGCTAAATTTAGAAAAATAATCCTCTCAATCTTCTGTCTACGTGGTGTGGCGAGAGTCCATGTTTTGTGACTCTTTGATACCGAAAATCGATTGACGACAAAACGTCTGTCCGTCCCTCTATCTTGGTATTCCTCAATCGATCTGGCTGATGTCGCGGTCCCTTGAATTTGAAACCGAAATTTTAACATAACAAAAAAAAAAAAAAAAACGATGATTCCAGTCAATTTAACTATATATTTGTGGCAGACGTTTCCACCTAAATTGTAAGGTCCTCTTCAGGGTCTGAAAGGTCAACAACAACCAATCAGTAACAATCATTACATAAAATATTACATGATTATTAATATTATATAACATAAACAGTGAGACAAGGACGTGGTGCCTGTAAATTTCTGAGGTTATGTTACATCTTGATATAAAGATATAATATTAGACCAGGGACTTATGATCGTAAACAATGGTGGTCTAAAGGACCATGTTAGATAGGCATTGAGTAATGCTATCGATTTGATGTGGAAGGTCCTCTTCCAATTAATATTAATAGTTTTAGGTATCGCAACATGTTGTTCGTTACGAACTAGTCAAGATATTGTGTATGTAGGTGGTGCCAACTTCGGTAAAGTGAAACAGCAAAGTCTAAATGCACCCGAAGATAAAGTGGAGGGGATCTTCGAAATAAACGCGAAGAAATTGAAAATATGGAGTGAGTAAAAAGCCAAGGTTAACTCTGTATATGAACCTAATTATCAGAAAGGAAAGAAAAAATTGCGATAAACCAAAGAAATTAATTGAACCCCAATGGGTTGAAACATATTTAAAAGGGAATGAACAGAGAATAGGGGGGAGAATCACCTATAATGTGTTAATTAATTTATCACAAATATTGTTGAAATTAAAGGAATATTTATGGTCATTGTGGATGGATTTTTATTTTTAATAAAGAGCATCTCTGAAATTAACTTTTTATGCCAATTAGTTTCATGGTCGAATATGGTGGGATTCTCCCAGTCCGTTGTATGTCCAGAAATTTGAATGTTTTTTTTTAAATTTATTTCTTCTTGTTCGACAATACAGTCTTTCAAGGGTTTTAAAAAACGTAAGATTATTATATGACAGTTTTGGATTGGCCATCCATAAGGTAAGTGAGGTTTAAACTCTGACATAATTATTGATTTAATGTTATTGTTAATTAAGAAGAGAAATGAATATGATTATGTTAAGGAGCTGAGGGTATAGTGGTTTACGGGGGTTTGAATTTGTCTTTGGGAAATCTTGACTTTATGCTTGGGTGGACCGCATTTTTTCCCGTGTTAAAAATGATGGCACTTGGTGAGGTATGCAGATTGTTGTCAAAAAATTGTTAGCTAATTTAGCTATGGTTTCTTCTAATTGTGTAATTTTTAATTCTCGATGAATTTGTTCATTTGTAATGAGCCATGGGACATTTAGAGTATTTCTTAGAAATATATTTTGAATTACTTTGATTTTATTAATATTGCTAGGGCTGCACTTCCCCAGATTGGGCATTCATAGGTTATAGTAGGAAGGATTATCGATTTGAATATTAGCAATCGGCATTCGCTTTTCAATGTAGAGCGCTGGTTTAATATTGGAAATAATTTTGAAATTTTTGCTTTTGCTTTATTTGCAACCGCATTGATGTGCGGTTTCCATGTTAACCTTTTATCAAATAAAATGCCAAGGTATTTTACTGGGTTTGTCTAACATACTCTTTGTTGCAGTTATGCAACATGTTATGTTATGTTGTGTTATGCAATCAATTTTGTACACTACATTAGTTCTGTTATTTTTATTGAGTTTATCTTTGACCATTTTAATGATATGTTGGAGTTTGTTGTGTCTGCCAAAAACAACATCAAACCCATAATTTTCTAAAACACCTTTAATCGTCTAGAAAAGGTCCTAAACAAAGGTTTGTCCTGAAAAGACAATAGTTTTTTTTCCTGTCATCTCCATTGGTAGAGTGAGTTGAAACACAAGTTACCTCTGTATATAAATCTGATTTTTCAATTTTGGACAAACGTTTGGTAATAGTATTATTAATATAATCCAGAGAGTAATCATTGTTAGTTAAAAAAAAATAGATTGGTCTCATGGAACCTCTCATCAGACAATAAAATTGCTCTATCCAATAAGCTGTTAATGGCACTAATTTTGTGAACATTAGGGTGATTGGAGAAATAGTTCAGGTATCTTCCTGAAAAAGTGGGTTTTCTATACCTGTTAGTTATAATAATATTGTACTTTTTCACAACCTCCACATCTAAAAAATTCAATTTGTTATCAACCTCTACTTCAGGAGTGAATTGTAATCTACAGTTGTAGCTATTGAAGATTTGGTCAATTCTGTTTCTGTTAATGATCAAAAAGGTGTCATCAACATATCTTTTATAGATTTTATAATTTTTTTATAAAATTTATAAAAGATATTTTTCGAAACCCCCTTATATGGTTAGAGCCTTCATAGAAAACATTTGGAGCAGTTTTTGAGAAAAGTTTGAAAAAGTCCTAGGGGCTTCATGTAAAGTACTCAAAACGTTTAGTGTTTCTCAAAATCTCAAAGCTATGACTCGAGACAGATCGATAGGGGTTCCTTCAATTTGGAAACAATCCTACGCCTGGTTTATGCGCTGCTGTTCACAGGCGGTCGGACGGTCGTTTTGAAATAAAGAACAACACTTTTTCGGTATATGCTGTTGTCGGCATCGGTGTGCTGCTGTCTGCAAGTGATGATACTCCTGTGGTCGTGGGCGCTTTCAGCGTCCTGGCAGGATGACATCCAGCAGGCCGCTTGTATTTGTGAATCTTAACAGGTTGTGTATAATTAACAATTTTGTTCATTTTAATCTGACAAATTGTAAGCAATATTAAGGCTGCTTATGCACTCGATTATGATGTCACACATTTGTGGGCTGTATTAATACATAAGTTGGATAAAAATAAATGTGAAGATGGCTGCAACTTAAGCCGGCGAGTCGGCGTGCTGTCATCTGTAATGACAATCGGAAGGACTCTTAGACGAGTGCAGCCCACGGGATCCGTACGATGTCAGTCTATTACAGAGCGTAAATCGTTTTGTTGCAACGTTCGAGGCCCAAAATTGGAATGGAACGAGTTCGGAGTATGCAAGAATGTTTCCTGGGACTGCGTGAAGCATGTGGTAACGCAGCGTTGCCGTACTTCACAGTTTGGCGATGGATTAAAGCGTTCAGATGAGAAAAAGATGCTATGAAGGAAACCCCCCATACAGAAGGACCCCTCGGAGAGAACAATTCAATTCATTGTTGGATGTTGATCGCACGTGAGTTAGCAGCAGCAGTCAGAGAATGCCTCAAAACTGTAGTCCACATTCTGCACGTCAAAATTCTGGGTTACCGCAAAATTGCATCACGTTGGATACCCCATAGAACTTCTGAGGTGCAACAATGGCACCGCTTTGCAGTCGCAAAGGATTTGTTGGGCCCGTTTAAAAGGGAATATATTTCTGCGACATAATCACTGCAGAAGAAACCTGGGATCGCATGTACGAACCAATTTTGAAACACCAATCCAGTTTTTAAGAGGTTCCGTTTCTCCTCGTCCAAAGAAAGTGCGCACTACACGAAGTGGTGTGAGTGATGATGATTGTGGCGTATGACACTGGAGGGGTGATACTGCATCACGCGGTACCACAAGGGAACGATAGATGCAGATGTACGACTCGTTCCGAACATTTCGCAAAAGATCATTAATAACGATGGCGATTATATTGAAGGTGTGTAAATGTAAGTTCCTCTGTCAATAAAGTCATTTCAGAGAACAAAATATCATTACTTTTGATCCTATCCTTATACCTTGCCCAAACACTCCTCATGATAAATTATTCATTTATTGTAAAATAAAAAAATATCGCACCCACCCTGTCGGCGTATACAATAGGAAAAATACCAAAAAACGCGCCCAATTAAACAAAGAATGAAAGAGCATTCTAGAAATATTAAAGAATCTTCTCCACGAATTAATTCTTTATCTAGACAGACTAAATTTGTCTCACGAATTTGACTTTGAGAACCCACTTATTTTAGACGCCGAGGTCAGGAGATTCCCACGACTCATTTCAGAAACACTTCAGATTAAGTTAAATCAGACTCTTAATACCAATGTTGAAATGAATGTTTTTACTAATGCCTATGACAATGTGTTATATAAAATTAAAATTAAAGATTCGGAGAATGTAGATCCAGTATAACTCTTAAGTTGGCACACTGCATATTCATACGCTGTGTTATTCCTCACTACATATTCACACGCCTGTTGGTGGCATCCATTTCTTAACATTGGAGTGTCTGTCGTCAACTGTTAGTTATCTGATATCACCTGTAGTGAGTGTGAGTTGATTTCGTAATGTTTCCGCGATTGTTCTACTGCAGAGGTAATTCAATGGGATAGCAGTTCCCTCATTAAGGAGAGCGACTATTTGGTATTGTATTGATTTTGTTTTTTTGTTTTGTATAAAAATTTGTTAAAAAGATAATTTTACTCAATAGACTTTTACTTTTGAGACAATTGAAGTTGTTTATAAACCATACTAGTAATTACACTAATTTGATATTAGAATAACGGTTTCTGTGTCCCATTATTTTAGCACCTGATGATGTAACAAAACTAGTTACGAAACGTAGTGCAATTGCTGGAATAAATGCTTCTCATAAAAAACTTTGGATACTTTTATTTGCAAACATATACTGAGAATCAAGTATGTCGTACACAATTTTTTAGATTGACTTCCATTTTACTTTTATTTATGTATACAAATTGTTCAATATCTGCTGATACATAAAGGTACTTAGTAACTGATGCGTTGAGAAGAAAGAATTTTGTTTTCTTTGTTGCATTCACAGTTTTATCTGAAGATTTGTGTATCGTCTCACTTTTAGCACTAGAGCTAAAATTAAACTTTCACTTCGCTCTGTATGCCCTGAAAGTAATTGTTATTACTAGTTAGTCTGTTAATTCCAATTTTTTACGTGGCGAGACTCGGGCCATCAGGTCCGCTCTTTCGTCTGACAACGCAAATTTCCCCATGCTCCTTTCACCATCTAGTGGTGAAAGAAGATATTATCGGATGACGAAGCAGGCTATTTCGAATGTAGTTCAGAGGTTTCTATTAGTGCCAAGGGTCTTTTACACGCTGTAAATCTACAACATGGAACACCCGACTTTACTTTCTCTTCGAAGGAAAGCGTTCGATGGATTTTTTTGCTCTTAAAACTCCACAGCTTTGATTGGATTTGAACCTGCGAATATGGTACAACAGTCCGATACGGTAACGCTTATACCACGGAAATCGCTGCCTGGAGAACTAGTGGCTGCTTAAAAGCATGTGTTATACTCCGTGAATGCTTAGCTGGCTACAAAGTTCATGTTGATAATGTTCATCAAACATGAATTAGAACAGACTGTGTATCGTGTGCTTTTCCTCGTATAGTCAGCATTACCAAAACCTTAAAAGGCAATCGAGAGGACATTTTGTTCATCTTTCGTATTTCATCACTGTTTATTTAACAAGAAATCACGCGAAGGTGACCACGAGGTCCCATTACGTTCACTCAAAGAGACAGTGGGGTGCTTCCCTTTGAGACTTCTCGCTGCCAATCACACGAAATGTGGAGTCTCCGAGCGCGGTCGCCAGACGAGCTTTTTATGAAGCTGTCCCCCATTCATCTTCCTCCATCGGATAACCCCTCTGTCGCAGGGCCCATCTCGCAACGGAAATGAAAGTTCTCTGTAAGTGTTGACGCGCCTCGGTGTTAGGTCCGAAGATGAATGATGTGCGCTGCTTATCAATCTCTGGCACTAAAATGTCACCGTTCGGACCAGCGGATAGGGAACTGTGACCCAAGGAACGCTAGCGTTACGTTCGGAAGTTGAATATATAACAGTTTGACATATAGAACATTTGTTGGGTGAGTGCTGATAAAGGATAATAGATTTTTGGGAACTAAAGATACCCAATCGATTACTTACATAATATACTCAGTAGTTTTCGTATTTCAAGTGGAGCTTAGAAGACGGAACATGGGAATGACAAATTATATCTAACTGGTGCTAGCTATCAGAATATCTAGCTGGTGCAAGATTCTACATATAGTCTTATAAGTGTATGACCATTTCCATGCGTTATAAAACCACAGTAAATCTCAAAGAATATACAAATATTTTAGAGTGACAGATATTCGTAAAATGATTATATTCAGGTGTCCAGAAGCTACCCCACATTCTATGTTGATTTTCATGAAGAATGGCAGATCCAATTTTTCCGAAAAAAAATGTCTTCGATACAATTGAGTTTTAATGTTACCAAATTCAAAGCAGCTAACGCGTCACAGTAGACACGGGCACGGCATCTGCCAACGGAGGTGGGCGAGCGTCACTTCTTTCCTTTTCGGTGAAACTGCTCAGTGAGGCGAACATCCCTTGAGGCGAACTAGAGTACCCTAATAGCAACAAGTATTTTATTGTACTATTCATTTAATCTATTAAATCGATTAACATTCATTTTTGGCGTATGTTTGGCATGTCCACGGTATGCTGCGGCGTAACAATGAACGCTGACCAGGAATCAAACCTTAAGGAAATGCAACAGCAGGTTTGAATTTGAAGGTGTAGTCAACATCACGTCAAAACATTGCGCATATACATATTGCACAAATATGCTTTTCTCTCGTATATTATTCTACTCTTAAACCTGAGATACAGTGTCCGTCACAGTGACACTAGAAATTTGATTTTTATTCTTTACAGCACTTTCGAAAGATTTGACCACCTCAATGGCCAAGACTTAGATAAAATATCGCAAAATAATTGAAAAGTACATAAATATTGTATGCAGTTTAAGACCATACCATCTTCATACTTCAGCTTTCGCATTTATCAGAATAATTCTTAGACTCCCTCAGGGGCGAATAAGTGAAGAGACCTGACGTGCAAATGCTGCGTATTTGGACTTAGAAATGTTTGATTTAAAAAAATATTTTTTCCCATTTAGTAATGTATTATTTAATAGTAATATTAAACAATTTTTTACAAGGAGAGGTAATCGCAAACAAATGAGAGAGAGAAAGAGACAGAGAGAGCAAAAGAGAGAGAGCGCGAAAGAGAGAGAGAGACAGAGAGAGAGAGAGAGAGAGAGAGAGACGGACAGACAGACACACACACACATACACACATTCGATTAGGCAGCTCTTGAAACTTCATATGAACTCTTAATATAATGGGCCGGATATATATATATATATATATATATATATATATATATATATATATATATATATCCTTGTGAACTGAAAGTGAGTCATTAAATCGCAATAACGAGAAAACAATGCGTCGATGTCCTCAATTGATGCCATGGCGCTGCAAATGAAAGCTTGTTTGGTCGAGAGAATCCAAAATTGACTGTGTATACGCATTCAGGAGAGAATTATTTTAATGCTGATTGGCACGAGCGAATTGCGTTGGCGAGCGCTAATTCCCTCGTTGTCACGACTTTAACAGCGCGCTGCAAACGCGTTAACGCATTTGTCGGATTTGCTCGACACGGAAAGCCGGAAGACGTTGGCTTCGGGGATTAGTTCGATTGGAAGATCTCAATCGCCTGGCGAACAAGAACGTGTACGTCGTAACGAGTACACGAGGTTAAGGAAGTGTCGGGTCGACACGAGAGGCGTTGAAGTGGAACGAAGAGGTAAGCTCGGATAGTTGGCAGGTTATCGAGTTATGTTAGTGTGTTTCGGTCCTCCTTCTTTTGTTGCTAAGTAATTCGCTTTGATTTGGGGCATATGTACTTGAATAAGTTAAAAAATATATTCCATTTAATAACGTGAGAATAGCTCACACGGCTGCGGTAATAATTGATTAGCGTTGTCATTATTACTTTCTCGTATACGTACGTATATACGGAGTAATATACGTAGTATAGAGAAAGTTATGTAATGCTGCGGAAAGTAGATTTCGAGATTTCAACGGAAATACACGTTTTGGGGTCCCCTGATACTATTTGTCCGTTTGTATCAGTCAGTCCGTCTGTCCATCTGTGAACACCATTAGCCTCTAATTCATACGTAGAATTTTGCTCAAAATGGATTTTTCTCGGTCCATCTGGCTCAACTCTGAGCTTTGCGATTTTGAAAAACATTTTTTAAAATTTGGGGGTACTTTACATGAAGGCCCACCGACATTTTCAAAATGTTCTCAAAAATGTTCCCCCAATTCAATTTTTTTAAAAATAACAGAGTAAACCATTTATAAAGATGGCATAAGTCCGTTTTTCACTTTTAACTCTGAATTTTTGAAATTTGAAAATTTTGAATTATTTTCGGCCTGTTCCTACTATCACAAAATCGAAAATAGAGATTATTCCTTCCAGTAAAATTTGTTCGCCAAAATTAGTTCTTTCATTAAGGACATGTCCTTTTTGAAAATTTTAGGTGTGTTCATGAAATATTAAAAAATAACACAAACAAGATTTTCTCAGAAAACTGCTCCAAATTTTTCTTTTAACATTTTTGGAAAGATGGTTCAAATGTAGTCTATAAGATGATATAATTCATATTTCTGTATTCCTTTGTGTTTTTTTTTAATTACACAAATGTATGAAGTGAATCTGCTTCAAATGACTGACAGTAAAGTTTTTCGAAAACTCAAAAGATTTATATGAAAAAGAGCTTCAAATTATGCATACACAGAAACGCTTAAATGCCACTTTCTTTAACGGCTCCGATTTTTTCAAATAAAAGTACCTTGTAGGACGAGGTTAATAATAATTCATTTCTTTAATATTCTCAAAGTAATATTTCAGCTCGATAATAAGGAAACCAAAAAAATGAGAAAGCTTCAAAAAGCAAAGAAACAAACTTTGGGCGGCGATATGTAGCAGTTGGCAAGATTATGTGGAAAGTCCTAAAACGTAACCCAGACCAAAGAAATTAGAAAACTAACTTTACTGGATTTTTAACGTGGTATCTCAAGGTCTCGCATGACAGACTTCAATGGGGAGCTGCAACGTCCCTGCAGTTATGAGTTTGAATGCTGTCTATTGGAGTTTGTCTTCCTTCTCCCTCTTTCGCGCGTGACCTTGAAATGTCACGTTAAAAACTTCAAGAATAGTAGGAGAAAATACTGTAGCACTACTAATTGTTGTGGGTACAAATGTCTCGAAAAAAGTACATTATTCCCTCTTGAGATTGTGTCATTGAATGCGAAGTCAAAGCAACACGCGCCCAATTTGAATTAATATGCCCATAATGATTAATTTTGTTTAATCACTGTGGAAATGTGTATTCGCAATTTTTTGTCCATTTAATTTGATGAGGACTTTCCTGGAAGGCCGAAGAGGCCAAGAGTCGGTTCCTCCTCAAATGTTGGATTGAACAATCATTCATTCTACTATTGTTTTGGACAAGGGTATTGATCTCTTTGTCTTCCGTGAAGTATCTATCTCAGAACTTCGATCGCTGAATTGTATTGAAATAAACTGCAATTTGTCATAAATTGTGACGAAATTCGCCCCACGTTGGGTTGTCATTTTGAAATAAACTGAATATATTTAAAACAAACTACCTGAGTCGAGGAACCTGAAAAGCAAATATCTTTCTATCTCGCTACTTCATTGCTAGAATTGGCTCAATGAAAATCATGTATTCATTTCACAAAAACATGGAAATTTTATTAAACAATTTAAAACAATTTTAGTATTGTATAACTTTCCCCAATATAAAATTAAACGTTTGTCATGACCGTTCCAACGTTATGTCTTCGCGCGCTTTTGGACCATCTTTATCCATCTCCGACGCCGCCGTCCTCGGGTCCAGACACCATCTTCTCTCTTCTTTTCTCGGAAGCACACTTCAATCACCGTTCATCAGATCAATAATCTATTTGCTGCTAGCATTCCAGTCGAATCACTGACAACTTCGCCCAAGCCCTCAATGTCCCTCCAACTCGTTCACTTGAAATATTTTAAGCTCCACTGTTACACTTAGTATTCAAATCTTGATGTTCTCTCAATATCCATTCCCTAGTAGATGCTTACAAGTCACCAAAGAAAAAAATCTCCAAACATTAATTGGAGCACGATCCGTTCATGAGCACGGCATCAGTCAGAGTGAATGTCTCTCGTATTCTTTCAGCCCTGCAAAGCTCGGTCCATTTTTCGATTGTTTATTTGCAGATAACACTTCGTACCTAGCCAATCCCTAAATTTCTTGCAACACGAACTAGCCATCTTCACGACTGTCACTGCTTTTTCGGCCAATCCCTGAATTCTATACAAAATTAACTAGCCGTCTCCGCGATTGTCACTGCATGAATATGTTGACCTTGACGACGGCTCGCTTACCGTTGCTATGCTAGCATAATACAACATAATTTATCCCCTTTAATTGACGCCATTTATAATAAATATTGTACAATCTTCAGTGACATATTGGTATGTCACAGTATGTGTAGTAAACGTTTGATCTTCCCGATTTGCAGTCCTTTTCAGTGTTAAAATATATTATAAAATTCAACGTAGAGAGGAAATTAAAATGTTGCATGAAATGAAGTTTCTGTAATGACTTAATTTTAAATTCCATTAAGGTACATAAAATCACTTCGTCATAGTTATCTCCAGAAGCTAATATATTGTTTGTTGTACGGTATCAGCTAATTATTGTGATGTGACTAGTGCTACAGATAACAAATTTTGACAGTCTAATTGAATGAAAGACGCACGTTCGTTCTGATTAACTAATAGTTTCTTGACTGTTTCCGTGGCGACGACTGTCAGCATGGACCACCCCAGCTTTCATGCAGACGCTGTCTCTGAGTGGAAACAGATTGTGTAGAAAAGTAAAAGACATTAAATTGTTAGTACTTAAGTATTCAGATTATTTATTAATATTTTTAACACTGCTAGATATTTGTAAACAACATTTTAGTTCCAAATATATAACAGCCAATAACATTTTATTTATTTGAATAGTGGCATATGCGTCTCAAATCTTTACTTTCGATATCACGTTACTTTACATTTTTTTAAATGAATGAATGGATGACACTTTTAAATTAAAGAAAATTAGTAAATATATGATAGAACAAAGTTGCTGCTTTACACTTACAAACTCTTTATACTCTAATCGTATTATATCACGAATTAAACCTTGAACCTTTTCTCACATTTTTCTCATAAAGGAGTTTTGTGATTTCATATAACGCAATAAAGCTTTCCAGCAGAAGGTCCGTCCAATTACTTCTCATGTGCGAGAGGTCACTGCAGATCAAGCTGACTGCCCCGCGAGTGCAGTGTGGAGGGGGGCTTGGAGCGCGCGCGCATTGGCTGCTCGCGGAGCGCGCAGCCAATCGGAGACGGTGCTCGGCGAATCGGGGTCGCGCTTGGCTTTCTACAGAGCCGTCTGTCGCACGGCCAGGCGCGCCGCCGGCCGCTGCAGCCCATGCCTTCGCCCCCACCGCCATCTCTATCAAAGTCCGATTTTAACTGACTGGTCATCAGCTGCAACGCGGTTATCCAAACAGGAGATTCAATACAGGGGAAGTCGTAACGATGCACAACTGTGTCAAAGCTGATGATCTGCCAGAAGTTGAATGTCAGTAGTGGAATCGAAGTGTACGTGTCATCGCCGTCGCTACTGCCACCTCCGACGCCGTGCCGCCTCGCACCAGTGCTCTAACCTTTTTTTAAATCGGGCCTCTTCTGATTAGCTTTCCGCCACGAAACGTTGGCCTACGCAAGTTGTTTCCAAAACACGCGGCCTGCAAGGTGGGGGAATGGTAGATACGTTTTCAAAACAATTACGGAGAGTCAGAATGTTAAATAATGACAATTACTTTGTAACTTTCAGTTACCAAAATCTTACTGGTTAAATAAGGGTCAGATTTCCAAACTTTCTTTTGCACTGAAAGAAAAAAGTCTTCCAAATACATTTGAAAATAATTTATGAACTGCAATAAGAATTCCAGGATATATGTATTGGATAATAAGTTTGAGGGAAAAAATATACAGTTTGTCAAATCTTCAAAAACATGCCTGTCTTTACATTGACAAACAGTTGGTACCAAAGTTAACGTACTGATAAAATAGAAGTGTATCTGTGTGGAAGGCACTCGCCAAATGATCCACATTTACTATATAACATTTCAATGTCACTCGAATCACTGTAATATGATATTCATATTGAACTTGAATCATTCATAAAATATATTGATGAATATACATACCGATGTAGGTGACTCAGGGCATCAGTTTATGTCACTCCAGTGCCTATGACCGGGAGGTCCTAGAGTTTGAGTCCAGACGATGGCAGGATTTTCGATACGAGGTAGATAGCTTGGTCAAATCTGTCTGGAGTAAATTCTAGCGGTCGACTGCTCTCATTACTCACCGTAAAAAACGGGCCGCGGAACGCGTGCGATCTTCTTTTCTCTTCCTTGGCTTATTCTCAATCCCTTAATTACACTTACACTTACACTTACATGCACTACACTACCTACCACGCATGGCGGGAAACCAGTCAGCAGCTTAGGGCTGTCCCGGCTGGGGCAGTGTCATGCTTGTGCGAGATAGCTGGTTGAGGAAAACCCAGTCAGCCGACGTGAAGGACGATGCCGGATCTTGCCATCCAGAAGGGGAAGGTCACCCCCACCGCTCTCAATAAAACATGCACTACGCTTACGGGACTAATGAACTTGTTAGTTGCCGCGCCCGGAAACATAATCCAACCCACTAATCATTTATGCTCCTTAAAGATGGGCAGTGGTTCAACATCGTACGCGATTCCGGTTCTCTGGCAGTCGCGGTGCGGCGTCGCGGCTGCTGGCCTCGATGCCAGTCGCGCGCGCCGGCGCAGATCTGGGAAGTTGCAGTGCCGCCAACGTCCGTCAGCCGGCGCCATCTTCGCCGCTGCGTCTCCTACATAATTCATGACCGATTATATTGTTCGCTCCTTCGAGCTAAGAGAGGTTTATTGACGACGTAATGAGAGCGAAATGCGCATTGAGCAATAGTAAACGGCATAATAAACCCATAAAGACGGTCCAGCGGTCGCGTATGATTAATGCATAGTGCGAATATTGGCAACAAAAAGAGTGCAGTGGTTATCATCGTCGAAACATTTCTGTACACATGGTGGTGTTAGTAAGTAAAGTTATATATCCAAAATAATTTATGGATTGCAATAAGAATTAGAGGATATGTGTATTGAACAATACGTTTGAGAGAAAAAACATAAAGTATGTCAAATCTTCAAAAACATTCTTTACATTGTCAACCAGTTCGTACCAAACTCAACCTACTCTAATCTTATTGTCTATTTCTTAATGTCTATCTACCGAGAATTGTTTAACCAGTTTTAATTGCTTCGTTTAGGATCCGTATGGCTAAGAACCAGCTACAGCTTGAAACAGATAAATTAGATCTTTAACTTTCATTGAATTATGAACAAATGTTTGAAATACAAAGGTTGAATGATGGCGTATTCTGAGGAAATTTTATTTATGCACGAAAGTGTATTGAAAAATATAATTTTACTGAGAGACAAGGCAAGAGTTGATAAGGAAACATGCAAGTCGTGACAAGCAGATGCTGGAATGCGGAAATTGGAAAATCAATGAGAACTTACATGGGGAAACGTCTTTCATAAAAAAAGAGTTCACTAAATGAAGAATGTTAAATATTACTGAAGGCATGACAAGAATAGAAATTGAATATGAAGTGAAACTTTGAAGATTAAAGAGAGAAAAACTGAAAAATTAACCTGTTGAAGAGACACTATTTTCTACCATAAAAGAACGGTTTTCTGTAACAGTGTTATAATGTAGTCTAATATACGTATACAAAAAACTGGAACGTGACAAAAGATTAAATTGTTCTAAAGCAGCCCGTCCGAAACATAAACTCATCACTACTTTGCCTATTAAGTAGTTAGCTTCTTTTATTTGTCAATTTTGACAGACGCAGAGATAAATTTTGTATAATAATAATTAAATTTGTGTGTAGATGTATCAAACGTCTATTCTATATTACCAATTAGTGCAGATGAAGGCTCATTTCTGTCCTTCAAATACGCATTGCTTGGGAACAAATATGTCAGTATTTTAATTTTTACACTGAGTTCGAATTAAAGTCTATTCAATGTGTTTGCAGTAAACTTGGAATTTAAGCATCTTCGAATACACTCAATTCGAGTTGCCAGTGTCATTGAAATAAACATTCCGAATACATTCTTAATAAACATGTGAGCTACACATCAAATAACGTTATTGATACTACTTTAATGAACATGGATTGAGTTTCTAATTCAACCATGGAGTTAGCATTATATGTTGTTCATAATTTATTTAAGCAACTTTCGTCAAATAGTTTAAGCAATAGAAACTTGTACTCTTATATTGTATCTGCTGACATTGAGTGGCCATTTTCTCCTCGCTGTTGGTCAATTTCGTCGTCCGCCAACAGCATTTGCTCCCACGCGTTTCCTACACAGCCGTGCCCAGCCGGTCGCTTGGGAACTTCAAAAGAAACCGCCCATCGCGTGTGTCGATTTCCAAAGAGTCGAAGAGGCTGCGCGAAGGTGCCGTATTCCACCGGCTAGCGAGTTTATTGCCCTTTTGATGTGAGGCGATTTCCGCGTAGTGATTGACGCGTATGTTGTGTGTAAATCGTAAAAGCAGTGCGTTTTGAATGAGCTTGGTATCGCGTTACCTCTGCAGCTGTTTACTGTTTTGGTTTAGTTTTGCCGGAATTAACATCTTATTAATTTTGGATTTCGAAAGCTGCAATCAATGTGATCTCGTTTCTTTTTTTCCGTCAGCTGTAAAACCAAACATGTAGCTTATCTTTTCCCTCATTAGCAATATCCGGCGGATTGTATAATGCCTCAAACCTTCGCGTAAGTGTAAGCAATAAGTTGACAAAGTTTTATTGCAATCGAATGAATGGCACGGGAGCGCATAAAATACGAACAAACAAACATAGATTTTTATATATTAGATTACCATTCACAGTGATACTTTGTCTACGTCGTTCTGCTGGTGGTCACGGAACATAAATCCCATAAATGCGAGTGATATATGATACTCGTAATGAGGTCATACGGGAACACAGAATATCATATGGGTAGTCTAAGAAAAGTATAGGAAGCGAGATAGCTGTCAAAACTATTATTAAAACTTAAATCTTCCACAGTACTTATAACTAATTGTAAAGTATTTGTACACTCCTTTATATACAAACATTGTTAGAAAATATTCCAAATGGCAGGTTGGACAACGCCATTTGAAAAACAGGAAGCAGTAAATACAAACTTTTTAAATGCATCTTCAGTAAATGTAGATATTTTCGCGCGCCAAATACCAGTGATCTACTATTTTTCTTTTTTAGAAAAATTCTAGTGACGAAATATACAAGCAAATATGCAAGAAATACTTCATTATTTTTGGACATGTTTAGTAGAAGTTGCAGCAACTTGCTGAATGACACTGCACAAGGCAGATTATAAATCCCGAAGGCTTCGGACTCCCGTTTGTTCCGAGTGTGGGTATCTTTTGTGCAGTTTTGTAAACTATTCACGTTGGACAATTAATTGACTGCGTCTTTCTTACTATCAATAGACACAACAATTCATTATTTTTAAAATATTTGCAATCATTATCCGATGGAATTTCTGGGAATATTTGGCGATCTTGAAACAGAATACTGTTTACGCATGCACATTTGTTAATTCAAATGCACGACGCAAGAATTTGAATGAGGGAGATTAATGGTCACCAGAATTCGCGTGGAAACGACTTGTTTGTGCATCAGTGATGATGTAGGGTAAGGTAAAAGAATATTAATATTTTGACGTGTTTAGGATAGGAGAATTCCACGAGTTATCCGCAAAAAAGAATGTTTCACGCAACACACCCAACGTTTCAGCAACATTTTTTTAACTAAACGAAAATCACTATCCTGTTCTGCACTAATCTTGGCCACTTACCAAAAACTGATGACAAACGTCGCAAACGAGGCATGGCTCTGGTATTTTGTTGACAAATGTCACGTGTTTCCCTTGTGGTCCCTCATGCGTGTGCGACTCGACGTATGGGCTTCGTTATCATCTCCTTGGGGTAGTCGTATATTGCAAATGAATATAGTTTGTTTCTCTATTCCTTCTTGTTTAAAAAAGATTCATGTTTCTGACTGAAGATTCTCGAGATCCAAGCAATTGTCTGAATCAAATTTCTTACTTTGATGTCGGGGAAATTGTAATAAATGGAGCTGTAGTTACTCGAAAAACACTAAATAATGAAATTTTCATTACTAAAAATACCGAATAATGCTCTTCTCAAGTATTTTATTTTAATCATGAGGTTAAAGACGTTTCTAATAATAATATGTCGCTTGCGACAATACCTCTTTACTGTGTACTGTGTCTTTACCACATCTATTCATCAATCTCTTATATTTTTTATATGCTCTGAGCATGGCGTCGCGCTTCTGGTGACGCAGCAAGCTATTTGTCCTGACATAAAGAAACATATTTTTAATTTTGTATTTTACTAAAAATTGAAATTAAATGTTACATACAATGATAAGACCCTTCTATCCACTCGAGAAAGTTACACCATTCGCTTTTATCGTCAGCTCTTTTATCCTTGATCTGAAAGATGAAGTATCTCTTTATTGTCGTATATAATAAATTAAAACTATGAATATCTTTGGCGTGATTTTAATTCTAAGTTTACAAGAGAATGATCGCTTAGATTGCACGCCAAGTTCGTTAAAATAGTCGTCAGTAATATTTTATCCAACGGGCATATAAGAGGCTTTGGGTTCTCCTCTACTTTTATTCTTGTCCTGCGGGAGTTTCGGTGCTTCAAACGGCCTACTCCGGCCGTCAGCTTTTGACGCGCTAAGAGCTACGCTATTTTTCCAAGAGCGGCGGTGGCGCTGCCCGTGCCGGCCGCCGGGAACTAGGCCTGTCAAAGCCATCTGCTTTTCTCAGGCACTCCAGAAGTGCCTACTCTGCGTTGTCTCGTATTCGTGGAGTTATGTCCATACTTTGGAAAACAGAAATTGAAATTTTCCTCGGCCAGAATATGGAGAAGAGCCTTCGAGTGAGCCTGTGCAGTTTTGGCAAATTATGGAGCATTGGAAATTAGGTGGATAAATGAATATTCGATAAGTATTGTAGGTAAACAGTTATATTTTCCTGTGTGTTCTGCCATTTGTAACATACAATATATTCATACTATGAAAAGAGAGGTAGAGGTTGAAAAAATTAGTATTTTTTTTCAACTCCCGGAAATTAGGCATTTTATCGTGGCATTGTGCTCAATTGACGAAACATTTAATGCCTCTAAGGGTATAGCCGAATATAGCGGTGAAAAGTGACCCGAAACCGAATGGATAATCGCGACGCTCATTTGAAAGAGAATACAAAATGACGTAGATTCACAACAAATCAGCCTCCTAGGGCAATCTGTAGCAGAGATTCAACAAGAAACGTGTTTTGCATGTTTTATTATTTTCTCTGCATCTATTGCTGTATCAGGCCGAAAAAAAATTAAAGACGGGGAAACATAGTTCAATTTGAAGGTAATTTTGTCTACGAATTTTGACGCCAAATTCATGTAGAAAAAACATTTTGAAATTAATTTTCGACGTGATAACGTTGGAGTAGTCTCAGTTTCCCCTCTAAAATGGGTCATATAACATTTTTTTAACATATATTTTCTTAGATTTTTAAACAATGTGGACGGTAGTGAAAAAAACTTAAATTAATTTCAAATTTTTCAACTGAAAAAGTGGTTTTATTTTATTTTTTCACTACCGTCCGCACTGTTTAAAAATCTAAACAAAAAGTATGTTATAGAGTGTTATAAGACCCATTTTAGGGGGCAATTGAGACAGTATTCCAACTTTATCACGTCGAAAATGAATTTCAAAAAATTATTTATTTTTATATGAATTTGGCGTCAAACTTTGTTGACAAAAATACCTTCAAACTTAACTATGTTTCCCCGTCTCTGCAATTGTTTCCAGCCTGATACACGCAATAGATGCTGAGAAAAAAATAAAACATGCAAAACACGTTTCTCATTTTATTTCTGCAACAGATTGCCCTAGGAAGCTGATTTTTTGTGAATCTACGTCATTTTGTATTCTCTTTTATATGAGCATTGCGATTATCGATTTGGATTGAGGGGCACTTTTTACCGCCTTATTCGGCTGTACCCTTTCATGCAGTTCTCCCAGAGTTCTTTAATATTTGTTTGAGGTCTGTGTTCTTCCAGTGACGTTTATATGATTGATGTGGCGATGATTCCAGTTGTAATTATTAGAAGTAAAGTACTGAATAATCGGGTCGGTTCTTGAAAAACTCATTTGAATTATATTTTTAATCAAAATCTACATAAGACTTCATGAAATAAGAATAAAATGATTACCGTTCGATAAAGAAAAAACTGACTGCTCTAAAGAACATTTCTGTAGGATGGTGTTCTGAAGATCAAGTAACGCATGTAAATTTGCTTTTATAATATTCCCTTCATCATTTCTTTTTAACTTTCTCTGCTGACGAAAGGAGTGGATTTTCGTCAATGATCTGTACTTCCTGCATTCTACCCATAGTTCGAGTGGCAAGGAGAAGAGAGCTAATTTGCCTAGTCGCGGACGTCGGTGATACATTGACCACTCGCAAAACTTCTTGTTAAATATAAGCATCCCCAACGCAGATTTTATTTGAATAGTTTGAATGAATAGTTTGAAAAGCAGTATATAATTGATTTCATAAAACTTCGTCCACTCGGGAGTTCCAATTCTCGATAACAATTTCTCTCTTCTCTGTCAAACTGTTCAGGCAGTAGAGCAATAAGGAAACTCGCATACATACAAACTCTCCGAAAATATAGTCCAACATTTTTCTTCGGCCGTAGGTTGAAAAGTCTCTTGCGCCGCTTTTAAATCACCACTCTTGATGCGACATCTTCGACCTAACATAATGACCATCACAGCCAGTCAAACGAATCTCACCCAAAAGTGAACATTGCAGAGTGTATGACTCAACGCTGTCCGCTGGTGTAAACCTCTCTCCGCCCCGCTGAGCTGGACGATGCGTCCCTCCCCCCCCCCAGGGCCCTCAAGGGTCACGCCAACGATAGCGCCGTCTGCCAATTAAATATAATGTAGCTTGACTAATATTTAATTACTGGACGTCATTTAATCGTCGTTAGCTGCGGCGAACGGTTTGAGAAAGGGCTCGTTTAAAGCTCTCCGGCACGATTTATCGGTGCGTTGCGAACTTCGCTCGTAACCGAGAGCGTTCGGCGCCTGGTTCGGCGCGGCAGCCTCGCGTGCGCGCCTCGGAGCCATCGCTTTTTGCTCGTCGATCGGTGATTCATAAGAGCGAAGAGCGGCTTGCTGCATTGACGCCACCCAGGGAGCGCTTTTTCGCTCGTAGCGTGTTCGGTAAACAGTGATAAGTCTGGTATTATATTCAATTACACTCACTTATTTCCGGCGAGAGAGAGTCTGGAAGAGGTGATAGATGGTTCGTGATCAGAGAGCGTGTAAAAGCCGATGCAACCCTGCCTCGAACTGACAGATACAAACATGCAGATTTTAACTGGTTGCTTTGGGATGTATGGTGATGAGTGAAATGTAAGTTTGGATTGCGCTAATTTTCAGGCAACGCAAAAAATACTTGTCTTTGTTGCTTATTTGACCAGGACAGTTAGTATTTTTTTAAAAAATTTATTGAGGAATTTTGATGATTTCGTAAACAGTTGGCTGTCCTGGGAATATTTTCTAAATAATTAATCTTCCTTTCTGAAGAGATTTGTTTATTATTTACATCTTGAGTTACAAACCATTATTATTTCCTTATTGTAATTTTCCGTGGTCGTTTGCCGATTCTGTATTTTGCTGTCAGTGATGGTGTAGTTTTGGTCACGTGACATATGTAAAGATAGCAGGTAGGTATTTTTACATACATCAGCATATGCGTTAGAATTCGATTAATATCCCAATATCCAACCTGTTGCTGTTCTTGTTCTCTGGCTCTGCAACCCGCTACGGGTCTTGGCCGACCAGCGATGACCCAACCTCTCTGCCATGGGATAATGGACAGGTGTGGTTAGCACGATGACATCCCTTCACCGTGTATGCTGGTCTTCATAACCTTAGGAGAGGCTTTCCCATCGCCACACAGCAATAGATACTGGGACATTTGTAAGGAAAGCGCCCAAATATGATTTGCTTCGGCCGGGAATCGAATCCGAGATTGCGCCGTGGAAAGCGAGCACGCTAACCAAACAGCCACCCAGGGAAGTTTTAATAATCAACCCTATACATTAATTTTTACTGTACGCGGAAGCGGCATAGATATACAAAGAAGTGTACTTACCAATAACTATTTCACTCATGTCTGGTCGTGCCGTAAGCAACCAATGCTAAGCAAGAATATATTCAAAATAAACCAATCCCAGATGTCTATCGCCATGTGATTATCACTTTGTTTACCTTTTGCACTCCGCGTAATCACTTTGTTTACTTTTTAAGATAAAGATAGCAATTTTTTAGTCCAATGGCCTGTTAGCATCAAATAATTTAAGGTTTGGTATTGTTTAAAACTCTGAAATATAATCTATAATAAAAGGTTCAGTGCCGGACAACAGAAAAAGAAACAGAGAAAGTGTATGGAAGCAATTTCAAGAATTTTGTGAAGAAAGAAAATACAAATGGACAGCAAAAACTACAAATAAAAAATTACACATTTTAGGCAGTTAATAGCAAGATTAGATGTTGAAGAGACAAAGAATATGCTATCAAAACTATATGCAATGTTCCAACCAAAATTATTCAGAAAAATACTTTAATGAGTGCACACGTGTGTTCAATTCATTCGAAATTGACGAATCCCGCTTCTTATTCAGCTTGTACTACATCTTCTATTTCAAATACTTCCATGGAATAACAAGACATGGAAAACTCAACTTCCTATTACATTAATAATTGTGTTTTTGGTTGATCCCGGGTTTAGGGTGGCACGGTTCCTTTGGTTCCTTTTATGATTCATTATTTCTCGCGATTCCTATGTTTATAGTTGCGCGGTTCACTATAACAACTGAATTATTTATGTTCAATGTTAAATGAGAAGAAGTCACCTGATAATTTGTTGGCGTGGAATTGTGTGTATTTTCGCATTTCAAGTCTTCTTCAAATAGGTTTGTGTGTCTACTCAGATGGAAGGTATGCATTTTCTTAAAAGTGAGTGTTCCCTTCAAAATAAATTCTCTTAAAAGTGAGGGAGGTATATAATACAACGTGAGCGCCGGAGCGACTGCGGAGGCGCGAACCAGGTCTCGCGAGCGAGGGCCGGAAGGCCCTCGCGAACGTAGCACGTTGGATCCGTCGGGTAGCGACGTGCGGTAGCACGTCGCGGACCACTTGGTGAAAAAAATGCATTGGTTAAAGAATTGTGTAGGTTATAAAGTTAAATTTGTAGCGTGAAAAATACGAATAATCAGTGCATTTAATGAAAGTACATTGCTACAGAGATTTATACGTACAGGGGTGCTTTGGAGCAGGGGGTAGCTATTCTCCCGATCTACCTTTATTTTAAATAATTATATTTATTGCTGTAACACCATGAACTTAACTACACGCGACTACTACGTATAAACAAGGATTCAGTTCATGGAGTCGATTCTCTTCTAATGAACCGAATCAGTGAATCAGAGGAACCGTGCCACCCTAAACTCGGGATTTACCGTGTTTTTAATAAATGTTCTGGTAAGTTGCTTGTTATAATTGTTTTTTTTTTAATTTTTATTACAATAAAATCAAAACGTAGTTGAAATATTTTTCTGTATTAAACTGTTATTCATATTTTACTTCATTATATGTTATTCCAGGAGAGTGATAATGGGACTGAAGAAGTTTACATATTCTGGTAGCAATTTTGAGTAATATTTCTCATTTTCGTAATTCCTGTGATTTTAATTATGTATTAAGAGTCATTTAATGTGTTATTTTATATAGTCACACTAAATATCACTGGAAGTGCTGTGCTAGCCGGTAAATTCACTTCTCGCTATGCGAGTCGTGCATTTCCCGACTATCACAGCACTTCTCGTGATATTACGTATGATAAATTATTTCTTGCATACATATCTCGCTTTATTGTGTGCATTATTTAATTCATCATAAAGCTTATTGTGTCAATTAAATGACTGGACAGCAAAGAATTATGACTCCATCAAACTGTTTCTTACCATTAACAAAAAACACTGTATCCTTCAGACACCATGACGTACGGAACTCCTGTTTATTCCTACTCAACAGTTGCATGAAATACGTACAGCATATTAAGTCATTTTGTAGTAGCAGCAAACTTCAACTATTTACCTTCTCTAAATATTTCAAATGTCACAAAGCACACCGAGAGGCGCCAGCGACTGGCCCCGCCGACGATTTCTTCCAATATCCTTGTTTAGGTAAAGAGTCTTTGGTTATTTTGGAGGCCTTTTATTTTTAGAAATGGCTTGTTGGGATTACAAGCTGCCCGTGGTGTGATCCTACGTTTGATTCACGCTCGAGGCAAAAATAGTTATAGATTTCCTTTAAAATCGTGGCAGTTTCTGTAACTGTGTGACGAAGAAAAGCTCAGACAGGCAGATTTTGCTAGTTACAGTGAAAGGAATACGTCTGTTCGCCACATAACTCTCTCTAACCCCCCAAGTATGGGACTTAAACGAGGTACAGGTATGGGGACACTGTTAGCTAACTGGCAAAGTCGGACAGTCGATCCAAAATTCCACATACATACCTACATTTTATTAGAACCATTCTGAAGTGTTAGTGACAGTTTTGTCTTTCCACACTCATGGGATGTTTTGTAAAAAACACTCCAAGCAGTCGCTTTGACTAATCGTTTCGGGGAAATTCCAGACTTCTCTTACAGTCAGACCAGACCTGGCAGAACTGGATGAATTCGTACTTGAAAACTGGCAACAATGAAGATAATGAATCCATCAAGCAATAAATGAAACTTCAATATTTACTGTTGATAATGAATTAAAATATAATTTTCTGCTTCCTTTCCGAACGTTTAAGAAATTTTATTTTTAGCTACATATATTTTGTTGTTACATATATTAAATATTGACAAAAACCAATAGGAAATTATATTTCCTTAATCACAAGGCTTATACTCGTTTTGAAATTTTCATCAGGTGAACGGAAAATGGTGGATAAGATTTAAATTTATATCAAGATAATATTTCATCATTCATCGTTGGTTGATTCACAAAATGTCATAATCAAAGATAAGAAAACAAGAGAATTGAAACATTGTCACAAATAAAATATAAATGTCTCTTCATGGAGTTCATCATATTTTTTTTTTACTTTACTACATTAATATAACGCAAGTTAATCGTAATCAATATTTTGTTGATATCGTGTTTTTCATGGTTTGTGGTGTTAGGAAGGAACGATATTTTCAGTGTCTGAAACGCTTGCAGCGGTCCATTTCTGTCGCAAAGAGCGCGAAGCGTATGAGGCACCGCGTGAGAACCGTGCTCGCTCGCTCGCCCACCCCGCCCGCCCCCGCCGCCCGCCGCCCCCGCCCGCCCCCGCTCGCCCGCCCGCCCGCCCGCTCGCCCCGCCAGCCCGCCCCGCCCGCCCCGCCCCGCCAGCCCGCCCGCCCCCGCTCGCCCACCCCTCACGCCCGCCCGGAGCCGAACGCTGCGAGGGATTTGAAATTCAGATGTCGCGGTCCCGTAATCGGCGCCCGGAACGACGCCGCGCACATAAATATTTCACGCAACGAGAACGCACCTACCTCCACTCCATGCTCCCTCCCTCCGCCCGACCGGCGCGTGGAAAATTCGGGCCAATTTGGGCGGTCCCGGGCTGTCATCAGGCGCGTCCGTGCGCTCGCCCGCGCGCTCGCCCGCGCCCGCAAAACAATTGAACGCCCACGTCGAGTGTGCGCCCGCGGCCCTGTAATATTGCGCCGCTTTGCGCTCGCCGCCCGCCCACCCGCCCGCCCCGCCCGCCCACCGACAACTGCGATGGGCGAAGAAATGCTGAGTGGCTGAGAAATGGAAACACCAAGTCGCATTCAGCCACTGTCTGGAGGAGAATTCTAGCGGCCGGCTGCTCTGATCTGTAGTTTTCGTTGGTTTCTCCGATCGACACCAGGCGAATGCCGGAGCAGTATCCTAACAAACGGGCCACGGAGATCTTTCCTTTCTCTTCCTTGTCCTACCCTCTCCAGCCACACACGCACTACACTACCACTCATGCCGGGAGACCGGTTGGGAGTGTAGAGAGTATCGCGGTTGGGGCGGTGCCCCGCTGGCAGAGAGGGACTCCCCGTTGACCGACGGTAGGTCGGCACATCTCACGTTCCTGCAGCTGAGGAACAGCCATATACTAGGACGCAATATGCACTACACGTACAGGACTGATGCCGTTAAGAAGTTGACGTGTCCATAAACACCAAATAAATTAATCGAAAGGACAGCTATGGAGCGTTTTGAGTTTTCTGGGTGAAACGCGAGTAAAACCAGATGTTGTCGCTTCAAAAGAGCATTATTTACCTTAACTCATGTTCTTCGCTAATGGCATTGTGAGTGCCCGTCATAAAAAGTTTCACTCTAACATTATTTGTAATTATTGTAATTGATTTAGCAATTTTTCTTGAGTACTTAGGCTAAAGTTTCCTTAATCCAAAACTATTCTAGTCTTCAATGTCGTAATTATTGCTATTTTGCAATAAACAGAGAATTGAGATTTTTTCTCTTTTTGAAGAATTTGTGTGTGTGGGTGAGGGGAATTGGAAATACAAATGCTATAACTCTTGAAAAAGAATTACGTCAAATAGAAAACAGTTTTACTTGTGCCATTTAATATCGAGCACATCTCAAATTTCCGCGAGCCGACCTACTTTCAAATAATTTGAAGCGTTTAGCCCTGGATGAAAACGTTATTTGAGCTAGGTTTCAACAGAAGGACATTTCAAATCGGAAATAATTTGCGGTGATATTTCAGTGACACGTTCACTACTGAGCCGATCACTAGCACATTTTACACATGTTTGTTGTGGCGGTCTATAGATTTTATAGAAAACTAATCGTGAGGGTATTAGAATGACCTTGAAACATTGTGGCAGAATTCTTTTAGCACTTAACAAGTCGAGAATAATATTATTAATATAATTACTTTGTTTGATATTGAGAAGCTAATTACTTATTTCATAGTTACATTTTTAAAGCAGTCTTTAGATATTATTTAAGGTACCTGCCAATTGTAAAGAGTTAGAGACCATTGCTCTATACTTTCTGATTCTACGAATGGTCGTAACCTAAAATCATTTTATACACACGGCCACTCTCATAAATGTGTGCATGTACGCTCTCTCTTCCTTTACTGCGTTAGTTGGCGTATATGCGTTCGCCAAGTGAGTGAGTGCTTTAAACCCTCTTATATGGTTCTACTCTGCCAGAAATGTATGTAAAATGAGAGTCGTTAGATATTATTTCTGGAAAATTGACTTTCATTAAGCGGCAGACGTATGTTCTGAGACCTTGTTACTTGTTTTGTATGTGTGTCTGTGTGTGTGTATGTGTGTAAATTGTAACTTACGTTTCAGCTTTCCACAGTTTTTTGTGTACGCCTCACGTGTGAAATCTGTCTTGCATATAAAATTTCGGTACCCTCAAGTAAGCATCAAAATTGATCATTAGTTATGATTTTTTTGGTAATGGTGACGTATTAAACACTTTTTTTGTTTTCTAATGAGCAGTTGAAATAATTAGAGTATACCATGGTAACAAAATGATTTCTATGATTAATATGAATAAAGTAATTTGATGTACAACGTAAATTAAAACCTTAGTAAAATAAATAAATAATATATAAAAAAGACAATGACATACTCTTTTATCTTCCTGTCTTCTGAAGTAAAATTACTTTTAACGCGAATAATAAAGCTATCATTTTAGTAACAAGTTAGAGCAATTAAAAGGTACACCAAAAGGTAGACTGAAACTGACGTCTGGGAGAAGTTTCGCCAACCATCCAAAGATTTCCCTCCAAACATTACAGAATCTTTCCCTCCAAAGATTACAGAATAAAAGGTATATTACCCTCCCATTGCGTTTAATACTGTTTATAAGGTTTCGAGTTTAACCAAAAAGTTATTCTGGAAATTAGTATACTTCGGTTGGGGTGAACTTCTGGGGACTAACACTTTTGGTTCATTATATCCGAGGTTCACTATATCCGATGATGTCAAAATTGAATAGAATTTCTCCATGCAGGACATGGCCTTTATTTACGCAGTGAAGATGAGTGGCATAAGGCCATGAGTAAGGTCCTCCATTCCGGGTCCGCTACCTTCACCTCAGGGAACTCTTCTTCGATAATGACCTTTGGCCTACGATATTTTGTTCTAGCTTACTAACGTTGGAATTTGTGGCACTAATTTGATATATTTCTTTCCAGAAGGGAATTAATTTTCTGGACATTGTATTCCCTACTTTCAGTGTAACCGAGGTTCAGGTTCACTCTAACCGAATAGTCTTATGCTTATTTGAATGTAAATGAAACGACAGGGTTCACTAAATTCATATTCACTGTAACCGAAGTCGACTGTAATTAAGTTGTATACTGGGTATCGTAGGCTTCCGCGGCCAGAGTCATGATCTGGGCTGTCCGAGTGACGCCGCGTCGAAGGCTGGGGTGCCGACGGTCCTCTTCAGGTAGCCCTGCAGTACAGCCCTGAAGAGGACCGCGATTTGTCGGTCGAAACGTCGGCACCCCAGCCTTCGACGCGGCGTCACCCGGACAGCCCAGATCAAGTTGTATTCTCTACAAACACTTTACTCGTTCCGATTTCATCTCAAATCCGTGTTGTTGTTGTTGTTGTTGTTGTTGTTTTGTTGTTGTTTTTTTTTCAATACAAAAATAATTTATATTTCATGGGAACAAACAATTCTCGTTATCAGTTTGTGAACAATGATCGTTGCTATTTCTTATTCTGAATCCACCAACTGTTGATAAAGAGGTGGGTAGGGAAAACATGCGCCTTCGGCGGCTCCTCATCCGCCAGCCGGCAATTGGCACGTGTGCTAGTCGTCCATTGTTCAGCCTCACCGCCTCAGCCGTATTTCACGTCTGTTGCTTTGCCTCTCATTTGCCAGAGGGGAGGGCAGTCACTGCACCGACCGACTCGAAAAGGCTGTCCTGGCGGAGACGAATGCCTTGTTGACATTGGCGGAGTTTCTGTTGGCGACGCAAGTGACAGATTTGTCGCATTGTTGGCGATCACTGCGATGTGTCATGTTCCAGTGCAGGTGTTAATGTAAGCTAGTCGCTGAATATTGTTTCATTGCTAATCATTAATCTTTTGACGCCATTATAATGCAGCTGACAGCTTTCTGCATATCGTAGATGTTTCATAGATTATATTATCTAATCTGAAAGTAAGTTCATAAGGTTATGGAGACAAGGATGGGTAATGTAAGAGACCTCACGCTCAAAATTGTTTTCTGATATAAAACGTCGCGTAAATGATCATATTCGTTGTATTCAAAATGTTGCTGATATAACGAAATATGTTGCTAATTCACAAAATTAAAGTAATTTATGCTTTTTTAGTAATAAATCGGTGACATTTTAATAAAAGAAAACCATTGTAGGCATGTCGATAAAACACGTTCGTTTTTAGCTACATGAAAGAAGTAATAGAATAGTAGTTAACATGCCATTATAGTATTAGTCAGTGCAGACCTGGAAAAGTAATATGAACTTAATCAGTGTAGAATTGAGGTATTTTTGCATAATAATAGTGTATAACAACAAATTCTACCAATTTATCGAATTTGTAAATGAATGTTTGTAATAAATGTTGAACGTTCCTGTAATCAATGGTATTTTCGTGACATCAATTATATAATAAGTCATAATTATATAAGATGAACCATTTTCGTGAAAATCTCACCAGCGCGCTGCAGCATTTCAATTATATTCGCATTGAATTTTGCCGTTTCGGCCTAAGAAGCGTAGATTCCTGTAAATCATGTTTTTCTTTCCGTAAATCGTGTAATTCTCCTATTTCACCGGATTCTGGAAATCATCTCAACCTTATGTGCATTTCCAACCCTCAACGTGTTGTAGACTCGCGAGGTCATTCGCATTATTTCTGAACGGCGTGTTTAACGCTATTCGGCCGACTGGTCGACTGGTCGGCCATAATGGCAAGGAAAAGTTCTGTCTAGGCTATCTAGGTTATCAATCTCAGGACCACGTGCAGTATAGAACTATAGTTATTTGCTTCCCAATTCCGTAAATACATAAATTTGCTTTTTCTTTGGGTCTAAAAGGAGATTTTTCTTCACGATTGAACTATCCTCAGATCGCTGTCTTTCTGTAAGCACAGTTTTCTGAACTTTAGAAAGGAAGAGAAATCGCCCAAAAAAAGAAAAAAAAGTGCTGTGCAGAAACAAAGTGTTTCTAAGAACAATGACATTAGGAAGATTTGATTATCTAATTGAAAATACGGTGATTTTTTTGTCTGAAGTGATTCACGTATATTTATGAATATTTATGAAGTCACGAATAAAGATAAATAATCTATTACAACTCCTTAAAAAGCACTTCATCGGGGATGTTTCCTGTTGGCGAAAGGTACACTTAACGATTTGAGCACCGCCTCCAGCGCGTCTCCTCTTCCCAGACGCCCCTCGCGCCGAAAGCCGTTGAGCTATACACCTCGACCACCGCCCCCGCCGTCGCCGCCACCCAGCTCAGCTAATCCCCAGAAGGGACGCGTATTTTTACCAGGGCAGGGACGTAATCCCAGAGCGGCCATAAATCATTCGCTGAATGACTGGCGGGACAGGGGCGGCGGCAGCAGTGGGAGCAAGACGACGGCTCTTGTAGCGCGGTGTAGGTGACGTCAGCGGTCGGCCAGCCAGAGGCGGCTGGGTACACCGAGCTTAATACTTGCTTTTTCGGCCATTTGGTACCACTTTAAAACGTTACTGAAAATAACAAATGTCTTTGAGGAATCGGTTATGTTTCCCAGAAAGTCATAGACTTGATTGTTTGGATTTTTAGATCGGGATAGCCTTTTTTTTGTTTCCCCTCCACAGTAACCCTGAAGAGGCGGGAATTTATTTAATACTGGCGTACAAATTACGCTGCTGCCTTGCGGCTTAAGCAGCAAATGGAGAGGTAAAAAAGCTAATACTAACTAAAGCCAACTTAATTCTAGCTTAAATCTAATTTAATAATTATGTAGTAGCACTTTGGCATACTTAATTTACACGAAAAATGTTATTGTTGTTTTTTTCTTAATTCTAAATGTTTTTGTAATGTTTTCTCGGTGGTTCTTTTTCTAATTTATTTTTCATTCACGCATCATTCATTCATTATATACATAACCATTCATTCTACTCATTCATTCCCACAGCACTACACTGACTTCTGTGCGCCACGGCACTGACTTGGCTCCAAGTGTCCGTGCAGCTGAGGCCCATTGGGGGGATAGCCAAGACGTATCGAGAAATGGAAGTATGGATTTTTCGACCAGTATATTGGGAGTCCCTGGTCAAAGGGGAATTCCCCGAGGCCGCCAGCTCTGATCAATCATGATTTATTGCTGTCAGTTAAACGCAATCCTGTGCTAGAGCTGAAGTTGTGCATCATCGAAATGCTCGCTTTCCTTCTTTTCTCGTTGTTTCACAGCCTCCATGGCGCAAACAGACATTGGAGGGCAACCCGAGAAGGACCTTGCATCGTTCGACCTTGGCAGCCGGCGACGACGCCCGAGAAGACAGCGTTCTGATTTAAACATGGGAAGGTCCCGTGAGCCAATAACATGCCGTAGCACTCTGCAGTAGCCAGTTTTTTCGGTTTATTCTTTTGCATAAACTCAGTTAAAAACTATTTAGAACAGTGACAAGAATTACATTCAGCATCCACGTAATTTTACAATGAATTAGTACGAACCCACTTGATTGTCGTAACTGAAATCAGACATTTCAGTGCTTAAACGTTTTGTAAGTTCGTATTGTAACTTTCTTCAAGTTAACGAACAGTTTGGAGCAAAGTAATATTCATTAATTACGGCTCTTTCTTTTAATTAGGAATGTTCTTAAATTAACAATCCTGTGGTATTGACTTCGCTAAACTTTAAAAGAATTAGTTAAAAGAATTTTTAAACTTGAATACATTTTCACAAACAGATTTCAAACTGAAATTTACTGTGACTGAAACTTCTTTCGCATGTAATGTTATCTCTTTGTGATTGTTGTATTTATTTGCTTGTGGTTTCAAGATGATTATTATATCGAAAATTTTTCATTTAGTCAGTGAAATCTTAACTTTTGTAATTCTTGAACCGAATATACGCTAATTTAAAATTCTATATGTACTTGACTCTTTCTTTACTTTCGTCTCGAAAAACGATCATACACCCTGTGCTTCAGTTTAATGATCACTGTAACTGTTTTAAATTTCGAGACATTCCTAACAAATACGGATGCCTCATTTCAAGTCAAATAATTCCACTTGCTTGAGTCATCTGTTCAGAACCCATACAAACAGGAAGGAAGGGAGGTGACAATGATTATTGAATCTTTGTTCTTCAAACACACTCTTAACATGAACAATTTCCACCAGTTGACCATTATATTTAGGAAAGTTGTTATCTGATTTATTTGTTGCAACGATGCGACAGAGCTTTTGTTACATAGTTCAAAGCCACAATATTGATTGATTGATTGATTTTTTCGTGTTTCTGGGCGCGTCAACTACTGTGGTCATTAGTCCCGTTAGTGTAGTGCATGTTTTTTCTGGAGATGACGGTGATCTTCCCCGGCTGGATGGCGAGATCCGCCGCCGACCTACCGTCGGCTAGTGGGGTTTCCCCCTAACCAAGACTCTCCCACCAGCGAGGCACCGCCCCAGCCAGAACAAGCTCTAAGTTCCCGACCGGTAGTGTAAGTGTGTGAGGGGAGAGGATAGGACAAGGAAGAGGAAGGTCAGATCGCGCGCGGTCCGTGGCCCGTTTGGTAAGGTACTGCTCCGGCATTCGGCTGGAGTTGATCGGAGAAACCACGGAAAACTACCGATCAGAGCAGCCGGCTGCTAGAAGCCACAATATTATTATCATTAACATTTTTCAGTAGCAAGTTCACATTCTGTTTCTTAATTACCGATGATGTCTCAGTACATCAACTGTCACTGCAGTGTCTCTGACCAGGAGGTCCTAGGTTCGAGTGGCAAGATTTTCGACACTAGCTTAGCTATGTCGAATTCAGTTGCTGTCTGGAGGAGAATTCTAGCGGCCGGCTGCTTTGATCGGTAGTTTTCCGTGATTTCTCCGATCCACACCAGGTGAATGCTGGAGCAGTACCCTAACATACGGGCCACAGACCGCGCGCGATCTTTCCTTCCTCTTCCTTGTCCTATCCTCACCTCTTACACACATACATACTCAATTACACTAACATGCACTACACTACCACACATGCGGGGAGACGGTGGGACGGTGTCCAGTTGGTAGGATAGGCTAGCGGGGTTGGGGAAACTCCGCTAGTCGACGGTAGGGCGGCGCGGGATCTTGCCATCCAGTGGGAGAAGATCACCTACCGTGATAATTTCTTTTAGTGACTGCTTCACGCATCACAAAGAGTTTAATTAATAATCGCCTTTTACTGGTATTATTTAAATATGATTTGCTGTATTGCCAATATTGTTTTTGAAACTTGGGCTTCATTAATTTCCTGGTAAATCATAATGCCAAATTATTCGCCTCACTTTGATAAAAGATACCATGGAAAACTATTGATCAGAGCAGCCGGCCTCTAGAATTGTTCTCCAGACAGCAGTTGAATTTAACCTAGCCGTATACACATTTTAGTGCTATATAGCTAGTGTCGAAAATCTGCCACAATCGGGAATCGAACACCAGGACCTCCCTGCCAGAGTCATTGCAGAGGGCGAAAATACTGGCTCTGATTTAAGCTCCGCCCGTTTTGTAATATTATGGGGTTCCTATCAAGGGAGTCGTGAGAACGTGCGACATGTTTAGTCTACTTACGTATTACGTATACATAAGGAGACCCACAACGTTTTTGTATTATACCATCCCGGCTTATTGCGCATGAAAGTATTAATTATAAGTTCCCATTGTTGTGTTCGCGGTCCTCGCTTTCCTCTTCCCTTGTGTTTTCGTTTGCGGCCTCCGCATCCTTTTTGTCCCACCCTTCCTCTGTGGCCTGTGACGCGCCATCAGCGGAATCGGCTCTTTACGCAGGGCGCGCACGCGATCGCTCCGCGCAGCGCTCGCTGCAGCCTAGCGATAGCTGGTTGGCGTAGGGCGCGGGTTAAAGGCGCGCGCGGCGCTCACTGCAGCCTAGCGATAGCTGGTGCGCGTAGGGCGCGGGTTAAAGGCACGCGTGGCGCTCGCTGCAGCCTAGCGATAGCTGGTTGGCGTAGGGCGCGGGTTAAAGGCGCGCGTGGCGCTCGCTGCAGCCTAGCGATAGCTGGTTGGCGTAGGGCGCGGGTTAAAGGCGCGCGTGGCGCTCGCTGCAGCCTAGCGATAGCTGGTTGGCGTAGGGCGCGGGTTAAAGGCGCGTGGCGCTCGCCGCAGCCAGCGATAGCTGGTTGGCGTAGGGCGCGGGTTAAAGGCGCGCGTGGCGCTCACTGGAGCCTAGCGATAGCTGGTGCGCGTAGGGCGCGGGTTAAAGGCACGCGTGGCGCTCGCCGCAGCCTAGCGATAGCTGGTTGGCGTAGGGCGCGGGTTAAAGGCGCGCGTGGCGCTCGCTGCAGCCTAGCGATAGCTGGTGCGCGTAGGGCGCGGGTTAAAGGCGCGCGTGGCGCTCGCTGCAGCCTAGCGATAGCTGGTTGGCGTAGGGCGCGGGTTAAAGGCGCGCGGGCGCTCGCTGCAGCCTAGCGATAGCTGGTTGGCGTAGGGCGCGGGTTAAAGGCGCGCGGTAGGCGCGGGTTAAAGGCGCGCGTGGCGCTCGCTGCAGCCTAGCGATAGCTGGTTGGCGTAGGGCGCGGGTTAAAGGCGCGCGGAGCCACGGCGTGAGCTGCTTATGCCTGCACGCGCGGAGATGCTGGCTGTGAAAGCTTTCTGGAATTATGTTTAAAAACGAATTAACTAATCGAACAGTTATAGTAGTATTAAATTGGGCTCTGCAGCCGCAAAGATGCTGCTCGACAAAACCATAGAAAATATTTTTCAAAAAAGTAGCATTCACACTGCTTAAGTACAACAACAATCTTCACCAATTTTGCAATGACGTAGTATACCTCGCGTGATAAAAAGATATGCACCACAATTACGAGACTAATGACCCTAGTAGTTGGCGCGCTCGGAGTCACTAACAATCATTAGGACGTATTCAAACTTTTACGCTATTAAAATGTTTGGCAACAAAGAATAAAGTGACAAAACGTAGCACGTATCTTTAATTGCTATGAATGATATATACTGGTTTAGGCTTCAAGCGAGTAAGAGTATGAAAATGTACTGCTATCTATATTATAATCTGAGCTTAAAAGTAATAATATTTATTTGACTTTATTTGTGCCAGTTACCTTATCGTCAATTGCCAAACAACTAATTTAGAAGTGTTTCTTTGTATATATGTTCAAAATCGACGTAATTACAAAATATATGACTTCAGTGTAAATCGGCCCTTTTTGCTTCAGATCACATCCTGCCGAATCTTTTGAATAAAGAGAAGTCAGTCCCTCCTAGTGTTTATGGACTATCACTCCACAAACGGATGTCAGTGCACGTTCAGACCCAAGAATGCATTGCCTAAAGCCTACAATCTTTGAAATCATGTAATGTGGGATTTCCTTCGATATAGTTCAACTCATTGGTTCGTTGTCTAACGTGTAGTACGTTGTAAGATTTCTTTAAAAAAATGTTACCTCTTAATCATCTTAATTATTCATTTCGACGCAACGCGTCTCTGATCGAGCGTTGAGTGCCTTTTCCGGAAAAATCATTAATGTTATTTATGTATGTCTCGTCTGTCGATTGTCAAGAGGACCGCCAGGTAGAATCTCCGCGTACGCGTCTCTCACACCTTGTGCCGCTGCGTCACTACCCAGCGGCCAGAATTGGCAAGGAATGAGGAAAGGAGAGGGGTTAGGACGTTTCACAAAGGTTGGATTAGCCCCGGTGAAGCAGGCAGTCTCCTTTTTGTTGGAACAAATTTCACGTGACCTTGTCCGGGAATAGACAGGAATCGAAACCGGACCTCCTTTGTGAAAGGCGAGCGACTTCGCTCAGAACCGCGAGGAAGCCTATTTTGTTCAGTTACTCCACTCCCTTTTTTTCAAATGTTCGTTTTACAAGAGTTCACAGCGACTGAAGAACCAAATTATACCAAAAATTAATTTTCAAAACACTTCTCATTTCTTCCATTGTATATCTCCAACAGTGAAAATGCACTCTTCATTTGAAAAATATATTGGTCGAATATATATTGGTATTGGCAAGTCGAAATACTTGCATTATATACAAAGCGCTGAAATAAAAATATCCGACATAGTGATAAACCTTTTACAACCCACGCCGTTGTTTTCCAAATGATTTAATGATATCCTAAGCTCAATTACGTAACATCAGATTTCAAAGAAGAATCTTAAAAATGAGATTACCCCAAGCATCGGTTTGTGAGACAAATATGCCTCTTCCTGCAGAAAACACGCGCACGTCCTGTGTATTATTTGGCCGCGCCGCGCCTCGTCAGCCGCGCTCCGCGACGCAGGGCGCGTAAGGAGCGCGCTCAAGCAGGCTGCTCGAATAAATTGCGCGCCTTCCCAATAGAGGATCTGACAGCTGTGAAAATACGCGACGCCGCGGGCGCGAGAAATATCGCGCGCATGCGCAGCGGAAAAAAAGAGAGACAAATATGATCCAGCGGCGCGGAAAAACTCGAGGGAAACTCGCGCTTTGAAAAGGGAGCGCGTTGCAAAGGGACCACCGTATTGAATGAGAGGGTCGCGTTCAGAGTTATCAATAGAACGCTGCGGACTTTCAGCGAGCAAGATAAAATGGGCTTATTTATGGTTTTATTCCTCTTTTATAAACGAGATGATTCGATAGGTTTGTTCGGCGGTTGATTATGAAGTGAAGGGGTTGTAATAAAAGGCTTCACAGCAGATCGTTGTCACGGAATATCGGGGGTTCACATATTGTCGTATAAAGATTTTAATAGTGAAAATTTGCCAATATATACCGCATCTGGGTTTCTCATGAAATATAAAGTTGTTTTGATACAGAACAGTGTTCATTGTCGGACAATGCACACAGCAGTAATTATACTGTAGCTCACATAGTTTTCTTGGTTGTCATAAGAGGTGTGTGGGCGGTTCGAATATTTTGAAATTTTGTGACAATGAATGCAAAAGACAATGTATGGCCAAAATGCCAATACTATTTACTGCCATGAATACTTTGTTCTGATGTTTTATTGCCAATATTTACCAAACTGTTTGCACGAAGCTCAGTTCCCCTGTAACAATTGTGCCGTTCGAGCCGAGTGCAAGTGTGCAACCGCCCGTCATTGGAGGGAACAAAAGCCCAGTGGCGGGCTGTCTGTTGGCCTGGGCGGGGCGGCGTGGGCGGCGGGGGCGAAGGGCGCCGCAGGGGGGCCATGTCTCCAAAAGCTCGTTACCGCGCGCAATTAGTGCCACCAAATGTGCGCGCGCCGGAATTAGAAACCGGCTCTGGTTTCGGGGCGCTGGCTGCCGCAGACAGCGGCTCTCCGCCGGACAGCTCAGGGGGCCGCGCGCAGTGGCGGGCGGCGAAGGGCCTGCGCTGCGAAGCTCGCAACGTTGTACGCACGGGACTCGTTCATGCATAAATAACGGTAGGGATCCGGGATTTCACTGTTCGTAGGAATCAGAGATTTCACTGTTCGTAGGAATCAGAGATTTCACTGTTCGTAGGAATCAAAGATTTCACTGTTCGTAGGAATCAGAGATTTCACTATTCGTAGGAATCAAAGATTTCACTGTTCGTAGGAATCAAAGATTTCACTGTTCGTAGGAAATTGCTAATCACAGGAAACGAGGTGAGTATGCCATTACGCCTTGAATTAGCGTTGTAATTTGATGCCTGTGCACGACTTCATGTAAGTGAGAGTCATTCTGCTTTATAAAAGTTAATAATCTTGAATTAGACCTAGTGTCAATTAGTAGCATTTATCTACACCAAACTCATCTCGCATGCATCTAATGACATTGTGCATTTACAACTTAATCCCTTTCACGAGAGTGACATTGATCTCAGCATCACGAGTACTTCTGATGTGGAAGCCAATGAGACATGAAATGTTGACTTGCAGCTGCAGAAGCCAATGGAGTTCCGTTGAAGCGTTTTTCTGCAGAAGCACATTTTCGTTAAGTGATGATACAATTTGAATGATGGAGAAATGGTGGAACAGGAACAGCGAAATGGAATTAGCACATCATTTACCGCGAACCCACTGTGTTTAGCACAAATTCAACCGGTGGTATTTGTAAGCACGGTTCTCCCAGGCGGAAGGTGTCCACGCCATTGGTCACTTTCAACACCAGCAGCTGTCACTGTCATCTCTCCAACTATTTCCCGTTCTTGTTCTCATCACTACCCTCTCAACATTCTTCTACCACCCACACACCACGCCATCTGCCTTACCTGCCAACATCCCCAATCCCGCTCCTGTTCTTGGTTCGGCGGCCACCGCCGCTTAAGCTGTCGCCATCGTACTGCTTCCAAAATAATCACCGCCGCCGCCTCCACCGCCACCGCCATCACTGCTGCCGCTTCAGCAGCGGCCTGGTTCTCCTGGTTCTGCCAGCGCGCCATCTTCGTTGCAGTCGCCGCCGCCGCCACTAGCGCCTGGGCGCGCGCCCGTCGATGGCATGTAATATAAATCGTGACTATCATTTTCAGCAGCAGCGGCGGGGGCGGCGGCCGCTGCAATGGCATTCCCGCGCCGTCACGCGCCGCTCTCTGGCGACAGCCTCCCCCCGCCCCGCCCCCTCCTGCTCTGCGCCGGCGTCGGCTGTTGGTAAATAAAGCGAGGTGTTTAGGGCTGACGGCGCCAAGGCGGTCGAGGGCGAACGAAGAGGACGGGAAATGCACGCGAAAGGAAGGGACGAAACGGGGCGGGGCGGGGCCGCCTCCAAAGACCCTGTCCATCGGCATGGCGCCGCACTCTCTGCCTGCGCGAGTGACAAATAGCTGTGCAGCGTGCATCTACGGCCGCTACGAAAAAGCACAGACGCCCTGTAGGCGTGCCTCGTAGTTCTGCCTCTAGTCGGTACTCCTCCCAGTTGTCATTGCTGTCTCCTTCTTGCAAAGAGCGCGGCGTAGACGACCAGCCTTAGCGCTCTCCACGAACTTAGAAATTGCTTTTATATTTCATTACATATGTTTATAAACACTGTCCACGCTAATTAATGGTAATTCTAATAAATTATCGTAATGTGCATACGCGTGTTCAATTATTTCTAAATTCTTTACAAGCTTCATTTCAATCTTATTTCCCCTTCGCTATGCTACTATAATAGCCATCATTTCTTTTTTATCGGCATTTTTAATATCGTTTTTTTTTTCATTACCACTGAGTTACTGTTATCTCGAATTTTACTTTTAATTTCTTGCTACCGCTTATGCCGTAGAGAGAAAGTTATTGAATGCTGCCGAAAAAACGGCGAATTTTCGGCTTAAAACCTCTAATTGCCGGGCCCTGGTAAAGAAAAAGTAGATAAATCCAGTTGTATCCATCCAAAATCCATCCAAATTGTGACCGCTCTAAAGCTCTACCGCTCTATTCCCTAAAAAGCCTACAGCGGGTCACTCAAGTAACCTAGTAGTATTACTTGACCTATGACTTCTTATGACAATGTCACACCAAAAATTAGGAATAGTTTTATATGTCCTAACTACTCTACAGGAGTGGGTTCGTCTTTTAACCTGCTTTTGTAATAAAAGAAACATAGGCAAGTTAATCTTTTAACTATGAACAGCGTTCTGGATATATTCTGTTCAATACTTGAATACAATTTTACCTAGTATTTACACATTGCATTGAAAAATTCTATCACTTGCTCTACCTTTAGCAATTACATGATTACCTAACAACTGCATACACACTTTACATAAAATTATATTACCCTTCACTTCACAAAAAAAACAACAACAACTGTACACAAGACAACACATGGAAACACAAAATACTGAAAAAGAATCACATACTAAAATCCCCTCTACATACACTTTCAAAGAAATTGTCACTTGAATAGTGGATGAAGTATATACAAGACATTGTTTCACTTTCACGTAGATTATTTCTTTATGCAATTTAATCAGCAAAAAAAATGTCGTTATGCAATGAACATACAATTAATTATACTATTATATTAATTATTGGTTTTGAACAGTTTTAAAACGATTAAACAATAAATTGACCACACATACTAAAAGAACAAATATTATCGTTAATCGAAAAATGAAAAAAGTACGTTTTTACAATTCTTTACAGGAATTGGCTATCTGGCTTCCTTTTACGACTGCAATATTGTAATAGAGTTACGTTTAAATGATTTTAATATAATTACTCGACTATCTACGTCGGGAAGTGAGGTGAATTCTATCTCTGTAGAATAATTCTCGCTTCTTTAAACAGGTTTTTTAGAATTTCTAGTGAAGTTTTCTGACTCACAACACGTCGTCTCGAAGAAATATTTCAACAGCTTGGAGCGGCGACGGCGACCCAGATCCTTTGAACGTCGTGGCAACCCCTTGCTTCGGCGAACACGTCCTCTGGTGAATCGCTACCACAGCCCTTCGAATATAATACAATATAACTGCAATATCTCCGCGTAAGGAATTTCTTACGTGGTAAGCCAAGACGTAAAACAAAGAAAGAAAAAAGCTGGAAATAGAAAGAAACATTTCCTATAGCACATGCTTTCCACTTCAGAATAAGTTCTTGAACGTTGAAATATATTATTTCCTCGTTGATAGAAAAATAGTATATTTCTACGTAATGCGTTCACGTGAATTTATCAGAATATTCATGATTTAAAATTCTCAATTCTCTCATACATGGTATCGTTATTTTAACATGATGAGACGAACTACCTATTTCAAGCTTCTTATCATCGAAATACGTCGAATTCTCCTCTCCGTCCAACACGAACAATTGCGGCCAGATCGGCGGTCGGGAGCAAAGAGAGCTTTTCGTAGCGGTGCTTTGCGCTAGTGCTGATATTTTCAAGGGTGATTTTTGATTGGTTCTCGTTCCATTCTATGCGAGTGCGTTCAGAAACTTTATTAAATTCTCGCAAGGGATACCATTTATTGCTGGTGCGATTACTTGCAATTCGGTAACACTATAATTGCATCTTGTCGTGTCTTGACGTTCTCGTGTGCTTCTCAAAAATCAATGGAACCGACATATGGGCGGTTACAAAACATAGAAAAAAACCCTCTTACACATGGTATAGCCAGAATCCCGGTTCTTGATACCGATTGACCAAATATCGAATGACCGAAAATGTCTCTCCGTACATGAACAACATTAGCGGCCAAACCGTTCAGCCGATTTTCTCCGAAATTCATTTTCCTCATTCGATCTGGATGATGTGACGGTCCCTAGAATCTGAAACCGATATTTTAATTTTGGGGATATTTTACGTGAAAACCTTGGGACATCAAAATTTTCAACAAAATTGCTCCAACTTTCTTGATTACATTTTGGTGTCGGATAGCCTAATGGATGCTGAAGAGAAATGTGCGGACTTCATGTTCATTGAAAACCCTATTTTTTTTAAATTGCAAAAGTTCAAAATTTTTTCAGCGTCTTCCTTTAACTAAAATATTAAAGATAGAGATTTTTACCCTAAATGAAATCTGTTCCTTAAAGACAGATTTTGAAATAAGTTCATATACAGTTTTTCGAAAATTTGAGCATTTTTTCGCGTAATTTTGCATGAAATAATCGTATAAGGAATTATAAAGTTTGTTTAAACATTTTTTTCTAAAACGAGACAAACTCTTTTGATTAAATTTTGACCTCAGACGCTTAAGAAAATGATGCAGATCTCATGTTAGTTGAAAATTCTGATTTTTTGAAAATTGCAGGAGTTAGAAATGTTTGCGGTATCTTCGTACAACTACAAATGTGAAATGTTTAATTTTTTTTAAATATGAGAATTGTTTCTGTAATTTGGTGTTAAATATAGACTTTTTAAAACTATTAAACAATTATTTTGTCACAAACGGCTACATTGTTTTCTGTGTTTTTTCAGTATCACTTCTGTATAATCTAGCAAAGAACTGTAAAAAAATAATGCTGGTTCGTCGCACTCTCTGTACTTCGAAAATTGGTAAGAAAGTGAAATGACAATTTGGAATTTATCTCGCTTCGTTTGAGGCGGTGTAAATATATAAAGGCGGCGCATCATACAGCGTCTATAATAATAATATAAAAACCTTAATTTAAATTTGCCTAATTAGGTTTTCTTTCATAAAAATACAATTTCAATATAATATGAAGAAAAAATCGAAAAAAATGAGATAGCTTTGTACAAAATTAGACAATACTGAAACATTGTTTAACAATTATACTCTAAAAAATGTCTCCATTTTTTTCCTTTAAATTTTTTCCTTGTATGTAGCAAGAAAACCAAAGAAATTAGAGCTTGTCCCATTGTAATGCTGCCGCAAGTAAACGGCGATTTTCCGACAGAAAAATCAGATATTGAAAAAGAGAATAAATTGTATTTTGTGGGATGTCGACAAATTTATTGACGGCAAAACGAGCGTCTGTTCATTTGTCCTCGGTCAACGCTAGCACCTAACCCGGGCAAACGATTTTTATCTAAAATTGATATTCCCCGATCGATCTGGGACAAGTAGAGGTCCCGTGAATTTGAAATAGAGATTTTGATTTTAGGGGAAATTTTACAGAAAACCTGAACAATATATTCAAAATTTTCTCAAGAACGGCTTCAAATGTGCCGATTTTTTTCTTCGGATTTTAAGGACGCTTAAAAATGGCGAAGGACTCATTTTCGTTATTCTCTTCTAAATTTTCGAAAATTGCAGAAGTTCAAACTTCGGTAGACGTCTTCCTAGAACTACAATATTGAAGATAAAGATTTATTTCGCAAATCGAATCTGTTGTTTGATGTCAGTTCTTGAAAATTTTCGAAAATGTTTGTAGTTTTCGCGTATTTATGCGTGAAATATAGGCAATTTTCAACAATTATTTCCTCAAAAAAAGTCGACTTTTTTAAACAGATTTTACTTCAAATAGTGCAAAGTACGTTTATAAAAATAGCGCAATTCCAATCTTTATTGAAATCTCTGAATTTTCGAAATTTCAAAAGTTACAAATAATGGGATAAAGTAAGTTCTGTTGTAGCGCCACTAGGTACAGTATTGTTCCTTTATTAAACTAAACAGATTGTGGATAGATGTATTTTACCAACTGAAAACTAACTTTGTGTGAAATATTATTATTTTATTTAATAGGTAATTATTACAGACAAATTAGAAAACTTGATGCAATGTGGCTAGGCCGAAGGCCTATAAGCCATTACAATACCTACATTCTACCGCGTTCTAACCTTTCGCATTCTGGTATTCACCCCAAATTGTCTCTCCATCGCATCAAAGCCACGGAAAAGAGACCATAAGGTACGGCTGAGGAAAAAAACCCTGAAGGGGGAAAAACCTGCCGTCAGAAGCCGAGTACATGCTAATCTATCCGGTTTTTAAACTATTTATTTATTTGGCGCGGGCGTCAGGCATTCTCCTTCCAGTGTTTGGCCTCCTCCGCACCTGAAAACAAACAGCACCACAGAAAATCGTCCGCACCAACGCCTCTGCCCTAACATTTCCGATTCCCACTTCCCTTCGCCCCCTAATGTGCTTTATTTTAACCGTTTCCTTTTATTTTATTTTAATTTAATTTAATTTTAATTTATTTAGCTTATTTAATTAATTTAATTTTAATTTATTTAACTTATTTTAATTATTTTAAGTTAATTTATTTATTTTTATTGACTCATTTATCTACTTATACTTAACAATTGACTACAATTTATAACTTTTTTTTGTACTGTTACTAACCTAACCTAACTTACTAAATTAAGTGTTAAATATTAGTGGGAGTGTGATGTCTGCACTACAATTTAACAGTTTCAATCCGTTAAAACTACATCTTGAAGTTCCAGTTATCTGTCTTTTGGAAAAACGCAACTTCTGTAACATTCATAAATCCTGAAATCCATCCAATCAAGCAGAGTTCAAATCTGTGACCATTCTGTACTTTACATGTAGTCCCTAACCACAGGACAAAATAACATGTTTAGCTCTACCTCTCACTTCTCGCCTGTTACAACTTTTCTTTCTTTTAGTTTCCTTTTGTCGCTATTTTTTCCCTCTCTCCATATTTCTCTCCCTCCCTCCGCGTAAATCCGCAGAGCATGTTTATTTCGTGGGTGCCCGCCCTTCCTTCCCGATCTGCCTGAGTGAGTGTTGGTCGAATCCCGACGCGAGGGTGAACGGAAGACCCCTGGCGCAAGAAGAAAAATGTCGCCGCTGATTTCTAACGTCCCTTAATACTTCAGTGGACAGTGGACTGTAGTACCAACGCGCTCGCTTGCTTTTCGATGAAGGTCATTATACTGCTGCTGTTGATTGTGATGATTTTAACTAGCTCTAGAGCAAACCGCCATGGATCACATCCACGGCCAATGCGGGAAGCGAACGCTTTGTGATCTCCTTTACTGATACCGCTTACGTGGGTCGGCATTAAACTAAAAGTTACATATTCCACTGAACAAAATAACTCACACAAACAAAGCAGAAACCACACCACTCAATAAAAACAAAATTGTGGCAATCTTTAATATTGTAACTGTAGAATGACGCCAATGAAAATTGCACTTTTGTAATTTTTGCAAAAGAAAGAGATTTTAAAGAACATGAGATCTGTACCGTTCTCTTAGGCCTGAATGTAAGCGTTCAAGCCTAACCTAAAATATGCATAGGATATGTGCGTGAACACCTTATACACTAATTCAATGCCTGAAATATTTTTTCATTAAAACTTTGAATACAAAATCTAGTTTTCACACTTCTTTTATTTACAGGATAAACTGCTGTTTGAAGTATAAGAAATTAAGACTTAATATTACATAACGTTTCCATTTTCTTGAAAAAGTTTAAATTTTAAAAAAATTCAAAACAAATAACAAAATAAAAAATTGCCTGTATTTGACACAAAATTACGCCAAAGTTACTCAAATTTTCGAAAAAATTTTCAGGATCTTATTTCAAAATCTATCTTTAAGGAATAGATTTCATAAAGGGAGAAAATCATTATCTTTAAAATTTTAGTTGTAGGAAGACGCCGAAAACATTTCTCCATTTTTTCGTTACCACGGTAATAGTTTTTCTGCCAAAAATTCACCATTTTTTCGTTCAGCATTACATAATGTTACGATTCTAGGTGTGAATTAAAACTCGGTATATTTTAACAAAAACATTTCTTTTGTTTCTTAACACAATCACTGAAAACACTTGATTTATGTACAGATAGTCTTCATTTGACTATTCTTTATACGGCACACTTCTCTGGATTATTTATTTACACTACACTTCGCTTGAGTATTTATTTTCACTGTTCACTTCCCTTGCACTGTCGCAGAGTCCGAAGCACTGACCACTGCTCGATGCACTGACCACAGTGCACTGCACTGACCACAGTCCACGGCGTTGGCCACAGTTCACGTCACTGAGCACAACCACTGCACTGCTATTCACCGCACTTCACAGCTCAGCTTTTTTTAAAAAATTTGTTGCGTCTTACAAATTGACGCAACGCGTCTTCAAATCCCTTAAGGCGCGTTGAGCACTTTGCGCTGGGGAGTAATCCTCCATTACCTGTTTTTTGAAGTCATGTCACGTCACGTGACTGTCAGTTGTCAAGAGGACGGCCGCTCCAACGTCACTACCCAGCGGCCAGAATTGGGAAGGAATAAGGGATGGGGTAGGGTTAAGGACACTTCACAGGCGTTGGTCTAGCCCTTGTGAAGCAGCCAAACTCGTTTAGCTGGAAAAAATTCCACGTGAGATTCGACGGGAATCGAACCCGGACCTCAGTGGTGAACGGCTAGCGACTTCGCTATGTGCCACGAGCGCTTCCACTTCACACTGTCTCGTGGTCGCCGACCGCCGCGTATTTATACTCGGCGGGCGCCGTCCAGAATTTTCTAGGCTTTGCAATACGCCTCGCGAACACTCTGAGACAATCTAGTTCCAGGGCGGCCGGCAGATGTCGCAATCCGCGCATACAGGTAGTTCGTGATGGTGCCGGCCGATGACGCAATATTCGTTACAATAACTTTCTCTCTACAGCATAAGTGATAACGAGAAAGTAAACATTGCATCTTCACAATTCTAGTTGTGGAAAGACGCCGAATTTTTTTTTCCATTTTCGAACAATCAGGCATTTTAATGAACATGAGACCTACATCATTCTCTTAAGTGTCCTTTACGCTGCGTAAGATCCAAGTTTAATCAACAATTTTTTTTCTTTTTAAGAAAAACCGGTTGAAAGAAAATAATAATTGCCTATGATCGACAAAATTTGGCAAAAAGGACTCATGTTTTCGTAAAATTGAATAAGACATGTGAAGGTCTGTTTTTGATGAATACATTTCATCAAGAAAAAGTGCAGTTCTAGGAAGACGCCGAACATTTTTTTTTACAATTTTCAAAACTTTCAACAAACATGAGACGAATCCGAAAATGTAGTCAAAATTCTTGGTGTCGTTTAAAAAAAATGTTTAAAGAAAATTTATAATTGCCTATATTTCACGCAAAAAACGCGAAAAATACTCAAATTTTCGAAAAAATTGAAGATGACCATGTTTCAAACTGCACTATTTTTTTTTCTTTGCACTCGCATGTCAGTATTAGGCGATAAATCTCACATTCTTCTTCGCATACTTTCGTGAGTGACTGCCGACTTGTGACATTCCTGTGGTATTCTTTTTTACGTAGAATAATTTGTCCTATTTCGAATATCTAATTCGATTAAGAAAAGCGCCAACATGTGTATTGAATGTTCTATTGGGTTTAATTTTATTTGTTTTTATGTTGCAAAAATCTTAAATTACAATCATAAAATTTTTCTTCTAAAAACTATGGAAAAAAATTTTGTTGATTCAATTGGTGTACATGTATTTTCCTCTTTCGCTTCGATGTTTGATGCATTCCTCTCTGAAAACAAATGCAGAATTTTCTTAATGGGGTGGAAATTTACTACCTTTCCAGTTCTGCTTCTTCTGAATATAACATATATAATTATACCACATAGTCTGAAAACATATAAAAAAACTTCTTATTTCACCTGATACAAAATTGCAATTTCGTGCTACTCATCCATTATTGAATTATCTTGAAATAATTATCCTCTTAACGAGATTGGCACTTATAAAAGTAATGAAAATAAGTATTTGTCGATTCGCTAAAGGGTGTGTTTTGTGTTCCTCTAGTAAATTTAACGTTGTTTCGATAACTCTTACATAGCTCATTACTAAGTATAATGCGCACCTCGCACGAACCCTGCATGCTAGTATGATTATCCTTCTACGCCGGTGTGTGCACGCGTACACGATTTTTCGCGGGTGAAGAAATGGAAGTCCATGTTTGAAGGGACGTCCTCGAACAAAATTAATTCGAGTTAGTTTTGGTGCAATATTTTGAGACCGCAGATGGAATAGATAGCGAATTTTAACTTGATATCCTACGGTTTTCAACGCGTTTAACATCTTACTAAGAGCTGTAAAACGTTTTCTTGAAGTCGATGGGTAGGCTTGTAACTTCAGAGATTCATGAGGCCATTTTCTTAAGTGCAAGGCGCGTTAATGAGCAAGCGACACCGTAGGCGTCAAATAAAGGACGAGCTGCGACAAAAATAAATGCTATTAGAAGAAAGAAAAATCCAATGCGCGGTTTCGCGGGGGCAAGAAGTATACTTTCAATTTCCAGTTAATTGGCTTCGATTGCTTCGTTACAGCTGCTCGTTGCACCATTTTGACGTGTAATTACAAGAACGATTCATCGATGGCTTAGAGAGATTCAGAGAGATTTCTTCAGATTAACAGGTTAACATTAAGATAATATTAAGTATTTATTATCCGCTTAACACAGACTTAATAGTTTACACATATTCCTACCGATTAGTTCATGTTGAATTTCTCTCATTTCGCTTCGGAAACGGTAGAATATATTGAATCATTTCCCGCTCGAAATAAGATTATAATAATAGTATATCTTCATCTCTTTTCATTTTATTAGTACATTTTTTTTTATTTGCACGTAGCCTACTTACGCATTTGCTTTCTCATTGATTTTTGCATTTTATAGAGACGAACCGTTACCACTAGTCGATAATAAATTCTTTTTTCTTATTTTTCGCGACAAAGTAGTCATGATTTTCTCAATTATCGCATGGTTTTCTCAGTTCTAGCCAATTCATTAAATATAATGACCTAATAGAGTCCAGAATTGCTGATGACCAGGGACTATGACTACGTTGACAAATATCTCGCTTAGCAAAGAAACGTGATACAAAGTATAATTTTAAGCAGAGAGAAATTCTCTTCGTAAGAAGTAGGGTGGTAGAAGCCAGAAAGCTGACATGGAAACAAGACCGTGTGTGTTACACTGCCACAGAGAAAAAAACTCTTTTGGCCTGACAAAGAATCGTATTGCTGGGGATGGGCAAAGAGGATAGCTGTCGTGATGAACTTCTGGGAAATTCTGAGTAACAATGAGGTGCGGTTGAAGCAATGTACTCATAAATATGAGGAATACTGGTGCTGTTAAAACCGAAAGTTATATATAACACTAAGCAGAAGAATTATGAAAGAATTCGGAGGTAAATACTGGAAGAGTAGACGTCTGACTAATTGAAAGCATTCGGCTAGTTCATTGTGTTATGTCAAAGTAACGCTATTTCAAAGGCTCTGTTCATATTTTATGATAGCTCTAATTTTGAAATTTTATGAAATAATAATTGGAAACAGCTAAGTAATAATGGAATGTTGCAATTTCTGCATTACTAACACCTTAGATATTTCTTGAAAATGTCCAATTCAAACAAAACGCCTGTGATACATCTGCTTTCATTTCCATAGTCAGAAGCAGCTATCATTGGAATCATGTGAACGTAAAATGAATAGTAGTGCTAAGCAGTTAGATGCTACGTAAGGTAACATTTGTATTTCATATTCATTTGTTGATTTCTTTTTCGAACTTTCGTTGTAAGTTTTAAAATTAATGTTTTAGAAATTATTTAACACTTATTTTAAATTGCGTCCTTTAATTGAGTTAAATGTGAAAAAGAATAGATAATTTCCCTTAGCTTAATGAGATGTGGGAATAAAAAGGAATGCATGTAAAAAACAAGTAATTTTGATGAATAAAAAATTATATATTTAATTATACATCTATTTTCGTTTTCTTACTAGCAGTGTCAACAATGCTAATTGCAAAATGTACGAATTAACTGTCATTGTTGCTTGTAAGCCATTGTTGTAACGCCGCCCTGATAACAGAAGGCGATGATGACTGCTGCCTTTGCTTTCATATTAATATAAACTAATAGTTTTATTTACAGTTAAAATACGTGCATCTTTGATATTCGCGTGACTTGCGTAAATTCGCGTACTTTTCGTGCAATTTTGCTTGAAAATATGAGCGAGAAATTACGTGCTGTTTTAGCACCACTAGTTAATAAAAGGGATCCGAGCTTACTGTCGCGGCTGTGAAACACGTTTAAAGAGCGCGCCTAAAAAGCAGCGCTCAGCGGCGGTCAGAGAAGGCAGCGGAAGCGGCGGAGCAAGAAGACGCCGCCCAATCCCGGAAAGCGAGCTGGTCGGAGAGCCAGCTACGCAGCAGCGAGTCTCCAGCGCCGCCCGCTTTAAGAGCGAACGCCGCCAGCCGAGAAGACGGAGTAATTGACTATTGAGTTGAGTGAGAGCGTTAGTGACCGTGCGCCCAGTGAATTCTGCGAGGAGATCGTACAGTGTGATTTTTGATTACGACATTGCTTGTTATTGGTACATCTCCCGGACTTTTGGTTTCTAGATTTTGGTTTGTGACTCGGTACGCTCTTTGGACTTTGGAATTGTAACCTTTGTACTTTCGGCAGTTAATTACAATAAATGTTTGTGTATGTAAAGCGTGCAATTATTCTGAACATAACAATTGGCGACGAGGATAAAACTTTTTGCAAAGTTGGTTACGTGTTGTCGCCGGTAACGGAAGGCGACGAAGAAAGTGAAGTGCAACAATCTGGTATTTACTACAAGTAGAAGATGGCGAGCGCACCATCTCAATCGGATTGGGCGCAAGTGCTGCAGTTTATTCAACAGCAACAGCAACAACAGTTTATGCAGCAGATACTAGAAACGCTGAAGGCGGTGAGTCAGAACCAAGGCAAGCAACTGCCTGCGCCTTTTGACCCTTTCAAACCGCAGTTAGAGAATTGGAGTGATTACGCGGAAAGACTAGAACAACATTGGATTTTTTGTGGGGTCGAGAGTGAAGAAAATAAAAGGGCAGCGTTTCTTAGTTATGGCGGTAGTGAAATTTGCGCACTGTTAAAGAAGTTATGTACCGGGCACGAGATTAATAAACTCAAGTGGTCAGAAATTAAAATTATGTTAGACAAACATTATGAGAGGAAACCACATGTGGTCGCGGCCAGGTATGCGTTCTTTCAGTGCAGAAAGAGGGAAAAAGATACGCATGCCGAATGGATAACAGAACTGAACGGGCTAGCTAAGAACTGTGAATTTAGGTGTCAATCTGAGAGTTGTAAACAATCTTACGCAGAAACTTTAATTAGGATGTAGTAATTCTGCATACACCTCGAGGACGGCATCAGAATGCAAGCACTTAACATAGTGACCCGTCGCTGCAGGAAATCCGAAGATTGGCGACGACTTTCGAGGTTACAACTCAGGCAGCAAGGCAGATCGCGGCCGATAATCAGGTTATGCAAGCAGGCCAGGGGAACGGCGCCGCCGCGATAACAGCAGGAGTGAGAGTAAAACCTTGGAGCGCAAGATAAGAAGCCGGCCGCGGCGCCATCGATCGGTGGACACCTCCAGCTCGAGCGAGTCGAGTGACGTCAGAAGGGCACCGCGTTATCAGCAGCGATTAGATAACCAGGGCAGTGCGCGTAGTAGCATGAATGGTGGCAACAACTACAGGGCTGATAACGGAATAAGGAAGTCGTGTAAATACTGTGGGACGTCACACCAGAGGTGGCAGTGCAGGTTTAGGCAAGCACAGTGTTTCAAGTGCGATAAAGTGGGCCACATAAGGGAAGTGTGTTGGCAGGTTAAGTTAGAAAGGCGGGAAAGAAGAAAATTAGTAGAGCAAGAGGAAATGGATATCAACGCAGTGAACCAAGTGCTAAATAGTAAGGGACAAAATAGGCTGATCCTAGATTTAGAATTGGGAAAAAATAAAGTGAAATTTTTGGTGGACTCAGGCGCAACGGTTACTTTAGTAAATCTTGACACTTATAAAAAATTAGGTTCCCCCCAGGTGAAAAAAGTAGGGAAGCCAGTTTTCGGATTTGGTAGACATCCGATTAAAGTTATGGGAAAAGTGAAAATTCCGGTAGTGTATAAGAACAGAAAAGCAGTTTTGGAAGTAATTGTAGTGGACAGATATGACGTAATAAACATTCTGGGCCTAGACAGTTTCGAGAAAATTGGTTTAGGAGTCGTGATAATGTGTTCACCCTGCAACAGGAAAAACTGTCAACATTGGTAGATGAACTGAAAGATGAATTTTCTGAGGTGTTTCAGCCCGGATTAGGAAAATGCAAAAAATTTGAGGCAGAACTTAAGTTAAAAGAAAATGTTAAGCCTAGATTTTTTAAGGCACGGCCGGTGCCGTGGGCCATTAAGGAAAAAGTGGAAGCTGAGTTGAAGAGGTTAGAGGAACAGGAAATAGTTACAAAAGTGACAACAAGCAGTTGGGCTACGCCGTTAGTGGTGGTGTCAAAAAGCAATGGGGATGTGCGTTTATGTGGTGACTTTAAAAGCACGGTGAACGACCAACTAGAAATTGAGCAATATCCGATCCCCAAGCCGGAAGATTTATTTTTCAAATTGGCAGGTGGTCAGCAATTCACTAAAATAGACTTAAAAGATGCATACTTGCAAATTCCCCTCAATGAGGAAGCAAAGAAAGTATTAGTGATTAACACTCCTTTGGGGCTATTTAGATATAATAGATTGCCTTTCGGAATTGCTTCAGCAGCGGCCATTTTCCAGAGAGTTCTAGAACAGATAACGTCACAAGTGAGTGGATGCATTAACTACCTGGACGATATCATCGTAACAGGCAAAAGCAGGGAAGAACATATTAGGAACTTAAAAGAATTGTTAGCACTTTTGTCAGAGTGGGGTTTCAAAGTGAATTTCAAGAAATGTGAATTTTTCAAGCAACAGGTAACATTCCTAGGCCATGAAGTAACGGAATCCGGTATTAAGCCAACGCAGCACCACGTGGAAGCCATAAAAAACCTCCCTGCTCCCAAGAATGTGAAGGAGCTTCAAGCTTTGGTAGGAAAGATAAACTATTACAAGTTTATTAAGAACTTTTCTTCGATTACAGCCCCTTTGAATGCATTAAAAAAGAAGGGCGTTAAATTGGTGTGGTCACCAGAATATGAGGTGGCACTGGGTAAATTGAAGAAAGCTATTGTTGAAGAGACACAGCTTAACCATTATATCCCGGGTAGGGTGACCACGATTGCGACTGACGCGTCAGATTATGGAGTAGGGGCAGTATTATCACAAAAGGATGAAGCGGGTGTAGAGCGCCCCATCGCTTTCGCGTCCAAGTCATTAAACAAGCATCAAAAAAATTACTCCCAGATAGAAAAAGAGGCTTTAGCAGTAATTTTTGGGGTTAGAAAGTTCAATGAGTACGTTTATGGGTCCAAGTTTCATATTATCACGGACCATAAGCCGTTGGTGCAGTTGTTTCATATGGGTAAGAAGTTGCCGGAAAGTATGGCAAAAAAGCTGCAAAGGTGGGCTTTGTTTTTGACTGACTACCATTATCAAATTCATTATAGGCCCACAACCCAGCACGCCAACTCGGATGCGCTGTCTAGGTTACCAGTCGGTCCAGACGTGGAGTTTGATGAATCGGAAGAAGCATGCCAGCAAGTCGATCTAGAAGATTTGGGGGTGCTACAGGATTTCCCCATCACAGCCGCAACGATTGCATCAGCTACGGACCAGGATAAGGAGTTGCGGGTGGTTAGAGAATATGTGAGGAAAGGTTGGCCGAGGAGTTGCGAAAAGAGTAGCACTGCGTGGTATAATAAAAGGGACGATTTATCAGTTAAGTCAGGAGTTTTATTACTAGCTAGTGAGCAAGGAGCAAAGGTGGTGATACCGAGTGTCCTGAGGAAGCAGGTACTGGAATTGTTACACCAAGGACATTGGGGGATTGTGAGTACAAAACAGTTAGCTAGGCGCCACTGCTATTGGCGAGGGATGAACTCTGACATAGAAGAATTGGTTAGGAGTTGCAACGCGTGCCAAATGAATCAGTCCGCCCCGCGGCAGGATTGGCACTCGTGGCCGACACCTGAGGCGCCTTGGGAGAGAGTACACGTCGACTTTGCCGGTCCTTTTTGGGGGAAAATGTGGCTAGTGGTAGTTGATGCTTTGTCCAATTTCCCATTCATAGTGGAGATGGGAGTCACCACGGCCGCGGCGACGATAGATGCCTTGAGAAGATCTTCGTGACAGAGGGACTGCCGCAATCATTGGTGTCCGACAACGGACCCCAGTTCACATCAGAAGATTCTTTTCGATTCTGTAGGTCCAACGGCATCAAGCACATATGTGCACCGCCTTTCCACCCTCAGTCTAATGGGGAGGTGGAGCGGTGCGTTCGCACCTTTAAAACGGCAATGCGAAAGGCGAGGGACGCCGGAGCTGAGAGGAGCAGGGCGCTGATGCGGGTGCTGGCAACATATAGGACGCTACCTGACCTGAAGGAAGAGCCCGGCAGAAATTCTGCATGGCCGGCAGCATAGGTCGCTGCTGTCATTGCTAGTACCAGGTAACAGTCACAAGGAAGAGGAGTTGCAGCCGAAATTCCAGGTAGGCAGCAAAGTTTATTGTACCTCGTTTAAAAGGAACCTGCCTGGTGGCCTGGAGTAGTTATAGGAACCCGAGGAAGTAAAGTATATGAAGTTTTGACATATAGCAGAACGGTGGTGAGACACCAGGGACAATTGCGCCCCAGGTACACGCTGGAGCCGGTAGACACATTAGGAAGAGGCTCCGAAAGGAGTATAGGAGAGAGAGCTATGAGAGAACTGATTCGTGACGCCCCATTACAGGAACAGCCCACAGAGCCGCCGCCGCCCACGCCGGAGCTTCCGGCGGTAGCACCAAGGAGGTCCACAAGACGCCGTGTACGTTTTGCACCGTACACGACGCTTTCAAGAGGGGAGGTGTCGCGGCTGTGAAACACGTTTAAAGAGCGCGCCTAAAAAGCAGCGCTCAGCGGCGGTCAGAGAAGGCAGCGGAGGCGGCGGAGCGAGAAGACGCCGCCCAATCCCGGAAAGCGAGCTGGTCGGAGAGCCAGCTACGCAGCAGCGAGTCTCCAGCGCCGCCCGCTTTAAGAGCGAACGCCGCCAGCCGAGAAGACGGAGTAATTGACTATTGAGTTGAGTGAGAGCGTTAGTGACCGTGCGCCCAGTGAATTCTGCGAGGAGATCGTACAGTGTGATTTTTGATTACGACATTGCTTGTTATTGGTACATCTCCCGGACTTTTGGTTTCTAGATTTTGGTTTGTGACTCGGTACGCTCTTTGGACTTTGGAATTGTAACCTTTGTACTTTCGGCAGTTAATTACAATAAATGTTTGTGTATGTAAAGCGTGCAATTATTCTGAACATAACATTTACCGAAATAGATCTTCGCTTTATATTTTTATTTTGAGAAATTATTTCTTACTTAATATTTCATTTTCATATTATAACTGACAATATTGTGTCTAAAACTATGTGGAAAACGATTATATATTTCTTTTTTCAATATCATCTTCGGAAGTTTCCTGATTTTTAACTAAATTGCAATGAACTTGAAACTTGAAACTAATATCTAATTTCAAAAGCTGCTGATTCAGGTACTCCACCATTGCTCCGCCTGAATGATCTCGCCCATTTTCTGGTATGTGAGAGGGGAGGCGGCATAAGGAATAAAGGGGGAATTGTTAACAGCCGGGTGTGAAGAAATCTCAACAAATATCTTGTTGGAAACGATGTCTCAACATCCCACTTGAAAAGGTTAGAATAGAATAGAATATTTATTATGCTACTTAAAATTCATAGAAATATTTCTAGTATTGTATTTATTTATATATTCTAGTATTGTATTTTAAAATTTACATATTTCTTAATATAATTTTACAAAATTAATACTGACCTACTAATATAATGCTAATATCACTGGACACGAATCTAATTCTGATCTAATATAAAATAAGAGTAATAACAATATAAAATAATTAATTTGATTGTTAACTTTTTTTAATACAATTTCTTTAATCTACGTTTAAAATGTGACATTCTGAGGATAATTCCAGCACTGTTGCAAGTAATTTGTTCCAATTTTGTATTGTTCTGTTCTCAAATTAGAATTTGAGATGATTTTCTCCCCCATACGTCACATACAGTTTTTGACTGTTTTTGACTAAATAAATAAATTTTAATTTACCTGAATCTGTTCTCTTTGCCAAATTAGTGAACCACGATCCTTCCGCGCGACGTATGTTGTCTTTGATAATGTTGCTGGCACTTCCTTATGTACGATTATCTCTTATTGATTGAATAATGCACAAAGTCACGATTTCTCTCTGCGTTTTTCAAAGGTTCCCACGATATAAATTCAAAATTAGAACACCCTCTCCTAACAAATTTTGCTGCACTGCCGCACAAGTATACTTTTCGAGAGATTTTATTTGCTCTATGCCCTATTTGACCTATTAACTATGTTTCCGGAAGATATAACATTTGCTGTATGTGTTTGTGTAATATGCCCTGTATTTTTATCGATTAGCAACTTACCTTCATGAAGATCCAAATTTAAGGATGACAGTTAATACAGAATAATACAAAAATTGCAAAACTGCAAGAAAATGGTTTAATTGCAACAAGTACCTTTCATAAATATAAACCTTAGAAGAACACAACAAAACAAAGTTCCGTGTTGGCACCAAAATCTCAAGACCCACATCCGGAAGCGACACACTTCTCGCCTGGGATTTTGGAGAAGGCTGTCCCCACTGGATGCCGCGGAGAGCGCTCGCACTTGGGCAGAAGTTGGGCGCCATTTTCGGGTATTGTCTTCCGGGCGGGCGGCGCGCCATCCCGGCCGCAATTGCCAAGGGGCCTCATCGCCTTTCCGCCCACGCAGACAAGTTCCTCAATCAATAAACCGCGGCACCACGTGTCCCGCGCCTTCACGCCCCGGCCCCCGCCCCCTCCCGGCACAACACGTGGCATGCCCTACATAGGTCAGCGCAGGGGTGAACAAGGGGGTGCAGAGTGCACCAGCCAACCTCCTCACGAACTACTACTTTGTCTTTTATTTCATTGCGATTTTTTCTAAATGACGAATGTTTAGGCTGCCAATAGTAAAATCAGTTACTTTCAGTGCGGGCGCCATGTGTTAAAGTTTTTTTTTTTTTTGCGCTAGTGTTAAAAGTGAGATGATGGTCAAATGTTCAGGTAAAACGGTCAATGCAACAATGAAAACAAAATATTTTCGTCTAACCGCAACAGCTTGTTACTGACAGCAACTGACCTCATTGTAGCATAGTCCGTAACTAAGTGATTTGAATACTTGAATTAAAGTAAATGAATGTCAATAAGGCTGCTGGATGACGCACGTGGTACAAGTTGTTTAATTTCGCTCGTAGGATTCGACCTGTCGGTCTCGCGCCGCAGCCTTTCCTACTGGCAAAATGAAATGCCACCTTTACCACTCGTACCACATGTAACTATTGCTCAGTAATATCTAAATGTTATTTTTGACATAATAACATGACTAAATGCAATATTTTGTAGATTCAATTTCTGAGATTGAAACCCTCAGTTCAATGTTTTTGCAGGTCAAAACACACAAATATCTTTCGTTCGGCAGTGAACAGTTGTAAAAGTTTCTTATCAAAACTAATAAGGAAAACGTGTAAATCGATTCGCCAAGTGAAGAAAGAGGTAGAATATTTCTTTCTCAAGAGATAGATAAAGATCTTTCTCAAGAGTTCAAAATTGTTTTTGTTGTTTATTTTGTATTTTTGAGATTCGAATCAAAGGCACTTTTTAAAAAAATTAACTAAATGCACAATTATATAGATAATATAAAACGATTAAATGTAACAATGGATTTGATTGCAGCTACAAAAATACATTTTTTCAGCAAACTTCATTCAAAAGAGTGGAACGTACCGGTTTCCTCATTTAAAAAATCCAAATCCAAAATCCAAAAAAAACATTGTCGTTCATTACCAGAGATCGCGAAAGAGCTGTATTTTTGACCGGAAATCTTGCTATTGTCAAAGGTGTTTTAAATCGAACACCGTTAAGTTCTAATGTGTTTAGTATGCTGCTATTTTTGTCTCAATGTATGCACTTCTGATTGCAAATTTGATGTTTTCTCAACCGGTGCGTTAACCGCTCGATCGCATTTACACCCCCATCGTTAATTCAAGGCCATCTTTCAAGCAAATCCTGTAGCCCATCACACTGCATAGAGTTATTAAATTGTGTTGCATATAGTATCATAAGTAGTACGTGAAGAATAAAACGTCGCTAATAAATTCATATTGTTGATGAGGAACGTGCTAACTAAATGTCCTACAAATGTTCTTGTATACAAAGAAAGCACTATCGATCTCTGTTTTTCACCTCGTGACTCGCTGAGAAACCTGGAGAAACCATAGTGTGTTTTATGCTGAAAACGTAAAACAATCGTTAGCAACATTGATGAAAATCAATATGTTGCATCGGAAAAGCTGAAAAAACTTTTGCGCAATATCATTTTGGAAAGAGAACCCTTGTGTGTGCACTCCTTCAAAGCTCTTGAGGCATCTACGTACTAGAGGAGGGGCATCTGCCGGCCGCTGAACAGAGGCGAATTTTCACAGAAGCAAAGAAGAGTCTAGAAGGATTTGCTCTTCGGAAATTGGAACAACACAGATCGATGATGATGTGAACCTGATGACAAAGGACACTGATGTTGTGAATCTGTTTTCAAAAAATAGTATGTATATGTAACTAACTAATTTTTCCTCAACAGTTCATGTGGATTTGTCATGTTATGGTATAAAAACATGTAATATATTTGTACCTAAATATGCACAACTTGTTTTGCACCTAAACATACACTTATTTTTAATACTTTTAGCCCCTATTTTATCACCTAAATTAAGAAATGTTTGCACCAAAAGTCCGACCTCTAATTTTAACATTATCTTCGCTTCGAGTATTATTCACCTGTTATAATTCACCTTTACTTTCTTTCACATTCTTGTTTCATTTCAGTGTTTCTTTAATTTGTTTTTCAATGAGATACGGTAGAATGTCCCATTGCTTCTTTCATTTTTCTTACGAGGAATCCGCTGATGCCAGCCACGACGTCTGGACTTCTCTTCCGAGGACAACACGCGGCGCGACTTGGCTTCGCGAGTGGATTTGGAAGCCCCCAGCAGCAGACACTGCTCCATTTCTGGTGGCCCACTGGTCGCTGAGATGGTTTGAAGCGGACTCGCCTTGTTCCAAAATGCAGTTGCGGTGCCAAATTAAACTAGTAGCGCCGCAACAGCACAAAATTTCTCTCGTCATTTGAAAGTTTTACCTTTTTTGAAACTTCAGAGAGTTTAAAGAAAATGACACCGGCGCAATTTTTTAAGTCTCCTTTTCTGTATTCGAAGACATTGAATCGAACAATTTGAAGCCATTTTTGAGAAAGTTTTTAAAATGCTGTTGAGTCTTGATGTAAAATTTCCCTCAAAATCAAAATATTCACTTGAAACTCGCAGGACATTTGGTTCGGCGAGATAGATGGCAGAATATAAATTTTAGACAAAACTCGTCTGCAAAATCGGTTTAGGCGCAAACGTAGACCACAGACAGCTCTTTTCGCCGTCAATTTAATGGAATTCCACCAAACATGGTTTCTGACTACACATGTTAGAGGGAGTAATTTACACAGAGGAACAGATTTATCCTTTTTTGTAGTTACCAGAATCCAACAAGGCGAGTTTTTATGACCAAAAATCGTCACTTTCGCAACAGCATTACAATACTTTCTCTTTACTTCTCCAGTGGACATATTGTGGCAGAAAGTAAGTTTGCGTGAAGTTTGACTTGATTATTTATTTACTTTAGAAGCTTTTTCGGCTAGCGTTTATGTCTGATGTTTACATTTACGTCAGTCACAAATTATTTAATATATTGGTTGAACTTTGACCCGTGCGAACGTTCTGCACTTTGTAAATCAGTATTTTAAAATACAAAATACTTGGTCATGGAACCCGTACTGCGATTGGATAGACTTTGAACTTGGTGTTACAGCGTTATACAACTCGTATAATGCGTAGTTAAACAAGCAAGTATTATAAGTATGTTTGCATGTATGTACAGGTATATATTTATTTGGATTTTAAGACCGGATTGATACTTTCGCCAGCTAGCGGTGTTCCCGGGCCCGGGCCCTGGTTTTATTTATCATCCTCCTGGGGTAAGGGCGAGCATGACGGATTCTCTTCTCGTCATCGATCGTAAGTGGTCCTTTTATTTCACATCACAACTACAGCAACTGAGACGATTCTAAGAGACAGTTGCAGCCCTATATTTGCTCCGACCGAGAATCGAAGCCGCGATCGCAACACCGAAAGCTAGCACGCTTATCATGCCCCACCCGAGGAGTTAATATTGTTAAGCGATATTAACAAACAGAAATATATATATATTCATTTATTTATTTATTTATTATTCTTAAACAGATTGTAATTCTTACAAGAGAAATAAAATATCAGTTCCATCTGAGACACCGAGCAGTGCAGAGGTCGAGCTCTGCTGCCGTTATCAGTGTCAGTTGTATAACTAGTGTTGTGTTTCCGAGTGTAGTGAAAGATAAACTGCAACCGTGTGAGTTTTAAGTGGTGAGTACGTGTGGGAGAATTATTTCTGAGTGCCATCAGTATTTGCCGGACTACAAGGTAAATTGCCAACGCTTGATATTGATAGGAGGGGCGAGCCTTGGGTCTCCCAAGTGGAATCTCCTCCATCGTTACCCGAGGCCATCTCGTCGGTGCTTTTAACCGCTCACCAGTGCGTTCCTATTCCAATCTGCAACGACATAAATTTAAACATAGTTTAAAAACCTAATACTCGTCCTGACGCAATCACATCTCCAGAACCTAGAATTCAAGCCTTGGAACACGAAATACTATTTCTACAACAGTTTCAGGAACTTCAACGGCTACTTCAGCAAAATCTTTTCCAAAATCCAAACAGTCCAAATGATGTTCCTAGTGAGTTACAAAATTCTACTCAAAATAGTGCATCCCATGTAAGTGAAAGTTCTCATCAATGTGATTATAATAGTTCAAAACGTAAACGAGGAATGTGCAGCGAATAAAATACATGTTCGCAAGATTCACCACCTGAATATAATATTCCCACTGCCAACCCCTTTGAAGACCTTCATGAAGTTACAGATGAGTCTAGTAGTACTATTCCAAACTTCAAACCTGCCAAAAATTCCCCCAATAAATATTAGTAAAACTTTAGGGACGCTAAGAATTTTCAACATATTTATCTTAGAAATTAAGCAAGTACTAAAAAATAGTGCTTAAATTAAAAACAGCGATGTTTATGTATTCTTCCAAACAACAGAAGGCTACAGAACATACAGAAAACATTGTGACTTAAATAACATTCATTACTTTACTTATAGAGATCCATCTAAAAGAGAACTTTCATCTGTTATTTATAACATACCAATTTCGTATACAAACGAAAAAAATAACGTTAGAATTAGGTTAACATTCTCAGTAAATAGCGTTTACAGTCTCTTTGGAAGTAAAGAGAAGCCTTAGAAATATGTGCAGGGGAACTCTTAGACATTGATCAGAGTATGGAGATAATTAAATAAAGAAAATTATTCAATGGTGTTGTAAAAGTTAAATTTCGAAACAAAATTAACCAACCAATTGAATGAAAAAATTGTCAGTTATTTAATCATACACAAGTGAATTATAAACTGGAACCAAGATGTGTTAGATGTAGAAAAAACCATCATTACACTGATGTAAAAACTAAAAACTCTCCACCTCAATGTTGTGAACTGTCTTGAAAATCACACAGCTAATCAAAGAGGATGTAGATTCTTCAAAAATATTTATTCAAAACCTAGTTAAAATCCAATCGAAAAAACAGTCCAAAATCCATTATGTCTCAACCCCACTCAAAAACGACATCAATACTGCCAAAGACTAACTAGAAATTTTAAAACTCCTCCTTCCCCTTCTCTTCCTCCTGTGATTAATAATTTACAGAATTTTCTCTATCTACGTAACAAATTCACAAACGTATCTTAAAATACGAGTAACTTTGTTCCATCCCCTCTACTACAATCGATTTTAATAAATATATTTCAAGTATAACAACTCAAATTTTAAATATATTAGTTCCACAAATTAGGAACTAATAATAGAAGTATTACCAAGAACAATGAATAATGGATACCATAAAATAAAATGATTAAACAGAAATGCTAACGGACTATTTCGTCAAAAAAATGAATTCAAACATTTTCTAAATGACCAAAAAATTGATATAGCGTACATTACTGCAACACACCAAAACAGTGTTAATATTTCAAATTATGTCACATACAGAGAGGATAGAGCCCTGACACTGGTGGTGGAGAAGCAATTCTAATCAAAAGATAAATCAAACATTCACAAATATTTGTACCTTACCTCCAAGGAATTAGAATAACAGCAATTTCGATAAATTTATCATCGGAAAATTAACAATTATAGTACTTTACAACCCCCCCATACAACTAAAAACAGTCTAGGACTACTCTTCAGTAATAATGATAATTGCATTTGGACAAATTGTGTTTATGATATTCAAATCGTAAAATTATATTAAAATATTCAATTTTTTATCAATTTCGGCATGTACTATCATTGACTACCATCCTAGGTTATCATTGACTATCATGTACTTCGGCAGATACTTTCATTTCGCCGTAATGCACCTTGAAAAATAATATGTTTATAATCAATTTTCTCCCTATTTATAAATATATCAATTTGCAAATTGCAGGACGTAAAAGAGGATATAAAAAAACGAAAGAAATGTGATGGTCATAATCGCCCTAAAAAGACGAATTTAGCGCAATTAAATTGTCCACATAATTTGTTTACAAGCAAAGTGCTTTTTAAGCGTATGTGTCAAGCAAAAGCGTGACATTGGAGAACTGTTTTTTCAGTATACCTGTGTTAAGTTCACACAAATGGGGTCATTGAAAGATGTTAACTTCCTATAAACAATTACACATATCTCAAGAACGAAATATATTAGCACCAATTGGATTCCGGGATTTCGTATCGCGTTTAAATGCCATTCAGATGAGACATTAAAAATTTTGCAACATTTGAAAATTTATAAACAATTTCCAACTTTTGTAAATTAAGGGGGAGAGTCTCCCGATGTTCCAGAGCCGAAAACCCGAATTAACAACTTTGCAACAATTTATAATATTATATACAAATTCGATACATGCATATGAACGGGCGGGAAGGCTCCGCAAATTGTGCCTGAAATTAACTTCTCAAAATAGCAGTTTGACAGGAATTACAAATAGAAAAGTTAAAATAATTGTTGTTAAAATACTAAATATTTACTGGTCTATTGACAGTACTTCTGGGCGGAAAACTCCCCATAGAAATATTTTTTCGTCGTGGCGTACGCGCAAGCAAAATCTCTCCTTCGACAGGAAAATATGACGATATTTCCGCCTCGTACGTAAACGAACTAGCCCTTTGCCCCTGAGACAGCATTCGTTTTACGCCTTGTGATTTTGGACGAATTACAGACAACTGTGGTTCTACCTGCTAGCGATTGGTCAACGCATCCCTCCCCCTGGCCGCGGGGTGTACAAGTTTGTCGGCGAGACTGTACTCATATTTTATGTGATTTTTTGTAGCGAGCTGTTGATACTGTCACCTGATAAATATGACTACTATGTCGAATCTTATACTTATCGGCGTTTGCTGCAAATATATCCCCGCACTTAAGTAAGTCATTTTGGACAAACACCAGTGTTGACAAATCAACAGGGAAGGAAATGATAAAATTCCTAGATTAATAAAGAGGCTTACAAGAATCACGTGTGTTCGTACAAATCTTTTTTGTAATCTAAAAGTCTGGGAGTTATAAGATGTATTTTTCCAGAATATAATGTCATATCTCAGGCAGAAATGAACATTTATAAAGTACACTCAACGAACATGTCTCGCCGCTAGAAAGGATAACTACCCTCACATTCTCAAAAGAAGTTACTCATCTGTGGAAAGAAAAGATATCTGGAAGCAGTGGTCATGGGCGGTTAAACTGCAATCATAATATTAATGTCTTTCCGGGTCTCTTAGACCACCTGCGTGAGCTGTCGGGTTAAGATATTTTATCCATAGGTAAATTATTCGAAGGGCCATATTCATAGTCGTCACTTGTAGGATAAGAAAATACTTAAACTATAAGAAGTTACTTTTGATAAGGAAATGCTTATACACATTTGGTATTCATAGACGAGCTGTACTCGTGGCTCATTGCAATGTTGCAAGCCTTTCACCACTGATATCCGGGTTCGATTCCCGTTGAATCTCATGTGAAATTTGTTCCAACAAAACGAGTTCTGCTGCTTCACAAGGGCTAGTCCAACCCCTGTGAAGTGTCCTAAACCCTACCCCTATCTCTATTCCTTCCTAATTCAGGCCGCTGGGTAGTGACGCAGGAGCGCGCGGAAGGAGGTACGCGGAGATGCTACCTGGCGGTCCTCTTGACAACCGACTGCGACGAGACGCGATAATGTTAACGGAGGATTACTCCAGCGCTGTTAGTAATGGGAGGAAGAAGCGCAAAGCGCAAAGCGCTCAATGCCCCCCAAGGGGCTTGGAGACGCGTTGCGTCAAACGAGACGCAAAAAAAAAGACGATACTTATAATAAGTACGATGCTAGCAGCGTCTCGTGTGGCAACAGTGTAATTGGCAGTTTCACAGCCACTTGAATCCTGCCAAGAGCGCTCCATCAAACTGGCCGTGAACTACCATATGCGTACGCCCGTGAGGTAACTTAACCTACACAGTTTAAATATCTTTTTATTTATTTTACGTCAAAAAAGCAGTGAAAAACTGCGTATGACGTGCTATGGGGAAAAGTGAATTGTGTTCCCCTTTTTAAAAATTCTGTGATCCCTACACTAAGTCATATACTACTTAAATTTTGAGAAAAAAAAGCTCCCATGTAATAAAATCTATTTTCAAGGATAAAAAGGCAATAAATTTTGGCTCTTATCCATGTTGTCCTAGTAATAGTTGTCCATGTACTAGTCCATGTTGTAATAGTGCCAGTAACTTAAAAGACTTAAACGTGGTGAAATCAGTAAATATCTAGTTAGAGGTGGTTTTAGACACCAATGTTACCAAAAAGTGTACAACAAAAGTCTTAGTAAAACGAGATTTTTTCTTAAATTCTTGATCGTTGTGCATTTTCAACGGGTTTTGCATGTCACGTAAATATCGCTTGTTGCTACAAAGAAAGATGCCACTGTAAAAATCCTTATAATCTTTGAAATAGTCGTCCATTCCATTTCTTTCAAATTACACAATTTTTAACGCATCAAGAGAGGCTTCACTTATAGATATAAGTGAAAGTTGGACCTTCCTTATAGTGATAAGGATTTTCTTATGTGGATGGATAAGTTGCTACTATGAATTGGAAATCGTTATAAGGAACTCCTTAAGGTTTTCCTTATTATAAGTCACGACTATGAATATGGCTCTAAAAGTTGCAACGGAGCTCATTTTTTCTGTGAAATTGAATGTATTCAAATAGTCTGTTAAATACAAGGTTTACAAGGTTATTCTTTATTTTAATTAGTTAATAATTGAAGAATTCATAAAACATCCCGAATGAAATATTTCGTATACAAAGCGTGAAATCCTGAAAATCTATACATGACATAAAAGATAAAGAACAATTTTGAGAAAGTAATAACTTAAAAAGTCACTTTGACAAGAATCTATATATTTAAAAAAAATAAGGTATTCTGCCATGGCTTCGTTTAGAGCTTCTACTGAACGATTGTTGTATTTTTTCTTTTAAAAAAATTTATTGTTGTGAATATCAATTGTTTTCTTTAAAGGGGGCGTTTCAAACCATATCAGAGTTCATAGATGCCTTTTTTTTTTTTAAGGTTTTTTTGTGTTGACAGTTTGCATGTATTTGCTTCTGTGGTGTATTTTGTAGAGAACATTCGCACAGTGGGTTTTGCTCGGTTGTACTGAAGTAGTGAAGTTGTTTACAGGTTATGTCGAATTCCGAATCGTTGTCCACGCGCCCCAAAAGACGCAAACGTACATTAACTGGACGCAGGGAAAGAGAAAGTCAGCGTAGGTGTCATGATAGTGAGGTCATTTCGTTTTCTATTGGATCATTGTCTATGAAATGTCAGTTCTGTTCTCCTTTGTACTTTTCATGAGAGAGAAATTGTGCAAAAGATTTACTGTGTGTTGCTTAAATGTGAAAATAAGTGTACCTTCGAGCAATATGCCCCAAGAAATCAAACAGTTGTTTATATGAGATGACACATCAAAAAACTTTAGAAATAATATCCTTCAGTATAATAGTGCTATATCTTTTGTGCCGATATTGCATTGCCACCTGGTCATGGCCCATACGTGTTCAAAATTTTGGGAACTCCTCATCACAGAATATCTTCATTATACCCTCAAGATCCAAACAATGCAATATATTGTGAACATTAGTCTGGGTACAGTATTTTACATTTATCTCAGATCTCACCGTCAAATTTTGACGGGTTCTCACTAGTATTACTTAAGTATATTTACAAATTCTTTCAATCAAGTAAGTATTTGAATAAAAGGAAGTACTCATTTTTTACTTTTTACTTATTAAAAATAGGTTTCGAGCAATGTATGTAGTTTTTCTTTAAAGAATGGGAAAAGATGTTAATTTTGATTCGTTATCGTAAAGAAAAGTAAATATTCTACGAGACTCATATTTTCTAAAATATCTCTTTTAACGCTGAATATAATGTGAATACTCAAATCTTGCATAAACGAGTTGAAAGTAGTTTAAGAAAGAGTTCCAATTGAATTACTTAAATGAAGACACCTGCTATTCATTTTCAAGTGCTATTCATTGAGGACATTAATGTTGTTTTATAAACTGTTGTAATTAAATGTATGTATTTGCCTCAATATAAATACTGGAATATGTAACCTAGCGTTGAAACTGAAATATGGCTCGTCCACTTAGTTTTTGAATATTTTGACAGCTTGAAACACGAGCCGAGGTCGAATGCTGTTGTTTGCTGGCTGAGGCGTTTGGCAGTTGGGAAGTCGATCTTTGCTCAAGGGAGAGCATTGACGTTTCGTCCCAGGCGCCTCGCTCTCCAGTCGTTGGGCAGCAGCGCCTCCAGCGACGACAAAATAAAGCCATGCAGACGTCTTCACTGCACTCGTTCTTGGCACAATGCAATAGTCTGGATTTTTTTACTTGGTGAGCTCCAAGGGGATTCGTCTTCGGCAAGTTATCCTAGTTATGTAAAGTAGCTGCTCCAATTTTGCCAGTGCACAAGAAATGTTCGACAGTTGGACTCTGTTGAAAGTTATTTTTGTCTCTGTTTGCAGAGGTCTGCGAACTCGGATGTGTTTCCTTCTTGATACGAGTAGTTCCGATAGGGTGATGTCGGTGTCTCTTTACTTTAAAATGTCTGCTACGATACCTTCATGAAGTGTGAAGGAATTCAATAAGATGGAGAAAAGCACTCCGGTATTTTACTAATGAATTTCTCTCACCATTGCAAGTACCTACTCCTCTAGTGAACACGAATTTTGTAAGAGATATTTTAAAGGAAATTATTACTATTCGAGGAGGTCAGAACAAAATCTCTACAATTGACAGTGACAAAATGGTAAAAAAGCATCTTAAATTTAAAGTGTGAATAGAAAATTAGTGACGTTTCCTGACAAAAAGAGTGATTGCATTAAGACATACCTAGAATGTAATTCTAAATAAAAATACTCCATCAATTAAAAATCCTTAACAGATATTTTCTTTAATAAGTATTAACTTAATTTTTATTTTTTGTAATTTCCCTTCTCTTCTGTGTAATTTCAAGCACATTACTAATCGTTATCACTTGGAAGAACGTTGTCCTCAGTAATAGTTTTCTCACAACCCTACGTTTATCTAATTTCTCTTCTATTGTTGTGTAGGCATTTGTCTTCGAAAAATATTTTCAAAAATATCTATTAAACTGATGACGTAATTATTTTAACTATTGCACACTTTTGTACTTTAAACTTTTTATTTTCATTATTTCTGAATACTTTTTTGGAGGTTTACCCTAAATGGATTACATGTCCCAATTGAAGTAATGTTTTCCTGGTAGTGAGGCTTCCTTATTCAGGATTTCTTTGAATAGTATTTTATTAGTTAGTCTCAGCTTTTTCATTGCATGTCCAACGTCGAAAACTTATTCCCTTGTTCATATTTTGTTAAAATGATTTAATTTATTTTGAGTTCAGTAATTTCATGATGGAAAGTCATCATCATAATTCATTTCTTGACTGCGATAGTCTTATGTTCGTTATATCCCTTTCATCTATAGAGACGGAACATCTGGATAACTCTTCTATGCCTGTCCATTAAATCAAGATCTTAAGTCACACTCCTTATACTGCGAGCCACAGTCGTGTGCGGTACAAGCCGTAAGGCCAGCACCCGACCTGAGACGTCTTGGGGGGGTGGCGAACACAAATCACCAGATGGTCGACTAGCTCAGTATAGACGTCCCAGTGTGGACACAATAAATAAAAAAATAGGGGGAGGGTCGTGAAGATCGTTTATGGATTGGATGCAAAATTACAAACAACTCGGGTGAGAATCACTTTTCACTAAATTCAGAATATATTCAAAAATATTTGCTGCTATGACAAATACATACAATGGCACACAAAAAAATCAAATACAGAATACTCTTGACTGAAAAAAAACACACTAATAACACAATACACAATTTCCTACTTTCATCTACAACCCAATTGTTTAACAAACACACTTTCAGAAATTCGAAAGAATCGTTAAAATATTACTTTACAAAATTTGAAAGAAACACACATTGAAAATCAAAAATTAATACTTTTCCTTAACATTACTTTTACAACAAAAGGAAACTCTTTCTCTCTCTAAAATCCAGAGAATTACTATTATTATAATTATACTCTTACACAAACTCTTAATCACTATATTACAATATTTGATCTTGAAATCCTTTTGAAAGAAAGATTGATTCTGTTCTCACGTATTAGAAGTCGGAAACAAATGTACTTTTACTTTTCTTATCTTTTAAGCGTGGTAAATCTGTTACCCTCCCTTTCTTTCTACGTGACAGATACAGAATGAGCTTTCTTATTAAACTGAATCACTCCTATCCCTACAAAAACAGTTTATTTGGAACGACCTTACTGTGTTCTCGGCCGCGTAGAGCAGTCCACTTTGCTTCCTTCTACACCTTTCCACCGAGCTGCTTCGGCCTTGAAGCGTCGTGGCCTCGGGTTGAGAACGCCGTTGCTCCCTCAGAAATCGCCTTCTTCGTCTCGTTCAAGTTTTATATGCTTGAATACTCTCATATGAATTTTACTTTATTTTCGATTACAGTTAATGACCAACTGGATATTCAGAGTGAAAATGAATCCAGAGATCACCCCTTTTTATATGAGCACCAACTTCAAGAGAGTATTTAAATATACGAAAAGCATGTGAGAGAAAAAAAAACTGGAAAGAGAAATGAATGCAAGCTATTAATTACTGCCATCTATTCAAAATTTCTCTCCCTAATTCTTCCATCATAAATTCATAACATTTCTTATTATCTTTCTTCTAAGATTATGTTTAAATCAATTTATAACAGAATAATTACCTCTTCGGGTCTTCTAGAAGAGTTTTCCTCGAAAAAGTTGCAAATCTGAAATCCGCTGCAATGTCACTTCCTGGGGTACCGTTTTCCATACGTCCGCCCAGTTCAGCTGCTACCTTCAGAAAGAACTTTTTCTTTCATCCGACCTCCGGTCTCGCCCTTGGTCTAAGGTGGCGGTCTCTCTTGTTTTAAATTCTAATTATCATTCCAAATATCCATCCGCGTTGGCGCGTTCAAAATATTCTTTCCCTGGCTTTCTTAAGGCGATATGTGACACGTTTTCGGAATCTAAGAAAACGGGCGGTCACATAACCCCTTCTTTCGAAAAAAAAGATTTTATGGAATTTGATTTCATATGCCTTAAAATCTTTTCACTAAAATTTATGCTCTTCTTTTTTTCTTGATTCTAGAACGTCGAGCAATCTTGTTCTCTTCCCTCTTGTACTCTTACTCCTTTTCTTCTTCCTCATCTTCCTTCTTCTTTTTCCTCCTTCTTTCTTCCTCTTGTTTTTTTCTTTTTTCTTTTTACATGATTCTTGTCGGTTACTTTATCTGTTTGTTTCATCTTTTGCCATTTATTCCATTCTTTAAATGGTCGCAAACTGTGAAATTGTACTTTCCGATTGTCTTCCCACTTTCATCTAGTGTGCTTTCGCAGCAACGGAAGAAATATTTCAATGTGCATGGCGAAATTAGGAATAAATCTCGTAATAATTGACGCAACCTAACAAACTTTTAAGTTGTTTCGTGTTTTTTGGCGGTGCAATTTTATCTATCTCTCGCATCTTTTCCATATTCATTTTGACTCCGTTAACTGTCACATCATAACCCAGGAACTTAACTTGTTTAGTGCAGAAATTACTTTTCTCCAAATTCAGTTGTAAATTATTTTCAATCAGACGTTTCAACAAAATATCTAGCTTAGTCATGTGTTCTTCAAATGTCTTAGAATACACAAGCACGTCATCAATATAGATAAAAACATCGCTAGACATCTCTCTGCAATGATATTATCTAGACATTGTACAAGAGCAGATGCACTGTTCTTGAGTCCAAATGGCATTCTTTTGAAGACATACGAAATTCCCGTGAATAAATCCTGTATTGTCAAATTTTCAGGTGCTATCGCATTTCCCATACGATGCAGTGAAGTCGTTGAACTCAACCACTTGATGCCGGATAATTGATTAGTTAAATCTCTACACGCAACGGTCTGTCTCTGTACGGAAAGGTAACTTGATTCAATCGCCTTGCATCTAAACACAACCTTATCTTCCCATTACTCTTTTCTGAGCACTATCGGATTTAGATAAGAGGTTTTGGGATTTCCCAGGATGATATCATCTTGACCATGGTAGCAATGAGCTTATCCACATCTTCCTTATGTTTTTCGGGAATGACATATTGGTAACCCGTGAAGGGTGTTTTATCGGGTTAATTCTATTTCGAATTGAAAATTTTTTACTGGATTCTTGTTTTTGCAAAACACCTTTGATTCCTAAGTAATACTTCAGTTAACTGTTTTTCTGATATGCATTGAGATTATCGTTACAGTTCATCATCAAATGAGATTAATTCGATTGATAATATCGCCACCTCTTCTTCACTAGATTGTTCTATTTGGTTTGCGGCGGGATGGCGTGTCGAAACAAACCTTTCTAATTTTCCGACTCATGTCCCAGATGTACTTGGTCCTGATTTCTGGGTTGAAAAACTCCTCTATCAATAGAATTTTTCTATTTCATCCCTGGACGAGGTCCTGTCTTGTCTAGTATAAGTTTTTTTCTTGTAATGTTTCGGTTTGTAAGTTTCTCCTGTTTCTGGTTTGCTTACATTATGTTGTTGCTGTCTCTATCTTGACCATTTCCCGGGACCATTAGCATTTGCCCTGCTTTCTGAAACCCTTTTCATTATACACGAAAGTGGCATCATACAACCTTAAGCGCGTTAAATTTTTCAGTGGACATTGGTAGAGATTCTTAAGCAAATTTTGGTCGGGGAAGGGAAAATGACGTATTAATAAACAGACAATTTCTTCATCCGGTATCGTGATTACATAATTTGAAACAAGTAATTTTCCCCGTTGCATATTCCTGCATGGACATCTCCCTTCTTCCACGTACCATACATTACGTTAACTTTAAAATTGATTTGGGTTTCGTTATTCCAATATCTCGAATAAAATTTTTCTTTGAGTTCGGCCATAGTTTTGGAAACTCTCTAAACTATCTGCCCAGATTCGTGCATTACCCTGCAACATCTGATAAACGTTTCGAGTTTTCTACTGCCCGGAAACAATTTAAAGAAAAGAAATTATCTACTTCTTTCATAAATACACATGGATTTTCATCTCCCACTGCACTGAAATTGGAGTACCGCAATGAAACATACGGGGCTGAACACTCCCTCCACTTGATGGTAATTTTAATTGATTTTCGTTCTACTACTTCATTCTTATATGCATTAATTTGATGTTGTAGAACGCCATCCTGTTCAGAAAGAGCCTTTATTCCACTATCTAATTTATTAGCTTGAACCTGAACTTGTTCAGTAACAAATTTTCTGGAATTTTTCTACTCCTTGTTCTACCTCAATCTGCCTGTCGGATACGGCGGTTATAAGATCCGATTGTGTTTCGATCCTATTTTCAAATTCTTTCGTTACTTGATCCACTTTTCTTCTAATTCAAGTCCAGCTCCGTGAATTTTTCCCCTAAGTTCTCGTGTTCCTGTGCTAATTCTTGTTGAACCTCGCTCTTAAATTCGACCTTCCACTGCTCCGCTAATTCAGTAAACTGTGCTTTTAAATTTTCTTCTAATTTTCTATTTTTTTCTTCTAATTTCGTGTCAATTCCGTGAATTTTGTTTCCAATGCATTTATTGCCGAGGTTATTTTCCTAATTTGGTTTCCAAGTAGCCTTGTTCTCCTCTAGTTTAGTTTCCAAAGTAACCTTTTTTTAGTTTTTTCCAATGCATTTATTGCCGAATTATTTTCCTCTAATTTAGTTTCCAAAGTAGCCTTGTTCTCCTCTAGTTTAGTTTCCAAAGTAACCCCTAATTTTTTTATGGTTTCCTCTGTTTTTTCATCCTGCATGACTAACCTCACATCTAATTGTTGCATAAATTGCCCTTTAAACCCGTTGTCATTGAATTAGCCTCTCGAGGTTTCGTTCTTCCTCATCCTGATCTCGTGTTGGCGTTGGCTGTGATTCTGTCGGCGACGTCTCACTAGTTTCTCCTCCCGCTCCTAGTTCTACTCCTGTCGTTTCCTCCCCGATCATCGTACCTGGTGCTTGTCCCCAGTTTCCTATCGCTATCTGTTCCCCTCAGAAGTTCCTTCCACGGTAAGAAAATTTCCCTAGCCACGTTATACTTATCTGCCATTTTGAATCTATTAACTGCCTAGAATCAATCAATTCTTTTCCCAGACACCATACACCTCTCAAAAAATATTTTAACAGAAATACCAGACACAATTTGAAACTGATAAACTCCCCTATATAATAAATATCCTTTTAAAAAAAACACTCCTGAAATAACACACTTTTACTCAACTCACTTGTACTCTGCAACCTTGTCAGAAATTTTAGTGAACTGTGATTCAATTGTACTAGTAATTTTAGTTACACCAAATTTTGGTCTCACTTATACCCAAATCGAGTTTGTCGTAAATGATCCAAAACCGAGCCCCGTTGGGCGCCAATTGCGGACCAAAGTCGGTGCGGTAAAGGGCCAAGGCCAGCACCCGACCTGAGACGTCTTGGGTGGCGAACAAAATCACCAGATGGTCGACTAGCTCAGTATAGACGTCCCAGTGTGGACACAATAAATAAAATGGGGGGCAGGGTCTGAAGATCGTTTATGGATTGATGAAAATACAAACAATCGGTGAGAATCACTTTTCACTAAATTCAGAATATATTCAAAAATATTTGCTGCTATGACAAATACATACAATGGCAAAAAAAAAATCAAATACAGAATACTCTTGACTGAAAAAACACACTAATAACACAATACAATTTCCCACTTTCATCTAACAACCCAATTGTTTAACAAACACACTTTCAGAAATTCGAAAGAATCGTTAAAATATTACTTTACAAAATTTGAAAGAAAACATTGAAAATCAAAAATTAATATTTTCCCTTAACATTACTTTACAACAAAAAGGGAAAATCTTTCTCTCTCTAAAATCCAGAGAATACTATTATTATAATTATACTCTTAAAAAACTCTTAATCACTATATTACAATATTTGATCTTGAAATCCTTTGAAAGAAAAGATTGATTCTGTTCTCACGTATTTGAAGTCGGAAACAAATGTACTTTTACTTTTCTTATCTTTAAGCGTGTAAATCTGTTACCCTCCCTTTCTTTCTCGTGACAGATACAAAAATGAGCTTTTATTAAACTGAATCCTCCTATCCCTACAAAAAACAGTTTATTTGGAACGACCTTACTGTGTTCTCGGCCGCGTAGAGCAGTCCACTTTGCTTCCTTCTCACCTTTCCACCGAGCTGCTTCGGCCGGAAGCGTCGGCCTCGGGTTGAGAACGCCGTGTTCCTCAGAAATCGCCTTCTTCGTCTCGTTCAAGTTTTATATGCTTGAATACTTCATATGAATTTTACTTTATTTTCGATTACAGTTAATGACCAACTGGGTATTCAGAGGAAAATGAATCCAGAGATCACCCTTTTATATGAGCACCAACTTCAAGAGAGTATTTAAATATACGAAAGCATGTGAGGAAAAAACTGGAAAGAGAAATGAATGCAAGCTAATTTAAATTTCGCCATCTATTCAAAATTTCTCTCCTAATTCTTCCATCATAAATTCATAACATTTCTTATTATCTTTCTTCTAAAGATTATGTTTAATCAATTATAACAGAATAATTACCTCTTCGGGGCTTCTAGAGAGTTTTCCCCGAAAAAGTTAAAAACTGAAATCCGCTAATGCTCCTGGGTACCGTTTCCATACGTCCGCCCAGTTCAGCTGCTACCCAGAAAGAACTTTTCTTCATCCGACCTCCGGGCTCGCCCTTGGTCTAAGGTGGCGGTCTCTCTTGTTTTAAATTCTAATTATCATTCCTATCCATCCGCGTTGGCGCGTTCAAAAAATTCTTTCCTGGCTTTCTTAAGGCGATATGTGACACGTTTTCGGAATCTAAGAAAACGGGCGGTCACAATACGTAAGTTGTGACTCTACAAATGTACGAGCTGTGGCTCGAGAAATATATCAAATAGTTTCTTAAGAGCAATTTTTTAAAATAAAAATCCACAATATAACAATTTTTATTCAGGTTTTGACTTCCACGACAATCAATGTGTGTAAAGATACGACGTACTGTGCTACTAAGACTTCCATAAACATTTGAATAATTTTGGATATTCCGGCCCAAAATCAAACATCAGTGCAAATCGTTCCTCATTAATGTGATTGATGCTATCAAAAAGACATCAATGTTTTTTTAAATAAGTGATTTTTTTAATTGTTTCACTACACTGCTGCACTAGATATTCTTTTCCAGAATTGGGCAAAAACTTTTGATTTTTAATTGCTTTGTCTTTCTTTTTCGTTTCCTGGATCTCGTATTTAATTCTGCATTGCTTACATACAATACAAATGGAGTTTTAAAAACAGATTCGCTTTCTTCCTGCTCAGAATTTGATGTTTCCTTTTCAAAACGAAAACAACTAAGAAAACACAAAGCCTCTCAAAATGCTGTGAAGACATATCGTTTATATATATTTTCATAAATATTACCAAAATAAAATAAAACATATAAAACGTATGAATGAAATTGGCATTTTGGGTCAGTTGTCCGACTTTGCCGGCCAGCTAACGGTGTCCCCTATGTCTGGGACTAATTCCCACGCTTGAGGGGTAAGATGCGAACGTGACTTATTCCCTTCATTGTAACCAGAAATTCCCCCTGAGTAAATTATTCACCTTTTTTGGGACCTCAACTCTAATTGTTTCACTCCTTTTCGAAAGAAATTATTCACATTCATTAAATAGAATCTGAGGAAATAAGTAAATGATCCTTAATTTTTGAAATAAACTTACACCAAAATTCGTTATTTAAAAACATAGATATGATTAATATTCCTTGAAAATATTTGTTAGCTTTCTGTCTCAAACAAGATTCCGCATCTTTTGGATTCTTAAAAAATATCTGAAGTAGCTAAACTATTTTCGAAATAAGAAACTATAAGAAAAAACGTGTATAATTTTCTTGTCTTGTGATTGGTCAAATGTCCTAAACTGACAATTATCCACTTTAAGACATTCAGGACACTTAATATTAATCACATCAGTATCTTTAAAATAACAATTCTACTTTGAGCGTTTAGTCAAGAAAAATTTAATGGCCACCAATCTTCGAGCAGAGAATTAAAAAAAGGAAAAATGTATGTTAGGAAGGAAGAGGTCATTTATCTGATGATTAAACTGACTCAGTCGCTGTCTCATTTCTCTAATTAAAATTACTCCTTGTCATTTGCTGGCAATGAGCACTTCAGTTATAGTGCTGTGTCTGTTTGCGGCGCCAAATGACACTCTCCTCTGTTGGCGAGGGTGTTTCCGTCCGGTCATTCAAAGAAACAGCTCTGTTTCACCGTAGTTAAACCGTTTACGCGAAAAGCACCCGCCGCAAATTGCAGTTTAACGCGCTCGGAGTACGAGTGGATTCATTACCGAGCGAGGAACTGTGGCTGACCGCTCGTTGCTCTAGTGGCTGCGGCCCATGCCACGCCATCTTTGAGTGCACCGCGGCTTTTTAATGGCAATTGTCTCAGGAGTTCTTTCATTTGATGGGTTTCTTAGTTGCTCGTACCGCGGTAGAGGCGTCTTCTTCCATTGGTATCTCTTTTCTCCTGGATAATCAATAAAGCGACAGCTTGTTAGCTAAATCGAGTTCAGTCGCTGTCTCGAAGATAATTCTAGCGGTCAGCTGCTATGATCGGGAGTTTTTCGTGGTTTCTACACTAACCGAATCCCGGAGTAAAACCCTAACAAACGGGTCAAGGGCCACATGCAATCTTTCCTTCCTCTTCCTTGTCCTTTACTTTCCCTTCCTTACACACACTTACACTCACATGCACTGAACTCACAAAATTGTTCGGAGACCAGTCCGGAGCTTAAAACGTGTCCCGGCTGGGGCGGTCCCCGCTGGTGGGAGATCCCTGGTTGGAGAAAACCCGTAAGCTGATCTCGCCAACCAGCGGAAGAATATCACCACCACTTCCCGCGATAAAAAGCATTACACTTACGGGACTAATAACCTTAGCAGTTGACTCCCTCCGAATCATCAATTAATCAATAAAGCGATACGTGTCATTCAGTTCATATTTTCTGTGTTTTAAGCACTTCAAGTGTTTCTTCATTCCTTATTTATCATTTTTCTTTCTAATGAATTTTATACTATTTTTAAGACGCTTTCATGATCTCTTTTTCGTTTCTCTTTCCCTATAATTACCAATTAATTTAATTTAACCAATAAATTAACATTTCATTCGTGTACTATCACATGGAATGGGAGCGTTCAAGTTCATTGGACCACCTTGGGGATTTTCTAAGTGATGTTTTGAGCAAGTGTAGAAAATTAAGCAGTTACAGATCAATAAAAATGCTGTAGAGAAAAAGGTAGATAATATCATTATTATTATTATTATTATTATTATTTATTTTTTCATTTTATTATTTTCAGTCTTGCAGCACCTCACCTAACAAAGTCTATTTTCATTTTATTTTCAGTATTGAGCACATGCCCAAATAGACACGTAACATGTTCCCGAAGCCTCGCGGGGCTCCGCCACGAAATGGGGTCCGGCGCTCACATATAGATATCAGAATGTGCTGCTCAAGTTATTACAACTTCAAACGCATACTCTCAATTTCTCGGCCCCTTTGAATTCACGTCAGTGAAATTTTGCTGGAACAACTCCTCTATACCGTGATCTGGTTACTCAATGTCACTCCGAGTGTAATTCGTGGCTCTGCGGCGCGTTATCGCGAGCGGGCACGCGTCCCATCAGGCCTGTCGCGCCCCCTGTCCCCCGCCCACGCGCCGACACGCCTCGGGCGGAGAGGGGGAGAGTGCGAGCCAGCGAGTGACTGTTCAGTGCGTCTGGGCGCGCCGCCCACATGGTCATTCGTCCCGTAACTTTAGTGCAAATTCAATGAGGCGAGGGCGGTGTTCCTACCCCGCTGGGATGTGAGATCGGCGATGCACTCGCCCATCGCGGGTATCTTCTCCAGAAGGACAGCACCCCAGCCGGGGCAGGAAGGAAACAGCATTATCTGTGGCTCGTTTGTTAAAGCACCACTCCGGCATTCGACGAGGAGATCGGAGCAAAAACGATTCCGTCCGTAGAGCCCGCCGAAAGAATTCGCCAGTGCAACTCATTGGCGGCGATGTAGGTAGTGTTGACAATCGGCCATCGTTGAGACTCAAACTCTGGGACCTCTTGAGACTTCAACGACGCTGCAAGTCAGCGAAAGGTGGCAATGAACCATTTCATCCAGTTTTGCCAAAGCATTATATTTTTTGCAAAGCAACCGGATCGAAATGCCTCAAAAATAAAATTCTTTTACATAAGAATATTCCAATAATATTGTCTAAAACTGCATTGTAACTTCCACATTTTTTTCTCAAATTACTTAACATGCATAATACAAATGTGTTTTTTTTTCAAGTACCATATCAACAACAATGAATTTTTTAAATTAGTAGTAGAGAGAATTAAATTAAGATTAATTTAAAAAATTACTTCAACAGCAGTAAATATTTGGAATTGGTTCATAGAAAGCATACGTACAAATATAATAAAATATTAAATTTACGTATTGTTTTTTTAAATATATGTATTTTCAGTTCAAAATATTCGTGTAAAATTGATTTTATTAAGTATTTACTAATTTTTATTTTAAATTTAAGAGTATAGGTATTATTTAGCACTAATGTAGAAAATTATTTATGGAGGGTGAAATATATCTTTGGGGAATCGGGAACGAATTCGTTTTATGGGATAATTTTTTCTCAGATCGAAATGTTGATAAACAAGGTAATTGTTTCAGGAGTTGAAGAAATTAGAAGGTTGATTAATGATAAATGTTTTAATTAGTTTTATTTGTGTTTCTTTATGTATCTGTTTGTTGGGATAAACCTTTAGAATTCTAGAATTCTCCGTAAATATTTATTTTGAATAGTTTGTATTTTCTTCATGTTTGAGGGAGAAGCATTACACCAAATTGGGCATGCATATCTAGTTGATGGTCTTATGAATATTCGAGTCCAGTGCGCGCTGCTGTCGCCTTCCTTGCGACAAGGAGCGCTCGACACCTCCCCAGACTCTCGCAACATCTTTCGGTTTGGAGTAAAATTATTTCATAATCTCTTTTTAAGAAAATTACATAGTTCCGTAAATATTGCTATCCATATGTGTTTACATACTTACTTGCTAAGTTTAAGTAGAAAACTTAGACGCTATTACTGGTGGAGGAAATCTCATTTCGGGCCCTCAGTTTGGATCTGAATCTGCAAATTTTTTCAGTAATAAGCGATGTGGATATTTACTTTCAATTTCGTGTTTGGTAGATGGGGGTCTTTGGCTAGATTGAAAGATCATAGGACTGGAATTTGAGCAAGATAATAAAAGTTGGGGGCCATCTACGGGTTCCAAGTTATTCCGTGCTCCTACCGCTCCTTCGAAATATATGTTTCATGCAACGCGTTATTGCGGTTGGATATTCTATTACGCACGCATTATCTCAATTTATTTTTAATAAACAATGTGCGTTAAGTTGGGTAATGGCGTATCACTGTGCACTGTAATTTTACATTTTAAGACAATTTTCATGTCAAAGATTCGCAATTGAAAGTTCTAAGCTTCTTCTTACTACACACTCTTTCGGGTTCCACTATGAAAATCTAAAATAGAATGAAAAGTTAAAGTTACAGAACTTCAAATAAGTTTGCAATGAGCGAGTCGTGGGAAAGCCTTTCTTCCAAATGATCCAAAAATCCAATTTTTTCAATTTTCATTAGTCAACATGAGTACTTATTTTACGTGTTATTTCTTCATCACGTGTTTTAATAAGTGACGGACGTTTACTCGCATAACCTACCTTAAATTCCTGGTCCTTAAATTCTTTTATCCTCGAACACTCGTACCTGAAGATGTGATCACCCCTTACCGCGAAACATTGTAATGTTAATGAAGAGTGAAATATCTCTACAATAAGAAATTAAAAAGCATTGCACTACTTTTTATAATTTCACTTGAAAATATCATCTCAGAAATGAATATATATGTGGTTTTGCCGATATGAGGAAATGATTTAAATAATGACCGAAAAGTAGCCCAATAGAAATTTTATGAGAGAGAAAAATATTTTTTTCACTTCCATAATATATTTCTTCACTATTCAACAAAAATATAATAAAACTTGCATTAATTTTTCTTGAAATCTATCTGTCCATCTGCACATCGTTTTACTAAGTCAAAATATCTTTCATCGTGGATATCGATATTTCTCATAGCTAGAAAAACGAAAGTGATTTTCAGTATAATTTCCCAAAATGTAAGTCTCCGAATCAATAAATGCATTTCGTATAATATGTCCATTGGTTGACACTAGTTTCATTATTTAATACCGAACTTCCCTCGTCGGAGCAGCGGTTTGCAATGACAGCTTCGTTTCCTACGTGTTGCGAGTGCGACGAACAGTGTCAATCGCAGAAACGGGATGTGTACTAATAAACCTAATCCTAGGAGCCTTGTGGAGCGTACCTTCGCGCCCCGCTGCAGCCCGACATTCGCTTATTTTACGACTGGCGCAGAGCTCGAAATAGAGCGCGCTTATGAAGAGTTCCAGAGGTCGAGTGAAATGGAATAAATTTCCACACAATGGAAGGTCTCGCCCCTGCAATCGGGTGCAGATGAGCCTTGGGCTATGAATTCATACGCTTGAAATCTCATTAAGGAAACAGCATTTCACGCTAGATCGCGTCGGTTAAGCGCTATGGACTCTATGGACGTAAGTGATCCGCGGTGATGGCAATGCTCATAGGCATTATTGGCTCTATCGTGTCAAGGGAATTGAATACAATACTGGATCCAGCTCATTATATTGGTTAAAGTTAGTTCATTGCTAAATGGACTTCAATATTTGTAAGGTAGCATGTAATTTTACTTTAGGTCTATCAAGATGCTCCTCTTCAACAAACAGTTCTTCTCTTCCTATTATTTTATTTTCATGGTTTTGTCTTAACGTTCTGCTTGAATACGGACACGCCAGCTACTGCTGAACAATTATGAATAAATTTATTATGATATCTATAATATACAACCTATGCTAAATTATCATTTCCTTCTACGCCACAGTCACAAATTGAAAACATCCGTGCACTACGTGAGATTCGAACTTAGAACCCCTCTATCCACGCAGAGTAGTTAGTACAGTTGCAGCCACTTACGTCACGTTAGTCTGCCAATATATGCGCATGTTAGTAGAATTTCAATCGTATCTGACATGTGCTTCCTAACAGTATCATTAATTCTTGGTGTCATTTAGTGAATCATGGCTTAGGGATGAGCACTGCGAGTGAATCTCTTTTTTATGAGAAACAGCACAAATCTTTTTTTTTTTTTAATTCAACCTGCGTACACTGAGGAACACTTTTTGTGAACACGATTTGATCGTGAATATCCTCTTACATTCAGCGTCGTACGACCCTGATTCCTGAAGTCGTAATATATTATGAGAATGCTCCTTGTTTGTATCGAGACAGAAAATCAGTCGGGGTTAATATGATCTATCTGCCCGTCTGGTTGTCTGTAAAAAACATTAGCGCCTAGACTATGCACAGAAGTTTTTCAAACTAAATGTCGATTTGACTCAAACGATGCTCTGTAATTTTGAAAAACATACATTAATTTTGCATTAATTTGGGGGTATTTTATATAAAACCCCTGGGATAATTTCAAAAAATTCGCAAAAATGACTCCAAATTGTATCTTTAAATTTCTTGTAACAACAGAATAGAACCCATTAAAGTCACATTGTTTCCATTTTCACTGTTAACTGTGAATTCTCGGAAATTGCAAAATTTTTTGGTCGTTTTCCTACAACTACAAAATTGATAAAGAGAGATTTTTTTCATTAAATGAAAATCGTTTCCCCAGAATTAGTACTTTTATTACGATCATCCACAGTTTTTGGAAAATTTTAGGTCATCGCGCAATATTGAGTGGAATATGTGCGATTAAAAAAACTAAGACAAAAAGTTCTCAAAAACGGCTCCAATTTTTTCCTGTAAACGGTAGGGAGAGTGATCAATGTACTGAATAAGATGACATTAACGATCTTTTGGTCTGTTTGTTTTGTTTCTTGAAAAATTACGCAATTGTAATTTATCTGACTTGCTCTCTCACGTCGCTACTGTTTACATAATCGGAGATTTGTATAAGTACTCATTTATGAGTGCAAGTGCTTTAAATTGTCTGAAAATTTTTCTCGAAAACTCAGTTTTCTGTGAAAAAGAGCTTCAAATTTCGTATTTCGACAAATGCGAAATGTCATTTTCTTAAAAACTGCTTCAAATTTAAAAAATTCTTAAAAACTGCTCCAAATTTTTAAACGGAAATGTCCATTTTGGAGGAGGTTTTATTCTTCTTTAATATTTCTGAAGTGACATTTCGGTCTTAGAAAAACTATTACTACTATTAGAAAAAAAATAGAAAATTTGAAAAAAGGGCACTTTGGGTGGCGATAGATAGCAGCTGGCAAGAAGATGGGGCAAAACCGGAAACCTAGCACAGACCAACGAGATGGATACAAATACAAACGGTATGGAAGAGAATGTGGAAAGTTTGCTTCTCTGCATCAAAATAGCTTCGATTGACTCTACATGTATTTTCTTACTCTGAAACGCCACTTTCAAGTTTTGCAAAATAATAAATAAATTAATTCCTTTCCAATGAGAACAAACGATGTTACAATTTTCTCTTCATGGACCGAGAAAGGAAATTAGCGAGAACAACATTAGCTTTCTAATCCGCGCGGTGGAATCATTGAACTCTATGCTGAATCTGGAGGGCAGAACACTACGTTGGCAGAAATCTCCGCGCAATACAAAGAAGAACGTCCACTCGCGCTATGGGTTGCAGATTAGCATCACATAGTAGATACCGTCCGCTGGCATAGTACTGGAACTGTTATTTATCGATTTTAAAGTAAAGGCATCCTTCTGGGCAAGAGTTATTGCAGTGCGACGAAAAAGAAGAAAGCGGAGCTATCTCGCCGCATGAGAAGAAGCAGATTACGTCGGAGGCGGTCCGCGCACTCGGATACACACTCGAACGCAAACAGAACGGGAAATCAGACTTAAAGTTTGAAAAATCTGCGGCCGCTGCTCTTTTCTATTCCTTTCGGAAGTCGGGAGGCAAGTTTCCGTGACGTTGATTCAGTGGCGCCGTAGAACTTGACAAATATAGCTGCGCGGGCGGTGCAGAAGACGCTGATAGTGGGGCTCGCTGCGCCGTTCAAGTGCCGCAGAGGAACTGTTTGTACATAGTAAATATGGCGGTATCGGTTCGTGTATTGATGTCTGTCCATCGAACTATTAAAAAACAATGCTTAACCGTACACAATACACGAAGTTTAAAAATGTGATGTTTACTTCCGAAACAGGGTCAAATGCTCGTAACGGAGATAACACGATTAAAGAAATCCCTACATTTTTTACTAATGAATATTATACAAGTATTTTACTTCCAGCATTTATCTTTTGTTTCTTAAATCATTAGCAATTACAATGTCGAGTAGTGAATACAGGTATACCTGTATTTATCCAAATTTATCGAAGAAAACTATATTTTAAAAATTCACTTAACGAGGGCTTTTGAACACAGCATTTGAAGATTAATTTTACTGCAAGAAACACTAATGTGTATAAAATATGAGCACTTTCGCTGCTCTAGTATCTTCGTATGCCTGAGCTCTAGATTACTCTAAAAACAATTCTATCAGTAAACGCCATGATATTATAGTACGAGTAGCTGCAGCTTCCCACCTCCAGAAGCATATACAGGGTGCGTCACGTGACTTTAGCACCTCCTGCAACTTCTGAACGGTTGAAGATATTGAAATGCAGTTTTCACGGAAGTGCATGAGAAAATAGGGCTAACTGATACGTGTATTTATTTCTATTTTAGCACTTGTATTTTACGAGATATTTGAGGTAACTTTGTTTTTTCAAATGGAACTATACATATTTTTTCAGTCTATCACAAAGAGCGTAAAAAGACGAATCCAATGATATACATAATGTCATATGTTAGTTAAGGATTTTTTTGAGAAATTTTGATTCTTTTGCGACCAGTTCTCAACGGGTATTTTGAATGTAACAGACCACCACAGAAGGTCACGCAGCGCTCCACCAGCAAGCGCGCGGGAAGAAATGAATACACGTATCAATTAGCCCTATTTTCTCATGCACTTTCGTGAAAACTGCATTTCAACATCTTCAACCGTTCAAAAGTTACAGGAGGTGCTAAAGTTACGTGACTCACCCTTATATTGTCAGGAATATTTGCAATTTGTTATTGTTAGCAAGATTTGAATAATTTTCTATTGAACTTGAAAGAAAGTCGCACTTTCTTTGAAGCAAGCTATTATTAATGAAATCTAGTTATTAATATTCTGCTTTGTTTGATCATCAAGTTGGACATTTATTTTGCTTCAATCGCATAGTAGCTACAAAATCTAGCTACTAGTTAATTATATTTTTTTCATAATTACTGTTGATTCACAATTTTGTCTTTACATGAACATTCGGTGAATGATGTATCAATAAAAGTAACTTGAATGAAGAGTTGGTTTGTGAAAGCACTTCTCAGATGCAATTAAATATTTTGAGATTTATGAAGTGATTACAGATTAGCAATGATTGATGCAATAGTGACCTTTATTTCAACTTATGCATGATTCATGCATTTTACTTTCTCTTATACGTCTGTATATACGGAGTAATATATGAACTATAAAGAAAGTTAAGTAATGCTGCGGAGAATCGATTCCGGGATTTCAACATAAATATTCCCTGGCACTGAAAAAAAATGTTTCTTTTCAAAACGTCAGTCTGTCTGTACCTGAACGTCCGTCTGTTTGTGAACACTTGTAGCGCTTAAACCAGACGTAGAATGTTTTCCAAAATTATATTTTCGGGTTAATTTGGCTTGCCTCGAATCGCTGCGATTTTGAAAAAATCTTTAAAATTTGGGGAATTATTCATTGATGTCTCACAGGCATAACCAAAACTTTCTCAAAACTGGCTAAATGTTTTTCTTTAACATGCTTGTAAGAATAAAGTGAAATGCACTTATAAAGGTGGCAGAGGTTCATTTTCCACTGTTAACTCTAAATTTTTGAAAATTGGAAAAGTTTGAATTTTATTCGGCGTCGTACAACTGCAAAATTGAAAATAGAGATTTTTCCTTCAAGTGAACTTTGTTGTCCATAATTGGTTCTTCCATGCAGATCATTTAAAGGTAAAGGTATTGCTGCGCAATTGCACGCAGGGGAGGTGAAGGTAGGGCTCCACCTATTCGTCGCTGTCGGCACACGGAGGAGGTTGTGTTGCGAGCACAACGCTCCGGCCGCGTTCACCCCCAGGATAGACACTGGTGCTCGCTTGGAAAGAAGTCGGAGGGGACCTGAATGGAAATCACCAGATAAAGAGTCCCAGCCTACGCCAAGATTCGACCCTAGACCCTTCGTCAGGTCCAGTGCCCTACCGCTGGGCCACCGCTGCTCTCGTTAGTGTCATGCACATTTCTTTTAGTAGTTTTCGCGCAATACTGCGAGCAATAAAAAAATAACAGGAACAAGATTTTCTCAAAACCGGCTTAAAATTTTTTCTTTAAAATTTTGATGGGAAGAGCTAAATATACTCTATGAGATTACACAAACGCAAATTTGTCTAATTTTTTCTTTTTCAAAATAACCAAAATGAAATTCAAATAAAAACGATTATTCCAGACAATTTACATTAGAATATACTTGAGACGTGTCGACCTCGATATACTCGAATATACTTGAGACGTGTCGAACTTAAATTAGTTCAAAGAATTGGTCACCCCGACCGGGGTTCGAACCCAGGCCTTCTGGTTTACGCCCAGCTGCTCTAACCCCTAAGCTACCGATACAATCAACCCTTTGAACAGTTTTCTTGAGCGCGATTATCGCTCCTTCTATGTATATAATGGTCACCTTGCCCGTCACTTTGTTGGATGCACGTACGCTCGGAGAATATGTTCCGGTAGCTTAGGGGTTAGAGCAGCTGGGCGTAAACCACGAAGGCACGCGTTCGAACCCCGGTCGGGGTGACCAATTCTTTGAACTAATTTAATTATTATGGACTATATTATACAAACGGCGAGACAGAGGCGTGTTATCTGTTGAATTGTGAGGTTAAGTATACATATTCATTCTGAAAGTAAAACCCAGGAGCATATAGTGGTTAACCTCGTACAATATTCTATTTGGCAATGTTGAAAAACATCGAATAGCTGGAGTAATGCATCTTAGAAGGCACTCTTTCTTTTACATCTATAAGTCATTTCTCGACGTCTCTCTCACTTCGTTAATATTTACATTAGCATTTATAAGTACATGTGCTTTAAATTATGTCTTATAACGTTTTCACGCAAACTCAAAATTTTTCGGACAAAACGAACTCAAAATTCCGTATGTTCAGAAACGCTCAAACGCCATATTCTTAAAACGGTCCCAAGTTTTTCTTCAAACTTTTTGTATGGCTAGTGCTAATTACAATGTTTAAGATGACATGAAATTAATTTTATTGTATTCTTTGTTTTAAATTTTTTATTTTCAGCGATTGGTATACATTACTGCATTTGTGAGAGAAAATGCTTTATATGTCTTCTTAAACATTTTTTCGATAACTCGATAAAAGTTTTGTGTGAAAAAGAGTTTCAAAATTTGCAATTACTGTAACTCTTAAATGGCATTTTCTTAAAAACGGCTCCAAACTTTTCAATGAAAATAGCCCTTTAGGACGAGGTTTTACTCTTCTTTAATATTCTTAAAGTTATATTTCAGTTCTACTATTAGTAAACTATTAGTATGAATTTGAGAAAATTTAACAACTCAACTCATTTCACTGCAATGCCTCTGACCGGGAGTCTCACTGTCGGAGTCTCAACGGTAATAGGATTTTCGACACCATTTGATAGGTCTATTCCAGCCGACGCCTGGAGGAGACGTTCAGGGCTGCCTGCTCTGATAACCAGTGCTGCTTAGATTCTCTAACCAATAGCAGGCGAGTACCGTATTAGTAGTAGTTTGTGAGCAGTACCATAAGAAACGAGCCACAGACCGTGCGCAATCTTTCCTTTCTGTTCCTCGATTTATCCTCCCCCCTTAGTCACTTTTACTTAAATATACGACAACTACACTACCATACCTGACGGAAGACCAGTCGAGAGCTTAGAGCTTATACCAGCTGGGGAGGCCCTCCGCTCGTGGGAAATACCTGGATGGGGAAATCTCCGCAAGCCATTCCGCGACCCACATCGAGGTCGACGTCGGATCTCATCATCCAGCGAGGGAAGATTACTTTTTAGGCTTCCAAATAGTCATTAGCATTTTTAGGAAAGCAGTATAGATGAAATTTGGAATGATGACTGTCGTATCATACAGCGAATGGTCATACTGGTTCCTGGAATATAATAATTATATTATCAGCATATGTAAGCGTTAGAATCTGTTTGCAAACAGTAAATATATCAAGCTCGATATTTTATGACACATGTTTTGGCGTTAACATGGCGTCTCCCTGTCCGAGGCGCTGCTGTCACATCATTTGGTACCGTGAGCTACCTCTCTCGATTAAACTTCTATCATCGTCAAAGCTTTTCAAACGATCGTTTAATCTATAACTTACAAATCTTTTTCTTTCACATACAAGAACAAGAAGGTAGTACCTAAATTTGACATTTGTTTTCTAAACTTTCTCCGGCCGGAAAAGTTGTAAAGTAGAGAAGTTTCTCACAGATGCCTGAGCGAGCCCTTCGAAAAGAATTGGTGAGGTCAGTGAACTTCCCGACAAAAGGAATCACGATTTCTTGGTGTCATTGTTACGTCACCCCTTTTGCACTAGAAAATTATCACTAACAGCAAAATTCTCGTATGTCGTCGCGTGATTACTAATGAATTTCTTCTTTGTTGCTACGAAATAAATAAATTGCATATGCTTTATTGAAATATGTCTATAATATTAACAATTCTGAAATATACGTGTTCTAATATGATTTGTTTTTTACGAATTCTGGAATAACGTTTTTGCGTAACTAAAATTGCATCTTATCTCTTAAATTGCAGAACGATTGTGCTTTTTTTGGACAATAATGTGTTTTTTGAAATCTCTCAATTTATCATTTTATATCTGAAAAGTACATATAATCACGTATATAAATTCTATTACGTGAACAGATTGTATAGCGATATATATTCATTAATATACAATTGGTGTTCTATAATAAATTAATTGGTTTAAAGGCAATCTTAACAAGCATTCTCTTTCAGAGGAAGGGAAGGCCCCTTATTGAATAAACGCTGTAAACCGGGGTATTTTCTACGTTTGTATTCTGCGTGATACAATGAATGCGCTGCCTTGTCTTTTCATACCAATCTATTTTCTTATTCCGTTTGTTTGTTTGATTGGACGTTGACCATCGAACCCTTCCAACCAGTTTCTTTCGGCTTCCGAGTTAAAAATAACTTTAAAAGGAATACTGTATTACAGAACGACTGGCTCTAGTCCTCCGACACAGTAGACCATCCTACATCTATTCGTCGATTCTTCGATTTGTTTGCGTTCAGGGCGATTTACGTTCAAAGAATAAAGAAAAGAATACTTCATCGAAAATTCCGAATGGACCGGCGTCACAACGAGGACTGCGGCGATTCTTATAGAGATGTTTGTCTGGTGAAAGCTTATTTGTGTCGGGAAGAAAACCCTTCGTTCGCCGACCTCTCCCTCGGTGTAGATCGGAGGATTACTTTCCGTTCTTCGGCTGGTAATGGTCTCTTTATGTCCCGGATGTGGCGTGTGTACGTTAAGGGAACACTGTAGCAACTCGAGTCGTGTTGAAGTTTTATGTGTGGGTTGCGGCGCCGAGTCGTTGGCTGAAGTCTGAAAGAGCGCTGCGGGCAGGGAGGAGCTGATGGTCGACGATCGAGCAATGTCGGCAGATGCGACTGTACTGACGGTTGAGGCCGTACTTTCCGTTTGTTTACACAACTGTGCACAGGATAAGTAAATTTATGCAGTTGTAAATTAAGCAATTATTCAAAATTCAATGTGATTTATTTTGTTTCTTCGTCCGATGAACAGTGTCTGCATTCATTTTTTCAAGTCATTAAAGCAACATTCACGAATCTTAACATAATTTTAAACTCCTGTGTGTGTGTGTGTGTGTGTGTGTGTGTGTGTGTGTGATATGGAATAGGCCTTTAAGCCTGTTCCGTCTTCAGGAGTTGCATTTTGTCATTCCATCACAGTCGAGCAGGTTCCACATTTCTGCTTTGGAGTTTGAAACTTTGAAGAGGGATGCTCGAACTATCAATTCCCTGAAGATGGTCGCAACATTGGGATCTATGTGAATCTAATATTTGGCATATATTGTGAACTTGAAGTTCTGGCATAATGTCATATTTTGGTGGTCCCTCCGAAAGTATCCCGCTAGTAGTCTCTATAAAGATCTAACTCTCCGTCCTCCCCTTTCTTTCTTTCATTCTTTCTTTTTCTTTTCTTTAATTCTTCTCCTTTCATTTCTTAAGATGTGTTTTTTAAAATTAGGTAACTATGTTAATTCTAATTTTATATTTTTCTTGTACCCGAAAACTGATGATGATGGCTAAGCCATCGAAAGCTGCTATTTGTGAAATAAATACTATTGTTGACAATGACAACGCCTTCAATCATTTCAATTATGTACATGTCAACTACAACTCACCACTGAATTAATATTTATTCGTTATTTTCTAAAAAGTAGCGAAAAAAGGTCGAAGAATGGGGTGTTTTGGGGGTTTGGGGCACCACTAAACCATTTTTAAAACTTTTATTTGTGCTGGTGTTGTTTACTCATCGAATTTTTTTTTTTTTTCACTAAGCCATTGACTTTTTATACACACACACACACACATATATATATATATATATATATATATATATATATATATTTAATTATGAAGAAAGTGGATTCTGACGTTTTTCTATAATAGCAGCTGTAATATTATTGTTCACAAACAGCCATGTATTTAAGACACGGACATTTACGGAAACATTTTATCCTAATGTATTAACAATTTTAATCTATTAAAACTTTGAAAATGACAAAGGAGGGTAACATGTACTTAATTAATATACTTGATGGAACAACACGCTAAATAAACCTCTACTAAACAATGCAACCAGAAAGTTGCAGCTCGAAGTTACATGTCATTGATACCTTGAACAATTAGTTTGGTAGTGAAGTAAAGTCGATTTTAGACGAAAATTTTTAAAAATTGTCTCCTTCTTAATATTCAGTATGAAGACGGTACGTGAATTCATGTCAGTAAAATAGAAAACGTGAATATGATGTACCTTAGATGAAAGCGGTAGCCGAGTTTTATAACCAACTCAGTTCCTTGTGACATCGAAAATATGTCTTTCAAAATCTTTCTAAGATCTTCTTCCTATGAAATACATGCAAATAACAAATACCTTTTCTTCGAGGAAGAAGAATGGTTCGTAATTTCCTGTTATAATTAGTTTCGCTTTTTTTAAGAGACGGCGAACTTAAAATCCAAAAGAATGGTTGGAGGATGGTACAAGTATTCCAAGCGAAGTAACTGCACAGGAATTTTCACATGTTACGCCGAAACAACAATAACAACTACAACAGCCTAAACGGACGTTTTAGTATTCCCAGAAGATTGAATTAATGTGCGGTCTGCTGCTTCTTTCACAGCGAGCTGTGCGTGGGGCGAGGGCGAGGGCTGATGATTGGTGGAGGGTGGCAGCGGCGTATCCCGGAAGCGGCGCAGGCAATCGGTGGGGCGGGGGACGTTGTTTGCGGAGAAGAGGGCGGGCTTCGCGCCGACGAGGCGTCCACGTCACTGCCCACGCTGCTTTCTGGAAACAATGTCTCATTTCACGCCCTCCTTTTCTCCTTGACGGCGCCGCCGCCTCCCGCTGTGTATTCTCCAGGATGAATTGGGGCCCCCGACCGGGTCTTTTAAGGCGTTCGATGGCGTGACTCAGACCGACTCCACTCCTCGGCGCCAGGGGTCGACAAACGCTTGACCATCGCTCTCACTAGGAGCGCACTACTTTGGATTCACAAGTAAAATGAGATTTCCTATCAGATTGCTTGAAAAACTACGCAAAACCGCATATTCTAATTTGTTTCAACTAGTGTCGACGTTTCTCGCTGATAGAGCCCATGGGAGAGATTCAACGTGCGTGGCTATTATTCCTGTAAGTGCAGTGCGAAGTGAAGGGTGAGATGGCAGTGTTCCTCCCACGCTGGAACGCAGCGTCCGGCGTCAAGCTACGCGTTCGCTTGTGGTTTCCTCCTCCTCGTATTGCCCTAATGGAACACAGCCCCATCCGGGCGAACTCTAAGCTCCTGGCATGCGTGATAACGAAGTGCACGTCATTGTGTGTGAATATGGGGGAGGAGGGATGGACGGGGAGGAAGGAAAGATCGCGCGCGTCCGTCATTCGCCTGCAATTTGAAACTGCGTTTGAAAATGGTGAAACTTGAGGAAATCTACTGATCAGAGCAGCCTCTCGCTAGAATTATTCTCCAAAGAGTGGAAGAACGGGACCCAACTGTGGAGCTAACATCCAAAAATCATCAAGATGGGATCTTCCCGTTCAGGATGCTGCTGAGGTTTTGTGTTGCCACCGATCAGTCGTAGTGAGTGTGTGACCACGCACGCGAGGTAAAGACTGCAGATTTGAGTCCCGCATGAGAAATGGCCGTCTTCACCCTCTGGTTGGCTTCTCTTACCACGTATCCCACCTGAATATTCCTATCCATAGTCATTCGTCTAGCGTTATTATTCACTCCACATAATCATCAATCATTCTAATTACACTTGGAAGGCAACGTCAAACCACCACTGATATCACCTTTATAAGACAATACTGGTGGTTACCGCAGAAAACTTGTAAAAATCTATACAGATAAGTAAAAAAGTAAGTTTTCACAAAAAAATTACTTCACATCACATTAAGATGTTACATTCTCAGAAAACATATTTCGAGAAATTTGTGCTCATTTTCGGTGCTCCCCAAGTAACGTGATATTAAACACGGCTTTTAAGCATATGCACTTGCCCGTGCCATTTTGTGCACTGAGAGAACTACCAGGTTGTGTCTAGTTGAGAGTTGTAGACTTAATGACACTACACATGCTTCATGTGTTTATAGCAATTCATATGCAATTTTGGTACAAAATCATCCAAGTCAAAATTAAACGTTTCGAAATTATTGGCATTTTCCCAAAAGCCATTAAAATATACATTCCATTCACATGTTTCTTTACACATTCATTTCGTTAGATCTTGATGATAAGAAAATACAATCACGTTCTTACAACCATTAGAATAAAGTATATAAATGGTACATAATGTAAACTAGTAAAAATGTTAAATTTAACACTTGGTTGAATGTGGCCTCATGCTAAACTTGGGAGACCCCTGTCCTACACTCAATGAAGTCTCAGAAGCTTCACATCCAAGAATTTTTCGATGTGCAAAAAAGAAATAATGAAAGTGTCAGCGACTGTCCCCAGCCCATTTGCTTTCGTTATTTCTCAGTGTCTCCTCGACATACTTGAAGCAATTCTTCAACGTAAACAAAGAGGTTAAAGAGATTGCACATTGTAAAGTGCGATCATCTACATGATGCTCGTTGAAATAATTGACAGCAAATGTTTTGAAATAAAACCTGTTAATTAGAGTTTACTGATTTGTTTTAAATTAAAACTTGAAATAAAAAAATAATTGAACAAATAAAGACATTCCAATATCCACGCATCCATGAAATTATTCTTTCCAAATACATTCGGGGAAGTTCAGCAATTTTCAAGACAAGAACGTCTAGGGCTTATTAGAAATGTTTTTCACAACAATGTGTAATTATTGCATCCACAATCACACTATATTGATTTCTTAGGAGAAAAAATGTTCATACGAAGGCAGGAAACTCAATCTACTCTATCTATTCAATCTATAAAAATGCATTATCATAACTAAGTAATGAAAAGCAGATACGGCTTTGGCTAGCTAGGATCTCAACCTCTCCGTTTCTTCAATTAAAGGGTGACATTTATTGTTAGGATTGCCAATCGTCCTCCTCTGTTATGAATTGTCCCCCGACTCCCATTTATAAATAATTTTAATATAAATGTAAATAATTAAGAATAAAAGTTTAGTTTATAAGTAGTACTTGTCTATTGCAACTTTTTATAGATCGTTTGTGTGACGTAATCGCAGGAATAAAATGATGCATTAGAAATTTCCAGACCAACTCCCTCGTTGCTTCGTGGCTACGGACTGACTCGTCAAATCCCCATTGGAGTATTACCTATGGTAAATAAACATCACACCGCCGCAAGGTAACCGGTTAGTAATGACTCATAAACATCGCTGATTCGTGAGAAGTTCCCCTTGCGCCCGGTCGCAATGCGCTCCCTCACTGTGCATGCGAAGGAAGCGCCCTCGGGGTCAAGGGGTTTTGCGCGTTCTTTGTGGAGCTAATTAAACCCCCACAGCGCTCGGCCTGGCGTGATCGCCAGCGTCGAGGTTAATTTTCTGGAATAAGCGCTTTTCTGCCACAAGTACTCTCAAGTGACTCAACGTTGAGTTTGTACGTCAAAACATGGTGCTGCGTTCTCGTGTTAATTAAACGTCTAAAATTCTACTCAGAATTTCTGCTGAAAGTATTTTAGTAGTTATGGGGGAAGGAAGCAAACGATTGTTTGTTCACTCATTTTTATGTTTTAAATAGGTTAAAAATTAAATTAAGATGTACTTGCAAATGATTTAAATGTGAATAATGGGGATTTTGAAGATGTTTATGAAGGAAAAGTTCAAAAGTTCAATTTAAAATAAAAGAAATTAGTCAAAATAGAGAAACACGTATTTAAAATAAAGTAAGAAATGTATACTTAAGTGGGCGAATATTGTCTCATTAAACTCAGTGGAGAAATTCTTGAGATTCAAAACTCCAGTACCAGGGGTCATCTAGAATTTCGACAGTTACACAAAACCAAAAACACAACAAATTTATGAATGAATACATTAGCTCAATAACTGTCGCCATTATTCGTGTAAAACGATTTGATACAACATTTTCGTGAAATTCTATCTAGAAAAAGAGCTTGAAAATATTGGCTAAATCGTTGATACACATTTATGGCCAATCGATTTATTTGTAAGCTTTAAGACTGGTCGGTGGCTTAATAATGCACATAAAAATGTAAAATGTAGGCTCTGTAAAAAGTAGATATGCTAATGAGACAAGAAAAATCGCATTACATATTGGAGACAACTGGCAGATAAGATAACTGTAAGGATCAAGTAGATTTTTCGTCGCCGACCGTTAATCCGTCAAATACGATTCACTGTAAGTCGGACCTCACTAATTAGCATTTCTAACACAAGAGAGACAATGATTTCATTTCATTTGACAATAAAGTGAATGTAGCTCTAAGTTATAATAATGTAAATAAATCAGCCAAAACGAAAGTTGTATACTACAATATTATTAATTATAATTGTCTCTTTTCGGTGAGTTGTTTGAGTATGTCACGATTTTTGCTTCCTGTATTATTATTTTCATACAAAAGTTTGGTTTTCTATTTGTATAATGGACAATGACGTTTTAAAATGTTTTGCATAAAATTATTCACATTATGTATTTTAAATTTTTATTTATTAATTACAAACATTCTTATAATCACATTCGATGATTACTTCTACCACGTTTTCTATAGATTTTCAAACGCAGAAATTCCTTTGAGTCCATATCGAAATAATTGAAATGATTGAAGGCGTTGTCATTGTCAACAATATTGTTAATGACAACGCCTTCAATCATTTCAATTATGAAAATGTCAACTACAACTCACCACTGAATCCATATCGAAATAGCTTTAAATCTCATTGTCAGGGTCGAAGGCCTATCCACACATCCAGGCACAGTTTAACGCAGAATCCCACACTGGAGGTGCACTGGAAGTGCAAGGGACGTGCGCACGTGAGCTAGCAACCTTCCGAATCGCGTTCTTGGCCCTTCTCGCCGAGTGCAGCTCGCGCCGGGTGGGGCGCCTAACGAGTTCCATTCAGCCTCCGGTAGCCGGCCCGCTCCACGCGAGGCAGCGCTACTCTCGATAAATCCGGGTTTATGGTTCGTGTCGTAAGTTCTCACACGCCTTCTCGTGTAAACAGGGCAATTATAGATAATTCACCCTTAAAACCAACACCGGTTGTTCCCAAATACCGCTGTAAGGATTCGCGCTAAATTTCGCTCCAGATCCATATTAATGTCAATCGGAGACAGTGTAATTGAGGTGTGATGGATGGCGAGACATTCACCTGACGATGGCCTGCTGCCTCGCCGCTGTTTTTGTCGTAAATCGATCGCCGCGTTGACTTACGGGCAATAATTCCGCCGTGGTTTGGTGACAGAGAAATTAGGCTTGTCATACATAACGCCCGTATATGTCCCAGAGTTTTTGTTGTTTTGTTTCAGTAGCGGCTCCGTAGGGACCTGGCTGGCAGCCAGTGGAGAGGTGCGGGCGGCGGGAGGTGGTGGGAGTAAGGTGTGTGGCGAGTGCGCGATTGATTAGCAAAGGCCTTTACGAGCTCCGGGATTGCGCACTGTTGCGGGAGCTGCGAGGCCCCGCGAGGCGATTTCGCAGGTCCTTGCGACACGCGCTCCGCTCGCGGCGTCGGCGACGCCCCTCGCCCCTCGCCACACGCCACTCGCCCCTCGCCGCTCGCCACTCGCCCTCGCCTCGCCGCTCGCCGCTCGCCGCTCGCCACTCGCCCCTGGCCACTCGCCCTTCGCCACTCGCCCCCCCCCCCTCGCCCCTCGCCACTCGCCTCAGCCGCTCGCCACTCGCCACTCGCCTCTCGCAATATTTAATGTATATTAACAAGAAGCAAATGTGTTATATTACTAATTTTGTGTGTAGTCATCTCTATTCTTTGCCTTATTTTATTGTGATGTTCATGTCAGCATTTTCAAGTTTATCGTTTATTGTATGTAGTGTACTTTGGAGCTAGAGAAAACACTCAGGCCCTTGCAACATAACCATCACTGACACCCTTCACATTTCATTTCCATGAAAAACCAAAGACTTTTTTGTTATATTTATAACAATTTCCACATTACATTCCTGTTAATATGAATAACATAAATATTATGATGAATTAGAATACATTTGGTGAAGTTCTAAATATTTTCGTGTGTGTATGAATGCAGTTTCATTTTCAGAGTTTACACTAAAAAGTGGATTAATGTCTTTTCCATCTCCAGAGTTTAATATTTTGATGGAAGCCTTTGATATGTTGATGGACCCTTGCTAGCTTGGAAAATAAATAAACTCTACGAGTATTACTGAGAACTGGGTGTGTCGACAGATCGAGTGAGAACTGATGTTCTCCGATCACAATAACGATTGGGAGAAGCGGAGCTACAAACAAGTTGCCACTTGGGAATCCTGTTCCTTGTAAGCTAACCAGAGTCTGCCAGACTACATTTACAGAAGCCGTATTCAGAAGCTCTCGTTTGGGTCAATCTTGCAAACGATTTGAAATAACAACACATCCTCGCATGAAGTGTCAAAGAAGGTTGACTTTTTAATTCTGAAGCTATTCATAGCAAAATTTCAGTCAACGAAGTATTCCAACATGTCTTTCTATTGCATTAAACGTAACTAAATCATATAACTACACGCTTGAGTTGTGTTGTATTAGTAAGAAAATATTAAATTTTCTTCAATATTCATCTAGCAAAAGGAAACATTTTACACATTTATCTAACAAGTTATCTGAACAGGGATAAAATGGCAAGATAGACAAGTCTAATAATATCATTACTTGCCAAGAAATCAATGATAAATTATTTTTGAGTCAAAGTGTCTAAGATTGTCAAGCTGATAATATTGTTTTCTTATATGAATTTCAAGGGCATGTTGTAAAGACATGTACTACAAAATTACATCTTCAAATTTACCATAGCCCCTCTCTCTAGTTTCCATTGCTCGTTTTCTGCTGTCATTCGCTCACACCTACCAGCTCTTCGACCACAATGCTTTTTCCACTCTTTATTAATTAATGGCTACTACGTGATTCGTGCACACTTTTAATTGAATTAAACAACGTAATTACATATCTCTCAGATGAACATTAATTATTGCTTGAATCAATCATGACGTCACAAATACCTCTAAGGTCTTTCACGTAGATAAAATAAGAACATTTACTTAGCATGGCATTCACCAGCGTTTCATTACCTTTCGAACATCTCCACTCTCCGCTTGCTCCTGGCAATACCCACCACCGTCACGTTTTCATTCCGGCCGCCTCCGCCTCATCTTGTCGCCAATGCGCCTCCTGAGCCTCGCCGCTTCCGTCTCCGCCGCCTGCCGCCGCGGCTGCCGCCAGCTATCAGGCGACCGCGTAATTAACACGACACGCCATTGTGATGCTGCGGGAGCGACTGGCGGGCGGGGCAGAGGGGGGAGGGGGGGGCATGCGCTGGTTTGCGGCCGAGGCGGGGTGGTGTGGGCGGGACGGGGGCGGCGGAGAAAACAGGGCTGCCGCGTTGTGCCGCGTCGCCGACAGCTGTTTGAGGTTCCCGCCGTCGCCGCAAGGCGCGCCCCTCTGCTTCCTGTCGCTGCAGCTAATTGGATGAATTCAGTTGTCTTTAACCCCCGAACCGCCACCGCCTCTAGCTGCGAACGGAACAGAATTACAGCTATTATGCAGTTTTGCACGTGAATTAACGCAAGAATACATAATGAGAGTAATTCTTAATGACAATTTTCTCTTGCAGAAAATTTATGGAGTTCTTGATGATGAATTGATTTTAGTGCTTTTGTCGAATTTTCCTTCTTTGTAAACTGAGAAATATTTGTTAAAGCTTTTATTTACCATCTTTTCGGAACGTGTACTTTCTTTCTATAAATCCTTTTGCGTGATTATACTGACAAAATTGTGTATTACAGGTGAATTTTCTATTATTCAATACATATACATATACAATTATACATATATTATAACATATACATATACAATAATTTATTATTGACAATACAAATATTTCTAATATGAATGAAAATATACCAATATTCAATAAATTTCGTCAGTGTCATATTCTAGTTTCTTTTCATTCATTCTAGATTCAGTCAGTCAGTCTAGACAGTACATTTGTTTCACTCTTCACTAAAATCTTTTTATGTTTTTGTTGTTTCTTTTTAATGGTTTTTGTTTTAGTGGTTTCTTTACAAAGTTGCTCAATTTTTGTGTAGAATAGATCTGGCTTGAATGTCACACCGTCATGTTTTACTTGTAACTCCAGCCCTCACACGTATTTTAACAAAGTACTGTTTTCTTAAGATATTCTTGAATAAGAATGAGTGATAAATGTATTTAAATAGTATACTTCTAGAATTGAAATTGGAAATTTGCGAAAATAAGAAATGAGATCAATTGAGAAAATAAATTCAATCTACAGATAAGATGGAACGAACAGATATTTTCAGTGTGAATTGAGTTGAACAAAGGTGGCTGACAAAGCAAGTAGAGGAAATTCAGTAAGGCTGAACAGATATACGACGATCAACAGAAATATGGCAACGTGCATATTGGAGAGCTACAACGGAATCCATATACAGTATTTGAGTTACTCCTCGAGTGTGCATATGTTCGTATGTTCGAATGTACAGTTCCGGCACTCACGGCTAGACCACTTCCCGTGCACGAATCGAGACATCCGTATGAGAAGTCATTCGACGCGTATCGGTTTCCGATGGGGAACTGATAATTTGTTTTCAGATCCGACCAGAACATTCAAGGAAATTTCCAAAAACATGTTTTTGCGTGTTTTGGCGCTGCCATCTACGTGAGTATTCCAGAAATTGAAGCAACGCCACCAAAATAGATCGATGTAGGTGGCATTGATTAAACTCCAGTACCCAAAGACATTTTTCGCTCAATACGTCATAATTTTCTTTCACGATGTTGGCAACACTGATGTTGGTATCTTTTAGTGAACACGCGGCATATTTCAATTTAATTTTTATCCGTAACCGCAATACCATATTTTTAAAAAAAAGTTGCAAAGTCTAGGAACAGTATTGCCCTGGAACTTATTAGTGCAAATTCAAACGTCCCGCAAAATTTAATAGTCTATTCGTTTACTCAAAATGTAAAGTTTCTTAGAATCATCTTCATTAATTTTCTTAATTCTCATTCTATAAGCTGAATCTAACTGACACCTTATAACAATTTTGTCTAGCATGGTAAATTCTCTTCCACTGCTTTTGAGTTGTTCACTCAATGTGTGCTTCTTCACTTTTGGGCAAGGTGTTTAATATCTGGTACACCATCCTTGGTCCATGCACGATCCCTAACATCCATAACAAGGCACGTACTACAAAAGAAAGAATTTCTTATGTCACAATCACATAGCCAGTCTGGGTATTTGTACAGAGAGGAATTGAACTTTCTCGGGTATACACTTTTGCTTTTGCTAGCATTTTGAATCTGCATAATTTTTAAGTTAGGTCTTGGCGACCCTCATTTCTTTAATTCTATTTTTCTTTCAATACTGAGATTCTGACTACCCTCAGTTAAAATAGTGTTCACACATACCACTCATGCTGAAACTCACTTAAAATACCAAAACACAGACATGCAAGTCTCACATTAACAACTTTTCAACTCAACACACAACACGTGAATTTGGCGTGATTCCTAGCAATGACTTGATTCGCAAATGCTAACGCCTCTGGTCACACAACAATACGCGTGCGGAAAATCTGCGGCCGCCCAAGCACCCTTCCACTCCCCCCACCATGCCGCGTTCTCCGCAAGGGGCTTGGGCAGAGGCTGGGACGGGCCGTGAGTCCGCCAGTGTACGCTCTAGGTGAGAACATTGACCCGTCGTGCGGCCCATGCAAATACATTCACCTAAAAACATTTATTTTGCGATATAAAGCTCATGCCAATATTTGTGTGGTTTAACAGTTCATGTTTGTTAAATTCTGAAACCTTTCGTGTTTGTTAATTTCACTAGGGGTGGGGCGCCGCCCCAGAGTCCACTAAAGAAGCTGCAACACACTGACTCCCGTCCAGTGGCCCTGGCAGTCGCAGCGGGGCGCCTTCCTGGAGCGCTGCTTCCGAGAAGCTCTCCGCTGGACAGCCCGCTTCCGAGGGGGGGGGCGGTGGTTCGCGCGACGGGCGCGGGGGGGGCAACGATCCGCGGCCCTCGCAGTCGAAAAAGCCCGCGCCCGCGCTTCGACGAGCATACAATGGCGCCTCACATGAAATTCAATACAATGCGATATCAGATCCTCCACGGTCGAGCGGCTGCTGTAAATGCCGTATTATGACGCGGAGCGCCTGGCAGGAACTTCTGAGAAACTTCTTAACTGATTTAGTGGGGCGCGTCCTGCTCGCCCTACACCGTATCCAGAGTTACTCGAAGTCGAAATGCGTTCGGGTAGTTTCTGTCGCTTGCGACTTGGAATTTTCGTTACACGCAGGCGATGCTCAGCCACTTGTGAAATTGAATCTTGAAGAGTCTGTTCGACAATATTTCATTGATGAAAATTTATTTCTAGCGTATGTCGATATTACAGTTCGCAAGTTTGTCGGAGAATCCTGAATTTCTGGAATGATATTTATAGTGTAGAACTTAAATTAGATACTGATTAGATTCCGAAAATTAGACTAAAGTCTAATTGCAAAAATATTGCAAACATTTCGAAAAGACGGATATTTGTTTTCGCACTGCGGTGTGTAAGAATATTCTGGTTGTAAAGTTATCAAAGCAATCAAAGAAACTCCAGGGAACTTGCACAGAGTTATGAAATGAACAAGATAAGTTCTTTGAGAGAATACAATTTTCTATAAGAAACGATAAAAATCTAACGGACAGCACACAAATATTTTTGAAATAGGAATACGGTTTTGGATGAGACGAGATCTATATATGACAACTAGTGGACCCGACAATGCTTCGCTATTGGAATGTATTACCCTTCACATTCTATTGGTATTAATCACGTTTTATGTTACGCTCTGCAAAACGTTTTAGAGATGAAGGACTTTCTCGTAAGTACGAGTTTATTCCATGTCCTGGTTCGGAAATGGTTGTCACGTATTCTGTTGTTAACACGTTCTCCTTTACGTTTGTGTATAAATAAGCTATGACACTGTCTTGGAAAAAATTGATTTACTTGTCCAATGCAATAATTCCGACCGATTTTCACAATCACAGAGGCAGAATATGTAGGGGAGCCGCGATTAATACTTGAGGGTACGATGAGTTGCAAAGAGCTTCTGTTCAGGGGCGCTTGAGTCGGAATAAAGGCATTGAATCATCTACAACACCACCATTGGGCGTCTATGTGCGACAGACATTCGTTCATTCCCATTGTACTGTGCCTATATTCTTCGTGCAAGTCTAAGCAGTAAGTTGATGAAGTTTTATCATAATCGGATGAACGGTACAGCATCGCAAAAAATACGAACAAACAACCAAGCATTGATTTTTATGTAGTAGATTATTTCGAAAAACATGGGGAAAACATATATAAATATTACTTACAGTAAAACAATTAATTACTTAGAGTGAACAGTTGAAATAAGTGATTGATAGAGTTGTAGATATTTACAAAAATGTTGTTTGGGGAGCCCCGTGAGGAGGCAAGTCAAGTGAGGCTGGACGAAGTGTAGCGGCGGCGGAGGCGGTGACGAGCGCAGCGCAGCACGCTCTGCCGCGCATGCGCGCCGCCGCGATGATGTTTTAATAGCCAGCGGGGTCTGATGTTCTCGCAGAGGCAGCGGTGACATCACGGGCGTCGCATCGGAACATCGATAGCAGCGCAGGCCGCTCCGGGTTTGGGACTCGCCACAGCACCTGCTAACACTTACTTGAGATGGACGTTCCATTTCGAATCTCCCCTTCCTTATTTGCGGGATTAAACAATAATTGGTTTTTATTAAAAATGGGTGAATTCTAAGAGAGATTTTCAAACATATTTTCAAATCCAACCACTCATATTCTTCTGATTAAAATAGCCATTCATTTTCAATAAATTTGCAATTTTTACTTTCTCGTATACGTTGGTATATATGCAGTAATGTAGTTCAGAAACAGTTAAGAGTTCAGAAATGCTAAACGAATTTTCTCAAAAATGGCCCAATTGTTTTCTTCAAACTTTTCCAACGGACTATTGCATGTTAAGATTACATAAACGTATTTTCTATATTCTTTTGTTTTTTCAAAAATTATACAAATATATATTTTTTTAAATATCTCGCGCCGGTAATAGCATATTTCAAGCGATTTGCATACATTATTGCATTTGTTAGTCAAAGAACTTCAAATTACTTTTAATGACATTTTTCGAAAGCACAAAAGATTACTGGGAAAAAGTGCTTAAAATTTGGTAATTACTCCAGAGCTTAAACGATTTTTTAAAAAAACGACTCCAATATTTTCAACGAAAATTTCACTCTAGGGTAAGGTTTTACTCTATTTTGCTGCTATTTTAAAATGTTAATCAGAAGCACAATTTGATGAGCCTTCCCGGCCGTTCTAGCACATATTTAGAATTTATTTATAAAATTGTAAATTGTTACAAAATTGTTATTTCGTACTTTTCAGTTCTGGACATAAAAAAATTTAATTTTTTTTTTTTTAAACTGGGTTTAAACGAAATTCAAACTTTCTGAATCCGATTGGCGCTATCGCCTTTCATTTTCGAGGTAAGTAATTGTTTAAAGCACATTAACATCTCATGACAACTTCCATTATTTTGGGAGTCAATCCTTTCGCAGTTCCCACACAAGACTTCCTCTTCTCTTCAAGTCGTTTTGCAAATACATAGTGCTCGTTTTGCATTCGACCCTAACGCCAGAATGCTATTTGAAACTACCTTCAGATTGCAGGTCGGTTGTTTGAGGCAATTACTTATCGAACCAAAATCATGGAAACTTATAAAAGTTCCCTAAATACGTAAATGCCAAGAAGTTCATCTTATGGGAACGCACAAAATCTCCGAGCATATGAAAGAATCAGACATTTCAACAACGCCGTCACTATCTTCTAATACTCGTAATCATAATATTCGTAATTTTTTGTGTTCTTTAAATGCACCATGTGTCACCAAAAAGCAAACATTTAAAAATTACTATTTAGACTTATAATAACCATTGTTAGGATGAATGAGTTTTTTAAAAAATGGTCGAGCCTTCGTAACGCGTCTATAAGCCCTTCGGGAGGCATTGAGCGCTCGATAAAATCCTCCTTGAATTATTTTTTTAATGAAGTCAGTCATTGTCAGCCTTTACTTTTTATCCCTTCGGTCCTCATATCCTCAAGTCCTCATATCCTCTTAATGGTTTGTAGAAAATCATGTCGGGTTAGTATTATTGGTAACGGACTTGTAGAGTTTTAAAAAATTTGAATTGACTTCTATTTGACGCTATGAAAAGGAAACGAAAAATGGGACAATATCAGTATATCATCGATATTCGTGCCAAATATTACAAATTAATGGATAGTAATGGAAGGTCTGAACTAACACGTGCATGTAAAGGAATTCACATAAAAAATGTATAGTGACGAAGTAAAAATTATACCATTCACAGTATTGAAGCATACAGGAATATATTTAAAGTATTGGACGAAAAAGAAGCGGAATACCACACGTGTCAACCAAAACAAAACAGCATTCCGTGGAGTACTTTGTTACATTCACCCATCAGTGAACGAAGAAGAAATCAAAGATGAAAAATCTCAGGGCCACCTTGTTCCTAACATACATTATATGCAACACCAGACAACCCACAAGCCATTCTCTCCGTACATTATAGATTTAGACTTGAAAACAACAAAGAAATTTACAAAATTGACAAATTTTGAATGCAATTATCAAATTTGAACCACCATATGAAAAGAAACCCAGTTCAATGCCATCAGTACTGAAAATACTGTCATACGAGAATCTACTGCAGGGTAACGCCTAGATACGTACGAACGACATTCATATCTATAATGCACAAATAGAGCTGATGAAATAAAATTATACCTTGCAACGCGAATGGATTGATCCAACACCACAGAGAAGTAATAACTATATTGGATATTCTTCGAAGTTTCAAAACTAAAACATAAAACGTCTTTGCGACGACCCATGGCTCGTGACAAAGTAGACTCTCTACAGAGACGTCAATATACTGGCTCCCACAGACCGACGCGGAAGATCCGCAGCCTACGCGGATTGGCCGCAGCGGAAGTTTCGCGTCACGTGTTGCCTGATGAGCACGTTCAGACATGCCCAGCAGGCGAGCGTCGCGGCAACGGATTGGCAGCGTTTAATCGGCGGCGAAATTTGTAACACAGTCAGACGCATTTCTTCCGCTGCAGCTCAAGCTTCGCGGAAGTCCGCTCGTGTTCGGGAGTCTTCGCTCTCCTCTGGGTCGAACAACCTTGCCAACCGTCACCAAACGCTAACTCAAAATTGACGCTGCGGTGTAAACTGTCCCGCAAATTCCGCGTCTAGCTCGGAACTTTCCGCGCCACACCCGCTGCGAATCCACCGCGTCGGTCTGTGGGAGCCGTAATTCCACTGGATGACCTCATGACCAAGAGAAGCCAAATACTTTATCAGAAGAGATTGTATGAGCACGCGAATCACCTTGCAATTAACCTACTAGATATGTCAGCAGTAATACTGACTGACACGATAAAAACATTTTACTTATGGAATCCATAAAAAGTGTTCAAGTATCGATTTATTTGTTATTTTTGTTATTCTTGATACCTTTTGCTTAATGTTAAAAAATGAAATGATGGTAAATTACAGAAGAGAAAATAATAAAAAAAACTGAAACGTAAACGTTTCGAGACTTCCTCTCCGAGACATCTTTTATCGTTCCTATTAATACACTCAGAATACTGTCTTCGATTTCGAGATTTCAATGGATACACACGTTTTGGGATTCTCTGTTACGAAAAGAGTGTTGTTGTTGTTGTTGTTGTTGTTGTTTTCTTTTTTTTGTTTTTCAACCGAACGTCCGTCGGCCCACTTGTCTGTCTGTGAACACACTAGTGCCTAAATTATTTGTAGAATTTTTGCCAAAATATTACTTCATTATCGATCGGCCCGAATTGTGCCCACAATTTGAAAAAATTGTTTAAGTATTGAGGGTGATTTATTTGAAGCGATTTTTTCTTCAGATGATACTAGTTTTTCACAATCAGTTCATTATAAAATACCATGTAAACGTTCCTGAAAATATTAGTTTTTTTTCGCGCAATCTCGATTAAAATATGAGCAATATTAAATATTGAAAACATGATTTTCTCAAAACTGCATCATATTTTGTTCTTTAAATGTCTGTATGGTTAAACCCCAAAAAAAAGCATTTTCTGGTTTATGGTTTATTAAACTGCATTTTGATGGTTTATTTTGTATTTTCAAAAAATTGTTTTAACAAATGTTTTTTGATCAAGATTAACATCTACCGTCGTTAATGTTTTAATTCCGATCATTTTTTTTCATAACTGCATTTGTAAGTGCAAGTTCTTCAAATAATTTCAAATGCAGTTTCTATCAAATTCAAAGCTCTTTCTGGCGAAAATGATTTAAAAGTTGCACATTTTCTAAACGCTTAAACGACGGATTTTCAAAAACGTCTCCAAATGTTTCAATGATAATTAGCGTATAAATGTAGGTTCCCCTTCTATGATATTCTTAAAGTTCTATTTCAATTCAACTATAGGGGAGTGAATAATCGTGAATATATGGAAATAAAACTAGTGGTCCTTAACAACACATACAGTCTCACAGTATTTCTGCGATTTTCCCTTATTCTTGGGGTATAATATAAATTAAGAAACCGAAAAATTGAGAAAACTTCAAAACAATGTACTTGGCGGCGACAGATGGAGCTGGGAAGAGTATGAGAGAAGTCCGAAAAACTAATTCACACCAAAGAAATCAGAAAACTAGTACGAGAAGGTCTGTGCGATTTTGCAGCACCACTAGTAATTTATTAAACTGTCGATGCAATGTAAGTTTTTTAAACGTTTGTTCTCGAGTGATGAATGAAGCTGAGTTCGTTTTTTAATGTCACTTTAATATTTTAATGAATTGAACATTACAATATGCATAAACATTTCCGTTATTTGATTCCAAATTTCCCGCTTTCAAGGTTAAAAATGTTCTCATTTTAAAAATATTTTGCAGAACCGTGCGAATTTCAAAAATTTATTTGAAAGGTACTAACACAGTAAGACTACTAAAATAACAAATAGAAAAATACCAGCAGAGATAGTGCAGGCCCATTGGATTTACGAGATCTTCAATTCGTTTGCTCGCCCACACATCGTTCCCGGATGTCGATTTAGCGTCCAGTTCTCCGTACAGCTCTTGCTCGCAAAGCGCCGTGCCGCCCTCCAGTCATTCGGTCCCCGCAACCTCTCGCACTGCGTCACTTCCCTGAAGGATACACAGATATGTAAAGAACGGAAGTTACTGTTAATTTTTCTCCCATCGCCAACTTCCACCAGATAAGTCCAATAGTTCTGTTTACGGAGACCGCTCCTCACTCCCCCCTCCCACACACTCACACATCTCCACCGTCCTCGCGCAGAATAAAGTAACGCTATTGAACCAATTGTTATGTGGCGTTGGAGTTGAGAATTGTAGATGTGTTTACTGCCGCAGTTTGAGAGGAGGAAAATATGAAAAGTTTATCGGTATTGCAGGTTCAATGTCCCCCTAACGGCCGCCGTCGCCCGCGTGTTCTGGCATTCCAGCTATATTTAGCCGTGGATGGCTCTAACCCCCGTCCGCGCCTCGTCTCGCGTCGCCCAACTTTTGTCGCAAGTTCCGGAGTCGCGTTCTCGGGGCGCCCCGCTATTTACTGCAATAAAAGTTGGGGTTTCCGCCGCCGCGGCGCGCCACTTTCGCCTTTTCGGCTTTTCCTGCGTCGGCGCTGGCTCTTGCGGTGTCCGGGCGCCTGAGAGAGGTTATGGAAATGCGTTGCCCTCGCGACCACGTGGAAGAAAGGAAGAAGAAGAAGAAAGGATGGCGGCGCGTGGGAGTACTGTGATGGGTTTGCACTCTTTGTACCGAATGCGATGTGCCGGGTATGGCTGGAGGAAGGTAATGAGAGTAAGAATATAGATTGTGTTTTGAAAATGTTTGTACTGGATTTGAGGGCACTGTTTTTGGGTTTTTTCTTTGTGCGTCTTATTTCTTTTATCGGGGACTGAGATCCTGTTACGGTTATTTTGTTGCCCTAGAAAGAGACAGTGACGTAAATAGACCACTGTATCAATCACTTGAATATGATACGTGAATACATGAAAGTGACATGACCTACTGCGACCCACCCCTCCGCCGGCTAGCTCAGAATGGGTTTTCAAGGTGGGCGCAAAATAAAAAAATACAATTAGAATAGCGGGGATCAGGGTCATGTGGGCCGTTGTGGATTGAATGCATTTACACAGAAACTCAAGTCGAATCACTTTCCACTTACTTAAGTATATTCTAATTAAATTGCTGTTACAGTCAATGAACATAAAACACTTTACATATACAAGAATTTTGTCTTGCTGAAAAAGAAAACAACTTACACTCTCAATAATTAACTACACTGTTTCCTTTCTCTCATTTAAATCAATTTCAAAGAATACTTAAAACTTTGCCTAATCATTCCAGTCGTAAATTCCTAGTTGCAACTTTACAATTAGCTAAGTTTTTCTTGAAAGAAAAGATTGATTCTATTTTTTACAGAATATCGGTATAAAGAACCTGTACTAATACTTTCTTTCCGAAACAAATTATTCCTTCTAATATCTACAAATTGTTCAAGTTGGCACGACCTTACTGTGTCTTTTCACGGCGTAGAGAAATCTACGGCGTCGACTCTTCCAGTCGCTCGGTGTCCTTGTCCTTGCAGCTCGGTCGGGAGCAAAGCCGCCCTCTGCAGAACCGCACGGTCGCCCCTTTCCAGTACCGTTGTTCAACTCACGATGTGGCCTCCGTCTCGTTTTCCGTTGATACTCTTTTCGTATTCTTTTATAGAATGTAACTAGCTTTTAATTCCATATTTAAAAGAATCTACAATACGACAACTGAGTCTATCGTATAAGAAGAATAAATATAAAAATAAAAAAACTGCAAAGAAAAGAAATGAATGGCCTCGTTAGTTTCATGCTATTACACTCCTCTCTCTTACAAAGATTTTAAATGCGTCACTTATACTTTCATCCTTTTCCTGATGAATTGTTTTAATGCCTTGTAATATGATAATTACCTCCTCGAATGTCTTGAAGAGTTTTTATCGTAGATGCAGTCCTGAAGTCCGTAGCAGTACGAGGTGCCGCCTTCTCGTGATCGGTAGGTCCTCACTCTCCAGCTGTTACTTCAGAAAAGAAAGCTTTCTTTCTCCCGACTCTCGGTGTCGCATACTCTACCGAGACGCTCCCTTACGGATATAGTTCGTAGTTTTCATTTTCGGATTGTATTCATGCGCGTTGGCGCGCGTTCAAACAGCTCATCTTATTCTTGAATATTGATGTGCTCCGTTTTCCGAGACCTCGGCAAACGGATGGTCACACTACACGAAAGACATAATATTGGGGCAATGATGTGTCTTTGCAATTTTCGCACATTCAGTGTTCCTAACGGGCAGTCCTAGATGATATGAGCGGAGAGTATTAAATAGCACGAATAGCTTCTTCAATTCTGCAAAGAGTCCGTAAGGTAAAAAGATATTGAGACATGAACGTTAATTAAGACATGACATATAAGATTTGAAAAAAGAGTAATATGTAGCAGAAATGTTTATGCAGTCGGAGTAAGCAAGCAATAATGAGCTAATAAATGGATCCAAAAATTGCAAGTTACACACATTGCCCTACCAATTCATATTCCTTGGGAAAGATGTTTGAAGGAAGGATTCTTCATTATTGGTCAGAATCTTTGAATGTAATATTCTGTTAATGAGATATTTTCGTTTCAAGACACAATTAAACACATAAATATTAGTGTCATAAAATTTTAGTTTATGTTATGCAAACATTAGCGTATGTAACTCCTTTATAATGTTAAACTTTATTCAATGATAACATATTTGGAAAACCAACGACGTCAGGAGCGCGTTTTCAAATATGTACGAATGAAATAAAGCAACATTGTTAACGATTTTCATAAGCTATTTTTTGTATAACATCATTATAAATTTATAAGAGAATCAAACTTAATTTTGGGGAAAAAACTTTAGTGTGATGTCATGGGTATTTGCCATATCTGCGAGAGAACGGTGGTCAACTGTTTCGTTTACCGCCGCAGCCCCACTATTCGCTGTGATTGATTGAGTATGTAATGACACAATTATTCGTATCTTAAAAAACAATAATCTATGTCATACCCTCTTATGAACGATCCTGCAAAGAAAAACATTGTTTATAATGCTGGGATACAAAAAATATAATTCCATTACGAAAAAATTACTTCAGCTTTTGAAGTACCGGTTAATACTTAATTTAGACACAATTCAAATTTGTTTTTTCGGTTTATTAATTTGCACTTAAATAATTATTACATTATCCGCAAGAACACTCTAATTACATCACACAAAAACTGGCCAAGTACTACCACAAACTACACCACCCTCAATTTTCAACCCGCAATGAGAATATTGTTTGGTACACAGGAAATTACCGAAAAGAAACTGAACGCTGAGGACATGAGATCAGAGAATTCAAGATTAGTGATATTAATCGAAGAGAAAATTGAGGGTTATGTAGTTTGTGGTAGTACTTGGCCAGTTTTTGTGTGATGTAATTAGAGTGCTCTTTCATAATAATAGTAAAATAATAATAATAATAATAATAATAATAATAATAATAATAATAATATCCGAAAACTGCTTCGGATTAGACTGAACATGAAGTTCGAATAATGGATCGACAATTTAAAAAAACTGCTTAAAATGCGTTATGCTGCCCAATCTGCAGCTGATGTACACAGATTTTGTGTCACGTAGAGAAGGAGAAAGACGCCACAGACAAATTGAAGCCTCCTGGCACAATGAAATAATCGGGATGGGAAAGTATGTAGTCAGTCATCAATATGACCCACTAACGAGGCAGGTCGTGAAATCTGACTAAAGAATTGGAAACGGGCATTGAACAGTAGCAACAAGCATTGGGAAGAAAACAATTCAAAAAGGCAGAATCACACAGACATTGAACGTTTGATGTTACTTACATGAAATGTGAAACGCAAAAAATGTTCAAAAAATCGTAGAGAGAAAAACCATTCCATGTATAGTATCTAAAAAGAATGGACAATTAGTCATTTATGTGGCTTAAAAGGGGAAGAATGAAGACAGAATCGGAAGCAGTCGTAATAGCTGTCCAAGATCTGGCATTGACATTATGATAAAGCGGTTCTGAAATTTTTCCAAGATGGTGAATGTCGCATCTGCCAGGAAAAGGTAGAAACTATTGATCACATTGTCTCAGCTTGTTCGATTCTAGAAAAGACCGACTACATGAAAAGACACGATAGGGTGTGCAGTTACCTGCACTGGCAGATCTGCACCGCGTTCGAAGTTCCAAACACTTGCGCCAAGTGGTACGAACACTCACCAAAACCGGTGACGTTTGTTGGACTGTGTGAAAAATTGTAGGACCAACAAATTCAAACTGATCGCACAATAGCGGCAAACAAACCGAAATTGTTATCGGGGATTTGGAGAAAAAAATTGTGTGTACTTGTAGATGTGGTTGTGCCTTACGATCAAAACGTCGTAACCAAGGAGGCAGAGAACCGTGTTAGATACGAATACAAGAGTTTGGAAATTGAGATTTACTGAATGTGGGGCGTAAAAGCACAGGTCTTCCCCTTAGTTATCAGACTTCTTGGACTTTTTCCGCAAAAAGTTGTGTAAGAACTTAGCTAAACTGCCAGGTAATTCAAATGACTAGAAAGTTCAGTTTATTGCTTTATTTGAAACAGCCCACATTTGGCGCAATGTATTGTAAAAGCACTGACAGTCCATAGATCCGCACCGGGAGAGGTGGCTCAGTGCATGCACTGATGTCACTGCACTGCTTCTGAGCGGGAGGATTTTCGACACTAGCTTGTCAGCTAGATTGAATTCAATCGCTGTCTGGACGGTGGGACCTGTGGCAAGGGCAGCGCGAGGGGCGGGTGAGGCGGAGTGGAGAACCAATCGTAATCAGAACTCTGCGAGAAAATTAGTTCCCTCTCCTGCACCCCCTCTTCAAGAAAACTTGTTGATTGCAAGTAAACAGGGCGGCTGGGCCTTTGTTTTGCGTTCGGCTTTGATCGCTCCGGCAATTAATGCATGAGGCGGAAGGCAACGAGGTATTTCTTGAGTAATATATTTTTCCAATTTGAGGTCTCGAGGGAAAATATATTTTTCTGTTACTGTTGACCTAATTTGCTCACGCGTAACATAAATAATATAATAATTGTTTATCAGTTCAAATGCTGCTATTATGCTGGCGAGTATTAAACGATATTTGACGTTATGAATATCATTATTCCCGGGCACCGACATACGACGACTTCCCTTATTACTTTGTTGTCGAAGCTGACGGGCTGTTCTGACTAAGCGAGAATTTCTGGAAAATTATTTTAAATAAATATACTAGGATTGATTGCAGTATCTCTATTAAATAACCAACCTTTTTATGGAAAAAATATTATAACATTTATTTCATCTAGATTAACCCTAGCTTTACCAAGCATGTGCAAAAACTGCTCATTAGTTCGTTTTTAAAACAAAATGTGCTTTAAATCAATAACTCCTAATTCTTAAAACATTTAAATATGCGTAATAACCTTAAAGGGTTTTAAAAAAATATGCCATATTTTCGTGCATGGACAATTTTTGTTCATGGTTGGTAAAAATATATGAAGGCTGCTGATTTACTTTGGCCACACTGTAGTGGTCGTCACCCGTTTTTGAAGCAATGCAGTAGATCTGTTTGGACTTCTGGGTTGTATTTAACTTGTACGTATTGTTGAAAAGGATTAGTATGACTGATAGTGGTTTAAATGAAGAAGTGATGTAAAGTGATGATGAACATTGAAACTTAACAATGTACAACAGGTTATCCAACACTTTATTTTAATTACCTTAATTGTTATGTAACAATGTGTACTTCAGCAAAATAGCTTCGTCGCTTTCAGACGATGCCTTCGCTTGCTCTTCGTGCTTCGCGGGTGATCGCGATCCATCGAGGCGAAAGTCCTAGACCTCTTCTTTCTTCTATGGTCAAATATCCATCATCCCTCATTTCCCCTATATTATTTTATATATTTTCTACGTGAACTTACTATTATAAATACTTTTTAACTATAAAAATTCTACTGATCAAGAACTGAATAAAATATCTCGGACAAAATTGCACTTCCCTACATAATCACCACGGTCGTGTACTCGATTACTTTTCCCAATATGAATCAAATCATTCACTTATATCTATATTAACTAAATGTACTAATTCATAAACTAAAATAATATTTCTTCTAAATTAGTTTTGGCGATTACTGGAATACTGATTTATATACGATTATCGGCGCAACATCCAATATTTTCAAACAATTCTCAAATTAAAAATAGCGATATTATTACTATCATGAAACTGAAACTCATAATTCTCCTAACAATCTTCACAATGCCTGCTCTAATGATCTCTTCAACACGAAGACGGACATGTATCAATTCCCGAACCTACCGGCTCGTCATCTGTAATCATGAAGTTTTTTTTTTCTTTTTGTTTTTTTTCGGATCTTCCGGTAACATATACGCCACCTGTACCACCTAACTTCATATTTACCAGGGGCCTTCCCATTTTCAACTTTTTTTTATGTCAGATATACGCGCATTTATATGGCCCAGCGTCTGTTTATTTACTCTCGGTAACTTTTACTCGGTTTATATACCTTAGAAGCTCACGATAATAAATTATAATGAGATATCCTTTTGAAGTATTCACATAAGGTTTTTTTGTGGCTTATCACACTTGATGAAAGAGCTTTGATTTGAGGTAAAATTGATTAATTTTTAGGTGTTTTCGAGGAGTGTTGTCAAATGGTTTAAATTTAGTTTTAAAATACAATATTGTGTTAAGACTGAAAAATTATTTCATGTGAATATATATTATGATGAAGCCTATTTTAGTTTAAGTCGAATAATTTAGCCCAACAATTTAAATTATAAAAAACTTTTCATTCCTATATTGAGCATTCATCAATGCTGGAAATTCAGAATTATTATTACCGAGGCCGATTATAAAGAGGCCAAAACGAATTAATATTCGATGTTATCTCAATTTTTATTTTATATAATGTTACCGTACTGTAAAAATCAATATTCATTGTCCTAGTTTTCTTGATGGTAATACAAATTTATAATTGCCAAAATCATGCCCAGTATTAATTATTCTAATCCAAATATATCTATATTTTTTGTATTGAAAAGTACTACATATTTACACGTAAAGGGCTAGAAGTAAAAACTGGATAAATAATGCTGTAAATAACTTTTTCTAAAAACATATTCGTATTCAGAACATGGATAATCTGATATACTCTACACACAGTAGCCAACCTCTTACTGATCTCATCTCCAGTACCTTATTGGGACACTGAACCCGTTGATATAACTCCTGTGATTCGATTGCACAAAAAGATCACGTCACAGAAAACCCTAGTATTATCCTCCTCCTAGAGTCTATTCACGACATCAATATGCAGTCCCAGTATTAAATTACCTCGGCGATCTTTCCGCGATAGAGTGCAGATCAAATAGAACCACATCGTTAGAGCGAGATTTTCAAACAAGTCGCCGCGCTGCGCAGTATCCACAAAGAGATCGCTGCGGGAGGCGGCGTAGGAGACCAGGCGCTGGAACGCGCGGTTCTACCCACAATTCCCACTGGCATCAGAATTTCTTTCTCGGGTAAAGAACTGTGTATTTAAATACGACAGTGCGTTGACGTTTTAGCTCATTCGTCATAAAATAGTTCTGAACTTGTAAATTATTCCTTAAAATCATTGTATTGTTGCAAAGTAAAATGGGAAATTATTCCAAAGTAGTCAAATTTCGAGTATAGATCGTTTACGGTTTAACTGAATAATATGCATGTCTTTTTTATGACAGCTAGTGGCGCGTGTGACTCGTGTGCAGTGATGCGCATGGCTATCTCGTAGAAAGTGGATGCATATAATGATAGGATGGGCGGGCGATGCTTCGCCGAGAGCGCGTGCCGGCGCGTCGGCCCCCCGCAGAGCGGTGCGTGGCGATGAGCGCCGTGGAGTCGCGCCTGCCCCGTCCGTCGGTTCCCAGGCGCGCCGCTGTCGCTTCAGCGCTGCATTGGCTCACAACTCCTCCTCTTGGACGAGCTGCAAGGATTCGATGACACCGGTTTACCGGCAGGTTTCGGTTTTGCGGGATTTGCCTCGCTCGGTTCTAGGCGAATGTCGGAACAATAAAATAAGAAACAATGGGCCACCGATAGCCCGCAATCCGTCCTCCTTTCTGTAACTATTTCTGTCCATATTATTTGTTGATCTCCTACCCGCAAAATGTGTCTCTCAAAACAGTCCAGCAGTACAGAATACAGGGGCAAAGGCTGGGCTGTAGCTCTTTGGGGAAGAGAAAGACAGAGTAAAAAACCAGGAGAAGAAGAAGAAGATGAAGAAGCAGAGTAAATTAGTACCTCCAGCTAGTGAAATCATAGCACCTCCAGCACTGAAAAAATGGGGAGCATAGCTTCAAAACGATTTTAGAAAGGTAGAACTTGAAATAAGAATTCTTATCTCAATGTAGAAGGCACTAGCTCAAGGGATTTAGAGGGGCTTGTAATTGTAAATTACGCGACCAGTTGACGCAGAGTATATTCTCAGTTCCATACATTCAAGAGTAAGTTAACCCTATGATTCTAATCTATATATTTTAAAAAATTAAGAATTCGTCCACGGCTTCGTTTAGAGTTTCCACTGAACCGATTATAGTATTTTTTTCCTTTAAATGAAAGAATGTGATCCCTAGATGTATCAGATATTCTTTGTGTTTTGATACATCAACATTTACGGTGTAAATTAATTAATTAAATCATTATTTAATAGTACACTTATCACTAGTCAATTGTTTTCTTCCAAAGGGTGGCTGTTTCAAAATCTATCTATAATATATATATATATATATATATATATATATATATATATATATATATATATATATATATATATATTAGTTCACAGGTTATGTCGAATTCCGAATCGTTGCCCACTCGCTCCAAAAGACGCAAACGTACATTAACTGGACTCAGGGAAAGAGAAAGTCAGCCTAGGTGTCTTGATAGTGAGGTCATTTCGTTTTCTGTTGGGTCGTTGCCTATGAAATGCCAGTTTTGTTCTGCTTTGTTTCAATGTGAAAGAAATTCTGCAAACGAGTTTACTCTGTGTTGCTTAAATGGGAAAATAAGTTTACTTTTGAGCAATATGTCAGAAGCAATATGCCAGTCGAAGTTGTTTATAGGAGATGATGAAACATCAAAAAATTTTAGAAATAATATTCGTCAGTATAATTGTGCTCTTTCTTTTGAGTATTTGAGTGCAGATATTGCATTGCCACCTGGTCATGAGCCTAAGTGTTCAAAATTTTGGAACTCCACGTCACTGAATATCTTCGTTATACCCTGAAGATCCTAACATATTGTGATCATTAGTCTGGACACAGTATTTTACATTTATCTCAGATCTCACCGTCAAATTTTGACGGGTTTTCACTAGTTTTATTTAAACTGTTAACATATCATTTTATTTAATTTTTTAATTGTGCGAGAAATGTGTTGAAGTTAATTAACTTTTAATTAAAAATTTAATAATTTCGTCTAAGTAACTGTTTCATGACTAAAGATCGGATTTTTATCTAATTACATATTTTTTGTCTTTCTACTTACCGTTTCATTTTAATCTTGGCAAATCGGCCCTGTCCTAACACAATATTCAATTTTTTCGTTACATGTTTTTACATATTTGGTACTAAACTACATACATTGGTATATATGTATATGATATTTTACATATTTTGGTATTTTAACGAAATATTTTTATTATATTAATTTCATTCAATTTTATTTCATATTTTTTATGAAAGGAAGTTGTTTTTAATCAGCAATTTTTCCTACTGCGTGTACTGCGTTTTTATTACTGCGTGCTGTCTCCTCCAGGTCCCCCATGTGGAGACGCGTGATGTTCTCACAGACCCGCGCGTCTGCCTCAGCAGCGGAAGTGCGCGTCAGCGACTAAGATCATTTCCCCCTTTAGGTGTGAAAAGTTTAATTTAATTTTGGAGAAAAACATTGGCGATCGCCAAGTGAAACATTCAATGAGAGTGCTTCACGTTGCAGTGATGTTTGCTAGTCGTAGATATCGCTACTTTGTACGATGACTTCTATTGTGTCTAGTCTGGCTGCAAAACTACAGTTCTGAATAGCAATAGATGAAGCTTTTACTTCTAATATTTTAAATAATTCTTCGTTTGTATTTTTTTTTTTTTGGTTACATATTTATTACATATTCTTACTATTTTCATTTCATATTTATGTACATATTTTGATGTTGCATACTACTTATTTTTTCGGTCTTTATTTCAGGACATATATACAAGTCCATTTTAAAACATTAAGAGTATTTCTGTAATATTCAAGTCCTTGATTGGCGCTAAAACATCGTATATTAAGAAATATATTATTTAACAAACGTCTCAGTGCACTCCATCTGTCGTTGTAGTGAGCTTCCAAGAAAACCTGTATGTGCGGGTGGTTCTAATCATTGGCGCGAAAGAACCTGTACCCTCCTTCGGACGCTGTCGACTCGTCGTCGATTACGTGATCAATTTAATCTCATTACTTCTCAATTAGCGGCTCCCTACCGAGCGCTTGCTAATACGATGTTTACTCTTTGCCGTGATGAAGCGCTCGTGTAATACCTTATGAGGTGAAAGGACGGCAAAATACACATATTACGGGTGAGAACGTGTTACGCAAATAGTTGGTTATTTCGGGAAGGCACTGCCATACGACGTGCTTGTGAAGTTTGTTGATGGTAGGCGTAATTTTCTGATTCATTAGACGATTAAGCGTAAACAGATGTGAATTACCAATGACCCATGTAGAAACATCTATGTTGTAGGGAAGTGGGAATATTCAGGATATTTAAAGACAAAAAATTCACTCATTTATTAAAAACAAATATTTTAAAATAATGATATAATTTAAAACCATGTTTTGTGAGACAGTTCTGCCGTTTAATCATATAGTCTGAAATCAAGCAACTGTAACAATTAAAAGTGTTCCTTTAATCATAAAATTTATGAAATAAAAACACAAAAGCAAAGTGAAATTTGTAACTTAAAAAATTAGAGTTAAATACGTTAACCAAAAAACAGTAAATAAAGGAATACGTTAAAAATACAAATGGTGTATAAATACATAAGTGGCACAAGTCTTACTTTGATCTCAGGTTCTTATATCATATTTCAATTTGCCTAAGTAAAGAAACATTTTTAATTGATATAACTGCTTGATTTCGGACTTTGTGAAGACGCGGCGGTATTGTGTCGCCATACGTTGTGGCTTTAGCGCATCTGAATAAAATAAAATATTTCTGTTTAAAATAAATATTTTGTTTGCCTTTAATTATCCTAACTACTACTGTCTTAAACATATCATTCGCACAATCATTGATTGGTTTTAATTAACCATGTACGTGTATCATCAATTCAATGATTCAGAGAAGAGAATCTGGATAACTACAAAATAATAAGCCACTTTAATAGAAACGGCTATCTTCCAATAAACCCTAATTTTTTCCTATTTTCTAATTATCATTTTTATTTTGTATTTGCAATAATTTGTGTGTTGTCTCTGTAATAAAGTGTTGTTGTAATAAAGTGTTGACTTATGTAGTCTATTCATTTCAAGCTATAAATACGAAAATGAACGCATAAAATCTTAGCTTGAATAAAATGTGAATTTTTGTGACTTTTCGGGGAAAATAATCTTTCCACGTCATCCGACTTACATATTTGTCAATTGTAGCAATTAATGAAAAAATCTGTAAAGTTAAAGCGTTGAAGTTCAATTTGTTTGTTACGGAACGGTTTTGGAACCCCAAAGTCCCTCTCAGGTTTCAACGTAAGATTTTAAGGTATTTGCAGTTTATTTTTCTACGCAAAACAACAAATGCCTCGCACAACGTTTCATCATTCTCAGCCTCTGAGCGGAACATCGCAATTTCGGTGAAAGCTCTCCCAAGGAGGCAAGTCGATGATTGAACTCGCTTTACTTCATTTTATAAACACAAGCAATTCTTTCCCGCGAGGAAAGAGAAGCTTTTAGGCCGTGTAATTACTACCCGACTAAGTGTGTTTCGTCGGTCGCGCGTGCCTTTGGGGGTGTTTGCTGTTGTTTAGTCCTCGTAAAACGCCACCGCCCGTTAACGTCAGTCACTTGTTTATAGTTTTAAATCCCAGCACTAGGGCGGCGTGCCTCGCATTACAATAGACGGGCGGTTTATGGCGATTTATAGCGTTTTGTAACACTCCCATCACTTTATGTGTTTGTTTTCTGAGTGTCCTGTTGGTGATCAGTCGCGGTTTACCACTGTTTGGCATTTCGATTGATGTTTAACGAATGGATTTAACGGAGATTTAGCCAGTCAAAAGCTTTTGGAATAGTGATGAAATACGAAAATTTGTAAATATTTCTATACGCAGTCACTTGTTGCTGCGCATGAACATTTAGATTTTAGAAATATTTGTAGAAACGAAAGCATGTTAAATGCTTAGCGGAGTAATGTAACAGATTCAAATTATTATTATACCCTTCAGTTTAAGATTTATTTGTGTATCTAGACGTAATAGTTGTCATTTGTTTTAAATAACTGCTTTGCGGTGTTTTAGGGAGGGAATTACTGTGGGCGACACAAAAGAGACTAGTCGTAGAAAGCATTGCAGTTTTAATGCAATATCTTCACTCTTTGAGAGATAAAGATTTTTTTATAAAGTTATAAATGTTACGTTGTACATCATCTTCTGGTCGAATTTCGTGCATATTTGGAAAATATATAATTAATTACAATAATTATGGAATGTACTATATGACGCATGATTGGTATTAGTAATTAGAAATAAATCAATACTACTTTTCTCGAAGATGAATTTGGTAAAAAGAACACTTTTCTATTGTGATCGAGAAATTCATTTTATATTCGTTCAATTTTTTAAACGGTTAGAAAGGACACGATTTCCGGGATGACTATGCTGCAATTTTTTTTTATTTTCTCGAGAACGTCGAGGTTTATCACCCGTTCTTTGCATCTTCATCTGCACTTTTTTCTTGGGCAATCAACGGACTTACCAGCCTTGCTTCTACGTGAGCGGTCCAGAAATCTAACGCCAAGTAATTAATGTTTGTTGGGTGCTTTACTGAATGGAACTGAGCCATCTGTTATTGACAACCGTCAAGGCTGAGCTGGTTTCAAGGCAGTACGGTCGCCTACAGCAATTCGTGTTTTGCAAATTAATCAAGAATTTACCCAATTAAATTTGGAATAGCTAGACGACAAGAAGAGAAAATATCCTAGAGAAGTTGTATAATCCGAAGAGAGATCACTTGAGAATTTTGCAATTACTAGTGTTTTACGTGTTCATCGAATAATAGTATCAATTATATTATTTTTATCGTAATAATTTAGTCATACTACATGAAATAAATATGAATATAAGTTATAATTCCATTTGATTGAGATTTTAATTTTGCAAGCAAATTTTTCTCAAACTTCTGTTTAATTCGTTATAACTTTCGTCCTTGAGTGATGAAATAAACGCGGGGTCAAGCTTACATTAGTAACTCCAGAAACCTCTTCACTGTATTGCAGAATGACATACTTTTACGTCGTAACATTAAAAACTAAAGGAGTGGAAATTCTTTTCTGAAATTTATTACAGCGTAACAAGTTTTGGCGACAACCACAGAACTTTTAGTTGCCTGTAAATTTGAAACTCATGTCTCTCTATAAAACTGTGTCTCATTTTCATGACACTATTACTCTTCGACCAACAGGGCATTTTTTTGTGCATGTCACACAACACCAAACTTCTTTTGAAAAACTTTGAGCGAAAGGAAGTTTTACAATTTCCGTATCGTGAGAGGCGAGATGAAAATGGTGAGCTAATCCGTTTCCCCGGTTCCAGTTGTCCTGGCAAAACGTTAATTATTGAGATTAGGCCAGCGCCTGCTTCCACCCCATATCCACTTCACACCCGGGTCGTAACTTGAATCTGTGGTGGGCTGAACGAGGTGCGCCGGGCTGCGGATGGCGTGCAACAATGCAGTTCTGCCACTGTCGCAACACGACCTGGGGGGTTGCAGGGTGTTTGGCGTGGAGGGGTTTTCTGTGGTGTGGAAGCGTGTTTTGTAGTGAGGAGGGGTGTTCCGCGGTGTGAAGGGGCAGGTGATCTGTGTGTGGTGTGGAGTGAAGTCCTGGGGTGTGGAGGGGTGTTTTGGGGAGCGGTGGGGTTGGCGGGGCGGCCGGCGGCAGGGTGTGGGGAAGGTTTGCGGTATGCAGGCGGCAACTGTTTGGCCTTGCTCCAGTGCGAGGCACTTCCCGTGCCGCGTGCGCTCATAAACAGCGCATTCCTCGCGCGCGCGAGACCCCTGCCGATGGCAGTTGGCACCCGGCGGCGCCGTCCCACGTCCGGCCCACGTTGCATTGGGAGAACGATACTAATGGATCAGCGAGGAACTTGCTTCGGAAAGTTTACATCTTGTGGAATATAAACATACAGCACTCCTGTCATTATAGATTTTGAATGAAAGAGAGCTTCGTACTTTATGGACGATGGTGTGATCACAATTAACCATTTTTTGCAATATATATTTATATATCCAAATTTTTCGCAGATTATTCACACTATAGAATTTTTCTAACTTTTCTGAGTTCCGTTTTTACCATTGATTACAATAATTAATTACTCACTATCTGTCTACAAATTATATTTACATCATAATTTTAGTTTACAAAAGTTATGTATTCTCGAATTTAAGGCTACTTAACTGTCTAAAATTGCCTGGTTACGGGCATATGAAAAAATTGCTCGTTTTTCATTCATTCAAATAATGCGTGAAATACATACAATCCAAATTAATTTTTCGGTAGGTCTTGCATATATCATCACGTACCATTTATAAAAGCTTCATAGTATTATCAAATATGCGTAATTACAAAACTTATTGCCTATTCATAAAAAAATATGAAAGAAATTCAGTAATGCTTTGTGCTGAGATCCATCTCTATTAAACCTTAACGAGAGCATTTTATCGATTATCTAATTACAATTCTCATTAAGTGTATTCCTATTACCATAAACTATTGATAACTAACTCTTCTTTCTTTTTGTTTCAGGTAAGTCCTAATAGCAGAAGAATAAAATTGAATTCAAGCTGTAAAAGGTATTTCTTTAGTATGATAATTATATAACAAATCTATTACCGAAACACGAAAATTTTAATGTAAAAAAATATTGTAAGTAATTTTTGAGAATTAATTTTTCAATTTCCTCTCTATAAACATCCTATATCCATAGGATATTTATAGTTTCCGTGTATTATGTTCTATTCTCCATATCGATTCATTGTTACAAAATATCAGAAACATTATTCGTAAAGGGTCCAGCAGTATACTAGCATTTTCAATGTTTTCTTTTAATATCAGTCTTCGCAGTTAAAAAAAACGACTCGCATGAAACAAAATAATGCATACCTTGTAAAAGAAAATTGAAATAAAATTATACCAATATAAATCACAATCGCTTTTTTAAATACCATTTTATTTCTAAATTGTGTGTTAAAAAGTATTAAACTTCTGTTGCTGCTACTAAACTTCATTTTGTACTTTCTGATTTGTTACACTTATGCGATGAAGTGATACATTCATTTGCGTAAAGGATTCCGAATTTCACGTGTTTCGGGGCAATATTTGTTTCTGCGAGTCTGTGTCAACACGGAAACCAAATGTACATTGTGTTATGCATACAAGATTGTTTAACAGACTTTGCTGGCATAACAAGCCCTTCCCTAATATTTACTCTTTTCAATCTATTAGAATTCTGGTAAGTGTGACTGACCTACTCACGGATAATGAACTTCGTACTACCGAGAAAAAACGATATCCTGACAGAATAATTCTAAAATGACCCCATTTTGAAAGTGTGAGGAGTAAATTTCGTACTTACTCTCATGCTTTGAATTTTTGTCAATTTCATTTCTTCCATTTACGCTGATTTAATTGTAAGCGTACTGAAGAAGTGGCTCATGGTTTCAAAAGATGTCACTGCAGTGCCTCTGACAGGAAGGTTCTAGGTGCTGAGTCCCGACGGTGGGAGGATTTTCATACTAGCTTGTCAGCTAAGCCGAGAGAAACCTGTCGGGACTAAGAGCTTATCCCTGTGGGGCGGTGCCCCCCTAATAGGAGATACCTGGATTGGGAAACCCCCAAGGGTGGGTCGACGCCATATCTGACCATCCAGCGGGGGAAGGCCACCGCCACTTCCCGAAGAAAAACATGCACTACACATACGGCACTAATAACCTTAGCAGTTGTTGTGCCGGGAATCACTAACTATTAATCAATTGTTACTGTAAGTTTCATGTATGTAAATGCAAAAAGTTTTGATATAATAAAAAATTAATTAATTAAATAAACAAATAAATGAACTCTATGTAATTCCGGACATTTAATCATTGTTTCCAAACACTCTTTCTCCATTTAAGATTTTAAAATTTGATAGTGGCATGTTTTTATCTTGTTTAAATTGATGTTATATGTTAAATGTCTAAAGAGACAGCAACACTCATGACATTTTCGGCAAAATAGTGGAGTTGTTTGTAATGTCCGGTGCGAACACTTGTGCTAACGGTGGATCCCAAATGTTTGACAGAGGTAACGTTGACAATAAAATATTAAAAGGAGAGACGAAATTAAACCATAAAAATATTCAGCAACAAAAATGATTTTGGTGAGGGGAAAAGGGATTTGCTACCTTTAATGGATTCAATACTACTGATTGCACAAATACGCATATTTCATTCGTCACACCTATACCGTAAAATGCGCAGGGCCCTCGAATACCTATTTACCTATCTAATTAAGTAGAGAAATTTGATATTATTAGACATGGATATTTAGTGTAATTATACTTCAGTATCCTATTTCACGGATTACCATTACTGCCCTCTCGATCCTGAACAATGAATGCATTTGGTGCAACATTCTGCGTCCATTGTGCTGAGAGTTTTAGAGCGGGCGCGAGAAAATTATATTCTAAAAATGGGTCGTAAAATTTCGCTCTGGAAACAGTCTGTGTCACAATCAATTCATTATTCTCCGCACGAGGGCGCCCGTCACGTCGCCAGCAGACTCTTCGTGCCGCCACTGGGCGCTGTCGTCGCCGCTTCGGTGCATCTCGTGCAGTGGGCTTAACAGGACGCGCACGCCCTTCACTGGCTGCGAGGATGCTGCGCTTTTTATTTCTTTTCTTTTTTGCGATGTGCATAATTCGAAGTTTTCTTACTTTTTCGTCTTACTACATAATAAGAGAAAGTATTGTGGAATATATTGAAGAGAAAGATTTTAGTCTTAAATGAAATATTTTATAAATACTTTGATCTTTAAAAGAGGTCAGATCCAGTGTTTTGAAACACAAGTAGTGTTCGTGTTATTGTCGGATGAAATTTATTAAAAGAAAACTCAAAAACAACTCCAGTTTTTCTTTATTTTCTGTTGATAGAACAAAGGACGCCTTAAAAGTGCTGGAGGTCTGATTTTCTTTGAACTCTCTGGGATTTCGAAAATTGCAAAAGCTACAAAAAAAGGCATGAATTTATGTGCTCTTGTAGCACCACTAGTTTTGTACTCACTGGTGTATTATTTCTGCGTAAGTCGTAACAAAAAAGTCTGAACAATTTTGCGACATTTTTGTCTCAAAAGTCGTAGATATTTGCTGTTATGTAGAGTGATGTGCCGACCTGCTACAGTACCTTGCAAGGGGTTGTGTGTAAGGCATAGCTATTTTGGAGTAGTGTTTGTGAGTGTGAGCCGAGGTCTAGCGTAATGGTTCATGACATTTCATTCTTTGAATGTGCATAATTATAAGTTTGTATTATAAACGAGTTTTTATTATAAACTTATAATTATGAGTAACATTTGAGTGAATTGAGTTGTATCCGTGCAAACAGTCCGTTCTTTAACTACTTGACTGTCCGGGGGACGCCACGTCCTAGCCACAGGGGCTAAAGACGCCTTTCTGCGTCCTTCTTCAGGGCCAAATGCCTGGCCGCAGCCGGCGAAAGTCGCTGAATGGCGACCGAAACTTGGCACCTGTGCCTTGGATGTGGCGTCTCCGGACAGTCAAGTAGTGACTCCGGCCGCGAAAGGCTTCGCTCTCAGTCCGTACGTTGCAAATGTTTGTTTTCTAAGTGAAAATGGCTTCATGCCGCAACCCCTCGGTACAAACTACATCTGACCTCCTGTGTTTGCATGGTCGTATTTGTGTTCGTCCTTTCACCCTTTATCATCAGCATATCATTTCATCTTCACAGTTGCGTAACGTAAACTCCTGCAGTGGTCGCTAATGACGTAGATGTTGATGCGAGCTTAAACAGAAACAAAAAGGAAGTACCGAGCAAGCAAGTAAATACCGAGTTACCCTTCGGATACCCCTTAAAGCTATATTAGAACATCTAGGAAGGTGTTTTAGTAGATTACGGCGTAAACACAATTCCTTTTAAGGTTCTAGGACGCATAGTTATGCGCGATCGTATCAACAAGTTGCAGTGCATCACGAATTGCGTGTACGTCTACTCTTTTCTAATATACTATTATTACGATGTTATCATTTGTGAAAACTTTTTCGCCATAAATATGTTTTATGCAGGTGTGAGATATAATTCCTTCTCAATTCGTAGCACCAGGAGATGTGGCTCAGGGAATCAGCTGATGTCACTGCAGTGCCTCTGACTGGGAGGTCCTAGGTTCCAGTCCCGACGGTGGCAGAAAATTTCGTTATGACTAGATAACTAGCTAACAAACAGGTCACGAATCGCGCGCACACTTTCCTTCCTCTTTCTTGTCCGATTCTAATCTCCTATTTACAAACTTACACTTACGTGTAGTACACTATCACAGATGCCGAGAGAAAACTGTCGGAGTTTAGAGATAGTTCCGGCTGGGGCGCTGCCTGCTGGTGGGAGATACCTAATCGAGAAAAATCCCGTTAGCTGACGGAGGCCGGCGCCAGATCTCACCACCAAGCGGGGGAAGATCATCGCCACTTCTCGAGAAAAAATATGCACTACACTTACGGCACTAGTGACTAGCTGTTGATGCGCCCAGAACCAATCAATCAATCAAACCATCTCAAATATACTTGGGTTTTCGTAACGTGGCAGCTCAGGGTATTATCTTCAAGATGGAGTATGGCATGGCTTTTCAAGTCTTTCTCGGTCGTACTTCTAGAGTCTCTTGATCTGCAGCACTGCTTGAAACGGTCGCGAAAATGCGACATCTTGCGGCAGAATCGAGAAAGACGCAAAAAGTCCTACCATGCTCCATCTTGAAGATAATACCCTCAGCTCCCACGTTACGAAAACCCAAGTATTTATTTATTTTACGTCAAAAAACAGTTAAAACTGCACATGACGCACACTGGGCGCACACTGTGTATAGTAGCATACTGGCAAGGCCATGAATCGATGGTTTCTTATAAACGACACAAAACCGTCATCTAAACTTGGCGTTCTTTATATGAGGTTATAATGATTCTTAAGTTAGTTTTGTACTTGTGCTGTATAAAACTTCTGTATTGCGCTCTTCATTGTGTCTTGTGCGGAACCTGTTCGAGCGTTCTGCAGGGCTCGGGGCTTGTCCTAGGGTGGCGCGCCCTTTGTTACACCCCGTGCGGTGCAGCGTCACCAGTTTGCGTATGCAAACGATCCCTTGGCGCGCCGTTAACGGTTATATACGATCATTACGGTTCCTTCGTCGCTGTCCGGATAAACAGCCCCGCCGCACGCCCCGAAAACCCTAATTACTTGCGGACAACGCACCCTTTCTCTGGCGGGCTCAGGCGAGCCTCGCGCGCCCGCGGGCGCGTCCCAGTATTAAATAATGATATAACGCGGGCTTATTATGCCGTAAAACTGCTTAAACTCCGGACATTACCCAGATTGCGGTGCGCTGACAGCGGCGCTCATCGTAAGTATTTGCTCGGTCGGGCGCTGCTCGCCTGGCCTGCGGTCGCTGGCGCCACCCAGCGTGCCCTCGGCCTGGAATTCCTCCTGTGGATTCCCCCGTGTGTGCGTTTCGTACTTGTTCACTAATAAAATGTTGATCCAATAAAATAATCAGACTGCTCAGTTTTTCTTCAATTAGATTCAAAGTTTTCCGCCTCCGAATTCCATTTCTACTTTTTTCTTTGATCTCTCGACTTTCCATACATCTGTGTTACTTGTTCCTTTCATTTTCGCACTCCAATCTGACCTTTTCTGCCCATTCGTTTTTCTTTCCTTCAGATGTGTCTCCTTTTCGCGATTACTATATTTGCTTATCATTTGTTCCACCTGCTTCATATTTTCTTTTCTCTCAGTTCTTTCTTTCTTTCCTCGGTTTTTCTTCTCCAACTTTTTTCTCTCCATCGCTTTCATTGTAGATTTTACACAATGTCTGGTGTTTCGACTCATCTAATCTGTGTTTCAACCACATTGAGGGACTTTTGGAGTTTCATTTTTTCTCATTTGACATCTATTATTGTAGTGCCGTCATAATGCAAAGTTGGGGTTACGGACGGCCAGCGGTCGGGCCTCTATTCGTGCGGGCGGAAATCTGTATCGCGTTGTGTGCATTAGCATAAACCCAAAGTTTATAATACTCGTTTACGCGGAAAGTGAGTGGCGTAATGGGTAATGTCTTAATGACGGAGCACGCAAAGCCCCCATGGCGCCTATCAATTGACAATGGGATGAGGAAAGAGGGCACAGACTACGTTTGTCTGTACTATGGCTCAAGCTGTGCCTTTGAATCATTTGATGCGGCAAACAGTGCTTTAATGTAACGCAGTTTAAAAGAATAACACAAAAATAAGACATTATAGTAATTAATATTTAGATCAAAACAAATGAAAAAGTATGTATTGTTATTTTGTTTACTTTTTGGATGTTTTTCTTTTCTCACTAAGAGTTGTAGGTACGAATCTCGCAAAAAATCTGGGTAATTTCTGTCTGTAATTGAAATGTAGAAATCAAGAAACATTCATTAATTCATAACGACCAGGTTAAACTAAATAACGGGTTTCCTATTCTTCGTCGCTTACGACGATGTGAATGTGATACAATTGTGAAATTACTTTCCATCTCTTCTCTAATATTTTTACTATTGCCAAATCCGGTTACTATTTACAACAAAAATTTCAAACTATGAAGGAAATTACTTCCATTGCTATTGTTGATATTGTTATTTCTACCGTTGCATTGCTATGCTCACAAACTCTCTCATGTTCACAATTTCATATTGAAGAAATTTTTATTACATGTTGCATGTGGACGTGTAATTCTATACAGAATCACGATTCGTGGAAGTTCTATTGATTGAAACCAATTATTAGATTGATGGCAACTAATATAAATTATCAGCCTTGTTCAACAATAAAAATTGAACATTTATTCTTACATATGTTACAAAATTCTTTTGATCTCCTGAGAATTATTTTCAATGTGCAACATTAAAACACAGTACAGGTTTGAGTATAAGTTCGTAAGCTTACTATAAGATCTTGATAGATGACTTCTCGGCTAATTAGCAGAATGTTGTCCATGCAATCGTTGTTATACCAATTCTCGCGTTCTTGCCTAAATTAAAAATGTTCGAGAATGCCTCAACTATTTACTATTACTAGAACAATATTCCCACGAAAATCATACGTTTTTGCGATTTACCCTATCTCCGTTTCGTATGAAACACCTACTCGCGACTGACTACGTATTGAAAAATCCCTAATACACATCCTCTCGAAAAACGGAGGCTATTTTAATCCAAAATTCCAACTACTACATTAATAAAATTTTCAATTACAATGTAATACTATAATATAAACAACACCAAGATTTCAAACCTCAAACTAGTCGTAACTTCCCGCCTCACTATCATGTAAAAAATACCCAGCCTATGCTGAAAATCGGTTCGCACCTCACCAACCGCTTAAGTGCATTCGCTTCAATATTTTTCTAGAGAATCATCCCTTGCGTTGTTCTAAAAGGTCACGGCTATCAATGCCCTCTCCAAACCTTTTCCATACAATGTGTCCGAGTCGTGTCCATTTGCACAACGTTGTGTCACCAATCATGGAATATTTCATCTTGTTGCTCGGTTATCCCTACAAAGTATATTCTTTGACTTTCGAGTTTGCAAACAATGCTATTATTCCTGACGCTGGATGTCGATTCTATCATTCAAATTCAATCCATTGTTCCTAATTTATCCATTCAATGTGTATGAATAAATGTGATATAAACAGTTCTTCACGTTACATACACATTCAAAAATTATTATACATTTCTTTTCCATGTAATGGACATAATATTGAAAATTATGATTGAAATAATGATTGTGCTTTAAATTTACGCCTAAATTTCATCAATATGATGCAGGATCAAATTAGAATCTATTGGATCAAGTTTGGTCAGATATTACCGTAGCACACAACTGCCGTGTTCTTTTAAAATCGTTTCGCCACGGTGCAAGAAGGCGTGCTTCAAACACATTTATGGAGATGATACTAGACAGGCCCATCTTTGCTTGTTACTGAAAGCCACCGCCCTAAATTTATGTTTCATCTTTTACCGTCCTCTTGTAAAAATACGTGTTATTTGTGCTAATTCTCGTAATATAAAATGTTATGTGTGGACGTGTGTTGATTGTTATTCATAGTCATTTAGAATGTAAATACAGCGTAATGATGGAATTTACATAATACATCAAAATATTTTCACCTTTATTTCTTCTTAAAGGATTTCAGACGCAGAATTACATCAATTGTGTTAATTTCAAAAACTTTTTGTTAAGGTCATTTTCTCAAATATGCTTTATTTTGGATATATCTCACAGCGTCCATTAATATTTACGGTAATTTTTGTATATTAAGCTGACCAGTTTTATATTGGTCGCCTTAGATTTGTACGCAAATTTTTATATACGAGTGAAAATGACAAAGAATTTGATATCTCTTATGCTCATATACTTTTTTAATTATATTTTCAGAAGCATAATGCAAAAAAGCATTATTCGCTGTTCATTTGTATTTGTACCCTCTTCTGATTTTTGAATATCATATTAGCTCGTTTTTAGTATATAAACATGATATAAAGAATTCCATACCACTGGTTTAATGGTTGAATTATGCTTTTTTTAAACAAAATTTTATTTTTCATTACCACTTTTCTGAAAACAGAAAACGCTTTTTGGATTTTTAAAGTGGGATCCCTTTGTAAAGCAAATACATGTTCTCTTCAAACTCTAACGCAAAGCATCTAATTGTTCTAATTGTCACGAAATAAAGTGTTTTCTCCTTGAAAAGTTGAATTACATTTAACTACAAAATGCAATTTAACAAGAAATCTCATATCACCCGCTTTCTCTCGAATAGTGTCAAATAATCTCTTGTTTGTTACCCATTTTTACTCGAGAAACTCTTTTTTGTGTCACCAAACGTGTGCTTTTTTCAACAATTATCGGTTGTTAAAGCGATAACATAAACTAGGTCGTGCGTGTTCAACTTAGATGTGTTTCGTCGACCAAGAAAATAGCTCCTTTCTCCGCTACATGGGAAAAAGAGCGTACGGAAATTTGCGTGGTCAGACGGAAGATCGGGTCTGATGGCCCGAGCTTTGCCCCGTAAATTAAGGCATTAACTAATTAGAATCAGGCCGCACCGGACGTCGCCGCGATGCATTCGTTAAGTCCCCCCCCCACCTGCTGAATGGTTCTCAGATAGTCTACTGACGAGAAATAGATGATGGAGGACATTACGATAAATATTGTTTTTTACGACGAGAAATTATAGTTTGCAAAATTGCCGATGAATGAGCTAGAAAAGACTTTATCATTTACTACACCAAACTCATCAAATTATAAATTTCAAAGCATACTATTCTATCTTGTCAATCAAATATTATTGCCAACTTATACAACTATAGTCATATTAACCTGGTTTGACGCTAGCCCAGTTCAAGAAAGATATATTATCTAGAAATAAAATCTCATTTTCAGTTATTGTCTCTCAACTTTTCTTATCGATTCCTTGTTTATTTTGTGTTTACGGTTACATCAACTGCTATGGTAATTTGATCAGTGAATGTTTATACCTCTAGAGGTGATATTCTTCCTCCGCTAGATGGCGCCGACCTACACGTCTGCAGCGGGCAACGCCACAACCGGGACAAGCACTGAGCTCCAGACTCAACTCCAGAACTCAAAATTATGAGATTATTTTGATGAAGAGATCAAATATTGACTAAAGCAGTGCGAGACCGAGGCGCGGTTAGACAATACCCTTTACATGTCTTCTTGGATTTAGAGATTAAGAGCAGTACTAGCGGAAGCCGGCAGACGTTCTGCCCTTTATATCCCTCTTTCTCCATCCCTCTCCCTTCTCTCTATGTCACTCTCACCGTCTCACCTCTCTCTCTCTCTCTCACTGTCTCTCTCTTTTCTCCCTCTTCGTCTCTCTCTGTCGTTGTCCCTGTGTGACTGTCTCTGTCCCTCTTATTCAGATTTAGTTGCATATTCTGCATGTCTCTGAGGAGGTTGAGAAACATCGAGAAGCGCCGGACCAGCAAAAATGTAATAGACTGTTCAAGATAATCGTATTCTGATAAAAGTGCGAGAAACGTTTCATTGAGGCCTTTTCCCTCACAATTTTTGTTTTTTAATGCCCTAGAACGCTCGTTTAGGAGTTATTTAACAGAATATGTTGAAAACCCTGCTGAGTGTTGCGGGTTACATTTGACATGAGTAATTAATTTTGTTCTATTGCGCCATCTAGTGGAGTTACAACAAAATTAACTGTACATAAACCTTTTGCGTGAAAAACACGTAGATGTGTCTACTTTCATGGAGATCGGTCAGACGGTTTCGGAATTAACCAGTTTTCTATATACCTATATATATATATATATATATATATATATATATATATATATATATATATACACATATATTGCGATGGTCCGGAGTTTGGTTCAAACAAAGGAAATGAACATTCATTATTCATTAACGCAAATTCAGATGCTAAAATGACAGCTAATATAAGCAAATGTCTCATACACGATTACAGCCTGTACCTACTTAAACATTCTTAAAATTGTTTTGGGAGCTCCCTTTTCTGCTTTGGTAACCTCCTGAATGAACAAAATAGGTTAACTTAATAAATTATTTACAAATGAATTACATGGTCTTTCTTTTCTACTGTTATAATTTCCCCCTCTTACATTAATTGTTCACTCTGGAGCTTGTCCCCCCTCTATCGTTGAATATCATGCCAATTCCTCCCTTTCACATTGCCTGAATCTACCAGTCAATAAAGGTCGCTCGGAAGCGGTCTTACAATTTGACGAAGCTTGTCAGCGACGCCTCACGCTGCCGCCGCCGCCGCCGCCGGTGGTGGGTACCAGCCGCTGTGACCTTCACACGCATGGCTCTAGAACTTTCCTTAAGGGTGACACTCGCCCGCTGCACGCACTGTTAATTTCTCTCTTCAACCCGCTGGATTGTTCGGCGTTGACAACGCACCAGTTATTCTCACTTCGGCTGTTCACGTTCTGTTCATTACTTCGTAGTTCACTATGTTGCTAGGTTACCGTTCGCCTTGGCCACACGCCTGTTGGATATTGTCCACGAAATAATAGTTCGTCACTCCACGGATCATCGGTTTGTTGATGATATTGTTGCGCACCTGCGTCGCACAACGTTCACCTCCTTAGCTTTGATTTCATACAACCAAGCGTCACCAAATACGAGTCTCACTCTGTCTCTTCTTTTCACTAATTTGTAGCTTTCCTTTGTTCCACACCTAGAGTATCAATTCGTGACTGTCCTACTGATGTTTTCCATTCTACCATCGATGTTTCCGATTTCATTCTGCCGTCTCCCCACTCGCTTTGCCTCCGTGGAACGCGGCGTCTCTTCTCCACTCTGGACCGACTGCCTGCCCGGCGCCGACGTCTCGTTCCCTATTCTGGATGATCCGTTCGGAACGATTCGCCGGGCTACGGCCACGGCGACAGCGCAATTCAAACGTATAAGTGATCAGAAACCGAATGTGAGAATCCACGTGGCTTCACTTGCTGAATATCAAATTCCGCTTTCACGATCAAGGCTTTTCAGAGTTGTGTAAGAGGGCATTTATCCCGCACGTACCTCACGCAAGCCGTAATGACACCCCATTTCCAACTTTCTGAATCCATATTTTAAAAAACTGCTCCACGTCGACAAGATGTTTCAGAATCTCATTGGGTTCACTCCTACAGTACAGCCCAGCAGTATGAATCCTAATACTTCCGCATACTTTCTAGGGCGATTATAAACTACAAGCTGAACATGCCAAAACAGAAGAAGTTAAAGTGAAAACTCTTGCGAGATAAACTGTAACAACCCTACATTATAAGACATAAAACTTTGCCAAATGACAACTTGAACAGAGAAGCTACAAGACTGGGGAAACTGGAGATTTACATAAAAAATTAAAACAGAGGTACACATTTTCAAAGTGAAATATAAAGTTATTTGAGATACCACAAAATTAATGGCAGAATATGAATAGTTTTGTATCAAAAATATTTACTACACCTAAGCACTTCTTCCGGAAACTCAAAGATTCTGAGTTATTCTATTTTGACTCGCAATTTGAGCCACGTGGAAATATCGATGAACAATTCGTCACAGTCTTGATATGCAATGTTAAATTATGCTGGTACATTCTCTAATATCTCGAAAACACAGAATGAACATAAATATATTAATCGTATTTTAGTTTATGTCACAATGAAAGAAACATAATACACCTGGCTTAACATTGTATCTATAAATTTTTAAACTCATGTAAAAATTAAAATCAAAATAAATTGCATATAATTGTTTCATTTATTTTTTAATCCGTTTAGATACTACAACAATTCAAGCACTTAGCTAGAAATAATTACAACTTAATTTTTTAAATTTGTTGCATTTCCTTGAAAACTATGAAGATTATTGTTGCTTAAGCATTTAACTTTGATGCACTGGAAATTACTACCATTATTTAACCATGCAATCTCATGCCTCTTTTTTTAACTTTTAAAGGCAAAAATATCACTTTACTATTTTTCCCTTCTTTTTCTCTACGCCCTCTCAACCCGTTCTGTAGAAGTGCTGGTTCAGCAATTCTAGCGTAGAAGAGTAAGCTTTAAAAGCTGGTGTTCGTGCAGTATCATGTTGGGTTCTCGTCTGTAGAGCTGCTTTTGAATGTGCACTCGAGCGCGGATGCAGACGTCAGGCGCTGCGAGGCCCATCGCAAGGGGCAGGAGGGAGGCGGCTCACCACTCGGCGTGGCCTCCGAGCAACTCAGCCGGGCAGCAGCACAGTTAAGAGAAGCAAAAGCGGTGATTTTACTCACTTTTATGGGATAGGAGTCAGCAATCGTTCTTGGAATCAGTATTGTTGAGTTGAAGTTGTCATAATGGACTATGACTTGTTAGAATAAAGATTATGAATTAAAATTTATAATGGAAAACTCTTGGTTGAAGTATAGAGACTTCTGCTCGTAAGTCTAATTCAAAACGAAACTCATGAATCATAGAATTGTAGGCAAATATTTTCGTAATGGTTTGATTGAGAAATAAAAATATGTGCGAAATATTTTCTAGCTGGTGGTATTTCCAGGTCAATTAAAAATATATTTATCGATAAAGAGATGGGGATAAATGTATTGGTTCTGAAGAAAAATCAAAATCCCAAAATTCTGAATAAGTTATGGCAAAACATTGAGTAAATTATGCACATTTAATGTTATAACTTACACTGAAGTATGTACTTTATGACACCCCGAAGGATTGTTATTTGCTCAAAATGTAGATAATGTGATATTTTAAAATGAAATGAAGGATAAGTAAAACCTACAAAGTTTTTCTTTTTTTAATTTTTATTTAAGGTCGCATCAACGTTTAAGTCATTAGCGACCACTATTGGAGTTAACGTTATGGTGACTATGAAGATGAAACGAAATGGTGATGATAAGGGGTGGAAGGACAGACACAAATACAACCATGTCCGAAGTGGGACTCGAACCTGCGACGAGACCTTGGCGATCTCGGCCACTGGGCTGGCACGTACAAAGTTTGGAGTCTACAAAATTATAAATTAAAATTAGCGGAAAAAGTAGCGTAAGATTAACTTCGTAATCAAGATTAGTAGATAAGCTCTGAAAGACGAACCAATATGAAGAAACTCGACTGCAAAGGTCTCTGAAGTTACGGACGACAAACATTTCGTCATTCTCAAAGGAAAAAGATAATCAAAAATCGATTGATAAATTATTTAGTGTTTTCGTCAACTGTTATGGTCATTAGTCCCGTAAGTGAAGTGCGTGCTCTCTCCCGGGAGGTGGCAATGCTCTTGCCAAGCTGACTGATTAAATTCGGCGCCGACCTACACCTCAGCGGGGCTTTTCTCGTCCAGATCTCTTCCACCAGCGAGGCATCGCACCATCCGCGACAACCTGACTGGTTGTGTAGTGCATGTAAGTGAACGAGTGAGTAAGTAAGGGGTGAAGTTAGGACAAGGAACAAGGAAGAAGAAGGAAATATCGGTTCGTGGTCCTTATCCGTCATTTGTTTGGTATTGATTAGAAAAATCACGAAACATACCGATCAGAGGTGCCACCCGCTGGAATTCACCCCCAGACAGCGGCTGCATTCCTCCTAGTACTCTAACAGCGTCAAAAAAAAAACTTCCATTGCGCAAACCCGAACGTGTCTTCTTCCTGGTCTCTAATCCAGTTTTACCACGGCTAGTGAGCAGCAGTCTGTTTTATACAGTTCCTGCTGTTTTTGCAAATTTTGTTCGCGATTGTGCGTTTTATAATAACATTTTCATCATCGGCCGGTGTGTCGGGTGGGCCGCTGAGTGGACAAGCTAAAAGAGTTTCTGATAAGGTTACCCCTTGCCTCTATTGCAGTAATGAACAATGCAATGTACCATTGTACCGAAATTGACAGAAAACCGAACTCGTCTTTTTTGAAGAAAGATATAGCAGGGAGGCTGAATAATCATGGAGTGTCTTTTGATCCATCACTCACGAAAGCCCAATAGTTACAAATAATGCAAAGTACACACACAAAAAAACGATACGTTGTTGATCAAATAATGATTGAGCATGGCCACATTCTTCTCCGTTTTCCACCGTACCACCAAGATCTAACTCCGATGAAACTTGTTAGGGGGTTTATAAAAGATCGCGTGGCAGAGGAAACAATCGGCGCATCCTTAAAAGAAAAGGAAAAGTTCGGCAGAGAAGCATTTGCACAATACAGTGGCGAACAATGAAAGAAAAAGCCGGCCCGGTGGCCGAGATCGCTAAGGCAGTAGTGTCGTAGTGATCTCGGACCGAAGGGTCGCGGGTTCGAGTCCCACCTCGGGCATGGTTGTATTTGTGTTCGTCCTTTCACCCCTTATCACCATTTCGTTTCATCCTCATAGTTACCATACCGTTAACAGCAATAGTGGTCGCTAATGACCTCAGATGTTGAAGCGACCTTAAACCAATTTTAAAAAAATGAAAGAAATGTTGCGAGAATGTGTAGGGAATAGACGGGACGTAATAATTCAGATAATGTGATGGATCAACTCATCGATGAATTCGTCATTTCTTTGGACACTCCTTGGAGTGCGAATGCTTCTTCCGATGACGAGGGCAGTGATGACGAGAGCGTATAGAAAAGATACAGACGGCGATATATTTTAACATCATGCAGGATCACGAGAACTTTGCTGCAAAACAGCCAAGAAACAACGTTTATTATTTATACATTATTTCCATATACATTCATTTACCACCAACAGCGGTAGTGGGGGCGGTAAAGCGACGACTTGCGGCTGGAGCGGCTAGCACTAGGGAAGTCATGGGTTCGATTCCAGGCAAGTGTTCCAGAGATTTGCGTACTTTGTCTAACCTCGCAGAGTTTGTGAAGTCGGCCAAGAAGGAAGTCGAATGCCAATTGCTCTAATGAGCGGGTTTCCGCCCGGAGCAAACCCTCCACTAGGGGTCACCGGCCGCGAGCGATCCTTCTCCCATCCCCACCCTTTGAGTCGCGCGCTCCGCCCATCCCACTCTTACAGAGATAATAGACTGAGGCAGGCAGTCATGGCTGGAAGCAGAGTAGAAACAGAAAAAAATCAATTACCGTTTTCGCTAGTGACTGTAGTACTCAGAGCAATCATGAACATTTATTTGAATCTTCATATTCACTTAGATGTTCATAAATTACACGCAGAAGAAAGAAGTCTAAGTTCAAGGAAGTCAAAGAAAAACTCCAAAGAACTCTACGTTCCTTGCTATTTTTCAATCATCACAGAAATGCCCTGCTGTGTAGTATGTATATCTTTCTCATGGTTGTTACATTGAGAAGTTCAATAGATGTTGAGTTATCGGATTTTGAAGGAAATGCGCGCAGAGGCTGACAAAGCTGCAGAGGAAGCGAGGGCCCAGACGGGCGCCGGCGGGCGGGCGGCAATTGAGCGCAGGCGCGACGAGGGGGGGGGCGTGGTGGAGGGGGCAAGGACGGGGAGGCTCGAGGTGGAGTGGGGAGAGAGCAGGGTGCGGCGCCCGGGGAAGGCTGCATGTCTCCCAAGTCGTGGGTTCGTGGCCCGGTCGTAGTGATACCGCTCTGCCTGCCTTCATCACCATTCTTCCACAGAGTACTCTATCATTTGCTTCCATCGATGTGTTGCCTACCGCCTGCAGTAAAGGAGAGCTGCATCAAATTGGCAGACAGGAACGTAGTAGGAACCGTAGTGACAAAATTGATGAAAACGTCATGTTTTTTTCGTTCTTTCATAATTATGAAAGACAAATTTGAGGATAAAATCGATCGTTCTTCAAAACATTTTCAATTGATAACATTACTGATCAGAAGATTTTCTCACGATGTGATGCATTATCAAATTTTTATTATTGTTAATACTTTTAAAATTAAATGATGTTATGGGGTCAATTCATTTATAGAACTAACTTACTCAGTAGCATCTTGTAATTTGATAATCAGAAGGTAATGTTGAGAAAAAAAGATCTTTCTAAATTTAGCTAAAACGCAAAACAAGCGAAATTTGATAAAGGGAAATGAGCTAGTTTTGATACCAAAAGCGAAAATCGATTTTCCCATTTGCTTGGAGAGCCTGGGTGGTGCCTAGCGCCAACAAGCTCCACTCGCAGGTCGTGGGTTCGCACATGCCCACGCGTTACCGCCCGCTGCTCCGCCGACGCCACCGCCCGCTCCCCGCGCCGCGCCCGTTTCTAATTCTCATGCTAATGAGTTATTCCCAGGATCGTGTCGATGTGCTTTGTTCCTCTTGTTTTGGATCGCCCGCCCCGTTAGAAGCTGGGAGGAGCGGCAGCGACGTCGGCCGACAGAGGAATTGTCGCTTTCCATTAACTCTCCCGACGCTGATGCGCACATAAATCAGAGGCAGACGATGTTCGTGTCACTTGCTAAGGAGCGGTATTGCGATCGGATACGCGAGGGACGTTTCTTGTTAAGGAAGTGTACGATCTCGACAGAGGTCGACGTGACGTAGTTGAAGTCGTGATCGGCTCTTACCCGATTGACTGCTTTTAAAATCCCAGTGGACATACTTATATTTTTTGCTGCCTCCACCGCATTTACCAGAAAATATTCAACGTTCATATTACTTTCTCGCTACCGCTACGGCGGTAGAGAGAAACTTAGGCAACGCTTCGCGAAGAACGGCGAATTTTTGGCATTTTACAGGGCCCTAGCAACGAATAAGTGGATAAATGAGGTTGCTAAATTGAGAAAAAAATCCTCTAACACATGGTGAAGCCATAATCAATGTTTTGTGCCTCCTTCATGCTGAAATATCGATTCACAGCAAAACGTCTGTCCATCTGTGAGCAACGCTAGCGACTAAACCGTCTAGCGGATTTTCCCCAAAATTGATATTCCCCAATCTGGCTGATGTCGCGGCCCTTTGTATCTGAAACCGATATCTTATTTTGATGGGTACTTTACAAATAGCCCTTGGGACATTTTCAACATAATGACTACATCCTTTTTATTGAATTTTGTTATTGTGTTGCTTTAAGAATATTTAAGAGAATAGTGCAGGTCTTGTTTTCGCTAAAAACTCTGCTTTTTGGAAAATTGCAAAAATTCCAAATTTTTTCGGCTTCCTACCACCAAAATATTAAAGACAGAGAATATTTCCCTTAATAAAATCTGTTCCTTAAAGATAGATTTTGAATTAAGGTCACGCACCCTACTCATGGTTATCTGTTCGAAAAGTTTAAGATAATGAAGGGTTTATAATTTTCAAATGTTTATGTCGTGGCAATTTGATATGCTGACTGTACATTTCTTACCACACTCTTCTAATTCAAGATGAGTGTCCAATATTTACAAAAAAAGATATTTCACTAAACAACGTGGTCAGAACATCAAATAATGAAGAAAACGCTTCCTTTTTAAGGAAAACACACACATACTATACTAGACTGAGAATAATGCATTACTTAAACGCGCAAAAATCCATTATGTGTATCTCGTGGGAAGCATTGCCTTGCTTAAATCAAGTCTGGAAAAGCATTACTCATTCTTAACGAATAATTCGTTTCTCTTGGCTTGCAATTCTTTTGATATGTTTAGTAATCCAATCAGGAATTTCAACGCTGAAGAGATTGTCATCTGCTATCAGTCAAACCTTCAACAACGACACTTGTTGGCAGTCGTTTGGAACGACGCAGGAAGAATATTTATACCAAAAGTTTGTGAAATATTCAAGAGAATGTCTCAATCTGCGCCAGATCATTGTCACTTAGAGGAAAGGATAGAATTACAAGTCATAATATTCATGGCATGATTTTCAAGAAGATAAAAAATATATAAAGTTTTCCATTTAGGTTGACAAAAAAATCTGGCATTTCATGACACAGTTCATTCAGATTAGGAGTCTGGTTTTTTGTGATGAACCTTGCATTGTACTCAACAGATGACTAAGATATATCGCAATGTGAAAAAGAAAAACTTCCGAAAGCATGATTTCAAATATTATTCTGAAGATCCATCCTGACACGTCAACAACATAACTTTAATATGTAAGTATGTAATTCCGAAAATAGGATGGCCAATTAGCAGTTGGATGAGAGACGAAAATAAAAAGTTTTTTTAGTTAAATCGAACCAAAGATGAGAGAAGTGACAATAATGAATGTGAGGGGGGCTAATTAGTGCCTTGTTGTACCAATGTCCCATGCCTGCTCGGAAATCGAGCTAATTACCACGTTCTTCAGAATATCCAGAAACAAAATTTCATAAAAAACGATGGAGCAATTTTTGAGAAAAAAAATTGTTTAAACAAAAATTAAAAATACCTACATTTTACTCAAAATTACGCGAAAGTACTCAAATTAGGGGAAAATTGTACGGATGCACAGATACAAGGATTGCAACACATTATAATATATTTTTCCAAATTTTCTGGTGTGAATCTTTTTATGTTATCTGCAAGAATGTGTAATACACAGAAACAGTTCTTTCAACTTCCCTTGAGTTTAGGGAACAATACTTAAAAGTTGCAATTTCTTTAGCTGTGTAATTTTCAACACTACGTTTCACTCTGTAAAATACCACTTATCTTTTTCACCGTTTTCAAATCGGGGTTTCTTTCTTCATTTTTCGACTAAGACTCGCCCTACTGTTTCTATCAAATTATTGAATGACGATGCTACAGAGATTAATAAGCTAACTGCAGTAGTTAGTTCTAGATCACGGTCTTCAAGGTAGGTAGAGATTTTAGGCAAAGTTATGAAGTATCTTCAGTGTGCGACCAGTAATAAAATGCAGTTTTGAACCATATTCCCCAACTAATAAGAACAGGCTCTGGCGGAAGGGTAATTTATGGTAGTACCTCTTTGAATGTATGTTCTCGACGGAGCTTTCACAAAATCTCTTTTAAGAGAAGGAATTAAATTATTAACTTTAGGTTGCTGCGAACCATGTAAGTAATGTGGAGCTTTTTGTGGTAGAACACTTGAAGACTACAGCTGCTTTCAGCGTGTATTCAGCATGCTTTCAGTATATTCAGCACTATCCTTCAGAAATGTCAAGAATCTCTCTTTGTGCTCTTCAACTGACTACAATACTCGCACTGCATCTCTCATAGTCCTTGCAATGCAACTTCGGAATCCATTTATCCTCAACTACATACATACCTTCCATAAGAATGAGTTGTTTCATCAATTGAAAACCATCTTCTGTGTCATCTATAATTTTTCTGAGGACTTTTTCATAAAATGGGGTATTGTATTTTTTTATAAAGAGGACTCGTCGGGAATTTTTCTGTTGGTGTTTTTTTTTTAAATCGCTAAAAAAGTATTACTCAGCTTTCTCCATGCTATATTAGATGCAACAAGAGCTTCAGATCTAGAAGAGATTGAATTGTATTTTTAGATTACGTTTTATGTGAGATGTATTTTACAAATGCTGATACAGTTAAAATTCTTTGGTACAGTTCACCTACTTGAAAAAACTCGAGAAAATACATTCTCCGATGGAAAGTTAAAGTTTTCTCACCTGAAATCCAACTTGCAGAAAGACTCTTGTCTACACGAGCTCTTGCCATTTGCTATGCTATTTTGATTTAATTCACACAGTACACAAGTTACCAAGATCGGCAATGAAATTGAACCAATACACTAAAACAGACAACTGGATCGAGTCAAAGCAGATTTCGAACCGGCAATAGGGGTATCGTAATTTCAAAATCAATAAAAGCTAAATTTCTCTTTCCAACCCCCGCTTCTTTCATCGCAGGGGCACCTGCTGCCGTGGCCTTGCCCTGCGCAGCTCAAGCAGGAAGGGGCCGGCCACGTAGCGGCGCTGCTTCTTTCCCACGGACACGTCTGGATATAGACGTTCGCATGAACTGCTCCGCTCTCTTCATCTACAGTTGATGAAAACTCGAAGACATTAATTGAAGGTTTCATTTTACAAAGGGGAAAAATTAAAATAAAAATAATGTCAAATATGCAAATTTATGGTCATAAAATGAAGATACGCTCACTTATAAATATGCAAAACTATGCCCTATGCCTAATTGGTATATCGTTCCCAAACAACAAGAAATGAATTTCTGTTCTTTATGCATATCATTATGTTTAAAGATAAAAACATGCAAATTGCGAAATGCGCAGCCTAACCATCAGGCAAGGCCTTTTCTGTGTGCGTCCCTTTTATCATCAGATACTCGTATCGCAGCTCTGCACGTAACACGGAACTCGACTGCAAAACCTCCATGCACGTGATTACATTTTACGAAAGAATTTACAAGAAAATTGCAGTGTTGAATTATTTCCGTCTCACCGAAGGTTTCTTATACAAAGGTATGTATAGTTCACTCATCAGATTCCATCAACATGACAGGTTGATTCAAACAGTACTCTGCAACTCTTGATCGAAATAACTCCAGGTCATAATTGAGTAATCCTGGAAATCTACACGGAAGTCGACATTTCTCAAGGCAGAATACAGTTGCCGACAAGCTTACCTTAAGTTCCAAAATACGTTGATTTTTTTCTTCTGTAATTAAATAATTGTACACTTGTTCTTTGGCTCACCTGCACCAAGGACTGCATTGTTGGGAATTTTTGAATTTGTAGGCAAATGAACCATAATATTCTTAACTAATTTTCGATTAGCACACTTTCCTGTAGGAACAACATAGTAATGATCTGAGTTTCATTAAACAGGTGATTGCCTATCTATCTATAGACAGATATACAGTAAGGAAATAAGTTTTCCTAAATGGTCATACTATCCGCCATAAACGGCTCGGCTCACAACGATCTTTACGGCAGCATCGCTAGATGTTCGACCGTTCGTCCTATAGTCCAGATGTCTCCACGAGCGATCTCCATCTTCACTTAGACTCATGAAATGTATGACCGCTCAGTATCACGCGAATCGCAGTGTCGCAAAGTTGCAGATGGCTATCAACCACCGCCACGTAGACCAGGCGGCCGACTTCCACGCAACAGAGATACAAATGTTGATCCCACGATGTGACAAATTTCCCCATCCTGATGGTAATTATGAGGGGAAATAGTGCAACATGTTCTGTATTCCCCAAATGTAAGTTTTCATGAAATCGTGTCTTCTTTTCCATCAACCTTACTCACTGGATGCGCCTCGTATGTGCCCTTGACGTACCTGAAAACACACAATCTTGCAGAAAATTATTATAACGTGTTGCTAAATACATGTAACATTAGTTTTTAAGTATATACATTTTTCACTTAATGATATTGTAATGTATTCTAGCGTCCGCCATTGTCTCCCCCATTAGTGTACTCCAGGTGATCGAATGGCATTGCTGAAAAGGGATTGTCAAACGCTGGATGCCCGGTTCTTCCTGGGCGGGCGCGAAGGTGCGTGTGCCGTGCCGTGCCGTGGCGTGGCGTGGCGTGCCGCAAGTAGGCCACCGCCGCGCCGCGCGCGGAGAAAGCGGCTGGGTGACGCGCCGCCGGCACCGCTGCGTGCTTCCACCGAGCGCCCAACGCCGCCTCTGTGTGCTTTATAAGCAGCCACAAGGCGCAGCCTCTATGGTCCGGGTTGGGAGCCATTCAAGTCCATTTTCACGATCAGTGACGTTCAATAACTAGGGAACAAAATATTTGTTTTCATACCATCAGGAAGAAAGTAAGTGATTTTAAAGAAAACGATCACGCTGATTTTGAAAGTCAGTTTTGTAATTTCATTCATTTTTTTACTTTCTCGTATACATACGTGTATACGGGAGTAATATATGGAGTAGAGAAAGTTATGTAATGCTGCGGAAAATCGATTTCGAGATTTCAACGGAAATACACGTTTTAGGGTCCCCTGATACCGAAAAAGTAGTTTTTTGTTTACAAAATGTCCGTCCGTCTGTCCGTCTGTCGTATGTGAACAAATCTAGCGCCTAATCACTCGCACAATCTTTTCCAAGTTGAAAAAACCCCTGTCAATCTGGCCCTAGTTGAAGCTTTTAAATTTTGAAAAACATTCTTTAAACTTTGGTGGTACTTACATGAAGCCCCCCGGACATTTTCAAATTTCTCGAAATCGTTTCCAAATATTTCTTTAAACTTCTTATAAGAATATAGTAAAATACACTTATAAAGGGGGCGTAGGTCCCATTTTCACAGTTAACTCACAGTTAAATGAAATTTGTTACCAATAAACAGTTCTTTTATTAAGGTCATGTAGGCTTTTTTGAAAATTTTAGTTGTTTTTGTGCAATAGAGCGTGCAATATTTACAAATTTAAAGAATTACAAAAACATGATTTTCTCAAAAACGGCTCCAAATTTTTTCTTCAAATTTTTGGTAGGTTTAGTGCCCAACCAAACCTATCCGATGACATAAACGTTCTACGTATTGTTGTATTCTTTTATTTTTTTTCAAAACTTACAAACATGTAATTTGTTTGACTAGTCTCTCACGTCAGTAATATTTACCTAAGAGGCGATTTTTTGACACAATATATTTACTAGTACATGTGCTTTAAATAAAGTCAAATGAATTTCTGGAAAACTCAACAGTTTTCTGTAAAAATGAGCTCAAATTTCCGCATTTTCAGAAACCCTCAAACGCCGTTTTTTTTGTTTTTTTTTTTAATGGCTCCACATTTTTTCTTCAAATTTCTCCAATAGATAGTGGTAATTGCACTGTTTAATATGACGTAAAGTTAATTTTCGTGTATTATTTAGGTTTTTCAAAAATTACACAAATGTAATTTGTTTGAAATATCTCTCCCGCCATTCATATGAACATTTCATTGTTTTGTATACATTATTACATTTGTGACTGGTAGTGCTTCAAAGCACTTCAAGAGAAATTTTTCGAAAACTCAATAGATTCCTGTGAAAAAGAGTTTCAAATTTTGCATTTACAGTAAAGCTTCATGGCCATTTTCTTTAAAACGGCTTCAAAATTTTCAATTACAATTTCTGTTTTGGACAAGATTGTACTCTTCTTTAATATTCTAGATGTAGTATTTCAATTCTTCTATTAAGTTACCGTAAAGTTAAGAAAACATCAAGAAAATGTACTTTCGGTGACGATAGATGGCAGTTGGCCAGAGAATGGAGGAAGACCTTAAAGCCAGTCCACGCCAAGGAAACTAGAAAAAATTGCTACGAGAAAGTCTGTGCCATTCTGTAGCACCTCTAGTTTCCTTTGAAGTTTGGGTGTAAATCTTCCACAACCGTATCAGAAGTGATCAGGGTTGATTCGCACAGTTTCGATCTGAAATGACGATTTGTATTTTATCGAACCGATTCAGTTCTACAGATCATGTGGCGAATATCACTTTATAAAAAACACCGAACTGTTATGTATTAATGTATTTGAGAAATACGCAAACCAGACACGAACTTCACGAGTACTGCGTGTACAGTTCTGCATGACACCGACTGACTCAGAATCTGCAACCCCAACACTTGGATACTTGTATATTTGCGATAAGGTAAGGGTGCAATAAAGTAATTCCTTTCGGTCATTGATACGTAGTAGGAAATATGAGGCTGCTCGTGACTTGTTTTCAAAACATCCACTAAGACCTACTCGTAATTGAGCGCGACTACCGGAGGCGAGAATAAAGAGAAATAAAATCATCGAATTCAGAAAATTGAGAAAGCAACTCCCGTTTTTTTGACATCTCATGAAAGTGGCACAGATAAACTGAATATATACTTTATTTGTAAACAGATTTTATGCGCATTGATTCTACATATCTTACAGAACTAATAGCAAAATATGGTATGATAATGTATGTAACCTTTAATTGATATTGATATTTTTAGATATTGTAAATTGATTCGATTTTTTGAAGGGACATGAGAAAGGCTACCAGCCGAAAACTAAGACTTTTACAAGCTTGAATTTTACAGATTTGTTAAATAAGATGTTAAATCAGTAGTTATTAATGAAGGTTATATTTTAATTTACATATATGTATTCTCTTAGATTTACGGTATTCCAAAGATTTCTTTCTCAGATTGTAATGTTAATAGGAGCCGCTGGTAGGTGTGATTACTTTAATACTAGTAAGTAATAGTAATAGTTTTATAGTAATAAGTATTGAAGAATATAAAAATAAAAAAATTTCGGTTATTTGATAGAAAAACTCTGGCAAACATATTTTAGTAGTAAGCCACTATTGCGTCTGTACATCCCTTTCTGGATTCAGGGGGACGGGAGTGGGGAGTCAGGGGAACTAGCATGTGTCGGTAGGAGCTCCGGGCTCCCCAGGCGGGCAAGTAGCTCTTCCGGGCGCAATTTGACGTGCGTGCCTAATGCCTCGTATTGGCGCACAACTGACTCCGTGTATAACAATATTTATTTAATAAACGGCCACCGTGATACATTTCTGTCGAGTGCAATAAATAAGAATTGAATATTATTTAATTATCTATTTGGTTTGATTTGATTGAGCCCAATCCTACTCTCTACTATAAAACTCAAATGTCTGGAATGCTTGCATAATTATGCCCTTTTAAACAATATTTATTTCAAAAACGGAAAGAATAATACATTTTATCGTGGGATAATAAATTAGTAATAAATAAGTACTAAATATTTCATTTGGTTTGATGTGATTGCCCTATAGTGATTGTGCCAACTTGACACACCCGAGGTTCAGAGTTAGAAATTTGTAAAAGTCCCCCTTTAAGTGAATATTTACATTACGATTGTCCCTTATAGCTGAGAAATCCACGTTTCTGTGTTGTGTATGCAGTCAAATGCACACCTTCAATGACTTTCTTTCACCTAGCTCCGAAATACAAATTTATGTATGGTTTATGAAAAATTGAAGGCACAGCTTCTACTATCCGGTTTAGGACCCCATTCGATGCAAAATTCGGAACCGTTTTCAAAATCAGTGACAATCAATAAAACAAATTAAAAGGATTTTCCTTTAGTTAAGTAGGGTTAAGTGGCTTAGGGCATCAATTGATGTCAATGCAGTGTATCTGCACGTATTCGTGGTTTCTCGATCAATACTAGACGAATACCGGTGCAGTACCCTAACAAACGAGCCATGGGTCGCGCGCGATAGTTCATTCCTCTTCCTTGTCCTATCCTCACCCTTTACTTACACACACTCACACTCGCATGCACTACTCTACCACACTTGTTTGGAGACCAGTTGGGAGCAGAAAACGTGTCCCGACTGGAGCGGTGCCCCGCTGGTGGGAGATACCTGGTTAGGAAACTTCTCACAAGCCGACGGGGAGGTCGGCGACGGATATCGCCATGCAACGAGGGAACGTCACAGCCAACGCTGCATTAAAACACGCACTATACTCAAGGGACTGCTGACCTTTAAGTTGATCACTATTCAGTTAATCATTTAGATAAATATTTACACTTAAGATTTTTCCATCTAGCGTCGAAATGCAAATACTGTGTGGTTTAGAGGCTTTTCAATTGGATCGAACATTTAGTCAGTTTTCAAGACCAGTGAGGCCCTGTTTCAGAAATTGTAATAATTTCTTTTTAGTATATTTAAATGAAAGGTTCATCCATTTCGTCTCAAACAGTGGGACATCACGTGATCTATGGGCTGACAACATTCAGCTTCCCTCACAAATTGAAGGAGTTTTAGATAGAGAATTCTGTACGGATCGCTTGTCAGTGTTACCATTTCGTCGCAGTTATCAGTGTGACTTCCAGTGACACACAATTCAATTATTTGCCTTTATTTGTACATCACAATCTTGGATTATACTATCAAGTGCTGAACAGAATTTCGCCACGTGAAGTTTGGGTTGCAACAGATGCCAGATCTTCATTAATCTCCGTTTCCAGCTAGAGTGGTTCATTCGAAATTCCCCGAGGATATCGTTGATAAATTTGCTTATTTAAGGCAATTTTCCTTCCCCATTTCCATTTAGCGTTTCTGCACTACTGAAAAGTGTGAACACAACCTCTGATCTTTCGTAGTGATGCTTGACGTTCACCTTTGTCATGGTTGATTAAAAAATCTTAGTAAAAATTCCTGCAGAACGGAGATGAACCATGTTTAGTACTGTTGAGCAGTTAGAAATATAAAATCCCATTAATTTACATGATAGTTAATGGATCTTATTTTCTATTTAATTAATACGATTCAAAAAAACAACATAAATATCCATTTATTTGTTATAGAGGCTGATGATTCTACGGCATACACCGTAGACTTGAACAATGGAAACTGACTGGTTTATTTAATTTAAAAACCATTTCCAATTTCAAAGTCAGAAAAAATTATTTATATTAATAATGAAAATGAGAATAGAAACTTTATACAACTAGTAACTAAAAGAAAAAACAAACACAATACTAAAAGTTCTTTCAGTATGTCCACATTCCGTTTAGGCTTCAAAATATACTCCTCCTTGCTAATATTCCCAGGACGTCAAACCGTCTAAACTCCGGGACCTTCAACACTCTTCCAGATTCCAACATATATATCCCATGTCTGTACTCCGAGACGTTTAACTTTCCTCCATATTCTAAAACATACTTTACCTTTCAAGACATCAAACTTTCGTCCATGTTTCGAGACTTCAAACTTTTGTGCGTTTGGCAAGATGTCTACCTCTATTCTAGTTGTTGATTCTATTCTACTGTAAGCCTTCACCGTCTCCATAGTATACGAACTTGCCAACCTGTATTTTGGTCCTAAGCATGTCGTATACATGCCTTTCTTGATGTCTAATGTATTCATAGCATCTTCTCTCGTTACAATAGTGACTTAATGCTACCATACCAACAATAACGCAAGAGAACAGGCATGACATAATTTTCAAAGTTAATTATGAAATGCCTATTTACATTTCGGTTCACACGCGACTTACGTTTATGAACTCTTTTCTATCCCAAAAATTTATTTTAAAATAACATTTTAAACACTGTAAATACATTAAATTCTTCGTTGTAACTTGTGTATGTGTGCCACCTCACTCCAATTGAAAGAACGTGAAGTGAAATTAGAGTAGAATACGGCCTCGCCCTTTTCTGTTTTCCTGGATGTTTGCCAGAGCGGCCAACACCTCAGACCTTTAGTTCGAAGGTGATGGGGAAGGTTCATGAACCTCTGGAACGTTACGGCGCTCACGCGGGAACGAAAATTTAAACAGACGTGGCGCGCCACGCCTCGATAAATCCATGAAAGGCGTCTTGACCCGCACCAATAAATCGGTCAGCGAGCGACTCCGTCCATAATGGACGCACGCGTTTCTCTCCGCACCTCCGCAGCGCGCTCCCCTCCCCTCCTACGTCGCCCTCCTGCCTTCGGCTGTTTCTGACAACCGCTTTGCTCTGGGCGGCGCGTTAGTTATTGAATTCTCTTTTAGTTTCACGAAACATACCTTTTGGATTTTCCGTAAGCTAGATATCTTGAGAGTCACCCTTCGTCCTTGTGTTTGATGTAAATAGTTCTTTTTCACGGAATGCATTTTTTTCAAAACAGTTCCATATATGAAGTTTTCTTTGCATTAACATATGCGTTGACGTGTCAATACAGGGCTTTGCACGGAAAAATTAAATACATTTTTCATAATTATCAATTTTTAATGGTAAAAGAAATTGACTCTTGGAGACACCAATCGAACTGCCGGTGCTAAATTTTCTTCATTCATTCATCATCATCACAATATGATGCTCCTCCACAACTATCTGATCAGTAGCAGTGTTGATGCACCTCACTGTGTAGGATTAGTGAGATTAGACTGGGAATAACGGCCGTAGCGACCACTTCCGCGCGGCAGATCAAGATGTTGGATTGGATTGTTAGCTCAACATGATCTGCGTTGTCTTAATTACAGGTATACTCACCGTACACCTCACAGCAACTCCTCAGCTCCAACGGAGTTTCATCCATCTCCAACCACAACATCTTATTCAGTTCGGGATACAATAGTCGTCTTTAATCCAGATCACGGTACAACTTGCAATCTATGCCAAAGAATATGCGGGAGCCAGAGAAGACTGGCAAATGACCTGTTAGTAGATAATATATGTGTTATATGCTAATATGTACTGTTATGGTATCTTGTTTATCTTATAATAATGAATGTTTACATTTATAAGACTTGTCAAACTCCCACCCTTCATATATCACCATGAGATAGGAAGTCATGCACTTTTCACTATACTCTTACCATGGAACACTCTTATATATTATTATTTGCTTTGAAATATATTGTGAAATAAAAAATTTCAAGCAAGTTATATTCAAGTTGTAAATTATATTTAATGTTAATTTTAAGACGCTTTTGCTCTTTTCTTTAAGAAACATTTTGAAAGTCTCTACTTTTTTAACTTGCAGAAAAATAACTGCTTGTTTTCATTATTTGCGAATACACGTGCCATTTTAATTAAATTAAGACCCATCTTTAATTAAAAATATCTGAAATATTTGTCGTCCACAGTTTTCTTCTTTCTGTTCTATTTATTTCAAACCTTTTCTTTCCGCTGTTAAGCCCCGACCCTCTGCATTCTCTCCCTTGTCCCCCCACCCAAACACTCTGCTGCCATAGCTCTCGCCCTGAATGCACTCTGCCAGCGTCCTCTGATGCAGCTCTGACCTCATTGGCTCTCCCCCCCCCTCTGCATGGGAGGCGTCCCGCTGCGCAGAAAAACAAGGTTCAATATCCCGAAGAGGTTGGCTGAGAAATAACGTGGAGACAGACTATCGGACTTGTAAGGTGTCTCCACTAATCAAACAGTCCTCACTTGATAGTATCGTTTTCATATACGCGCTCTTTGACCCTGCCGGAGAAAAGAACATGCTGAGTTTTTAGAGAGAGATGTCATCATGCCTAGTTCTCATGTATTTTTGACCCCTGCAAAATTGCAAATGTTGGTTCCGTCATTGGTCGTGCATTTCTTCATTTGATTGAGATCTCTAGAAGCCAAAGTTCGTGCCACCGGGTGGAGCCGTGTTCTTTCTCACACAACTGTGCGATGGTATTTTAAGAGATCATTCTTCTTTTATAGAGAATAATATATCTCTCGGTTGAAATTTCGTACAGACTCTACCAGGAAGACAAATTAATAAATGGGCATTTCCAAAAGCCTAGTCTAAAAGAACTCACTCCTTTTATCTTATTAATTGTGAATAAAGGTAATCAACCACAATTAGTTTTAATGTTATTTAATTTAACACATTAGCCAGACTTTTTGGAAACAATTTTTCCCGCCATCAATGGCAATGCATATAAAATATAGGTAAATCGTATATAATTATCATAAATAATTAAACAACAAAATTAATATAAGTACGTAAATGGATATTTTATCGTATCTGTTGTACTGCGCTTCCTGCACATCTCCGCTCGCCCACTCTGCTTCACCCGCCCGTCCCTTTCCGCCCATTCATTGGCCCATCTTCGCTTGCTCACCCACCACTTAACCCCCTCCAACGTGCACACACGTACTCGCCCGCCCGCCCGCGGGGCCCCCCCCCCGCCTGCCCGCCGCCCGCACACTCACTTGCTTGCCCACGAGTCCAATCGTCCGCGCTGCAGTTTGCACGCGAAACCGCTCACCCGCACCTTCGAACACCTCACCCCCACTTTCGCCCATTTGCTGCCCACCCGCCCACCCACCACCCGCACGCATTCGCATACCGCCCCCACCCAACCACCCGCCTCACCCTCGTGCACCTACTCCCACTCTCCGCCTTCACCCTCACGTCCCCACGGCCTTCACGCTTTCTCTCCCACAGCCATCACGTCTTGTCCAAAAGCCCTCCCTCCCTCCTCTGCCCGGGCCTTGGCGCCGCGACGCGTCGCCGCGCCGCGCCGCCCGAGGGCGATGAGCGATAGCGGCCTCTTTATCCGGCAGCGGCCGGCGCGACGCCCTTCGGACGGCCGGTCATGCCGTCTTAGGAAGCAACGCACATTTAACAACCTCATCTACACTTAATGCCTTCATTATGGAATGCATTCCACAATATTTTAAACATTGCAAAACATTTTTCTAAAATTCTCATGTATGTATTTGGCATTTTAGGGCCGGGATGATGCGACTTTGGCCAGCGGTGCTCACAGGTCTGAGCCCTGTTCTTATTTATGATCCACGGCCGGGTTAAGGGAGGCCTACCTGAACTTTTCTTTCTTCACACAGCTGTAGAAATAGAGAGTTCCGACGCCACAGTTCAGTTTTTACATCGACCGCGAATCGAGCCCTAAACATCTCATACTTATGGAAAATATATATTTTATTTTTCCAACGATATGTTCAGTTCAAAAATTAACGGAAATGACGAGCTCTGTTGGTAAGCCACGACCAGAGTGAGTTTCTTTTGGTTCCAGAAATATGCACCCAAATGAGCATACATTTTCATTCCTCAGCTAATGGTTTGCAAAGCGTTAAATTTGGTAATAACCTAATAAATATAATTAAAAAAACATACTACAATATTCTAAAAAAATATGTAAAGTATTTTCCGAAACGACTCTCTCCAGAATGTCAAGTGAACAAGGGGTTAAGACAAGGCTGCTCATTACTCCTCTCTTATTTAAAATTTATCTTGAATTATTATTATTATTATTATTATTATTATTTTATTTATTTTATTTTATTTTATTATTATTATTGAATGATAAATATAGTGAAACAAACTGTCTGATTTAATTTTTAATTAAATATTTCCTCTGCCCTTTTATTAAATATAAATTCAACGTAACCTGTTCCAAATTTATAAAAGAATATGGGCGCCAGAAAAAGATTACGTTAATTCAATTATTAAAATTAATCTTCAACTGCATTTCCATTAAATTAATATCCGGCTAACTGGGTCGATGGTCTTATAAGAAATAATCGCTATTGCCTACTAATAGCCGATTATTCGATCTGCCATCTGTACAGAATGGCCGAGGAATCTGAAAAGCAAATATACATTTCTAGCTACTCATTTGCTGGAATTGGCTAAATGAAAATCATCTTTTCTATTCACAGAAACTTGTAAGTTTATTCAATGTTCATTGGTAACAATACGAAACTTTCGGTTATGACCAGTCTCAAACCTTATATTGCAGTACCCGTCTTCGCATGCTCTTGACCGATGTCGCCGCGTAGAACCATTTTCAATCTTTCCCGGTGTCGATGGCTCCAGGTCCAAATACCATCTTCTTTTCTTCCGTTCTGGCGCAAGTGTGTTCAAGTCACTGATTCTCACCGCGTCATAAGTTGATAAGACTTAATTAATTTTCCTTTTAAAAGTTTCCAGTTCTTTCTACGCGTATACTTAAAATATCAGCAAATTATTATCTGCATCAAATACTCCCAGTCCTGTTGCCGGCAAATTCACCAAAGTTTACAATTCTAGTTACTGCACTCGAAATATTTCCAAGTTCCAATTTCCGCACCTTCCATCAATATTCTAAGTCCGACAATCATACGCTCCAAAGTAGATGTTCACAATTCCCAAACTCCCACACATGATCCGCACAGCACCACTGCATGAGTCGGAATGAATCCATATTCCCCTCTTTCAGCCCTTCAAAACTCGGTCCACGTTTCTACTGTTTCTGGTCTGAAAACATTCCATGCTTAGCCAATCCCTCAATTACTTACAAATTCAACTAGCCGCGCCCCAGGCTGTCATTGCTTTCTCGGCCAATCCCCAAACAGTTTACTTTATCAACTAGCCGCGCCCCGTGGTTCAAAGCAATTAAGTTTGCTGACCTTGAGGACAACGCGTCTACCGTTGCTATGCCGCCATATTTACAAATATCTATCCTTACAATTCTCCCTGTTTACAATAAATGTGACGCAATACAAGTTCTCACATATTGGTATGTCACAATTGGAAATTTAAAGAAACTCATATTTGAAGAAACGTCACAAATCCAAGTATTCCGTAAGAGCAATTTGACACTTTATCTGACCAATTTCAATTCTCCCGTGTCGTGTGGACACTGAAAGCTAATTTGCTGCACTGGGGTATTTACCTCCTTGTTTCACGCGGGCCATATTTTCTAACTGACTGAACTAATAGGAGATGCAAAAGGTTGGAGCGAGTAAGTATTGATTCCAACTGCAGTCATTACTCCTGTAAGAGTTTTTGGATGTTATACCTCGGACAGAAAGGGAAGCGGAAGGAAAGATCGTGCGGTCTGTGGGCCGTTTGTTAGGGTACTGCCCACTGCCTTCGGGTACCCCCGATTTTACGGTTGTTGGTGTATTTGACGGTTGTAATAACATAAAACAACAGATCATAGCAGCGGCCGACTAGTATAGTCCTGCAGACAGTGATGGAATTCGACCAAGTAGCTAGTGTCGAAAATATTGTTACGATTCTATCTAGTGAATTAAAACAGATATTATTTTAACAAAACGTTTATTTAGTTTTTTAAAGATAGACTAAAAATACATGATTTATGGACAGTCTTCACATTTCTTGTGTTCACTTGGTTAATTCTTTATAAGGCACACTTCTTTTAATTATTTATTTTCACTATTCACTTCTTTTGCACTGTCGCACAGTCCTAACCACTCACCACCGTCCGAAGCACTGATCACCGTCCGAAGCACTGATCACCGTCCGAAGCACTGATCACCGTCCAATGCACTGACCACAGTCCACTGCGCTGACACAGTTCATAATGATACTGGCTTCAAATAATATTTACGAGATGCCACAAATGCTCTTCACAGAATTACTCAGTAGCCTATTTGATTTGTTCACTCAGAAATTGTTTTGACAGCTTTTGGAAGTATGCAATTCGGGTGACGTACATCAGCGCCATCGTCGGTTCGGCCAATTTTGGGATAACAAAAGACAGAGCTTTCCTGGTAAAAAAACAATCCAAACCAAATGTTTGCAAACTGAGCTCACTCGAACGAATGGAAAATGCCTCGATTACATCAGTAACTTGTCTAACAGCTTGAGTTGTTCATCGAAACTGTTTTTGATCATATTTTGTCCGTCATTTTGCTTTGGTTTTAAGGCATTTTTAAAGCATTTTAAGAGAATTTTGTTGATCATTTTTCGCGATGTTTTAGGGCATCAAGTGACCTACCCCCTAGTGACTACAGGCGTGTGAACTGCTAATGTCATTAGTCCTGTAAGGGCGGTGCAAGTACTCATCGCGTAATGCAGCAGAAATCTCTCCCTGCTCGATGGTGAGATTTGGAAGCGACTTACCGTTGGCTAACGGGGTTTCCCAAACCAGGTATCTTTCACCAGCGGGGCACCGTCCCACCCGCGACAAGCCCTAAGCTCCTGGAGCGTCATAGACTTGACTCCCTGCTCCTGAGTTGCAAGGTATGGGGATGAGGGAGCAAAATATAGGCTCCCGAACAAAGGCCACCCCTCACGGAGATCTCAGACGCCGGGCACAAAAGGCGGCGTCGGTGGCACTCGCTTCAAGACGAGTGCGTGGGGGGGGCAGATGACGTAGGAGGTCATGTGACTCGGGCCTATATTAAGGTGCGTCGCAGAACCATTCGGGGGTAACGATTCTGGTTTTCCTCGTAGCAAACACCGCAAAACGTGTCCGGCCAAGTCTGGCGCGGAAGTGCTGAAGGCACGGGTAGGTGTTCGAGGCTCGAACACGGTGAAATATGCCTTATACTTCAGGGCAGATGATCTGCCGAGGCACATGAGGTGCCCAGTTGCGAATCGGCCGAGTTGGCTACTCGCAGGCGCGGCCGCAAGGCGCGTGTTGGGAGAGGGGAGCTGCGGCAGGTAGCTCCGACAAACGCCTTAGAGTGAGGTTTTAGTTCCTGTACATAATTTATTGTAAATAAATAGTAAATACCCACTCGTGTCTGTTTCTTTGTGGTGTAGATCCCTACCCATGACGTTACGCTCCCGACCGGTCTCTCGGCATGTGTAGTAGTGTTGTGCTTGTATGTGTAAGAGTGTGTAAGTAAGGGTGAGGATAGGTAAAGGAAGGGGAAAGAAAGATGGCGCGCGGTCCATAGCCTGTTTGATCGGGTACTGCTCCGGCATTCGCCTTGTGTTGTTCGGAGAAGCCCATGGAAAACTAGCTATCAGAGTAGCCGGCCACTACAAAATATCCTCCAGAGAGCGACTCAATTCAACCTAGCTATCTGGTAAGTGTCGAAAATCCTGCCACCGCAGATAGAAGCAGTTGATGCCCCGATCGCGGGCGCGTCGCGGGCGATGGAGCGATCGTGGGCGAGCGCGGCGAGCGGGGCGCGGGGGCGAGGCTGATGGAAGGGGCGGGCAGAGCCGGTCGTGGAATTCGGGCTGTCGCGCCAACCGATGCGCGAATAGCGATGTTCAACGCACAGATAAGGTCCTAACGTGTTAGGGAGGCGGGGTAGAAACGTGTATATTGCAGAACAGGCGGTGAAAAACGTCCATCTAGTGTTTGCGATCGTTGCCGACGTCTCCTGAAGATAAGATGCGAAAGCCAACATCGTGCTTCGTTGTTGAGATATCGTTAAGATACGCGCATGCCTTTCAATCAAAAAGTGAGAAAAATAACTTCATTATATTCACGATAAATTTCGAAACAAATGACTGTAAAGTCCGCAAATTAGATGTTAATATGATTGATCCTCTGACAAATTATTCTCTTCCAACAAAAAATATTCTTTATAAATCAATGAATTCTGAAGCGACAAGTCGGAATGCGACGTTTTAAACCTTTCAAATGTGCATGTGATGATTGTTGTCCCTTATTTAGTGTTTACCAAATGTATAGGAGTGTCAATAACCAAGCATAGAGAAAAAATTTCCTCGTACGGTATGAGTAATTCAGCTGTTGGTAACAAAAGGGGTGTAAGTCAAATTTTGGATGATTTCAGTTAGATGTGCTGGTAGGTGCTTTTAACATTATTTCATAATGTGAGCCAAATTTCAATATTTCTTCGCTAGAGGTGAGGCTTCGCTAGAGGCAATTGTGATGTGAGTCACAGGAAGGACGAAATCACTTCCACGGGCTTCTTGATTATCTACCCATCATAGAAGAAACATCTCGAAAAAAAAACAAAAAACATTTAACCGCTTTTAGTGGTACGTGCACAGGTCACAATCGTAAGCAACATCAGGGTACTCATTTACGAAAATTATCCAGTTTTGATAACATAGAGCATGCTGGCAAAAATAAAGTTAATTATGTTCTCTCTGACTGGTATACCTCCATCCGCTCAGTTCGAAAGAAGAACAGAACGCGAATTGGCCCAAGCAGATTTCAAGTCCACTTTGCAGCTCGAAATAGCAAATGTGAGAACGATTAATAATGCAGAAACCACAGTAATTTGTCTGCAAATACAGTGGATGTGGTTCTTTAGAGAAGAATCTAACTGTATCCAGCCTGTAAATGTACTTTTCCCCTCCCCCCAGCAAAAGAGACGTGATTGAACTTCTGCCTCAAGGGCACCATTACAACTCACTACAAACATTTCTAGTTTATGAAGATACAGGACCTTTAGAACAAGGTGAAGAGGAGGAGGAGGAGCCTGCTGCTCCAACTAACGTGTCAACAGAGTGAGCACTGCTGACTTACCCGTCACGCAAATGCTTATTCTTAGTAGTTTAATATAAAACTTGTAATAACAGAAAACAAACTTTCATTTTATTTTTGCGATATTAACTAATTATAATTTAAATTGTATAAAATATCAAAAAACAGAGTGTACATTGTTCTTTTATGTTTTATTCTGTAATTTATTCTATAATTTCACTCTATTTCCCTATTTTTCCATCACGTTACTATCGAAGACGATAATTATCTATGTCAATTATTTGAATGTACGCCATAATTTTCAGAAACGGTGTGTTGAAAAAGGTGTAAACTACAAAATAGTTAATTACTTAATTAAAAAGCAATGTTTCAGTCACAAATACCAGTATTAAGTTACACGAACATCTCCTTAACAAGTTCATAACACTTTAGGTCGTTTATTTCTTAGCATTATAATTTTATATCGTTTTCCGTTTACACATTTTCTGAACAGTATGTTCTTTGACATACACAAATTTTGCTCTCAACGGCTCAGTTATCGTTCGTTATTGGGAAAGAATTCACGCCAGGAATAAAGATCTTAAGTCTGAAACAAGTTTTGTTTCTTTTCGTTTCCATCCAGCTTGTAACAATTTTCCTTTCAAATGCATCTGATATGTTCAATAAAGCCTACAGCCAGCATTGTTTCCGAGCGCCATGCACGGGACTACCGGTTCAACGACTGCTGCTCGACACAAGTGCACTTGGTGAAAGATCTGATGATGCCACTGTTTTCTCTTATGGCAGCCATGAAATATAATATACTATTTATATTCTGTAAAACTATCAGGAGAGTCTAAAGCAACCATAGCAGATAAGCTATATATAAGCAAATGTATAGATTGACACACTTGCATAAAAACTTCGAGTTTTGCTTCAGTTCTGAAGGATCTCTTGAAGTTATTTGAATGTATTCTGCAGTTATAGGATCTTTTTTCTAAAGTTACGAGTCGATCTTGGCTTCATCCTAACTCGCTAGCGTCGTAGATCTCGCAGATGTAAGAATGCTGTCATGAACAAAAGGGAGGTTCGATACGTGATTATATTATAATAGCATTCAGTGCCCTTCAGAAGACTTAACCAATTTTTTTAAAAAACCAAAATTTTAAAAATTAACTTCATGGAAGGACCTTAACGTGCTTTCATTTTCATGCAAGAGAATGATTTTGATACCACTTTTCAAACGAAGAAATCACAGACAGAATATTAAGTCGATTATACAAATGAAAACATTATAAATGTATAAATACATTATATCTGTTTACATATAAAATTTACACTAAAATTAATTTATATAATAATAATAACAATAATAATAATAATAATAATAATAATAATAATAATAATAATAATAATAATAGCAATAAACCGGTAACGGTAGCTCAGTGCATCAACTGATGTCACTGTAGCGCCTCTGACCGGGAGGTCGTAGGTTCGAGTCCTGACGGCGGCAGGATTTCCGACACTAGCTTTTCAGCTACATCGCATTCAGTCGCTGTCTGAAGAAGAATTCTAGCGGCCGACTGCACTGATCGGTAGTTTTCCGTGGTTTCTCCGATCAACACCAGGCGAATGCCGGAACAGTACCCTACCAAACGGGCCACGGACCGCGCGCGATCTGTCCTTCCTCTCCTCTCTACTTACACTAACATGCACTACACTACCACATAATCCGGGAGACCTGTCGGGAGGTTAGAACGTGTCCCGGCTGGGGTGGTGCCCCGCTGGTGGGAGAGTCCTGGTGTGGTTTGCTATCGACATGTATTTAGATGGTATTTGTTAGTTTCCTTGTCCCTTACCAATGGAGAGTGCAGGTAAAGATTTTTTTCCTTTGGACATCTTGCTGCACTTCTTGCGGCATTGTGTAGGCTCAAAAGATCAAATCAGCGATCACACCTCAGGCGATCTGTAGAAAGTAGCGTCCAGTAGTGGCCGTCTTCGCCGCCGCCGTCCTAGCCCGCCCCGCCCCCCTCTCCCAGCCCCCCTTCCCTTGTTCTGCCGCTTCCAGCACTCGTATTCGGTGTTCGCACCTTCCACACCGTTGTCACCGCCCCCCCCCCTCGGCTGCCCCTGGCATAGCATTGGCGGCGAGTGGAGGCAGGTGCTCGCACGAGGGGATGGCGTTAAGCGACGTTCCATGTCAGCTCTGACGCGCTTTGTTGTTTTGCTGTCCTAATATCATACGTGTATTTTCTAAATATAAAAAATTTAAAAATTCATTGTAAGTGTGAAAGTTTTCAGTTAAACACCGTGCATTTATTTCATCTCTCTAATTATGTACGACATAATACGACTAATAGTGTGTAATGTTTCGTTCAAATTCTGATTTTCTGATCAAGTCTCGGTATCCCCCATACGTATCTGATCAGAACTGGCGAATAAAATTATTATTTTTTTATAACTCACGTTTAAATTTCTATGTTCCTTCAACTACTTATTTTTCTCTTTACCTTCTATTATCAATTGTTCCCTCAATCGTATGAAATTCTCGCACCAGATTAAATAATGCCACTGCATTACACCTGACTAGCTAGATAGCTAAATCGAATTCAGCTGCTTTCTGGACGAGAATTCTAGAGGCCTACTGCTCTGATCGGTAGCTTTCCGTGGTTACTCCGATCAACACGAGGCAAATTCCGGAACAGTACCATAACAAAAGAGCCATGGACCGCGCGCAATCTTTCCTCGTCCTTATTCCTTGTCCTAATCTCACCTCATACTTTCACACACACACACATGCACTACACTAACACTCTTGTCAGGAGCCTGAAGGTTGTCCCGCTGCTGGGAGATGGTTGGAAAGCTGCTAAGGCCGACGTGTGTGTCGCCCCAAGGGCCCAGAGGGCAGATCTCACCCTCCAGCTAAAGCATGCACTACACTTACGGGAATAATGACTATTTGTACTTGACGCGCCACAGGAAACAGGAAATAATCAAACAATGGAATGCTCACAAAGATTATTTGTAGAGTTAACTTTCCCAACAGTGGTTTCGTCTTAAACCCGATCATCACACCATTACAAAATATAGAGTACACTCAGAACGTATCTTATATTTCCTTTTCTATTCCTACAATGTGCGTCTCTCTTAGGCCAGCGATTGATTGTCGGCCTATACATGCCCTTACGTGTCTTTCGTGAAAGATTTCGTCCCCCGCACGTCATGGGAAGGGCGGTTCCCAAGATGCCCCGCGCTCTCCGTCCCCCCGCGCCTGCAGCAGCTGCGCCGCCCTTCGCTTATTGAAGCGCGCGCCTCCGCCGTCTCTGCCACTTCGCCACGGCATCAGCTGCCGCTGCCTCTTCTTCGCTCATTACATGACCCTCTTTTTAAATCCACTTGGACATGACATTGTTAATATTATAATTATTATAATTAGTTGCTCCTGGTGACACAACCCATTTCAAACTTAATTTTGTCGAGTTTTCCAGCAATTTCACCGGCTGATGCAATGCAGTGACCGGGCGGTTCGAAGGCTCGAGCCCCGACGGTGGCAGGACTTCCGACATTAGCGAGATAGCTAGGTCGAATTCAGCCGCTGTCTGGAGGAGAATTCCAGCGAGCGACTGCTCTGAACGGTAGTTTTCCGTCTTTCTTCAATCAACACTAGGCGCATGCCGGAGCGGTACCCTAACAAATGAACCACCGACTGCGCGCGATCTTCCCTTCTTTCTTGCCGTCTCTCACTTCATACTTACACTTACGTGCACTACAATACCACAAATGTCAAGGGTCCGCGTGGGCGCTGGTGGGAGATCTGATTGGGGAAAACCACGAAAGTCGTGTAGTTCGGTGCCGGGTTTCGCCATCCAGAAGAGGAAAATTACCGCCACCTCCCGCGATAAAAATATGCCCTACACGTACAGAAATAATAACCTAAGCAGTTGATGTGCAAGGAATCACAGATCAGTAAATACGAGTAAATAATTCAATTGAAGGTGTAACACTGCCACATCTCAAGAAGTAACATGTACCCTTTCAGGATTATTGACCTCAATTGTTCATACGCTCGGAAACGATACTCATTCACTCCTCCCTACATTTCATGATGTATTTGGGCTTATTTCCATCTGTACATCTTTTACCGCATTCGCCTTCGTATTCGTCTTCCTTATTGTGGCTGTCCATTCCAACATTGCCCCTGTGTGCCACAATGCTGCGCCCCGCCGCTGCCGCCACATCCATCACGGCCTCCACTGCGGTCGGGGTCAGACCCCATCTCTTGCAGCGAATGCTTCCGCTGTCGCTCCCCTCCCTCTTTCTGAACCCAGCGAACCTAATCACAATGCGACATTTAACAAAAAAAGCCACTTTAAACTCTTGGCCAGGTTAATGAAAAGGTCACCAGCGTCTTGCGATTATAACTTACTCTTGATATCTACAAATCTTTGCAATTTCCCAAACGAAGTGTAAGACAATGAGAAAATACCTCCAGCTCAGCATTGTGACGTGCAATATGATTTTTCGGAGAATGAAACACATTGTATGCACCGGGAACCCATTATGGGGACATATTATCTTTACACTAGACACATGCAGACTTCTCGTTTGTTGGTAAGCAGACTTACAAGACCTTCCGCGACAAGACACATTCACGAAGGACCAGGGGAAACAAGCGTGCCCGCAAGGTGCTGAGGCGGCCCATCAGGTCAGCGATTACCATGAGAATATGTCACAGCTATATGTTTGATCATTTTATTCACTGAAAAAGTATTTATTTTGGTACTTGTTATAATCAGTGCCCCTGCATCACTGTGGTTTGCAAAGTAACTCATTCACACTGTGATCGTCTTTTTCTCACTCCAAGACAGCTATTACCACTAATGGCAACATCTATTTGACGTCGAATTGGAACCGGCACATCTTAGCCAACGTAAGACGGGTAGCATCCTGAGTCAATAAGCTCAAAATCTGCTTCTCCGACTTGCACCTTTGCACTTTTAACAGACCAGTTTTTTCCTTTCCACAACTCACACCGCCCACTCTCCCTCCCTCCATCAGTCTTTGTTTCTTCAGCCGTTCTTCTAACTTAGCATCGAGCCACAGGCGTCATCTACGCTGTTTTCCCCAACACCTCCGCAGTCACCCCCCTCTCCTACTCTGTCGCCCCACACCGCCCCTTCGCCCACGCCGCCCGATTTATGGTTGGCTTAATCGATTCTGACAGGTGTTCCCGGATTTCTCTCTCGCCCGTCGGTGACCCTTCCTTAGACCTCGCACTGCTCGCCGCCCGCCTCCCCCCACCCGCCTCTCGCCTCCACACTCCGCCGCCGACTCACTCCCCTCGGCAGTCGTTTGTTCTGTGCCGTGCTGAACAAACGTTGACCTCCCACACCGCCGCTCTCCAGTACACTCAAATCCTATCATGTTCTGTGCAAATTGTGCAGTGACCTCCGGTTCTCTTAAAGCAACATAACCGTTGCGTCAATAAAGCTTACTAATAGATTTCTGTACGATCACCTGCTCCATAATAGATTTCAGACCCGTTTAGTTTCCGCTTAGCATCGCCGAGTCAGTCTATATTCCATCTCCGCTGCCGAATGTAGTTTGCTGTTCCACTATGAAGTGTCCACTACCTTCATAATTGAGTTTCAGTTTAGCCGGTGGACTTTCAAACTTGGATATTCAAGAGGACCAGGAATATTCAAACTACTAACTGAACTACTGGAAGCTGTAATAGTAAGTCGTACTTACGCTAACACCCTGAACGATGGGGTTTGAAGAGAAAGATGTGTTTCAAAGAACTAAATTCCCTATAAAATAATTTTCTCGCCGCCAATTCGAGACAAACTAGATGTTTACTTCAAGATATACGTATCCTGATAAACTAATTTTTAATAATAAATCGTGTGTGAATAAGTCGTACAATCGAAAACGTACGTTAAATCTAGGAACTAGTTGGAACCGAATACCTCTAATAGGATCTAAAAGCTTTTATGTATCTTCTGTGTATCTTTGCCTCTATTTTTGCTTTTATTAGCAATACAAGATAGTAAAACGTATAATACATGAAATCTTATTGATCATACGAATATGTAATATTTGTCTATCTCCAAGGAACACTATATCTTATTAGATAACCCCGCTATTTACTATAACATATTTATACTGTTTATATTAGGAATGGAGAATGTTTGGCAATTACAACCTCTATGGATAAATAATTAATTTTTCGTGGCAATTAATGTAGCTTCACTGTATACATAACATCCAAATCCTAAACAGTAACGTTAGTTCATTCCTGACATATTTGAATTAACTTGAAAAAAATAACCATTAAGTTCCTGCCATATTAAATTGGTAGTATGGATATTGTATTTTTCGTTACTTCCATGCTCGTTATGTGTTAGTGTTGAATTCGTGTTTATTGGTGGCGGGAAAAACGACGTAAAAGGCAAGTTCTAAACACATTTGCCCTAGACGACAAAACAGGGAGAATTAGAGGACCCGTCATTTGATGCCAGCGCATGCGCAGTACAATTCTCCCCAGAATTATCATGTTACGTCTTTCAAATCCACGACTTGCAAAAACTCTCTAATATACGAATAGTTTTCATATTTCTTCAAGTTATAAACGAACAATTTAGAATTTCGCTATGCAAATTCAGTTCGAAAATAATTCCATATTTTACAGGATATTTAGTTTGTATAATGTGTGTTTCATCCACTTAAATATTGAATTACATTAATATTTTTAATGGTATAATAAGGAAATAATTTTATAAATTATCAATAGAGACGCACATACAGGAACAACAATATTTCCGCAATACTCGTACGTATACATCTTCCATTTCATGTTAGAAAATTAAGTGACTAAAGTGCACATGCAAATTAGTATATTTGGTCGGAAATGCAACAGTTTTGGTATTATGGGAGATTTCGGTTCACACACGCACAAATGTGTGGGTTGTTAAAGAACAAGCATAGTGCAACAACATATCATTTATTTTTCAAATGACGCTACTTAAAATTGTCACTAATTTTCGTAATCGTTAATGAATCTAAATTATGGATTCGTAAATCAAATAATTATGTTTCGTGAGTCACTAGGTCTAAACACGGAATTGAATTTTAATCAGCGTCATTTATGCAAATATGATCCCCATCAACTAATATGTAATCTTTGTCCTAAATGGAAATGACACTAAAACGATTACTTTCAAATGCATGTTCGGAAGTGTAGAACCTCCTCTTGAACTTGGGCCGCTGGCGTTGCAGTACATACTACATTATAGATTTAGACCCACATGAAGGCAACAATGAAATTTACAAAATTGAGAAATTTTGAAAATCATCAAATTTCAAACCAATAAAAAGAAAAAAACCTGCCATCGCATCGGTGCTGAAAAACGGTCAACCAAGGAACGTACAAACGACATTCATATCCAAAATACACTAATGGAGTGACAAATAAAATTATACCTTGCAACACGAATGGATTGCTCCAACACCGCAGAGAAGTAATACGATTGGATATTCTTCGAAGATTCAAAACTAAAACATAAGACACCTTTGCGACGACCCATAGTCTCTGTACAAACTAGACTCTGTACACAGACATCGATTTCCACTGGATGACCTCATCACCAAGAGAACCCAAATACTATATCAGAAATGATTGTACGAGCACGCAAATCACCTTGCAGTTAAACAACTTCAATGTCAACACGTATACAGACTGGCACGCAAAAACATTTTACTTATGAAATCTATAAAAAGTGTCATAGTAGCGCCTTTTTTAAAATTTATTTTATTATTCTTTATACCTTTTGCTTAATGTTAAAAAATGAACTGATTGTAAATTAATAGAAGAGAAAACAAAAAAAAACTGAAACGTAAACGTTTCTAGGTTTCCTCTCCGAGACATCTTTTATCGTTCCTATTAATTCGCTCAGAATACTGCAATCGATTTCGAGATTTCAACGAATGTACACGTATTGGGATTCTCTGATACAGAAATAGTTTTTTTTTTTCATTTTTTCCAAACGTACTTCCGTCGCTCCACTTGTCTGTATGAACACACTAGTGCCCAAACTATTTATTTAATTTTCGCCAAAAAATATTCTTTTATCGATCTGGCTCGATGATAGATCGATGTAGATGATAAAACGATGATGCTCGATTGATTGATTGTTTTTTTCGTGCTTCCGGGCGCGTCAACTGCTTTGGTCATTAGTTCCGTCAGTGTAGTGCATGTTTTCTCCGGAGATGGTGAAAGCTCCCGCTGGATGGCGAGATCCGGCGCCGACCTACCGTCGGCTAGTGGGTTTCCCCCTAACCAGGACTCTCCCACCAGCCGGGACAAGCTCTAAGCTCCAGACCGATCTCCCGGAATATGTGGTAGTGTAGTGCATGTTAGTGTAAGTGTGTGTGTGTGTGTGTGTATAAGGGGAGAGGAAAGGACAAAGAAGAGGAAGGACAAAGCGCGCACGGTCCGTGGCCCGTTTGTTAGGGTACTGCTCCGGCATTCGCCTGGTGTTGATCGGAGAAACCACGGAAAACTACCGATCGGTGCAGCCGGCCGCTAGAATTCTCCTCCAGACAGCGACTGAATTCGACCTAGCTGAAAAGCTAGTGTCGAAAATCCCGCCGCCGTCAGGACTCGAACCTAGGACCTCCCGTTTAAAGGCGCTGCAGTGGCATCAGTTGATGCACTGAGCTACTGCTCCCTGTGCGATGATGTTGTTGATGTAGATTGTAGAATTAGATGATACATATACTATTACGATACATGGTTTTCTTCAGATGATATAATGATCCTTCACTATCAGTTCATTATAAAATATTATGTAAGCTTTTCTGAAAATGTTAGTCGTTTTCGCATAATCTTGATTAAAATACGAGCAATATAAAATTTTGAAAACAAGAATTTCTCAAAACTGCATCATATTTTGTTCTTTTATCCGTCTGTATGGTTAGTGCTAAATTCACTGAATAAAAAGACAAACTGCATTTGGATGTTACATTTTGTTTTTTCAAAAAATTGTTTTAACAAACGTAATTTTGTGATACATCTACCGCGTTAATATTTAAATTACAGCGTTTTATATATAACTACATTTTAAATACAAGTGCTTCAAATAATTTCAAATGCAGTTTCATAAATTTAAAACTTTCTTGCGAAAACAACCAAAGTTCTGCATTTTATTAAAGGCTTAAACGACGGTTTCTCAAAAACGTCTCCAAATATTTCAAGAAAAATTGCGTATAAAAGTAGGTTCTTCCTTCTATGATTTTCTTAAAGTCGTATTTCAATTCAACTATAAGGGAGTGAGTTACCGAGAAAATATGAAAAGCTAGTGGTCCTAATCAGCACATACTTGCTCGCAGCATTTCTAAATTTATAATTTTAGAAAATTCGGAGACAAGCAAAAGCGACATTCTTTTAAGCTTTTCTTGTTCGTTTTGTGAAGAAAAATAATGAAGAAAAAATTTGGTGCGGTTTTTCAGAAAAAAAAGTTCCTTACATTTCAAACAAGTTCATACATTTTAAGCACAAATTATGCCAAAAATACGAGTTTTTTCAAACAATTCTAAATTACCGTTTTTAAGAGCTGATTTTTTAGAACCAGTTCTGTTTAAGGCATGAATCTCTACCTTCAATTTTATAGTTTATTATTTATTACGTTAATTATTTTTTATTATGTTAAGATTGTACAATTGTCGAAAATACAGAGAATTCGCCGGAAATGAAACTAGCGCAAATTTTTCCCGTCTTTTATATGTACGAGGAGAAAATTTAAAGAAAAAAATGGAAAATGTTTAAAAATGTAAAAACTGTCTATATTTCACACAAAATTAAACCAAAAAAACAGTCATAATTTTGATAAATTCTAGTATATGACCTTATTTCAAGAATTGTCTTCAATGGACACTTTTCATTAAGAAAAAATCTCTAAAATCAATATTGTAGTTGTAGGAAGAAGCCGAAAACGTTTTTCAATTTTGCAGTTTTTGAAAAATTAAGTATTTCAACCAAAATGTGATCTGCACTTAACGCTATCCGAGGCCGAAGTTTAATAACTAAATTTCAACCCAATTGTCAGAAAATCTTGAAAATGTATAGGATATTTACAAAGAACCCCTCCAAAATTAAAATGTCCGTTTCAAACTGAGAGGGCCTCGAGTTCCTCGACTTAAATCGATCGAGGAATTATATCAATTTCAGCAACAATCGGCAGTACGGTTTGGGCGCTAGCGGTGGCCACAGACGGACGGACGGACAGACATATGGACGGTTTTGTCGTCAATCTATTTTTCTGTATCATGAACCCAAAACGCATGGATTCTAATTTCACAACGTGTTAGAGGAAGTAGTTAGCTATATTCTCGTATACAAACATTATTTACCGACTTTTTCGTTGCCAGGACCTGGCAACGAAACACTTACTGTCGAGAAAGTAAAAATGTGTTAAAGAGGGCCAATGAGTCGTAGCTGGGAAGACGGTGGGGAAAACTGAAAAGCTAACTCAGACTAAACGGATTAAGAAACTAACAGATACGAGAAAGTGTGAAGGATTTATTTATTTATTTAGTCAAAAACAGTCAAAAACTGTATGTGACGTATGGGGGAGAAAATCATCTGCGCACGCTTTCTTGAGTTTCAGAGTCCCTTCCCAACAATTTAACTATTAATAATTGAAAGATGAAAAATCATAGTAATAATAATAATAATAAATTTAAAAAAGCGAGGGATTAACATTTCAAAAACTAGATATTTTCGTTGCAAAATTACAGAAAACTTATTTTTAACAGTAAAGGAACAAACAGATTTGATTTTTCTGTATTGTTAACAAAATAGAAACTCACCCTAAGCTCTACTACCACTACAAGCAAAAGGAAAGTTCAACAAAACGTGCGCATAGTGAAACTACATTTACGTCCAGAAGCAAAGGAAGGGGCCATCACAGCATTTGCTCAATGGATCAGGGAAACTGGACAAAAACCCGATCGAGATGGGGGTCATTGACCCGGAAGTTCATTATTTGTTACAGGCATATTGAGTCTTTTTTTAAATTATATAATGCAAATGTAGACTAATTCATTCTTGTTTTTGTTAAGGTAAACATTATTTTTCTTTTTGACGATCAGTATAGTCTCCAATTGTATAGAAACAGTTTTGCAGCAGAAAATATTTTACTTTTAACTTAAATTTGTGTACCAATTTTAATTGTTTAATCTCATGTGGCAATGAGTTGTCACATACACAGTAACGTACATGTATTGTATGTGGATTTCTTGTAGTGCGCTGTTGATATTGACACTTGATGAACATGATTTCTACGTCGAGTGTTGTAACTATAAATATCAGTATTACATGAAAATAAGTTCCCATCGTTAAGTAAGTCATTTTTGACAAATACTACAGACTCATAAATAAATAGGCAAGGCAATGTAAAAGGTAAAGGCAAGGCAAGGTAAAATTCCAAGCTCAATGAAAAGAGGCTTGCACGGATCACGTGGATGGGATTTTTTGATTATTCGGATAATTTTCTTTTGCAATCTAAATGTCTGGGAACTAAAGGATGAGCTTCCCCAGCATATTATGCCATATCTCAGGCGGGAATGTACATTTGCAAAATACACGCAACGAGCTGCATGAAGGCTGACAGAATTAGAAAGAATTCTGAATGCTTAACATATTGAGCTTAATTTAGTGTTTAATTATATGTACATTCCATTTGAGGTTTGATTGAATTGAGAGACCTAGAAACTTTGTTACCTTAACACCAGCTAATTGCATATTGTTCAGTTTCAATGGAGCATACGACTGCCGATTTGAAGCGCAAAATTGCATTGAGACAGTTTTTCCTGCGTTAACTATTAATTTGTTATTACAAAACCAATTTGAAACTTCTGAAATTGTACTATTTATTGTTTCTTTTTTGCAAAGAACATTCGTGTCATCGGCAAACAGAACTGTTCTTCCATTTTTAATAGATAATCATCGTAAGACCAAATTATCTGTCTCTAAATTAAAAAAAAAGCACCGAAACGACTGCTTCCTAGTATGACAGTTTTTGTGCATCAGTTACTTCTGTAAGTGTCTGAAAACACTGCGTTAGCCTAATGATAATATATAGATTTCTTTTTAATGCAATCTGTTATTCACTATTGGACTTTTAAATCATCTTGTGTACACGTTTCTTAAAATACGTGTAGTTTTCGTAAAAGTTTGTGTTATATTGTGACAATATTTAAAGTTTTCGAACACCTTCAATATACAAGCTAGTGATTTATTTCCTAATACAAGCAGTTCTTAAATATTAAATTTTAAAATACATTTCATTTAAAATTTTGTAAATCAAAATATTAATAGCTTTTGCGAAATTCTCAGATAATTTTCTGGTGTCAAGAATATTGTTCATATTCAAAATAGTACAAATGTGACGTCTTCAGTAGGAGAGCCGCAGCGTAGTTGGACAGATGGATACTTGCAATGCAAAAGATCTGGGGTTCATATATAAGATCTGGGGCCCACACAATTTTTTGGATCATGTTTGTATGTATGTGGCCAATAAGTTTGAAATCACTTATTACGTTAGATTGTTATTTATGTTTAAAGATTGCAATAACAATATATTTTTGAGATTCTCACCCGTCGTTGCGTTAAGAGTTTTATTAGAAAAATGAAGTGTTAGTAGTGTAAAATTTGTAATATATAACGTTATCATTACCAATAATACGAGAAAATAAGAATTGTTAGCTATTGTTTGTATTTGTAGTCAGATGAACTGAAAAGGAATAAGAGTGTCGGGGTAGGTGTTTGTTCTTCAATAAAATGATGTCTTTAAATTCTAGTGATTATTTGCGGCACATGGAATTCTAATTTTCTTACGAAAAGCTGTAATTCTTCCAGGAATTTTAGTCCGAGCACATCGTCCTTGACAATCTCACCTTGCAGAGCGGTTGGAAGATAACGGTTCACTGCAGCAGTACTTCGAGTATGCTGTTTCGTATCTCTACAATAAATTGATATATGTTGATAATTAAAAAAATAATCACAATTAAATATACTATTGAATGAACTAGAATGGAGAAGGTACCACTGAATACTAAGGAGTGGAGATTTTATAGTTTTATTAGTTAAAAAAATAAGTTAAGTAAAAATAATTGTTTTTTAATTTATTCTGGACATTTCAGTTCATAAAACTAAAACTTTTAGTGACTAGGGCAAATCATGGGTTACATGCTGCAAAAATATATTATTAACTTTAATAGTTTATTATTTATGATGTTTGACATGCATGAATGTGCTGAAAATTCGGGAAAATGCATCTGAAGTTCACTCACTAAGATCTTGACAGTTGACACTCGCTTCGAAAAAACTGTTTTCTCAAAAACTAAGCAACGTTGCAAGAAATGGTTTAAAGCATTTTAAAAAATAAAACAGAGCACACGACCCAATGAAAATTGAAAAACACGAAATTTACGATTTTCCACAATTCTCAGATAGACAGCTATCTTTAAAAAACACTTATCGTGATCACGTGACATGTTTCGTACTTTGGTCATTAGACCCATTGGTATGGGGCTTGTTTTATTCACGGAAGGTAGTTAGAGCCGCCGTCGATCTATTTGTGGGCTTGCGGAGTTCTATTCATCGAAGTATCTCCCAGCGGGGCTACTCCCCAACCAGCACAAGCTCCAAGCTCCATAAATGACTGGCAGTATAGTACACGTAAGTGCATCTAAGTAAGGGTGCGGATAGGGCAAGGAAGACAAAGGGAAGATCGCGGTCCACGATCGGTTTTTCAAAGCCTGTATACAGTTTTCGTGCAGATTGGATGTATAGAAAACGTCCAGTCCAAACTGCATGATTTCTGAGCGATCCGATGATCCACTAGCGGCGCTTGAGTCAAACTGTAAACGTTCGCTTAGATGTGTCAAGGTGCGATTATGTGAAGTGAAGTTGTAGTAAACCATCTCTTTCTCTATTCCTGCCTTCCTATCTTTTTCTCTATGCTTCTCACGGTTAATTAATACTTAAATATCACAGCCAGAACGTACGCACAGAAATGCCGCCACTGAAAGTATTCAGACGGCGCAATTCAGTTGTTTTCCGGTAGACTTCCTAGCAGCATCTTGTGGCGATTCATACAAAATTCGTACAGAAAACGTACAGACTGTGTTTGCGCGACTTTTGGCTTTTATACTTCTAGTGTGGAATCTTGAAACTTCTGTACAGAAACTGTATGAGAATATGCATGAAAACTGTACCGTGTGTATCGGCCTTTAGGGTACTACTCGGATATTCGTCGGATATTGATCGGAGGAACCACAGAAAACTACCTATCATAGCAGCCGTCCGCTAGAATTCTTCTCCAGTCTGGGTCTGTCACACCCGATAATTCTGGTGAGTTATATATGTGGTATACTGTAATTCTATCGTAGCGTTAGGTTTTGCGGACGAGCAGAGGTTCAAAAATAGTTCATATGGCATACGGGTTAGTGCTTCATGCCGTGCTTTCTGTGATTCACGCACACGAAATGCGCTTTCTAGGGTCGCTCGATAATCCGCGCAGAGCCATGCCGCGGTGTGAGACGCCACATTACGCCACACCCCCTCGTCTCACCACGACACGTCATCGCGACCCGCGCTCCCTATATTGGCGACACCGTGTGACGCTAAATTAATCCGACCGCGACAACCTAAACTTTGAATCATATGCCATCGCAATATTCTGCCCGTGGCCACACCACGACACTTCGCATCATATTGACGCACTCCATGTCACGTGAAACCACGCCATGTCGCATTATGCTACTTCCTTGCCCTATGATTCCTTTCCCTTTCAATGCAATGTCCCATCATGCCACTCCTCTCTATGCCGCGCTTCGCCCCGCCCCGCAAGCCACACCCAACTCCGCTCTATGCTCCACTTCAATATGGGCTCCCGAAAGGTCATGTAACATTACGACGCTTCGCGCCATGCCATGTTGGGTATGGAACACATAGGTCTCTCAAAATAGTTTGTTGAGAAACATTTCATAGTTCGCATTTGAAACGTGTTCGTTTCAGCGTCTTCTTTTGGGAACTCCAAGGTAATGTGGCTTTTCAATGAACATTTATTGTGCAACAAGAAAGATAGGGACTATTTTTACTTTTGATTGTTGTGGTTAACCATTCGACAAACGTAAATTACAGTCGTTACTGTTATGTTACTGATGCATCAACAGGGTTTGAGCAAGTCTTTGCGGGAGAAGTGGCCATATATCTTCTTGGTCGAAACGTCGCCTACGCAAGCTATATTTAATTCACAGAAAATCAGTGGAATAACCATAGTTGGCCATAATCAATAACCACCGTCATGGCCATTCATTGATTCGTCATTAGTTCCGTAAGCGTAGTGCTGTGAATCGCGGGAGGTGGTGGAGATCTTTCCAGCAGGATCAGGACAAGTTCTAACCTCCTGGCTCGGCTCCCAACATGTGTGGTAGTGAGTGTAAGTGTAAGTGTGTAAGTAAGGGCTGAGGATAGGACGGAAGAGAAAGGAAAGATCGCGCGAGGACCGTAGCCCATTTGTTAGGACTCTGGGATTCACCTGATGTTGACTGGAGAAACCACAGAAAACTACTGATCAGAGCAGCCGCCATAGAATTCACTTCAGACAGCGACTGAATCGACCTACCTGTGTAGTATTGTCAAAAATCCTGTCACTGCCGGGACTCGAAACCCAGGACCTCCCGGCTAGAAGAGCTCTGCATTGACATAAATTGATTCGCTACCTAGCTGCTTTCATACTTTACTTAACAAGTTTGAAAGTCAAAAATATTATTAAAAAATGATGTTCATGTTCATATTATTTAAGAAAGGAACTTCAACGAATTTTTTTTTGTTATTTTTTTCAAAATGATATTAATTTTTCATCTTTTGATACTAGCTTCAATTTTATAGAAAAACATTTTTGGAAAGTAAAAAATATAACACATTTTTGATAAATTAGATACTTATTTCACATCCAATTTTACAAATTTTTGGCTAATTTGTCCGCTGAAAATTATTAAGATTTGTATGTACCAACATTTAATTAAACTACAGAAAAATGAGAAATGACTGTCTTCACTGCATTTCTAAATATAATTTCATCGAGACTACATTTGCGTGAACGTGAGGACTCCATTAATATTCTGTTAGCCACATATGTCAACGCTGGAGAGGCGTTGAAAGGAGAATTAATTAAATTATGAGTAATGATCCCACGAAATTCGTAATTCAAATAACACGTTTAAGCCATTTCTTGATATTTTAGGCGTGTCATTACTAAATTAAACAGACTAAAATTAATTTAATTCTACGTTGTGAAATGATGCCAAAGAAGTTTGCTGTTGAGATTAAAAAATCATTTCGTACTCGGAATGTTACCCAGATCATTTATAATTTTGACGGGTTCGTATAATTTATAACACATGTCACCTTCCTTACATTCATGTACTATTGCTCTTTTAACTGAGACCATAGGCATCAATCTTTCCTATCTTGTTCCACTGAAAGTGATTGAAAGAATATTTTCAAGCAATTTACTATTGAGCGTGTATGTGTTCGGGTGTGTCACTCGTGAAGTTCTTGGAAATGACGCAGCAGTACAAGGTGAGCCCGCGTGGAGCGCGCCCGCTCATGTCGGGCTGCATGCCGGAGATGCAACCGGAAGCGACGTATTATTTGAGGAGCGTTCATGCAAAGCAAACATGTCCATCGGGGGAAAATTGTTAGTATTGTGGTAATGCTATGAAATGATCGTCAGCAGCATCTTCTGTCTGTGTGGACGAGGAAAAGCAAACATATCCCTAAAAATGTTACGTATAAGCTTAAGAAGTTGAAGCAAAATTCAAGGTCCACAGCGTTGTTGCAAGCAATAAAGATCATGTCCGTGTAACCAATAAGGCCAAGATGCACGATCACGTGACTGATCATGCCACATGGTTCAGTCCTTTTGTGAAGTCTTCACAAATCCTGTTTTATTTATTAGAAGATTCGGATCTCAAGCACACAAAAACTTTAAGTAGTATTTTCAAGAAGGTACAGAACATCAGAAGTGTGAAGCGAATCATTGTCCAGAAAACAATGAAAGGGAAGAAGTGAGTCAAAGTTATCCCACAGCAATATTTTAGATTTGACGAAGTTACTTCTTTGATCCTTTGAAAATGTGATTTTTCATTAAGAAATACGGTTCAATTTAGACGTCACTTGAAAGAGGTATATCATTGGCCAAAATATCTAATGTGGCAGCTTTTGACTTAACTAGGAGGTAAGTGGAGAGATTTATTCAGATAACCGTGGCCTGGAATGGTATTCCTTGGTTCTTAATGGACTAATAGTTGAAAATCAAAATTTAATGGATAGCCATGAAGTGCAAGCTAATTGTGATTATTTAGCACATGATCGTAGCTGGCACATATAGATTTTAATTTCTTTTCAGTTCTTTGTAATTTTTTTAGAGACCAAAAAATGGTTACATTAGCTACAGAAATTATTGTTTTATCTGTTTGATAACAAAATATTTGCTTATAAATAAGTCGTGCACAAACCGATTTCATTAGAGCTCTATGGCGGTTAATTTAAAATCCGCTAAGTGATAAGTTTATAGTTTAGAAAGAAAGCAATACTGATTCAGAAAGAATTAATGGCTGACTTCTGATCCCAACTTCCGATATGAAATCTGTATAACATTTATAAATGAATTACATTTCCATTCAATCTAGTCCGCATGTCTGTATAACTGATTTCCAAAGCGCGCATAAATTGAAAGAAACCTATGCACTCCTGTCCACTATTCCATGTGTTAGGTGTCTATTGCTTTATTAGATATCCAGGAAGTCTGAAACAAATATACAGAAAATGAAACAGTACTGGCAGGGCCATCATCGGGAACGAACCATGCCTGTTATCGATGTGTGGGAATCGGGGGGGGGGATACAATCCGCCATTACCTATTTACTGTCAACGAGTTGCGTCGTGCAATAGAAACATTTTTTATTCAACAAATTTTGTATTCTTTGTCAGTGAAGAACTTTTCTATTCTTTTCTATTCTATTTCTGTACTCCTGACACTTTTTGTTAAGATATTTAATTATTTTTTTTTTTATTTTTTTACGTCAAAAAAGCCGTTAAAAACTGCGTATGACGTGCTATGGGGCATTCTTTCAGCATTTCGTGAGTATTTTATTTGTAGTTCTTCAACAGTGTGTTTGCTACTTTATTTATTTTGTTAATGTCAAAAACAGTTAAAAACTGAGTGATATACTTCACAATACGTGAACGAACACAGATTGCACCACTCTTCGTATGGGGAACTATTTACGAACGTTTTTGACAAGAATTGATTCGATAATATTTGTTCCTGTATTATAAAACTAAAAACCATTTGGCATTTTAAAATGCTTTGTAATAGAAAAAAAAAAAGTTTTGTGTGGCTTTGTTGAGCAGCATGCGGCTGGCCACTAATACATGGTAATTGTAGCTACAGTAAACGGAATATTAGCCTGAAATATTGACGTGGCTCTGCAACGCACATGGCTAGTGAGTTATTTCTTTCTCAAGAGGAGCCTTGAGTCAGCGCCCCGCGCGCGCAACGCCCTAACTGCGCAGCGCTCGAGAGAGGGGCGCTGCGCGTCACTCCATTGGTAGCAACAATTAGCAACTCCAGAACAGGCGCAATCCTGGGCGCGCCACATCTGAGGGTGGTGCGCTGCACGAAGGCTCGGCAAGCCCCCTCGGGGAGGGGGGTTCCGGATGTGGGCTCGCGATGACGCGTTTCCGGGGCTCGTAAATCCGGGCGCACTTTAATCCCAGATGCTGCAGGACGCCACGTGGCGGCGCCGAGGGGGGAGGGGCGGGGGAAGAGGTCGAAGCACGCAAGGTTGTATTTAACAGTATCCTAAGTGGTTGTAGCAGAGGCTGTGAAATGCTTTAAATTTTAAAATTAAATTGGTAACTTACAATTCTTTCATTTTACTGTAAGATTTATTGTACTTGTACTTCGTGGACTTGTCAATTGTTATACTTTGGAAATATTAGCAACCCAGAGATATGAAATACTTTTAGGTATGTTAAATGACATTTGTATTGACTTATATCTCTGAAAAACAAGATAAATTTAACCGTAGAGAATCACTAATTCCAATGTTTTTGTTATATCAAAATGATGCATCTGGTTTAGGGCAGTTAATATTTAACTACTTCTCAGTATTGTGTCCTATGTCTTGTTGCAAAATCTCCTTATCCATATTTTGCCTTTTAAATGCTCTAAGAGCTGTTATTGAAATACTTCATGTATGTACTGCATCATATATTGAATGTTGTTTATACTTTTTTTCTCTGAATTTTGAGACGAAGAGATCGATTTCACGATATAGTGCTAATTTAGCCAACTTTTCTGTCATACATGTTTATCCTGTTTTTTAATTATTTAATGAATCCACGAACCACGAGGTCTGTATTAACTGGCGAACTCCCAGGTGGTCGTGCAAATAAAGTATGAATCCAGGTACATGGCTTGCCTTTTTTCAAGTTCACGAACACTACAATTAGTCAGGAAAAATCAATTAAACAGGTATTGAATGGAAGAATGCATCTGAAAAAGGCAACTGTTACGATATATCCTCTACGGCAAACTTGCACTTAGAAATACGCTCGTACTGGATTTTGCAGACACAAATATGTCGTTTGCCCCTTGTCTTCAGCAAGTTTTTGTGAAGTTTGCAGAATAAATTTCTGCGCCCGCTGGGGACGCAGTAAATATCATTTTTCAGTCTACGATAATTAAAGAGTTCGCGGGAAAAGGAAAAAAGTACTTATCGCAAAACGAAAGCAACACCTGCGCCTACGAGAATAACCCATCTCAAAAATGTTTCGGATCTATTTTTAGTGAAAATTATTATCAGGGATGTACTTCATGAGATTCGTCAATTATGAACAATGAAACAATTAGTTTGTCAAAGTTTCTGAATTTTTTAACTCATTCATTAGGGATAGAGTACAAAAACCATTACAGGTGCTGCAGAATAGCACAGACTTTCTCGTAGTGAATTTTTCTAATTTCCTTGGCGTGGTCTAGCTATAAGGTCTTGGTCCATTCTCTGGTCAGCTGCCTTTTATCGTCGCCCAAAGTACGTTTTTTTTTATTTTCTCAACTTTTTTGCTTTCCTAACAGTACAACCGAAATATTACTTCAAGGAAAATACAGAAGAGTAAAACCTCGTCCTAAATATAAATTTTCATTGAACATTTTGAAGCAGTTTTTAAGAAAATGGCGATTAAGCATTACTGTAAATGAGGAATTTGAAGCTCTTTTTCACAGGAATCTATTGAGTTCGAAAAACGAAAGTTCGAAAAACTTCCTTTGAAGTCATTTGAAGCTCTTCCACTTTCAAATACAATAATGTATACAAATAGATGAAAATGTGCGTATTAACGGCGTGAGACATAATTCAAAAAAATTACAATTGTGTAATTTTTGAAAAAACGAAATGATACACCAAAATTAACTTTACATCATATTAAAGAGTGCAAATATCCATTGGAAAACTTGAAGAAAAAATTTGGAGCCTTTTTGAGAATACGGCATTTGAGAGAGACTTTATTTGCTATTATTTAAACCACATGAACTCATAAATCTAATAATGTGAAGAAATTGCTTCTAATATAAATATTACCGACGTGAAAGACAAGTCAAAAAGTGACATTTTTGTAATTTTTGAAAAAAAAAACAAAATAGCAAATTCGCGTTTATTTAATCCTGTAGCACAATCCGTATCAAAAATTTAAAGAAAAAAAATTGGAGCTATTCTTGTTTTTGAGAAAATAGTGTTTTTCTTACTTTTTAAAATTGCAAATATTGCACTCATTATTGGACGAAAACTACTAAAATTTTCAGATATGTCTACATGACCTTAATGAAACAACTATTTATGGGCAACAAATTTCATTTGAAAGAAAAATTTATGTCTTCAATTTTATAGTTGTAGGAAGACGCCGAAAAAATTCAAACTTTTGTAATTTTCGAAAATTTCGAAAACCGTGAAAATCGGACGTATTTCACCTTCATAAGTGTATTTTACTCTATTCCCACGAGAAATTTAAAGAAAAAAATTCGAGTCGTTTTTGAGAAAATTTTGAAAATGTCCTTCATGTAAAGTATCCCCAAATTTTGAAGAATGTTTTTCGAAATTTCAAACCTTCACCTAGAGCCAGATGGACAGGGGTTTCTTCAAATTGGAAAATATCGTACGTGTGGTTTAGGCGCTAGTAGTGTTCACAGACGGACAGACAGACGGACAGATGAATGGACGGGAGTTTTGAAAAACAAAGAACAACTTTTTGGAATTAGGGGTCACCAAAACGTGTATTTCCGTCGAAATGTCGAAATCGACTTTCCGCTTCATTACATAACTTTTTCTATATTACATATATTACTCCGTACGTATAATATAATTCTAAACAACCTGTAACAAGTATTGTACCGCGGCTAGCGGTTCAATGACTCCCATATCGATCAGGTTTTTGTCCAGTTTCCATGATCCTTTGAGCAAATGCTGAGATGACCCCTTGTTTCGCTTCTGGACATCAATGTAAGTCCTGTGTACCTGTACACTGTAGTACCTGTGTACGTCTTCTATAATTCAGTGGGAAATATAGTTACTCAAATTATTGTTCTGCACGCTGCGGCAGGAAGTAATAATCCTTCACTAATGACATGATGAGGGATAAGAACCCATATTTATATTTTTTTTGCTCTTAAAAATAGATTTTATTGCATCGGAGCGAATACTTTTTTGTTAATAATCCTTGCAAAAAAAACTCTTCTTTCAGTATTCAGAATTCAAGTAGTATATGGCTTAGGGTAGGGATCACAGAATTATGAAAACGTGCAGAGAATTCACGTCTTCCCATAGCACGTCACACACATTTTTTAAATGTTTTGACGTAAAATAAAAAAAAAAATAATAATAATAATAATAATAATAATAATAATAATAATATAATAATAATAATGCTTCTTTGTACACTTCTAAAGCCTCTTTTCCAATTCTTCGTTCAGATTTAATAACGTGCTTCATTAGTGGGTCATCTTGATATCTGACTACATACTTTCTTTCCCGACTACTGTATTGTGACAGGATGCTTCATTTTCTCTGAGGGCTCTTCCTTATTCGTTACGTGATACATAAAATCTATGTAGTACATCTTCTTACAGCTGAAGAGGGCGATATGATTAATTAAAAGCAGTCTTCTGTTTTTTCGATCCGAGATTCGAATTTCTTTCTCAGTCCAGTCCACTAGTCTGAAACTGTATTCACCTACAGGCACCGCCAAACTCCCTATTGTAGGTATTTTATTCCTGGAGTTCAGAGTAGACTAGGAGAAGTCTCGCGATTCTGTGATACTCCCTGCGAATTCTCTCTTTTATTGTGCCGTTCGAGATGGTCTCACATTCAGCAATATCCAGATATTTGTGAGTTTTACGTGGCTCAAGATCTTGAATCACAGTGCGCATATCAACATCGCTCGCCCGAAAATATATTTCTTTTAAATATTTCCAGCAAACAAAACAGTAATTTATGAAATCAGATGAAAGGTCAGTATTCTAATCTTAGTTTATAGGCGCGGATTCTGCCGAACAAATCCCTAATGGCAGCACGCTGACCCGCCCACCTCCCAGTACCTCCCCTCTCCCATTGCCTCGCAAGCACCAGCTCCGGACGGACTCCCAATGGTACATGATGAAAATCATTCCTAAAAGCATTATGTTTCGCATAATCGGGCTCCTAATATTAAATTCGTCCTAAAAATTGCGCTGGTAGTATGCACAAAGTAAACGAGTCGATGTCTGGCAACTTTTTGCGAGGTAGGTTTTTCCAGGGAGGGCGCCCGCCACCCTAGAGCGCCTTAAGGAGCAGTCGCCACTGGTAGGAATTCATGATCAGAAATTCTTCGAAAGATGGTAAAATGAGGCGTAAGAAGGAACTAAGTAGAAAGAATATGTAGAAGAAAACCAAAATCAGAAAGAAACAGAAACACACACTTTTTGAGTTGCAAGTGGCTCCGTTTGTAGGGCATTACGCTTAGACCTATCCCAAGCTATTCATAAGCAAACCAATACTGATATTGCAGGAAAATGATGAAGATGCGGATCTAACCGAGCACCGAATTGATGCGACAAAAGTCACGAGGTTGTATTGAACAATGTGTGTGGACACTAGACAGGCAACTATGGAAGATAGAATGTACATATGCGGCAAGGAGCGATGCAAGCAAGACACCGCCGATCCGGCGGGGCTGTGACGTCATGGTCGCCATGGCGACGACGCCGCACGGCTCGGTATCAATCATCGTCAACGGACGCCCGCCTACCCTCCCCTCCCGCCCGCTTTAGCCCTCTGCTGCGCCCGGTTTGGAGGCGAGTTCCGCCACTGCGGGGCCCTGGACGATTACTCGAACCAAAGACCCAAGATGGGGATGGGGCTCGCCGCGCCGCAAAAAAGATCATGTCAGAATGGGCATTTCCCCTCTTGCGATTCATATATCCAGACTTTTTGCCATCTTTTTATTAACTTTCTGACCTCCTGGTCGTGTAAGAGGAAAATCGAAATTTGTTGGATGAACGTCTAGAAAGTAGTCTGAGAAAAAGCATATTACTTCTCAGAAGAGACGAAATTATCTGAGACTATTAGCAGAACTCTCCATTACTACCGTTATTTTGACATACTCCGTTTGTTATGTGGAGCACAATAGGGCTCCATGTGATTTCGATTGTTGACGACTATTTGCAAAATGTAGAACCTGAATGAAGTGTGAGACGGTTCACTGTATTGAAGAGTTTCAGACAGAACGGGAAGAAGATAGACGACCATTCATGTTCGTAAGGTTTGCCAATGTCAACGGCTATCAAAACAAATCTTGAGGGTTCCACGCGATCACTGTACCGTATGTGAAGTACCGTATTTGTTAACTTGTTTAGCCACCAAAATTAAGAAGCAAGTTATTGTACTGGATTTCTAAAAATAAATGTGTATGGCAACTTAGGTAGTTAATGAGTTAAAGCAGCATTTTCCGCCATGAAGCTCTAATAAAATTGTATCCTATTTTGGTGTTATCTGTACGATGTGAATTATTTGCATATTTTATACTATTGGTTGATACACACCAGTACGATAGACATTCAGATACGTTTGAAATTTTGCCATTATATCATTACACGCATATTACTTAACTGTGATAAATCACTGAGACTTTAAATGTTTTATGTAATATACATCTCCATTCTTTTAACTTCTTTTATCCCTAGAATCGTACACCGCTGCAAAAAATACCCATTGTGATGCGTCGTTGGGACGTCTGACGCTTGAAATACGAATGGAATAACATGCCCAAATTACAGGCAATTTGAACGAGAAAAAATTACCCCGTCCGTTGTAGGCACAGCTCGTTTATGATAAAATATGCCACCTTGTGTATGTGTGTGTGTATAGGGGCGCCAGTGTTGGTGCGGAGCACGCACATCGTATTTTACTCTGCGCGATTCGTTGACGCACCACGTGACGTCAGCGCCGCGTGGATGAGTCGTGGGGGATGTGAGGGGTGTGAGGATAATGCTTGGCAGGGATTAGACGTGTGTGATGATACCCTGACTCCAATGCAACTTCTCGTCCTTCTTTTATAATGGTTGGATCACGGACTACGTAGAGCTGACTTACGATGTATACAGTTTCGATACAAGTCTGAGAAAGGCTCAGTAAGATTCATTATTAAAATATATTTTGCTGCTTATTCATAAAATAAAAAGCTTCAAGTGAATTGTACTGTCAATTGTCAATGTTATTATTTTTGTATTTTAAACTGTGTAATAAAATATCTCCTCTTTTTTAAGTTATAATAAACTTCATAAAAGTGATTAGTTAAATAAGTTAAAATACTGTGGATACATTCCTAATCATTTTTTGCTGTTTGGACAATAAAATGAAACTGATACTGAGAGAGACTTCTAGAAAGATAAAGATTAATATTTCTAGAATACGCGAAATAAATTAAGTGTATAGTTACCGTACTTGTTTTCCAGAAAAAATTCCATAAAATGTATTTTTATTCATTACATGAGAGTGAGTGATACTACTTGGCACTGCAACTCAAGATCGAGAGAACGCACAGAGTAAATGTAAAGTAATTATCACGTATTGAATTAATTTTCCCAATCAAATCAACAGCATATTTTGTTCCTTAATGCTTTTAATCATATGATCTATAATTCATTTAAAACTGCTATGAAGGGCTTGGAAAAATTAATATTTGAGAAAAAATGGAGGTTAATAAGAATATTTCGCATTTTTTATGAGGTCTTGTTCTCTCACGATTATTTTAAAGTGAATACTTCCATGATTCTTCCTTCTCATTTGAATATAGTTTATAAATAATAACTAATGAATTTAATTATAATTAAATTCAAAACCGCTTGTAGGGTTTTCGTTCCACCGAAGAAGAGATATATTTATTGGTGCATATATTTTGAGTTGATGAACACTCGTAACACAAATACACTCGAAATGTTGTTTAAAGTACGCCCGTATAATCGGCAAATTTCTCATTGATCCAATTGATCCTTTGTGAAGCAGCTTAGCCCTGTGCAAATTTGTAGCTAATACCGTTTGCCTTTCTGGAGCCTGCCTTGTCCACATATAGGGTTAGGATGCAGATGCCTCAGTAATACTATTTTACCAATGAGTACTCTGTGGAACTACTGAGTTAATATTCTGTCCAGCATAATGGCCCCAGTCTTAATGATTGTAACATTTCCAAAATCCGTCGTTATCAATGATGATTCTTCCAGAGTCCTCCTTATTCAATGATCGAATTCCAAAATACTCCCTTTTAAAATTTGTTAATTATTTCAATTGCAAGAAGTGATTTCCAGTTGTGAAGAGTAAGGTGAAATATGAATGTAACTATCAAATAGGGATTTTGTACTTTTTATGGAATTACAATTAGAACTTACTAGCCACTTTCCTTTCGGAGTCTTCCCCTGCCTACTTTATTTCCCATTCGCCAGCTCAATTCCATTTCATTAGAAAAACCATGTTTTCAGTTCATTCCATGTTCATATTAGTATCTTCCGCAACATTTCAACGTCCGCTAGTTGCACCATTCAACACCAAGTGCTTCACTACCTGTTACTACGGCCAACTTTCAGCTCCGTCTCTCGTCTGCGTTTTCGCCTCGACTAAGTTTTCACACACACACACACACACACACATACCAAAAAAGCCATCGTTATGTTTCACTCGTCGCGGACCTATTTCCCACAAAATTTGTTTCTTTTTACAAAGTTCGTTCCTATATTTAAACATTTACTCTTTGTAAATTAAACTACGGAAATTCTCATATTTCTTCAAAGTTTAAGTTCTCCTTTACACTTGATTTCCTCAAAATGCAACAAAATTCCATTTGCACTTCCCTCAGCTGTCCATGCTTACTTGTTTCCTGTGTACGGAAATTGCAGTTTCATAAAGGTTTCTACCACAAACTTATCGTACACTCGTTTTGTTCATTCCTACGTGTTCTGTGCTATTTACATCTATGAGCTTGAGTTTATTTTTCAAGTTGATTGATTTCAGAGGACTAAAATAAATAAATGTTCGCTGTTCGCGATCAGTCAAGTGTTTATATACGTTCATGCTTTTACTAGCCATTTTATTTTAACAACATACCACTATACTTACGGGATGCCTCTGAACCGTCACAGTTTTTAGACAACTTTGCTTGTTCTTTTGTTCGTTTGCTCTTTTCGCTTTCCTTGATAGTCACCCAATTATTAGAAAAGCGTTTTCCTCTTGAGAAAGCGACGTAAAGTTCTCCATGCAGGATCGGGCAAGAACAACCCTACTCTTTGGAATATCATTTAACTTTATTACCGTGCAATTAAGTCGCCTCTAATATCAGTAATTGATTCAATTTTACATACAGTTGCGGAGGGTATGCAGGTAGTATCGAGACGCGCCAGACCAGCAAAATGTAATCGGATGTCCAAGAAGCTCTCGTCGGCGGTTACGGCGCGGGGAACCTGCCTCTGGCCTTAAAATGCTTTGTTCAGGATTTTAGCAATGCTGCCCGAGTGTTGCGGATTGCAATTGACGTGAATATTTAGATACGTTTTTTCAACAAGTGCTTCATATTTTAAAGCAAAAGTGCAATTCCTCACGTCTCCTGCATGTAGTGTGGTACCATCCCAAGAGATTAGTAATGTAGGTCATGGCACTTTTTACAGAAACAAGAATGTCAATACTTACTTTCGTGTGTTGCATGGGAACGAAATCCTCCCAATGAATGGCAGAAATTCCATTCTTTCTAAGGGTGTCGTGAAAATGAAAACATAGAAACATGTGGTCTGTTTCGATCGTAGTTCTTTCTTCAATTTGAAACACAGCCCTTGCAGAAACAGGAAGTGTATGGTTGCACTACACACACACACACACACACACACACACACACACACACAAACAAACAAACAAATCTTCTTCGGCACTCATCGGCACCAAGCAACTATTAATATTTCTAGCTGCTACGAGAGAGATTCTCGAATTAGCGATTATGCAATTAAACCTCGCCAGTCGACGCAAACCGGTGTACCCAGAAAGTGTAAATTTAAGGTGGATGAAGGGCCTTCTAAGTTTGATGATACAAACAAAAACCCCACGGCGTTGGAGGTGGCGGTGGCTGTATGTGGTATTGGGCAGTATCGAAAAGTGCCGGAACAGGAACAATGTATAGAATGTCTAATTAAGTCATTCTTTAGATTAAGGTATGGGAAATGTTGCTTTGAGGTCTTTGGCCTCACAATCCCTAAGTAAGGCCCTAGAACGCTTGGTTTAGGAGTTATTTAACTACTCGTATATAGACTTTGACAATTGTGGCACTGTGTCGCGGGTTGCATTTGGCATGCATATTTATCTTTTTTTAAACAAATCCTTCATATTTTTAAAGTCAAAGTGCAATTTGTCACGTCTACGTGAAATTTTGTTTCTTTAGAGAGATCTTTTAGAAAGATCTCTGTTTCTTTAGAGTTTATTTTCTTATGCGATTACTCTTCTCTTTTTTCAATTACTGTTTTCAATAATTGACTGTTAATTATTATGATTCTTTCATTCATAGAGATTGGTTACTTGTGAGAGCCGCAAAATATATGTTTACTGCTAAAAAACATAGTGCGACCCACCCCTCCGCCGGCTAGCTCAGAATGGGTTTTCAAGGTGGGCGCAAAATAAAAAAATACAATTAGAATAGCGGGGATCAGGGTCATGTGGGCCGTTGTGGATTGAATGCATTTACACAGAAACTCAAGTCGAATCACTTTCCACTTACTTAAGTATATTCTAATTAAATTGCTGTTACAGTCAATGAACATAAAACACTTTACATATACAAGAATTTTGTCTTGCTGAAAAAAAGAAAACAACTTACACTCTCAATAATTAACTACACTGTTTCCTTTCTCTCATTTAAATCAATTTCAAAGAATACTTAAAACTTTGCCTAATCATTCCAGTCGTAAATTCCCTAGTTGCAACTTTACAATTAGCTAAGTTTTTCTTGAAAGAAAAGATTGATTCTATTTTTTACAGAATATCGGTATAAAGAACCTGTACTAATACTTTCTTTCCGAAACAAATTATTCCTTCTAATATCTACAAATTGTTCAAGTTGGCACGACCTTACTGTGTCTTTTCACGGCGTAGAGAAATCTACGGCGTCGACTCTTCCAGTCGCTCGGTGTCCTTGTCCTTGCAGCTCGGTCGGGAGCAAAGCCGCCCTCTGCAGAACCGCACGGTCGCCCCTTTCCAGTACCGTTGTTCAACTCACGATGTGGCCTCCGTCTCGTTTTCCGTTGATACTCTTTTCGTATTCTTTTATAGAATGTAACTAGCTTTTAATTCCATATTTAAAAGAATCTACAATACGACAACTGAGTCTATCGTATAAGAAGAATAAATATAAATTAAAAAAAAACTGCAAAGAAAAGAAATGAATGGCCTCGTTAGTTTCATGCTATTCACACTCTCTCTCTTACAAAGATTTTAAATGCGTCACTTATACTTTCATCCTTTTCCTGATGAATTGTTTTAATGCCTTGTAATATGATAATTACCTCCTCGAATGTCTTGAAGAGTTTTTATCGTAGATGCAGTCCTGAAGTCCGTAGCAGTACGAGGTGCCGCCTTCTCGTGATCGGTAGGTCCTCACTCTCCAGCTGTTACTTCAGAAAAGAAAGCTTTCTTTCTCCCCGACTCTCGGTGTCGCATACTCTACCGAGACGCTCCCTTACGGATATAGTTCGTAGTTTTCATTTTCGGATTGTATTCATGCGCGTTGGCGCGCGTTCAAACAGCTCATCTTATTCTTGAATATTGATGTGCTCCGTTTTCCGAGACCTCGGCAAACGGATGGTCACAATAGGAGACGATAATAAATTACCAATAGGTAGTTTTCGCAAAATACCAAGATTCGGTGGTGCCTTCTCCTGAATATTTTCGCAGTATGGTTAAAGGTTGGTTTCGTAAATTGTGCACTTGCACGACCTCTTTAAAAAGCGTTATCTTTAAATCTGCGAGGGGCCTTGGCGCGGGGGGAGGGGAGGGGACGGGAGGGGAGGGGCGGCGGCGGCGACCTACCCCCAGCGCGACGGGACGCGGCGCGGCGCGCCGCCCTAAGCGCCAAGGACAGCGCGGTTCGATACTCAATTTTCGCAGGACGGAGATCGCCTTCGCGATGTTGCCTTCTTTCGCCCGTCGGAGGCGCGCGCCTGGATCGCCCTCTTGGCTCTCTTCGTCTCTTCGAGCTCTGCTTTCTCCCGTCTTTTGCTCCGTTGAGGGTGTTTGTTTCCGGTCTCTGCGGAGGAGAATTTGATTTTCGCTTTCGAGGTCTTTTTCGCATTTTATGGGTTTAAATTCTCTACTTCCCTTTCACCATTTATTATTACTGTTATATTATAATTAAAATATGCAGCATAACTTTGGAGACTGCATATACTGATTTACTATATTAGAAAATATTGTGCTGTATTGACAATTTTATCAATTTCTACTCTAGTATCGTACGTTTTAAAGTTGTATTGTGTGAGGTGGATAGTTCATCAATACTTAAATCTGTTTTAAGCTTATCAATTTTATTTTACTTTCAATTGATGAAAATTAATATTGGAAATCAGTTGCTGATAAGTTTGAAATCAATCATTATAATTTATTGTGAATTTAAACTAGAGTGTATTTTAAATAAAATCAATTTGTGACATCTCAAAGTATTTTTCTAATGTAAATAGTCATATTTTTTTAATCACCTTAACTTTTAACTCGTCAGCTGTTTATTGCACGGGTTTATTAAAAGAAATTAAAAAATTGTGGGAATTCTGATTGGATGTTGTTGACGTTCTTATAAGAAGAAATAAAAGAAGTCATCTTCGTCAACATATCAGCTTTATTAAGATAGCCGGCTATCGACGGCTTTGCCGTCATCGTCAGTCTAAAGAATACAGAAAGATAAAAAAAAAAAAAAAATTATAAATATATACACAATAAGATAGAAAAAAAAATTAATTAAATTACAATTGATGAATAACTCTAAAATATTTAGTTACAGATAAAATTTCAAAAACGGTAAGGGGGGGGATGCAACGGGAGGATTAGTGGCAGTTCAAATTAAACAAAAAATCAATACAGAAAGACACATTGTATGGTTGCAAAAGTTAAGGAACATATAGCAGATAAAATTATAAAATTAATTGCGGTGGGGCGGAGAGGAATTAATACCTATATAAGTAGTTCAAATTTCAGGATTATAAATATTTGTGGAGAAAATACATTCTCTATTCAAAAGAAAAACAAAAATATATATATATATATATATATATATATATACACACACATATACATATACATATATAAGAAATGGGGAATAATAATAATAATAATTCATATCAATGTTATTACAAAGATGGGGAAATAATTGAATAGCAAGTTGAGCCGTTTTTTGCTTACCTCGCTGCTGTCGGCAAAAGTCGAGCGACTGTGCCCAGAGAGAACGTGACACGGGGTTTTTATTGCTTTCCGGAGATCGGCGGGGGTGGGTGGGTCGGAGGGGTCTGTTTAGTGTTCTCTTGGAAATGTCTTAGGAGGCGGGGGAGTCAGTTAGGGACGTCGGGGTGTGTAAAATTATTAGCAGAGGGACAGAGGGAAATTAGTTTGTTCATTGAGAAGGGCCTCAGATTTCTGTTTGGCTTGAAATATATGAAAGATTTCTAAAGCACTTCTGTTCCAGAATTTATTTTCTATTTCAAGAATTTTGATGTCTGAGTCTGGGTGGAAAGTATGGCCTGCGTTTATAAGATGTGTAGCAAAGTGCGATTTGTTTGTGTTGTGCTTCCATGCATGTAAATGTTCTTTAATTCTGGTATTAAAGCTTCTACCAGTTTGTCCGATGTATTTAGCCTCGCAATTGTGGCAGTGTAGTTCATAAACTCCTGATTTCGCCATGAGTGGGGTGGTGTTGCGAGGTGAAAGTAGTTGTTTGAGGGATTTGTGTGTGGTAAAGGAAACGTGAAAATTGTATTTGTGAAGAATATGGGCTACCTTCTGCGATATTTTTCCAAAGAACGGAATAGAAATAAATTTTGATGGTTTCTGGGTGAATGGGGTGAGGCTTGTATACGTTTTTAGTTTCTTCTTATTTAATTTGCGGCGTAATATGTTGTCAACGAGAGTGGTACTGTATCCATTGGCGGTAGCTATGTATTTAATGGTGCGTGTTTCTCTTCAAAATTGTCTTGTGATAAGGGAAGGCTAACAAGTCTGTGAATCATGGCATGGAAAGCTGCGTGTTTGTGAGCAGATGGATGTTGGGATGTGTTATGGATGACAGTGTCTGTGTGTGTGGGTTTTCTAAAAACATTGAAGATGTGTTTATTGTCCAACCTAGAGATGGTTAGGTCTAAGAAATTAATTGATTGGTTTTCATTTTCTAGTTCTTTAGTGAATTTTATGGATGGGTGTCTGGAGTTAAGGAACTCGAGGAAGATGTCGAGTTGTCTTGTTGTACCTGTCCATATTAAAAAGCTAATTCAGTGATTGACTAGAATCAACATTGAATTAAATAATCAATAACGAGTTTTTCAATTTGTAATTTATTCAGTAATATCACATATGCTGTGAAATAGACCATTAACAATGACGCCATACGTAGTTCTGTAATTTCACTGATTTCCCGTTCAAGGAACTAAATAGCCATTGCACATTGATTATATTTCCTATGCAGTTACAATTTTATACTTCTAAGGGCTACGTCCTGATTAAAGTAATCTGTACTTGGATTGAATTTCATCTGCAGATCCAACAACAAGTAACTCCAACTTACAATGGAGACCGTAGCTTCGCTCCAATCAACTTCACAAGTCTGTAGTGGGTTATGTAATTTGAGCTGCTCAGAAACATATATTTTCAAACTTGCCATTACATTTCTAGAGAAGAAGAAATAAAGCGGCAAAGTATATTCAAGAACGGTAATGCGATCACAATATTGAATGTTTTACTGCACTTTTTAATAGAAGCGAGTTCGATTACGTTTGGTGTTGGCTCTCAGAACTCACTATTTTCTACCAATTGCCCAATCGTGAGGCGAAAGGAAAGGACGACAAAGAAAGATCGGGGGCGCGCACTCTGACTGATGAAAAGAATTATATAAGTCATACTTTAATTACATCTTTTTGTTTATTTTCTTATGCGATTTCTCTTCTCTTTTTTCAATTACTGTTTTCAATAATTGACTGTTAATTATTATGATTTGCAACAGAAAAGATAGAGATTGCGATAGATATACGATTTGATTTCATGCAAGTGAAATGTGTTTTATGTAGTCAAATTAGCGGATATTGTGATATAACCATATATTTTACATTCCAGTTCTGTAAAATTGAAATCACTTGTTGCGAAATATTAAATCATTAGAAAGGTTTAAGTCTACATCAGGCACGAGTATTTGAATTGTATTGAATTAAAAACAAATATATGGTTTCATAACAAAATAAATTACTCAAATATAATTGTAGGAACGTAATATTCAACCACGAATGTAGTTTCCAGAAAAGTTGTCCACCCAGAAACGATGTAACTTGTCCTTTAGGGGAGACTTTTCATTGAAGGGCATTGCCTTCTGGCATCCGACAGAAGAAGACTAGGGGTAAACTGTCGAGCGAAGTTGCTCTTCCCGAGCAGGCTCTGAGTTTTACGAGTGCCTTCAGATCGAAGAGCGATAGCGAAGGGGTGGACAAAACCTGAAAGTCAACACTACCTACGCTTTTTTTACGCGGTAAGAAATAGAAATGATTGGCTGCAACTATGTCCTGCAAATATAGAAATTTGCACTAAAAGTGATAACACATTTCACAAATTTAAATTTCACAAAAAATAAAATAATCAATTGAACACTTTTAACAGAAAAATGTTTCGTTTTTCGAAAACAAAACAATTTTCGATATTTTCTACTTAAATTGAATTGAATATGTGAGTAATTTACAACATTTTTGCAAAGAGAGTCTAAAACATTAAGAAGGCAATTACTTTTATTGTATGCTTTTGAATGGGGTAGTTAAGTATAAAATAATAATGATATTTGAACCTTATTCCCTGCAAGAACACTTTTTGAATATCTTTTAAGTACACGAGGTTTCATAAGAATTAAAGATTAAGAACGTTCACTTCAATGCAATTAATTTAACTGTCAAGTTTAAAGTATATTAAAACAAACTATTTCAAATCATACATAGTGTATCAAAATAAATGAGTTAGTTAAAAAATAAAAGAAATATAATAAAAAGGATAGACATATAAAATAAAGGATTTTATGAAGGTCACAAAAGTTCCGAAGATTAAAAATATTTTCGTCATTGTCTTTGATTTCTGTTTCAAATAGAAGGATCGAGTGATCTAGAATTTGAAATTCCAACGGTGTCTGATTTTTCTCTCGTGATACAAGATAGATCGAATTCAAACAATTCTGGTAGAGAATTCTAGAGACTGGTGGCTCTGAAAGGTTAAAATAGTGATAGAGGAGTTTATTAACTTCAATCAAGTGGAAACGATGGTCCCTTATTTGAAGAATCTGCCAGAGACGAATCTGCCAGACGCGTTCATGATCAATTCTATCAAACGCTTTCTCATAATCTAGAAAAGCTGTGCGGATGTCTAAATTGAACTCTCGTCTCTTTTCTATTATTTGGTTTATTGTAAACACATTGTCTGTGCATGATCTTAATGCACTTTGTTCTTCCAATAGCGCTGTATCTGAGATTGTTGGGGGCCGTTTATTTATTATTTTTGTGTAAACTTTGTAGACGTTGATCAACATGCTTATTCCTCTGTAATTATATGGCTGGCTGTTATTTCCTTTCTTAAAAAGAGAGATGACTGTTGCTTTCTTCCATGCATCAGGTATTTGGCATTTTATTCAGCAATTATTAAATAGTTCAAATCTGTTCTTCAATTCTTCACCTCCGTATTTTAGCAGTTCTCCACTGACACCATCTACCCCAGGAGCTTTTCTATTTTTCATGCTTGACAGCACATATTCCATTTCATGTTTGTTCAAAGGGTCTATCTGAGGGTTGTTGTATTGTGACTTATCTTCACCGATTAGAGTTGAGTTATATATGAGATCAAGTTCTGCTATGTCCTTTTCTTCTGATTTTAAATGTTTCATGATCTTGTAAATCAGATTCTGCCTACCATGGACATCGTGTTCATTTGTGCTAATGAAAAGGTCTCATAATTCTTGGTGAGCTTTTTTCACTAATTGCTTTGCCTGGTTCCTTTTTCATATGTCGTTTTCTTTCCTCTCTTGTGTTGATTTCTGAAGTAATTCTTGATAGGCATTTTTCGTTTCACATTTTTCTTCAGCAATCTGGTTCTTGATTTTCAGGCCTTTGCTTTTTCTGTGTTTATTCCTTTTATCAATAGCTTCAAATGCTGCAGTGTTTATAATATTTTCAATAGAGTTCCACACTGAGTTAATGTCATCTTTTAAAGGTATGTGTGCATTTATTTGTTTCAGACGTGTTTCTTCGTCTCTTAAGAGTTAGACTTTGTAAATATCTCTGCTCACAGATACCCAGTTTCTATGGGCTATAATAGACATCTTTGAGACGACTAAGTAGTGATCGGATGGTATATCACTGCCTTTGTAAACACGAATATTTTTAATTTTAAGTACTAATTTTCTGTTCGTTATAACATAGTCTATTAGCGATCGTGTGAAGCCATTGCTCCAGGTATATTTACTTGTATATCCTTTTTCCTGAAGAAGATATTCATTATTTTGAAGTCGTTAATAGAAGCAAATTCCCTAAGATCTTGCCCATTTCTATTGATAATTTCTTCTCCAACTCATTCGTAATGAATACATTAAATAAAGGAAGCAACAGATACGTTCTAACTAATAAGTCAATATTTACATGCATTTTATTTTAACGCACCACTTTCATTCAGCAGCATCGCATTCAGATTTTAATAGTCACTCAAGAACATGCTTGATTTCTTGTTTTCGGGCGCGTCAACTCCTGTGATCATTTGTTGCGTAAGAGTAATGCAAGTTTTTGTATCATGGGAAGTGTTTTCTTCCTCGTGTAAGTGTAAGTGTAAGATTTCGCGCAAGCCTACACGTCGGCTTAGGGATTTCCATATTCAGGAAATCCCACCAGTGGTGCACGGTCCAAGGGAATTCCCGACAGTGGTTTAAAAATAAGGACCGGAAGCCAAAAGAAAATTTATGATGAAAAAGAGAGAGAGAGAGACAGGGAAGAACTTACCAAAATAGGTTTTAAATAGAAAACTTTATAAAATAAAATAGATGAATCCAAAATAAACACAAATAAGGAAAATTGTAAATATATACATCTTCCTTTCAAGGAGAATGTGGCAATTATGAATTGAGACGAAGCGTATTAACATAAATCATAGCCATTGTCACTTGCAAAAGTTAACCAAGAAATCAAACCAAAAACAGAAATAAACAGAGATGGAATTGGGAAGAAACAGATCAAGAATGAAGTACATTCACTCAAATAAAGGAAAATTGAATATATTACAAAGTATAAATATATTTAGGGTATTCTTATTCTAGACAGAACAGTGTCATACAGTTTGTGAATAAATTCGATTCCAACATGATATTAATGGCATTGTGTGTTTTTAGACGTAATAACTCCAGGATTAATCTTGAATATTTTCTAGGTTCATTTTACAAACTTGCAGGGCTATCAAAATTAAAATAATGAAAATATCAAGGCGATGAACATTGGAATAAAATGGACTAATTCTTGGCCAAAAGTCGAAAAATAAGTTGTAACATATCACAAATTAACATGAATATAAGTATTCTAATATAATTAAAGCATCATGATTCGCTATTATTACTCAAATTGGTTGTCCTGGTTTTACGTACAAGTTGCTGGAAGTTGGCATCTCTGTAAGCAAGTTGTAAGGCGCAAGTGCCATACGCCTAATAGTACAGAATGTTTTGTTTCTTGTAGCAGTATTTCGGAGTTAGAATCGTAGTCGAAGTATAGATACTAACAACGAAGGTAAGCTTTATTACTTCTAATAAGAAATGTAGATGTAGATATTCACAACGCGGAATATTCGTGCCTTAAACATATCCTGTAAAGGTTATCATATTTTAGGTTATGTTCATGTTTATATTGACTTATAACTAATATGCCGCCGTTTGCTGCGCTGAATCTATTTCTAAAGTGTCACTCAACTAAAGGAGATAATGTTTTACATAATTTTAGCTGCCGCTACCTGCCGCCTTACACGAAATTTGCGTCTTTTCAGGTGTGTGCCATATCAATCGAAAAGACCTATTCATTGTGTGGCATTCATCGGAGTTAAAAAGAGGCAATAATGTGAAGTTCTCGATTATATTGTGTGTGGATGTTGTAGTAATAATGTCTTTGAAGATCTTTTAAAGTATTTGAAGATAAAAACAAAAGATTTTTGTCCCAAACTTAATAGATGATGGAAAGATGGTCACCGAACTCTAAAGACGTACTTAGGAAAAAATTCTGAATGGCTTTCTGAGAATTTCGTGTGCCTACAGAGCAAATTGACTGAATCACACGAAGACAAATCTCGAACAGGGCGACCTGTTCGTTCCTACGGTGAGAAATCTGAGAGGTCCAAACGAAGAATCGCTGCAAAATTGTCCTTCGAAAACGACCATCAGGCAGATTTAATGGTGAAAGCTGCAAGTATGTCAGCTCAAGCTTCGAGGAAGAGATATAGCTGTTATTCTGGATTAAGTCACTGAAACTCCAACCAGAGCATCTAAAATTAAAAAAAAAAAAACTATTATGCAATTTCCAAAACAAGAAACTACCAGTTGCATTATCTGAAGAGAAGGCATTAAGCAATTTGCTAGATAACAATTTGAAAACACAAAGCTATTATCTAAAATCCACAATGCAGATATTTAATGCAATTAATGGCTGCATAGCAATGGACAGACTATAAGGGTTTCATTTGTTCTATATTTGACATTAATTTGTTTTTAATATAATAACAGGAAACAGATCTAGTCAAACCTGCCCAATTTGTGACGCAAAACCTCTTCAAGTAAAGGATGCGACAGAATTTTACGCACCCGAATTTTTGCCGAAGTCTGGTACTTTACAATTTGGGGTAAGTCCCCTACATCTTTGGATTAAGCTTTTTAATGTGTTCTGCACATAGCTTATAGAATTTATTTAAAAGTATGGCAAGTCAGAGGTGATGTAAATTAAAGTTTATTGCTAAGACGGAAAAAAGCAATTCAAAAATTGTTTGGGGAAAAAATGCATCTTCGTGTGGATAAGGTGAAAGATAATGGTTGCGGCTCGTCTAATGAAAATACTGCACGACGCGTCTTCTCGGAACCTGTAGTTTTTTCACGAATTACTGCTGTTAATGAAACCTAATTCAGAGATTTAGGATTATCCTGGTAGCCATGTAATGTCAATACAGTATTGACCCTGAATATTTGGCAAATATTGTTTGGAGACTTCTAAATATCAGAAACTCTATGATTGGTTTCCGAAGCGTGTAAATGTTCATAAAGTTATTGTTCATAGAAAATACATACTTCAGTATAGTATTCTGCCATTTCGATGCCTGGGAGAAGCAGCTTCAAAATCCAGAAATAGATTGTACAGAAAGGACAGACACTCACACAAGGAAAGACAACAGAATTCACATGATATTTTCAACCCAGCTTTGGAAACATCGGATCCCATCATTTCGACTTCTAGCCTCCAGAAAAGAGTTCATAATAATAAGAAAAAGGAACTTATACTTGAAGTAATTAAAATGCTTATTTACCCTGCACCAGAATCAAGTTCACATGAAGCAATTGAGTAAATATCTATCTTGTTGAAGTATTGGATGAGGATGCTATGGAATAGATCCTTTCTAGTGATCAGAGTGAACATTACTTAATATTAATAATATGAATGATGTCTATTGCTTTCACAACAATATGAATCTTGTTAAATGAAAATACAGATGAATAATTTCATAATAAAAGTTTTCATACGAATTTTTAATTTCTATCTTTTCTTACCTAAAGATAGTACGTATACATGAGCCGCCATCTTGAAATTATGCAACAGGTAATTTGGTAAATGTATTATATTCTTTTATGGTCTATATATGTACCAAATTTCAGGCGATTTACTCTTCAGATAACCGAGTTATGACTTTTGGCCAAGGACAGAGCGCTTTCATCCCATAGTGCGATGTCGAGAAATTGAGTTTAATTGTGTGCCTGTCTCCTTAATGTTATTAACATGATCTTTAATTATTTGTTTGAAAGCATGTTTTGTGTATTCTGCAGAGAAAAATAATGGGGAAGCCACAACAATTAAGGCAAAAAAGTACATTTTCTTTATCTGTTAAAAATATTTTTTGACAGGTCTACCATTTTGGATAACCAATCCACAAAATAATCAAGATTACTCTCAGAGCCGTTACATGTAAATCAAAAGTACTATATAAAAATATCGTGTGGTATTTCTTTTCATAAATTATATTGTTCCTAATTTGTCATAAAATGTTGCAAAACAAACCATTTACTTCGATTTTTATTGTTGTTGAAATTATACAATTATTTTCCAGCGCTTACCAATAATTTTATGAAAATTTTGAAAGAAACAGATTTTTCAGTATGACAGCCATTTAATGATGTCTCATGAGTTTGGCATTGCATCTATTTATGAAAATGAATTACGGGGGTCCAAAAAATGTACCGCCATACTTGTACCTATGATACCTACGTACATGGCCTGGTGACAAATTGGACATCTTTCAATCAGTATGGTGGATTCATAGAGACGTCGAAAAGGTATGGCGTTGTCATAATCAGCAATGAAAGAGAATTTTCTACCATTAGAGCAAAACATTAGTTGAACTCGTCGTACAAGAGAGCATTAAAAAATGACACATTGAATTCAATATGGCGTACAGTTTCAGATGCCACATCTTCATACTCACTCCTTCACACTTTGGCGAACTAACGAACAATATACAACAAGAATTAGCTGTGTACTTATTCCGCAATGGCATAATTTTTTTCAACATGCAAAAAATTGTGCAGCGCAAGGCCGACAACTACAGGCCGCCATACGTGCGTTTCCCTGTTCCTCATAACACTGGCTAACTTCTAAAAACGTTTTAGCTTTGCGCTTATCATACGTGGAGTTTCTTCCTGGCTCCCGGTCTATAAGTGTATGTAATTAAGGGATGGGGTCTGTACACGAAAGAAAAAAGAAAGATCGGACGCAGTTCGTATCCCGGTTGCTAAAGCACTAATCCGGCATTCGCCTGGTGTTGAGCGGAGAATCCACGGAAAACAACCAATAGGAGAAGCCGTCCGCTACAATTCTCCTCCAGACAACTGATGAATTCGACCTAGCTTTCCATAGTCGAGAATCCTGCCACCGTCAGGACTTGAACCCTAGAACCTCCAGGTCAGAAGCACTGCAGACACATCAGTTGATGCCCTGAGTCACCACAGCCGGTCACTCAGAGAACTTGGTGCCTGTTTAAAACCCTGTCATCCCACATGCGTACCACATGGTAGCCGCATTCCAAGCGACAAACGGTAAACTTTCAACCGTATGTCATAGGTTTTTGTGTTGTTCCCTGTCGGTGAGTAAAGAAATAGCGGCCATCATCGATGACTTCACTCACCAACCTCACGTATGCTCTCGTAACGAGCTGAGAGCTTCAGTAGAAAGAGGTGAAGGGCGGAAGTTTTCGACCCACATGGCTGACGGCCGACTAGGTCCCGTTTGGCTGAAGCAATGCACCACATTCAGGAGGGCGCTCAAAATACGCCTTTGCACTTGCGCCCAGGCCACTTGGCGGCATGAAGGTGCGCCGAAAGAAATAGCGCGATGTGAATATACTTGCACTGTGAGTCATTGCGTTGCTATGATTAATTATACCCATTGCTTTCAGGCGCAACCTTGAGCTGCAACTAAGTAAACATTCCTTTTTTTCTAAGATTTACTGTGCAGTTGAATACTGAGTTCTTTGGTTGTTCGCCCTATAAATTCTTCCAGTTTCAGGGTATCTTGATTTTAGATAGGTTCAAAGTAAATTTTCAAAGTAAATCACCATTTTAAATTAAGTATGACGAAACATTCAAGGGAAGAACGTAATATAATTAGTTGCAATGTCACGGTATGAATGTTGTGAGTGTTGGAGCATTCAAACGCTTCATATTACGTTCGCGGGCTTTCTATCAATTACAGTATTTTAAAGTTGACTTTACAAGTTATTGATGCAGGGTAATGTAATTTATTTTACATGTCTTGTAAAAAGTTATTGGCATTTGAAATATGAACACGGTGGTGCCTAATCCGGCCCCTCAAAGGTTCCTAGGGCGAACCCCCAATTTTCCGGCTTGTAAAATAAAAACAACGTATTCCGTGATTTTTCCTATCAAAACCAGGAAAATGACGGAGAACCATCCTAACAAGCGGGCCACGCGCGTCTTTCCTTCTTCTTCTTTGTCCTGTTCTCTCCCCTTACACACATACTTACACTCCCACACACGCCGGGAGACCAAAGAGGAGCTTGAGCTTGTCCCGGCTGGGGCGTTGCTCCGCTGGGGGAGGAACCTCTCTCCAGCAAGCAGACGTGTTGATCGGCGCAGGATCTCGCCATGCAGCCGGGGAGGATTCACCACAACCTTCGGTATAAAAACATTCATTACACTAACGGGACAAATGACCACAGCAGTTGGCATGCCCTAAAGCATTAATCAATCAGTCAGGGTACCATAATGGCTTTGGAATGCAACTGTTAAATACCTCTTGCACGTCCTCTGTCCTCCGAAAAGTCCGTTGCTGCCGCCGCCGCCGTCCGCGGCCTCCGTCAAATACACATTGGTGCACATCCATGGCGATGTTTTCAAAACATTGATGTTTCTATAAAAATATCTGTTTTAAACATCTATGTATTCAAGTCGATGATTTTTGGGCATCCATGTTTTGTGCTCGGTGTATTTACGTTTTCAACGATGTTTTGTTCCTGAATGAGAAATTCCCGTCATCACAATTTTCTAAAAATTAAAATATGAAATAATAACTGATGGCACCAATATTTATGTGCTTTCATTGAGCCAACGGTTTCTCGCCCGAGATGATCCTGATAACCTTCGTCATTCCACTGCACATGGGGACGCGTTTTTAACAGTCCGTGTTCGCCCACGCGGCGGACGGGGCAGGCCGCTGGCGCGCAGACGTCGCCGATGCAGGGGAGGGGGAGGGGGCGGAAGGTAGCTGCCGGCGCTCGGGGAGGAGCTTCTGCGTTGGCGGCGCAGCTGGAGGGAGGCGAAGGGAATGCGACGATGATTGATGAATTAGCCAAATCATTTGTCTCCATAGATTTGCTTGTAGATTGAAGATTCTTTAGCCTAAGTGTTTGATTTATTTCACGCAAATCGATTGTATTGGTGCAATTTAAATGTTCTACAATAATTTGATGAAGTTAGAGAGTATTGCTTTTCAAGTATTTTATCAAAAAATAAGTATTTTTTCTCTCTTTAAACCAAAAAGTTGATATTTTTCGAACTATTGTCGAGATACAATCCGTATGAACTACTTCAAAATAATTAGAAAACACATGCACTAAATATTTAATTTTTTAAATTAGTTATATATTTTAAGAACAAGTACTAAATTATTAAATAGTCACAATGTATTTTCTAAATTGTTACTGTAATACTATTAACTACATTTAACACTATCATGAATTTTATGAGGGTAGGTTGGTTTCATTTTTCTTCCAGAAAGCAGGTGTATGTAACTTCGAAATTCGTCCCCTGCACGTTTTACGTCTTCACGGAGTGTACTTCAGTGCACTTTCATTCTCATTAACCTAACGAACTTTCTGCTAGTAATATTGGCAGATAATTAAACTGAACTTTCTATGTCCCAATTTGACAAATGCAGTATTCTCCCTCGTAAGCCTCACTGCAATTTGCTGATGGTGTCCGCTACATCACTACACCTCACTACAGAATCAACCACCGTCTTTAGTACTCTACATCGTAGTACAAAATACTTGCCAAACATTCCTCAAGTTATAATAATAATAATAATAATAATAATAATAATAATAATAATAATAAGAAGAAGAAGAAGAAGAAGAAACACTATTTTTCTCGACATTCACCGGGTTATTATTATTATTGTTCTTCTTCTTCTTCTTCTTCTTCTTCTTCTTATTATTATTATTATTATTATTATTATTATTGTTGTTAGCATTATTATTATTGTTATTGTTATTATTATTATTGTTATTATTAATTGATAATATTTCAGTTTCAATGAAGATTTTTATTAACATTCAGAAAGGTGGATTATTCGAAAGAGCAAATATAATTCGTAAATTCTTAAGCCTGAATTGATTGAAAGAGAAAACTTTCGAATTCGGGAAGAAGTTTAGCCTGGAGAAATGTAGAACACTAAATATTGTGAGAGAAGAACTGCCGGAAGGGGCCATTGAACTTCAAGATGGACAGATGACAAAAGCGAGGAAACAAAGGTATCTGGGAATGAAACAAGTAAGGCACATTGACCAAAGTAAAATGAAGGAAGAACTTTCCCGAAGGATATGAAAAGCATTAAAAAATGAATGGTAAGAATAGTATCAAGGTTATTAACACTAATGCTGTTCCTATCTTGAACTACTCATCTGGTATTATTAAGTGGATCAGAACCGATATTAAGACCTACAAAAGAATATTAGAGGTTAAATGACAAATGCACTAATGCACCATCCGATGTCTCCAGTAGAACGCACTACATTGTCAAGAAATACGGATGGGAGAGTATTGGTGGATATTAGCAGTAATGTAACGTATTGTATTACCATAAGCAGGAAGTCCGGCGTTTTTCAGGCATCGCGTTGCAGGATTAGGGCAGCCAGAGAATGCTGGGTGGAGAAAGGAAGTACAGTGAATAGGGGTAGCTAGGAGCGGGGTACCCCGAGGTATTTTGAGAAACTTTCAAGAATCCATGGGAAGGGATGCCCAAAATGCGTGGCGGCGCGACAGTCACGTCGCATGAAGTGACGCGGGAAAGCAAGATGACGTTGCGTGTCACGTGGTCTGGAAGGCAAATAAGCGAGAGCGCAAAGCGCTGGGGTGAGTGTTGAGCTGAGTGAAAACCTCGTGCGAACGTACAAACACTTGCTCGTAGGGCAACCCATGTGTTGACATATTTTCCACGGGTGACTGCGGCCACCGGGGCTCTACGCTGTGTGCGTAAGCTCGCTGGGAAGTGGCGTGAACCACGAGTCAGGCGTCAGCTACTGCGATCGGGGGAGAGGCTCTACCAGAGCTGTACATAACTGATCAAACTATTTATTTGTAAATACTTATTAATAAATCTGTAAATATCAGAATCTCGGGTCTGTGATTGCTGTTGTGTTCCCAAGACGTCACAATAGCTTTGTCAGTAAGTGACCTTTTTTTTTACTCGGCAGCAAATTACCAGGTTTGCGTAAAACAATTTGTGAAACTACTTTTACTTCTTCAGAGTTATTACAAGAATTTGCTCACTTTATATGCGGTGATCGTGAGAAACTGATTCGTGGATGGAGAAATCTCTTCATGGAAGACACCCGCATGTCGACATGAAAGCGTCGAAATTCTAGCTCATTTCAGGGCAGATCTTCCCAGAAACGGAAAGTTTTATGCTGATCATTAGGGAGCAGATTTTAATGAAATGTCATTTTTTCCTTTTTACTTTAGAACAATGCCTTTTATTATAGTAATTCATTTTATGTTATGATAACAGGAATTGACCCATTTTTATAGGTCAATTTATTTGGCACTTTTGTCGATTTCGACAAATAAGTCAGTTTTTACCTTTTCCCAAAATTTTTAATGCATTTTTATTGATTTCATTTGTTTTAATGGTACTTCAAATTATATTGACAAAGATTTTAATGGTGGTTCAAATAATATTTACGTAATGCCACAAATGTTCTTCACAGAATTACTCGGTAGTCTATGTTATTTGTTCGCTCCAAAATTGTTTTGTCGGCCGTTGTATGTAATTCTTGTGACGTATATCAGCGCTATTGCCGGTTCGACCGATTTCGCGATATCGAAAGACAGATTTCCTGATAAATTACACTCCAAACCAAAAGTTTGCAAGCTGAATTCACTCGAACGAATGAAAAAAAACTCGATAACATATCCAACAACTTCAGTTATTCATCCGAACTGGTTCTAATAAGGTTTTTATGGTTTACTAGTTGATTTCTGTGTGTTTACGCACCTGAAACAAAACACGTAACGGTATTGTTAATACCCTTGCGGGCCTTTCTGATTCTTTATGCCCTCAGGACTTTTGAATACTTCATGGCCCGCTCTAATGCCAACACAGCACATGCAACATTTTTATGAATTCTATTTATTAAAATTATGGTGCAAGCAAATACAATACATAAATGGCATAATGCTCAAATAAGTAAAATAACTCATTATAAACCTTAATTTGCTTCATTGAAATTAAATTTTTGAAATTGCAATGAATGAAAATGAAATTGCAATTTTGGAATGTTCCCGTGAATATACAATTACCACCAGTCACTCATATTTCTTTGTTACGGGTCACCTTTTCTGTATGTGTTTCTTGAGTAGCACTACTGCTCGTAGTAATAAGATGTATAAGGAACATCGGCTAGCAACGTCGAAGTATTTTTTTGGTATTATGACATATTATAAATAACTTTTGGCAATAGAAGCAAATAACCTAAACGTACTGTTTTATCAACGCAATGTACACTGTTAGATAACTTAAATACACCCAAAACATTTTCATATATTTTTCTAGGTTTTACTGGAAACCACTGTTTGTTGTTTTGTTAGCTTTTGCGAGAATTTCCGTATGAACTTCACAATATTCTTTCATTTTCTACGAACAAATCAGTCCAATGACCATATGCAATAGTAATTAGATACACACTGTTTTGTTTATGACGTCATATTGACAAATAACTAATACAATGCATCTTTTCACTTTAGACGTAAGAAAAATTATAAAATGTTTCGAATTCTCGCTTAATTCAGCAACAAACTAGAAAACCATAGTTTTGTATCCACCGCGAACGTTACTAGATGTCTTTGCCCCTCAGGTGACTTCCAAACCCTCAGACCAGCGGCCTCGGAGTTGGAAGTCGCCCTCGGGACAAAAACATCTACTTAACGCCCTTGACACATAAATAACTATTTTCTTTGGTTTTAGAGAATTTTAAAGCATTTTAAGAGCATTTTATTGATCATGATTTTGGGGATGTTTTAGGTCATCAATATCCACCCCTATTGATCAATCAGGATGAAGTTATCTCGACCCGAAGCTATTTGAAGTTAATTGTCAAAGATGAACGTGAGGGGAATTAGTCCTGTCGATATGTTTGCCCAACAGTAGAATCATTCCACACATTGCTTCGGGATGCTCACATCTCTCTGGTGCTGAACATAAACAAAAGCATGACGCAGTGTCCAAGATTTTACACCGATCGTTGGCTGAGAAATTTCGTCTTCTCACTGACACTAATGCGCCATATTTTAAGTACCGACCTGTAAATGTGGTGGAAAACGAAACGAAAGTGACGCAAAGTCAAAAGCCGCGGTGGCTCCGGTCCAGGGCCTCGTCGGTGACCGCTTTCGCGCCCGCCAGGGTGCGAAGCCGAAGAGATGCTTGCTTCGGGAGCGGCGCTGTTGTTGTTCGGCCGCTCGTACCGTATCCATTCATGCTCGGAGCCTCATTTGCGGGAGATGCGCGCTACGTGTTGGGCTTCTCGTACCCGTTACAGTGCCCTTCCTTCCACCGCGCGCCCTGCGCTTCTTTTGCACCACCATCCACTTGCTCCCGCGTGGGGGCCCACCGAAAAAAGGTTATGTGCTTTGCTCTCTGCCAATCCGTTTCAGTGTTTACCGGCGGCTAGCGTAGTCTGTCTTAAATGAGAATTATTCCAGTAATTTTCTCCACCACAGGTGTTATCCCTGGAAATCTGATGTAGGGTTTCAAACATCTGGGTGTGAAAGTGGACATACACAAACTTATGCGGAAGGCAGTGGTGGTAGCAACGACAAGAATATGGCAGACATTTCTGGGAAAATATGTATTTTAAATTAAATTTCATGTTATATGAATGTTGTATTTTCATTATGTTTCGATTTTGTTAATCTGTACGTTTTATAATATGAAAAAATGAACCAATAATTGAGAAAAATAAAGATAATAATATTTTTTATTATTATTATTATTATTATTATTATTTAAGAACACGACGGGAGACTTCCGAGGAGGCAGTCAGAGGAGTGAGGAATTCCCTTAGCTGCTGGGCGGGCGGAGGTCGGGGCGCCTGGAAGCCCTTTGCCGCGGGCGCAGAGTCTGCAACGAGGTGCAAATGCAGCAGCGCCCGCGCGGAGCAGCTGTGCTGGCGCCAGCGGCGGCGGCTGCAGCGCTGCAAGGGGGACGCGGAAAGAGGGCGAAATAACCAGATTCAAGGGGAGCTGCGTTAAAACGACTGGCATTGTCGCGGTTAGAAACATCGCCTTCTGGAAAGGCGATGATGAGAAGTTGATGAGGAATAATGGATAGGTTAATGATTATGGTTGAAAATGAAAAACAAGTTATTTATTCTTTAAAAAATGCATTGAGAAATTATTGATAACTATCGGACTCTTTTTGAATGATGTAGAGGAAGTCACAAAAAAGAAAAGCTTATAAATGATACTTGCAACAAATGTGAATTCGGATGTTATAAAATTTAACAAATATAAACTAATTGAAAAGCGCGGCGTAACAATATTCTTTCTCCTCTTTCTCAACTAATACGCACATGTTTAAAAAGTGCAAAACATCATTTAAAGATTTACAATTGAATGAAGTCAGGCAAAATGTATCTGAGTCCCAAGAATCAATATGATTGAAGAATGGCTTGGAATGTTGGGACATATCTTAAAATTTGGCAGCAGCAAGGATGCCCACTGACAATTAGACATGTGTGGGATGTGGTCGTTGGAAAGTCAAAAAAGTTCTACACTTTCACTATAAAGAATAGATAAAGCTCCCAAAACATTGTTTCATGTCGTTCAATAGTAAGTCTCGAATAAAATGAGGGAGGTTTGCACATTCTGGAACAATGCAATCGCCATTCACTGTGAAAACAGAGTTCAAACATGTATCTTATAGAGAAACGTGCAAAGAAATCTGGCGTTCACCTTATCTTAAAAACGTCACTTATGAGTATAATCACTGATTTTTTTGTGAAAGGACTCGTGCCAGACGTTTGTTGGACATTGCATTTACAGACATCTCAACAATACTGCAATAATAACATTGTATTTAAAAACCCTCTTCCAATTTGCTTAAAAAAACTTGCTAAATTAGATTCTCTAACATCCTTGCAGTCATGTTTTCTAGATCAGAAAATGTCAAATGCTTTCAATAAATCGTTTACAATTTATGTAACGAAAGAATGAACAAATGACGACAGAATCTATTCTATTCTATCTATTCATTCTATTAAGTTTATGGCATTATTAAAATGTAATTCAGATTATAAAACTTGTTAATGATAGCAAGCGATAACATTTGGGGCCCTATATCTTTCATTTAAAGCAAAAGTGACGTAATTTGGTTGGGTGGAAAGCACGAAATTCTTCCAAAACAAAAAGCATTAGTGTTTTAAATATAAATATTTTTGCAATTTTCTAAATATCAAAGGTTTCAATAAAAATCGAAACTATACTGTTTTCTATTGGAGCAACAATTTCAAGAAAAATGTTTCAGCCATTTCTTAGAAAATGTAGAAAATGTCATAGGAGCTTCATGTTAAGTAGCTCCCAAATTGAAATATCATCTCCGGAACAGTACTACTAGCTTACTTATTACAGCAAGTTTCTACTTAAAACCTTCTAATCGTACCGAGTTATGGGTGATAAATCCATCCATCCATAAATACGACCTCGCGATACTCATACAAATCGAATTTCAGGTAAAAAAGATATGTGTCTCCTTTCCGCCTGCGCGAACCTTGCCATGTTTGGATGAGCACTAATAGACCTTAATCCCGACGTGTGTTCGAAGTTACAGCTGAAAAGACAGTTAAACACGGACTTCACGACCAATATTCGATAGTATTTTGTTCAGATGATTCCAGTATTTTTCCTTCCTGCACTTTAATATGAGGAGAAAAAGTTAAAATTCAGGAGAAAGAGATAAATGTTTCACAAATGTATGAACGACCGTTGTCAACAGGTGCAATGTGTATAAATGTATGTATGTGTATATATATATATATATATATATATATATATATATATGTGTGTGTTTGTGATCAAAGATAGAGGGTTAATTTTTATAACATCTTAAATGAAAGTTTCACAGTGAAGAAGGTCGAGATGAAAAGAGTGGGAATGGTGATGGTGATGATTATGATGATGATGAAGTCTCTTTACTACAGCCTCGTATTGCATATATGATTAATGATTTACCACATTTACATAGTAATTATTACACAGGATGGTTTTTAAAGCAACTAAATATCTAAAAAATATGCATCTTGAAATAAATGTCTGAGATGAAAATTTAATATTATCAAATGGAACATGTTATTAAAACATTTTGTTCAAATTACTTTTAGAAAAAGAATATAATAATTGAGAGGGACTTTCTTCCCTTCTCACCCTCCGAGAATCAGCCTCTGGATTATACGGAATGCAATACATTCCCTTGTTAATTTACCACGTTCATTCCTCGTAACATACATTTATAACATTGATGTGGCTGGTGGCCTCTCGTAAGCTGCTGTCGACGATCCTCTCAGCGGTGAGCGAAGGCGCCGGCGCGCGTTCGTAAACCTGCCGGATATGCGCTCCCGCGAGGCCAAGTGGCGGCGCGGCGCCGGCACGGAATTTGCATAAGGCTTTACGGCTGGGCGTCCGGCGCGCGCCCTGCTGTTGCGTCCAAGAGAGGCGTTGCTCCCTCACCCAGCTCTTGCCTCTCACCGCGCAGGCGAGCAGTTCTCTTCGGGTTATCTTTCGCTGGTTCTGAAGGCTCTGTGGGCTTAACTACGTATAAGCAAAAATTCGATACTCCTGGCAATAATTCTAATTTGTAGAATGCTTGTCTGTTACCTTTCAATTCGATTCCACGCTCGACCGCCGTACAGAACGTTCCTTGCTTTTCCGTTCTTATCAATAGCGATAAGCCCGTCGGGGCTACAAGTACAGTACCGTGCCAATAATTTCGACACCTTTCTGCCCCCCCCTCTATCCACCCAACTACCCAGCTTTCTCCAAAATTGATGCCTTTATCAGACTCCCCCTTTCGCTAGCTCCAGCGCCCATTAAATATATAACCCCACAAAACATCGCCTCCATTCTCAAATCCCTCGAAACATCTTCCGGTCACGACCTCATTGCTAACCACAAACATGTGTTACGTATCCCTATCGCATTTCTAACCGCAATTTTCAGTGGCTGTCTTCGTCTAAAGTATTTTCCTATAGCCTGGAAACACTCCATCATCATTCTGGTTCTCAAACCCAACAAACCTGGGCAAAAGCTTGTCAGTTAATGTTCAATTAGCCTTCTCCCAAACCGCGCAGAAGTATTGAAAAAGCTTATCTCACTAGATAAATGTACAAACACTACCAAAGGCCAACCCAATTAAGGAACCCCCAAAATACATACACTGCAATACATACACTGCCTAAAGCAATACATACACTGCCATTATCCTCGATTACTCCCAAGCTTTTGACAAGACTATGGCACGAAGAACTTCTGCATAAATTACGTTTCCTTGGAATCCCCTCCTACCTATTCATCATCATCATTATCAAAGACTTCTTCCACAACCGATCTTTTGCTGACAAAGTAAACAAATCATTATCCCAACCATTTAAGATCCTTGCAGAAGCCTTAAGATTCTCCTCTATCCCTAATGCTCTTTATCATATTCGCCCACGATATCCCCAGCCACCCCTCCACCGAAACGGCCGTCAAAGCGAATGACACTTTTATTGACGTCCAGTCATTCTCACAACGACGCCCATTCTTCCCTTGAAGGAGCTCTAAACGAATTCTGCATTTGGTCATCGAATCGTCAACTTAATCTTCACCCTGTGAAATGCATTGCCAAAACCTTCACCCTAAAACGCATTCCACCTGCCTCCCTCTCTACCTGCCATCTACTCCCTCAAATTAGCACAGCACATCTATTCCCTACCTTGGAGTCCTACTGAACACCCATCTATCCTCGACAACCCATATTCGTTCGCGGCTAAACCTATCCTATTCCTCACTACGCCAACTCTATCCTCTTATTAATAGAAAGTCATCTCTTTCTATTATACGCAGCCCCCTCAACCATATAACACATTGAAACCCTATAAAATACAGTCCTCCGCACTGCTGTAGATGCCCCATGGTACATTTCAAGTTCACGTGTTTAAAAAGACCTAAAATTCTCTCCAGACTTCCAGCACATCGGCCGCCTTTCCCAAAAATTCATCAAGTTTCATAACCTCCCTTTCCAACCGACATTCTCACTAGGAAAGTCGACCAACTCTCATCTACATCGCATCCCGTCCAGATTCCCAAAGATGAATTCCGTCTCCTGTAGGTCCTACTCTATCCCCACATCATCATCCGTTTTATCCCACACATTTCGCAATCACCAGCTAAAACCCCTAAGCGTTCCAAACTGATTTTTTTTAATTTGTTGCGTCTACTTCGACGCAACGCGTCTCCAAGACCCTTGGGGGGCGTTGAGCGCTTTGCGCTTCTGGGAGTAATCCTCCCATTACTGCGCTTGTTTAATGGAGTGATTCTCCGTTAACATTGTCTGTCGCGTCTCGTCGTAGTCGGTTGTCAAGAGGACCGCCAGGTAGCATCTCCGCGTACGCGCCTCCTACCGCGCGCTCCTGCGTCACTACCCAGCGGCCAGAATTAGGGAGGAATAAGGATAGGGGTAGGGTTTAGGACACTTCACAGGGGTTGGACTAGCCCTTGTGAAGCAGCCGAACTCGTTTTGTTGGAACAAATTTCACATGAGATTCGACGGGAATCGAACCCGGATCTCAGTGGTGAAAGGCTTTGCAATGAGCCACGATTTCCCAATGTGGAGCCCAAAGGAGCATCATCCCTCTTAGTTTTGCTTTGTATTATTGTGCCCAATTGCACCGCTTATTATCTAAACAGTTCAGTAAGGTTGCTTTGTACGCTGTATCAAAAAAGTATTTAATAAACAACTTTTCAATTGTAATGATTTTTCTCTGCCCATTTTTCTCTGCCCATACACGGGCTCAAACAAACAAAAATTGTCAGACCCAAAGACTTACTTTTTGTGATTTAAAAAAACGGAAGGTGGTGGCGCAATTCAGGCTTCAGGTTCTGATTCAGCGCGTTGTAATATATAGAGAAACATATGTTCAGTCTTTGGGTCTGACAACTTTTTTTTCTGTGTGCCTGTGTAATTTACAGACAATAATTATGTTTTTGGAGAGTAGATATCTAAAGCAAGAAATAAAATACACAAATCTGATCGTCAACATAATACAAGACAACATAATATACACTATATAAGCAAGTTCAATATAATCGACAGGCAGAATAATTTGGAAGAGATTTTAATAGAGCAATCGACATTTCGTGTCCAATGATTTCTATCATTAATTTAGAAAATAGGATTAAACACCAAAAGAAATTAAATATTTCTTCTGAAATAATAGGTATGTTGTGAAAGGACAAAGAAGAAGAAGAAAAGTGTAGTGATGGAAAACATAATCTGAAGAACGATAAAATATTTTGAAATGTAGTATAACTCCAGTAGATGAAATGGGTGCAGTAAAATAAGACAATCATAAGTGTTGACCTAGTATGTATTAACATTTTAGGAAAACAAATATTTTTAAATGTACTTTCTCTTCAGAATTATGAGTGGTTCTTACAATTGGTACATTCTTCATTATAATGATACATTCTTCACTATTTAAAGTTATTATAAAGTTTTGCCACAAAATGGGGTCTCTGATATCATAGTGAGGTAGTGAGGACGGACATTCATGACGATTTTTAAGAACGGCCGGGGAGGACGGGCAGGGAGGACGGGCAGGGATGGGTGACGAGGGGGTGCAGACGGGCGGGGAGAAAGAGCAGAGCCATAAAATGCCATGTGTGGCATAAAATGCCAATTAAGAACGATTTTGTGCAACGGAAAAGGTCGTTTACAATACTGATAAAGAAAAAGATGTTTTTCTGAACTTTCACTAATATGTTCAGACTAGAATATTCAGGGAATGCATTGCTTCCGCAGGCGACACGCCTCCCGATCCCGTCACTCAGGGCGTGGCCGCTCGCAGGCGCCTGGCGCTGGCCGAGCGTGGTGGGTCCTCGCTCGGGCGTCACCCGGGGCGCCGCGCCGGAGCCACGCCAACTCATCTTATTCCCGTTCTCTGTTCTCAAAATGTCCAGTGTTCCCGACAATCGTTTTCTATGTTAATTTACCGTTTTAAAATAAGCATATTGTAACGTTTGTTAAATTAAATAAATAAATAAGTAAATAAATAAAAAGATTGCTACCAACATTTTGAAACATTTATTTTGGTTCTACGTATTTGATGGACAATTACATTGATATGTTTCTCATTTATTTTAATATATATATATATATATATATATATAATATTTAATATAATATTATAATATTATATTAAAATAATTAACTCAGTTCTATAGAAGACAATTTTTTGGGGAAAAACTGGATCTGTCGTTTTTCATGAAAGTCAACATAAAATCTGCGGTATGTTTAACGGAAGCTTCTCTAGACCCTGTATATAACTGAGAAGTCTGACCACATAACATTTCAGGTTGTATTTTTCATTTGGAGTTGACACTTTTTAACATTACTTACGCTCGTGCTTATGGATAATTATAACTCTTAGTTAACTTCATTATTCACTGAGTTAATATTCGTTTGAAGATGAAATTCCTTTTTTTAATTACAACGTAAAATGAGACTTACATTATTGTACAGCGAACAGCCTCTCATCCGAGCAATAAGTGTCGATGGCAACAAACAATACAACTTAACAAATATCATAAAATAAATTATAATAATTAAATATAATATTGTTGTTAGTGACGTTGACATTTGAATTCGAATAACGTCTGTTCTTTCCGCCCTGAGTCGCCCCGTGCACGAATGCGGCAGAAAAGGAAAGCGCATGCATGGGCGCGCGGCGCCGGGCGCCCGCGTACCCTGGGGCGCACGGGGGTATTTTTAAAGAGCGACGCTAACCAATTGCAAATTCGCCTATTGGGATGCGGGGCGGCGACAGACCATTTAGAGCGCAATTAAGGTGAGTGTGGATAAGAAGGAACCTACTAACTTTGCAAATGGATGTATGTCGGTCGTCTAAATCGCCTGCGAGGAATTAGAGATGTGGGTAGTTATCGGCTGCCGCTGAGTCGCTTACGTACCACGTTGATGTTGTACGTCCCTCTCCAGCCATCTCTAAATTTGGATGCAATTCTCTTTACAGAATGACACAAAGTTACTGCCGCCCACATCAAATAAAGTATGAAACCACACCAAGTCTTTTACTCTTGAATAAACTTTGCTTTGTCAAGTGTTCTGAGTAAACTATAGTTGGCTTTTCTTTTCTTCTTTCTTTCCGTAAAAGGCCCTTTATTGACTCTTCGTGGTCCGGGACGAGCCGCGAGTACATACGTTGTTGAGGCTTTTTTGGATAACAGGTTTGGGCCTTCTTCAGGGTTACGTGGCTGCGTCCCAGGCGGACAAGTGACAACCTAATGATGGATAATTATTCTATTAATTGATCTTTTTAATGTTTCACACGATATTTTTATTAAATGGAGGTATTATTTCTCTACATCTTTTTTAATTGGTTATTTAAGGCCGCATCAACATCGTAGGTCATTAGCGACCACTATTGCTGTTAACGGTATGGTAACTATGAGGATGAAACGAAATGATGATGATAAGATGTGAAAGGACGAACACAAATACAACCATGCCCGAGGCGGGACTCGAATCCGCGACCCTTCGGTCCGAGATCACTACGACACTACTGCCTTAGCAATCTCGGCCACGGGGCCGACTCTTTATATTTTTATTAAGTATATTTTAAAATATATTGTTCTCATAAAAAAGGATACATCTCTCACTTTGGGATGGGGAAATTGTGCTTATATAATATGTTGATTATAAATGTTAAATACAACAAGTATATAATGCACGCAGAAAATATTATTTCCTTGTACATCTCGCAATAAAAATGTTTTCGACGAATATATCATACACTGATATTGAATTACTGCATATAAAGTACTCATTTATTAAATACTTATGACAAGGTTTTTATATGTTTTTCCTGCCTCTACGATAATTATATTATTATCCCATTTAACATGAGCGTTTTGTAGACATTTTTCGCCTTTTATCTTTTTTGTTTGAATAATAAATGTGGTTCAATAAAAACGCGAGTAAAATATTAAATGTGATAAAATTGATAAAACTAGACATTATACTATTCCTTCGATAAAACTATATATAAAATACCATAAACAAATTGAATATTTATTAATGGTATTTTTATCAATTCAACGTCTCTTGTAATGCACACATCCATCCAAAGAATTAAAAACACGTTCACTTGTATCACAGTTGAAGAGTAAACTCAAAATAATTCAATTCTATAAATATTTTTCTATTGACATACGTCTCTCTCATGCCCAGTTTACGTGACTTTTGATGGTTTCCAATCACAAAAGTGAAGTCAGTTCACATTTTTGTTCGTTTCGTTTTCGTTTTTTGTCATTTTCCATAAAACTTATAATGTATTTGGCTCGCTTGTCAATACCAAATGACATTCGTCGAGAGTTACAGGCATTCGTTGTTAATGGGTTCACCCGCGCTGAGTAGAATACATTAACTTGCAGCGGCCCATTAAACCGAAAGCGAGACGCCTCAATAATAAAGCGATTATAATCGATATCTATTGGAATATGATAATTGCAAAATGAACTGTAAATATTCCATTGGGCGCGCGACATTCATGTCGGGAATTCAATACATTGCCAGCAGCAGTCAGCGGCGTTATTTTAAACCGGGAGGGAGGGAGTCAAATGCAGTGCAAATTGGGGTCACAAGAGCAAACGGAGCACAAACAGTAAAGTAGGTGTTTGTAGCGAATATTGTAACGTAAAATTTATTTGAATTAAATAAACATAATGTGCTAGAAGAAACTCAGTAATATTCGGTAATTCTCTTAATATTATTTTGAGAGAACGTGAAGGAAGGAAAGAAATGATCTTAGTGCACATAACATTGACAAATAGAGATAAGGTATAAGGCAAATGGAGATAAGACAAATTGTAATAGTTTACAATTGTGTTTTTCACTATAATTTAATTAATTTTTCAATTTTCGTAATTAGAGGAACGTGATAAAATATTTAAATTCAAGAAGCTCTTTCAATACTTTTTTAAAAAAGGAAAACAAAAAACAAAAAGTTTTTAGCCAATATGTCCAACTTCTGTCAGTTTCACACAATCCTTAACATAAAAGGAAATAGAAAAATGTCGTTCATCCACCGTACATAAACGTTTGAATGACACAAGTTCTAGACAACATCCCAAAGGCAATCGTCTTATTTTTCGCACTTTTCTAACGCACCGCGGTGCAAAGACAGGTTTCGTTATTCGTTATCGTCTATATCTAAATTGTAATGTTCAAGAAAAGCACTGGAATAGCGAGTAGGGCAGCGTAAGATCCAACCTCGTCTTGTTGAACTGCATTTTAATTTGAAAACAAGTTTAGCCTAGAATTGGCAGCTGGCGTTTGTTATCACTACTGTTTTTCAGGATTTTTCTGTGCTTTCGTTGACAATGAATCTAATTCAAAGTAAATGTAAGGTGTGCTCCCACTTTTCTAGCGAGCAGAGTCATCAGGAAATATTTGAGGCAATTAAATTTCAGAAACTATGTTTCAGTTTCTGGCAAAATATTTTTCAGAATTAAAAATAATTTTCTGTAGGGAACTCAATTTAATGTAAAGTTAAAAGGAATGTAAATGTAAATGAAGAAATATTGACGCATGGTAAACCTTTTATGAGAATGTATGTCATTAATATTTTGCAGACATTATGAACTAGTAAATAAGAGAAAAGTAGGGTTAATTATTGAGAAAATATTCATGACTGGAAGATTTATAGCATAAAATAGTATGAATGAATACAAAGGCATTTAGAGAAAGTAACAATGAAACCGAAAAAATGCTGAAATATGCATTTCTCTCTCCAGACGTGTGACATTAAGTAATATGTTCTTCTAGCTTTTCCGTATGTCTGGTTTTCATTGTTCTTTTGCTTTTCAAAGAACAAAAACAAATATTTACGACTTTTGCAAGGTGTAATTTTTGGTTGTTTCCGAAAGTCAATGTCTAATTTAAGAAATCTTGTTCTATGAGGTACGTGTACTCTTTCTGTCGTACGGTATGTTTTGTGTGCTTGGAAATTAAGAGACACGTATTTTCTGCTTGCCTGTAACGATAAATACATGTTTTAGTCTTCCAGAAAGAGCAATGAAGGTTTGCAACCAGTGTCAGACTGGTTATTATGTACGATCGATGGTAGCAGAAAATGGAGTTTAAAAGTTTAATGGAGGGGAAACAGTAAGAATTGCGGTTGATAATTGAAGGTGAACAATCTCTCTGTCACGTGAAAGAGCTGTAAATTACGTGTAGAGGTGAGAAGGAATACGACAAAACATTTGAACGCTCGAAACGTCTCATTAAATGCATTGGTTCAATTACCAGACTACATTTCTTGTGGTCGTGGACGTCAGAATTGTGGAAAACGTAAAGGTTCGGTACAATTTCTGTCAGTTCTAAATTATTGATACAAAATTACAGAGTTTCGCTGTTTCAAACGTTTTGAAAATTACATTATTAACAATTTTCTGACATTTTACATCTACGTTTTCTTCATGTTGCTTTGGAAGTGCCTCTTTTCTCTACACGTTAGGTATTCTATTGCTGATTTATGATTTTACATTTGGCGATGCATTTACTAAATAACAGCTACTTCGAAAAGATTGAAAATAGGATATCTAGTGATGTTTATAAAATATTTCGATATTTATTTTGTGCTAAGAATTGCCGTCAAAGCAAAAATGAGAAAATATTTTAAAATTATTATCTAATTTACGACAAATCAAGGAATAAACATTTTCTCTAAATGCCTTTGTATTCATATTAAATTTTAATTTTGTTACTGACGAAGTATTGTTATTCTACAAATTATTTTATACCTTCAAGTAGTTATTTGTTGCAATTGAAATAGTTCATTTCATTCATATAAATATTATCGGTTTTGCTTGATTTAATTTATTTATCAAGTTTGCTTTTTTTTAATATATTATTACATTCGTAAGACCATTATATTGCAGGCATTTTTCTGAGGTTTTAATCTGATACTTATTAAAATATATACATTTACAGAATAATACCGGACACTTTGGTGAAAACTGTTTCAAAGACGCTTTTTAATTTACATAGGCCAGGTGAATAGTAGAAAACGTCAATTAATGCTCAAGATTTTTCTAGAATTGAATATCTTTCATTTATTTGAAAAACGAAATGTAAATTCATCCTCTTATGCCCACATCACGGAATCCCCTCAGCCTTCTCTCTTGAGGCTGATCTTTGGGTTCTCGGATCAATACAAGACAAATGTCGGAGCAGAACCACAACAAGCGGACCGCGGACCGCACTGCACTATCACACATGTTGGGGGAGCAGTGAGAGCTCGTCCCGGCTGAGGCGGTGCCCGCTGGAGGAGATGCTTCCTCATCTCGACGAGTAGGTTGGCGCCGGATCGCACGTTCCAGCGGAGGAGAAATATGGCATGCACCACGATTGCGAGCCTAATGTGAACGCGCCCGAAATGAAAGCCTGAAGAGCCCCTCCCCGGAGGCGAACCCGTGCCCCGAGCAGGTCGCTCGCGCCAGCGCAGCCACCCACGCGAAGCCGTCGCGAATATTCTCGGCTCTTTCGCCCTCAAAGGTTGGCTGCTCCGGCGCGGCGCGCCGACCCACATCCAGGACGGACGTCCATTCCTCCTTTTCCATTTCGCTCTCGAGATGCGGATCCATGCGCGGAGCCTGACACCCGGCTTTTGACGTGCGTGCGTCTAAACCGAGACGTCGTGCCTTTCTATAACAGCAGGAGTATTATGCAGCTCAATAAATGCCAATTGAAATGTTCTCCGTCTTTACTGGATAATATCTGCGCTTCTTTTTCTTTAATTTACATCACAGTTTATGCGTTATTATTTACATTTTTTAAAATTTAATCTGAAACATAATTGTCAGGATGTCTTCATTTGAAACTTCTGTATTACTAATTCCCGATGTCCGAAGGCATTGAAAGAAATTTATGCAATCTTCGGCCGTAGGAGTGGTATTTATGGTTTCATTAGATATTCAGGAACTCGGGGGAAATCCAAAAACAATTAATTAATTTATATTTTGACTGAAAATGCGAATTGTTGATTGTGATATTGTTATCACAACCAACACAACCTACCAATTGAATTCTTATACCTAGTGCGCCACTGGTACTGTGTCACTGGTACTATTACTAGTACTGACACATCTGTGTCAGTACACAGATGATGTAATGCGAGAGACAGGTTCGAGAGAAGAGACCGCCCGTCATTCAATATTTTAATTAATAAATTCTGCGTTTATTCTGTAGAACTGAGTATTTTTAGACTTTCTTTGTTAAGTAAATAACTTTTCTACTGTAAATTCTTATATACTTTTAGAATACTCTTATTGCAGTATTTATTTATTTATTTATTTATTTATTTTATTTATTTTACGTCAAAAAACAGTTAAAACTGAGTATTCCTGAACAATTCTTGTTAATATATTTCATTTATTGCAACTATCTACGAGTATCGTTTTTGTTGTTGTTCTTGCGCTGTGTACGCGCAAGAACAACAAAAAAAGTGTGTTCTTCATAGAATTAGCAATAAGAATTAACACCTTTGCCATTTTGACCTCCAAAGCATAGATTTCCGTAGTGTTTTTTTGTAATTTCCATGCCTCAAAGCGCTCTTGTGAGCTCGCAGCATATATAAGCTCTCATTGGTGTCACTCCAGAACAGCGAGTGCCCTCAAATTCTGCGGCGGCGGTGCTCAAAACTATTACGAAGTACTCTCCTTTTATGATATTTAATACTATTAAATCTTGATAATTTCCTTCTTCTGCTTAAATAACAATTGAGTGATATTTATGTGCTATTTCACAAATTAAGACATTACATGAATCGAATGGATAATTAACATCACAGAAATTACGGGAAAGAGAAATATTACTCAAAAATGCTACCGGAATATGTGAAACTTTCAGCTACGAGTTATCACTTCCTCCTGGAATAACTTATAATCAAGTAAAATATGAATAACAATTGAATGCAGAAAATGATTTCAAATATATTTCAATTTTATGCTAGTAACACTTTCTATACACAATTACAACAAAGCTACTCCAAAGAACATTTTTTAAAAACAATTATTAAAGTTGTAGCAAGTTCAGCTTTCCATGTCTTTGTATTCCGAGGAAGTATTGAAATAGAACATGTACAAGCTTATTTAGCAGCGGAATTCATCAATTTTGAATGGACTGAACACACGTGTGTAATTATTAAAGTATTTTTGTGAATAATTTTGGTTGTAACGTTCTACATAGTTTTGAGAGCATACTCTTTGTACTCTTCATCATATAATCTTCTCATATTAATTGCCTAAAATATAATTTCTTCATTTGTGATTTATGCTGTCCATTTGTATTTTCTTTCTTCACAAAATTCTTGAAATTGCTTCCACACATAATAGATTCTATTTCAGAATTTTAAACATTACCAAAACGAAACATTTTAATATTATATTGATGCTCATAAGCTTTTATGAATCTAAAATAATTATTATATTTATCTTAAAAACGTAAACAAAGTGATTACAGCGGAATGCAAAAGGTGAACAAAGTAATAATCATATGGCGATAGACATCTGGGATTGTTTTAATTTGAATATATTCTTGCTTAGCATTGGTTACTTAAGAGACGAAGAGACATGAGTGAAATAGTCAATATTATTATTTCTTCCGTCGCACTGCTATGGTCATACATTCTCTCAATGTTAAATATTATTTTAATAATTTCACTTCTAATTTTCATCATGGGTTTCGACATACATTTTACTCCTTACCTGTTGCATGTGAACGTATAACTCCATACAGAATTACGATTCCTGAAAGTTCTATTGATTAAAACCAACTGTTGAATTGATGGCAACTATTCTCTTCTCATAAAAAATTAGCATTTATTCTGACATGCGTACAAATTTGATTGAGCTCATTAATGAAATTATGAACTTTTTCTCTGTGGACATTTATGTATCTTACGGTTTTGCATAAAGTTACTAAGCTTATTGTGATGACTTCTCAGATCTTCTTCTCAGGCGGGCTCGATGTTCTCCGAGGGATGTCCTCGATAGCCCTGTTATCGAGTTCTTACCTATCGTTAGAATAGATTATAAATATTTCCGAAATATCCTCAACTATTTGATACTTTATAGGATTCAATAATTTCTATTAAATTAATCCGCGGTCGCGACTTGCCCTTCGGATGAAACACCTACGCGCGACTGTACCTTCAGCCAACTTACTGAAAATTCCTCCTATCTACGGAGCTCTCCTAATAAAAATCCCTTGGAAACACGGAGTCTATTTGAATTCAAATCCCAAATTACCATAAGAAAAATTGCAATTATAATTCAATGCGAATAACTCCTTCGACTTCTTACTCTGCACAATGCCAAGTTCTCAAAACTATTCATAAGTTACCCACCTTACTATCATTTAACTAATGCCCCAGTCTTTGCTGAAAACTATTTGCACCACACCGATTGCTTTCGCGATAGTGATTATTTCGACTTTGCTACAGAATCACGGCATTCAATTCCCTCTCCACTCCTTTCACATGAAATGTCTCCGGGACCGTGTCTCCCCAAATGAACAGCACTATGACACCAAGCATGGAATACTACTTTGTTTATTGGTTGTTCTAACAACGTATATTCTTTGATTCCCGAGCCTGCATACAATTGCATCGTATTACTAACACTTGATGCCGATTTTCGCATTCAAATTAAACCCGAAGTTCCTGGCTTATCACACTATCTTCAGAGCTTCGAATCACTCCCCGTACAGTTTTGGAAGTTCTAGAAGAAGGCACTTGTTAAGAAACTGCTGTACTGAAACTGCCGAGAAAGGAGTTTCTGAGCAAAATGGTATAGAAGATACTTGTTCATCTTAGGTGAAAACAGTGGTGTATTTTTATCACCTGACATGGCTCTTCCTGAATTAAGAGACTGTCGGTTTGTGATAAGCTAGCTCGTGTTTATTTCCGCTGCTTTGTCGCAACAAATTCAAAGTAATATTAGCCCATTTGTTTCACTGTAACCATTCATTGACATACGAAAAAATCATTTAATTATGTATTATTTTAAATATTATGTTAGATAGTTTTAAAAATACATTTTCAACCATAACATAATGTATCATAGCATTTAAAAGCTCACGAAAAGTGACACAATTCAATATCGTATTTTTTGAAATTTGGTTGGAAAGAGTATAGAAAGCTTATAAAATAGTAATTTTTCACCATGAGAGATCTGATACTGACATTTAACACTAGTGTTGAACGTGTGACAATGTAGGCCCGTCCTCCGGTCCGTCTGTTACTCCCGGCGAGACCTCTTCCAGCCCATCGTTTGGTGTCGTTCCGTGGGTCTCAGTCTACTGGTGGAGAACTGCTTTCTGTTCTATTTATCTTGAAAATACAGTAAATACAACAATTAATGAAAGGGAGTGTCATGCAGACACAACGGTAAGCGGATCACTTTTGTCCTTTTCACAGGGCGATCGCTTCGTATTTCCTGTTCGTAGCGCCGAACTGACGCCTTTTGGCTGTGTGTTCGGGAACTGCCAGCATGTGGCCTGCATTGTCTTGCAGGAATTCGCTTATGGTTATTCAAAAACCAAGAGATCAAATACGATTTTTAGGCAGCCACTACAAGAGCATTGGTGCTAAAAGTGTGACGATGCTCAAGTGCTATAATAAATATGTGAATGCAAGGAAGTTTACAAAATTTTTTTGTTTGACCACATCAGCTACTACCGATCTAAATGTGTCATTAAGTGATTTGTATACTGAAAATAAAATGGATGTCAGTAAGTCTGTCTAAGAATAGTGTACGACACTCATAGTAGAAGAGATTTTATTTTGCTCGTAGGATTGGCGCCTCAGCCTCGTTTCGCAACCTTTCCTATCCGCCAAATATTACCTCTTATATCATAAATGACTATTTTCATACTGTGATACAGCCCCCATTTAGAGGTCTGAAGACAATTTTGCATCATATTGTGTAATACGATTAAAAGTCGCTTTTACGGGTGCGACGGCAGCTCTGGTTATAATTATTGTTATAGTTCCTCAAAACCATGATACTTAAATAAAGTTGTTAAAAGCTGAACTGAATGTGTTGCCACTCCAGCAAAACTGACCGGTAGGTCCTGGAGTTCAATTCTCGACAATGATAAATTTTCAACACAAGCTACATAACTAGGTCGGATTCATTCGCCGTCTGCAGAAGAATTCTGGCGGCCGGCTGCTCTCATCGGTAGTTTTCCGTGGTTTCTCCCATCAATACCATGTAAATGCCAGATCAGTTCCTTTACATACGGGCTGCAGTCCTCATGCTATCTCTTTTTTCCATCCTTAGCACTTGTTCTCGTCTTACATACCGATACACAAATCCATTTAATTCTTTTAGGCTTGATGCTTCACATGTAAAACTCTATAACAAGGATCGACCGACTTTACTTCCTTTCCCAAAGAAGGCGTACGAAAGATTTTTTCGCCCTGAACACAATCTACGGCTTCGAATGGATTTGAACTCGCGAACTTCGGTAAACTGACGGTTACTCCGTCGTAAGCGCGAAGGCTCAGAACCATAGTTGCTCCTACCCCCCCCACACACACACACACACCCTGCCTTATTTGAGAGTGCGCGCGCCTCTGGTGGTGGATGACTGCGGGCGCTCCCGGGCAAGTCTGGTTGCGGAGGCGGGCCCCACCGCTCAGGATCATCCTCTGAACAAGCCTAATCGCAAGCCCCTATTTAGACTGGCGGCCGCGGTGGGGCTGGGGCGGGTCTGGACGAACGCCGCGATCCCTTGCAGCAACACATTTTCGCGATCCCGAAGCCGCAATCCGAGCGGAAAATTGGAATTACACGCTCCGACGAAACAGCCGCGAAATGGCGAATGGCGGACGCGCCTCGCCAAGCGATTAAAATGTCACGAGGGGAATGCGCTCCGTTTGCACGCGCGCTCCACCCTTTCATCGGCTTTGCATTATTATTATTATTATTATTATTATTATTATTATTATTATTATTATTATTACTTTTAATCGTGCACAGTTCTCTAATACTGAGACAGAAGTCACAGATATTATCTATCAAAGACTCATCATCATGACTTCCAAATTCTTAATACATATTATAAATTAATTGAATATCAATAAACAAAATTAGAAGTTCTCGTAGAGACAAGAAGCATATGCATATTTATGAGTAAAATTCAGAAACATTTACGTAGATTATTTTAGAACCTAAACCATCACTTTCCAGAAACGTCCTGACCAATGAGCACGTACTGAGTAAAACAGATTTCTGGAGGCTGATGGTGGCACGCATTTTAATTCCGAGTGTTTCTAGCGAGTACTTAAAGATCTTCGGAATGATGGCCATTTCTGAAATAACGACAGCGACAGTATTTATTTCTAGGATATTCGACTGTTGTTTCACGATATGGGCTCATTCTTGGTACTTCTGGATCTTTGTCTGATACACTGTCGTAAGATTTCTAGCATCGACCACTGCCACATCCACAAAACATACTTTTTTCTGTGTTATTCTCAGAGTGTTGTGTCAAGTCTGTTGTGGTGCACTGTTCGATCTGTCAGTACACTTTGGTCCCAATACAGTTTATAGTTGTTTTTAAGCCCTTTTTTTTTTTAATATACGTGTAATACAGGGTGGGGCAGAGGAACTTGCTTATTTGGATACTCAATAAAAACAAATTATGTACAAATGTAATTTATATTCTTTAAACAATGTATAGAGTACCATTGGAAATTCATGTTTATTTAGTTTTAAAAATTGTGTCATGCAAATAGCGTCCATTATTTTCAATGCAATGTCTCAGTCGATTTTGAAAGTTATTTTGAACTCTCTGCAGCATATCCACGGGTATGATGGCAATAGCGTGACGAATATTGATCTTCAATTCATTAAAGGTCCTAGGGCGATCGTTGTAGACCAGTGACTTCAGATAACCCCACAAGAAGAAGTCGCAGGGGGTTAAATCAGGTGACCGAGCCGGCCAATGCAGATTGCTTCTCGAGTAGATGAGCCGCCCTGGAAAGTGTTCCCGCAAAACATTCATTGACACTCGTGCGGTGTGTGATGTGGCGCCGTCCTGCTGGAACCACACTTCTCCCACACCCATTTCTTCAAGTGCTGGCAAGAAAAAGTCTTGAAGCATATTGACATAGCGGTCTGACGTCACAGTGACTGTCTGTTTGTTCTCTTCAAAAAACCATGGACCAATTATCCCAACTCGCGATATCGCACACCAAACAGTAACACGTTCCGAGTGTAAGGGACGCTGAAGAAGCTGTCTGGGGTTGTTTGGGCTCCAATACCGCATGTTCTGCTTATTAACACATCCCGAAAGATGGAAGTGGGCCTCATCAGTGAAGAAAACTATGGCGTCCTGAGGAATGTTGAGTAGCGCCTCACATGCATTGTATGATGCAACATGGCTTGAAACTAAACCACAGATCTTGACAAATTGGGCAGTGATAATTCGTCCCACCATACCACGTCTGTTCTTAAACCTAGTAGAAGCGAGAAAACTACAGCTTAAGATAAAATGTTGAATAGTCTCAACGCATTGACCACAGGCCCGAAAATCATCAGAGGGCATATCTGGATATTTGTTGATTTGGGGATTTCAGATAATTCTTTGTTCTAATTACTTGGTCTTGTATTGCAACCATGGGCCCTTCAGTTTCGGGAATAGATATCCTATACTGAGCCATTTGTGCGATATATCTGCGTCGACATTGGAATTGTCTACTACAACCGGATATCTACCGTAGATTGCCTTCTGCTTCCATAGCTCCATCTCTCGGTCGAATGATGGTTGCTGGAGTTCAATTACATGTTGATTGAGGCATAACGTCATATAGTTATCATCTCCTTCCTGTGATACTCCGTGTAGATGAGATGATGCAGCTTTCGTCCCGAAGTACTCCCTCATGTTGATGATCCGTGATTTTGTGTGGATATTGCTGATTTTAAGGGTGCCACAACCTCCCATCTTTCTTGGGAGTGTGACCCTTTGGATTGAGCTTTTTGAATGGCGGAGTTGGAAGCAAATCATTTGGAGTGATAAGCTTTTCCAGGAATTCAATATCCTTTTTTGATCATTTGATGACCTCCAATATGAATGAAATAATTGGTATTGCGTACATATTAATTGCTACTGTAAGATTTCGTGAGTTAAGAAAGGTTTTGAATGTACTTTTCATTCTCTACTCATGTCATTCCCTCTCAAATTCCAACTGCATTTCTGTTTTAATTGCAGTATGAGCAACCAACTTGTTTTGATGAATCGCTAGGTATTTGTAGAGTATCTGCTTCCAAGGCTGTTCTCTATTTCGCATGGCTTCGTGTTCAATTCCGTTGATGAGTTTACCTTTACTGATGTTTTGGTGTGCAATCCGTGTCGGTGGAGAATCTTCGGTAACATGCGTTCCTGTAAGATGTATTCCTGTAATATGAGTTCCTGTAAGATTCCTGAGTATCGTTTGATGTACGCCTTACATTATATTTCCCTAGGCCTGTCAGTTCATATTCTGCTCTAGGAAGAGCGGATTCATGGCAAGACAAAAGCAGTAAGAGCTCAGACTATCACCCTAAAAATTGCCTCTGTTGATTCTTAATATCTTGGTGACGTTCTTTCATTACTTGATGACATGTTTACTGTTGTTTGCCAGTTATTCATTGCGCATATCAGAAATCTTACGATTACATGCTTAATAACATACAGCATCCAGTAATGTGAGACCACATCTTATAGTCAATAAAACAAGAATGGAGATCGCACTTTTTGTCAGACGCCTGAGACATAATGATACTATCACAAGTAGATCCTTGCAACCCAACGAGCCCTTGCAACAGCTTTTTTGGGTTCGCAATGTTGTTCTATGACTAACTTTAAACAGATAGTTATGATTTCATATAATGTATTGACGCAAGTGATAGGTCGAAATTTTTCGGGGTCTGTGGCAACTCTTATTTTTGGCTTTATGAAGGTGATACCCTCGCACGAAACCGTCGGTAAATCTTTAGGATGATTCAGATAATAATTTATAATCAACAAAATCTTCTCATTTAGACCGGCCAATCTTTTAATCCAAAAGTTTTGAAGCCCATCTGGACTAGGGCATTTTCAATTTTGTAACTTGTAAATGACTGCTTTTAGAACATCCATTGATATATCAGATATTTCTATATCTTTGATCTTGTTTGAAATATTCCACACTTCGCTCAGCCAGAAGGCAATTGGATTGGAAATGACTATCTGTTGACCATATTTCGCCTCAGTGATTTTCTACTACCAACTTCTCTTCCAACTTTCCTGTATGAACTTCTCTTCTCAGATTATCGTCTGCGTTTTGGAAAAATCCTGATTATATTTTTCTTTTTAAAGCTTCTGGTATAGCGTCGCAATCGTTGAGAAATACACTGAGTTGTTTGATTTACGAGTAGTTTCAAGAATTGATTATTTACATATTAAAAAGAGAACAATATTTAAAAAACGAGGATTCTCAAAAAGTGTTGAAAGCGTATCCACAATCTTGCTTTGGCAAATATGATGATAATGATGATGCTCCTGATGGTGATGATGATTAATGTTTTGTACTAGTTTTGTCTTGTACGGTGATAACTTTAATAGACGTATTAGCATGAGTTATTTTTACTTTAAACTGCTACCAGGGGATTCGCCCGTGTTTTGGATGCACTTGATTTTGCTGGCCGTACAAAAAGATTATTGCAAGCATTTATTGCAAAAATTAGCATTTTTAGGAAGATGTGATTTTGTTTGCGAGAAAATTATTATCACAGCATACATTTATAAAATGCACATAAAAGCATGCTTGTTGTGATGCTAGACTTATGGTAACGAAGCAGATATTTTTGAATCAGAAACTATAGCCATCTTATATCTTTTCTTTTTATTTTGATAGATTAGAAACGTGGTTAGGTATTCGGTTACATCCTTGATCATAAGTGACTAAACTGATTCCTTACTGCAATATTCATTAATATTACAAAATGGGGTGAACACACACATTTTCTCTCTCACCAACGCCAAGTTTCCTTTATAGAGTGAAGTGTGCATTTTAATGGAAGCAATTAATATATTTCATGAGAGTCGTTATTAGAAACAACAAACGCATTAAATAGTATTCGAACAACACACCACTCGCAATTATATTATTATATCCCTGCTAAAGTTCGCATATGTTTTCCTAAATACCATTAAAACGATTTAAACGCTCTTACGAACAAGGCGTACCGCCTACGTCGCTGTCAGGCACGCCAAGATGGCGGCGGGCGGAAGAAAGACGGCGCATTGTGTGGCGAAGTACCCGAGCTCCTAACTGTCCGGAACGCGGCAGTAGGCAAAGAGCGCACACGAGAGCACTCTGCCGGACACGGAGTAAAAATTATGATGTCCGCGTTGAGCCCGTGAATAATGAAGCATTCACCCAAGGCCCAAGGCGTTGGTAGCGGCGGCGGTCGCAGCGACGGCTGCCCCCGCATGATAATGATTGTCTTAATAAACATATCGAGCCCGGCGGCGTGGGAGACAATGTGGAGTAAATCATGCAATCCGCGCTGGTGGGGCGCGCGTGCGAGGCGCCGGTCAACGCTCCCGTCCGACGCTGTGGCGTCGTTCAAAGGCGCCGCGACGCTCTTAAGAGGGTCAAAGGACCCCCTCGATGAGGAGGGTCAAATGTCTTCGCGGGTGGGTGGTGGTTTTTGCGTGATGAGCTAATCGCCTACTAGTCGCGACGAGGTGTGCGTAAGCACGATGAAGTGCGTTTCGACAAAGCAGTTGAGTGAGTGCCTGTGGGGCTCCAGATGGTCTGGATTAGCGGAAAGGTTCATAAGTTCGGCGATGTTTCCGCCTCGCCTAAATGTCCACCATTTCCCTTCATAATTCTTTCACACTTGGTGCCTTTAAAACTTCTGCCATATTCCTGTATTAAACTGGGGATGTGCTTGATTCATGTTTTTTGGTTGTATTTTTGGCGAAAACAACACGATATATCCACCGTCAAGTGTTTGAAGATGGTATCATATCAAGACTAGTTCTTAGTTTTTAGAATATTTTTGTCCATTAAAAACAACCTCGAAGAAATATGAGGCAGATCTATCATACTGTTCAGACGGAGTTTCGGTAAAATTGTAACATTTTGATCCTTTATGTTTTAAATAGGATTTCACTGATTGATTTTAGGAAGGATAAGTATTGATTTTAGTAAATATATTATTTAACTTAGAAATATAAATATTTCAATAAGTAATCCACATCCATAAACTGAATAATTTACTGAAACAAGTAGTATGTTCAATTCAAGGCTTAGACTTTTTCTACCTTTAAGAAATGGTACTTATCACCAATGTTCATTAAAACAGGTTATCAGGACCAATTTGAAGGATACCGAAGTGTAGGTACTCCTTAAAATCTGGATTATTTCTATCGTAGTTATATGCATTTAAAAAAATTTGAAATACTGTTTCTAAGAATAGTTTAAGAAGTAGTTTTTGCTATTGAATTCAATGTTAAGCCTCTAATATTTATTTATACTTATATCTCCTATTCATGATTTTCAAATGCTATCGTCATTGTATTGAATAATCGGTCTATGTAGCAGTGAGAACAATTAATGTCTTCTGTGCGATACATTTGACCCAAGGTAGATCGTTAAGAAATGGGTCACGGTTAACTGCTTTTCTTTTCTCCTTTCTATTCTCCTTTACCTCCCTCGGTGGACTATGCTTCCCAGACTTTTGACGTTCATTTCCATTTCTATACGCATTCTGGAGCCTAATCCTGAAATGTACCACCGTGAGTCAATCGAAGTTGTTACACAAGAGACGTTCTGGCGAAGGCGGAGACAGCCTTCACAACCACATCTTTCGCCCTCACCTCTGGAAATCGGCTCCAAATCCAGGGTCAATCTATTGTGGTAACCCTTGGAAACTCCTGGCAGATTTTCTCTTGTTCTCTGCTCCTCGCATTTCACCGTTGCTTCATCAACACGCGAATCATATCAATATCATTATTCATTAAAAACTTTCATTACATCATTCCTTCTTTAAAATCACTATTCCTAAACTGTATTAAGTCTCATAATATTAAGCCTAATAATAAAATTCCAACATGTCATTGTAAGGTTTCGATGATGTCAAAGATCACGAACGATACTGAAAGTTTTATGAGAGTTCGATCTGTTGTTTGTTATTTTTGCAGATATCTTCCTACGTACATTGGTTTCTCCCAACACAGGTTCATCTGCATTACTTTTTGTCACTTTAACGATGCATAGTAATTAACAAAATCCAGAGAGTCTCTGTTATAATTCGGGACCTGTTAAGGGATATAAGAACCATGTCATTTTGATATTTGTTTTGCTCTAGCACCGATGCTCACAACAGTTCACTGATCCACTTCTTCGACACGGTTTTGAGACTCATTGTGTTTGGTGAGGCCTGTTGAAGCAAATATGTCAGGAGAGCATCCTAACAGATTGTTAATTATAATTTATTTAATGTGTGTCCAAACAACAAGCGAAGGAAGATACATTGTACCGAACCGTGAAATTGAATAATCCTTCGTGATGTCGAAGTTAATTGAGTACCGCCTACGGGTCTGTCTTCGTCTGGTTATTAATTAAAGAATGTTGATGAGGTAGCGCCAATCGCCGACCCCCGATGGGAATTACGAAGGAGAGTCTCCGGTGCACGCCCTATTTGTCGATATAGGAAGACTGGAGCCGCTCTATTAAATTGGTTATTAGATGTTGCATCATAGATTTTTTAATTTTCTTTAAATTTTCAGATGGATTTTATGTACCTCATACTCATCGTAAATCCTAAAAACTCCATTCATGCAAATGGTTCTTGATCTGGTAGTTGTGGCTTCGTTAGAATTTCTAAAATAAATGTTGTTTAGGAATAATCGTGTGAATTATATTAACATTTGATAAAAGTAGATGAAATATATTTCTTATATGATTATTCTACAAGACATGCTGAATATGTATAATTTCTTTAATTTTATTTTTGTCGTATTCGTTTGCATGTTCATGCGCAATTTGGAAGTAAACCTAACCTTGGTTGTTATTTTATTGTTTCAGGTAAGTTGCTGTACATGCATTCCTCTCTTTAAGACATTATTTAATCAGTATCAACAAGAAAGGTAAGTTTATACATCTTGCAGAATTATTATATAGAGTATTTTAGGACAACTGAATAATTTATTGTCATTAGAGTTGAAATTTATTGTAATGACTGATGTAGCGGATAATAAAAATTTTATTTTCAAATTTTAGGAGTGATATATAATGTTATAAGTATTATTTTATGAGACTCGCCAGATCGATGATATGAATCAAACAATATACCCATGTATATCACAACTGATTTAATATTTTAACTGACGACATAAATACGTTTTTTTAAACAATTTGTGGACGATCGACAAATGTAAAACGATAGATTAAAAAAGATTGTTCAAATTAAGATAGCAGTAAGATCAGAATGTAGGTAAGAGTTTGGTTGGGGTGTGATATCCAAAATCACTTAGTAAACATAAAAATGAAGTAATTAGGCACTGAAAACTAAAAATGTATAAATAAAGTAGGGAGCCTCCATCTATTAGAATGGCGAACTAACCAATTATGAAGTGCGATGATTTGTTGCATAATAATGAGCTTCATTCGCTGTTGATTATGAAACACACATATTCAACATATTCGCATTATCCTAAGCGTGTGAATAAATTCCGCAGTAGGAACAGCTTCAACGCACACTTCGGATCTAATACCGATGAAGTGCACATTAGCCAACATGAGAGATCTGGGGTTAGGTTAGCTTAGTTATGTGATTAACAGGCAGTTATGTGATAAACAGGAATCATTTTGCAAGTAGACAGTTTCTGAGAATAATGAGTGATCGGGTGTGTAGTTTCGTATTCCACAATGTGAGTTGTAAATATGTATATTTACGATATTACCTAAACAATCCTCAGCTCACTACATACCTCAGATGAACTCACGAGGCGCTCCACGCCCTGACAATCTTACTTTAGCCGTCTCACCTTAATGATTGAAGTCCAAAATGATCCATTGATCGTCATTCATTGAGAAAGAAGAAGACCAAAAGGACCAGTACTGTGTATGGGGACCTTGGACTTTGGACATACGAAAAATAGTTGTAACAATTCAATCGCGTGCATTTTCTGTTCAAAGTGCCACTATACTGGTAATTGCTCTCAGAAGTCCTATCACCAATCTGTAAAATTTGCAATGAAATTCAAAGAGATGATCTAAGATATTTCATGTTCATATTATAACAACAACAAAGACTCCCCCTCAAACAATCCAAATTCAGGCAATAATAAAAGTAGATTGGAGAAAACCTCCCTCCAAGTAGTACCTCACAAAACTTCCCTAATCTTCCTAATGCTAATGAGATTTCACTTGTACCCTAAACATACCCCCAAATCAAAACCAAAGCAACTAACCCAACAATAATACATCCACACAATCGCCTCTTATCAACAATTGCAATAAAACATTCTGTAATTAACTCAGTTACCTACTTCTTAGTTAATATTGTCAGCAATTTCATCGCAACAATAGTTAGCAATTTACAAGCATTTCTCTCATAACAATAATAATAATAATAATAATAATTATTATTATTATTATTATTATTATTATTATAATGTAGGCACAATACCACCAAACCATACAAACTTACTCAACTGGAATACCAACCGCAATAAAAATTAGAACTAAACTATTTTCTGAAAGATAAATCAATCTAACATACATAATGGAAACACATTTAAATCCAGACAATTCATTTACCATAGAGGGTTTTAATGTAGTAAGAACGAACAGATGAAATGCAAAGGAGATGGTGTAATACAAATAGAAAAAAATCATCGTAATCAGCTTTCTGCACAACCCAGGTCTCGAAACTATTGCCATTAAATTCTCTTTAAACAACAGATTACTAACACTAATAATAGCATACAAACCTCCGAAAATAAAAATTCCTTGCATTCCTTGCATTAATATTTCTTCGCTATTCCAGATGAACTCCTCCCACACGTCTGATTGGAGATCTTAACCAAAAAATAGTAATTTGGGTTGCAGAAATACCAATACTACAGGTCTCCAACTCAGCAAAATAATTACAGACCTCAAACTTCAGTTAATTAGAGCAGGAGAACCCACGTACTACCCCACAGATGATAAGAAACACCCAAATGAATAAGACATTGCAATTTCTAACACCCAAACCGTTTTTCACTCAGCTCCCCTTTTTGAAGTACACTCAGACCAACTGCCAACCATCTTCTCAACTCAAAAAATCACTTTCCCTAACAAACATACTCTCACACTAAACACTCAAAACATCCACTGGAAAAAAATGAAAACAATTAAAACCAAACATCTGAGTTTAAAATATTACAAAATAGTAAAAATAGAACAAGCTATAGCTTAAACAGTTAACACAATCAATACTCTTGATAATAATAACAACAATAATAATAATCATCCCCACGTCATTAAGCTTTGCAATAAAAAATTACCAAAATAATATACAATAATTAACACTACGAACAAAACCAGAAGACTTTGGTGCATCACGAGAAATCCACGACTTAAGAAGGGAATCATAACCAACAACTTACAATATTTTAATTCTATTTCTAAGCACAATCAATACTTTGTGGCAATTCACAAAAATATCTTGAAAAATAAAGCAATTATATTGGTTTAGTGGTGAGTTATAGTTGACATATACATAATTGAAATGATTGAAGGCGTTGTCATTGTCAACAATACTACCGTTTTCGTCGTAGTCGATTTTGTCGATCGTAGTCGTTTTTGTGACTTCCAGACAGCAGAAAACTGATGATGGTGGCTATGCCATCGAAAGCTGCTCTTATTGAAATAAATAGTATTGTTGGCAATGACAACGCCTTGAATCATTTCAATTAAAGCAATTATACCCAAACTAATAACTCCAATGGGAAAGAAATTCGCTCCTAATGAGAAGGCTGAAGCATTAACCGATCACCGAATACTAATCTTTTTGCGCATTTCGAAAGCACAGTGTGGCATCCTGTCTTAACATTCTAATTTAAAGAAATAGATATTCCCAACTATTTAATTAATATCATTAATACCTTCCTCCAAGCCCAACTATTTTCAATCGCAGTTGATAAACATACATTTAATCGCCGTAAAATTACAGCTGGGTTACCTCAAGGCGTAAAACTGTTCCTTGCGTTTTTCAACTCATACACAGTCGATATTCCCTTAACATCACACACGCACATCGCCCAATTCGTTGACGACACCGCCATGATCATGTCCATTAAAATTATTTTATCCGTAAACAAATTTAAACACATCCAAATAAAATTGATGACTGGTCTATCAAATGGAAACTCAAACTCAAACCTACAAAATCATCCGCCAAAATATTCTCATTAAGAACATTTTCAACCCCAACTCCACTCCGAATAAACAATCATCTAATACCATGGACCCCACACCATCAATCAGTAAAATATCTAGGACTGATACCAGACTAAATGTGGAAAAACCACATAACGGTAAAATAAAAGCCAGCTAACATAAAGCTAATTCAACTCAAGCTCCTTCTAAACATCAATAGTATGTTCTCATTCAACAACGCCATCACTCTAGAGAGTGATGCCATGCCTAGAGTGAGGCCATCACTCTAGAGATGGTCTATAAATAAAAAATAGGCTTCTAATGCGTACCCTATCTGGTTCAACGTCTCTAAAACTAGCATCAATAAAGTACAGATCAACCAAAACCATTTCTTCAGTCATGGCATTCATGCCCCCTAGTTTTTCCCAAACATTTAACTGCACAAAGAATAGAACTTATCCCCATATAGCCCACTATATTGCACTCCTATCTCACAATTTCATTTCCAAAATAAACACAATTCCACATAGCAGTCATCTACCAGTTCCCAACTAGAATAAAAAAATTAATACCCATTAGACTCATTCCTCAGAATATTTTCAGACCTGCATTAATCCCATAGGTGCTCTGTGAGGTTCCTATTCATATATGGTTAGATATAATAGTAAAATTAGAAATTAAATTCAATATTAAGTCTTCCAAACAATATATATATATATAACACTGAACTATGTACATTCTTTCATTAATAAGTATATTTTTTAAATGTTATAAAAAAACTCCAGTAAGGCTGTCATTGTCAGACTCAAAGATGATTGTGTGAGCGTAATTTTATGTTGGTTGTATTTATCTCTACAAATCTACGTGATATTTCTTTATCTAGTATGAAATTTATTTTTTAGAAAATTTTTCAGAAACTGGTTAATGAATGTTGGACAACTGTATTTGAATTGCAGCCCCTACCTACTATCCTCACGTAGTAAAACTCGATGACCAAAACTAATGGTATCCATATTAAAGTAAATGAATCTGATCAAAACTCTGTTCTTGCATTTCTGGATATTATATTAACAACACCACAATTTTTTATGTGCCACTCAATTTCAACTCTTTTTCTAATTTAGTTTTATTAAAATAGTTTTCTTATTTATTATAAATGAAAGTCTGCAGGCAATAAGCAAGTGAATGACTGTTTGAAACAGTACTAGTTTCTCTTGGTAGCTCGTCGTAGGAGAGAGCAACGTGCTGCTCGTAGGTCGGGCGTCCGCTGCGGAGGCGGAGGCGTGGCCGCGCGCTGGTCGCCGGTCGTGCGGCGCGTGTTCGTCCCTCCAAGTGCTCTGCCGGGTCAAGGCCGCGGCACAATCCTCCCAGGTGTCCCCGATCGTGTCGCGTGGGCCAACCCCGAATTCCTTGGCGATGAGTTTGAGGTGACGGAATGTGGACACCGCTTCTTGCTCAAGTTGGACTTTTCTTTTTATTAGGATTGGTGCAGAAAACAGAGGAGTGAAGCAATGACTACCTGTGTATCCGTCTATCCGTAACATTCTAGAGTCATGTCGTCGATGGTATTGATGTTCACATGAGAGTACTTGTCGGTGTTTTCCGCTAGCCTCAAAATTTCTTCTGAAGAGTGAACGTCTGACCATTCCCAATCATCTCGAATTCACGACACTTTTCGTATTTCCGTGTAGTCTTATTGCGTTTTCCATTCGTCGCACTGGTGCGCACCCAGTGCGCACTCAGGGCAGCTTTCGTGTTCCATTCGACCGCTAGGGCGCTCCAGTGCAAAGAAGCGCATGTTCCATTCGCACAATCACACCAGGGCGCACTCGGGGCGCCCTAAACTGCACTGACGATCTAGTCAGTGCAGTCTAGTGCAACGGGCCATTTTGAGGTTACGTACGGAAGTTATGTCTGTTGATTTGGATTCGTGGTGAAATTGTGATGGCAATTGAGGAGCTCTTGTCACGGAGGGATACTTCGAATGATGGAGTATATTATGTTTTGCAAGAAATGTCTTAAAATAATTTTTTGTAACGTTGCGAATGTTAATATAGTTTAATGTTAAAATAGAATAATGTTTGCGAAGTTCGGAAAATCAGTGTGTGTAATAACTTCATGTTAACAAATTCAGTGCTATTTAGAAATCAAAGTGCAGGTACGCTTGAATTACGAAACGCTAATAAAGGGAAAATAAAAATAGTGACCCTTACAAAATCGTTCAAATATGTGCCAAGAAATATTTCTCATACTCCCACACATGTACCAGCGGAAACGCTCATGTTCATATTTTTATGGTTTTCAATAACCAAACAATCCCGCAGAAGCCCTTCGGTTCAAAATCTTGTGTACTATTTCAATCACTGGCAAATCTCGAAAAATTAAATTTCGACACATAGGCATTTGAAGTTTTCGTGATTTTTAAATAAAGAAATCACACGTTAATATTTTATGAATTAAGAAGTAAGAATTACCAAAAGACTACATAAAAATTATAACAACGATCATAATTCAAAATTATTATTTTTGGCCTTCCATCAGTGTGACAGACCAAGAACAGCTATCTATAATCTCACAGATTAGCGCACACGCACAGACTCAGTTCCGGAATCGGTTTCATTCTTAGCTGCCCTAAACGCGTCTAGGACAGCACTGCTTTGGAGCGATGACGTTTTTGCCCTGCACTAGGGTGGGTTTCAGTGCAGCGAATGGAAAACGCTATTAATGTATTGGGAAATCTTCGTTTCTCGAGGATTAAACGAGACACGAAATAGGAACTACAAGTATTTCTTTCATTGATCGTTTCGCTATTTCATTCCGAATTAAGAGAATGGTCGGGTAATCGTTGTTGATACTAGACGTACGTAATATTTTTAACATTCGCCGATTGAACCATATTTTCAAATCTTCTTTATACATACGCCGCGTGATTTAAAATGAAAGCTTCGCACGTTGCATTTAATATTGAATACCTTTTCAGCATCAGAATCTTGTACAGAAACTAATAAAGTTATTTCGGCGAAGGGGACAATAAAGGCTTAACGAATATAAGAGCCATTCATTCGTACAACTGCCATACTGCAGTATGACCAACGGACAATAAAGTAATTGATGATTTCATTATAAAACCTTCTTCCTTCATCCCTACCCTGTCTACAGTTTCGATAATATACGAACTAGAATCTCGATCTCGAAAGCGACGACATAGGTCTTCTTTGTACTTCATGTTTCCATACGTATGAGATCACAAATCATACTTAATCTTTCGTTCCTCGTGAAAACACCTTGCTCCCGACTTTCTGCGCACAGTTCAACGCATCGCCCATTGTACTTCCATCGTTACGCTTCGCGCTGCTCCAGTCATCGCAATTCTCACTTGCAGGCCGACCGGCATTTGGCGATTGTCCGCCCCCGTTCCCCCCCCTAGTGTTTCCCCCCCCCCCCCCCCCCCTTCCCGCTGTCCCACGGACCGCATCGCCTCGCTCCGCCAAACCGCCCGTCCCGATTTGCAGTGTCGGGCCGCCCCGCCTCTACGAGTTTCGCCGTGCTGCTCTGTCCCGAACCGCCCACTTTTGTTCCGCCTGCGCCGCCCCTCGCCAGCCATCATCCCTCCCACCCGCTCGCCGCCTCATCGCTACCCCTAGCCCTACTCCGTCTGAGCGCAGGATAACGCCCTACTAGGCCGTGCCGGGCCCGCCCCCGCCAACTCTACCTCCTGGCTCCGCCCTCTCGTCCCGCCCTGCTGCGCCCAAGCTCAGGATCGCCCGTCCACGCCCCACCTCGCACCAACTCTACTCTTTGGCTTTCCACTGCTCCACCCCCGCACTTCGTCGCGTTTCCCTCCGCCGCGATCCCGCCCCGTCAGCGATCGGCCGCGCTGGGCCCTCACCCAACCGGGGGAGGGTGGACTTACCGGCGGCGTGGCGCTGTTTTCACCGTGCGTTTTTACGAAATCGCCGCTTCGTTACGCACACGCGCTCGCTCCCAAAATGACGGCGCGCGGCAGCGGTGGCGATTTCCACGCGGGAAAAAGCGAATGCTTCTAATTTAGTGGCGTTGTATATAACAGCGACTGGTTGACCCACGTTTATGTTGTTTTGCTCGTTTCTTTGATTTTTGTGAAGCAACTACTGATTTTGAATTGTGCATTATGAAATACATGAACGCATTAATGCGAAATGTAACTAAAGACCTTAGTAGTTGACGCGTCCAAAATCACTAATAGGTCAATCAATTTTTAAAACAGTCATAATATATATATATATATATATATATATATATATATTAATATTATAACACGCCCACCTACTACCTTCCAGCCGGTGGCGATGAAGCGTGAAACTATGAATGCTCGTGAAGCGAGCTTTGAATTCTCAGGAAGCAGGATCTTTCGGGTATGAGAAAGGTCTGAACCCTTGACACAATGAATTATATAAAATTCTGGTAAAATGAGCATATATTCAGTAAAACAAATTACACAGTGGCGCAAATATACAATAAGTATGTACTTTACGTAGATGGTTACTGCAAAGAAAACAGAAACAAAAAGAACAGAAATAACACAACCATAAGAGAATGTATAGGCGTCACCTTGACTGCCTGAGTACTTCAATACGCACTATTTACAATACTTTTTTGCTTTGACCTCCTTCTCAATTATTTCGTGTACCTCATTTAACTGTGGTTAATCTAAAGTTTTCTCCGTGCACGGCCCTTTAAGTGATTCTCTACAATTATTCTATTATAGACTTCACAGAGGTCAGCCTTGAGCTGCGCATTTATTACAATGCTGTTAACTCTAGCACAAGAATAAACGTGACACACACGTTACTAAATCGTACCCTTTACAAAATTATAGCAACTGATTATCCCTGACATCATACAATGGACACAATACTTTTCAATAAGATTACTTTTACATTACATGAAAAATGATAATTTACTTTAGAAAAGTTGTACAAGGTATGGCATTCAAACGAATTTACTGGTGCGTACAGTGAATGAAATCAGAACTGCCGCTCATACGTTCGAAATATTTTCCCAGTAATTATTTGTAACTTTCACCTATTTTAGGACGCTACGCCTGGTGTTTAACGCTACACAGTTTCCCAACAAATTGCCGCATAGAAGTTGCCAGTTCTTTACCTCGACATTTCCTTCCCGCTCGCCGTCAGTTAACCTTGGAGTGTTCGGTCGCTCGCAGTCCTCGCCACGTCACTTGACTGGTTCGATGCCCCACGGTCACCACTTCTTTCGCTCGATCTCCGGATGCCGCCACACGTCCAAATTCCAAACCTTTCTCTCGTCCTCGGACTCGTACACACACTCGTACACACTCGTACACACACTCGTACATGGATTGGTCCAAGTCCTTCTCGCCTACGCTTGAGTGTTGGAGTCGTCCTTCTGCCGGCTGCCGCGTACCCGTTGCTCGCGCTTCCAGTTTTAAATAACTAACGTGCTTGAATTGACTACTTCTAGCACTCGGCCGACATACCACACTTTGATCGTGCGTGGTCGTGGCGTACAAAATTAAATACTGGATTTCGTTCAGAGTCCTTCTGCGCGAATTTACTTCGATGATGAAACTATTTCAAGTTCGAGCAGTCACAACGCTTACTTACTCGCGTAATGTTAGTGCAAATGCTGTACATGCACTTTGCTTTTGAATTCTATCACTTATTACCGCGTTTCTTAAATCAGCTTTACTAAAGCAAGTAAAATTATACTCCTGCACTAACCGATTACTACCGCTGAAGAATTTCGTTGAGTCGCCGTGGCTGTCGAAGTCGTAAAAGAGCTCTACCTAAGTGCGTCATGGTATTTATGCCACTCCGCCTGGGGAAAAATTTCTGGAGGGGTGAATTTTCTCCTCCTTCGCGCCCTCTCGAGAAAATATTATCCGCTAACTTTGGACATCGGAGTGCGAAAACCTGCGGGTAGATGTCGCCTTCTCGGACCATCGCTCCGCCGCGTACCCTATTTCTTAGTTCTCTGGTCCTTTCTAGTGGCTTATGGTGGCGTTACGGGATCGTATAACCCCGTGACGTCACAATATATATATATATATATATATATATATATATATATATATATATATATAGTGACGTACCTTGTAATCCGGGTGCGTTCCAATAAATTTAAGAGGTGCAGGTACTCATGATTCGTGAATGGGTCCCTGAGGATTCATGCAAAGCAAACATTGGAAAAACACAAGGGTTGATGGATATCAAACAACCAATTTATTGTCTCATAATGGGATTCGTACATTAATTCCGAAACTGTATTATAACCTGTTTTGGTACCAAAACTATAAACTGAGGCCTGTTCTCACAATACCTTTACCGCCCATTACCCGCTTTAGTTTTCTCGGGTGATAATCCGCAGGTAACGTCCATCGGCTACTTTCGGCTCGGCTTGACTTTCCTTCGGCCAGTCGGCCATTTTGGTGGGAGCAGGGAACGAAGACATCCAGCGGCAACGCTATGCGACGCCATCGTTGTTTCAACTTCGAGTATTGTAGTGTTTTCGAATTAGACAGATATTCACAAATCACCGAACACAAACGAATTGTTAACTGATCTCAGTTTCCCACAGTGGCACTGATGCACGACACAGTTCGTTGGTTCTTGCCCGTTGGTGTTATTACAGTACCTTGAAGTGCCTTTACGTTATTACAGTACGTTATTACAGTACAAGTGTTTTTCAACAATTTAAGGAAAAGTCTTGTTATGTTTTAAACTGAATAAGTAGGGAAAACTGAGTAAAGACATTGAAATGTATTACTTTCTTGGGTATTGTCGTACATGAACAGAAGAATATTAACTCCAGTGCCATAGGTCTTTACTCCAGAGAGAAAATAATTTTTTGAGCAATAGAAAACACCTAAAACGTTATTAATTTATTTATTACGAGTTTTTTATCGATCGAAATCAACGAAAAGATGATTTCCATTTTTTAAATAAATTTCGAATTATCTTTATTAATATGGACGCATTTCCTTATTAATAATATTCTATATTATTAAATAAATGTAATAACGAAGTAATAGAAAGTTCAGTGTCATAAAAAATCATAGTTTGCTGTTCTACAACATCAGTTCAATAAATAAAATAATGTAGTTTGCGTGCTTGCATAGATCAACTTGTAAACTTTTCTACATTTTCTAAGATAAAGTTAAAAGAACAAAAAACCAGGCAGACTTGTCTTCTGCTTCACAAGTGTTTCATTATTCCCATGTGCTACACACATCTGCCGTCGCTCTTTTGTTACCGGAGCAAAAACGCACTTGTTAGTTTACCACATTCCATCTCCTTCGTGACGGCATTCTTTACGAACGTAAGAACAGCGATTCGATTACCACAAGGCAAATGGAAGCATTGTTTTCCCCACGTAATGGGGAACCGTTGTCGGTACAAGGCAGCCATCTTGTATAGCCGCATTCTGCGCAGGCTTTTGTATGCGTTCTCGAGTTTTTGCCCACAACCGCCGTCACAGCCGAAGCCCAGCGTCTCACGCGTTGACGCTAAATAGAGATATTAGGGCCGTTTCATCCGTCAACGAAATTAATTAAAGTTTTGACACATTCAATTGACGACGGGTAGCAACAATACCGGGAAGACGCAGTTAATATCGTCTTCCTTCTCCCGCTATGCAATAACTCAGGGCGTAATTTTCGTGACGACAAAGGCGGCTCTCATTCGGTCTCTTGTTAGACTGGTTGTAATTACGAATCTCGCCGCAGGCGGCGCCACAGTCGTTCGGCTACAGCGTTGCCAAGCGACGCAGTCATCATCATTATCATTACGCTCCGCACCGCTTGCGCCGACTTGGACGCCCACATGCAGTTTACTTGCTAGGGGCGCTTTTTAGGTTAAATTGGGACGAGGACTAGCACGATTGCTGCTCCAGGCACCTTCATCGCTGGCTAATTCAATTATACGGATGATGCACTGTTGCCTTAAGTCGACAGCGCTTCGAGCAAAGAAAATTAAAACTAGAGGGCGATCTCCTTTTAAAACAAGCTTTGTCGGAGAGGAAAAATGTATTATCACAGAAGTTTTAAAGAAAGCAAACTCGATTTCTGCACATTTCTTGTAACTCTGATAATGGTGTGTGTTGAAATATTTTCTTTGTCCTCGCTAATAAGTTTCAGAATTAGGTTTCTGATCTGTTTATTCGCTAATTGTTCACATTTAAAAATTTTTTTGGTAATGACTTAAGAATGAACGGACAAAATATGGTCGAATAAATGTGTAATACATTGAAAGTATAAAAATCAAAACAGTATTGGTTTCGTAACTATACGGAAAAACGATAAAAATTTAGAATGGTATATGTTCATAACATTTTGTAATGCGATCTGGAAAGCAAAGTAGCCAATAAAATTTTAAGAAATATGTACTGTTGTATATTTTTCAATGAACCTTGATTCATCTTCTAGTGAGCATTTGAGTAGTGTTTATCATTTATAAATAATTGTTATGAATAATACGATGCAAGCCATATTTCATTTGTCTCCTGGTTTTTGTTTTGCTTTGAATTTTACTTCCAGACTTATTCCGTGATATTAGATTCGAAAGTAAAGAGAAGTCTGTTTTCCGAGAGAACAATAATTGATTTTATTTTGATTGACAAGAATTGATCTTCATTATGCAGAAGAGAAAATCTTCACGGTAGAATACTCGTAATGAGTCTCTTCACTGTCTCATTTCTCTGACGTTAATGAAGTTAGCGTTGTTCCTGAAGTACTCCCAACCTTGTCTCAGTTTGTTCTCGAAATTGTCAATCAGATATCGAGAACTTAATCAATATGTTCATTTCCACGTCTAACTTTTTTGTTTTCTATTTAGATTTTTGAATTTGAGTTTTAGCTAACTAAATAATTGCAGATGATAATGAGAAAATAAATGTTTATTTTGTGGTTTCAATGTCACCTGACTTATTCTCAATGACTGTATCTTCAATATAATCAGAGGAGGTCTTAGATACTACATACAGAATGTACTGCTTGTACAAAATAAGGATGTCCTGATTGAACTTTTACTAGAGTTTGACCTGCCTGGGCTCCTGCGGATCGTTGACCAACTACTTAGCTTCATTTCAGATATGGACTATTCATCTTGACTGATTACAAAATGGCGTAAGGGGATGGCGAGTTATATTATAGTAAATATTTGAATATAAATATTAAACTAAATAGTTTTATATAAATTCTTTGTATACATTTAATTACTATAAATAAAGGTACGTACTCAGTAAAACATATTTTAAAAACTGTTATAAACGGGGTTTTGCAAAATAACATTGACAACGACTATTAAGTCTACGTCTACATTCTCTGTCGTTCATTAATAACATTTAATATAAATGCAAATAATTACTGCATGTAATCGTCTTGAACTTAGTTATTTTATTAGTAAAATTAATAACTAAAGAAATATATTTAGAGTCGTTCTACAAACACGTTCCGAGATATAGCCTAGTTAGAAAACTTACTACCAATTTCAGATGACCCAATTAAAATTTACTTATATGGTCATAACATTAATACAATAAAACAGTTTTGATATGTAAATACTAAATAAACTTAAAGTATTAAAGTTCATTTAGTCACAATGGAAAGTTTTCTTCAGACATTAATGATTTGCAAGTGCAGCTGTAAGAAGGAATGATTTTGATCTTTTGTTTTGGGATCATACCCACTTAAGATCTTCAATCTAACGTTAGTGATTGCATTTACATGGAGTCTTTTACTGCAACATTAAAATTCATATGACATTTAGTCTGAGGGTTTTGGTGAGAACTAAATGACATATGACTCATATAACATTTGAATATCTGAATGTTTGTTAAGAGCCATCTAGCTACCCACAGGAACATTGAGGAACACACACACACACACACACACACACACACACATACTCATACTAAATATATTACTTATATGTAATTTATGGCTGGATTTAACCAACGTAATGAATTAATATTTATATTATTATAGCAAGTATATTTTACATATTGATATTTTACTTGAGACGAGCACAATATGTTTTTACATACTGCCATCGGAAATGTTACACCCATTTTCTGTATAAGATTCATGCACACTGTTTTGCTAATCCATTAAGAATCACTAGACATTCTCCCATAAATTATCTAAAATTGTAATTGTTAATAATGTTTCAAAATTTTGTCAAATCAAATCTGTGTCAGATAATCGTTAGAAATGAATAGGATCCTCTGTAAAATACACAAAATAAAATTTTCTCTATTTACATACTTTACATTTAATAAAATCAACCAATTTATTGATATGTCAATAACGCATCTTGTAATATTGTACTGCATATTCAATTTTAATGAATTACATACATATTGTAAATAAAGGCAATTAATTTTTTATTTAGAAAAATTTCATTTGTTATCAAGATTATAAAGTAATTAATAAAGTACTATATTGAATTATACAATTTAAAATTATAACTATAATATTTATTATTATTGAATGTATTGTTATAATATAATGTAACGTTTAAACAATGTCATTGATTGATAGTTTGTGTTCGTATATAGTATATATTCACGTGAGACGATTTACAAAGAAAATCTAAATACAACGAAATAATCTCAATTCTAATTATTGGCATTGGTCGTACACCAAGACCACTTAATAAAGAACAAGAAGAGAATCGTTGTCTGTAACCAAATTTCAGTCAACATTGCGTTCCTTTGATTTAAGTCTAGATTCCAGAGTGATGTCAGATATTCTAACACATCTCTGAGAATACATGTTGTATACCAAGGAGTAGAGAAATGATGAATAAATGTCTGGAGTTTAAAAAAATCTGCCTTGGAAATACTTTCAAAGATCGTAGTTCCACTACTACGTAATATATTTGTCATTCGTCGATAAACTGAAATACCGTGAATTATGTTATCGCTAAAGGAGATTTGTGCTAAAGAGACTCCATATATGTTATTGTGACTGAAAATAGATTGAATGTGAATGACATTATTCATTGTAATATACAAGAAATGTGAATTGATATTTATGCTAGTTTTCTCACTTCAGTCCTGTCAATTGGAAACATAATTCAATTTTTTTACCTAAATACAATATTTACTTTAACGGTCAATTCAAGAATAGTTGTTCATTGGAAAGTTGATCATGCTGATAATGACAACGTTTATAAATATCATAACATCAAATAGAGTAATATCTGATATTTGTTATCTAAAGGACTCCTCTGAAAGAATCAAATTTTCTGTTTTCATCATCTTTCAAATAAGAATGTAACTGGTTTGTTTGAGATTCCAAAGATCTTAACAGATTTTAAGTCTCACACTGTGCCAGCACATAAAACAAGGTCATTCATATCTTCCACTTGGTTTATAATATGCTAATTTGCTGAGTATTTGGTGTTCTAATGACTGTTTTTCGTAATCTACACACTCAATGTTTTTATCTGTCAGGTATCTTCTCTATTCTTGTAGATGATCTTATTGTCCAGGACGCCGTCAGTGCCAAAGGTTGACGTTTGACCATTTTATCGTATTCTCAGGCTGTAAAAATGGCTGACTTCCTATTCTTGTGCTCTTCTATTGTCAAATCCATGACGTACTACAGATTTCCTTGCCTTCGTTTTCTTTTCGAAAGGATCACTCAAAGATACTTTGATATTCTGTCAGTGCCATTCTGCAGCATACCATTGTTGTTTGATTCTACATTGACCACTTGTCTCAACTATTATTATCTGTCTGTCTCTGTTTAGTACTTATAAACAGTATATCGAACACGTCTCCAAAAATTCATTTCATAGCATTCAACCGAGAGTTTATTGCATCACTTTAATTCTACTCTGATTCACAAATACAGTTTCCACCATTGTCTTCTATATTATTCTAGTTTTCTTGAATGTTTGTTTTATAAAAGATATGAAGTCTGTTTACATCATTTCCCTAGCTTATTTTAATAAAGTCACTATTAGTCCTGTCTAATAATCACTCCATATATTTAAATTCCTTCTACTGAAATATACCATTTGTTTCAGATCATATCGACTTCATAACTATGTCTTGACTTTACATTATTTATTTTTGAGTTCCATTTTTATGTTTTACACTTGGATTAAATGTTACAGATACAAAAACATTATTTTCTACCCATTTTTCAAGATACATGACCTAAAAGTGGAAATGTAAGGAATTAAAAGGTTTTGCAGCTGTTCTGAAGTTCTAAACGATATCCACCATATTTTAGGTTATTTGATTATAACACCAAACTCTTCAACATTTGTTTACCAGTCTGAAGGATCTATTGGGTGTCTCCTAAAATAATGTAGTAAGTATTTAAACGTTGCCAGGTAAAGAACTTTGCTTGATGAATACATATATAAATAAAAGATTCATTCATTCACACATTACCACTAGTTCATTATGAGAGAGAAATGAATATTTAGGATGAAGAGAGTAATGACTTGAGTCTTTTATTTTAATCCAGTGTTGGATGGTTTGTAAAATAGTTTTGAGCATACTCTGAAATGAATGATTGAGAGAATGACAATGGACTTGTTTATTAATCACATCATTCAACAATGTAGCCTTGAATGTTATAAATGCGTTGATAAACATATTTACTCTAACCAATAATCAACATTTATATATAAACATAATGGCCTTAAAACCAAGAATTATTTTTCAACTCACTACCATCCATTCAAATTATCTGCGTGACGTATGTTAACAAACATTACATATTACACTCGTATACTACGTATATACAGAGAGTAATATACGTAGTATAGAGATTTATATAATGTCAGAAAACTGCATTTTCATGAAAATCACGTTAGTCATAGGATGAAAAACTGAATCAAAATTAAATTAAGAAAAAGTCCTGAACATCGTGGTGTAGCCATAATTCCAGTTTTGTGGATCCAGATGCCAAACAATTAGCTAAAATGTCTGTTCTGTCTGATACACCTAGTGCCTAAAACCATGCATGGGATTTTTTCCAAATTGAAGAAACTCTCTGTCGTTTCATCATTGTATATGATTTTGAAAAATATTCATTACCTTAAATTATTTAGCCTTCCGACATTTTAAATTTTTTCAAATCATTCAAATTGTTTCTGTAAATTTTGTAAGACTGTCATCAGTAAAACATACGATAAAGTAGGAATATGTCCACTTTCACTACACCTGAACTTTGAAAATCATAAATTTAACATTTTATATGTCTACTATACCATAAATTAAAGATAGATTTTTTGCTTCCAAATTGAATGTGTTATTATAATTAGATCTTTAATAAGGTAATGCAATTTTTAAAACAAGATTTGTACAATACATGTAATATTTGCAATTTTAAAACTATATAACAAGATTTTCAAAACGGCTCCAAATTTTTCAAATTTTTGGTTGTAATGCCAAATGGCATATCCGATGACATAAATGAGATATTGCTTCATTCTATTGTTTTTAAAATTACATAATAAATGAAATTCTTGAAATAATTTCACGCTGTTAAGGAGTACGAATAGATTTGTATAGATTACGAATCAGAGTAGAAGTATCAAATGTACTTTAGATAGTTTTCAAAACTCAATAGATTCAGAAAAGATTTATTTTGAAACTGAAAGAGAAAAGCCAAAATGTATTTTGTGTATGATAGATGTCAGCTGGCAGAGAATTATAAGAACTTGTGTGGAGCTGGCAAGAACTAAAACTAGTCCACATAGGAAATTATAACATTTGCATGAGAAAGTCTGTCCCATCTGTAGCACCCTAGTTCTTGGTATTTGGTAAAGGAAGTGTGTTACTTTACCTTTAAAAGCAGAAAATTTGAATAGAAATCTGACAAAAGGAGACACAACAATAAAGCATCAAAGGACGTACACTGTATTAGATTGAAGGAAATGAACAATGTAAAACTAAAATATCATGAACAGAAAATATGAGTGAATGATCTGGTAAACGATCAGTAATCGAAAGTACATCACCCTTCCAGTTTCAGAATGACTTCAGAAAGAAAAGGAACGTTTAGAATTCCGAGATCACATTAGGGAATCATTTTCATTGCCTGCTGGCAAAATCCACTGATATCAGCCGATCGAACACGGTTCCTCTATTGTAGCCACGCACCTAAGTTGATTGCGCTACTCAACACAGTCGTACGCGTTACTCTGAACTTACCAATTAAGAATCTTGGCTGACTTTGTCTCAACCCATTGCTTTCCGCACTTGCAATTTAAAATATTAAATAAATTACTCTAAGAGACAATAAGTAGCAAAGAAATCTACGCGGCACCTGCAAATAGTTAATTTAATGAGAATGTTTCTAGTTCATACTATGGACTTTATACTTGGTCTAGCCTGATGGCTTCTAACCCTTATCGCCTCTAACAAGGTGAGATTATTAGACGATAACGTTACTAGCAGACGTTTCGACATCATTCATTATCTAGAATTCATTTGCTGTGCGTTCATTAACGGCAGCATTTATTGATCAAGAAAATCATATCATTACGCAGCATATCTTTGTTCATCTACTCACATTTATATAAAATAAACTTCCATTTCTCGTGTTATTGGTAATGTTTTCTTAATATATAACAAATGTTACACTATACATCTATCTGTTTTTGAAAACTCAAACGACAATAATCGTAAATGGCACCTTAAATTATTGAAAGGAAAAGTATTAATTAAAATCTCACACATTGTCAAAATAAAAGTTGTAATGAACAGGCCAGGACGTAAACTCGAGTCTTCCAATTTTCAAACAAGCACCTGAACTACATGACGTCACCCCTGCAGTCACTTATACAATGTTTTACATAGAAGGAAGATTGAGTGATAATGGTTGATTTTATAATATATAGGGATGTTATTTTGCAATGAAATAGAAACAGGTGCACATTTGCAAAATCGGTTTTGAAATGCTTTAAGGTAAGAAAAGAAAACGGTTTCATTAAAGCATTTCAAACTATCTTTAAATTGTAAATATTACGGCACTTTGCAATAAAATGCCATCATTTGCAAGAAAGCCATGATTGTTATAAGAACGAATTATGGATAACAAATTTCATTTGAAAGAAATTGTTTTCAATTTGTGAATAGGAAGACGCCTAAAATGTTCAAACTTTAAAATTTTCGAAAATTCAGAGTTAACTATGAAATTAACCATGTCAATTTCAAGTGTATTTACCTATTCTACCAAAAATTGGAGCTGTTTTGAGAAAATTGAAAACAAAGAAAGGTTTGCAAAGTACCCCAAATTTCAAAGATTTTCAAAATTTGCTTCAACTACAGTCAGAAAATCGGGTTTTCAATTTGAAAGATCATGTGTGGTTTAGCGATAGTAACTACAGATTGATTTGACGTGTTTGATAAAACTACTTGACTCAAAATGTGTATTACTGTTTGATCAAGAAATCGATTTTCCGTTGTATTACATAATTTTCTATATTTACGTATACAACGAATATTTTGCATATAGGTCGTCACATGAATATACACGAACACGATATTCGTGCGTAGCGAGAAAGCAAACGAGGAAGTAAGTTTTGTTTCAGTTGAGAATGAATTATGTCCAAAATCCATCTGTTCGTATTACAGTTCCAGCAGAGATACAAAATAAAAATTGAGAATTTCTCTGTATTACTGATTGTTATTTGCTGTGAGTTTATTTTTATACAAATGATTCATATTGAAAATATGAAATGTATTTATCTAATCAAGAAAAAACGAGTAATCGTCACAATCTGCATCGATACAAAAAGCTACAACTTTATCAATTACTTAAAGGTCCAATCCTCCTCATATTGACTTTTACGTAAATGATGATAGCGGTGATAAATATCAAATGCGGGGAATACACGATTTAAGAACCTGAACTGTAAAACGCAGTTTTCGGAAACTAGTGGTCAGAGCAACTGGTCGTAAATCGAACGATGCGGGTTTGATTCTGTCCGAAGGAATTACATCTTTAGTACTAACACGGACATTGTGTCACAAATGATACTACTAACGAACTGGGATAAACATTTCATACTTCATTTCCATAAAAGACAGTTGCACAAATTATGAAATGCAAACATGTCAAAACGTCTACTATCTAATTCCAAGTGAGGTTGATTGTAATTCATTTAATTGATTATAAGAATGGTCGTTTGTATAACATTTGTATGCTGGATCAAAACTAATTATACATTATATAGATGTGTTCAGCAAAGATTCAGGCAATAAATAAATATACGTATTTCTTTCCATAAACATTTTATCTTTAATTCAGACGTAGGTAAACAGAACGCGGAACAGAAGAAAGGCATCGCCCAGAACTCGATCCTCAATACCTGATTTAAAACCCGTGTCAAATGATTTGCTATAGAGAGATATTGGCCTTTCAGTAATCTGCAAATTTAATGTATCTACGAATACAAATATTTGTTCTGTAATTTTCCATTTTCTCTGAGAGAAGATTAAGACGTAATAGAAATCATATTCTCAACATATCTGCCTGGCAGTACAATTTATGAAAAATATTAAAAATTGATGTTTTACCAATACATGATAATATATTTATTTATCGAACTCGTTATCATATTTATGAATTTTATAATAAATTTAATATTTAGATTTAAAGAACGACTTTATCCAAGATATTTGAGATCCAAATTGCACCTGTTTTTTCCATTGAGACTAAATGAGAGTGATTTGTGCATTGGACTACCTACATACATGAAGGAATAATCATTGGATATAACTAACACTAAAATCTCATTTTCTTGTGAAAATTGGACTGATTAAATGCTCACCACTAGTCTCAGCTCACTGCACTAAAGATGTTTCGCATCAAAATGATTATTTTAAAAATGAGATAATAATAAAAATATTACTTTTCATATGACTATGTCAAATGTACTCTTTATTATGTTTTGGAGTCTATAACATTTGAAATGGCTCCACCCCACTAAGATTTAATTAAAATTTGAGAAGACTATAAAGAAATAAATATCAATTGTTAACAATTATGATGTGTCTACAGCATTTCTATCACAGCACAAACACAAATGGTAATTTTAATGAGTCTGCAAGAACTTCAAGGAACTTTATTAAACGTAAAAAGATATTCCTTCTCTACCATTAAAAGAATGGCAAATTACTCATTGTAAAATTTATAATAACTCAGACTAAGACTGATTATCTCTGAACTGTTAACATGTAAATTATTAGTGATTATACAACTTATACAGACTTTCATATTATTTCATCGATTATATAAAATAAGGATAATGATATTGCAATTGAGAGACTGTTATTTAACATCCCTTCCAAATTCTGCTCATCATTGTTTAAATTACAGATACCAGCACACAATCTTATATAATCACATTATCGTTACAAAATCAAGTTGTTCCTCCTGTAAGAATTTTGAAATGTCTCTCTGTGATGATAGGATTAATGTGTTCCAGGCATCAGGTAAAAAATACATTCATATGATTTGATTCATGTCCATTCCTCTATCTACTGCGTTTATTCCACTGAGCTAACACAAAGGTGTTCTTACCGCACTGATGAGGGGTGTTGTAGAAATGAATTCATCTTGAAATGTATTATTCTTATGATACAACATTTCATCGAACAGCAAAACTCACATTCTTGATAAGACTGTGGAACTACCAGCGCGATACTATTCTATAGTTGATCTAGTTAGAAATATTTCGATTCAAATGTCTTTGGTCATATAGCTTCATCCTGTGAACTGCCATCTTGCCCTCCCATATCTTCACAGACTTACATTATGATAAGACTGAACTGTAACTCTGTCAGGAACACCAGTCTGAAATACAGAACTTGTATTGGCAAAGTAACTATGGATTTGAACCAATTAACACAAATCTAAGAGAATTTGACAAATTTGTACTGTTATCTAAGAAAACTTGTAATCAAATTTGAAATGATATAATGCTAATATTTAATTATTCAAATATTGATTGATTGCTTCAAAGAAATATAATGCTTATAATGTAAATAAATAAGTAGTTAAAATACAACAGCACATACTTCTTCTAATACTGCTCCGCAATATTATACTATTACATGAATTGGGAAAAGAGTTTCAAATCTAGTAAGACTTATTTCACCTTAGGCTTTGAAAGCACTTTTCAATTCTTCAAAATATATAGAGTTCCTCGAAAATAGACGATATACTCTCGGCTGATAGTATGAACGAGGCTTCTGGTCACGCACTGATGACAAACCTAGCCCTTTACGGCCCCAAGTCTTTCAAAAATTACACTACAAAATATTGACATTAATACTGAAATCACACCATAATAGAAGAAAATATCACTCTGATCTGAACCACGTTAGCAAGTTGACATGTACCTAAGGACGTTAACCATTCACAAAGGGTTTCTGTCTGTTGCCACTTATAAGTAAAGAATATAATAAACCTATGCTAAATAGAACATAACTGTTTCAATATACTTTTTCTGCTTCAGGTCAATCTTTAAGTTTGAATATACTGTGATATATAATATAATATAAATGTATATATAGGAATATTAAAGATATTAATATAATATAATTATTTTAATAGAATGCGAACTTTTCATAGAAAGTACAATATTTTTTATCATACTTCAGTACCACATTGTCATAATAAAACTGAAAAGGACTGCAATTGTCTGAGAAGATCTAGCATCTAGAAGTAGACAGTTTTAAAGAATACTAGTGATAAATGAAGGCGTACTTTCTCACCTGTATTTCACTTGGAAACTATACAAAAATAAGCTCTGAAAAAATTGTACATGATCTTATTTAGTGACCATCTTAAGGAAAGTTCTACTGGAGGAAAATCAAATTTCAATATTTTATTTAGGAATACTACGAAAAATCAGTTTTAACTGAATAGACCTGCAATATCTTCTTAAATGCACTTACCATCCAACCATAAATGGCTAAAAATTATATTTCATTTATTTGAACACTGAAATGTCCCAGGCTTCATGCAGCACTTCCCAATTGAATATCGGTTTCAAATTCATATACAATATCATGATCGTCAGAGTTACTTATGAAAATCACAACGGTTTAGCCAAGAAGGCTGTTCAGGGACGTGACGACATTTTACCGTCACGATTTTCACACAACCACCCACAAACATGGACTTGCCACACTAATGACTTGGAGGATTTTTTCAACGGCAAGTGATTTATCCATTTTCTGTCACAAGGGCCACATGTTTTCAGTGACAATTGCTGTTTTTTTCAAAGTGTAGCATTACAATCTTCTACTCCTAAGAAGAAAAAGAATAATATATGAGAAAATTCTAGATTATGCGTTCACGAATTGTATATTACTGCAGCAATTCTTCCAATCAAAACATTTATACAATTTTTTATAATCTCATTTGTAGAATTAGTTATACCGAGTAGAAGAGAAGAGTTCATGAGAAATTTGAAACATTATAATTGTATGTTGAAAAATCCTAGAGATATTAATAAACAGACATTTACTATAGTATTTGTGGTTGTCGGTATAGTGGACTGAAATGAAGAGTGTGGTAAAGAAAGAGTTCTTTCGAGTTCATACATGAGCATAATACATACCTCCAGAAATATTGAATACTATTGATCTAACTGAATTAACCACAGAATAATTTTGGAAAGAATACATTGATTTAGAAGTCAGTACGAATTTTTGCGGTACCATGTACACAGGTCCTTCTACAACGAGTCTAAAGTAAATACATGTCTGCAGAGTCTTTGAAATATTTTTGAGTCAGACTTAAAAGCTGAATTCTCCTTCAAAACCTCAAATACTGTTTACTTGATATCATTGTTTCTGTAGTGTGCTGCGCATTCGAGAATGTAAATATAGTGAATATTTATGAAGTTCAACTCACATAGTCCAATTATTTTCCGTCACTGTTCCCAGTTTAAAAACTATGGAAATATTAAATGAGAACATTATTAAACTAGGTACTAGTTTAATAAATATGTTTATTTATCAACGAATAGAGAAAGTGTGAATAAATATACACAGCAATGAATATATTGCATTGTAGGAAACTTCATGAGAGATGAATATGTTATAACATAATCGAATTGTATCTGTATATGAAAATTTACTTTGATTAAATAAACTCTGTTTATAATACTATTTCATCTAGGGAAATAAAGTCCTTAGTTTTATTAGGCAACGATTATTGAAATCTGATTTTGGGCATGGAAACTTTCTTGACAATTGAAGGTTGTTTTGTATATATTTAATGTCTTTAACTACTTAGTCATAACGACCACTGTGACCTTTTGCGTTTGGGGTTTTCAGGAGAATACGGCGACATCACGAACACACATCTATGTCCGATGGAACTCGTACCTTCGAACCCAGGTGCCACGGCCTGTCGTCCATTTCCTCTTCCTAGTAAACCTTGACATCATATGTCCAGACATCAAATACATCGAAGATACTGCCACCTCCATCATTTGAATTACGTTTTCCGTGTTCCGGCCACGTGGGGATATGGAATGAAACCTCTGACTAGGTAGTAAAGTTGACTCGAGAATAGAGACATCTTTATGAATATCTACTCATTACCAAGATTCATCCATCGTTGCATTTGAGGTAAGCAGAGTAGCAGAACTTTTCAAACTCTACAAGATCATAAGACCTTGTCGGCAACCTGGCTCTAAGCCTGAGGCAAGAATTGTTATTCACTGATCGGCACGCTACTCTGCACGGACATCTCGTGCAGTTACCACCATCCCCAGAAATAAAGAACAGACTCACTGAAAGCATGCCTCAGCACTAAGGATAAATGAAAGAGCTGGAAGAAGGCATAGCTTGTCGGATTATAGAGGAGCGGCTACTGTCCTCTGCAAACTGTTTAACTTTCTAGCTGTTGATTATAACTAATATTGCGTGAAGGGATGATTTACTATACTTTGCACCACTTATGTTTTGATGTAACACTGTCTTGTCATTTATCACTTAAATTAATATTTTACTGTTTTTACTTTAATCTTGTAATTAATAAAAATATTTAACTGACTTTTACTAATTTTAGAAAATTTATAATAACATTAACTATGTAATTGATAAATATTTATACACATGTTCTTTTTTATATTATTAAATAGTTGTACAAAGTCTTACTGTGAAAATACAGACTGCAGTTTAGTTTTCAATGAGAACTGTGATTCACAATAATCTCTTGTGTTTCCAAAGGACTAAACCAAATGTATTTTCAGGTTGATATGTATCTGGCACAATTTTATGAACACAAATCTGTCATGCGTATATCTATACTACAAAATTATTTAACACCACATAAACAGACGGTGTGTTTCTGTGAATAAAAACTGTTTCATTTCAACATTGATAACCAGTCAAGCTCTGACAAGAATTTAGAGCTTCAATCGAAACTAAACACCCAGAAACTGTTTCTGGGGTCATACAACCCAACATAAATTGAAAGATAATACATCTGAAACACTGTGTTCCATTTAAATATTTAATTAAATCATCCTGGAATTGAAATTTTTAACTAAATACTCAATCTCTTTAAAGTTTATTCAACAAGTTTGCTTCTTCTAACAGCTCGTTTTAAGAAAATTACATTGATTCACATTTGCTTTAACTATTCTTTTACTGATGGTTATTCAAAATATTTGAAAATATTTAATCAGGTAGATTTCAATTAAAGAATTGTAATTTGTTGTTTATATTACATAGCTATTTATTAAAGATATCAATTATTATACTTGCTATTATATGTAATGTGATATGTTGAAATAATTAATTATATATGTTTATTTGTACATATCAGATTTGAAATTATTGCTCAAGCACACTAAATAAATAAATAAATAAAATATCAAAGGGATAGATAATCTTCCTCAGCAGTAATAGAAAATAGCAACTTTGAAAAAATATAAGGAAGAATACAATTATATTTTCTGAAATATTTCAATGAGGTTCCTGTCCCTTTCACTGATTATCACTATAAATTGCATCAATTTTATAAATAGTCTAAAATTTTAAAAATAGCAATTTGCAATGATAATCTACTTAGGACACCGGCAGTGATTTTTAATTGATTAACGAAATCACTGTTTGCATCACCTGCTCATATAGAAAAATGGCGATTACATTTTCATAATGCGTAATAAATGTGTGTATTGCTTGCATTTCCTTAATAAAGGCGTAATAATGTCAAAATACAAGTTTTTAAATACGTGACATGAATTTCAATTTGCTTGATAGGAAATGTGTATATTATGTAAATGCATTATATTGTGTTTCCCGAAAATTATTATGTAATAGTTAGTGTTCCTTGCTCTAGAACCATTAGCATTTTAAAATAGTTTGTAAGAAACAAACTTTCAATACTATTAATTTAATCTGCACAAATTTCTCACAATATTAGATACCATAAATTAGACTTCATTTTCATGGTAAAGAACTCGATAAAATGCACAGCCCTTCCGTGACCGCTGCCCCTTGGTTCGTCAGCGTCCACGGGGTTCAGGCCAACGTCCAGTGCAATTGGCGAGTGATCCTCGCGCCCGCGCACAATCCGTTTCGTTTCTGCCCTCCTGTTACCTCCTCTTACTTCCTCTCACCTCCTCTCCTGTACCCCTGCTCCGTTAGCGAGGCAGCGTCACTGACCTGAGAAATTGCTCCGCCCCTTTGAGATAACTAGGAGGAAAATCTTCGAGGGAGGAAGGGGACGTGTCTGAAACTTGGAGCAAAAGCCAATGATAAGAGCGGATACGCTCGACGCCAGGATTGGTCAAGTGTCCATCGATGGTTGTCCAAGCTGTGGAAAAGCCAGATTTGGCCGCACAAGGCATCGCCCATATTCTGTGAGAGTGGGTATACAAGTTTGGAAATAGTATGTGAACGAACGCACGCCTCATCTGCAGTAATTTTGTTGATGCAATAAGATAATCTACTGAGTTAAAATGATTAATTATATTGTTATAAAGGTATCTTGCTGAAACAAATAGAATAACAGAAAATGAAGATCGTTTTTGATAATGCTATCTATACCCAACAAAGATATTTGTGTGTCATAATAATGACACACTCCAGAAATATAATTTCTTGCTCTTTCGTTGCTACTGAAGTTACCTCCCTCATAAGTAGTGTGTGACGTGTGTGTCAAACGTAATAAATGGTACGGGCTTTTTACATGATTTTACGGAAATAGACTTCAAGGCAACTCAAAAACCGACTGCGATGGAACACCGCCACCTCTCCGGATATGAATGCACTACACTTCCGGGATTAATGACCTCAGTAGTTCACGCGCCCGGAATGAATATTCACTCATCCCTCAGAAGGCTGTGCAAGGTCCATTGAAATGCTGTTCCGCCGCTCGCGACGGCGGCGCGGCGTCGTGTAGCCTCTTCAACTAGAGCAGCCCAAAGCCCGCAATTGAACATCCCCCTCACGAATAGCCCCACCAGGAAAACAGCAGATAAGGGGAAAATTATAATTGGAGACAAAAGGAAGATTTTAGATCACATCAATTCTGGTTTTGGTTCGCTTCCTATACTCACTATTTCGCACAGTTGGAACCCTGCTGACAGCTGGATACGATCCGATGCTCTGCCACGCCCTAAGCAAACTCACACCAGTACAATGTCTATTATTTCCACTTTGAGAGAATGGATTTGTTAACGTAAGGAATGTTTAATTCATTAAAAATTAAACAAAATTATCAATACTTTATACCATACATTATGTACACTTAAAGATATTTATGATGTGATAGAATAATGATTCACTCCAGAAAGATATAAGTTACTATACAATGGTTTGCTTTTGTAGTACATCGTAAATTGTATGTTTCTAGGACAATTAATAACTATCGAATGAAATGTAGAAATAGATACGAAATTCGGAAATAGCATACTAATGTTTATTCAGACTACTGATGTGGATATACAGAATGCAATTCAGTGTATAATCTTTGAGAATAAATAGTTCAAATTTTTAAACGAAATATTTGCATCCTTACAGAATAGTTATACATATAAATTTACAGTTAAATTTTAATACTACTGTAAGTTTGCAGTATTGACAAAGAGTTCCCTAACGGCCATATACTTTATGTCACATACACACATCTAATGTATTTACTATTTGTTAAACTGCTTCTTCAAAACTTCTTACTCTACGAAAAGTAAAGTTCAAGTTTTTTAATCAAAAACCTTCTACCATCAACATTACGAAATCTTCAAAAAATAGAAATTTAGCAAGCATTTTTGATATTCTATTACTCTACCATTCTCAAAATAGCCTTCCAATGCGCATGCCCGATCGTGGCCTCTCCCTCCAAAGCTCCTAATATTTCCCCGCCTGCCTGCGCTCTTTGTCACAACATAGCTCTCCCTCTGCCTTTCTCTCGTGGGTCGCGGTAATTCAACACTGCGAGTTGGGTGATAATAAATTGATGAGTGAGAAGGATCAGATGAAATGCAGCTTTCGTGTTTCTACAGTGGGGGTTGTCCAAACGCTCAACAGAAAATTAGCCGTGTCTTGGAGAGTTTCGGTCTCCAGTCTCTGTTTCACCGTGGCTAGTGAGCATTGACAGTGTGCTTTATACAATAGCTGCTGTTATTCACAAAAATCCAATTATTACAAATAATTCTAAGTATATCCACTGAAAAACGATAGGTCATTGATCAAATAATTACTCTCCTCTCCGTCTTCCACCGTACCATCCGATTTATAAAAGGGCGCGAGGCAGCAGAAACTATTGGTGCATCCTTAAAAGAAAAGGAAATGTTTTGCAGAGGAGCGTTTGCACAATACAGTGCTGAACAATGGAAGAAATCCTGCGTGCATGTGTAGGGAATAGAGGCGACATAATAATTCCGATAATGTAATTCAGACATCTATGAATCCGTCATTTCTGTGGACACTCCTGGGAGTGCGAGTTCCTCTTTTGACGAAGAGCAGTGATGAGTGGCGGTCAGCGCGATCGCTGCGTCTCGCAGTCGCCTCTCCTTCTCGCCTACGCGCTTCCTTGTCGCCGAGAGGGGAAATCTCAGATGCCGCAGGGTGGGAGCAGCCTCCGAGACTTTACCAAAGGTATGTCCGCCGTGATGGTTTTTTGCGAGCGGTTCAGCTATAATTAGACATTTTTAATGGCAATAAACTTTTCAACGATTGAACAGTATTAACTTGATTTAGGTTTTGTGGCGCAATTTGAAATGAAATTTCTGGCGAGAAGATAGTTACTCTGCCTTCCATCACCTGCAGTGCGGCGAACCAATTACCAAACACTTTAACCCTTCTCCCTTTCTACTAACCTTTCTACTAACTTTCTATTCTTTATTGTCACATTTTCATAAAAACTACCGTCGGGAATCATGGTGAGGTTTTGAGAGTCCGCCTCCCCACCACGAAAAACGATTGCCACAGTTTCGATGTCAAGGACTCCGCTCAAGAAGGCGCAAGAGGAATACAAAGAGTTTCGAACTTATTTTGCAATCCTCACACGAAGTATCTTTACGTAATATTCATTGAATTGATGAATGACGTCTCTCTGGATATGTTCGTAATGCACACCAGCTTGTTTAAAAAAAATTCGAAATCAATAATACAACGGTCTGTTTGCTATCACTATCTGACTCACTTTACTTTCTGTATATTCATCAGCGGTGCAAGGAGGATTCTTCATTGGGAGGTTGGGGCTATAAGTACAATTTGAAGCCTACATGTTTCTCATAAATAAAATTTCAATTATACGGAATTTAAAATTTATTTTTATTTGTTGATTTATAGTTATTCATTGAGATACAATGAGTTTATTTTTTATAGAAAATTATCAAAACTTATTTTTGTCAATATTTTACTTTAGCTTCGCAACCTGTGGCTGGAGCGAACCGACGTAGCGTCTCGGTCTGAGTCGCGGGTTCGAGCCCTGCCGGAGCATGGTTGTTTGTTCCTTCTTTCATGTATATGTGTTGTCGCGGAAGGCTTCTGACCACAGCCCGCAAGAGTGTAGAGTGTAGAAAGTTTATACATGTCCTCATGAGCGACGTAGTGGGTACGGCGCGGATGTCGAAATAGTCATCCCTGAAGCTGAAAAACGCCCCCGGAAGGAAAATAAATACTCCATTGACTACTGGAGAGTTGCAGGTTCATAACCTCACCTCCTTGGGCACGCCTATGTAGTAAATAATTTGTCATTTAAGCGAATGTACATCCTTTTTATTTATATTTAATACTATCCGTTTACTCCACAAAATTGAATTTTCTAAGAACAAACTAAGGAGCATGTCCATTAAATTTGAAATCAATGAAAATCGACTTTGAACAATTTTGGATTGGTTGATTAGTGATTTCGGTCGCGTCAACTACTAAGGTCATTAGTCCTGTAAGTGTAGTGAGTGTTTTTGCTCTGGAAGTGTTGGCGATCTTCCCCCACTGGATGGAAAGATCCAGCGCCGACCTACCGTCGGCTAGCGGGGGTTTTCCCCGACCAGTTATCTCCCACCTGCGGGGCACCGCCCCAGTTGGAACTAGTTCTGATCTTCCGAACGGTCGCCTGGCATTTGTGGTAATGTAGGGCAAGTAAGGGTTAGGATACGACAATGGACGGAACAGGAAAAATCGCGCACGATCCAAGTTCCGATATTCGCCTGTTGTTGATCGGAGAAGCCACGAAAAACTACCGATCAGAGCAGCCAGCCGCTCGAATTCTACTCCAGACAGCGACAAAACTAGCTATCAGTGCAGTGTCGAAAATCCTACCACCGTCGGGACTCCCCGGTCAGAGGCACTGCAGCGAGGTCAGGTGATGCCCTGAGCCCCGGTTTGAACAATTTTAGAGACTATGGAATATCGAATAGAAAAACTTATGATTACGTTGGAGGGAAAGATATTGGTTTCCGTGAGAAATTCTCGGGGCATTTACCTGAGGAGTCACTGGAAGGGGCAAGTCCCATTAGAGGAAGTCCGTGCCGGCCGTGCTGCTAGCGCGGGCGCCGAGGCCTTCAGCGGGCGGAGGAGCTTCCGAGCGGCCGGGCGGGCAGCCAAGGCGGTATTCAGGACGCGTCGAGTCGGATTGACACACGGTCAGACCGACAACGAGAAGAGGATAACACTTGTGTAACCAATCGAACCAGTCAAGGCCTAGTATATGACGAGTGGGCAAGGAGTCAAAGAAAATGTTGATTGTGCTGAAGAACGACATTGGGTTATGATATACTTTTAGCAATAAAGTACAAGTTTGGGCAATAGTAAAAAAATCTGCTGTTTCATATACATTTTTTTAATCGTTTTAGTTAGTAGATTAACCGAACGGAACGGATTAACGGAAACTGCTACGTTCCGGTAAATCTGACCTTTTGTTATATCATGACTGATTGATCGCTATTGATCTTGCAAACATTCGCTGGCCATATTTATGTACACTCGTTTTTGTATCATGGGATTGTGAAATTACTTTAAAAGTAAAGTACAGTAGTATCTCGGTATCCCTAATTTGAAGAAAAAGTATTTTGTTATCGTACTTGAACATTTGGAAGTTCCAGTTCCAAAGACCAATACAACAGGCCTTCGAACCAGAGGACACTAAGAGCTTGCGCGTGGTTTCCATGACGTGCGATGCGTCGTTGTTCATTTCCATTATACAGGTGGTTGACACAAAAAGAGAGTCTCGATCTCAGTCATTCAGTTTTGCCTTTTGACTTACTTGGATGTGCGCAGGTCATTAAATTTAAATATTTGTTTTTCTTTATTGGAAATAAGAGCCCTACTCCTTTAAATAATTTACTGTTTAAACACGGAACCTTCATATCATGACATATGTCAGCAATGGTTTTATTAAGGATTGAATATCAATTGAAAGGATCAATGTAAAAACTCAAATGTATCACCAGTAGTAAAATACGAAATTCGTACTTATTTTATATTTAAAATGAAACAAAGAAGAATCGCGTGCTAAGGAGTATGTTGCTGACAAATTATTGCTGACAAACTATTATTTTAGCTGTTCGCAATATTAATGAATACTATGAATGTAATTCATGAATCAGGCTCACTCAACACAATTTAATTTTAGAACTAATAATAAATTTGATTATATGGAGAAGCTACCAAACAGTGTCTGATATTCTGTTTAAAAGTAATTATATTTTACTCATACGCTAGTGCCATGACGTATGCTGTAGGGTTGTGCTCTTAACAGCTAAACTGTTATTTCTTAATCGTAAACGTTTCGTAACTGTTACGCGAAATAACAGTTATTTCGTTTATCCTGTTATTGGCAGTTATCGGTTGAAATGCATAGAACTGCAACCTACTGGGCCTAATCCAAACTACTACAAGCTTTTGTCGCAACCATTTTGTACGATAACAGCTTCACTGCAGCTAAACAATCATGATTTGCCAGTGTTCAAATTATATTCATTAATACGTAATTTAAATAAAGTTCTTCCAATATGTTAACTTATTTCTGTCCCATTGCTGCTTATGTCAGATCAACTAATATTTCCCTTGGTCCGATAAAATAAAATGAGTTACGGTCAAATAACTCACATTATAATACTCGTACTTGATATTCGACAGTCATTAACACATTAGCTATAGGTAAGCAAAAACACTGTTTCTCCTCATTATATTTGGCATTCATCACTTCACTATGCACAAGTTGCATATTTGAAAGAATATTTGCAATCTGAACCCGAATCAGTTTCATTTTAGTAATATTCTATATTCTATACACATTCGCTATACATTATATGAATTACTATTCATCCTTGGCAGTTCATCCAGTCTCGTTCATATCAGCTGCTTCTCTGTCCAAACATGTTAGGGAAAGTAGTACAAGGAAGCGCCGTAAGGTAGCTGCACAAGCTTTACGGTGCTACCAACATTATTAGGTTTTGCGTTGTTTAACTCTTAGCAGTCGCTACAACTGCTTTAACTCTTAGCAGTCGGCTATGTTAGGTTGCTGGTCATGCACCTGTTATTTTTCAACTGTTATTAATAACAGCTATTACGACTAAGCTGTTTTTGTGATAGCAGTTATTGAAGAAAAGCTGTTAAGCCCATTCCTGCTTCCCTTGTGCGCTGGCGCGTGGATGGCAGCCAGTCCGCTGGAGGGAGCGCTGGCGCTGCCGAAGCAGGGAGGGGAGGGGCCGTGCAGGGAGGGGAGCGCGATTTGTCTGCGCGTCGCGTCGGGGCGAGCGCGGGCGGCGCCACGCGATCCAGCGCGCAGATTAATCTCGCGGCCTTTGGCGCCCACGCCCCCTCCGCCTCCCTCCGCTGGCCCCTCGTTGGAGCTGCCGTCGTGCCTTCTTCCGTTTGCCTCTTTCGTCATTGCAACCATCGTCACTGTCGCCACCGTTATCTCTGGGATGATTCTCCTTTTGCGACCGCCTTCGCGACGTCGCTATGGCAATCCTCGTTCATAAACTTTGCCTCTTCTGTCATCCCTCCCATAACCACCGTCACTACCGTCGACGCCATCTCCTGGATGGTCCTCATTTGATCTCCCCCTCGCTGGGCTCACGCAGTCATAATATCCAGGATGATTCCCATTTTGCCTCCATCTCCGTCGACCGTCTCCATTATAAGCACCGTCACCTGCCACCACTCAATATAACAAAATCTTGCCACGGAGTAACGCACTCATTGAATCCTTTCGTGTGCTAACCTCGGTGGCGCGTGCGAAGTGTCAAAAACGGTGTCGCCGAAGGCTCCGCTTCAAGTCCCGATGCCTCAGGTGTTTTCACTTAATGATTGAAACTGTGTTGGCTTCACACATCACCCCGTACCACGTTTTGAACCATCATCCCATCCTCATTAATTAATTTCTCATCTTTAGTCATCCCTCTTTATTATTCTCACTCCAATAGAGGTAACCATTGATGAAGCCAGTGATACAATTATTTATTTACATTTTCAGACCACATTTAAAAATCTCTTTACATGAATAATAATAATAGTAATAATAATAGTAATAATAATAATAATAATAATAATAATAATAATAATAATAATAATTAATGTGGTGTAAGGCAATTGAGACTACTATGAAAAAATACCTTGAAAATTTCCACTTATACTGCGCCACCGTCGGAACACGGAGTAGTATTTGTGTAAAGTGAGCAAGTGCCTTTACATTTTTTCGGCAATGATTGCAATAGGCAATGTTTCACTTTTAGAAGGTAACTTTTTTTGTCTTTGCAGATGTGAGAAAAGTATAGAAAAATGTTGATAATATATTGTCTGTGAGAAATTAAAACCTTTCAATGTTTCTGCATTTATTTCTGAGTTTGTATAATATTTTCAGAAGTTATTGTCATGTTTCATTATCGTAGAGCATCTCATGATACATTTCAGAACCATTATTATTTCACTATGCATGATTTATCATATTATTCACCGCATTTTAAATGAAGACAGTACCTTCTCTCTTTGAAAGTTGTACTTGACATTATAACTATTTAAGCACACCTGTTTAAAACCAAAGTTGTCCGTATATAACAAAAGGTAAATGTGCACATCCTAATGTACCACCCTATTTTCTTATTGCCAAATTTTCTTCTTCAATTGATTTTTGTTTTTGTACCTTTAATCTTCACTGTAGTTAAAGCAAAATATTTATTTTTGAAATTAGTTGCTTCTTTATTTACTTATTTTAATAACTATCTTCTATTTAATCATTTATTTTTCTCCTCTTCCTTTTTCTTCCATCCAATTTTGTCAGTGCCTCTCGATCGCTTCTTCCCCTTCTCGGTTGCCGTTTCCATCTTCTGCATATTACCCCCCGCCTTCAGCCTCTGTGCTGCTGCTCCGACGTTGAATATCGCGTAGCTTCGTTAGCGGTTAGCTCCTGTTTCAAGGCGAGCTCCCTGGTAATTTGTCTAAAGAACTTGCCGTCTTCCCTTGCCACATTTTGTTAAGAAAGAGCAGTAATTCTTTACGAAAATCCCACAGATGGTAGATTGGCTACAGCAAACCTTGTTGAGCCACTTGAAGTTGAGCCACTCTAAACTGCGCCCTGCTAACTTTATAAATAATGTTAAATGAATTGTAGGCTGTTGTTGAGGGTGTGACACAACTACGTTTTACTACTTTTGCCTCGTAATATTGACTGGTATTTGGTGTTTCGATGTATTTATGCCTATGTATTCATAACGTTTTATAAGAGGCTATTCAAATTGCGCTAACTTTTTAATTAAACGGGTCAACAGAATTTATATTTACTTTATAGACTCGATTAATATTGCATAAGATATTTAGAGGAAATAAGAAATTCCATATATGACAACATCTGGGTGGATAAATATTTACAATATCGAAAGTTCACTTTTTCTTCATCCTCTCTCTAAACGCTGCGTGAGATTAAGTCATTTATATTCATAGGAAACGCGTACATTTCATCCATCGCACGAAAAAACTGGAGTCATTGGGAACTAGTAATGTCTGCCAATCTGAATTGATGTTTCCGAATCTTGTAGAACGATGCTTTAGGAGACAAGTCGTGGGGCAAGACCTTGCGTAGGTCAACGTGGCGTAGAAACGCCATTCATTGGGCATTTTATATGTGACCATGTAGTCAAAAGAAGCGCCTTGCACAGAAGCGCGGAGAGCTTTGAACTCGCCGCTGACAGGCGTTGAACCGACTCGCGCGACCCACATTGAACGTCAAACAGAAGTCGACATCACACTCGACTTCAGCAAAATCCAATGAAGCCGGCGGTATCAATTTACTCACGGTCGCAGCGCGAAACTGTGTAACCGTCGAAATCGTCGCTTTTAAACAGAGAAACAGGTCCAATTAGCATACAGATGGCGTGGCGCAGCGCGGTGCGCGAGTGGGCGAAAGACACAAAAAGAAAGAAGGGAGGGCAGCGTTGAAAAAAACTTAGGTGGCCCTCTAGAATGTGGCCATGCTTTTGCTCCTGGAGTTGCCGTTGCGCGGAACCCACGAAGAGTTCTGGAACGGTGAGAACAGCACTTCCGTTTATTCTCGCGTTTCTGCTAGAGAATCAGCAGGAAGTTTCTTGGCTATATTAAACTTTAATATTCATAGAGAAACGCTATCATCTAGATGTGTTCAATCGGGTCTAAAAACCTGACTTCTTGGAACTCTTAACACGAACAACTTAGGGATTTTATCTGACCTCTATTGTACTCTGGAATCTAAGAGGTAAAAATGTTTAGAAGTCAGCATATTAGACGATTAGATCATTTGATATATCAGTGTTTCTTAACATATTTTTTTTCCTTAACCAACAGGAACTGTCGAAAACGAAGAGCTTAATTTCAAAGTGACGTATCGCCAAGAAACTTACGTTTTCAGAAAGAGAAACAATGCCTCTTCAGCCTTAGAGTTCAAGAAACGATTAAAAACGATTTCGAATACCGTTTGACGTAGGTATAACACAATTTTTTTAGTTCAAGAGAGTTCAAGAGAGGATTAAACGCTTTCGAATACCGTTTCACGTAGGTATAACACAATTTTTTATCACAATATTTGGCATCACGATGGAGATGCGTCTTAAGAAGGTATTGATTCATAAATCTAGAAAGGAAACGAAAATGGAGATTCCTCACCTTGGAAATAAGATCTCCGTACATTTCATACAGCATTTTTGACTTGATTGGGCTCTGTCTTACCCATTTATTTTTAATTTAGGAAATGCTGCTAATTGCTTACAATTTATGCCTTTGGGTCCTTCGAATGACAATATCTTGTATTTCAATGAAAGTCTGAGAAAATTCCTGAGTATATGCATAGTACACCCAGCTCATATGCGAAGTTTCTGTGACCGTGGACGGACGCCATGTGGAGTGTCGTGGGGCGGGGCGGCGTGTTGAAAGGGGCCAGGATGCTGGCGAAATGCGCGGCGGCGTCGTCGCCTAAGCGCGTCACTCGGCTTTGCGGCGGAGGGCGTCCTGCGCTGGCCCAGTGCCGTTGCCTCACCACGCGCAACGCCCGGCCCTGGCCATCGCCTGCGCCGTAGAGCAATTTCCGCCATTGGCAGCGCCATACTGCACTACACCAAACATCTCTTTCACCAGGTCTCTCGCTGGGCGGAAATGCGTCATTACCAGTGATCATCTTTATTATGCAGTGGCTCATGTCCGCTGCAATCAGTGCCAATGCCACCAGATTCGTTACTTATACCATCAACCAGACCTGCCTGCTATCGTTTTCAGCATACTAGCTGTGCCCAGCCTAAACAGCAGGGAGGCGACGTTTAATTAATACGTAATTAATACTTATTAATTACGTATTTAAAAATAATAATAATAATAATAATAATAATAATAATAATAATAATAATAATAATAATAATAATGACTTTATTTATGTGGCGAGACTCGGGCCATCAGGCCCGCTCTTCCGCCTAACCACGAAGTAAAAATATTACGTAATTAATACGTAGGCAACGTAAATTAAACGTTTATATTTAATATGGCATCATTTACTGTAAAAAATAAAACATAATACAAAGATCATGAAATTTTTTAAGAAATATTGATTTTATGTTGAACCATGTACAAAATTTTCACATGATTTATACAGTCTTTCCGAAATGTCTGATATCAATTTTCAAAATTGTCAGCTTAAAAAGGACAAAATAAGGAATTTATCATATGTACGGAAATAAAATGTTTTATTACGTAGGGCTACGAGCCCTTTTCAACTTTTGAGGGGACAAGGCACGACCCCCTGGCTCCGTTCCGCGTACGCCAATGGTTTTCAGCATTGAGGAATTATCCAGACCACTTCATCACGTCCATTATCCTCTCCACCACTTCATTGCCTTCTCATTCTGATATCATTCTTAATACTAATACTTCTCATGAATTTCCAAAGAGACTAGAGCAGCATATATATGCTCTACGGAGCACTTATAATACTTGTCTTTCCTTTGTGAGTTTTGAGATGTTACTGCACTATTTGGGAGGGAGGGGAAAATTATTACCGCTTTATTCCAAGGAGGTATAAAATAATTTACCCGAATAAAAACTGAAATTAATAAAATAATTGAAAATAGCAAATTGCCAACGTTGCTGCAGTCGGTCATTATACTTCATTCTCGAGAGTCACAAAGGAAACCATTAAAATGGTAAAAAGGAAGAAAAATTATTAGCGTTAATGCAGTGTATTAGCGGAACAATCGACAAAAAATGGATTTATTGGAAGCTGTTTGTCTTGTGATTCTGACAACAATGAAATAACGCCAAAAGGTATGTAATAAAACCGTGTTCTGGCACTAAAACACCAAGACTTGCCTATATTTCTTCGTATGTTTAATAATTTATTCCAGGAATAGTAATTTCATGGCACAAATGTTACGTAATTTCTGGCAAACGTCAACAGCATCAATCGTTTACAGTTATAGAAACATTACATGACGTAATTATAAGTGTAAATAAAGCATATTAGGTAGCTATTTTAACGGATTGCAAGGACATTTGTCATTTTATTTTCAATTTTCACATCACCACTAACTTCTTGTTGAACCCTCTTCAATTTCTGTGTATTGTTCTGTGTAGTAGTTTTCGCATCATTTGCACATTCTGCGTTACCATCGTCCACCTCTATCCCGTCAACCGTCCTCACGCTTGAATGCAGCCCGTGCTACGTCATCGGCATCCTGCCGTGGATCGTGTTTGCTTCGCACACGTAATGAAATGGCGGTCGGCGACGTCCGTGCATTCACTGCCCGCACGGCTGTCAATAAGTAATACACGACTATTGATGGGCATTTGAATGGATTTCCGTTCGGTGCTAAGTGTGTCGATAACGGTAATGAAAGTTTTAGTGTAGTGCTTAATCTACTTCAAAACTCGTGACAATCCTGAACGTATACTGTTCCTCGAAAATTGAGTGCTCATTCTCAACATACCACACCTGATCATAACTGTTTTATACCAAGAAAATGTATTTAAAAAATAGAAATAATAATTCTAATGGAAGAATAAATTGCGATATCAGCCTTGATATTTTCGTGTCTTATTTTAATAGGATTCTCAGTTTTGACTAGGCAATTATAATAAAATAACAAGTGAAATAGTGTAGAGAATATTATTGTACATTAAATAATAAGAGAAACTAGAAGTTTTGCAGAAAAATTAAATATGTACTACAAAAAATACTACTATGTACTTCCAATTTGTAGACAGAGGATTTGCTGAGATCAATCTTTTTAACAAGCAAAATTCTGAATCCCTTTCTTCCCAATAATCCCAGGAAAGAAAATCTCTTATACACAACACAAATGGCAGGGAGCATTGACATACGCTAATTTTTTTAAATACACTATTCTACTTACTTTTTTTTGTATTCCTTGGAGGTTAATATTGAATTATTTGAGGGATACCACTTTTCTTTACGTTACGTTACAGACGACAACCACACTTTGATCGGAAAGTACTTTGCAGCGACGTCACGATTTCCAAAGTTCACGTTTAGCGCCTTGCAGCCCTACTTCGCATTCTGCTCGCCTCAGCTCCACGACCCACGTGGAAAACAAGAAATGCAGGAAACGTCGGAAGGTAGGTCGTTATATCCCGCGCAGACCCATCGCCAACCAACGTAGTACGTCAAGGCTACTTGTATTGCCCACGGCTACCAGAATCTACTGCGAATGTGTAGTCACCTGTTTTTGCTCTCAGTCACTTGGGGAAGTGATATTTTCAAATTCATTTTGGATCGTCTTCCAACACATTTTTGTTTATGCATAAATCTTCGCGTTTATTTTAGTAGTATATGCAGTGACTCAGGTTGAAATTGTAGGTTGCATAAAAATGCACAGTATTAAGTAATATAATTTCTTTGTTGAAAACTATGGATCATTATCCGCATCATCTAAACGAAACAGCAGATCTGAATGTACGAAACGGACAGTTTTTAATATTGATTAAATATTTAATTATTTTAAAAGACAAATTAATGAATCGTTGCGTTGACAGATTGAAATTGATCATTTAACAAGGTAGTCTCTTTCATCGTTCTCTATTTTACATATTGATTTCTTTTTAGCGGTGACAGTTTCGGACAGAAACCATGTTTGCAGTCGGCCTCCCCCATTTCTAAAGGTCGATATTGTTTTTGAAAAAGAACTGTTTTGCTTTAATTGTTCTACTAAATCTGGTCACTGAACTACACCACACCAAACTCTCCCCACCTCTCTCCGCTTCGTTTGATTCATTCCTATCTCTTCTTGCCACCATTATCATAGCGTCGTTCTTGGCACACACACAAACTGTCGAGGTTGTCGCCACCATTGACTCACCCTCCTCAATACTTTCGCCTCTGCTGCCTTTCTGCCCCCGCGAACTCGTCAATCTCGCCACCCTTACATTCGTTCTTCCCCCTCCCATCTCCCTCCTCTTTCTCTCCCCCCACAGCCACATGCCATCGCCGCCCAATCCCACTTCAGCATCCTATCAGCCTCACCCTACTCGCTTCCGCGTGTCTTGCACGGCCTTCCTTTACAGTCCGCAGCGGAGGCAACTTCGCCGCTGCCTCCGCCAACCCACGGCCTCCTGTTGCGAGAGCTCAGTGCCGGAACGCCTGTGCGCCTCGCCCTCCGGCGGCGGCAGCTGTGTTTCGGAGCAGTGGGTCAATATGACGCGCGGCACGGCACCCCCCCCCCGCGGCTCATCGGGATTCCGCCCGCGGGCACTGCGCGCCGGGGCACGCAGGTCCGGGCGCCACGCAGCGGCCACGCAACGGCCTCGCACCTGCGCCCCGCACACGAGCGGGCAAAGCAGATTTTTTCACTTCTCATTCCATCATTGCTCCCTTAATATTCAAGTGAAGCGGTCATTTCACAAAGGACATTTTTGAAGCCACCTTTTTTTCAAAAATTGACTCATGACCATTGTCTATCTTTTTAAAGGTTGATACTGTAACCGCTATCACAGTTTATAAGCTAGAATATTTACAACTAACTTCTTGTCACGCTGGAGCGTGTGTCTATGAAAGGAGTACCCGTGTTGCCCACTAGAAGGCGCAGATAATTCAGACATTATTCACTTAAACGCACTGACCAATCACAAATTTCTTCGACAAGCTCTCGCAAATGACGATGAAGAAACAAATTCTCGTCTATTTTGCCTGTGACCTGCGAGGAGAAAGGTTGTACTGGAAGATTGCCGATATACGGAGGAAAGCGACAGATAAGTCTTCTAAAAAGGGCTTTTTTTCTTTTGCCTACTTTTCTTTCTTTCGTGACGCTGATGCAGGAGAACTAATTTTCGCTCTGGGAAACGAATTATACTACGCGACCATACTGGGAGAAAAGTAATTATGTATAAATCCGCAGTGCAAGTCATTCCGAATATCCATCCCTTCGAATATCGCGGGACGGGGTGAAATGGTGTGGTTCAGAAGTTGGTACTGGTAGACAGCCGTCAACGCCACCATGTTGGAGATTTACTGTGATCTGTTAGACTGCCCCAAGGGTACCTGCAAGAGAACATGTACCCTTCAGTGTCTCTAGATCCTCGAACACCCTATGAAGGAAATATTCCTCTTCATCTGGAAAAGAACAATGGCATCAAGGACACCCTTCAGTACATATTAACAGAACACATGTCTTTTTATATTGAACAGATAGAATGGCCAAACCATATGGAAGGGGACAACAGTCAGAATATTTCTGCTGAAAACTGAGATGAAGCTGAATAACATGCTGACTATACATGTTAACATGTGTTGAATTTGATAAATGTGAAAATAAAAAACTTTTTCGCAGTTCAGAATATGATTTCCACAAACAAGAATGTAGTTTAAGTCAGTTGATTGCATAAAGGGCACAAGTCGTAAAATAATATAAATTATTTTCAGGGTATTGTTACACACAAAATATTAATTGACATATTTCTAATCTTTATCTACATTAGGGCATTACAGTAGTACTTTTTTCCAAATTTTGAAACACCTCCTGAATGAAACAAAAATGTTTTTTGTATTTCCTGAAAAATTCTGTTTTACTGCTCATGCCCTTTGTGAAAACTCTGATTCAAGTAGTATCAAAGTCATTATCACCTATTTTATAAATAGCCCCTTCGGAATGACAAGAATCCAATTTACAAAATCGAAAATTGACTAGTGATTCCGGGCGCGTCAACTAAGGTCGTTAATTCCGTAATAGTAGTGCATGTTTTATTGCAAGAGGAGGCGGTGATCTTCGTCGCTGGATTACGACATGTGTGGTAGTGTAGTGCATGTTAATGTAAGTAAGGCATTCACCTGATGTTGATTGGAGAAACCACGGAAAACAACCGATCAAGGCAGCCGGCCGCTAGAATTCTCCAGGCAGCGGCTGAACTCGACCTACCTGCCTATCCAGTGTCGCAAATCCTACCACCGCAAAGATTCGCACCCTAGCACCTCCCAGTCAGAGATATCACATGATATCCCGAGCCAACTTGGCAAAAAATCGAAGAAAATAAGTTGTCAGTGCCATAGAAGGTTCTATGTGACTTCTGTTACATGTAGAATACACTCGTGCTACAACCTGTGCACAAGTAGCTATTGTAAAAATCACTACCGTATGTGGAGAAAATTTCAGACATTTAATGTCTGAATGGGTTCAGAGATAAAACATTGACATTAATTTACTCGAAGCGACTGAAATATGAATTTGAATCTTTTTATTTCAAATGGTCCATTTTTTGCTTTAAATGCTGAATACGCTGCCTCTCAGTACTTTCTACTCTTAAGAACTGGAGTCGTAAACATCTGTACTTATTTTTTGCGAATTAATGATACAGTCGCATAAAAGTTATGGTCACATTTACTTTTATATCTATTCTTCTCTACTTTTACACGATTTTTCCTCCTCCTCACGATTTTTCCCCTTATATGATATGTTTTAATTTGCGATTTGAGCATCACAAGTAATTGATGATCTTTTATAATTTGTTTTTATTGTTTTATCTCAAGAGAATTCCATGATTCAAATTTTACAACTTTATCACATGCATTGACAGCTTACATCTAAATTATAACTATTAACTTACAGCGAATACAATGGTTGAGGAAACCTATTAAGGCACTTCTGTTTATTCCATTTCGGAGAACAATTTTAGAAATACATGAAATAGATATTTTTTTATTCGTTTATTGTGAATTGAGTTTCTGCACACCGTGAATTCGTTAGTGATAGTATTTGCGTAAAGTTTATATAAAAGTTTCAGGAGAGGTATGTGATGTAATGGGCTAATTGCTCTAGGTTAAATTCTTGATGTAGTTGTATGTATGTAACATATCATGGGGCATTTATATTTCCTTAGAAATTGATTTGAGATGATTTGCATTTTGTTAATGTTTGTTTTGTATGCATTTTACCGTATTGGAGAGGAATACAGCGGTCGGGGTTTTACTATAGTTTTGAATAATATAAGGCAATATTGTATGGCAGAAGGCTATTTCTCTTTATAAGAGCTTTGAGTTGGGGTAATTTATTTTTAGCTTAGTGAATTTTGATGTCGATGAATTTATTCCAATTAAGGCGTTTGTCGATGTTTAGTCCAAGATATCTTATTGGTTTATTTGGAGAGTACCAGCTTATATGGGCATTGTTTATGATTAGGGGAAAGGGGCATGTACGGTTTTAGAGTGAAAATTTTGCTCTCTGAACTGCTGTTTCAGTTGGATTCAGGAGAATTTGAGATTTTCATGCCAAGCTTGGTGTAGGTATACTTGAATTTTGATTTTTATGTCTGTTAGCGATTTTCCCGATAAGTATATGATGTATCATCAGGAAAATATGCAATATGAATTCAATTTTGTTTGGGGGATGTCGTATGTTGTGGATGTGGATTCAAGGAATGAAGCAAGCTCGTCGGCTTTTTCTATTGCTGTGTATGCTTTACCAGATGACGTGTTGAGAGGTGGCGTTATTGTTTTTCGTTCATTTTTTCTTTTTGTGAATTGCTATCGAATTTTTAAGGAATTAAGAGAATGGGTTTTACTTGTGTATTGACAATCATTAATTAAAAAGAAATTTTTTGACTACGTTTGTGATTAGATTAAGTTCAATTTTTAAATAAGGTTTTCTAGTATTTGCCCATAGCCTTCGTTATTTGCTTTTAATTTTTATAGTATTTCGAATATCAGGGGGTAATCTGTTTTGGTAAATTTTAGGAATTTTATGTAGTTTTCTCAGAGTTTTTTTTTAGGTGGTAATTGGCGAGTTGCTATAACGTGGAATATGATCTGAGTCATGTTCGAATATTGGGATTAGAAAAATTTTATATTTGTGTTGGTAATTCCGATGTGTAGAATCTCTGGTCTTCTTAGGCGGTCATAAGTTGGTTCTGCAATTGCTATTATTTTTCAGTTGTGTTGATTTAAAATATTTGTTATCTTGATATTTGAATGACATCTCCGTTGGGTATTTTCTGCATGTAGGCCACCGAGAAGAATAGGATTAATATGGGTTGGAATATATTTTCTATGCTTGCCGTGATTATTTTGACTGAATTTGCAAATAAAAGTATCCAAAGTTCTCCACTTTTTAAATTTTAACAGTGTAACTGTCAGTTATGTGATATCAACGGAGTGAGTTAATTTCGTAATGTTTCCTCGATGGTTCTACTGCAGAGGTAATTTAATGGGATAGTAGCCCTCAATAAGCACCTGATGTGTAACAAAACCAGTTACGAAACGTTGTGATTTGCTGAAATAAATGATTGTCATTAAAAACTTTGGATACTTTTATTTGCAAACATATATTGACAATCAAGAAGAAAATTGATTATTGCGTTCGCTCTCGTTGAATATTGTCACTTCCAAAATTTTCGTTTTCATTGACATATGTTTTCTTAGTTTTAACAAAAGTAAAGTAATCATTGCGCAAAACTACTAGGTTGAATTACTCGTTGTGACTTGTATGTATTGGAACAAACTTTTTCGCAACCAACTAATAACTCCCCAACTACACCACAAAACGATAGGCTTCTACATCTGTCATTTCATATTTGCTTAGGTCTGTTGCGGGATTTGTAGGCAAATGTATTGTTTCTTCTTTTGGTTCTTCTGGTTCTGTTAAGCTACAGTGTCGGTGATGCTACTTCATTCAAAATCGATTTTGCTTTCGCTTTAATGTTCATTTTCATAATGTTTTGTCGTGTGGCTACTATCCTTTGAAGACCGGTTACTTGCGCTGATAAACATTTTTTGTCTTTGAGCTGACCCGTGTGACGCCGACGTGCAAGTTTTAATTCAGCATCTCTCATAAGCTCTGTAAGGGAGCTTGGAAACCGTTCTCCTCTGTCCGGAGGCCATGCGCCTTATCGCCGCCACGGCCCACCGCCCCCTCCCCTTGGCACCCGCCGATGTCCCTCCCACGCGGGCGCTGCCTCCGCAGACGCTCGCCCTTCTGCTTAATTCAGGGGCGGTCAAGGAACGCCGCGCGCATTTCTTGCCTTCCTAAGTGTGAAATGTTCATAGAATAGGGGAAAAAATCCAATAGATATATCTATTGGATAAAGATCCAATAGAGTGTAAGAAAAAAATATTTCAATTAAATTTCTGCAGTCACAAATTTACAATTTGATATGAGAGAAATTTTCAAAGTTAAGGGAATAGTGTAGAATGATTACATGTACACATATAATTATTGTTTTCTATGACACTAATCTGTTTGGGTCTTTTGGAACTGCATAATGTGCTTGTTATTAGACACATTTCAAATTAGCCATAATATTGGTGGAATTAGTGTTATACGTACATGCTTCTACTTTAAAATCATTATACGTACACTCTTCTAATTTAAAAATTTGATACAACGAAGGCTTAATATGAAACAGATAATTGTAGTAAATGTATAATCATTGGAAAATAGGTATTTATTTCGAAATTGTGGTGCAAAATGGCGATGAGTGCAAAGAAAAAACAATATAAAATGAAAGAAGAAGACGGTCAAAGAAACCAAAAATGAAGCTGAAGATAAATATAAGTAACACATCTCAACATATTAGTAGTGTTGTGATGAAAATACTTTGCCCGGGATCGATTTATATTAACAAATGATGAAAGTGATGACGAAGAAGAAAAGAATTCAAATTGAAAGAAGAATAAGACGGTTAGAAGAAGATCCAAGTACGCAATATTGAACCCGCCTTTTTAATTCTCTTCCCTTGAATCGGTATTGGTTTGGAAATGGTGGCGGTGCCTGTGGGGGAGGTTGGCGCGTCCTTCTTGAATGGTTGTGCCGCCGCATGCGGCTACGAGCGCGGGCCTGGGCCTACCCCACGCACACCCCCTGCATCTCTCTCTCTCTCTCTCCTCTCTCTCTCTCTCTCTCTCTCTCTCTCTCTCTCTCTCTAATCATCAATGGAATGTTGGTGGTTCCCAAAATTAAACAAATGTGCTTCACCATAACAAATGTGGCGAGAGCCCCCGTCAACAGACCCAACCGTTCGCAAGACTGAGACCACCCGATTTGCACGCTTCCTTCTGAGGAACGATTTCAGGGGCTTTATTGCGCGGGCGCATGCGCACAAGGGAATCCGGGACGGAAGAGCCTCTGCGCGCATGCGTGCGATCGCTGAAATGATTCCTGAAATGATGCCTCGAAAGGAAGCGTGTATATCGGATGACATGTCTCAAAACGTCTGTCGCGATTTAACATGATCGGTGACTTTCTTTGATGCGCAGAACATAAAGCGTTCTTTGATGCTTTTTACTTTCTCGCTACCGCTTACGCAGTAGAATGACAATTATATAATACTGGGCGTAGAGGCAATTTTGAATTTTTGTATAAACAATTTTTTCTCAAAACGGCTCTCAAAACGCCGTATTTGATGAAATTTTGTTGTTGTTGAATAGAGTGAAGGGAGTTTAAGCGAATGGTACAGATCTCATGTTTGTTGGAAAACCTGATTTTTCAAAAATGGAAAAAGTTCAATTTTTTTCGACGTCTTCCTACAACTACAATTGTGAAGATACATTTCCTTTCCTTCCTTAAATGTTCATCAAAAAGATATCGTCAAATAAGGTCAGGTTCATTTGTTTGAAACTATGAGTATTTTTGGTGTTAATTTGGTGACATAGTCGCCCAGTCAGTATTTAGTGCGCTTAGTGAAAATAATTCCAAGCAGTTGGATGCCCGTAAGTTAAATTTGTATATTTCATATTTCTTTGTTCGTTTCTTACATTCGAGCTTTATTTATACGTTTACAAATTAATCTTTTAGAAAGTATGTAAAACCCATTTTAAATTGAGGTCTTTAATTGAATAAATGTGAAAACGAAGTGATGATTCCCTTTGCATAATGTGTGGGAAATGAAGAGTCAAGCGTGTAAAATCCGAATACTTTTGATAAATATATCAATTTTGTTTAATTATTATATTTTTGTATCAATTTTCATTTTCTTGCTAGAGGTATCAACAATGCTAATTTGCAAAATGTGTATCCCATACGAATTAGCGATCATTGTTGCTTGTTGCCACATATCGTTGTAACGCCACACTGATTATAGAAGGCCATAATGACTGATGCCTTTTCTTTGCCTTTAATAAAAGCTAATAATTTTATTTACGGCTAAAATACGCCTCGCGCATCGTTGGTACATTTATGTAGAACGTGAATACACTGAATTCAATGGCAGAAAGCTATTTTCGTTCAAACGTTTGAATCAAACATATATAAGATTTTTTCATGTTTCGTTTGTTTAAGAATTTTTCACACGGTTATTGAAGTGAAGGACAGAAATCGTCGCGTTGTAATATTACAGCTATTAACAGCTATTAGCTATTAACAGTAGCGTGAGAAAGTACGTGCTGTAGCACCACCAGTTTATAAAATGAATCATTTTTAAGTATTGAAAAGTGTATAATGCCCTTTACAAAAAGAATTGACATAATTTCTGAAATAGTCACATGTTTGCTGAGACCAATTCACAGGTTTCTCACCTTTTGCTTGCCTCCCTCTACTCCCTGTGATCTTGTAGTCGGCATGTGGAGCGTGCCCCATGTGCCAGGGCGATGCGTAATTCGCTTTCTCTTCAGTCTGATGTGCTCCCCGATTCCTTCACCAGGTTTTGGAGTTTGGCAACAAATAGGCAATATGTCCTTCAGTGCCCTGCGGGGTGGGGGCGTGCGCGAGGGTGAAGGCAGAGGCAGACGTGGGGCGGGATGGTGGCGGAGGCAGGTGTAGGGGCGGTGGCTGGGATAGGGCGGAGATGCAGGCACAGATGAGGGCTAAGGCGTGGTGGAGGCGGGAGTGAAAACAGAGCGAAGCGGATGCCTTGTCCGCGGAAGAAGGGAATTCTGCTGAGCAGGCCGCTGGCTGCGGAGTCGAGGCTGTGCGCTGTGAGGCTTGAATATCGGAGGAGCCGGTTAGGACGGCGTTATTTGTGGATGCAGCGCGTCGCCGACAAGCGATTTTGCTCCTCCCCTCTTGCTATTTGCTCCATCTGTATTCACCCTAGCGCGATTGCGTTCGACTCGCTGCCTTCGGGAATTAGTAGTCTTCTTTTGTTTTCATGTAACGAGAAAACGCCTTCGACTTGGCTCGAAACATTCTCCCTTCCTAAATGTTATAAAAGTGGATGATACTAACGTGTCTTATATAAATTTCCAGAGGAAAAAAAATCATAATTCTTTATAATCATTTAACATTAAAGGAGCTGTGCTCGTTGTCCAGGATTTAAGATCGGAACGCAAATCTATTATTTTTTCTCGTTTCACATTATTTATGTATTTTAACTTAGCGTTAAATCGACGATGGCAATTCAATTCAGTTATTAATAAGAAAATAATGACAATTAAAAGTGAAGAAAATAATATATCAATGTTGAACAAAATGTTGTTTAATCTTTCTTGTATACGTACTAAGATACGAAATAATATACGTAGTACAGAGAAAGTTATGTAATCGATTTCGAGATTTCAACGGAAATACACGCTTTGGGATCCACTGATACCAAAAGGGATTTTCCCCCAAAATGTTTCGTCTGCCCATCTACCTGTCGGTCCGTGAACACCACTAGCGCCTAGGAGTTTTCTCCAAAATGGATATTCCCAGGTCGATGTGGATCCTCTCGAAGCTTAGCGATTTTGAAAAACATTCTTTAACATTTGGGAATATTTTACACGAGGCACCTGCCACATTTTCATTTATTTTAATGGTTCCAAATTTGTTCCTTAAATTTATTGTAAGAATAGTGACTTTCACTTATAAAGGTGTCATAGGTCCGAATTTCACTGTTACTCTGAATTTTTGAAAATTGCAAAAGTCTGAAATTTGTCTGGGGTTTCCCTAAAACTACTATTTGAAGATTTTTGATTCAAATGAAATTTGTTCTCCATAACTAGTTCCTTCGTTTAAACGCCACATAGTTTTTTGAAAACTTTTGTAGTTTTCATACAATATTGCGTGAAATATGTGCAATATTAAGAAATATCATAAACAATAATTTTTTTAAAGCCTAGAAGTTTTTCTTCAAACTTTTGGTGGAGATAGTGCTAAATATACTGTACCAGTTGACATAATCATCACTTTACTATATTATTTTGTTTTACCAAAACTTACAATATTTACACTATCGGCAATTTCTATCCATTACTGAATGTAAATGTGCTTGAAATGATGTCGGATAAAGTTTCTCGAAAACTCAAAACTTTTCTGTGAAAATGAGCTCAAAATTCCGCATTTCCGGAAACGCTTAAACGTCATTTTCTAAAACATGGCACCAATTTTTTTTTTTTACACTTTGCACTGCATAGTATAAGATGACACGGAACCCATTTTGCTGTTTTCTTAAAAAAAAATATTACATAAATATATTTTTTTAAATATCTCATGTTCTCATTGAAAATGTTCATTTACAGCGATTTATATACATTATTGCATTTGTGAGCGGAAATGCTTTAAATGACTTTCAATGAAGGTTTTTGGAAGCTTAAAACGTTTCTGAATACAAAAAGGTTCAAATTTCGCATTTACAGTAACACTTACAATTTTCGTAAAAAACAGCTCCATTTTGTCAACAAAAAATTCCATGTTGGACGAGAGATTACTCTTCTATAATATTCTTAAAGTAATATTTCACTTGTACCATTAGGAAACCGGAAAATTGAGAAAATAAAAAAAGGTAGTTTGGGAGCGATAGATCGGAGCTGGCCAGAGGATGGTGCAGGCCAGAAAAGTTAGCATAGACCAAAGATATTAGAAAATTAGTACGAGAAAGTTTGTACCATTTTGAAGCACCGCTAGTTAATTATTTACAAAGACAACAGTGAAACTCTGAGAAACATTAAAATTTAGAAAATCAAATAATGTCTGGGTATTACAACTTTGACATAATTTCACAAATAGATTAACAAAAAACATTTTTTATATTTTATTAATTTATTATTAAATTTTATTATTTTTTATTTCTTCTTTAGTTCATTTTCCTTTGTATATTGACTCGTGTATCATCACTTGTCTCTCTCACAATTACAGTAATGTGTAGTAAGAAAATGGTTTTAAAGTTGTAGACATTAATAGACTTAAACTAGTTAAAGATATCCACTAATTTTTTTGACTCCTTTTGCTTATTTTTTGACTTTTCATTTTAGAGTAACGCACTACACTTTAGCTCATAGAAGTTCATGGAAATAGAAGTTGACAAAAGAGGTGAAAATTTGTCGCTATTACGCAGTGGGTTGCTGTGTGTAACATTTTATCATTTATGGCAAATTTTTAAGTTCTCAGAACTGGACTATGATATATGTGCAGTACGTTTAGAAATAATAGAATTTGGACTCTCTTGTTACACTTTTTATACGTCGGTAAAAGTAAAACACTTAATATTACACATTCTGTCTCAGAAATCTTTGTGATTGGAAGCCTAGAATGATGTTTAATTTGCGACAAAATTGCAACGAATTGGAATGAACACTAAGCTTCTCTTAAAAGTTTCTCACTTACGTGTCTTTACTTGAGTATGTACCACACGGTGTAATGATTATATACTAGTTATTTATGTAAAAAGTTCTTAAAGACTAATAGAAATGCGTTACACACTTTTTTTGTTATTTCTAGTTCTTCTTGTTATTCTAAATAAACGTTTAACACTTTCATGAGTTAAGAATTGTCATTGCTCTCGATGTTCTGAAGCAAGGGGTGTTGGTGCAGGGCGTTAGTACCGTCTATAAATAGCAATCGCAGTGCGCGGAAGCGCCAACAGGAAAAGGAAGATGAAGAGGGCAAGGGACAAAATAGGAAAAATGGAAGGGGAAAGGGAAATGGAAAAAAAAGGGACAAATGGGACAAGGGGACATGGAGTCAAAGGGGCAAACGGAAAAACGAGACGAATAGCACAAATGGAAATAATGGTTCAAGGAGGCAAAAGGGGCAAATGGAACATGGGGAGACGAAATGAGACAAAAAGGACGTGGAACAAAAGGGACATATTTATCGAAATATTTATGAGTACTGGTAATACTGAACCCGAGAGTCCGCTAAAATATTTTTCATGGACTCTGAAGCATTTTAACGGCCATTATGGACGCGCTATTAATAGGTTGTTTAATGGTTGCTAAGGAGCCAAGGGGCTGTCAGATGAAATGACGGCGTGAATTCGTTCAATGCGATATTGAAAGCTAATTTGAAAATATTAAGAAAATGCATAGATTTATGTATTATTAATATTACTTATTAATAATACATAATAATACATATTAATAATATTACTTTTTTGCTTTTGTCATTGTTTTTGAACATTTGAATTCGGCGACAGTATTTGTATGTTAATAGACTATCATTAAGTGATCGGACGTGCTCTCCTCAGAATCAATAAAAAACTTGATTTTCAAATACATTAGTCAACTTGTGGGATTCACCTACGAGTATTTCAGATTTCACTTATTTTTGCTTCTTTCACCACCCAAATCTGCGCCGTAGGACAGAATACACAAGCGTTTTCTCACGGAAGGAGATACAAGTCGAAGTAACCAAATGGTTTAAAAAATCCTCGTCATCCGCTATTTGTGTGTCGACAACGTTGGTCGTCGGTTTAAGGGTTGTAAATAACGCGGTGTATTCTGGAGCGGGAGTTTATGGCGCAGTTGTAAAATTTATGCGGTACGAACTACGCCTGTGGCCACACATGGCAGAAAGCGCACCTATTTCGGCGGGTGTGAAACGGTTCGCTCGAAGTCCCCGACAGAGAAGCACAGTTTCCTCTCGGACGTGCTCCACGTTCCTTGGCCGAATGTCGCCGGGCGGATAAAAATGTGACGCTTTGGAATCTGACGGGTTTGTAGGAGAATGTACGGAGGATTGTGTTCTTATAGAAGTATGAAAATAAATTTGGAGGTGTGATGTATGATTTGAGAAAGCTGTTTGTACAATAGAAGTACTTGATAACTCTATTGGTATGTGTTCTGAAGTGCATGCAAATCATTAATCCTTTTAGAACTTCATTTCTTTACTTAAATGCAAACTAGCTTAAAATTTATAGAACTGGTACTCTAGATACATTAGACCATCATTATTTTTCTTTGGTACATATTTATAAAGATTTAAAAGAATACTAGCAAGAGATTTTTAAAACACCATGAGAAACATGGACAACTTAATGACGAAAATATATCAACTCATAAAAGTATATTGGTATATTAAAGAATTTGTGGTGTGAGTGCGCAGGTATTTGGCACGACTGTATTCAAAAATTAAATATAATTAATTTGTGTGTGCTGAGATCACTTGTTAATGATAATAACTCCAATTGAAAATCGTTTATATAATGATAAATTGCATGATGTGCATTGTTCTGCATTGTAATTGTTTAAATGATCAAGAAAATAATAGAAGTAGTGGTTTTACAGAATAGCACAGACTTTCTCGGAGTAGTTAGTTTTCTAATTACTTTGTTCAGGGCTAGTTTTCGGTCTTGCCCCATCATCTGGACATTTGCTATGAATCGCCGCACAAACTACATTTTTTCAAAATATTCTCAATTTTTCAGTTTCTTAATGGTAGAATCGAAATTTTACTTTAAGAATATTAAAAAAGAGGAAAACCTCGTCCTATTTGGAAATTTTCCTTGAAAAATTTCCAGCCGTTTTAAGAAAATGTCTTTTAACCGCTCTGTAAATGAGAAATTTGAAACTTTGAAATTTGTGAGTTTCCGAGTAACATCATAGGAAATCTCAAATGCAATAATGTATTCAAATCGCTGAAAATGTAGTACATAATAATAGGATGAGACACATGGACAAAAATTACGGAAGTTTTGAAAAAACAAAAGAATAGAACAATATGGCGTTTATAACATCGTTTGGCACTAACCCTACTAAACTTTTAAAGAAAAATTGAGAAAATTTCAAAATAATGTAGGTACTTTGGGCGGCGATACATGGCGGCAGGCAGGAAGGAGGGACAAGATTGTACAGTATCAGTCCACACCAAGGAAACTAGAAAACTTTACTACGAGGAAGTCTGTGCCATTCTGTAGCACCTCTAGTTCGCCCGGCAATGAATTTTTTCCGGCGAAAATCCGCCGTTTTTTCGCGCCGCATTACATGACTTTCCCTATACTATGTATATTACTTCGTATATACTTACGTATACGAGAAAGTAAAAATAGTTTATTGAAATTTATCCAAAACAAACATTCTGAGTGCGGGTGATCTACATTAGAGGCAAGAACGATGAAACTACGTGAATAGTGTGATAACTATGGAAATCTTAAAAAGGAAGCTGTAATCACGCGTCCAGCGATGATGTTCGCGTGAAAGCCATCGCCGTCGGCGTCGCGTAGACAGAACGAGTTGCGCATGGCAGCAGCGCCTTTTGTAAAGGCTTGTCGGGACCTGAAGGCAAATTCCCACCCAGAGCTCCCAGCCACCCTCAGCCAGAGACGCAGGCGGGCGCAAGCACATTCTCTTGTCGCTGGCGGACACATAATGAAGCAACTTACGATAATTGCGGCTTATTTGCGGGGCAAATTGCTCGAGGGCCCCGCCGCCGACACTTTACGGCGCGCGGGTGATCGTTACGGAAACGCAGCCGGCCATTGGAGGGCGGAACGCGATATTTGGCGAGGCTGTACCGCCCAGTCCCGCCCCTGTCCCGCCCTGCCCCACCCCGCTCCGCCCACTGCCAAGACCTGCGCGTTTCAACTCACCCCGCCCTCTCCCCTCCCCACCTCCTTCCCCTTCACCCGCCCCCTTCTGCTTGCGTTTACGCCTGCACCTGATTCTTTCGAGAGTCCCTTCGTTTGCCACGGACCCTCTGAGCCACCAATCGCCTCCCCGCCCATTCACGTCCCCATTCCCCTCCCCGCGCTTCGCCACTCCCCTCTCGCCTAGCCCCACCCGCTCCGCCCACTCTCTTCCCTCTCCGAGGGGCTCGAGAAACGATGTTTAGCGCATACGCCTTCCAGAGATGACCCACGATTGTCCAGTCTTCCCCTGCTTCTGATTCCGCCATTGCTCCATCGTCATTTATCTGATCGCTGTTACTGGTCTCAGTTATTCATTATATCGCCCGTTTTGAGTGTCTGAAACCTCAAGAGTTAATTATCCTTCAATCTCAACAATGCTACATTTTTTTAAATGTTTTCTCTTCGGCCCTCTTACTCACTCACACACTCCTCGCCCACCCTTCTCCCATCGTGTTCTTATCGCCAATTCGTTTCAAATTTCTTTCGATCCTTCTTGTTGCGGTCGTTCCGCGTAGGAAGGTTTCGCATGGCTCACCACTTTGACACATTCCACTGGCATTTCCATTCCTTTTTCCGTCATTCTCCATCCTCACTAGAATTTATAATCTCCCCCAATCCTCCCTGCAATCCACCATGTGGCTTACGATCTACTTTGTAAGTTCCATCCTATCGCGATGCACGCCAACTCAACGATTAGATAACGCTCGACGGCCACAGTTTCATAATATTTAATAAAGGATGCTACTAATTGTGAAGAAAACTCAGGTAATGGATCCAAAGCTTCAGCTGACTCTGAGTTTGGAATAGATTTTGTCAAATGCCTCTTTTCTGGATGACAACTTCTGATAGTTTAATAAAGTGAGGGAATTGTTTTCTGCCAATAAATATGAAGAGTTTCACAATTATTGTTTAAACTGTTCTTCAGATTGGCGACCTTTTTGGGGTTGTGATTGTTGAACCAAGATACAAGAGCTTGTTGGTGAAAATTGTAAATATTCCACACAACAAGAATTCAGTAACTAAAGGCAATTGGACACACACAGTGAACGTGAGTAGATGGTTCACAGAGAAGATGAACAGGAAACACACACACCCTGATTGCACGTATTGCCGTGCTGACAACAACACAGCGTCGTACTTAAAGTAAATGATAGTAGATACGTCAACAACTGAACTCTGGTAGTACACAGAGAGCTCCAACAGGTCACAACATAGTTGACTGAAATATTTATCGAAAAGCATGAGCAAATTGCAGTTTCAATACAGTAAAAATTACAATGAAATTATAAGACATTTACAAAAAATACAATTATGTTACAATGTATTACAATTAGTTGCATTTAAGCAATATTTAGTAAATTTCCTATCACGGTAGTAATAATGAACCTTGTGAGAAAGGTATAAGCACTTGAAATAATAATTGTGCAATGAAAGAGCTGCTTGCTGGTTTTGATGCATGTCCGAAGCCCAAAAAATTCAATTCCAGACAGAATCCAAGGCTTGAGGGAACAATATGATAATTTTTAGTCCACTTTTTCTGATTCCTACCCAAAATACAATTTGAAGAGAGAATCCAAGGCTCGAAGGAATATAAATGGTGGAGAGAGGCAGTCAAATGTAACGGTGAACCGTTGGATATCTGAGGGGCATCACACACAGCACTTGCCTTGACAGCTTTTAACTATTTAACTTAATGAACTATTTTTATTTATTTCGAAGTATCACTGGACTCTTAAGGCCGTCCAGACACCTGGATTAATTCCCTACCCTAAAAGAGCTTCCTGAAAGCAAAGTTTGGGGCTACCATGAAGGGAAATTCAGAACACAAAAAAAATCACCTTTAACTTAAATATAATTAACAAATAACTGAACTGAAACTTAATTAACAGACTGATAATTGAATATTGTAATAGGCTATCAATCAAGTTTAATTCAATAATAGATAAGTATGATGAAACGGATTTGAAGTGACGGAAAATATTTCATATAGTGCCAACGTAGGGAGTTGTAAATGCAGAAGGCGATTGTGCTGCTGAAATTAATACATTTACTGTAGGATTCAGTATATATGGTGAGAAGATGATGCACATTTGTTTAAAATATCATATAAGGAATGTCTTTATGTATAAAAGAGCAAATGATAGTTAACTAAATTTAGTTTTTTTTACTATTCTTTCACTTTTTGAAATTGAAATTGCCATCTTTTGTTAGCAACAACTGAATTTTGAAAAGTTTTTCAAAAATAACCCTTAATTGAAAGAAACCGAAAAATTATTAAATACTAATTTCTAATTAAACATTATGCCGTGCGTAATGGTATTATATCATAGCGCTCTTCCACATCCACATCCTCCTCCACGTCCTCCTACGCCTCCACCTTCGAGTCACTTGCTTCTCCACGTCTACCTCTGCTTCCATCTCCGCATTCATTTCCAGCGCCCGCCCCCGCCACCGGGTGCCTTCACCTTTTCTGCAGCCTCCCCTTAACCACCTGCACCTTCCCTTCGTCTCTACTGCATCACCTCCTCCTCGTCCTTACCTTCACATCGGTCTCCGTTTCTACATCCACCTCATCCACCATCACCATCAGCAGCCGCGTGCTTAGCCTCTGCCTCCGACACCGCCGCCCCCGTTGCCTCCGCCTTGGCGTCCCCGTCTCCTCCGCCAGCAAACCACCTGCTGATATTTCGCTCGTAATTTGGGTTATAAGCACAGGCCGAGCAGTAATGTGAATATGATAGGGAATGTTGAAAATTTAGAGCTATCCTTATAAGAGAAATCCGGTTCGTAATGAGGTTGAGAACTGAAATAATTTGCTTATGGATGATCCTCTTTCCTAGTCAAATATGCACCTTGTAATATGTAACTTAAAGGTTTGAGGCAAGTGATTCGTTTCTACAATGCATATAGAACATTCCATTAAAATCTTGTGCGACAATACTGCTGGTGTCTGAAGAATGAGTCAATAAAGTTGTTGTAGTATATGAAAGACATTTAAATGTTCATAATATACCATTATTTTAATTCAGCTATAAAGAAAATATTATTGAGATATGCTCTGGAATTTACCACTATAATGCTTTTAATATTTCCCGATGATCACTGGAGAGAATGCAATTGATATCATCTTAAGCTTTGAAAGGAATGGCAATACTGCAACTTGGAGTAACTATCCAGTCTTCAAGTGTTCATCCGAATAAAATGAACAAATGTGATGGAACTGTTGCACTAGCATAAAGATGCTTCTAAGTCAAGAAGTGTTTAGAAATGAAAAATATATACATGACATTTTAAAGAAATTGTAAATATTTACTGTCATGAAAGTGTGACTTAATGTTGTTTTTTCCTTCATTTTCACTTCTCGAACTACCTAGAGCTCAGATCTGAAATACCTCCTTAATGTTTAGCAGAATTTTAAGAATGAAAATATTCTATTCAAATGAAGTTATCTGGACAATACCTCTAAAATATTGAATACTTGAATTACATAATTAATCCAAAAAAGTGTATTTCTACTGACAAATGCATTCTAGGTTTGGAAAACCTTTCAAGTATTTCAGCTTGTTAAATACTAGAATGATTTTTAATATTTTACTAAAATTGAATGTTTTCTTGGTATTTTTTCGTATAACTTTTTAAAAAGAACGTTGGGAGAGATTCTACAGTATGGTGTTTTCGACTTCATTCTGAAACGACGGGCAAAGCCGATTACTGAAAAAGTTCAAGTTTGACAATAAATCTCCCAACTACGAATTTCTTAACAGCTTTTTGCTTTATATTTTTTCCAATATATGAGTTGAAAAGTTACTTACGCCGTTACAATTCGCCGTTAAAAATAGAAAATGTTTCTCGTTTATTATATTTATTAAGACAATAATTCGTTCAGGAACTTCACAGATGTTGAAAGATCCTGAGGAACTTAGGTATTTGACCATGTGGCACATACATTCCGCAGTATTTTTCCTTCCCAGCACACTGTAATCTAACATTCATGGAAGCATAAAGGCAGGTAGATAGTAATAACTAATTACCACTGCTCGCGTGAAACCTCAGTTTATTGCCTGTATTTGCTGCTCCGGCGTCGAGCCGTCATTTTCTATTGCCTTTGCCCTCTGCTTCGTCATCTGCAGTAATGGAGTTTCAAACGACCCCGTGCTCTGATCACGTGACTGCAAGTTCCCATCTGGCGCCAACGAATGAGCACTTCCGCCGGCTGCGGGTTCGACTCCCGGTCACCACCTGGGACTCTGTGTTCGATTGAGCGCGTAATTTCTTAATCTCGCTCTATTTAAAATGCATTGCACACACTCGTTTATTTGCCCGAAGGACGTCAGTGTGGGCGTGACCGAGCTCAGCAATTAACGACAATATTTTTAAAAAAGATTTCGCATAAAAACCTAATGTTTATTTATAAGAGTGAGTCGTAATATTTTCCTTGTAGCCTGACCTGTTTTCCAATCGTCTGAAGAAATAATGAAATGCACTGTACAACACAATGCCTTGACATTATAATTTTTATACACCTGTTTACTGTCTGTTTCACAAGTAGAGGAATTTTATGTAGGTGGTATTGCGCCAATGGGACGATTTTTCCCTTCGCGTGCGCTGCAGGGTACTAATTAAAATTAAAAGCCTTTAAGCCAGTTGTCTGTACCAATGTAAGGTATGAGTATCCGGATGTCATTTCGTATCACGCAAGCGCGTGTGTGTTTCAGCGTCGTTATGCAAAGTTTTTTTGTGTCGCGAAAAATGCATTGACAGGGTGCATATATTCCCGGGTGGTGGCTGTGTGGAGATATTTCCATTATTGAGGGCACGTGTCTTAACGGGGCCAAGAAACCCTGGCGGGTGCAGGCGCGAACAGCGACCGTGAGAACGTGGTTTATTGGGAACACCCACGTTGTACAGGCGCTCCACCACCTCCCCTCGCTTCAGCGTTCAAGAGGGCTCCAACTCCAGCTGGGAACAATCTTCGAAGGGAGAAAATATACTTCTCTCATATCATATCTTTAATTTAAATGTTTTGCTACTGCCGCATTTTTATGGCATCGTTAAAATGATCTCTCTACCTTTCCTTTACGAAGTTTGTATGAAATATGAATCACAAGGTGTAGTTGTTCTGATTAAGAATGTATATTTTGTTCATTGTAAATTTTTTATAAAGGTATTACGTATACTTGAATCCTTTATCTGAACTCGGTTTTCTGAATGTGCATCTTGTGTTTTAATTTGTGGTTAACATTTGTAAATCTGTACGAAATTTTGGCCTTAGAGTGTAACGTAAGTGACTAGAGACATGCATGTTTATTTCAAAACAATAAGAATTATGGTAAATTATTAATTAAACAATATTTAAAATTTTGTATTTAGGATGGAGGTAACTCTTTGCTCTCACCTCGCATCAAATGAATGGTAGAACTATGGAAAGAACAACAGACCTTTACAGTACCTGTCTCATTTTTTCTAGAATTGCTTTTGTGTGTGTGTGTGTGTGTGTGTGTTTTATATGGTTAGACCTAGACATCCTGCAAGTTTCCCTGAAACCATTTTGGTCAGAGGGTCTCCTGTAAAATGCATTTTAAATGCACTCCGTCTTGTTTTGAAATAGCTTCCTTTCATCTCATATGCCATGATTTGAGTTTTTCTATTTCGCCTCTATGTAAAACAAGATTTGAATTTCTCGCAGAGGGGAGGGGAAGAGAAAATTTTTATTGTTGAAAATTTGTTAGTTCCGAAAGCAGTAGTAGGTACTCCTCGTATAACCAAAAAATCAAATGATTATAGTCAATCATTGAGTAAAATTCTCTGTGGAGGCTGAAGGTGAATCCATAAATTACTACATACACTGATATAATAATTAAATTAGTTCAAAGAATTGGTCGCCCCGACCGGGATTCGAACCCGGGCCTTCTGGTTTACGCCCAGCTGCTCTAACCCCTAAGCTAACGAGACAACCAACCTTTGGAACAGTTTTCACGAGCGTGATTATCGCTCCTTGTATGTATATTCATTCGTATTACTTCATTGCTACTCAGTAAAATGGTCACATTTTGGATAGCTGTACGTCTGCGGAACATATTCTTCGAGCGTAAGTACATCCAACAAGGTGACGGGCAAGGTGACAATTATATACACTGATGTACATAATAATAAAAATGAATTTGATCCTGTTTATTGTACAACAATAAAATCACGTCTGTTTCTATGACTTCTTTGTCTAAGAAGAGTCCCTTGCACTTCCTGCGTGACGGGTATGAATCATTTCATTATCATCGAAAATCGTCCGTTATTTATCATCTCGTTTGGAGCACCTGGCATCACAAAGTACCACTGTCTTGCAGCGCGCAGGAGAAAATTCCTAGTGTCGCTCCGAGTGAGACTTAAAACTTGAAGAAAATCACAAAGTCCCTATTACCAAACAAACTATTCCAGCAGCTCCTAGATGTTCTGTAACTAGGATGGTAAAAGAATGTCCCTCTCTCGTTGCTCTCGCCCAACCTCTACCCTGTTAAACCCCGCAGCGTGAGCTATGCACTGATATGGCCCCACAGGCGGCGCGGGCGTGCCTTACGGGAAGTGCCGTGGCCGACGCGACGCGTGCAGGGGTTCATATAATATGTCCGCGTAACGCGCGCCAGCGCGGCGTACGTGCGGGGCGCGCGCGCGGGAATTACAGCGCTCTATCCGGCGCGGCGCTCGTCTGCTCTTTTTGCGCTTATCTCCTCTCTCTCGTTTACGATCTCGCGTCTACCGCTGGAATATTAAGAGCGCCACCGCGTCATCCCTGGGCGCCTTTTTAAAAGCGGCGCCTCGCGGCGGTTGGGCTTCTCACGGTACACAATTTGCACTGTAATGCGCGGTGTCCTTGCTCGCGATGTCTGGATAATATCTCACTCGAAAGAGATGTTCTGTATTCGTGTTGTGTTGGTTAGGGATGTGGTTGCGGAACTTGTGAGAATTTCATGCTTGGTTTGCGAATTTTTCGATGGTTGTAGTTTTCTGGACAAGTGTGTTTTAATAAATGTTAATTTTTTGGGGAAATAAATTACATTTTTTAACTGTTTGTCAACATATATTGGTATACAAGAATACCTATCATTGTGGAAAGAATTACGATATTGAAGTAAATTGAAGAATGATCCGGATCATGGGATTTCGACTACAGTTAAATTCAGAACAATTCTCGTTAAGAAAAAAATACATTTCAGTATGATATTAATTTTACATATTCAATGTCGTAAATAAGTTTATTCAAAGACTAGTTATATAATAAACATTAAAGTCAATGAAAGAATTGAAACAGTATTGAACAAAATAGTTTTCTAAAATAATTAATTAATAAAAATAATGTAAGTGAAGGCTATTCATTTGTTGTTTTATTTTTAAAATTTATTTCCACCAACTATAAACAACATCAATACCAAATCAATACAATACCAATCCTAGACAACACTAAAATGTGTATTCTGAAAGGCCATGTGACCAAAACATTTAAAATTAAATAGAAAAAGACATGGAGGAACGGTGTAACAGAAATTATATTATAACTCTGTATTTTAATTATAATAAAATATTCAGAAATTCGCTATTATTTCTAATACAATTAAATACGATATTATTTACTTTTGCATTGCCTGCGCTATCGAAAAAATTAACGTGATAATTATAATGAGTTATTAGTTCATCACCAGGACTTGTTTGACTGGCAATGGCTAATCTATTTGCAAGCATACCGCTGGTTACAAATAATGCTTCTTCTACTTTGAATAATTTCTTATAATATAACAAATAAAAAATATTTATTTTATAATATATTAAAAACAAGCTGCAATCATGAAAAGAATTAAATTTTAAAGAACTAAAAAACCAGACATGTATTAATATATGCCGGACTACTCTTAACCATATTATATCACGAATATTTTCATACAGTTAAATAATACACGAACCGGAAACCACATATCATTATTTTAAACAACTAACTTGCTCCTACCACAGTTGCAACGATACCAGTGAGATACCCTTTTACATAGTGGGCCTTCAAATTATTCCGCGACAGCAGCGCCCTCAGTGGGTCTAGTTTAATTCTGTTCCTGCGCCTCTGGCGTGGGTGGAGGAGGAGGCTTGGGTGCGGGCGGGGCGGGGCGGGGCGGGGCGGGGCGGGGCGGGGCGGGGCGGGGCGAGGCGGGGGGGGCGGGGGGGGCGGGGGCTCGCCTCCTTCGTGGGAAAGCGAGGAGCTAAGTGCCTACAGTCATGCGAAGGAGGTAGCGGACACAAGACGTAGTAGGGTCGCCAGGGGCTGCAAGAACCGTTCACAACAGAGCTTCATAAAGTTTCTTTTTGCATCTCCTTTTCTGCTTGAGAATTCTTCGTGACCTTTAAAATTCCATTAGGAAAACACATTGTAGCAAAGCATTTGTTAAAATGCTTGTTTGAAATTTTTCATTTCAAATCGTGATGTACTCCAAGTTTTCTGGACTTGCTCTCGTGATCGTAGGAGAAAAAAGAATTGTTCATTCAAATTATGTATGTGTGCGAAGTAAACATTGTATAAACCAGTTAGCCTATATAAAAGTTTGAATTAAGTAAACAGCAGCTTGAATCTACTCGACCCGAGAAATGCGTAAGTTTTTATTAGAATAATATTTCTCATTTAATTATCAACATATCAAAACACATATTTCATTTCTGAAAACCTGCCAGAATTATTTCAGTGTGATTCGTATTATATCATTATACACAAACACATTTCCAATAAACATTTTAGTTGGCTATTACAACAACTATTCAGGAAGCTATTAAAAGCAGTACATATCGACTCTGAAGCAATTTATCTAGAACATCAATTGTGCACAAATTCTATTACTACAGATTTACCCAGACAGATCCAGCGGCCCTCGAGGACATGGTTCCATAAATAGCAAGCTTTGTTCTTCGGCCGATAATGAAAACCATGAAAACACGTGCGGGGTTTCAAATTCACGCAGCTGTTACGTCTATACACACCGTTAACAATAAACAATTTAGCTTTTGTGCTTATACCGGGGCTGGGTTGGACATTATGCGTCGTCGCTAAATGTGTGTGAAAATAGCTGCAGGGTGGACGGCGCGTAATTCCACCGACTTAACCAAAATATGCCAGCAGTTTTGTGCGCTTAGTTTAGTGGAAATTTACAAGTTCAAAAATATTCTGGAAGATGAAATGCAAAAACCACATTATACTCGAAATTCACATTTAGGTATAGAATTTCACTTTAGAATGTTGTATTTATGAAGCATTGCGGCATCCACGAACCATTTGGTCTTGTTTGGAAAATATACACTTTATTTCATGAATTTCATGAAAACTACATGAAAAAATACTCTTTACGTCATGAAAGGGCATTGCACGTTAATTGATAGAGGCAAAGTTATGCATATAAAGTGTGAATATAAAGAAATTAACTATCCGTCACAATAGAGCATTTCTTCACACACACATTTTTTATTTCCAGTTCATCAACGAACCTCTTTTGATGCTGCAAACCTGTGTATTTTATACATAAAGAGTTTGATACATGTAACTTTGTTGGTGGTTTATAGATAGGTTTGCGAGCCAACAATTATTACAATACAATATTTTAATTTTATACCTTGGTCCATTACGCAACAAACTTAATGAGGTTTAACATATTTTTAGATGAACAACTTCAAACATTTTTCAGTATATTTTGTGGTACTAAAATTCTTGTGTAGCTTGACATAATAAACGAAAAATCTCTGTATTATAGGTAGGGCCCGGATTTTAATGACAAGTCATATATTTTTTCTCAACCTTCGGGTGAATTTTAAAACAATTTATGCATGAATCCAAGTGTTGTCGATTAGAAAAACGCATTTTTATTGTCATATTTTGGAACATTTTTGCCATAAATGCATACATTTGTCATATTTTTAAGAACAAAAGAATAAAAGGCTTGAAAATGTGTTTCTCAGATAATGTATCAGGTGATATTGTCACAAATAAACTCAAAAATTATACCACAAAGATTATTTGAAACGTAAGTGAATTTGAACGAAGTGAGGTGGGTCGAGCTTTTGGTCATGTGACTTAAAAAGTGTACATCAAACTACTGAGTGTTCTTGAGCGAAATCCTGGTTATTCTACAATATGCAAAATTAGCGATATAATTTCTGGAAATGCCGCAACATTTGAAGACAATAAACCAAAGCTGCCCTGCTGTGACATCGCCGCCTTCAAATACGCTCCCGTGACATCATGTGATGCGGAGAGTAGCTTTCCCAGATACAAAACTATCCTCAGTGACAACTGTAGGTCTTTTAAAACGGAAAACCTGAAAATACACCTTGCGATCCAATGCAACTCTCTAGAAACAGAAGACTGAGAGGAAATTAGAAAACATTAAACAGGAAGTATGCAGTAGTAAAGTAAGACATTTTGTTGGATGAGTTTTATTGTACAGTACTTGATTTGATTTACAGACACAACTATTTTATTTAAATGCTAGTTAGTTCCAAAGACTGCAAACTGTATGTATTGTACTCACAATCTGTTCTTGAGTGAATTATGTATTTGTTATACCTAAAAAATTAACAAAAATTTAAAAAACTTGTATAACATATTTTATTTTTTATAGTCATATAGTTGTTAGGCCATAAATGCTTACATATTTCCCTGATTTTTAGGTCATTAAAATCCGGGCTCTAATTATAGGTGCTTCCTTATTTTAGGAAGATGTCTACCCGGAAAAAGATTAAAAATATTGTTTGTATTTAGTTTTCTCTTATACATTTGATTCTTACATGCTCTTAGAGACGAAATATTTTGTTTTGAAACGTTCTATATTTTTTATAATTAATTGACCAGAATGCAGGTTTTTACTTCAGACATCCTATATTCACAATAAATTGATGTATTTTGATCGCTCTTTCGGTAAATTAATCACAAATGTATGTTCTAGAGAATGAACTAGAATGGTAAAGGCACTGTGAAAACTAATGAGTCAGGATTTCATTATATGAGAAAAATAATTGTTTAAAAGTATATTATGGATATTTCAATTCACTTAACTCTACCTTTTTGTGACACATTAAGTATTCTAGTTCATCCCCTAAAACATATCACGGATCGCAATCTGCGAGAAGGATTATATCATTTTTTATGGTTTATGATTCATAAGGTTCGACATATATGAATGAGTTGAAAAGTCTAAATACAGGAAAAATGCGTCTCAAATTCACACCTAAGGGCTTAACAGCTGACGTACGTTTCAAATGAATATTTGATAAAAAAAACAACTAAGAAACTTAGAAAGAGATGGTTTTGTGCATTTAAAAGAAAAAAAATGTCAATATTGTTAGCTTGTAAAAAATATGAAGTTCTATTTCTTTTATTGTTGATACTGCATGCTTTCGAAATCATTAGAGTTAATGAGTGATTAAATTCAGGGTATGCCATGGCGGTGCTAATATAGGAGGTATGTGTGTTGAATATTTTGAACAATGGCTGGTATAATAGAGTTAATGATATTAATTAAGTGTTAATGAGGTGTCACTTGAAAGGTGTATCCCATTGACAACGAGATCTATTGTATCGGGCAAAAAATCTTAAAAAAAAAAAAATTCGAGCAAAAGCAAAGTCCAAATTTTCCAAGCAAAAGCAAAGATGTCCAAATTTTAATCTGAAATATCGTCATAATCATATAAATAACTGCTTTGATGTCAGTATACGTAGACTACCGTAACAATAATGGTAAGCAGTACAGAATATTCATTATTTGAAAAGCCGATAACTTATTAACAATCAGTTTGTCGCTGTTTATGAAAAATCTGATTTGATGGATATTGATTTCGCTGTTTCTGAAAAATCTGATCTTATGACATGAACACTTCTCAAGTGATGTTACTCTGTTACTGGATAAGAAAGGCTGATTTCTTCAAAAGGATAAGACTCCACAAATCAAGGTTTTTTTTTTTTGTTTTTTTGTTTTGTTTTTTTTACAGAACACATTTTCAGTGAATACCTTGTCCGTACTGGATGGAACAACCGCCCACATAAGTAATATTCAATTATACAAAAACGTTGAAGTCGGTCATTTGTAACTAAGAATAATTAAATGGTTTAAAGTTTAAATATTTTCTGTACATAGGTATAAAAAAGTTTCAGCTTTTAAGAAGATATTATTTTATTAACTAGCCAATTTGAATAGACAGCAACACATTACTACGACTTTTGACTATTGCTTGAAGTCTTCTTCAGGTACTGGCCTAAAAGATGTATTTATTACAACGTCATCTTTGCAAAGATGATAGCCCGCTGCACCAACCATTTGCGTCTCACTTGCTCCGTTCCGTGGAATAACTTCATAACGCATGCAAGGGCGGGCGGCCGACGCAGGCGCCCGGTTCTGTGCGGCCACAACGCAGCGCTTGCCGTGGCGCCCCTTCTTTACTCTCCGCTAATTACAACCGATCACTCCGCCCGCCATTATTCTGTTACTTTCAAACCGTACACTGCGAGTTGCTCCTTTTAACATTCCCAATCCCAAATTATTTATTACGAAGAAACAAAATATTTGAGGCATAGAATTTGTGAAGAGGAACATTAGAAAACTTAAAACTAAACCTGTTGTGACCGCCCGCGCGCTTTCGTAAGTCCCGCCACCGAGCCTCCTAATGGCGGGAAGCGCGCGGGCCGTCAAGCCAGTATGAGCGTGCGGAGACTCGCCGCCATCCTCGGCGACGGGCCCAGCCGGCGAGCCGCGGCCCCCAAGGGGGTATATAGCGAGCCCCCTCGCAGAAGCCGGAAACCGCGTGGGAGGCGCGGAAACGCACCCCGCCAGGCCTGGGCCGCCCGGGTTCGAAAACGTCACGGCGCCACGGACGCCTGAGGAAAGTCGGCGCCGTGGCGAAAAAAGTGTGTGTAAATAGTGTAGTGATTGTGCAGTGAAGTGCGGTATGAATGTGTATGAATGTGTTTGTAAATATAGAATAAGCATGAATGAGTGAGTGAATGAATAAAGAGAAGAGAACAATTTACTAAGAACTTATTTTCATTATTAATATTATTTATATAAAACAAATAGCCCAAAGTGGCCATATGTAGTTTTAATTAGCTTAAGATTAGTTTTAATCAGTATTTTTAAGATATCTCCCTCACGCAGCTCCAAAAACCTAATCGGTTGGAGCATATTTGTATCCTAAATACATGAATAAATTCCCGCCTTGCCAGGGCCACTGGCGAGGGGAAAATGAAAAAAAGAGCAAGGCAGTCTGGATCAGTCAGTGAGAGGGAACCGTGGCGGAGGAGCGCCACGGAGCAGCGAGAGGCAGTGGCGGTAAACGACCGCCCCTCTTTATCTACGCCGTGGGGAGACGGCGTGACGCCCGGCCTAGGGGAGGCGCGGGCCCGGAGCCTGACACATAGATCGACGCAGCGTCCCAAGACGGGACGTCAGCAGGGAAGGCATACCAAAGGGGATATTATATCTAGAGAATTTGCCTTGTATATAAATGATAATAAAATAATGTTTTACAAACACAGTGTATTGTGGATATAACAAAACCCATAAAATGTTGCCGTATGGCTACAGTGGGCAATGGCAACATTAGGGAACTTAATATATTATATAGTTCGAGAAATAAATGCACAAAAACTAACCCTTTTTTTCGTAAGTCAGTTATAAAAGCAGTTCTTTGGATTTGGAATGTATACCCTCAAATGTATAGAAATCGTTGTTATTGGTTAAAATGATATTCGAACAGTATAATCAGGCCAAGAACGTGATGTAGCCATATGGCTGCAGTGGGAATGAAAGAGTTAAATCGGAGCGCCCCACGCGGCCAGCTGTGGAAATAAGCGCACGCGCAGCGCTCGCATGTAATATCACACCGCTGCAGCCACGCGCAGTGTGCGATAACCGATGCACAACATCTATATCTATTATTTCGATGAAGGCATACAATTATGAAAGGAATAACCCACAAGGAAATTGTGTGAACGAAGACACGCGGAGTGTTAGCATTCCTCATCGTCCTAAAGGCAAAAAAGTGCCTTGTCGCTGCCACCGTGGCATTCTGCCTCCGCTGTCGGTAGACTGAGTGGCGCAGTCCTACGAGGAAAATAAAATAATTTTACCACGTGTGTCATACATTATATTTTAAACAGCATTACTGACTTTTATTTTATTTGAATTCAAGTATAAAAATAACTTAATGATACATTAAGGTCAGTAATTAGCTGGTGTGGACAGACAACACATTTTGCTTCCTTTGTGCATTCACAGATTATGTGAACACTTGAGATCTCTCATTTTTAGTTCTAATGCTAAAAATTAAACTTTTAGCACGCTACGCATGCCTTGAAAGAACGTTTTACGACTTGTCTAAAAATGTCATTTAATTAGTAACTATATGTATCTTTCTGCAGTGATGCCTTCGCTCGATAGTCGTTGCAGAAACTTCAAACTACCATCGATCAGATCTTTTCCCTTTTTGTTTAAGAACTTGAGAGTGAAGACTAGCTGCGCTTCCCACAGCGTTTCCTGCCCTGAATTACAGTCTTCGCCCTAATCTCTCAGCTGTCGGGACTGTGACAAACCGTCCCATTCAATCAGCATCCTTCACTCTGCTGCCCTCTTCATTAACCGAACCTCCACGCAATGGAAGGTTTTTCCCGCAGTTGGGCGCAGGAGACCGAGTTGATCAGGGAAACGACGGATACAATCAGTCTATGTTCGACGAATAAGACGCACTAGAGCAAATGACAAAATCGGTAAGATGTGGGGAAAATACACGTTGTACGTACAATAAATGTAAAAAATATTGACGAAATAAATGAATTTTATGATTCGAAATGTATCTCGCTAGTTACAAGTAGCAGTTAAAAGTATGATAAGTATTCGTTTGTTTGAAGTTATAGTATTTTTCCCAGAATTACAGACTCACAATTATATGTAAAATAAGGCGAAACGTTTAAAACTCGCTCGTTCACTTTGAATGGACAGTAAGAAGTGCAGCAGCGTCATTTGAAAGGAAGAAGTACCACGAGGAGTATTAGAGTACAGAATAGTGTTGTGGAATAAAATATAAACGTATGCATGTATATTTTCGACTATGATTATTGTTTTGAAATTCATCACAAAACTAGCTTTTTGCGTTTTTTTCGGTTAAATGCTGAAACAAAACTGTGAAGAAGGCAAATAATATTCTGAACACATTTCAAATAGAATGTTCAAAATAAACCAAACAATGCTATTTAAATTGACCACACTTCTTCAAAATTAATAATAAATAAAAAATATACATTGTATTTTCCTGAAATTTTGCTGTGTCGTTCTACGTTGCACTAACGAGCAACAGTGGTGGTCAGAACAACACAACCTTATGGACTCCATTGGCCTGTCACCCGCTTAGTTTGTTAGTATGCCATCACACCGGGTCGGGGAAAACCCAAACGAAACATCGGACCCAGAAGCGCCTCGCAAATCATAATGAGGCCACCGACAACCACCAATAAACGTAATTCACACCGCTTGGAGGCCCGCTACGTTTGTCCACTCGGATATTTACAATAGTTATTAGCGGCCGTTCATCTCGGGGCTCGGCGCTGAGACACCTGTCCCCGCGGCGCGCGCGGTGGCCGTAATTGGCACCGCGATAGAGACGCCACTCATAAATAAATGGGCTCGCGGATATTAAATATAAATAGAACCGCGAAGGGGTAGACCTATTAGGGCATTGATTTACGGCACGGCGGGGGCGGGGCAATGGCGATGGCAAAGCCGGGAAGAGCTCCGGCGAGGGAGGCGGCTGAGCGGGCGATGGGGATGGCCTTCCAGGCGCCCGACGCCCAGCGGCTTCTAGCAGATCATCAGCTCCGACGCGCTTATTCAATCTGGAGCCTAATCACTGCGGAAAATGTAAGTCGTAGCGAAGCTCCCGTTTGGACCAGCTGATGATCTGCGACAAGTCACTCTATTTAAATCGAAGAATGGTGTTGGAAGCGAAAGAGGTGGTGGAGATGCCTCGCGCAGAGGAAAGGGGCGGGAGAATCGATCATGTTGAACATGCGTGCACCGTCTTTGGTTGATTTACTTGCGTTCAAAGGACTAACGACAGCTTTGGGGGCGGACAGCAAGAGAGGGAAGAGAAGCCGGCGCCGTGTCTGGCCGCACTTGCGTTCTCGAAGTATTCCTTGGCTTCCTCACAAGACTCTTGCAGTCTCATATTGCCCAACCTCTTATGTCAGAGGAATGTGAATTGTTTGTGTTCCTGCTTTAATTGTGTACAAACCATATGAAATTTAAATTTTAATTTTAGCTAATATCTGATTTTGAAAGGAAATAAGTTCAAAGCCGAACAACCCGTTTGTTAGAAAATCTAACTCGATTTCTAGTAGTATTTAGAAGTAATCAAGAATTGTTATAAACTAATTTACACGTCTTCAAATTATTTAATAATACATGCTGATACTGTACATGATCCTATAATGACACTTTCATATAGAACTAATTGTTTTTATGAACGGGAGTCATGAATCTATTATACTTCCAACCAATCATCTATTCATTCTCGAAAGTACATAATCGTTGCTCGTTGATAAACGTGTCAGATATTTTCTCGAGAAGAATTCTGCTGTGTCTTAACTCTTCGATGAGCCACAATATCCTCGAAGAAAGAAAATGCACCTCTTAATTTCTCGAGTGACGTCATATACGTCTCCTCGGAAGAAAAATCCGCGTTTGGCGGAGGAGTGGGGGCCGGCGCCGGTGCGCTCGTCGTAAGTCAGCTCTCGATAGTGTGCGCGCCCGCCGCGGAGGAGCGCTGACGTAAACTTGGCTGGAGCTCCGCCAACCGCCCCGCGCCTCCCAGTTGCCGCAGCTTTTTGTAAGCCAATCCCGCCGAAAGCCCCGCCGCCACCGCGTCCACCCCCGTCTCCATCCCCACTGCCACCTCATCCGGATCTACTACCGCTCCTGCCGCCACCGACACCTCCGCCGCCACTATCAGAGTCTTCATTATTGGCACTATCGCCTTTTCCTCCTTTCCCACCGGCCACTCAACTCCTCACAATCACACGCTCATTCCGTAACAACAGCGCACATAGCTAGATTCCGGGTTCTATCCTCAGTCAAAACATGTGGAATTTGTGGTGGCTTTCCGGAACGAGATCGCGGAAGGTTTCCTTAGGGCACCGAAACCCAAATAAATAAATCAATGTAAATAAATATAAACTACTGGCTTGCTGCAGAAAATCTGCCCCTGAACCAAACCAAAATGTAGCAAGCACACTGCCGAAGAACAAATGAACTCTCCTGAAACACTGCAATAAATTCAATATTTTAGCAAAATCAGCCTTCATGAATACTCTAATAACGTAATACAGTATATACGAGTATCCAATACAACAGTTCTTTACATTCCAAGAATATCAAAAGCTTGCTGTTCCATCACACATGTAAATAGAAAATATTTGATGAGTGGGGACCTCTTCCTTGGAGACTTGCTGTCGCATGCCGTCAGCTGCGATGCAGAAGTGACGAACTGAGAATGAGAGTTCATTCGCTGCCCACAAAACAGTTGAAAAAATTACATATTTGCATTTTTAGTCCAAACCGAAATAGTATCGTATTTGGATTACGTTGCTGGGTATCTTAAGAAAACCATACACCTCTCAAACGCTCAAACGAGGGCGCGTAGCTTTCTTTCGATTTCTGTGCGCATTGGAAACTAGCAACATTGCTCAATGAATATTACCACTAGTACCACCACCGTCACTCATAAATATTCAACATCCCTGTATAGCATTCCTAGCAAGCAACAACTTCTCCACACCATTGTCGTGACCTCTGCGATGTACGTGCTTTCACTTCAGTGGCTCCCACCACCCCCTTCTCTCGGCACACACTCCCTCACCATCCTACCTTCTGCCCAACATCCTTTTGTAATGCACCTCAGGACCTACAGCAGTTCTTCCTCGCTTACAGGCGTTTCATACTGTCTGCACCTACACATTATTATTATTATTATTATTATTATTATTATTATTATTATTATTATTATTATTATTCGATTATTATTATTGTCAACGTGTCGTCATGTCGTCTTCAAATATACTACCTTCATCCTCACACGACAACAGAATGAAGGTTATCTTTACGAATCGACATATCACCCCCGGCAGCTGCTCTCACTAGCAAACTCTTCGAATTCTGTCGGTCAACTACCACTTTCGTCTTTTCAGTTATTTTGATTCTCAGTACTGACTCGTAACCTGATGGTATTGCTCCTGGTTAGGTAACTCCTAAACGCACTACTAAGTAATGACTCGTTATACATTCCACCAGGGAGCCAAGTCCGATGAAGTGCTTCGCTCCGCTGCGGCTGCAAGTGGACAATTCTGCAATCAACTCCTTCACCGTAACACGGTGTCAGTCTGTACTATCCACCATACCAATTTCATTGTATTATGTCGTTTATTGTGGTAATGAAGAATATTAGTTTATATTTACGCACTACTGAAGTATTTAAGTACGGGAATTTTATTTGTTTTATTCAGAATTCAAGTCATTCAGAACAACTGACAACTGACTGAGAATGGCAGCATTTCAACACTAGCTCGATAGCTAGGTCTATTTAAGCCACTCTCTGGAGGAGAATTGTAGTGGCCGGCTGCTCTAATCGGTTGTTTTCCGTTGTTTCTCCTATCAGCACCAGACAAATGCTGGAGCTGTACCCTAACAAACGGACCAGGGACCGCGCGCGATTTTTCCTTCATATTCCTTCTATCCTCACACTTACACTAGCATGCACTTCACTACCACATATGCTGAGAGATCGGTCGGGAGCTTAGAGCTTGTCCCGGCTGGGGCGGTGCCCCGCTGGTGAAAGGTTTCTGGTTAGGGAAAACCCTCAGACCGACGTAGGTCGGAGCCGGATCTCGCATTTCACCGGTTGAAGATAACCACCATCTCCCGCGATAAAACGTACTACACTTACGGGACCAAAGATCTTAGCAATTGACGCGCCCGAAATCACAAATCAATCAATCGAACTATTAGAACCAATTTCCAAAACCAACCAAGCAAACATTTTATTAACCCTTGAGAGACCTCTGCTTGGAGAAATTCGTCCCATCTCTAGCGACATTGAGCTTCGTCTGAGCACGGGGAGCGGTAGCTCAGTGCATTAACTGATGTCACTGCAGCGCCTCTGACCGGGATGTCCTAGGTTCCAGTCCTGGCGGCGGCAGGATTTTCGACACTAGCTTTTCAGCTAGGTCGAATTCAGTCGCTGTCTGGAGGAGAATTCTAACGGCCGCTCTGATCGGTAGTTTTCCGAGGTTTCTCCGATCAACACCAGGCGAATGTCGGAGCAGTATCCCACCAAACGGGCCTCGGACCGCACGCGATCTGTCCTTCCTCTTCCTTGTCCTATCGTCTCCCCTTACACACACACACTTACACTAACAAACATTACACTATCACATATTCCGGGAGACCGGTCGGGAGCTTAGAGCTTGTCCCGGCTGGTGCGGTGCCCTGCTGGTGGGAGAGTCCTCGTTAGGAGGAAACTTCGCAGCCGACGATATGTCGGCGCCGGATCTCGCCATTCAGCGGGGGAAGGTCACCGCATTCTCCCAAGAATAAACATGGACTGCACTTGCGGGATTAATGGCCAAAGCCGTTGACGCGCCCGGAATCACTAACCAACCAACAAAAAAATCGTCTCAGCAACATGTATAATTGGAGAGACAATTTCGTAGTGCTGTTTTTCACGTTCGGGCCACTATCTCCTGCCCGGGGTGTCACCACAAATCCCCACCCTCGAAACCTTCCCTGTTTTCTGACTTCTGCCGCCGCGCGTGAAGTTGCGTTCTGGATTATTTAGGTTGTGAACCCGCGACTGTGCAATGAGACGCGGATGCTGGCGGAGGGCAGGAGCTGTGGTGACAGCAGTGGCAGTGGGAGGCGATATGAAGTCGATATTTTCTAAACATTGATGTTTTCGTGGAATTATCGGTGTATTTAACATCGATTTTTGAAGTCGAAATTTTTTCTAACATAGATGCTATATTTTCGATTTTTTATGTCGTTGGTATTTTAAAATGAAATAAGTACCGTCATAAAAAAATCTGTAATTATTTTAAATATGACCAAGGGTCGCATTGGTTTGAAAACTGAAGGGAAAATACACATCATTTAATTTTTGTAAATAAAGAAGTCCATATTATGTTTTTAATTATCTGATCAGATAATCAAAATTTTGTTAATTATTCTGATGATTTTTTGACTGTTGGCAGATAAATCTCAATTAAAAATTAATAAAGACTGTTTAGCAACATCGATGTTTGGATTTTGTTTGAAATCGACTGTTCAGAAGCATCGATGTTCTGTTGTCGATGTGGCGGGGTGGGGGCGGGGGTCGCGTCGACGACGGCATATGGTAGTGGTGGTGGCGGTAGAGCGTCCGTCCGAAATATGAATGTGTGGAGGTGTTTATTTTCGAAACTTTGAGAGGTTTTTGGGGGGAATAGTATGTTAATACTTTTCTCTGGTTTATTGAAATTGCATAAGCAAAGCTGTGGAGAAACAGCGTTTGAGAGAATCGACGGGAAGTTAGTTTGACTAGAATGAAATTGAAGTCAACGGTTACATCGTTGTACTCACGGGTCAGTTATACAGTTCGCTTCATTTGCCGGAAACTTTATAGCCAACTATGTCGGGTCTTTTGTTTCTGTAATTTACTCTACATTATTCTGCGTTTGAGTACTTTTACGTACTTTACCTTTCATTTATAGAATTATGCCGTTTTTAAATTCAAATCAGGGAACATTATTTCCATTTAAGAATTTCGTAGAAGATTATTTGTTAAAATTTATTAATTTAAAGGCGAAATTTTAAATTCATATTTTTTAGTTCAAAAGTACAAGAAAAATGTTTAGAAAGTTGCTTCCCAACAGAAAAAATATGAGGAAACGTTAAGGATCACAACGTTTATGGTTAAGGCAAGCCTAAAGTCGGAAACATAGCTCCGAACAAAAAACGTTCGGAGTAGCTGGTTAATTTCCACACGATCACGTGGATGAAAGTGTGTGAACGCAAATAAATGGATCAGTTTGAACTTCTTCCGGCTAATGATGCTACCAGTCTATAGTATCGGGAGTTTCTGATTGTAAGATGTCTTGTGTGTTCAAGAGAAGTACTTTGGTTTCAAATGCTTTGGAAATCATGTTTCACAGGCTCGAAATGGGGTAAATCGTGATGGCCTTAACTTTGTTGCTCTTCAAGAGCGAACTATCGCAAACTATCGCAATACGTTTATTCACATTATTAAACAGCCATATTTTCTTTTCTTAAAGATGGTGCCTCGTCATTGGATCAAAACGAAGCACCTATTGGATTATGTTTAAATCTCTCAAAAGCTTCTGACGACATTGATCATGACATATTACTTTCAAAATTACGTCTTTCTCCTACGGAAAACGTTCGTACCTTAAACAACGATCTCAGAGAGTGGAAATACCTTACTGGAATAATGGAACATTATGTACACACATTTCCGAATCTTTGCCAATTGCACGTGGAGTTCCTGAAGGATCGATTCTAGGCCCTCTTCTGTTCTTACTTTACGTGAACGATATGCCCTCGACGATTCGAAACGGAAGAACAGTTCTCTTTGCGGATGATACGAACATTCTTTGCAATAAAGAAATCGTAAATAGTACAATATCAGATGTTTCAAATTGGTTCCGAAATTACAAATGAAAATGAATGAAAATGAAATAAATGAAAAGAAAACGGTTTAATGCAGTTTTCCATTTCAGATAAAAAATTAAAAATGAACGGTGTGACTGATGAATTGACGGTTCAGGCAACAAAATTTTTAGGTCTCTCAATTCAGTCAAACCTTAAATGGGACGTCCATTTAAATGAATTGAACACAAAATTAAGTGCATTATGCTACGCGTTAGAATTCTTTCAATTCAGTCAGCCTTCATACTGCTCGTTGTGTATATTTCGCGAATGTTCATTCCCGCCTGAGATATGGCATAATATTCTGGGGAAATACATCTTATAGCTCCCAGACATGACAAATATTACAGACATTACAAATACATTACAAAAACGAATTGTACGAATAATAACCAAATCCCACCCACGTGATTCTTGTAAGCCTCTCTTCATTAATCTCGGAATTTTGCCATTATCTTGTCTGTTCATTTACGAATCAGTGGTTTTTGCCGCAAATGTGTTACTTAAGGGCTGGAATATATTTTCTGAAAATGCTGATGTCTTTTACCATAACATTCGACGTAGAAATCATTAATATGATCAAGTGACAATATCAACAGCTCTTTACAAAAAATTCACTTACAATACATGTACATTATTTTACAACACTTTGCCAGATGACATTAAACGAGTAAATCCGATAGAAAAGTGTAAATCCCCAGTGAAATCGTTTCTGCTGCATAACTGTTTCTATACAATTAGACTATACTGAGCATCACAAGGAAAGTAACATTATTTTTTACAATGATATTTAATGTATTACTTACCATTTGGACTGTATAATTCTAAATAATATGAAACAAGTATTGTATGGCAGCTTCTGGGACAATGACCTTCATCTCGATCAGGTTTTTCGTCACGTTTCCCTGATCCATTGAGCAAATGCTGAGATGGCCCCTTGTTTTGCTTCTGGACATAAATGTAACTTCATTATCAGAGCACGACTTCTAGAATTCAGTGGGAAATATAGTTATTCAAATTATCGTTTCTATGTTGTCACGGCAGGTATTATTCTGTGACGAAGGACATAATGGATAAAAGCCCAAAGTTTATTGCTGATTTATCCTTGAAAATAGATTTTATTACATCGGAGCGGCTTTTTAATTAACTCAAAATTCAAGTAATATATGACTTAAGTGTAAGGATCACAGAATTTTGGAAACGTTCAAAGAATTCTCTTCTTCCCATAGGACATCATACACAGTTTTAACTGTTTTTTGACGTAAAATAAATAAATAAATGACACAATATGATTTCAAATGAAGGTGAAAACGCCTTTTTCACATTGCGTTGTAGAAATTAAATGTTCTGGCGTTGAAATATTCCTTTTTGTGGATCTCATTGATGCTCAGTGCATGTTTCAGTTTATCCATTCTTTCTTTTGGTTGATTATTTTTAACTAATAACTACCGACTTGAACTATTGTTTCTAATTTTTTCAAAAACTTGAGAGATTAAAAACACATGTTGCAACGTTATTCTGTTTCATAACCAATTTTCTTTTCTTTTCATTCTGTACTTCTTATTATCTACGTGGCCTTGAATTCAAATTTAAAAACTTTTGATAATTTTTAGATCCGTTCTAAAGAAAATTGAGCCTATTGTATTAATAGATAACAATGGAAATGATACCTTGTATTTATTTTTAGTTTCAGTCATTCAACGATATGGATATGAAATATCATCCGATTATTAAAGCTAAATGAAATTATTGATTCTTTGATGATTTGCCTCAAATCAATATGATACTATTGTTCGTAGTAAAATAATCAAGTAACGAAAAATATATAATTTTGGAATTTTTGGCGTGAAACAAGTAATACGTTAATTGGTTTGCCTTTTGACTTCAGAAGAATTTAAAACTACACATAAGGTATACGCGATTCATTTAGATTTAGAACATATAATAATAATTTTTTGCAAGGAGAATGTCTTCACAGGGTGAACGTAGCAACCGGCAGCAACCAGAAGGGCGTAAATCAGAAAATGAGGCTCTGTGGAAGCCCATTTTTCTCCATGCGAGGTTTCCACATGCGTGGGCGCACATCCCCGTGGCGCATTTCTGCCCTTCCCTGCTTTAGCAGGCCGTTGCTCGGCGCGTTAGCCGGCGCCCGGCGACCGCGGCGACGGGGGCGGCGGCAGCGTGGAGACGCGGCGCCTCCAGCGGGCGCAAATAGAATTAATTACGCGATAAAGCAGCCCCCTCCGCGCCCCGTAACGAGATTCCCGCTGCGCGCCACCTCCCGGCCGGGGGCGGAACTCGTTATCAACCGGCACCCGCGTCACTTCCGCCCTCCGCCACCGCGCACAAGCACACCTAGGCCACGCAGCCCCCCCGCACACCGCTTTACACCGCCCTACACGGCTACACGGCGTTCACTGCCTACACCATCACACACTGCTGTACACTTGACGTGGGCCGTGCGTCAGTCTCGCATGCTGCCGCTCGTGATCGCACTCGGACACAAAGACGCCCCGTCACGCACGCACTGCTTCTCGCTATTGCCACAGCCATCACTCGCCCCTGCTGGGCAGGCAAGCTCGCTCTCTTTGCGCTCATTCTCCCTATCACATTTGTTGTTCAAATATCAACATATTAAAATTATTATTTTATTTTCTAACTGTACGTTTTCAACTTTATCGGACTTATTTGTTCTTTAAATTTATAGATAATTATTTATAGGATTTTGTAATGTCCCCGTCAAACTCTCTCTTTCTACTTCCTCTTATTCTCAATCATTTTGATTTACTCCATCGACGTATCGCCATATGATACCATAGTGCGATCTTCAAAAGTTTTTTTTATGTAGGAGCGTTCCGTGTAGTTACTTGTAAACATTGATACTATATAATTCTTATGTTTAATTCTGACCATTGTTTAAAATATATTTATTTGTGTTGACATTTTAACTCCAGCCAGAAAATGGAAATAATCATTTCCGAAATGTTGCTATCTCATGTATCACATATTTTAGTACATTACAATCATATTGTATTTTTATGTAAAAATAGATCCAAAACAGTTCTGCCAATATCAACTTATATTTTTCTTTCAATATCAATCGGTCTTACCGCTTCCTATTTCTTTCGCTTATTTCTCCTTCCCCTTGCCTTCGTCGCCTCTGAGCCGCCTCTTCCTTTGGCATTTGCACCCTGCCTCTACCCGCGCCGCCCCGCGCCCCCGCGCCGCCCCGCGCCGCCCGCGCCGCCCGCGCCGCCCCGCGCCGCCCCGCGCCGCCCCGCGCCGCCCGCACCGCCCGCGCCGCCCCGCGCCGCCCCGCGCCGCCCGCGCCGCCCCGCGCCGCCCCGCGCCGCCCCGCGCCGCCCCGCACCGCCCCGCGCCGCCCGCGCCGCCCCGCGCCGCCCGCGCCGCCCGCGCCGCCCCGCGCCGCCCCGCGCCGCCCCGCACCGCCCCGCGCCGCCCCGCGCCGCCCGCGCCGCCCGCGCCGCCCGCGCCGCCCCGCGCCGCCCGCGCCGCCCGCGCCGCCCCGCGCCGCCCCGCGCCGCCCGCACCGCCCCGCGCCGCCCCGCGCCGCCCCGCGCCGCCCGCGCCGCCCGCGCCGCCCGCGCCGCCCGCGCCGCCCCGCGCCGCCCCGCGCGCCCGCCCGCCGCGCCGCCCGCGCCGCCCGCCCGCCCGCGCCGCCCCGCGCCGCCCCGCGCCGCCCGCGCCGCCCGCGCCGCCCGCGCCGCCCCGCGCCGCCCTGCGCCGCCCCGCGCCGCCGCGCGCCCCCGCGCGCCCCGCGCCGCGCCTGCGCGCCGCGCGCCCGCGCTCGCGCCCTCCGGCGCCTCGCGGTGCGCGTTGACATGCCCAACTCAGAGTGCTCCGGGCGTGGGAGGGCAGGCTCCGTATTGCTCGTATTCCGGATGTCGTGGTTTGGATTGGATTCCTCTGCAGATCGAGGGCCATAATCGCTTCTGCTCTTTAAGGCCGATGGTCTGTTCGCGCAACCCGCTGCATGCCCTTTACTTTCGCCGGCTGTTCTCGATCCAATGGTGTCCAATTTTCAACTGTTTCACTGCAGATACTGCTGGCTTTAATTAGTGCATTGAAATTCCACCGAACGCCATTCAAGACAATTTTATTAGAATTACATTTTAGTTATCCTCATGGTTAATCAGTTGCGTTACCTGTCAAAATCATTGTTAAGCAATATTAATGGAAATGATATTTTTAAAAGTCTGTTATATCTACAGAAATACAAATAATACGAACGGTATTCCCTGTTTTTAAGTTTTGAAGCAATACCCTCCTTATTTCTTTATGAGGTGTATTTCAATGTATTTACATTACGATGAATTCTCGCTAAGTTCAAGTAATTGATGATTATTTCTTGTGTAAATTAAATGCAATATGTTTCATTATAACATGGTTATTCAGAAATTGTACCATTAGAATGAAGCCCAACACAAATGTTGCTAATGTGAATTTAGTTACGGAGTTCTTGCGCAATGGCGTGATTTTGTGGCGAGATTGTGGGTCGTCTGGGATGTGAAGTGCCCGGGTTAGAGTGATGCCTCCAGTTAATTTCTAGTCGTCATTTAACCGGAATGTGGGCCACGTGAAACAAACGTTGTACAATTTCAGAAACTTCATTTGAAGCAGTTCTACTCACATATGCAATCAATTAAGATACTAAATAAACTAGAAGTGTGTGTTTGTGATTTTCGTATTTTGTACTTTTAAACAAGTTTTCAACTCTCTTGTTCGATTTGTAAAACGTATGTCACATCAAATTAATTGTTGTCTTTCTGTCTATTTGTATGAACCGATTTAAGTAAACTAATCAATTTATCAACATGAAATATAAATACAATATATTCATTACCCACAGGACCGACTTATATATACTTAACGGCTGACCGGGAGAGGTGGCTCAGGGCATCAACTAATGTCATTGTAGTGCCACTGGCCGGGAGTCGAGTCATGACGATGGCAGTATTTTAGGTACTAGCTAGATAGCTAGGTCGAGTTCTGTTGCTGTATGGAAAAAAAATCTACCAGCCGGCTGCTTTGATCGGTAGTTTTCATGGTTTCTCTGATCAACACCAGGCGAATGTTGGAGCAGTATCCTACCAAACGGACTGCATGCAATCTTTTCTTCCCATTTTTTATCCTATCTACGCTTTACTTACACACACTTACATTCACAACACTACCACACATGCCGGGAGATCAGACGGAATCTTACAGCTTGTCCCGGCTAGGCCTCTGGTGGGAGGTACCTGGTTGGGGAAAATCCCGCTGACCGACGCGACGGTAGGTCGGCGCTTGTTTTACACATCCTGGGTGGGAAGATCACAGCTACCACCCGAGCAAAAACATATACGACACATTAGGGGCTAATGACTTTGGGAGTTGGCGCGCCCGGAATCATTATCAATCGACGACTGTAGCTTCTAAACCCTTCAGCCGGTTTTCTCGGAAATCGGTATTTTCTGATTGAGCTGAACGAACTGTAGGCTTTGGCAGTTTCTAATGGATAATTTGATTGTCGAGTTTTTGTTTTTTTTACAGGAATCAGGTATTTACCATTTTATGCCTCTACTCGAGTTCGATCCATACGGCTCTTGTGTGACGTAGTGGTATGAGTGTGTCGATAAGATAAATCTGAGGAACTGAGATCGAGTCTCGGAGCGGAAAAGTTTTGCAGGTTGAACTCACTTTTGCTGGTTTATATAGTAGTATAATATTGCGGCAAAATCAGTAAAGGTCATTAAAAGAGAACTAGCCCCTGAACGCCATTGGACGTTAGGAGTGGCATCCAAAGATGGGAAAATGGATACTCCCAGGGACAACATTGTTGAAAATGCAACACTGTTCTACAATGAATTATATAAGAGCACAACAAACAGTAACACCGTATTTCAAACACCCATCAACACCAATGAAGAAGACATTCCACCAATCATAAATGAGCGATCCGGTCTGCAATTCTTGAATTGAGATCAAAACCAAAGAAATTGAGAAAAATCTGAGGCGACGGGATCCAAAATGAACAGCTGAAACTTGGCCTACCAACGATTGGTCCTTAATAATGAGAATTTCACATTATTCTGGAAACCGAGGAAATTCCCAAAGCACAATTACTTTATTCACAAGAAAGGTATAGAAACGGCCTAAACATTTCAGGTCGCTATGTTTACTGCCAAACCTCTCCAAACATTTTTCAAAAATAATTACCAACTGGCTAACAACTACTCTGGATAGAGAACAGCCACCAGAACCAGCAGGTTTTAGACGGGATTTTCTACACCCGATCACTACAAAAGTAAACCAGGTAATAGAAAAAACGAAAGAATTCAATTTGTCGTTATATTTCACCTTCGTAGGTTTTAAGAAAGCATTTGACTGTATAGAACACCAAGCAGTTTTTCAAGCTCTGAAAGAACAATGCATTCACGGCATATGTATTCTATTGCTGAACAAGATATATCAACAAAAGCAATGCAAAAATATGAACGGAAATTAATGGAGAACCTTTACCTTCGAAAAGAGGAGTCTGACAAGGAGACCCATCTCACACAAACTCTTTGCTTGTGTCCTAGAAAATTCATTTTAGAAAACTGAACTGAAGATCAACTCCGGTATTCTAATCGATGGAAGAAGGCTAACAAATCTTCGTTTCGCAGATTATGTAGTGATATTTGCCAAATCGGACAAGAAATGACAGAAATGTTAGAGGATCTATCTAGGACAGTCGAAAAGCAGGTCTAATCATTAATCATTCTAAAATAAAAGTTATGACTAATCGTCATGATGTATTAATAGTAATGGATAGAAAACAAGTAGAATATGTTGAAGAATATACGTTACTAGGATAGATCGTCTCCTTTAAAACAGAGGTACAAAAGAAATAAATCGTAGAATATTGCTGGCATGGAGAAATTTGAGATCTGGCTTAATCATCGTGGAAAAGTAAAGATCAACACCAAACGGGAAGTAATGGAGACTTGTGTATTACCGGTATTGTTGTAGGATTTCAGACGTAGTCACTAACGAAAAGAGAAGAATATACTGAAATAAACTGAATATATTAATGATTTATTTGATGTTATTCCAACGTAATCCGTTCCGAATTTGTATAGATGGGCGTCAGGAAAGATTACGCTAATACTAACATACAAGTCAACCTTCAACTCTGATTATAAATAAATTAGTTTCCGGCTACCCGGGTCGATGGATTTCATAGAAATAATCACTATTTCTGCTAATAGATGATTATCCGATCTGCCATCTATACAGAGTGGTCGAGGAATCTAAAAGCAAATATATTTCTATCTTGCTACGTCGTTATTACAATTGGCTCAATGAGAATCATGTATTCATTTCACAAAACATGTAAATTTATTAAACAGTTTTGGTACTTAATAATTCTACACAATATAAAAGAAAACTTTGGTCATGACCTGTTCCAACCTGATAACGTAGTATTCGTCTTCGCGCGCTCTTGGACGACGGTGCCTCGTTGTACCATCTTCATTCTTCTCCGACGTCGCTGTCCTCAGGTCCAGATACCATCTTTTCTCTTCTTTTCTTGCAGAAGCACACTTCAATCACCGTTCATCACTGTTTCCGAAGTTAATAAAGTCGAAGTCGTTCGCCAATTTACGAATTCCAAGTTCATCCCACGCGTATGCTGAATACTCAACACCAAAAACTATCTGCTGTTAGCATTCCAGTCCAGTTACTGATAAATTCGCCTAAGCCCTCAATGTCCTTCTAACTCGTTCACTTGAAATATTTTAAGTTTTACTGTCCACACTTAGCATTCAAATTCAAAGTTCTACCAATATTACTCCCCAGTAAATGCTTACAAGTCCCCCCCCTCAAAAAAACTCCCAACATTAATTGTCCACGATCCGTTCAACACCACGGCATCAGTCAGAATGAATGCCTATCATATTCTTTCAATCCTTCAAAACTCGCTTCATCTTTTCGATTGTTTTTTTACAGACAAGACTTGATGTACTTCCGTGCCTAGCCAATCCCTAAATTTCTTACAAAATGAACTAGCCGTCTCCGCGATTGTCACTGCATGAAGATTGTTGATCTTGACGACGGCTCGCTTACCGTTGCTATGCTAGCATATTCACCTATATTTATCCCTATAATTTACGCTGTTTATAATAAATATTGTACCATATTATGTCTCACATATTGGTATGTCACAATACTGAGAATATGGCAACGGAAGATGGAAAGAAAGATGCTCTACATTTCTATTAAATATAGAATACGAAATTCGGTTATTAGAAGAACAAGTGGCATTCTAGATGCGACTGAACAAGTAATGTGTATTTAATGGAAGTGGGGTGGACACTTAATAAGACTCTTACACCAAAGATGGGCCCATGCTGCCACTGTGTGGGACCCGCGAGTGGCTTGAAAACAAGTCCGGCAGGAAAGTAGATGGTCTGACTACTTCAAGAAGGCAGTAAGTGTGTAGTATACTACAGTGGCGAAGGACCGTGAACACTGGAAAACATCAATAAACTATCCTTGTTATCGTAGTAGACTACCAATCACTGTCACATGAAGATCCGTTCAGGTGATGTGAAACCTTCCTGTCCAAAGCAGGAGGTATTTAGGAAGACGTTTTCCTTTTCTTTAATTTCCTTAAAGTAATATTTCAATTCTACTATTCGAAAATCGAAAACTGAGAGAAGTTAAAAAAATGTACTTTGGGGGACGATAAATGCCACCCGGCAGAGCATTTACAAGTCAGAATACTAGCCCAGATCAAAGAAATAGAAAACTAATACGAGAAACCTGTATCATGCTGTCGGTATATGATACAGCAGTACTAGCATCCGGCGAAGATTTCAAGCACTAGAAAATCACTTAAAATAAACCACGGGCTTTCTCGTTGGCATATTAAAATCAACAAATTAAAATCTTACTGTTCATTTGGCTAGAAGATTAACGTGGAAGGTCCATGCACAAAAGAAAAGAATGAATTAGAATTAAAAATTAAAAACTACGAATGGCTAATCGGTAAACAATTCCAACTTTCAAACAAACTACGTATATAAAATATAAGTATCGTTTCAAACAAATTACTTCATATATAAAAGTATCCTGCAACCCATATGATTTTGAACAGTGATCCCGAATTGATCGAGTTATGTTTTGGAAATTGTTAGCGTTATTAATTTGTTAGAGATTGTTTCTTCTCCGTAGTTTAATTTTCTAGTCGTAAATGAAGTTGGGAAAATGAAAAAAAAACGAGTCGCAGTTGTGAAAATCGAGTGACTGAATTTTAAGGACGTTTCGGAAGATGATTTGGAGATGAAAGCAGAACGAGATCCAGTAGCAACATGGCGTTGCATTACAGATGGTAGAAGATGACGTCGTCCTTCAAGTTGGCAGTGGAGCCAAAAAGGGAAGTGACACACTATAATTATTTCATATGCATGTAGATCAAGTTCTGTTACGTTAAGATTGCGTTACGGTACGTGAAGATTGCGTTACGTTACATGAAGATTGCGTTGTGTTTCGTCAAGTTGCATTACGTTAATTTTACGTTAAGATTTGATTATTAGAGATTATAAGAAGGAGTTCATGGCTATGCGTGAGTGCAGTAATCAGAGAATGTTGTATGTGTTTATAAAGAGAGTATGAATCGATAAATCAATTTGTGATTATATTTATGTTTTTTGCTATTTTTGTATGTAACCGATTACAGGAAGGTTCGGAAATTGTAAGGGAAAATGGTAAGAAATAGAAATTATAATGTTTTCAGAAAGACGATATAATTTGCCTTTGTTTATTTCAATAAATAAAGTTAAACGAGTAAACTATTTCCTTCGTAATATTTCGTGTTTGAAATTCCGTGTGGGCAAGTCAGTCGATACACGTTATAATTTTTTCTGTGATTCGCGACGATTCCCTTGTTAAATAACCTGCGTAACACTGAGCTGAATTTACAAGTCGGGACAGAGGAAATCTCAGATATTTGACTTTTAAATAAATCAATTAAAATTATTTACATTAAAAGGAAAAGGGCGTGAAGAGGGAGTAATATCATTACAATATTATGGTGGATTACTAAGCGTGGGCAATGAAAGAATAAATAATATATTTTTAAGACCAAATTGAAATTATATTATTATTAAATAATTATTATACATAATTAACCTTCAAAATTTAGTAGAATGTATGCAATTGCATTGTGTCGATTTGAGTCTAACAGCTGTATTATCCAATTACGTCAAGATCAAGTGGTTTTACATTTTATTGCGTAAAAGCTCGTTTAAGGTTTGTTATATCATTTCATCGAATTATTGTAACATAAAATGTATTTCACTGAATTATTAAATTTTAAGCTTTCAAATAATCAATTGCGTTGCAAGACATTAAAAATATGACACACTTAATATCTTGATAAACGAAAATGTCACTGCACTAATTACTTTTCTAAGAAGGAACATAAATAATATATATGCATTTATGAAACCAACCTAATTGAAATAAAATGCATTTCAAGAACTACTTGAATAGGGCAAGTGATTTACTTGGGAAAACTTTTTGTTCAATTATATTTTACGAAAGTTGTTTATTAATACAGCCTACGATTCTGATTCACTTATGAGGCATTTCATGCACAGAACATTTCCGAATTATTCGTACACAGACTTAGGACCTTCTAGAACTGGTGTGGACGCCGTTTTCTGTCTCGGAGAAACAGTGCAAGTTCCGAGCAGTCAGATAAAAGGATAAAACAGAATTAACTCCATAAACTCGGGAACTCGACCAGGCGTCGAGGAATGCGGTCTCTTGGAAATATATTCACCCCCCCCACACACACACACACACACGCGCGCACTCTCCTGGATCCCGGACAATGCGATCGTCTCCCGGCACCTCCGCCTTCCCCACCCACTCGAGTGCCAGGTGGCGAATTTAAATATTAATAAAAAGGTTTCGATGTTTTCAATTAGTTATCATCACACAATAAACATCGACATATTGCTGCCTCCTTAGTAACGTTTGTTGTTGTTGTTGTTTTTGAGTTGGAGTAAAGCGCAGATATTGCCGAGGGGTCTCGCTTCAGACACTGCTTTGTGCAAATGTCGAGTGGATTACGACAGAAGAAGAAAATGCAGAAATGATATCATCCGAGGAAAAGTGAAGAAAAGTATTGTAAAATATTGGAAATGTACGATTGCGTGTAAAAATTTCATTTTCCACAAAGGTACGGTAACCTGTCAGGAAGATGATGTCTGATTCACAGAAGTTTGTACAAAGCACACCTACGAGCGCCAGAGCACTGGAATGCGCCAGACAAGCAACTTCGCGCCGTTGTAACAAGGCGGGTGTTACCCTACCGGTCCGCCGTGTGTACTTCTGCTTCAGTGAATGCTTCCGATAAGAACAGGAACGCCCCTCGCCTTGGCACATCCGCCTCTGCAGGAGGAGAGAGGAATCTCGCCAGACGCTCTCCAGTTACATCTACAAACAGATCGACCTCGCTTTACCATTTCATAGTTTGCTCTACGCAACTCTCAAAATTAAATTAAAATTTACAAGATTCAAAACCATTTTTAAACTTAATTATTTTATTTATTTCCTGACCTTCTAATCTGGGTAATCTTTTATATTCTGGAGTCTTTCACAAGTGGTATTTGTATGTCATGGGATGCAGAAGAGTAATGTTCATTTTATGGATAGAGAAGTGAGGTTACAAAGCAATGTTTTTCTACTCCCATTGTATAATCCTGCGTTTTAATGGCTGCAACCCGTTGCATAATGATACTCATTACGATACATATTTCATTATGATACAGGTTCTTGACCAATCACAAATAAGTTTACAAACCAAGTATTGACACTTCACTAATCATTGAGAATCGTTCTAGTGAATGTTTTGTTCGATTGTGTACATTAAAATTTCATAAAATATTATATTATGTTAATCAGTTTTTATTTATTTTATTATCAGTAATTTTGATGTGGAAAATTATTTAAAATAAATTGGACCGTAATTTCACTTTGATCCTATTTGACTAGCGCAGTAGTAGTGGTAGAGGGAGCATTTGACTAACGTTAAGATCAGAACTCAAAGTTATTGTGTGTTATATGTTGCTGCCGTATGTTTGTTCGTTATAACCGGTCAATTATTTAGCTTGAAATGTCTAGTGAATCAGAGGAGTTGGCACCTCCAGAAATAAGAGAAAAAGGCGAAAATGGTGACTTGGGAATTATTGCGGCAACTTTTGTATTTTCTCGCAGGCGGTCTGGTAAACCAAAGCCACCTGCGGCAGGTAAGGTAGCTGACCACTAGGTGGCCTTGACTGAATCCCACAACTACCACGAAACGATTCAATGTAAAAGTTTAACTTATAAAAGTATGAATCTTAGATGTAATGGATATAATACACTCGTGTGAAGTTTACAATACTCTCTCGTACCTCGCTCGTATCATAATATCACACTCGCGTTAATACCCATCATTACATCATCGTTTCATGTTGTACTATTCTTGAATATTTTCCTATTGTGCGGCAATATTGACGACTAGAGAGGTCTATTGTGATTTTAAGTCAAAGACTGCTGATGTGATCCGTTAAGCGTTGTAACTTGCTCCGTTTGTTTCACTTCTACAGCCTCCAGGTGCCCTCCAGAAAAAAAAAATCTTTCGATGTAGTCATTTCATAAAAGGTTCATTCTTAAATTGAATGTTCTCTGTTAATAAAATTGATTTATTAACATAATATTATTGATTATTTGTTTACATTCTAGGAGATAATTTACCTAAACCCGTTCAGGCAAGTTTTTCGTTACATATAATTTTTGAAATTCTATTGTTCTACGTGCTCTATTGATAAGTTTTGCTGTTTTGTGTCTTGTCGAATTTATTTCGCAGTCTTTCATTTTCTTTCTTAATTATATAAGTTATTCTCAGTGGAGATTATTGGTTAAACCCGAAGTCTAGACTTTCAAGCGAAGAAAGAAGACTAAGAACTAAAAAATACCAAACCACAGGAGACATGTTTAAAATAGTTTTAAAAATTGTTCGAAAATATGGCAGTAAAATTGGAATTTAATATTTCATTGACGGATAATATAGATGCCTTAAAAAATAGATCTTTCGTTGTTACCTCCCCTTCAATAGTCAGGAACTATCAGTAAGAAAAGAGACTTCAGGATAATTCAGTTTATGGAACTTCAAAGAACGGTGTTACTTTTTGAAGCCCCAACAGCCAGACATGTTACTCGGAGAATTGAAGAGACTAATAATCTTGACTAATTTAGGTGCTCGTGAACTAAGACTCGTGAAACCTTTTATTATGCCTATCACATGGTGCACGGAAACCCGTAATTTCACTCAAAGAATAGCGCATTGTACTGAAATCTCGAATTCATTTGCCCGAGGAGAATTTATGATTTATAAGGACAGCAGTATCAGGTTCCGGCTCGACGTTTCCTAGCGTTAGAGCGCAGGGCGGGGTGGGTGTTACGTGTAGCGTATCCTGCGGCGAGGGCGATCTTATCTGGGCGGAGGGCGGGCGAATCAGGAACATGCGCCGCCACCTCTGTAAGGCGCGAAGGCATTCTACATGCAGAGGCTGCCACAGAGGCCCTTGGTTTAGCGGCCCACCATCGATCTCTGGATGCCTGAGCACAGCGACAGCATTGCCGCTGACTATGCAGTGGCTCTGCCCGGGAGGCCTGAATGTTCGAGTCCCAGCGACACTAGCTAGATAGGTAGGTGGGATCTAACCGCTTTCTGCAGGGGACGGCTGTTTCGGCCATCATGTTGGGGTCTTCTTCTGAGCTATGCCGCTGAAGAAGGCGACATGATGGCCGCAACGTCGACTCGACCGAATATGACGCGGCTCACGCCAGACAGCCAAGAATCAAATGACTCCTGTCTAGTATCCATTCTGTTCATTGTGAAACCATGGTATATGTTGTTCCGTGGTACCTATTACTTGCGCCGGGCAGGCATTGCTTCACCGCCACCCGCCACCCGAAAAGGGCTGGGGGCAAAAAGGCCGTGTTGGAGGGGGTCTGAGATTTCCAACTCCGATACGGCACATGGAGTGTGGTTCGCGAATAGACAACTTTGCCCACACCAAGTTCGCTAATGCTGATTGGCTTGCTGCTCTCCTTTCGTAACGTATACAATATAGAATATAGGGACTTTTCCTGTATAAAGAGTGTTTTGTCGGCCCGGTGGCCGAGATCGCTAAGGCAATAGTGTCGTAGTGATCTCGGACCGAAGGGTCGCGGGTTCGAGTCCTGCCTTGGGCATGGTTGTATTTGTGTTCGTCCTTTCCCCCCTTATCATCACCATATCGTTTCATCCTCATAGTTACCATACCGTTAACAGCAATAGTGGTCGCTAATGACCAAAGATGTTGATGCGACCTTAAATAACCAATTAAAAAAAGAGTGTTTTCTAAAGACTTTTATTGACTCTTGACTCCTTTACAACAATTATTCGAAAATATTAATTTTTCGAGTGATTTTGCGTGAAATATGTGCAACTTTTAAATGTTTTTTTTTTTCAAAAACGGCTCCAAACTTTTTTATCAAATTCTCTTCTCGAATGTATGAAAGGACGGTAAAAAATTGCTCTACTATTATTTCGGCAAACACTCAGAATTTTCGAAAATTGCAAAATTTTAACATTTAAAAATTACCAAATTGAAGATAAAGATTCTGCCTTGGACAAAATCTGTTCTAAAAATCATCTCTTTACGAAAGATCATGTACATTGTTTTAAAAAAAGCTAGTAGTTTTCACGTAATTTGTGCTTGACATTTATTCATTTTATAAAAGAAACATTTGATCAAAAAACGCACCCATTTTTTTAGTTTTTTCCACAGATAGAACAAGGGACACCTGAAAGAGTGGCGAAAGTCTCATTTGCGTTGAACTCTCTGAATTTTCGAAAACTAAAATGTAGAAACAATACACGAAAGTTGGTTCTTTTGAACACCACTGTTTTTTCCATATTATAACAAATTATTTAATTAGTAATAACTAAATAAGTTACTTAAGTTAACATTATATTTGATTTATTATTTTGTACATTTTTCTGATCCTCTTGTTACTTGAGTGAAATAAGTAGTCGAGCTTTCAACAACTTCATAGTTGACTGGCGTGTTAGGCTGACTGCAACACTCGGGTTCGATACCACAAAGTGACTTGTTCAAATGAAACACACGAGTAATATTATAACGTTTAATTTAGAATATATGTGTGTGTACTCTGTTCTGGCGAGCGGTCTGTCTGGGCGACGCAACGGCGAATGGCTCCGCTGGTGCGGGTGGTGGAGGTGGCGGGAGGCGGCTGCAAAAGGCGGCGGACGGATGCCCTCAAAAACAGGGTAAATGTGGATGCCCCAGATGACAGATACGCCTCCGTCTACAGAACGAAACTGCACGTTTCGAAAGACCGTGGAAATATGGAACAATCTAATAAGAGATTTCCTCTGACGTTTCCCTGAGAATGGGAAAGTTCACAAATTCTAACGTTACCCATTTAATTCACATACATCATGGAACGACCATTAAAAACTATAACTTAATGATTTGAATTGACGTAAAAAGATACTATGAAGGCCTCTATTTAGAACTCTGATCTATCAACAAGTATCCTTAGGAGCATTCGTGTGCTGTTAATTATATGTGATAAATGCATTGCTATCATTAAATTATTATAAAACTTCAACATGAAATGAAATTCAATCAGATAATGAAATATACTACTTGTAGATAAGAAAAGTACTTGCTGCCTTTCTTCCAAATTGTAAGTTGGCATTTTCAAAATTTTCAAAAAATGGTTTCTAAGTTGTAGATTATAGTTTGTTGTCTGATAGCGTAAAAGAGGCCCAACAAATACGCAGGTCTCATGTTCGTTGAAAACCTTAATATATCGAAAAAAGTGAAAGTTCAAATTTTTTTCGATGTCTTCCAACAACTAAAAATATTTTTTTCTTCAAAATCTGCTCCTTATAGACAAATTTTGAAATGAGATCATGTACAATGTTTCGAAAATATGAGTATTTCTCATGAAATGTTGAGTCAAGTATAGGCCATTTTTAATATTTTAAGTAATTTTTCTCAAACACGGCATGAAAATTTCTTTCATTAAATTTTCAACTTATAGAGTGTAAAGAACGCTTAAGTGAATGATGTAGGTTTCATGTTCGTTTAAATGCCTGATTTTTCGCAAATTGCAAAAATTTAACATTCTTCGCTTTTTTCCTACCACTACAATTGTGAACATTTTTAATGAAATGTGTTCATTAAAAACAGATCTTGAAATGAGTTCATGTTGAATTTTTCGAAATGAGTATTTTCTGTGTAATTTGGCGTCAAACATAGTCCCCAGCTGAGAATTTCCTGGCTTCGTGAGCGTAATTTGGGGTGCTTTGAGGCAGTTTGATATGGACATCTGATTGTTTAACTTAATATTACTTACAGATATTACAACTTGTAGAACATTAGTTTCCAAAAGTTATACCTATGTTAAGTTGCAATATAAATCCATACGTAAGCTTTAGAAATATTTCGAGGAAGTATGTGTTTTTTCATTTGCTTGAAGAATGTAATATCGAAGTTATTAATTTGGAATATTTAATGCTTTAAGCGTATAATTCAGGGCCTAATAAAAAAGAAAAATTGAAAACATTATGTATCATAATTTTGTACGAACGAATAATTTGATATTACCATTATAAGCGGTATAAGCTGCTTAGTTTGCTAAGCAGTGATGGATATTTAAAATATATTTCCGAAAAGTTCATTGTTGGCGATATGAATGGGAGAGAGATAATGTATGGCGACTTCATTTATTTAACTTTAATGTTACAATGTCTCTACGTTGAATAAAATGGTATTCAACTTTATTAAAGCCGGGAGGAGTGTCCGGGGAGGAAACGTCGAAAATTCGAAAATAAGCTCTTAAGCATATTTTGGCTAATAAACTACTTTGATATTGTGAATGGATGAGTCGCAATAAGCACTCAAAAGTAGGTTTGAAAATATGCTCTCTACGCTCACGAAATGAACGAGAGGGCACGAGTTCATGCCTGGCGACTGAAGGGAACGGCACGATGGACGAATGCTTGAGTGATTGTGGAATCAACAAAATGTAAATCCGAATCCATCGCACCCGAAAATAGACTTCAACAAATACGAGTAGTGTAGATTAATGACTAAAGCTAGGATGAGAAATTAAGTAAATATTGTTGGTGTTAGGTGAATGATTGACGGACTCGTGCGAACCGATGTGAATGCGGAAAACGTGGACACGGAGAGCTGCAACAGTGCGAATATTGATGAGCGACTATGAAATCAAGTGTGCAAGCAAGACAAAGTGAGAAAATTAGGAGTAAAAATGATTGGTACACGTGTTTTGTCGCGTGCAAATGATATTCTGGAAGACGAGCGGAGTTTGCTCTATGTGGAGTGAGCGCTGGCGAGGGAAAGCTGCCGGCAGCCGGGAGAGGTGTAAAGCGAACTGGACAAGGTCTGCAGGCGCGGTGTGAGCACGTCGCGTCAGTCCTCCCCCTGATGGCGACAGCAGCTGGCAAGCGTGGACCACGTGCGACAAAATGCAAGACTGCTCACAAGCAGAATTCATGTATTTCAAGTTGACTAGGGGAGGCAAATGGGAGCCATAGAACACAGGAAATTGAATTGTAGGTGTTAATAATTAAGTGTGAATTGAAATGGGGGCGGGAGGGCTGGGGACTAAGACATACTCAGGCAGTATAAATGATGAGCTTTTGTCGGCTTGATAATTCACAAGGACGTACAATCTCCTCTAGCAGCCCTGTTCGTATTTCTCCCTTTCATCCGCATTAGGCCTTTAAGAGAATAGGGAACGGCCCTCAGGGCACCTTCTGCCCTTAATTTCCTTCCACTTCCCCGTTTGGGACGTCGTTGGTCTCTCAGCCAACGACGCGACGTCTCCAGGACAGCCAAGAAGACATGAACTCGAGCCGCGGAAGCTTACGTTATTTCATGTTACATTATTTTATACAACGTTTATATTATTTCATATTATATGTTTTAAAAATTAGAATCTTTTAATTTTGATTTATACGATGATAAAGTTCAAACAAAATTTTGTTTACTTTTTTGAATACTTTCTCTTCACTCTTAATATTGAAGAAAACATTTCTTCCTTTATGCCCTCCATTTTCAAATATTAGATCTTTAAATCATCATCATGTGCAACAAATTAACAATGCGTGTAGAGGACAAACAATCAGAGTATGGCACAGAATATATATTTTTAAATGAATTAATTATTTTCGTTTGTGTTTTCATTGACCATTAATAAATTAACTAATAATATTAAATCCGATTACTTGAATTTCGCAGTATAATGATTGAAATACATGGAGAACACGTAAGTAGACCTATAAGGCCGAAGAATATTTCTGTGGCGTACAGAATCGAGTCGAATGTGATTTCCTCGTTTGGTTGGTCCCCGCTCCTGTTATATCAACGCACACTTCTCTCTTTCACTGAGCTGTGCCTCGCAGACGCAGGATTTGTAGGCCTTACAGTGACGTTTATTGTGGACCACCAAGTTCATTTTGATTGAAATACAAACACACTACAGCGTTACAGCTGAGGTGACATCAGTGTCGGTTCGTGCATAGGTTGCACGGTTGCACAACCCCCAAAAATGAAAAAGATCTCATACTATCTTAAGAATATACATTTTCCTTTTAATGACATTCAATATTCAAGATATTACAGTAATATCGATGTATGTGAAATCATTTTGAAACCAAAGAGCGTCCAACTGGCGCTCTATCCAGTATCTCGTGCCTTGCTAGGAATTGCACCACGCTCTTGGCTATATTTCTGGGTTTCCTACACTTACTCTTTGGCACTTCGATGTAACACGGGGATCGCAACCAGTCTAGTGGCGCTGTCAAGTGCTGCGCGGCGACAGATGGAGTTTACGGGGAATAACTACACTCTTCGTTTGATTTGCTGCACCGTAATTTATGAATTTCGCTTGTTATTGAAAATACCAAGTTCAGTCAATTATTGACGATATTCACTGTATTGTTTATGATATTTGGAGATTTGTTCATTTGATATTATGTTTGTTGATTCAAATCGTGCATTTGATGAGTTCTTTGTGTAAAGGTGGCCGTTCTGGATGGAAGTCCCTTAGCGTCTCGCGGAAGCCAGTGTGGCTGCAGCTGGCCTGCGGTTTGCGAACGTTCTTGTGAATACGAATAGTGTTGAACATCTTTCATTGCTGTCAAATGTACCAGGGTAGTGAAGTGTGTAAAATAAAATAATTTTATTTGTTTGAAGCGTGTCGAAGCAATAGTGCTTATTGCAATGTGCTGGAGTCGAACTTAAGTGCCTAGTGGAAATCAAAGCCAGAACCACGTGCGCGGGAGCGTGTGTATATGCCTTACGCGAACATGTCGTATAAACTTATGTAAGTAGGGTTTCAATGTGGACTTTTATTTCACTTACTTTTAATTTATTTGAATTGCTTACATTTTTATTGTATATTAGTATTTTGAATTTTGGAAATTACATTTCCGTTATTCGTTGGAAGAGCAACCTCTAGTCTGTTGGGGCACCAGTCGCCACTTGCTGATATCAGTTATCGTTGACATTGACGTTTGTTTATCAATTAATTTTAATTAATGCGCAAGTGTCAATGTCAATGCTGATTTTATAACATTAATGATGATGCAATGGTAGAATGAGGGTTAGGGAAACAAAACAGCCCCGAAGGGACCTGCCACAACCCACCACAATCATTTTGTTTCCCAACATTTCCACTGGAAATCTAGTTCACCAACATTGCCCGTGAACAGCTAGATCTCTTGCCTCTGTACCGCAAGTCCTTCGAAGGGGCAGGTCTCTAAAACTTTCAGAAACAAAATGTAATGATTTTATCTGGCTATCAATTGTTTACAGACAATTATTGTGTTGACAAAAGAACAATACACTTCACATGATATAAAATGTTTCATTTACCGTTCAATTCTTTCACTACAAGCACATTTTTGGTAATATGTTTAAGAACACTTTGGAAATATAGATGTTATCCCATCTTTAGATTCCTCTGAATTAAAAGAATTGTATGCCCGAGACGTTGATAAACTTACTACCAATAATGTACTTGTAACGAAAGCATTAATTGTAAATGAAAAGTTTTATACATGTGAAGTATATTTTTCTGTTGCCAACACAATAATTCTCTGTAAACATTTTACGGCCAGAGAGAATAATTACAATTAAAAGTAACGGAAAAATATATAAAATTTTAGAAACAAAATGTACAGACGTCAGGTGTAGAGATGCTTGAAAACTCCACATCGCGTACCATGGCTTGCGCATTGCCATGGATGGAACGCAAGGAAGGAGTTTTATCGCCTGGCGCTCCTCAAATCTTGGCCACCTTTAAAAGCGCCCGGTGGCTGTTTACGGGCCAGACAAAAGCAATAAAGGACGCGTAACAGCTCACCGGGCAGACGCTGCGTCCGCCATGAAGAAGGCCACGGGAGGAGGCGTTGGCACGGTAGTGATGGCGCGTGGGGGTGAGGAGGAGCTGTGCTAGTAGTACGGAATATGATGCGGATCGATGTGGAGTAGAGCTAAAACAGCACGTACTTTCTCGCCTTTAGTAATGGTTATGTAATACTATTTATACCACAATTTCTCTCCGAATTAACACATTTCAATCATCATTTTTTGTAAAATGCATTTGAAATCGTAGAACATTTGGTGCGAAAATTAAATAGTTTCAAGCAATAGATTTTTATTCGAAAATTAAATGGAAATATATTTCTGGCATTGAATTCATAGTATAAAGGGCGGAGAGTACTCAGGAACATATCCGAAGGGATTTTTAGCGTTACAATATTCTGCGTAGGCAGTATGCGAGAAAGTAAAATAATACGATACTGATAGAGTTGGCACACAAATGCAAATAGAATCGAAAAATGTATAATAGTAATTATAATTATTAAACACAATAGTAGTAATATTCTCCAAATATGCTCGTTTTAACACGAATTACACGATACTCCTTGTCTGAACATGTAATGCTAAATGCGTTTTCACACCTAAGAAAATTTCACAAAACTGTCTTAACTAATCGAAAACAATGTTTGTTTAAGATGATAAAATTTGAATTCTCATTGTAGTTCACAAAGAGTAAATTCGAGTCGCAGTAAATTTGTAGCCAAACAAAAAAACTCATATTTTCAAAAAATTCAACATGACCTTATTTGAGAGTTTTTTTAAACACATTTCATTAAGAAAAAATGTATCTTCACAATTGTAGTCGTAGGAGACGCTGAAATTTTTTAAAATTTTAAAAGTTTTCGTAGTCAGACATTTCAACGAATACGAGATCAGCATAATTCTCGTAAGCATTCTTCACGCTATCTAAGGTCTAAATATAATCAAAACATTTTGTGCCACTTTAAAGAAAAAATGGTTTAAAGATAATAAAAAATGGCCTATTTGGGACAAAATTTTGCAAACAATACTAATTTGAAATATGTTTTTGAAAAATTGTACATGGCATTATCTTCACAATTGTAGTAGTAGGAAGACGTCGAAAAAAGTTTTATTTTTTTCAATTTTTGAAATATTATATGGAACCATTTTTTTCAATTTTGAAAACGTCCGAGGGTTTCATGTAAAGTACCCCCAAAAGTGCTAGTTCAACTAAAGATGAAAATGAATAACATGGGTTCTTTGAAATTCGATATTTATGGTCAGCCCGTTTACATCCACTTGACGATTTCATTCTCATACCTACATATTGTTGTGTACTTTTCGGCATGATTTGTAACTGTCCTTATAACATTGTTTTCAGTAATGATATTGAAACAATCTACATCACTCGCGACAGGTATCCCTGCTCTCTTAGTTGATGATGATAATGATGATAAGAAGAAGCAGAAGTACACAAGACGAAATTTTGAAACACGATGCAAACGGAAGAAGATACTCTAAAGAGATTAAACAGAATATATTTAGCCTACAGATACTCGTAATATATTCTTCATAAAAGATGAAATTTGTGTAGTAAACAAGTCAATAAATCGAAGAAATTTAGTCCTAATTTTCTTATTTTTGAATATGCTCGAGTAATTGTCCACATGCGCTAGAGAATTTTCTGAAACCGAAAACTTTAGTGATGGAGTGTAGTTAAGTAGGACATCCAGAAGAATAGATCAATCGCAGAACCAGGACAATAATTATAGCTTCCTCCTTTTGTACTTTATACGTTGTTGGCTTGCTCTTTTGTGGTAATAAAATGAACTAAATTGTCCCCGAACTGGTAATAACATCACATGAAACGTCTTTTTTTACTGTCAGACAGCGTCTTCGAAACCGTAACTGCTCTTCTCCTATTCTTATTTCTAGCCATATCACTGCGGGGTTTTACGTTGCGGTTTACGTATAGAAATGTTTCTGTAGTCCGTAGAATGGGAGGACTACAGAATCGTTCTGGTATACTTACCGAGTCTGTGAATTCAAATAACAGCACAAAATAATTCGATATAAGATTTATCAAATCAGAAATATGTATCAAATATAAGTTGATTGTTCTCTGAATACAAGACTGATCCAAAAACCTCATAAAAGGCAGTCAGGTTATCAGTTTCTAATACACAAAACACGTTTTTCTACCTCAGCGAAGTCTCCATTGTTGTAGCCTATCTGACTTCAGCCAATGAGCTTTAGACACCAGTTTGCGTCACAATATTTTAGCGGGAATTTTAAATGCCTTTAAACCCAAAATTATCACCTCGTTACAATACATTGTTACATATTTATGAAGCATTTCTCTTAAATATTGTATCTTCTATACCTTCATCGCATTAGTTTTGGTTGGTTACCTTTGAAACATCATTTTGTACCATTTTAAAAATGTTTCTCAACACAACTCGCTCTGTATGCAATATGGCGGCCAGCGTGTGGACTGGCTTTTCAAAGTGCGCATGCTGTGGTCACGTCGTTCGTGACGCAAATTGGTGGTGCGCAGAACGACCAAATATCGGTTTGCCGAGGAACTCACCCATGTATTTCCACTATGTATAAACATATTTACATAAAAAATAACGATAAATTAATTTAAACTGCAATTGGGTTTAACCCGATGCCAGTTAATTGCATAAAGCTGAACATCTAAATATAAATTGATATAAGAAAATCGATATAAGTAATCGATAAAACTTGAGCGTATATAAATATTCGTGGAATCTTTCATCTTCAAAAACCAAAAATCAGGATTGTACCTGGCATATACGCTCAACCGATATTCTAGATCCAGAAAAGCTTAAAAAGTACAGCTATAGAAATGTTTAATTTGGTGAAATAAAAACGGTGTTTTCCGTCGAAAATTTCATTAGTGCTTATCCAAACGTACGCTAAGCACTATGCATCACGCACAGAGGGGAAAACTCCGCAAGCTGACTTGTACGGCGGCACCGGATCTCACGTTCAAGTGGAGGACGAACATCGTCACCTCCAATGCCACTCTCGCGGGAATAATTACGCAGATAGTTGACGCGACTGGAGTCAATAAATACTCACGAAGACAAACGGATATTTCGCAAATATCATTACCACTATTTTTTAGGCAATGTCACAGAATATTTCATAGTTTGAGATGGCTCAGGGCATCAATCGCTGCAGAGCCTCTTTCCGGGAGATCCTAGGTTCGAGTCCCGAGGGCGGGAGAATTTTGAAATAGCTTGATAGCTAGGTCGAATTCAGTCGCTTTTTGGAGGAGAATTCTAGTTGCCGGCTGCTCTGATCGGTGGAATTCCGTGGTTTCTCGGATAAATAACAGGTGAATGTCGGCGCAGTACTCTAACAAACGGGCCATGGACCGCTCGCGACCTTTCCTACTATTCTACTACACATGTCGGGGATCAGTCAAGAGCTTAGAGCTTGTCCCGGCAGGTGGGAGGTACTAGGACGGGGAAACCCCGCAAGTCGACGTGTAGGTTGACCCGGATCTCATCCAGTGACGGAAGAACACAGTCAACTCTCCGTGATAATGCTCACTACATTTACAGGACTAATGATCACAGCAGTTGACGCGCCCGGAAACATGATGAAATTAATCAATCTGTCATAGAATATTTTTCTACATTGCACTTAACAGTCCAGGTATTTAATTTTTTCTGGGCCGTCACCGTGCGTGAAGGAATCTTCCAGAAGCTTCCCAACAAATAACGCTATTCCTCATTCCTAACGGACAGCGAAAGACGATCCCAAAAGCAGGTATCGAGAATCCATTAATCATGACTGGCATATCGGGTGCGAGCAGATAGCGCTGACGAGACGCCAGAGGGGCATCACAGAATTTTGCTCGCACACGGTCAAAACTCAGGGCTAACGCATTCCGATCAAATCCATTAACAATTTACTTCCGCGTTACTGCTTATCACTTCAGAGTGGACGTATTTGATGGGTTGAAACATTTTCGTGAAAATAATCCTTTAACACCTATGATTCGAATCGTGACAGACAAAAATGAATGCGACAGGAGAATACGAGGAATACGGTGTCGACTAAATGTTTATTGTAAACGAGCAACAAACTTTTCAAAATTATTGAATTTAACGTTGTTTGTGAATCTATTACCATATGTTGGCCAAGTTTATTAAAGAGTTGGAGAATGTTCTGGCCGAACAGAGTTCGGCCAGAAACAAAGCTTGTACTGGTACTGTACGGCCTTTGTAGAAACAAAGCTTGTGCTGGACTCTCAGAATGTATATTGTTCGTAAAAGAAATCCCCACCAGTAGTAGGTCATTCATGACACACTTTTCATTATGATATTCTTAAAGCGTAAGCACAGAAAAATAATATGAAAGAGACTAATGAAATATTTTAGAAGCAGGAAAGTTTTTTCTAGTACAGTTTATTCTTTTTATACTCATCTGAAATTTAAATGAAGAGATATCAATTAACCTAAACTAAGTGAAATATTGACATTTAATTTACAATTTTTGTTTTTCTTATGTTGAAAGACATACATATTTTATTACATCTAAGATGTAGAGAGAATATCGGTGAATAGGGTTGAAGGAGTAGTTTACATTGCACAATATACTCAAATCTTCAAGCCTTTCAGGAGGCATCTCAAATACTACAAAACTTGTAAATATTGTGGTATTTCGTCATGCAACTTCATACAAAATGTAATGTATAATTATAATCTCAATATTGAAAATGATGATTAGTGTAGGAAACAAAACGAATTTGAAATGCTGACGGGTGAAACTGCAAATGAGAAAACTAACAGCCCATTCAGATGGCAACATTCTGCACTCACGATGACTCTCCATTGACTGGCGAGTAGAGACAGAAATTCAAATTATGAACCGTCTGCTGTGGGCCACATGCAAACACGCTCATTAGATGCAAATTGCAATACGATTCCTGTGGCTATTACGCTGCGGTTTTGTCGTGTGGGATGTTGCTTCATATTGTAGCAGATAATTTCACCCAGCGGATCTATACCACTAGAACTCCCTGCCAACCCGGGATGGAATGCGATTCCGCTACATAGTAAATAATAATAATAATAATAATAATAATAATAATAATAAAATAAAATAAATAAAAAGGGCAGATCCGGGCAGTCGAGGCCGCTAAGCAGTAGTGCCGTAGTGGTCTTGGAGCGAAGGATCGTGGGTTCGAATGCGGTAGTCTCGGATATGGTTGTTTGTGTTTGTGTCTGTATGTTTGTGATTGTCCATTGACTCTTCGTCAACATTATCATCTCATACTTCATCCCCTCAGAGCTAACAACCCTGGGATAAAAATGGATTCGGCATGTAGGTGCTATCTCCCCGGAAAGTGCACTTGCCCCTGGGATATGATATGATAGGATTCCTCATATAGATATCAGGAATCATATCTATCTTAGTGGTTTATTGATCCTGTATGGTTCAAACCCATTTAAAACTTACCATCTATCTGCATCATTAAACTAGGATCAGCAGGAAGAAGAAACAACAATTTCAATAATAATAATAGTAATAAATAATAACGTTTTTTATTCTGATTTTATGTCATATCAGTGAGAAGATGCACATGTGACTCTCTATTCTTTGTAGAATCTGAATCTAACAAAACAAACGATACAGCACTGTCATCTTTCATGGCTTGTCTTGAATTTAATTTTGTTTTTCTTGTGCTCTACTGTGGTCTTCCGGGAAGCTAAGTTCTCATTTTATCTCACCTGTGGTGAACACGCTCAGAGATGATGTAATGAGACCTGGACTAAGCGATCTAGTTCACGAGTCTCTTCACTGACCTAGCTCACCGCATCACAATAAAGACTGAAAAGGATGTACAGCTAAACGTCACTGAAAGACCACTCTTATTAAATTACCAGCCCTCTCAACGATCTATTTGTCTTGAAAAGGACTCTGTAACCCATTTATTGTATGCAAATTATATCCATGTTAACAGCCGCCCCTCTCCCCATCCACCGACCAATCCCTTAATATCACCTTAGTTTAGTCCTTTTAAGAGATCACTTTCAGAAAAAAATGTAAGTATAGAGAACAGTAGTGAAAAAAAAAACGTCCTGCGCCTCGGCTGCGTTCTCTAGAAACCGGAGGGCGAGGAATTGGGGAATCAAGTACCCGTTGCTACAGATATAGTATCGCGGTGGCTCGCTCTTGGTGCAATTTCTTCTCGCGAGACGGGGATATGAAAGTGAGTGACCTAACGTTTAATTCCTATCATTAATAGTGCCTTTTTCGTACCTTCTAGAACAATATGTGGTGTGGTAGAATACCATTGTCTTAATTCAGGGTTATCGATTTGGCCCATAACACTCGAGAGTTGGGTTGCGTCCGGAATCTGAACCCAGCGCTCAACCTTGACAATCCAGCCCAAAATTAGCCCAAAACTATGGCGCAAATTTTTGAGTTTTGAGAATTTGGAGTGGTTTTGGTTTTCTTATTTAGCGGTGAGTTTCGGAATTTCAAAAAGTGGCGCTCAGGCCCAAATTCACTTGTTTCGAGCGACAAAAATTTTTGAATTTTGAGTAAGTGGGGGTTACCAGCCTCAATTTGAAATTTTAATTTCGGGGTGTTGGGAGGTAGCCCAAAATTTTTGAATAGGGTCTGAAGTTAGCCCAAAATTATGGCGCAAAAATGTTTCAGTTTTTCGAAAGTGGGGGTGCTAGCATTACCGACGTTAAAAAACCTTTTTATAATCGACTGATATTATAGGTTCTTAACCAATCATCTGATGTTTAATAATAATAAATGTTTGGGGAAAAATAACATTCCCCCTGATAACTGATCATCTTTCTAAAATATCACATTCTTCTCGGAACGAACGGTGGTCGTTTCATTCATGTTTCACTGAATCAAAAATCTTCAGTCAAATTTGCAGGTCACAATCGTGTAAATGTTTAAATAGGCATCATGGTTAATTACATATTGGGGACTACCAACGACTCCGCAGTGTTATATCTCTCCATATAAACTCTCGTACACACCAGAACAAAATCCGCGAGTGAGTCTCACGTGGGAACCAATGATCATTTGTTTGCGTGGGGAGCGCAGGAGACTGGAATATTGGATTTCACGTTTTGTTGGGGAAGGGCCACCACCCCGGAGTTGGCGCAGGTCAAACACCGAACAGTTACAGTTCGCATCGAATTTCTACTGATTGAAAACGCGAAAAAGCGAAACGCAATTACGATTTGATTAAACCTCGTAAATTGTTATTCAGAATATTGTTAAACAGGTAATAAACACGCTAATAATTTTCTTGTGTATAATTACTATATGATCGTGTTTTAAACACGACAAATACTTAGCCGAGAACTGTTCGGCAGATTTCATCGATTGGTCATTTTATCTTGATGCAAGTATCAAAAGGGCGTGAGTCTTCTATACGGCATACACAAAGGATGAAATCGTCCCCTTTGTGCACACTATCGAGGTGGGCGTATCTCTTAAATGTTTCTCTACTGAGAGCTTTCCCGCAGCCATTGTGTGTGTGCCTCAGACGCTATCTGTGGGCCAGATGCATTAGATCACGTGATTGAATTCGACGCGCGACTATCGATGTCGGCGTCGCGGGGCAGCGCTGCCACCAGAGGCGGCGCCGTTCCGAGCAGATAGCGTCGACACCTCATGGCGAGTCCCTCCGCCCTCGTAAAGGACCACCATTGACGACGGGCCGTTGTGAGCGATGCTTCACGGCGGTGATTCGCCTGAAGGTATTGTGAAGGCCGGGATCTTTTTAGGAACTACTGTAGTGGAGGGGGCAATAAACATGACACTACACTCTACATCTCAGGGAACTCTTTAAAAAATCTTCAAACACAGCTTGAAAACCATTTCAATTTACTTGGAAATTGGGCTAATATATGGAAAACCCAACAAAATCTGTAGCAAAAATATTCACATTAAAACCATTCACACCCTCTTCTTCCACTTTCCATAAATAACGACACCATCAATTGGACACCAACAAACAAAACAATAAAATACTTGGGCTTAAACTTCGATACTCGACTCAACTGGAAGCAACATATAGAGGTAAAAACTCAGCAAGCCAAAACTAAACTAATTCAACTACACCCTTACTGAATCAACACAGTCATCTCTCCACATCTAATGCACTATTACTCTACAAATCAACAATCCGGCCGACTCTACTTTATGCTTGCCCCATCTGGACCAACGCTGCCAATACAAACCTAAACAAAATGCAAGTGATCCAAAATAAAATCTTAAGAATAATCACAAAAGCACCTTGGTTCATCAGGAACAACATAGTGATCTGAATATAAAAATAATAAAAAATCAAATAGCCTATCTCGCACACAATTTCTAAATAAACCTTCCTCAAATACAAGCATCATCATTCTTTAAATTGGGCAAAAACCCCTTTATCCAACAAGATTAAAAACAGATATCCACTTCACTCATTCTATAAAATGTTCGCAAATCTGAAATAATGCTAATCTGAGGTGCTTCCTGCTTCCTCTTCCGCCATATATTTTTTAATAATTGTAATGTGTATAATTTTAAATTAGTTTAAGTTAGTATAAGGTAGAATGAGTGTATCAAACATTTGCACAGTTAATAAGTAAACTGCACAATGTAATGTCAAACAATATAAAAATAAAAATAAAAAAAGTGGAGGGAGCTCACGGGATCTCTTTTGGCCTCGCCTAGCAAACGCCTTTGCTAACGTGCGACGTAATAACTAAATCATAGTTCTGTGCAATTATGTAAAATGAAATAGTATTTCAAAACGTTTTCGGCAAAACCTTCTCGTTCCAACTATCTCTTTAGTGAATACTCCTAGAAAATAAAAAATAATTCTTTTAAAATATAGAACTTAATTAATAATTACAATTTTCAATTGTGTCATTCAGAATTAACAAAAAATGTTATTTGAGGTTTGAATTACTGTTTTTAAAAGTACGCATTTAAATAATAAAAATTGTCTGAATAAACATTTTACACTCGTAGAGTCTCAACATTTAGTACTTTGGGTATTTCAATTCCAATGATTATTAATGTTAAAAGATTAAATCTTGTTCAGTCGTGTTGATTTAAGAATAAGAGATCACTCCGCAAATCCTGTTTTGAAATGTCAAGCGTCGTATTAACTTCATCTCCTCGAGAGGAGTGGTGCTACACCAGAATTGGCAGTAGTGGTGCTACAACAGCACATAACGGACACCCGAACGGCGGGCTGAACGGACGAACGGGCAGACGTTTGGCTGTCAATCGTTTTTTCGGTATCAATGACCCACAAAACATGGATACTGACAACACAATTTTCTATATGCTACGTTAAATAGCATACACTTACCACTTAAAGTCGTGGTAACTAAGTATATTCTAGGCATTGTCGGATCCCCTGGGTTCCCTAGACTTCCCCACGGGACCAAGAAGTTCATTTTCTGCATTGACTGCCAGCAATGCTAAATTGCTCCATCATAATTTACAAATTGCGTGTAAATCTTAATAGAGCATCTGAGAACAATTAACGAGTTAGTCAGTAAATCTCCTCGAGACATGATCCCCAACGTCTTGAGGGCACTGACTGTTGATCGTGGCATAGCCCCAGAGGTTCCAACCACCACAGGCAGGATTCTGGCGTTGGGCACTCCATGAAGTTGGGCTGCCAGGGGAATGACTGGTTGGTACTTTATCACTTTTTCCTCCCCTGCTTATAGAAGGTTAGACCCATCCTCGTGGCGGACAGTCACATCGACCACATGGACCCCTTCCGGCTTTTTATTACCAGGTCAGGTTTGAGTCTAACCCCTTCGGCAACGGAGAAAGTGGCTTCCGTGGACACCACAGTGTCTGATTTCGGAGCATCTTCCCTCTATAAAGTTCTTTATCTCGTCATGACGCGTTATTCTAGCTGATTTCGTAAAAATGCATTGACCGAGGATGTGATTCATTGTTTCTACCGCTGTATTGCACTTCCTGCAGTATACATCCTCTCTGGACCTTCCTCTACTAAGAGTAGTTTTATTGGCAGCGGTATTTGATCTCAACTGGAGAGCAGTGATAAAAAGACCAGGTTTCAGAAGATTATAGTCTTTCAAAAGGCATTTCCAATCGGATCGTTTATATGCGCCTTAACCGCTCTCCCTTGGGATCCCAGCTTCTCCCAGGCGGCTACCTCGTCATCGGCGCATTTCTTCTTATAAGATCTTAGATCTTGTTCGGTATAGGGCCAGTTGAGTCTTAATGCTTTGGCGGTTTTAAATGTCCATTTGTAGAAACTCGGACAGGAGCTCAGCCATCTGCATATCCCCAACCCATCTCCATTTCCTTGGCCAGGTAAAAAACCATAAATGGGATCTGCAGATTTTTCTAGTCGTAACCCTAGGTTCAGCGCTACCCTAGGAACGTGTTGGGCAAGCCGCAGCAATCCCAGTCCTCCATCTCTCTTGGCCAGGTAAAATAAGCCATCTGCAGTACTCATATGCAGGTGTAGGAACTGTTTGACTGCCACTCTGATTTGACAGTCCGCTTCCCTGAGCATCGACATAGATGGCATCGATAAAACTAATTGGTAGAGGTAATGTGGCATTATGTAGGTGTAAAGTAATGCCAATTTCTGAGTAGGCTTTAAATGTGCCTTCTGTAGCCTCGTCACTACTTCCATCAAATTCGATATCGATGTTTTACATGGAAAGCCGTTCCAGATAGAGTAGTTCACTCCCAAGTATGTTAGGGTATGGTCATCACTGACCAGAGGAATTCTCTCCCCCAACCTTTCCAGACAAGGGTCTTCAATGAACCAGGATCGTTCAAAGGTTGTAGTTTGGAATGATGAGCACTTCGCGACTGACAATGTCATTCCGAGGGCCCCAAGGTATTCCACCACAATATCAACCAATTCTTGAGCTCGTGGGGCATCTTTTGCCAAAAGCACCAGATCATCAGCAAATGCTAAGCCGACACCACCCTCTACTTTTTTCATGTTACTGACTGCTTCGTGAAGAATTTGAACGTTGGCGAAACAGCCAGGTTCAGGAATAAACCCTTTTTGGCGTGGATTGAACGTCACCACGGATCGAATGCGTTTGTCCATAATACTCCAAAAGATTCTGCACAGCATGGAACTAATTGTGATGGGGCGATAGTTAGTGACAAACTTATTATCCTTACCCTCTTTCAGTATAAGGATGGTGCGATTTGCTTCCACCCAGAAGGCACAAAACCAGTGTATAAAATTTGGGTGTACAATAGGGACAATATTTCAACTTTTGCTCCTGAAGATATATTGCCAACTTTTATCTTATCTGGTCCTGGAGCTGTGGCATTTTTCATCCCAGCCAAACGGCTTGTAATTTCGGCAACTTGCACCGCGTATAGAATTGTGTCTGGGTCCATTCCAGGTGTCGAAAATTTATCATCCTCTCGTAGTTCGGAAAGCCGAATTGGGGGCGTATTACCCCAAATGGATTTGTACAGGTCATTAACCTCATCCCTGTTAAGGGGCTGTTGGTCGACACTAGTACAGTAGTAATGCCCGTTCTAATGCACTTTGCCAAAAGTGCTGGATCATTCTTGAAAAGATCCTGCGCCCTAGCATACGAGAAGCGCTTCCTGGCACGTTTGCCTCCATGCCTACGGGGCTTTTTAGGCCTGGCGGTGGTAGGTACAGAGGAGCCGCCCAAAATATTCACCAACCTGGCATAGGTCTCGTTCAATTGGTCCTGGGATTGAATATTTTTTTGAGTTTATTTCCCATCTCAACGAGTTCTTGATCTACATTAGTTTGAGAAATACCCCATGTTCCTATCCAAGATGAAATGTTTTCCTTCCAGTTAGGTGTGGCATCTAGTGTGGCGCTGTTAAGACTAGTTTCAGTAGTTGCGTCTCCGGGCGTCGTAGCAGCCGGGGACTCAATAAAAATTTGGTCCCGTCCTAACCGACCAGCGGTGTCGGAACGGGCCGTGTCAGTAACACATAAAACAGAATCAAAGAGGACGGGCTCACCCGAAAGCTCCTGATTCATCTCTGAAACTGTGGCGGCCTCCTCGTTACGGAATTGCCCCCTATCATCTTCTGGGGAGGTAATATCTACCTTTGCAAGTTCCTCCGGGTCACTGTCTGTGAGCCGATTTTTTGGAAGGGAATCAACACGAGGCTGTTTGCTTATCTCTACCTGTAAAGACGTTTCGGCCCCCTTTGGAAGAGTGTCAGAACAGGGGATCACCGACTTTCTTCTTGTCTTGAGGTTAGGCCTTCGATAGAAGAAGAAATCAGCATGGAATTTGGCCATTGGAGTTTTGGGGGGGAAGCGATGCGATTACAGCAGCACCAGTAGAAGGTCTAACTGAATCATCGGACCTCCGATCATCAGATGGGGACAATGTCACAGAAGCTTCAGCTCCAATTGCTGCTAAATATCTTCGATATGTAGTCTCTCTTCTTTTCTCACCCACCTGTCGGGCGGTCTTACCCAGCAGAGCAGCCAAATTCTCGTTCGACGCCTCTGGTTGCTCTTTCTCTAATGCAGCCATTTTCATAATATCATCCGAAGAGAAGGCTATTACGGCCATACGGTTGCGATCCCATTACAGGAGGGCTTCTCGGCACTTACTGGTGTAGGTTAACTAGCATTGCCTACACTACCAAGACCCTGGGCGACTTCAGACCCCCGCCGTGTTAGAGGAAGTAATTTACTACCTGTAGGAAGAAGATACATCCATTTATTCTTTACCAGGGCCTGACAATAAGTCAAAAAAATGTATTTATGTAAAAAATATCGCCGATTTCCGTACGATTACGTACTTTCTATTTATTACGAACTTAGAAATGCGAAAAAGTAAAAACGATAGTGTCTGGTACATTAGATCCCGTCGTGTTGCCAAACTTCAAAAGTTACACCAAAAGTGCGCACATCCTCTGAAGGATAGTAGTGATGTCAAAGTATATTCTTCACCTAATGTCGAGATTTGTGTCTGGAATTATGTAACTGCTCTCGGCAGTCTGGATCTGATAATCATCCTTTCACTGCCATCATGTGGGCTGAATTACTCATGTTAGTCCTGAAAGAATGTTCAATATGGTTATACGCATCCAAAACAAACATTCATAAAGCCGGCCCGGTGGCCGAGATCGCTAAGGCAGTAGTGTCGTAGTGATCTCGGACCGAAGGGTCGCGGGTTCGAGTCCCGCCTCGGGCATGGTTGTAATTGTGTTCGTCCTTTCACCCCTTATCATCAATCACCATATCGTTTCATCCACATAGTTACCATACCGTTAACAGCAATAGTGGTCGCTAATGACCTTAGATGTTGAAGCGACCTTAGATAAACCATTAAAAAAAACATTCATAAAATGCAAATCATACAAAATCAATATCTAAGGACAATAACAAATGCACCATGGTATGTTACAAACAATCAACTACATAAATAATTTAATCTAGAGGGATTAGCCCATTACATCACCTACCTCTCCTCAAACTTCTATACAACGTCTTGCAAATACTATTCGAATTCACGCTGTGCAGAAACCCAATCCACAACACAAGAATGAAAAACAAGTATCCATTCGATGTATTTCTTTAGTTGATCTTTGAAATGAAATAAACAGAGTGCCTAATAGATTTCCTCAACCAATGTATTACCTGTAATAACTAAACCATGTGAACTCTTAAAATGTAATAAATAAAAAAAAGCCGATTGGATAATAGTATGATGACGCAATCTTTTGTCGTAAAATTACCTTTATGAACGATTTCGCGCAACAGAAGAGGTCTTGTATAACGCTGGTATACAAAAAAGAACTAAAGCTCCACGGTTTGTATATTTCTTGACTATTGTGAGCGGCATGGATATGAATCAGCAAATATCCACATGAGAAGCAAATTTAATGAAAGCTTTTAAAATAATCTTTATTTCAAAATAAAACAAAATCTTCGTTTTACAGATTTTTGGAGTTTCACATCACATTTTCAGAGATTTAATTATTTATATTTTTAATATTGATTAAAATTGAATAAAATTATACGAAGATATTTCTCATTCATTAGAAAAAAAAAAGAAAATGCAAAATCATTTCTTTTAGGACACAGGGGAAAGCGTGTTTTTGCAGAGTTCACAGATAAAGTTTAAATAACATGAATTGCATCCTAGTGGAGGAGACTTAGGTAAAGGAGAAAAAAATCTCTGATCAAATTTGCATTTTAAAACGGCCATCATTTGATTTGTTGTTAATTCTACATCTTCCAACTGGATCGTAGCGAATATGTTAAATTCTATTGGATATGCAAGTAGGAAAAAGCTCTGAAATGAACATATAGTTAGAAAACATTTAAAAAGTAATACCAATGGAATGTAGGAAATAAAATGTGGAAAAAATTGCTTTAAATTTTAATTTTTTTCGTGCATTGCAGAGAGCGCAAAGGACGACTCCTTGCTGTGGAGGCGGAAGGGTGATCGCCAATCACCAGCGGCGGGGCAGGGCAGTGGAAGGGGTAACCTGGGGTCGTTAATTGTAAATGAGTGTGGGGGGAAGGGAGATAATTGCGATGATTACAGAGGCAGATGCCACAAAGTGATGGCTCAATCTAAGGACGATGAAGTCGTCTGGCGGAATTCAAAAGCGAACTCGCGCCTTGATGACATGCTGAGGATGATGACCGCTGCTATTCACATTTAATTTCATCACTGCAATGAGCTCGAGACTCATTTTTGAATCATAATCGTAACGAGAATGGCGTTTGCCAAACACTTCACAAGAAACTAACGCAATTTATCGTTTGTTTACTACCCTCTATTTGCTCAGCAAAGAAGCTAATAGCTAACGAAATTGCAATCTTGATTAAATACGCATTAGTGATGAGAGTGATGTCATGAAATTGCTCTGGTTGCCCAGGAAGTCTATTTTGCTCAATCAACCAATTATTTATACCTCCGTTTCTCTTCACATTTGAATTATGAAAAAAAGACGAATTAAGGTGATACTAACAAAATTTTACGTCGTGTAATATAGCCTAAATTTGTTATGAACGCCTAAATGAAATGTTATCAATAGACTTAAGATATGATATACTAATATAATATTCATAATACTATTTTTTAACTTAGGCATTATATTATAATGTTTATTGTGATATGTTCACAATTTTATAGTGTACTTTCAATACCATTTCCTACATTCTTTTAAAAATTGTAGAAGCATGCGAAAACGATGTACGTACAATATTATATTCACATGATTTTCTAATAGCCCTCTTGTTTTAGAAGTTAACTTTATAATTTAAATAACCAGACTTTGTGCATTTAACTCCACAATTTATAGGGATTTTTAAAATCACTAGTCACCATTATAATCAGATTTAATATTTATTTGAGTGTAAAAATATTAATTTTTGTTTTAGCTTTTCACGGAAATTTTCTTAATTAGTCGTTAATGAGTCGGGAGAAAGTCATCCCTCCTTCTCTGGCACCAAATTCGGAGAGTGAACGAGCTGCCGAAATTTTATAACTAGTACTTTGTGCACGCTATAATACGTTTAGTAAGAACACGTTTATGGCTCCTCCAAAGCAAACGAACGTGTTTGCTCAGGAATGAGTCGTGTGTATTTAACATCGCACCAGGAAGAGTGGAGAAAGAAGAAAGAGTACACCAGTAGGCCATTAATATTTCATAAGCCCAGTCCATTCGCCCGTCGGCTTGGAAATTGGATTAGTTTCAGAGGCGGCGAGCGGCTGCGCTGGCGGTGGTGGCGGCAACGGCAGAAGCAGCGGTTGTGGAGCGGCGGCGGGCGATGACTTCATGGCGGCGACTGCGGGGCTTGCGACGACCATTGGTGGGCGTTGACCATCCAGGAAGTTGCAGTGCTGGTGCCGGTCAGAGCGCGAGGTTGTGGCATTGCTGCAGGTGTGGTTCTGGCAATCGCGATGGCCCCAGCAGCGGCGATCATGAAAGCGAGGAGCGCAACAGAGGCAGCGCAGCGGGGCGGTCGGTGGTGGTGGGGGAAGCGGCGGCGAAGGAAGTTTTTCAATTTGCGCCGTCGCAGGCCGCGCCCTCCTCTGCATCCATCACGCGATGCGGGAGGCGCCGCCAGAGCAGCGCTCCAAGCAGGATGTGTCGAAAGGGGGAAATGGCTTGAAGGAAGAATGTTCATTTTTATTAGCTGCAAATCACGAGCCCCTTGTTGACATTATTCCTACGTTGTTAATAAGACGTTGATGATAGCTAAGAGTATTTTAATTTCCCACCATTTCTGAAAATGCCACTTCTTCATTTGGGTAGTGATGGTTGAAACATTACAATTTACAACCCTAATTTGAACATACAACGTGCATTACATACATTAGTAGAATGATTGGCAGACAAAAATGCTAAATTGGAGAAAAACTGCATGTGTTGTTTAGTTGAACATCTGCAGATTTTTCTAATCGTAATTCTAGGTTCAGCGCTACCCTAGGAACGTGTTGGGCGAGCCGCAGTAATGTCAATCCTCCATCTTTCTTGGCCAGGTAGAATAAGCCATCTGCAGTACTCATATGCAGGTGTAGAACTGTTTGACTGCCACTCTGATTTGACAGCCCGCATCCCTGAGCATCGACATTAATAAAACTAATTCGTAGAGGTAATGTGGCATTATGTAGGTGTGAAGTAATGCCAACTTCTGAGTGAGCTTTAAACGCGCCTTCTGAAGCCTCGTCCCTGCTTCCATCAGATTCGATAAGGATGCTTTACATGGGAAGCCGTTCCAGATAGAGTAGTTCACTCCCAAGTATGTTAGGGTATGATCATTACTGACCAGAGGAATTCTCTCCCCAACCTTTCCAGAGCGGGTCTTCAATGAACCAGAATCGTTCAAAGGTTGTAATCTGGAATGATGAACACTTCGCGACGCACAATGTCATTCTGAGGGCTCCAAGATATTCCACCACAATATCAACCACTTCATGATCTCCTGGGGCATCGTTTGCTAACAGCACCAGATCGTCAGCAAATGCTAACACGGACACACTCCTTTACAATAGCGGGTATCCTGGCATGTTTTTCAATTTCTCAAGCAAGCACTCCATAATGAGATTAAAGAGGTATGGGGCAACGCGTTCCCCTGCTTTACTTCTCTACGAATTGGCACCTAATACCTTCCGAGGGGTGTTGAATGAGGGGTGGAAACGGTGTCGGTGTAAGAGTCCATCACCAAATTGGTAAAGGCGTCGGGGATCCCTTTCCTGGACCGAGCCCACCGAATCGCCACGTGAGGTCAAATGCTTTGCATATGTCTAACACACCACTGACACCACCCTCTGCTTTTTTATGTCACTGACTGCTTCGTGAAGAATTTGAACACTGGCGAAACAGCCAGGTTCAGGGATAAACCCTCTTTGGCGTGGAGTGAACTTCACCCCGGATCGAATGCGTGTGTCCATAATGCCCAAAAGATTCTGCACAGCATGGAACTAATTGTGATGGGGCGATTATTAGTGAGAAATTTATTATTCTTATCCTCTTTTGGTATAATGATAGCGCGATTCACTTTTCATCCAGAAGGCACAAACACGCTGTACAAAATATGGGTATATAGTAGGGACAATATTTCAACTTTTGCTCCTAAAGATATATTGCTAACTTGTATCTTATCTGGTCCTGGAGCCGTGGCATTTTTCATCCCGGTCAGACGACTTTTAATTTCGGCAACTTGGATCGCGTATAGAATTGTGTCTGGGTCCTTATCAGGTAGCAACAATTTATCATCCTCTCTTCATTCGGAAAGCCAAATCGGGTGCGTATTACCCCAAATGGATTTGAACAGGACTTTAACCTCATCCATGTTAAGGGGCTGTTGGTCGACACTAGTACAGTCAATGCCCGTTCTAATTCACTTTGCCAAAAGCACTGGATCATTCTTGAAAAGGTCCTGCGCCCTTGCATAAGAGTAGCGCTTCCTAGCGCGTGCCTCCATGCCTACGAGGATTTTTAGGATTGGTGGTGGTGGGTACAGAGGAGCTGTCCAAAATCTCCACTAACTTGGCATTGGTCTCGCTCAATTGGTCCTGGGATTGAATATTTCTTTTTAGTACATTTCCCACCTCAACGAGTTCTTGATCTACATTAGTTTGAGAAATACCTCAGGTTCCTATCCAAGTTGAATGTTTTCCTTCCAGTTAGGCTTGACAATCTAGTGTGGCTCTGTTAAGACTAGTTTCAGTAGTTATGTGTCCGGGCGCCATAGCAGCCGGGGACTCAATAAAAGTTTGGTCTCGTCCTAACCGACCAGCGGTATCGGAAAGGGGCCGTGTTAATACCAGATAAAGCAGAATCAAAGAGGACAGGCGCAGCCGAAAGCTCCTGGTTCATCTCTGAAACTGTAGCGGCCTCCTCCTTAGGAAATCGCCCTCTATCTGCTTCCGGGGAGGCAATGTCTACCATTGCAAGTTCTTCAGCGCCACTGTCTATGGGCCGAGTTTTGAAAGAGAATTGGCAAAAGGCTGCATGCTTATCTCTACCTGTAAAGAATGTTTGGCTCCCTTTGGAAGAGTGTCAGAGCAGGGGATCACTGACTTTCTACCTGTCTTGAGATTAGGCCTTCGATACAGGGGAGAAGAAGAAATCAGCATAGGGATTTGGCTCACTGAAGTCTTCGGAGGGCTAATAACCTTGGGAGGCGATGCGATAACAGCAGCACTAGTAGAAGGTCTAATTTGATGATTCTGCAGTCACAGTAGCTTCAGCTCCAATGGCTGCTAATGTCTCTATGTAGTCTCTCTTCTTTTCTCACCCATCTGTCGGGCGGTCTTACCCAACAGAGCAGCCACATTCTCGTTCGATTTCTCTGGTTGCTCTTCTCCAATGCAGCTATTTTCATAATATCCTCCGAAGAGAAGACTTTCCCTGCTCTAGGCACAGCAGTCCTATTACTACGTTGCGCCTTGGCAGCTCGAGCTTTATTAGCTGCATCTGAATGAGCATGCTGCAAATGTTGCGGGAGCCTGATTTAGTTGCCAAGTTGGCGGAGCATAACTCACATATAAAGTGTCCTTTAGATGCTTTCGGACCCGGGCATTTAGGGAAATGACTCAAAGCAGAGAGCTTACCTTTGTAATTCTTGCTGCATTTGGAGAAGTAGTTTAGAGGTTGTAAAGTAGAAGGTGTTAGAGGAAGTAATTTACTACATGTAGGTACGAGAACCACATTTTTCGTATCGGGGATCTACAATATGAAATTTTCAGCCAAAAATCACCGTTTTCGCTGCAGCATTCTATATACTGCGTATACGAAGTGTAAAAAGTGTATATGGTGTGTGATGTAAAAAGTGGTCAGCAACACCTTATTGCTCTTCTTTGTAGATTTGACAAAACACTACTTCATGCACTTTTTGTTTCGATTGTTCATTCTGAATGGTGGTCGTAATTCAGAATTGTAAGTTTTAAAAGTACATCAAATAACCTTTCATTCTCAATTCTGTTCCGAACGAATATTTTAATATACTTAAAAGCTGGTGACTTTTAGTTCACTCAAAGAGCAGGAATACGGACAAGGACCACTTCTTGGGTGAGGTCTTGTGTCTGAGAATTTGAAAATAAATAAAACAATGATATTATGGAACTAAAAATGGATGATCTTTGATTGTAAAACATTCGATTTCCACTACTGACAAGGAATTTATGAAAATAATGTCAATAGAAATCTAAGCAGATAGTGTTCTCAATGTTATTAATTTCTGAATGTGTTAATATACGAATGCTCTGAAACACATGACAACATACGTGCTGTAGCTAGGAAATAACAGGAGCGACCAAAACATGCCAAAACTGTCAATGTGGTTAAAGTAGCAGGACGAGAGCAAATCATGTTTCGTGTGTTTCCTTTTGCCCGCATTCAGTGAAACTTTCTTAAACAAGATGTAATATTTTAGAAAATAAATAACCACAGTTTATCTACCAGAGAACATTCTTACTGTCAGATATATTTTACAGTATTGTGCGATGTAGTGCCTGAACCTCGAAGACGATCTTAAGCTGTAACAATTCTCTTGCTTTAGAATTTATTGGATACGATGCGTAGTGTGTTATTTTATCGTTAATTTTAATACATTTTCTGGTGATCTTGGGAGAAGAGCTGTTATTTACAGCAGTATTTCTTGATACTCTGAAATTATTGTTAATGTCCTCATGTATTGTTTACGTCTCTGAAATTATATTTTATGTCCTCAGAAATTGTCTTACATATGACTTTTCTTTAGAGACTGTTTGTAGCATAGTTAAATAGGTGCACTTCCTTGCACTTTTTTCTTTTCTTTAACACAGTCTACACTTTATAATCCTCTTTATGCTCCGTATTCAAAAGCAAATGAAATATTTACTTGAATTTATGTCTTCTCTTTCCCTTTGCTTTCAGAGATCTCTCCAGCAACAACCTCACGGAGATTCCAGAAGGGGCATTTTCTACAATGGCAAACCTAACAGAGCTGTGAGTATTACCAAGATCCACAAAGCAGTTTTATTTATAAACTGTTTTATTAACCTTATAATCGCAGCATGCAAGTGTCATAATTATTACTTGGAGAAAATGTCTACTGTCATAATGTGGAAGGAATTGAAGTTATCGCATATCACTCAACTCATTCGTTTAGTGAGTAAAGAGAAATGATTTAAATTCGCAATTACTTATGTGGCTCAAATATGTATCCCAGTCTAATATAGTCTTTCTTATTAACAGCTTCTTTCTGTTGTGTTAAATATTATATTGCGGATTCCATTCGATAAGATCCAAATGAAATTCGTAATATGGTAAAGGTGAGCAGCACTACAAATGATTCTGTACTAAACAACACAAAATAATATTCCAAAACGTTGCACACGCACTGTTCAAGAACAACTTAGAAGAATTGTCATATAGAACGGCAAAAAAATTAAATATTTTGACAAAAAACCGTCTTCACGGATACTGTAATAACGTAATACAGCTTATACTGCTAGACAGTGCCAAAGTATTACTTAACGTATCTGGAATATAAAAACGTTGTTTAAGCACATATTTTATGGCAGGCGGTCTTTTCCTTGGAACCTTCCTGTCGCATGGCTTCAACTGTGTTGTAAGCAGTGACGCGCTGAGCATGAGTGTTGCAATGGGTGGAATAACATAATTAAATATTTGCATTGTTAGTCAAAATCGAAAAGGTTTTTGGGTTTTTATCGAGCGCGTGGCGCATGTCGTAAACACGGACCCCCCCCCCCTCCGACATGGCCGGGGACTGCATAATCTTCTTTCAATTTTTCGCCCTTTAGAAATCATGAATATACATTTCTGGCAAGTTGTCTTTCTATGAATTAAAAGTTTGGGTGTATAAATATTTGGTTTCGAGATTTCAATAGAATCCTTCTCAGTAAGTCATTATTTTCCTTCTTGGGAATCCTTTATGTGTGTATGTTTTGGGAGGATACATTCGAATGAGGCACTCTGTACACTTTTGTAGATGTTTTCCGGTGTGTTCCTGTTAATTACTTGCGGATTGAAGGATTCTTAATGTGGCAAATGAATAGAAAATGCCATATGGGGATGAATTTATTCTGGAATACAAAGAGATGGTTAAAATTGGCATACTCTGGAGAAATACGACCCATCAATTCGTTTGAACGTGGGTCATGGGTAGAAATCAAAGGAAAAACGAACAGTTAGTATCGTCTGAATTTTGTTTGGTTGAAGACATGTTATTAGTCACGATAATTCTTTAATTTCTGGAGTTTGTAATCACAAAATTGGTTTAGGTGGCTCAAGGCATCAACTGATTTCACTGCAGTTCCTATGACGGAGGACCTGGTGTTCGAGTTCCCACGGTGGTGTCAGCATATTCGACACAAGCTTTTCAGCTAGGTCGGATTCAATCCCTGTCTGGAGGAGTACTCTAGCAGCCGGCTGCTCTGCTAGGTAGTTTTCCGTGGTTTCTCCGATCAACACCAGGCGAATGCCGGAGCAGTACCCTACCAAGCGGGCCACGGACCGCGCGCGATCTTTCCTTCCTCTTTCTTGTCCTATCCTCTCCCTTTACACACACACTTACATTAACATGCACTACACTACCATATATTCCGGGAGGGCGGTCGGGAGCTTAGAGCTTGTCCCGGCTGGGGCGGTGCCCCGCTGGTGGGAGAGTCCTGGTTAGGGGGAAACCCCACTAGCCGACGGTAGATCGGCGCCCGATCTCGCCATCCAGCGGGGGAAGATCACCGCCATCTCCCGAGAAAAAACATGCACTTCACTAACGGGATTAATGACCAAAGCAGTTGACGCGCCCGGAAACACGAAAAAGCCAAACCAAACCAAACCTTAGAAGTAGCCTAACAAACGGGACCCAGGCCGCCCGCGATTCGTTGCTTTTCCTTGTCCTATCCTCTCCCCTTACTCACAAATATTTGCACTTACATACACAAAACTACTACATCGGGACACCAATCGGGAGCTTACAGCTAGTGCTGCCCCGCTGGTGTGAGATACTTGGTTGGAAAACCCCGCAAGCGACGGTAAGTCGGCGCTGGATCTCGCGATCCAACTGAGGAAGATCACCGCCACTTTCCTCGATAAAAGCATGCATTACACTTACGGAACTAATAACCTGAGCAGTTGAGGCGCCCGAAATCACTAATCAATCAATTATAATAGCAAAGCAATCGCCTAGAAACGTGCTGAACTTGCAGACATACTTTGGCATGGATCGCTCTGCACGAGCGACCAGTGCGTCAAAAGGCTTTTCCATTCCACTCGAGAAGTGCAGCGTCACGGGGCGACGCGATTCCTCCGTTACCTCCACGCCGCTGCCCCCGCGCCCGCCCCCCCGCCAACGCTTCCCCGCCCCACGCCCCATCGACTTCCACCAGCGGCCTCTCCACTCGCGCTGCTCCCTCATCCCTGCCCTCTCCTACAGATCTTCGGCACCTCGGCCCTGGCGCCTTTCACCTGCAGATACCTGCGCGACCCCGGGCCTTCGGGTCCCGCGTTACGACACGAAATAGATCGTTTGTTTTATTAAAACGATATGTCGGGCCGGTTTCGACACGACCGCAGTTCGACAAGAGTTGCTTGCGTCGCCCACGTGGCACGACACCTGTGCTTGTTGCAACCAAAAGAATTTCTTCAAACGCACGACATATTATGAACTACTAGATGCATTTCTTTAATGCCTCTTAAATTCACGCGATGTTACCATACATATTTATGGAGATTGTCACGATGAACTGAATATTGCGCTGGTGCTGCATTTCAAATGTCGCCATTTTTAATCTCGTATTGTAATAGAGCAAACGATTTCCTTGCAGTTTTTCTTGAGATTCTTCCATTTCCCCTTAACCTCAGACTCCTTTGGATCGATTCCTTTACATCTTGGGGATAGTAACCATTTTTCAATCATTTCTTATTCACTGCTCCTCTTTTGTAACTCGAGACCAGACATTATCATACAGAATAATTGTAATAATTATAATTAAATAAGTTGCGAAGGCAACTCGGAATATGTTTGATAAATAACTTGGAACCAAGTTGCTTGCATTTCTTCCTCCTGCATTTAAGAGTAATATATTCTCTGATTTGAACAATAAGACGTGTCATTTGCAAAATAAATTAATTTCCCATTTTGGGCTTATCGATAACGTTTCATTTTCCCAATACCGCGCGAGTTATCATTCCCTTTCTTTCGCACCACCATTAAATACTTCTGTAGAACCAGTCTATTGGAGCTGCAACACTTTTCATTTGACACGTCTTGAGGTTTATATTCCAGGGCGAGATGAAAATCCGCGCTCATAAACTCCCCCTTTGATTCTCGTGGCGCGCTCGCTCGACGCGCGGCGTCTTATTGAATCGCGTGCAATCCGGCGGAAGGGCGCGCTCCTGCTCCGCCCTCCGGGATCGAACCCGTTGTCCGGCGACAGTTTACTGCCGCCCTGGCCCGCCGGCGCGTGACGTCACAATGAAGACGTCGCTCGCCGCGCCGCCGCTCTGGAGCGTCCGGCCGAACAAGAGAACGGCTCGGCGCGGCGCTTGTGTGAAATACGCAACGCCGCCCTCTGCCGCTCCTGCGGTCTCTCACCCTCTTCCTCGTTCCTCCGTCCTTCTTCGGGCTCGGCCACTCATGATGACCGTCCTGCCAAAGGCCCCGGAATTTTTCGGCTTTCTCCCCTCTTTCCTCGGTTCCGGGGATGCTGAATACTCTTTACTTTCAGACATCAAGTAATGCATCGATATTAAATTCTTCTTATGACCCCTCCTGTCTTTGTTCTTCCTCGATTCTGCAGATATGTACGCAAAGTCTAGCATCGTTTTCTTTGCTCCTCTTCCTAGTGCTGCTTCTTTCTTTGGACCTGGAGATGATAACCTTGTTCGTTTTGCGTGTCCTCGGTCCTTCTTGTTCCCTCTCAAACGATTCTGGGAATGTTTCGATTATTGTTCTCCTAAACGTCGTGTCCCGTTTCATCTTGTTCTAGATATTTTGTACTAGCTCTTCCGCCCTTACACTGACCTTCGTGCTTCCGTTCTTTCTCGATAATTTAGATGGTGAGGGCATCTGTTTTATTTTAAATGTTCTGCTTTGTTTCTTCTCTATCCTTTTTATCGTTCCTTCGTTCTTCGATTTTGAGGAAATTGAGAACTTCCACTTCGTGTCCTCTTGCCCACATTCCTCCTCGGCTGAACAAGGGACAGTTGATGTACACTCTATCGCCTTTTCTGCAACCGGTTTCACATTTTCTCTGTTCATCTCTCACTCGTAGGGAGGAAGATATGTTACTTCGTGTAGTTCCCATTCTTCCATTATACTTTCAGTTGCTCTCTCTTCAAGTTGCTAGTATTGTCATCTTTAACAATATTCATTTGTTATTCTATTTTTCGTTTTGGATATGTCTAAAATCTGAATTTTCTGTTCTTTTTCTCCATTCAGAGACATTCCATGGAATATGATCATCAAGTTCATTGTACAAAACTTTGCAGGTTATGGTCAAATTTCGATTTCAATAAATGAATTAATTGTAATCAAACTTCTGGATTATATTCAGCTAATAAGTCAATTCCACGCATTGTCACATCGATGGAAACACTGAAGTGTCTTTATTAATTACGAGATATTTCTGAGTTTACATCACTGTCATTTTGTTGCGGAATGTCTAAAAAGTGAAGATGAATTGTCGTTTTTAATGTGATTCAATTGGTGTAGCCTTTTCATAACTTTTTTGCGAGGGACAGCATTATTAAACCATTTTAACCCTTATTCCTTGTAAATTGCCTCCATCGCCGCATCATGATCTCCCCGTCTTATTCCCTCGCCGAAACCACCTTATTTACAGCAATTTTAGTCGGATCAATCCCTTTCTCTCTCTTCTGCGTTTATCACTAATCAGTGCATAATTACAGAACATTTTCATCGATTTCCTAATCTCCACCTTTCTCTGGTTCAGTAGATACATTTCACTACTCCTACTTTTATTCATATCTTTCCCCGTTCGTAGCGTTCTATTTGTGCGCTCTCTATCGTTCCGTTAGTGTTGTCCCCATCTTCTTTCCGTTTCCTTCCCTGCCGTGCCCACCCAGTAGTGAGGTCTCGTAGCACAGGCGCTTACGCCGCGTCATAAAATCGATCTTTCGAAGCCATCGAGAGGTCGCGCGGAGAACAAATGAAGGCCGGCGCCCGTTCCGGGCGGCATAACGGCGGCGTGGCTTCCCGGGCCCCGTAAATCATGAGTTCGATTCCAGGCCGGGTCGCTGGCTTGGGCGCGTCGGCTTCCTCGAGCGAAGGCCCCGCCGCACGCGCTGCGCTGGGCAGAGCGGCGAGCTGGACGAGCGCGAGGGAGTTTTTTTAAATATTACCAACGTCAGAAACGAGGCAAAAGAAAATTGTAACTTTTGAAAAAACAAAAGAATGGTTAAATGGAGTTTATGTCATCGCATAGGGTACATTTGGCACTACCCCTACAAAAAGTTTAAAGAAAAACTTTGGAGCCGTTTTTTAGTAAATCTTGATTTGTTATTTTTTAAAATTGCAACTATTGCACGTACTATTGAAAGAAAACTACCAACATTTTCAAAAAATGTACTTGACCTTAATGAAAGAACTAATTATGGATTACAAATTTCATTTGAAGAAATAATCTCTAACATTAATTTTGTAGTTGTATCTTTAATTTTGTAGTTTAAAAAATTCAAACTTTTGTAATTTTCGAAGATTCAAAGTTAATCGTGAAAATCGGACCAATGCCACCTTTATAGGTGTATTTTACCCTATTTTTACAAGAAATTTAAAGAAAAAATTCTGAGCCGCTTTTGAGAAAATTTTGAAATTGTCCGAGGGGCTTCATGTAAAGTACTCCCAAATTTTAAAGAATGTTTTTCACAATTTCAAAACTTTAACTAAAGCCAGATCAACATGGGATTCTTCAATTTGGAAAATATCGTACGAATGATTTAGGCTCTAGTAGTGTTCACAGACGGACGGACCGACAGACAGACGGACCGGCGGACGGACCGACGATTTGGGAAAAACCGCTTTTTCGGTATCAGGGGAACCCAGAACGTGTATTTCCGTTGAAATCTCGAAATCGTTTTTCCGCAACATTACATGACTTTCTCTATACTATGTATGTTACTGCGTAAAAACGCATGTATACGAGTAAGTAAAAACAGATATCCCTACAAAATATTCCTTAATACTTTCTCCAAATTCGAACCTGAACCTGAGGACCCAATAGCGCATCCTCAATCTTATGTTAGACTTAAGTCTTAAAAATAAGTTTTAAATAGAAGTTAGCATCTAAGAATTTCAAACATACGTAAAGTTTAGACTTAAAGTGACCTATGTACAACCTACAGAAATTTTTAAGAAATGAAAAAGCTTTAAAAATATATCTTCTAGTCTTCTGTGAATGCTGTTGAGAGCACTTGAATCTACGTACTAATTTAACAATTGGTGAGTATTTGTAATTGTTCTCCTAAAACGATGAGTTAGTTTGAAAATGAGTATTTTTCGTTCCTTAAACTATGTACTCCAAACCCTTACCCTTACAAAATTAGTTAATATAACATCACTATCAAAAATTGAAGATAATTGCTACAACATGTAGTAATGTGGAATGTGGGAATTTACTTAAAAGGGCTTGACCAAAAGACTTCAAAAATGAAAATATATCTCCCAAAAATAGTATTTTTTCAATTAAATATGTATTTTCATCGAATTCTAAACCGTGACTACTAATCAGTTCTTTAATAGTCATTAACCATTTCGGTTACAGAATCTGTACACACTTAAGGGCCTCCGGAAGGCCCTATACCTCCCTTGTTAATTTTACATATTTCACTTTTCTTTTTCTCAGAAACTATTCATAATAACGTCATTTAAAAATGGAGGTGAACCTTTAGACCTATTTGTGCATTTTAACAGAGGGATTTACAAAAATTATTTTTGGTTTTTTAGAAAAAAATATTTAATAATTGCTTGTATTTTTTGCACTTTTCTTTGCAATTTTCTATTTATAAATCTTTACCTAGGCAAGTTATTGCAAAATCCCCGAGTTAAAATGTGGATATTAATACACTTGAAGGTCTGTAAAAATTTCATTCAATTCTGTCAAGTAATTTTGGAGAAAAAGAAACAAATATAATTGAAAATGTAAACTTGCGGAAAACAGCAATCAATGTTTCTAGTCCATTCCAGCACACAATGTATGCACGCAACGTTGCTTAGCAGTATATCACATAAAATTTTCATGTCAAAAATTTCATTGACACCACTTCAGTGTCATTCATATTTGTCTGATACATTGTATCTAATGAACACAGTTTTTTTCCTGAACTACTAGACTCAACGAAATTTTCTTCAATTTTGGTGAAGATGGAGTTGTACTAGTACTAGTAGCCAACACTTGGATTTTGGGTTTACCCACGTTCTTCCTCTTCTTAAAAACGCGTAAATTGCTTCTAACCATATTGAACAGGTAGATGGAACACTAAACGTAATTATATTACACCTTTATCTTCGATTTTCATTCACTTTCCACTTCAAAACAGCAAGAAAAACTCACTAGGCGCAGAACAACACAATGTAAACAAACTCACAAAGAAGCATGGCTTACATGTGGACACTCTTCAGACAAACGAAGATCGTACAAGTGTCGCCAACTTCGGAATTCGACACTGAATTCTACCGCGTAATTAAAAAAAAATTAAAAATTCGCATTGATACAGAAGTCACAGCTGACAGATGCCGGAACTCACCGAAGAGGCTACGCCCCCTAACCTCAGAAGTAAGTTTGAACACTTTAGAAGCCGCAAAGGTGCATAAATTATATATGAAATTAAAGAGGAGATTTTAAATATTAATATGCAACCAAAAACTGAAAATCGAAAATCTCATGATTTTTCCCGTTCCGGAGCCCCTTAAAAATTCTTTACTTTGAAATTCTACATCAATAAATTTTCATGAAAATTTCGTTAAGTAAGCCCAAACTTCATGCGAGTTTAAACTTTTCACGGTCAGGGAATTTTCTCAATACGGAACTAACGTGTCACATATTTCCAAAGAAAATGGATATTAAGTGTTTAAATATTCTCATCTTATCTCAATCTTATTAATACAATATTTTGAATTTCTATGAATATGCGTCTTTCGGGAATTCAAGCCGTTGGGGCCTAGTGTCAAAGAACTGTCCAAAAGATTCGCGCGCTCGCAATCTGGTTTTGCAGACACGAAAGGAGACGACCGTTGATGTCAGACGATCTGGAATATAGTAGTCTCTTGATGTTTCTCTGCGTTCTGCGAAAGTGCCCGTTTTGGAGATTTGCGATAACAGTTCTGTACTTCTATGAACACAAGGCCGTTATGCTCAACAAGCCAGAAGTCCAGTGTTTCTGGTTTTGAAGCGGGTGCATATCGACCTCCGGCACAATGACCTTCCTCAGGACAATGAAGGTCATTTCGGCGCATGCGCGCTGTCGTTTTATCACAGAAACGCATGTATGTCGTTGAGTTTGGTGTTGTTTCGATATCTCGCATCTGTTGTTTTAATGGATGAATATGATATTGTGTCTATAAGAGACGTTGAATGGTAGTGTATTCGTCGAATATACTTCTACATTTCATCCTCTCTAGTCATCTGTAAGAAATGTGATATTGATTATGTGATTTAGCTTAAGTCTAAAAATATATATCATAAAAAGGATTTATTATATTAACCTTCGTACAAAATTCTATTATAATATAGACCATGATTATTGTAAAAAGATTCTATCCATACGTTTTCTCAAATTTAATTATAACAACAGATTAGTAAACGTTGAAAAAGCAAAATGTATCACATTTGCCCTGTGTCATTGCGTATCTTCAAAATTTGTTTACTTAAACTTCAGGTATTAATTTTGTAAAATATCCAGAGATATTTATTTGTTGCAAAAATACGAATGTATATTCCCTCATATTTCACAGCTTTATCGCCTTTTATGAAAAGACTTCGCTGATTGTCCTGTCTTTCGGCTGTCACAATGAATTGTTTCTTCCCTCCCTCTTTCTTCAACCCCGCCGAAGTTCGTTTCTCTTGTACCCCGCAATTTGGGAATCTGGCTTGCCTTCACATTTTTTGCGAGGCGGAATTTATCAGTGTAACAGCAGTAGTGCATCTTACTCTCAAAACCTGCGCCAAATCTCAACGGACCTCAACGAAATATTCCCTGCTACGTGTGGAGATATTATTCTTCCAAGACCAACACCGTGTTTGGACTTTCAGACTCTAGCGGTTTAAAGGTCCTCACCATCTCGTTCTGGGGGCACCGTCTGTCTTTGGAAGAACCTCCGCATTCTTTTTGGGCTCCGCGTTCCTTGAACGCTCTACCGAAACTGCACTCTACTCCTCATCGAGTCTCCAACACAACTGATCCACAATAAATCATCGTAGCGGATTGCTTTTTTCAGGACAAAAGTTCAGAGAAAAGCCCCAAAGTATGTGTTCTACTGCACTGTATGTATAATCGCATGTTTCTTTGCCTCGGCGTGGTCCCTGACTTTCCATTATTATTACCAGCAGTAGTAGCTTAGTAGAAGTTGCTGAATGACACTGCGCAAGGCAGATTATAAATCCCGAAGGCTTCGGACTTAAAAAGTAAAGACGATTTTGCAATTTTAGATGGGAAAGGAAAATAAATGATTTCATACATCAATTTGCCTTATTCAACAACTTTTCTTCTACTATTTTAATTTGCTTAGGCATTTAATTTTCAATAACAAAATCGATGTTCGATTAATCGATTAATATTGACTTTGATAAGATACTAATTTTTGACATCTTCAAGAATCTAAGGAATGTAATTGGTACTAAACATTCTTAATTTTTTATGTTAGTCACAAACCGTTTATTCGTTTTTAAAAAAGTATATTAAACATGGCGGGTGACTAGACAAATATTAAAAATAAATAACAGTGAAAATTCAAAATACTTCTTTGAGGAGTTGTCAGCCAGACAAATAGAATAAATCATTCTCTTAAAGTCTAGGACCTAACCTCAGTAAGACTTACTATACAAATCTCCAGCCCTAGGATGAGATTCAGATTTTCAATGATTTAACACAATTTATTGCACGAAAAACAGTCAAATAATTAAAAAAAAAAACCCTCCGTACATCCACCGTAAATTCCGCATCCCAAACAATTCACAAACATTTATGACGAAGTGAATTCATTCTTTTCTCCTTTTTCTCCCTCTAATTCCATTAGTAGTTCATTCTCTTAGTCACCGTGTCAACAAAATCATCAACATTTATTCGCAAACTTCTCTCTGCTGAAATCATGGTTCGTTCATCGCAAAAAAACAGTGTGAATTGATACCACTGTTATTAGACTGAAAAGGGTATACCAGTAATGTCCAGACATGCTTTTGTTTATTTTCTAATATATTTTCCAGCGCGTGGCAATGTGTTTCAAACGAACAAAAGCAAACCGCTCCTTTAATTTTTTGACATGCGGTCTTGACCGGCTGTTTGCGCTCTCAGCCTACACATCGGTGCCGTGCGTGCGTGCGTGTGTGTGTGTCTGACCCCTGTGATCCCGCCAGCGAGAGCGTGCAGTGCGTGCTTAAGGAGCACACGCCCTCGCGCTGCCATACAGAGCGTCTTCATTCGCTGAACGCGTTTGTTTACTGTCGGCCACTTAACGTGTCCGCCTCGTCGTTAACGGGTAGTCTCCTTTCTGGACTTGTTTTTTGTTTTAATTGTTGTGCTAGTTGATGGGTATTTTTAATGGAAGAAATTAAGTTTTGGTTTATGTTTTTTTATTGCCATTTTTTTAATTAGGTCTATTTAGTGCGTTTTTCCATGTGGTTGTTGCTTGATAGTTGGTATGTTTTAAACTTCTAAATGTCGATAGCGTTCTTTTTAGTTTTTCGTATGAAAATGTATTTTTGATTGAAATTCAATAATAATTCAGATTATACTCATACCATTTTGTAGGAATGAATTTTTTTTTTATTTTTAGAACATCGTTAATTGAGACGATTGTCAATATTTTCAGGTATTAAATGTTTACACAATAAATTATGTTTTGTAACTATCTAATTACGTTTAATCCAGACTTGTACGTTAAAGATGAAACGAAACGTCCTACTGCAGGTTAAATCCATTATGCTTATTGAGGCTAACATATATTCCAGAATTGCGAGTTTTCTATTTTGTCGTATGTTTCTAAAAAAGTTAATATTTATACCAATTGAACTGGAGAAAAGAACAACGTTCAATGGCTGTGATCTTCAACTTTTGGACAGCAAAGTTTCGAAGTCTCAGACATCAAAAGTGTTTGCTATTCCCTAAAGTTGTCAGACCGTCTACAGACATCACTGATGTCTTGGACAGCAAACATTTATGCATAAGACGTTATCCATTTTATTTATTAAGAACAGTTTCTAGCCATTAACTCAAAACCCGAAAAATGTAACTTCGAACTTTTTTGTTTCCTCCGATTCAATTACTGTAAATTAACTGGATTCTAGAAACTTTGTTAACAAGATGCAGCACGAGCGCATGAGCTTTCAGGACCGACATTTGTCGTGGTCCGCAACTAAAATGATTGGGATCACGAACTTCACGCCTCTTACTTCACAGTTGGCACTAATTTCCTTGTTACGAAACGAGTTGCTGCGGTTCCCGCAAATAATTCGTCATTCCACAAGTGGTTCAGAGAAACTCAAATTACTGGGGCACTTAAATAAATGGGTCTGTAAAACTACATTCTGAGAGATACACATTCCCAATTTGCATTAGCTTGATTTCACGGAACTACATCTTAGATAATTTTGTTTTTCGACTAAAAGGTTTTAAAAAATAAAGTTCGTAAAATTTAAATATACATTGGAAATACTTAAATAACTGCTTCAACATATAGTTTGATATATAGTTTCCTAAATATAGTTTCATTTGAGAATAGACCCAGCGGAACGAAAACGTGTAGGTTTTAACTAATACTTAAAGGAATTATTCATTAATATAGTTTTTGAGTAACTGAGACGTGTAGTGTCCGTCACTCACGGCGAGACCACTTCCCGTGCACCAACCGACACATACGAAATATCCATAAACGTGTTTTTGCGTGTTTTGGCGCAGCTTTCTTAGTGAGTATGCCAAGAATGAGACCAACGCCACAATAGATTATATACATAGTCCCCTACAAAATACAAATCAGACTGAGTTTGTGGAGTTTTGAAATCTTAAAAAATTAGAGATCAAAAATCTGGATCTGTTAGGCAACACAGGGGAATCCAATGTAGTTGAGAAGCTTTTGCGTCAGAAGTTTCCGAACTAATTGAGAATGATCTTAGAATAGGAATAAAGATTAACGCAGAAGAACAGGTTACAGGTGATCATTATGTTCATATTAGAAAACCACACGTACAAATGTAGCTGTGCTAAATTCTAACTATTCGCATTATGCATTCCTGCAAGTAATTTTTACGGCGATTATAATTTTGAAATTGCAATATTACCTATTCATATTCCATATATATACAAGGCCATTGAGTGTTGGGAATATTTGAACGGAAGTATAACATTGACAGCTGCTTGGATTCATTGCGAGGTCCAATGTCAGATAAGGTAAGAACATATTAGAACAAAGCTAGGCATGAAAGAAATGAAGAATGAAATAAATTTTCAACATTTGAAAATACTTTTAAAACAGTTTACAGCTTCGGCGACGCCACGTTCAACTAGTTTATAAATATTACATGTATTCACTGAAGTCATCTGACTCACTTTAATATTTTCTCCGCATTCTTTTGTTTTATAATAATATAAATAATACCATTACAACATACAAACAATTTAATCCAGTTTTTCTATGGAGGTGACTGAGGACTGCATGTGGACCAAACGCTGCAAAGGTTCAACAGCCCTGACCACAGTCAACATCCGTCGTGCCCCACAAAGATATACGCGCCATCAACTACTCCAGCAGGACGTGACGTACCGACGACATCCGCTTCCGGTTGCTGACAGCGTATTGGCTCTTCCGCTGATCTGGGGAAATTGAAATAAACCCCCTTCCAGTGAAAAAACCTTCAGTCCATGGTTTTAACTGTTTGTACTCTTTTCTTGGAGATGATACAGTGGAATGATGATAACTTGAATTTCTAGAAATCTAATTCCATGCTATATCGAAATTTTAAATCTTTTATATTCGTTGTACATTAGTACGGAACTGATTTCCATGTAATTACATATTTTTACAGGAACTAGATACATATTGAATAATGTTTTTTAGAATTTATAAGATAAAATTTTTATTTCACATATTTTTACATTTCTTGGAATATTTACATATTTTTACATATTTTACATATTTCTACACATTTCGTTACATTTTAATATATACGTTGAAACAAAACATTTCAGATTGACATTTGCAATTTATGATACGGAATCATCTTTCTTACAACTCAAATGTAATGCTGCTGCGCTTCTATGACCACCATCTCTTCGCCATGAATTGTCAAACTTACTTCCCCCCCCCCCCGCTTACCCCTCTCCCCCTGCTCACTGCGTACTTGGAGTATAGGATGAGCGGATTTTTATGAACAAAAGTAATTTCAACCAAGTTCTTGCTAATGTTTCAAACAGCACTTTCATTACTCAATCAAAAAATAACAAATATTTTTTTTAGACAAAATTGTCTTATCGCGTTCTTTGATTTGGTGGAAGGGTATATTGCCTTTAACCCCGTCCCCGGGATCCATCGCTGGCTACACGGTACTACTATATTCACTTGAACACCAGCTCCTCGTAAACATTGTAATATACTTTAAGCGTATTTTATGTTTCGAATAAAATTCTTGGTGTACAATTTCTACTCCAAGTCTGCTGTACAATTGCTTCTGTAGAGGTAGAACGTCCTTTCAACCACCCCGCATCCTTGTTAAGAACTGTTCGGCGAAGTCTATGATCGAAAAAGTTTCGTAGGGAACAATTTTGAACACAATAATGAATTTTTATTTTACATATTTTCTATTGTTTGTTACATGTTTTGGAAAAAATAAGCACATGTGTAGGTACATATTTTGCGTTTTTTATTACGATAAATTATATTCTCTATACATTAGTAATTCGTCCAATCGAACCTTATTGTACCGATAACTCGGAGTTTTTGTCAGTGCTTTCGTCTTCAGAATCGTGATGTTGACGAATAATAAAGTATTTTATCTATGACTTGTTCCTCTTCCAATTCACATAGGTATCGTCCCTATCCGCCACAACACGGTTACACGGTTCTCGTTAAGAAGGGGAAGTTGGAAAGAGGTCTTTTAGAATGTCCAACTGATGCAAACTTAATTGAAAAGAAATTTTCTCACGTCATCCAAATCATGTTTTGGGGCTTACAAAACATTTCAACGCATTTGTTTAGTACAATCTCTAAAACACGACCTGCCCCATTTCCTTTTCCTGGAAATCTTGAATTTTCTTCCTTTACCTTCACTTTCCTTAAACACGTAACAATTTACAAGTCGAACTGAATTATTCAAAATCACGAGTGTTTTCTTTTTCTCTTGAGATTCGAAGTAACCCTGAAAAATGATTCCTGGAAGATGAAGTTTTGCTTGCCGCTATATTGGCAACGCCGATTTTAAGCGACAACCTCTCTGAACTGGAAGAAAGGCTTTGGGTTCCGCGTAAGGCCAAGACTTTTCACATTAAAAATTTGGAAGGCAATCGCACGTCACATGGTAATATATAATGGGCCATCAACTGATTCACAACAACATTAAGGACTCTTTAGAAAGCTCAGGGGTCTGTTCAGTCTTTAAAACGGCTGGGTTAGAACAATTCCTTTGCCTTTGTAACAACACTGGAGGGCCTAGGAAAGTAGTCCCGACAGTGGCAGCTTTTTGAAACTAGTTTTCTTGCTAAGCCAAATTCAGCCGCTGTCTGGAGGAGAATTCTAGCAGCCTGATGCCTTAGTTTTCTGTGTTTTATCCGAACAATATCAAATGCCGGAGCAGTATTATAACAAACGGACCACGAACTGCGAACAATCTTTCCCTTCTCTTCCTTTTCCTATCCCCTTCCCTTACACACATTTACAATTCACTTCCGCTACACTACTACACATGCCGACAGACTAGTTGGGAGCTTAGAACGTCCGGCTGGGGCGGAAACGCCGCTGGTCCCGGGATGACATTTAAGACCCCTACGGGACTGATGATGGCTATTGACGTTCCGGGAAACTTGAATGAACCAATCAGTCTTGACATTGGGTCCCAAGCCCTGAGACCTAGTGGGGAGTAGAGAGTTCTTGTCAAGTTCAGTACCGATTACAATTCTTGGAGAGCACACACAGGCTTACAGCTGGGAGGGGAATCCCCTGCTGGCTCTTTGCAGGGTGTCGATGGCGACACAGTGGACGCCACGTGTATCCCACTTATTCAAAACGAGTTCCTCAATGGTGTAAGATTTGAAGGCAATCAATGGAAAGAAAAGTATAATAATTATAAATAATAGCAGAAATGAATCAACTAAAAATAAATCGCTTTAATTTCCCTCACCTGTGGCACATTTCTTCTAAACCACTGTGCCGAGATGAGGCTTTACCTGCTAAACAATTGCTTAGCCAGGAGAGTTACATCACGAAATAATGGAGCTTTTCCCCAGCCTCATCTTTATCCCATATTGTACGACCTTCTTCCCCTGGCGTTTCTTTCCACCGTAACTTCACTCCATCTTCATCGCCAACTCTTCTCCGAGAGCGTTATTTCCTTCCTCCTTCCTAAACCGCCGTCGCCCTTTGTGCTCGCACGGCCCGCGCATCCTCGTTTCCTCCGCCATCTGCGCCGCGTCGCCCCACCCCACCCCACCCCACCCCGCCCACGCACTGTGCGTGCGATCCTCCTTCAGCTTTTCCACTGGCGGAAGAAAATATATATATAAAAAAAATTTAAGCCGTGCGGCGGCGAAATTTCCGAGTTCTTCGTGGACTCGCGGCAGCGTAAAGTTTTATGCGACTTCAGTTTACGTTCGTGGGCCCTTGGCCCGGCTCGGCGCTCGCGGCCACTCACTCGCACGGCGCCGCCAGCCACTTCGGCAGCGGACGCCGCTGGGCCCACGACGACGCCTGCAAAACACAGACGGCGGTACTTGACATCGATTCATTGAAGCTGGTGTTTCTTAGCATTGATGGTTTGTGTTTGATGTTTTTAGCCGGTTGATATTTTATTTTTGAATGGAAAATATCATCGTAATAAAAACCTGTAATAATCCATATAGATATCCATTTTTCAAGGAATATGACCAACGTTTAAAATATTTAATATAGGATTTTCGCCGATAAATGTATTTTATATTACTTTTCTATGAAATAATCACATAACAAAAGTTTATTAAATAGTTCTGATGATTTAATAACTTTGTTATGTCAGTTATACATCTCAATTAAAGTTTAATAAATGTGACTACTCTCGTGATTTTAATACATCCACGTAAACAGTAATGGTTACCGAACCAATTTAAGAACATTGATGGTTTGGGGACGACGTTTTTTTTTAAATTTATGTTTTAATTTTGAACCACGGTGTTTGTTCAGAAACTTGGATGACGTTGACGATGTCGCATCTCTAAAGAGGCCTGGTAAACCATGCTCGTCTTCACTTTTCCGGTCAGTGCATTGAACCAATTCTAATTATTATTTTACCACCTTTATCGCCTTTATTTTAATTCGAATTGTCACTTTGCTTTGTTATTTCGTCGTTCTTATTGGGGGAATTTTGGCATTTATCTATTCCGCGCTTCATGTTGCTTATCATCATTCACTTCTTGATAATGTAAAAATGATAAATAATAATCTATATTACAGTGTGACTATTTTATTAAGGTACCGCCATCGTGGAAAATTCCGGTCGGCCGACGGGCCCTCTGTCGGCGGGGAAGGATGCGCCGGGGAACGCTGCGATTCAAGGCCTCGCCCTGCAACAGACTGCTTTTCACTCTAGTTGAATAGTCCGCTCGTGGTGGCTCACTCTCGAGAGAAAGTGTTGACGTTCACAAAGCGTTACGGTTTGACACACGTCAAAGGTGTCAAACCGTTATGTATCCTCAAGCATTTCTTCCAAGTTTTAAATGAGGGCGTATCTAGGGTCATTTTCATCACAACCCCACAACAGCACACCCTGCTTCAATTTCCTTTAAGGGTTTACATACCGTGTATGGAGTCAGAATGATCACGCGTGGTTTTTTGACATGAACACTCTCCTGATCCTAAACGTTCGGCAGCGACGCCATCTTCCCCCTTCGGTGATTCTTCCGACAGGCCTGTCTGGATTTTCCCTGCATCCGTGGCCTCGTTCGCTGAGGCTAAATGCCTGCGCGAGCGCCACATATATAATATGGTCGCACTGTATAAATAGAGGTACTACAACCGCACATACTTTCTAGCAATATTACAATGTTATCGTTATGTAGAACGGGACGCCCATATATTTTTCATTAAATTCAAACAGAATTTACGCGGAAACTACTAACTTCTACAGACTTGTACTTAACCTTTTAAAGAGATAATATTGCACAACATACTTCGTCAGAACCCTCAATCTTCAATTGTGTAGTTTTTAATTTTTTTTTCTATTTTTCGAAAACAACGAGAAATACCCAAAAATGCGACAAGCACAATATTTTTTGCCGTCCCTTATTACATATGTGGAGAAAGTTAAAAAAATTGAAGAGGTTTTTGAGAAAAAATTCCGATAATTTCAAATTACGCAAAAGCTCTTAAATGCACATTTTTCCTCCGCGTTTCTTTCATTTACCCTACCCGGTTTCTTCTCATGCCCCAATTTCTTTGCGTTTTCGCTCCATCGTTCTTACCAGCCCGCTCAGAGTGCACATCCGCTCGCCGCTACTCCCATTTGACGTTGGGTCTTCCTCTCGCGGGAAGTGGAGAGAAAGGGTTATTTCCCTGATGTTTCCACGTAGGCGACTCACGTAGAGAAGTTGCTGGAAATGCGAGCCTGCAATTATGAGCGCGTGGAAAATGTCAGGTTCCTCTCGTCCGTGTGGGATGGGCCCCCTCTTGCTGTTTCATTGCCGTCGCCGGCGTCACTACCTCCGACATGGCCCTCGTCCCCACCGTCACCGCCCCCTTCTCCACAGTCATCGCCGTCCCTTGTCCACTCAGCCCGTCCCCACAGCCACCGCCCACATCCCCACACTCATTGCCCCTTGTCCCACAGCCCTCCCCCCCCCCCATTCCCCCCATCCCCATTGCCAACTTCCCCCCCCCCCTCCACCACCAGCAACCACCATCACGTCACCGTCACCACCGTCACCGCCAAGACCATCACCATCTCCGTCAGCGTCACTGGTCCGCTCCATCACTGCTATCACAGACGCCACCGCGACCGTCCCCACCACCAGCAAGGCGTCCTCTCAGCGGAAGTCGAAATCGCGCTCGTAAAAGCCGGGATTTGTTAAGATCTTTTTATATCTCGTTATTTACGTACACTCTTTGCCGGCTTCCCACGACCCGTTTTATGCAAGAACCCGCCGCGTGTAAAAGAGACGCCAGTGAAGAGTTTTGTGCGGATCATAATGATTAGATTTTATTACCTGTTTGAGAGATATATTTTGGTTTAAGGAGACATCTCTTTTTCGCGGCTAGTCAGCGAGCTGAATATGTAGCTGTGTGGAATGCGCTTCGGTAATTAGACAAGCTGCCGCGAAGGAAAGTTGTTTTGATTTTGCATTCAGAAGAATGCTCTTGAATAAAGTGTTGTGGATGAAAATGGCTGAGAGGCCTTCGTGGTTGTTTTAGGATCGTTTAATGTATTTATCCTGAAAGCTCACATTTTTTGCTCATTTGCGTATTTATGGTAAACGGTCCCGGCTGCAGACCACAACCCAGCTTAATTTCAAGAATTTTACAAATTTATAAGGTTTAAATGTAATTTAATAATTATTTAACTGCCTCAAGATTGCCATTAATCAAAGCATTCTACCTTTTTACCTACCTAGGTAAAAATTCGCCGTTTCGGCAAATTAGTACGACAGTGCAATTTAGAATGGCTAACTAGGGAACAACAAACGTTCCGAAAAATTACTAGTTTAATTACTTTGGCAGCAAATACTCGAGAAGAATTGGCAATTTGTGTTAACTTATTGATAGGGAAGTAAAAACTCAAGAAATTATTTTTACATTCTTCTGAATCTGACCCGGTTAATCTTGGAACAGGTAAACCGTTTTCGATAGGACTTTTACAGAAAACTTCAGTATTTTTTCGCCCATAACTTTGGTTTCTTTTTCGATTTACCATTTGCATTTATGTAAATAAGAACGTTTGTTTGTTTTATACAAATCCACCGTTTTAAACCGCTCTTAAAGAAATAGAAGACGAATGAATTTAAAAGTAAAAGGAAAGTTTCTAGATACAGAAGATTATGAGGAAAAGAAATCTATCATAATCCTTTTTTTTCACTCCTTTCCTATAGCAGAAGTCCAATGCAAACGCTTTACTTTTTTCAAAATTTCTATACATCCGTAGCATTTTCTTCTAAATGATTGATTGGCACGTGTTGACATGCTAAGGTCATTAGTCACGTAAGTGCAGTACATGCTTTATCCCGAAAGGTGGCAGTTATCTGCCCCCACAGGATGACGAGATCCGGAGCCGACCTGTACGTCGGATTGCGGGGATTTTCCCAAGCATGTAGCTCCCACCAGCGGGGCAGCCGGGGCCGGGGCAACCGGTAAGCTCCCGACTGGCTTTCTGACATGTGTAGTAGTGTAGAGGATGTAAGAATGTGCGTGTGTGTCAATAAAGTGTGACGATAGGACAAGGAAGCGGAAGGAAAGATCGCGCCCAATCTGTAGCCCGTTTGTTAGGGTACTGCTCCCTGGTGTGATCGGAGAAACCACGTTCAACTACCGATCAGAGTAGCCGTCCGCTAGCATTCTGCTCCAGACAGCGGCTGAATTGTGTCGAAACTCCTGGCATCGTCGGGTCTCGAACCCTAGGACCTGTCGGTCAGAGGCACCGGAGGGACTTCAGCACCACGTTTGCACCAACGGTCTCTTCTAAAATAATTTTAATTGATATTCACTCCGTCTGAACAGAAACGTCGTTGCGTCGGAGAAAGGGATGGGGCGGGGCGAACGGCGCAGGAAGACGAGTGGCCGGGGCAACGCATCGGCTGTGAATAAAATTATATCCATTTGACGCTACCCACAGAAGTATTCCCTTTTCCTGTCTAATAGTGATTGCGATAAATAAATGCCTGGCCAATGCTATATTATAAATTTATTTGTAGCACTGAAACCCAATTCCACTAGCCTGTCAATCAATACGTCTGCTGCTATATAGAGTTCGCTCCAGAAATCTCTGTACGGCTGACGTCTCAAGGGAGGGAAACGGCTACACTGAAAGCCGCCGTACAAACTTTGATTTCCACCCTCGGCACGAAAATATTACACTCTACTTTCAAGTAAGAAAACGCATAAAATAAATAACGAAACAAATTACTAACGGAGGAGAAACAAATTACTAACGCAAGGAAAAGAAATTTCTTGACGAATAGGTTCCCTAGCTCATATTGGGCGACCAGGGGTTTTCTGAATGGGGATAGTTTGCGTAGATGGCTCCACTGCGCATGCGCAGTGCCTTTCTTCGCGTGCCCGCTATGACGGTCACCGAGTGCACAGATTCCTCGAGCGGAATCTATTTACAAACTTTTAATTGAGATTCAAAGTTTAAATATTCAAAATTTGATAGTTTCTTTAATGAACTATTTTCTACTTTTATTTGAAACCGTTTTAAAAAAAAAAGTTGTATATCAAATTTTGCAAAGTTTTTAAGAAAATGCAAAAACTCTATAGATGTAAAACCGAGGGTTATAACATTATTTAGTTCTCTGCACACCATTGACCATCTTAAATTCATGTTGTAACCATAAAATACTTTCTTATGTTCCATTTCCAGATTATGAGCAATAAATAATTTAAATTTTTTAATTACAATTACTAAATTTAAAATTTAAAAAAAAAAATTTTTTGAAAAAAATTATAATTTTAACAAGATAAACAATACGTTCTTAATTTATCAGTTACTATTTTTCCAGCAGCTTGTCTCACTTTTGTGTCTTCCGTTGACCAATGAAGTTCTTTAGAATAGAAATCTTCATGAATGTGGGAATCTTTAACTACATCGTTATTTATCTGGCTATTTTGCCTTTTAATGTGTATTTTCTCGTTTGAGTAAGGCAGTGTAAATGGCAGTACCGATGATTGTGGTCTCATAGCCATAAAGGAAGTGTGGTCGATGCTTCCATTGACCGAACTAATTCCTTTATTACATCCATCAGTTTTTGAACGCTGATATTTCTTTGTAGTGGCTGATATTTCTTTCAATAATAATCTACCTGTACTACTGATTCTGTCTAATACAAAAGTATATTCATGGACTGTGAAAATTCTGTCCTGTCTTCGAAGCTGCCCTGACACGTGCCTCACAAGTAGTTATATTTTTAAACAGACGTAAGCCAGTATAATACACCGTTTAGAAAAAGCAACTATATATAGTATTTTCTGGATAAAAGACATGAAAAACTCGTTTCCTTAGTCGTTTGATAGCTCCATTTGTAAATCAGCTAAAGAAAAATGAAAATTGCGAAAAGGGTGAGTTACGCTCCTTTTTTAAAAAATGGACTAGACCCAGGAAGTGTCAGAAAGCAAGAAGGTCTCTCAAACGTTCTGAGAGTGCCTGGTTGCCGACAGGGAAGACTTCGCCCGCAGGCGCGCTAGAAACAAATGCGACCGGCGGGTGATGCATGCCTTGACCGCTGAGTCGATCGTTCATTGTCGATGGGCCGTGCGATCGAGCGAACGCATAAACCACCTCGATTCGGCAGCGAATCGTAAATACAAGCTGACCGCGCGATGCGCATTTTTGCGTGTTTTTTTCCGACCCCAAAAAATCGATTTATAAAAAACTTCGGGTCGTCGATCTTCGTCAGGGCCGGTGTAATTGGTTTCTTTCTGCGGTGGCGCGCCGGCAGCGCGGCAGGCGCATCCATAAAGCACTTTCCGATACCCGGCGCCGCTGGCGACGGGGGAGGAGTGAAGTGGAGCTGACAATAGTGAAGGGCAGTTGCTGAAAGTTGAGGGGTGTAATGACACAAATATGGAGTCGGAAAAGAGGAAATTAAGACAGTATTGTACGTTTGAAAGTACAGCAGAAATGAACGATTTGGCAGTTATTAATAGCCCTTATATTTCGTTGCCCATTCTTTTCTGCAATAATCCTACACTCGATAGTATCGTGCGATGAACGAATCTCATTTTGAAAGTATGTGTATGATTTCAATGGAAGGTCTTTACGGTACACTTTAAAGCGCTGGAAATAAAATATTCTTGCTGAAGTTAGGTAAGTTGAAGATGAAAGCGTGGAGGAAAGATGAAAGTTTTGACTCTAGAAACAATTCAGAACGAAAGAGATAGGAAGAACGACTGTAGGTAAGGACAGGCCACTGCAGACAGAAAACGAGTTATATAAAGTTGGTAATCACATGTCAGATCCTAATGTTGAACTAAATCGATCAGTAAAAATGAATTGTTTTATATCCTGTGTCTCGAAATCAGGCTAGGTTATGTCTGGAAGCAGCATCTCTCATTATAATACTAATGTGAACTTATCAGCGAATTGAAACCGTAGATATTTATCAACGAAAGGGTTATAAGGTCCAACGGATGTGATGAAGGAAGTCCATCAAGCGTAATGAAGTAATGAAATGGAAAAATCGCGGACCGATAAGGACAGAGGCAGGAAGAGTGAGTCGATAATGAAATAACGTTTGCATTGGAAGAGAGCAATAGCAATAGCAATGGGGAGTTCTGGAAATGGAAGTAAACTTCAGCGACGTGGAAAAGATGGAGTCCGATGATGGAGATTACAGGGGTAAGGACTTCGAAAGGAAGAGGAAAACCTTAGAACAGCGGTGGCAAACGTGTTGAAGTAAAGTAACATATTTCCCTGGAAAATGAAAAAGAAGCGTGTTTACTCATGTTTTCGTTCCGTACTTTATTAGTTACTTTCTATACGCCGTTAAAATTAGATCAGTTAAATTTATTAAGAAATATTATTATAATATACTATCATAAAGAAAAGAAAATGTGTTGTTAATAAACAGAAGATAATAATTGAACAAATACATAAATATTATAACTACATTTGAAAAAGATTTTTTCTACACTTTTTCGTTTGTTCTGTACAGTAAGCTTCACAAAAAATAACAAGAAATGAAAATACACACCTTTATTTTATGTAAATGGAATTATGCAAACGACGAGGAAGTAACAAACGCACTTGGCAGGTAGCCTGCGGCCCCAGGGCAGGGAGATGGCCACCCCTGTGCTACGAAGCATTCAGGGGGAGGTGGTAACCGAAGGTGAAGTGTCGCCTCGGGCGGGTCGTTGACCTCTAAGCGAACCTATTGAAAGCGGAGCTATTAAATTCTTATCACCGCCCGCCCAGCTTCTCGCTTTCATTACTTCGACTGTCATATTTCAGCTTCTAAGGACCCATGCTAGCATTCCATAATGCGCGAGGGATTCTAAATTCTTTGAAGATGGAACTTTGCATCTTTACTCAGCGAGATTTCTTCTCTTTAATCGGAATACATTATAAGTTATCGAAAACGCTTCGTAATTGTTCATATGCGTTTCTTCTACTATTCTGTTCGTAATTGCCTTTGATTTTCTTTAGGCTGGAACCGGTATGTTGCCGCGTCGCCGCTTCTGATACGAAGATTAGTTAAACGAGCCGCGCTCTTTTCAGGTTGATGGAACGTTGAGTATGCATTTGGCGATGCGGTGTGTCTGATATTCGAAAGCAGTGTTGGTTAAGCTTTCCTCGTGTACGAAACACACAAAGCATCCTTGTTAACTTTTCTTTATGACGTCAGTGCTTTGTTTGATGTGTCAGGTATTGTGAGAAGCATGATGGATGGTTTCTTTAATAGATGGGGCTTTATTGTACTTGTTGAGGTCTTCAGTAAAACTAGCTTTCTTGTGATGGGTATTGATGGTTAGGTTCCGAAAGATGATCCACTAGCAATTTCAATCAAGACTTGAAACCAAAATCTATCAATGGTATGTCATCAATTGTCAAATATGGTGTTGATTTTTTTAAAGTGTGATTGATTGTATATTTACACAATTCAGCCAGTCCAGGCCAGCTAGATAAAACGTTTCTTTGTAGGTACGAGGAAAAGAGGTAATTAAAAATAGAATAGATTTATTTTTTATTAATTTATTTTTTGACCGTGATTTTGGGACAGACAAAGTAAGTGATCTGTTTGAATTTTTCTTTTCAATTCTTATAATCTCGTATATAGTAAATACAAGCATGTACATGGGTAGTGTCAGTGATTGAACATTTACGAAGAGCAGCTTAAGTTCTTATAATCTAATAAACATAAGCGCATATTGTCTCAATAAATGAGCATCTATGAAGAACAGTTACGATAATTTTAGAATTCGAAAGCCAGAAAAGATGTGAGAGGTAGTCGGTATAGAATGCCTAAATCTTTGAAAGATTAATGCAAATTTTATTCAGCCTTATTAATATTCAAATAAATTATAATCAAATTAGTGTCATAAAATGTGAGTTAGATGCAATTCCTTTTCCTTTCCAATCGCTTCAAATCGGTTTTAATTTACTGTGTGAACTGTTCACGTCTACTTTAATTATACAGTATAAAATGTTGCACGAGTTTAATGAGAATTACATTATCATGAGCACTCTTAATTTATTCCATCATAAGACACACCCACCCTGTTCCATATTGTGACGTGCGATGTTCTAATGTCGGCTCGCCACAGTATCTTAGAGACGTCCTTAAGTGCTTGAACACTGTACTACCATGCTACATTGACTGTCCTTTCGAATTCATTTTACTTGTGGATAAATTCTCTTTAATATCTATTTCACGTTATTTTTCGTCACACACATCGCTATTGTTTTCAAGTGAATGTATGGCAGAATATATTCGTTACCATATTTACGTGAAACGACGGTGAGTTTGCGGTAATTGCTTGTTGGAGAGGGTCACCTCAGCATTCCTTAATATGACTACAGCTTTTTATTCCATTCCTTAAGCAGTATTTCATGAGGTGAAAGTTGGAGAGTTAGCGACTTATCTTTCGATACGGATCCATTCTTCAATATCCTCCCATAAATCCTCAATAGGCAGCAACCCTCTCGTATCTTCCGCGCCTCCGGAAGAGGTCAAACTAGAGACTGAAGTCTGTCGAAACTGTGGCAACAAACAATGTATTATTCATACAGCTGCCAGCTGCTGGGTCGAAGACCTCGTGGAGTCCGTCTTGTTTAGTTATAATTCACGTCAAAACCATGCGGATCCTTTCGCGCGTGAAACAAAAGTTGCCTGCTCCTCAGACTTTCGCCTTCCGCCACCGCGGAGGAGGCGCGGCGGGCGCCACACATAAAGAGTCCAACTCCGAAATTCGGTCACGCCGGCTGCGGGGGCGGAGGCGGCGACACGTGGCCACGTGGCGGCGACACGTGCAGCTGGGCGGTGCCCTCGGGCGTGCATTTGCACCCCACGCGCGTCCGCGGAGTGCGCCCAATCACGGCCCCCCGCCCGCGCGACACCTCTCGCATCTCAACGCTGCGGTTGAGCCGCCTCCGCGAATGCACTTTGCATAATCCCCGATAAGACTGCTACGTTTATGTTTGGAGACTTTTTATGATTTCCAATCGGCGTTGGACTATTGATGGTGTACTTCAGTGTGTGCCTGACACGATTTGTTTGTGGCGCGCGATTCCTTGAAATGTACAACGGCGTTTACGTCTTATCTCGTCAGTTAGGTGAGCTGGCTGAGAATGGCTTGCATTGCTCTGTGTCCGGGAAAGACAGAAAGATATTAGGATATTTGCAAGTAGATTAAAATGTAGAAAACGACATCAATTCACTTGCAATATCTCATTTTGTCTCCAAACTACTAAGCAATGCCGAAAAATAATTTCTAATACAAATTGACACACCACATTTTAGACTGCTCTTAAAATAGATCAGAGTAGTACAGTGTGCAATAGAAGGTTGAAGAAATAAATGTAATCCCACGTAGCGTTAAAACTTGTTTTTTATCTTCCTATGTCTCGCCTTGGTGACATTTGCATTCCTCCTTTGCAATTCCTCCTTCTTACGTTGCAAAGAACATTAGTGCTGGGGTCGCGCGTGTGGAGTGCTAATTAATTCTCCGCCAACCAGAGCGCTAGCGTCGCCGCATCAGAGGGCACGGCCCGGGGGGGGGTTGGGGGGGGGTCGAGGCGGGGCAGAGGCGGGAGCGGATCCAAGGGTGGAGGCGAAGACTGGGATGTGGAGATGCTGGAAGCGATTGGTTCGGTAGCGTAGAGTCGGATCGGAGGACTGAAAGGAAGGGCTGAAACGACAGGCAGAAACGAAGGGCAGAAACGACGGGCAGAAACGAAAGGCTAGGACGGAGGGCCGGAACGGAGGACGGGGCACGAAGGAAGGAGGAGATTGTAACGGAACCGGCGCAAGGGAGTGGTGGAATCGGTGCGCGTCCGCAGGGGCGTGCGGGGCCGTCTGTGGCCCGGGCACGCGCGGAGCCAGCGAGGGGAATCCCCTCATTAGGGCCTATTAGCGCTCCGCAGCGCGAGGCAATTCCCGCCGGACGCGGGCGCCTCTCCTGGCGGGCAAGCCGTCTCGCATTCACCTTCACCCAGGCATGGCTTCCACTTCACCATCTAAACACCAATGGTGTCTTGGGAACAATTTTTCAGGGACGCAAAACAGATAATTGAACAGCAATGGAGCCCGGGAATGAGGCATGTACGCCATAACCCGCCTCAATCCATTTTTTTGCAATTTCATAACCACTGATATCATTACATTCCAAAGCACTATCACCATGAAACACGGACAGACGTGATTTGAAGATATTCAGATTCTTAAAAAAGGGTTGTATGTTTGTATTGCTGTGACAATAATTCAGAAATCTGATTCAATTTTTATCCCAGGTGTTTCAGATTCACTCAATTACATATGTGATTTTTTGAGATTCCATGTTATTATACAGCTTTTGTTAAATGTTTAATATCGAAATGTCCATCCCATCCTTATTCCAAGTAGTCTCCTTATATAAATAAAAGGGAATGCGCGTATGTGTCTCGCACATAGACACAAAAAGTACTCAGCCGATTTCGCTGAAATGTTCACAGTATGTCCTTATTAGTAATGGGAATGTCTAAAGAGTGCTTTGAATGAAATCGGACATGTGGGATGTTGTTGATGATGATTTAGTCGTTTATGACAGCTCAAGCGTCTCTCAAGTCTAATGAAAAAATTGAGAGCAATTTTTTAGAAAATGTTGAAATGGTCTCCGGAGCTCATTCAAAGTACCGCCAAAATTTTAAAGAATGTTTTTCAAAATCGCAACGCTTTCAGACGAATCAGATCGACCGAGGAGTATCCATTTTGGAAAAAAATCTACGTATAAGGCCTAAACGTTAGACGCTACTGGAGTGCAAAGGCGGACGGACGGAGAGACACACGGATAAACAAACGGACAGACGATTTGAAAAAAAACAAAACTTTTTCGTTGTCAGAGGGCCTCTAACTTGTATTTCCGTTGCAATCTCGAAATCGATTATCCGTAGCATTACAGAACTTTTACTAAAAGCCAAATTTCATTGAAAACTTTCGAGCCGTTTTTAAGAAAATCGTGTTTAAGCAAAACTCTAAATGCGAAATTTGAAGCTCTTTTTCACAGAAAGTGTTTGAGTTGTCAAAAAACTTAAATTGAAGTCATTTGAAGAACTTATAAACGCAATGGACGGAGGAAGATATGAAAGGGGAGTCGGTGGCATACACGAGGTTCTACGGGATGTTCTTTACCTAGATAGAAATAAGATGCACCAGTAACTGAGGGTAGACTTTGGAAGAATGTATGGAAAAGTTTGGTAATGTATGTTAGGACCGGTTATATGGATAGGTCTTTGTGAAGATTTGTGTTGCTTATATACCAAGAGGCGTTAACCGCAACTCTGTGGGCCTTATTTTGGAATATTTGAATTGGTTTCATTTCATTTCATTTATTTTACGTCAAAAAAAAAAAAAAAAAGGTTGAAACTGCATATGACGTGCAATGGGGAGAAGTGAATTCTGTACACATTTTCAAAATTCTGTGATCCCTACACTTAGTCATATACTACATGAATGTTGAAAAAAAAAGCTCTCATGTAATAAAATCTATTTTCAAGGATAAATGAGCAATACATTTTGGGCTTTTATCCATTATGTCCTTCGTCACAGAATAATACCTGCCGTGACAACATAGAAACGATAATTTGAATAACTATATTTCCCATTGAATTCTAGAAGTCGTGCTCAGATAATGAAGTTACATTTATGTCCAGAAGCAAAACAAGGGGCCATTTGCTCAATGGATCAGGGAAACTGGACGAAAACCTGATCGAAATAGGGGTCATTGACCCCGAGGCTGTAGTACAATACTTGTTACAGGTTGCTTATACACATTTATACAGTCCAAATGGTAAATAATGCATTATGTATCATTGTTAAAATTAATGTTACTTTTCTTGTGATGCTCAGTATAGTCTCTAATTGTATAGAAACAGTTATGCACCAGAAACGATTTCACTTGGGATTTAAACTTTTCTATTTCATTTAATCGTTTAATGTCATCTGGCAAACTGTTGTAAAATAATGTAGTACATGTATTGTAAGTGAATTTTTTGTAATGAGTTGTTGATACTGTCACCTGATGAATATGATTTCTACGTCGAGTGTTATAGTAATAGACTTCGGCATTTTCTGAAAATATATTCCCGCCCATAAGCAAGTCATTTTTGACAAAAACCACTGATTCGTAAATCAACAGAAAAGGTAATGGCAAAACTCCTAGATTAATGAAGAGAGGCTTACAAGAATCACGTGGGTGGGATTTGGTTATTATTCGTACAATTCGTTTTTGTAATGTCTGTAATATTTGTAATGTCTGGGAGCTATATTTATATTCCGTATTTCCCCAGAATATTATGCCATATCTCAGGCGGGAATGAACATTCGCGAAATATACACAACGAGCAGTATGAAGGCTGACTGAATTTGCAAGAATTCTGTACGCGTAGCATAATGAACTTAATTTTGTGTTCAATTAATTTAAATGAACGTCCCATTTAAGGTTTGACTGAATTGAGAGACCTAAAAATGTTGTTGCCTTAACATCAGTCAACGGTACACCGTTCATTTTCAATGGATCACATAATTGTTTATTCGAAATGGAAAACTGCATTAAAACTGTTTTCTTTTCGTTTACTATTAATTTGTTATTTCGGAACGAATTTGAAACATCTGATATTGTACTATTTACGGTATCTTTATTGCAAAGGATGTTCGTATCATCCGCAAAGAGAACCGTTCTTCCGTTTCGAATCGTCGAGGGCATATCGTTTACGTAAAGTATGAACAGAATAGGGACTAAAATCGATCCTTGAGGAACTCCAAGTGCAATGGGCAAAGAGTCGGAAAGGTGCGTACATGATGTTCCATCATTCCAGTAAGGTATTTCCACTCTCTGAGATCGTTGTTTAAGTTACGAACAAAACCAATCTAGAGCAATACCACGGTTTCCATATGTAGATAATTTTGAAAGTAAAATGTCATGATCAATGACGCCAAAAGCTTTTGAGAGATCTAAAAATAATCCAATAGGTGCCTCGTTTTGATCCAATGATGAGGCGACATCTTTAAGAAAAGAAAATATGGCTGTTTTCGTTGATTTTGATTTTCTAAATTCATGTTGGCAATCTGAAAGCGCGTCGTGTTTAGTGAGAAAGGTTTCCATTATTACGTAAAAAAGTCTAATATTTTTGCAAAAACTGATAGAAGAGAAATGGGCCGAAAAGTTTGAATTTCATTTTTGTTGCCTTTTTTGAAGAGCGGCTTAATTTTAGCTGTTTTGAAAATATCTGGAAGCGTTCCAGTGCGTAAGGATGCATTAAATATGGAAGTAAAGGCTGTATGATGGCATACGCACAGGTCTTTAACAAAGAATCCGGGAATTCATCTAAACCGGACGAATATTTATTTTTTAGTTAACCGATTATTTTAAGAATTGCATAGGAAGAAGTTTCGGAAACGAACATTGTGTCTAAAATTTTGGGTGAACTGTCTATTATTGAATTTTGTGGCTGAAGACTTTTAGTGAGATTAGCAGCAATTCTCGAAAAGTATTGGTTAAAGAGACTAGCCACTGTTGCCGAATCGTTCACACTTATATCCTTATATTTTAAAACAACATTCTCTACAAGGTTTCTAGTTCATTGGTCGTATTTTTTATTATATTCCACATTGCTTTCGTTTTGTTATTTGAATTCAAAATATCCTCATCGTGTTTCAGATTTTAGCCTGCATTATGACTTTTCTTAACAATGATTTGTAATTTTTAAAGTAGATGAGGAAATCTTGAGATACGTCGTGACGTTTAGAAATGAAAGAAAGAATTCGCTTGTTTTTACAAGATGTCCTAATCCTTTGTGTTATCCAAGAATTGCTTTTCCGTGAAGTATTTGATTTTCTTTTTTGAAGAGGAAAGCAAGTGTTAAAATGAAAAGAAAGAGTTGAAAAAAAGGAATTATATTTGTCGTTGGTATCAACAGTATTATAAACCGCTTCCCATGACTCCTGCATCAAGTAATCAATGAATAATTTAATTTTACTTTTAGTAAACAGTCTAGTCTTACGTGTATTATTTATTGTGTCAGTGTTCGCATTTCTTATAATGGTAAGAATCTGCGCATCGTGTTCACCTACATCTTTTGTTTTAACTTCATATCGAGTAGTAGTTTTGTTAATTATAATTTGATCAATTGTCTTCATCTAATTTTGTGTGATCCGTGTAGGTACATTAATTGTAATGTCTAAACTGAAGGAATTAATTGAGAAACTTTTCTTTCTCGCAAGATTCGACCGGAAAATCAATGTTAAAATCTCGGCATACAACAATGGATTCAAAAGAGCGATTGCTGACTTTGTTAAGAGTTATCTCCAGTTTTTCTAAGAACAAAATATAATCTGCAGCTCTCTTTGTTGAAGGTCTGTAGATGCAAAGTAATATCACTGTTAGGGAAGTAAGTGCGGCGTTGCACCGGACTGGAGAAGCGTACGTGACTAACGGACGTAAAATTGCATTATATATAACGAGAGCAGAATGAAGTGACTGTTTAAGTACTGGTTGAAGAGTACCTAAGCGTATAGCAAATAGTTGCTTCGTTCACCTTGGATGTGGCCGTGGGCTTTCCATGGCAATCTGGTATCCATTAGGACCCATAGATAACGGATATGGGCAGTTGTGGAGCACCATGGTATTAGTGTCGAGTCTACGTTTAGTGGGTGTGGGAAGGCTGGAAATCGTAGAGTGAAAATTTGAATTCGGACTTATTTGGATTTATGTTTATTTTCCAATTTCTACTCCACGTTTCTATAGTCGTGAGGTGTCCCTGAATTAAGTTCGTTATAGTATTGAGATCCTGATCAGAGGCAAAAATGACAATATCGTTTGCAAAAAGCGCAGTGTGTACATTAGGTTGTGGTGGAATGTCTAAAATGTAAATATTGAAGAAAACTGGAAACAACGGGAAACCTTGTGGAACCCCTGGTGAACTCCTTCGTGGTTGTTGAACGGTTGGCCCACTTGCGCAAGAAATGTGCGATCTTTCATGATACTTGATATGTTGTTGATTAAGAATCTCGGTATACCTAGTTTCCTGAGTTTGTATATTATCCCTTCGTACCAGACCCTGCTTGAGCGACATTGAGGAAGACTGCAATTAAATAATGACGAGCATGAAATGCGTCAATGATATTTTCGGTTAGACATGGTAATTGGTGACTTGTAGGATGACTTTGGGTGAAACCAAAGTGAAAGGGATGAATAATATTGTTTTGATTTATAACTCTACGGAGTCTCTTTAATAGTATTTTTTCTAACATTTTTTAATGGGAATAAGACTAATGTGTCTGTAGCTAGTAAGGTTCGCAGGGTTTTTATTGGGTTTTGGTATAGAAATTATTACGGAAAGTTTCCAAGAACGGGAAATAGGTATCCTGTCCTTAGCACCGAGTTATACAAAGGCTCGTCTGTCAGACGACGCAACTAGTGCAGAAAGCTTCCCCTACCTCTGTCCTCTCACTCCCCGTTTCTGAAACTCTAGGTACCTTCATTGTGTGACTAGTCAGTGAAATGTATGCAACCTTGTGCGTGTCTATTTCCGGGGTACGCCAACACGCGTCATCCAGTAGACTACCTCTTTGTAATTACGCCAGTTTTTTGGCGCTATATTGCCTAATATTGTGAATAATGAGTACGAAAATGAATAATAAGTACCTTGTCTTGTGGCATTTAAGTGTTGTTCTGAACATTTAGCAATCATAACGGGACGACAGCGATCACAAGAAAGGTCGCACGACGAGGTACTACTGCGGGCGCTTCTCAAAAGCCATGTGAAGACAGCTCCAACAAGTGTGTGCTGTGAGAGTCAAGTTATTTAGGAGTATCTACAAAAACTTTTAAAATGTATTTTGTAACTCTATATTACAAATGTTCAATCCATTAAATTTAGTGTTGTAAAAATGAGTTTTTCTTTATTTTTAGCCAAAGTAGTCTGTCAAACTACGGCTTTGCAACAACGTTTGGTACAAGTCGCCTTTGTAATCTAGGTTAATGAAATAATTAAATATGAAGAACAAATTTATTTGAAGGAAAAATATCTATCTTCAATTTCGTAGTTGCAGGAGACCATTCGCACTTCAAAATGTCAAACTTTTGAAACTTACCAAAATTCGTAGTTAACAGATAAACGGATCTTTACTGGTAAGTACAGTACAGTATACGGACTTTCTTGGTAAGTGTATTTTTTACACTATTCTTTCAAAATATTTTTAAAAAAATTGGAGCCCTTTTTGAGAACATTTTCAAAGTGTCCCTGGGGCTTCATGGAAAGGGTCTCAAAATTTGGAAGAAAGTTTTTCAAAATCACAAAGCTTTGACTGAAGCTAGATCAAGCGGGTAATACCCATTACGAAAAAATTCTACGTATGCTTTAGGCGCTAGTGGTGTTCACAAACGGACAGACGGACGGATGGATGACGGACGGACGGACGATTTAAAAAAAAACATTTCTGTATCAGGAAATCCTAAATCGTGTGTTTTCGTTGAAATCGCAAAATCGATTTTCCGCAGCATTACATAACTTTCTCTGTACTATGTATATTACTCCATATATACGTACGTATACAAGAAACTAAATAATTAATACTTCCTAAATAAACATCACTTTTTCCGCTTGTCAACTCGTTAACAAAATGTTTATGTTTGAAGAATTCCTGAAACATGTTTCAATAAAAAATATGACTACTAGTGGTTTGGTTGTTAAAGAAATAATAAATTTGTTTTCATTCATATGTAGAATTTAGTAATTTTTCTGCTTATATTATCCTGATGAGTCTCTCCCAAAAATGTAGGTTTTGCAGTTTCACACTAAGCTCCTGGAAAACCATATAGGTGTTTTTTCCGTAATTTCATCATGTTCGACACACTTGCTGGCAGTCTTCCTCTCTAGTCTCTGTCAGGCCTCCGCCTTCCTCTCTCTCTCTCTCTCTCTCTCTCTCTCTCTCTCTCCCTCTCTCTCCCTCTCTCTGCCTGCGTGCCCCTTGAGGCGGCGCGCTGCAGAGCTCGTGCGTGCGGGGCAGGAGTGCGGAGCGCCCGCGGCCTTCCGCCTTCGCGACCTCGGCATCCGCCCCCCCCTCCTCATGCTCCTCCGGCAGCTTCAGGCCGCGGCCGCTGACCGCGCGCGCCGCCAAAACATTTGGTTCGGTTTGTTTTTTTCGTGTTTCCGAGCGCGTCAACTGTTTTGGTCATTAGTCCCGTTAGTGTAGTGCATGTTTTTTCTCGGGAGATGGCGGTGATCTTCCCCCGCTGGATGGCGAGATCCGGCGCCGACCTACCATCGGCTAGTGGGGTTTCCCCCTCACCAGGACTCTCCCACCAGCGGGGCACCGTCCCAGCCGGGACAAGCTCTAAGCTCCTGACCGGTCTCCCGGAATATGTGGTAGTGTAGTGCATGTTAGTGTAAGTGTGTGTGTAAGGGGAGAGGATAGGACAAGGAAGAGGAAGGAAAGAGCGCCGCGGTCCGTGGCCCGTTTGGTAGGGTACTGCTCTGGCATTCGCCTGGTGTTAATCGGAGAAACCACGGAAAACTACCTATCAGAGCAGCCGGCCACTAGAATTTCAAAAACATTTGGACAACACGGTGTTCCTCAAGACGAGGTTTTCGGACCCCGCGTAAACGGTCTTCGCGTTATGTCAGTGACTACAATGAAGCCATGCTGCGTTGCTACATTGATTATAAAAACAAAGGTTGCATGAAAGGAAAAATGACATTTCAGTACGCTCCGTTTCCATCGTTTGCTTATTCCTTATTTAATTCCTTATTTATAATTTATGCATTGAATACTACCAATGATTTAGAGACATTAGAGAACCAAAACAAGAATTTGTTTTCACTTTGTCATGTGCTTCTAATATTATTGAACTGAGAATATACATCATCTATTGTTTTGGTGCCTTTGAGGGAATTCATGTTACGAACGACAATTTACACAATTGTCGTTAGCTCTCCAACCAAATTCAAAATCAATTTTTAATACGTGATTGCGTAAATAATTCGACTAAAATTACCTAAAATGTATTTTAAAAAAATACATTTCGTGCACATGACTTCATTTATTTATTTTGCATCGTTATATTCAAATCATCACGCAATTGCGAACATTTTATGAATGAACTAAATACTCTCAATGGCAGGACGGCCTAGTAATATTCGTTTTTCTTATTAATCCCGAACGATTTACTCTACATTTTCTTTCTTCACTGATCCTCTTCGCGGAAAGGAAATGAAGTAAAATAAGCGAAAAAAGACATCTTGAATAAGTATTCTAAATATTCACACTCAACTGTCATACTGTTAGAATTCGTTTTAAATTTAAACTTTATAAAACTCCTGTGTTTTAATTCTCCATCCTTAGCATTACGATTGATTTACTCTAAGAGTCTACAGTAAACCCGCATGCAATGGCGAAGAATGAATCATAGAAGGAAGAACAAAGAGCTGAGAATGTACTGAAGGCAAATGTCTGCGATTCTTCAAAAGATAAGATTTGCAACATAATTTCTTGCATCCCCGCGATTGTAACGTAAAGTTTGAGCTATTGGAACAAAAAAACTGTTTTTTGTTGTTGTTTTGTGTGAATATTTTTACTTATGGTTTAAGGACATGTTCAGAAAAAGAGTTTTGGGATATAATATTCTTTATACTAACTGATATCAGTAGTGAGTTTGGAGACTGAGTACATGTAAAATACGGCAACACCAGTAGAGTTTTCTAAATTTATTTTCATTCGGGCTCTCTTGTGTTTGTTTAAAAGCAGTCAATCTTTCGACAAGTCCGTGTTTTTCTAAAAAGAAACGTACTTTGTTTGTGATCAACTTCAGACAGCTCACTCCAGTTAATAGTGTTCGTTATGAGAATGTTTCTCAGAGTAATTTGATGCGAACAAAAAAATACCTACATTGAATGTGGTAAAAATAGTGTTTTTATAATGACTCTGGCATAATTTCGCACATTATTTTTGACTGGTTATTCCTTGAATTATGAGAATGATATAAATACGTGCTTTATTAAATTTAATGAGCATTACGCCTGCTGACGCCCGAATACGTTTAAATTATCAGATAACGTATCACTTTTTAATTTTATTCTCAGTTCATTGTAGTTTGATATGTAGGAGTATTTGTAAAACTTCTAGTGACCTACACATTTTTTATCCTGATTAAATCAGTCGCATCATTATCTTTTTAACCCCACCGTGTAGGAGGGTATGTGCGTCAAAAGCACGGATTGAGGGTGTTAGTATCCTGTCGCAATTATACTGCTCCATAAATACATATCAATGAGCGATACGTGAAGAGTCGCCAAAGAAATAACGCATTTGCCGAGATAGATGAAACGAGTCTCCTTGTCATTCTAATTGCACAAAGCGCAGATGGGGGACAAAGCGCCATCATTCAACTGCTGTCGTCTGAGATGAAGTCATTAATCCTGAGCAGAAGCAGCCTAGCTACCCGCCCGTAATCCTTGGCACCTGTGGCTGGCGTATTCACCTTCCTTCGTGATCCTCCGACGGGCACCACCCAACCTGGGAACTCAAAGCTGCTTAGTGGGGATAAACTCACGAGTGGAAATAATTTAACGAAGCCTGTTGCTACCTTCTAAGTACACCCCATTTTTGTTTCAATTTTTCTGTTGTGGATCTTGTTGGAAGCGAAATGTGTGATTTATCTCCAAATCCATTGAAACGTCTTGACATGTTCTTTTCATAAAATGAAATACAGTTTCACACCAAGACTCATGTCTACGACGTTCCCTTTTAATAATTTTTGATCCGTGAAAACAATTGATGTGCTGATTTTAACAAAAGTAATTGGGCGACTTTCAAAGCGAATTTTCTGATTAGCTTTAGCACTTGCTGAGATATGGCTTTTCCTAGTTGTTACTGTGGTTAATGTGGCCTCTATCCCCCTCTCTTTCTCTCTAATGATAATTGTTGTCGCCATGGTGGTGCAGTAAAAATTGTTGGCGTCCTAAAAGGGCGATTTGAAAAGAAATATCAATAATATAGACATACATTCATGAAATTTTTCGAATGTAAATTACTTTTAATTGGTGTTATTTAACTTGTAATATTGACAAGCAAATCTTGTGGCATCAACTTGTGACATCAAATATTATCTCAGACTTGCGAATATGAAGAAGAATTTATATATTCTTCTAACTTTGAGAAGTATAAGAATTATTTTATAATTTCAATAAAAAATGTGTGGTACACAAATGCAAATATGTAAACAAATGGGAGTTTGCCTGTAACAACGTATTCAGGAAAAGTCATTTCAGGTAAAAAGTACCCACATGCGTGTTTCCAAAATTATTAGTAATATTCCTTTACCACTTTGGTCTCAGAAACATATTTCCGTAGGGAGCGATTTTTTTTCAATTTTTCAATTTCATTACAGTCCATTCATCACCTAAACTTTGTACCCACTTTCAAGACTCAAATTATTGTTGTACCCTCGGGATGTCACTTGTGACGAGCGAGGGTGCTGCAATTCTGACGGCCGTCTGGCGAGGTCGGGAACTAGAGACCTAAACGCGATAATTTCGCTGGAGTGTCACGGCAGGTAACACAACATCCATTAGTTGGCAGCGCAATGACTCCGCCAGTCGAGTCATGATTTGAAATAAAACGCAGAATTAAAAATGCAGCGAAGTTGCAACATGTAAACAAAGAGTGAAAAGTGGAAATGAAAATTGCAGTTTACGTTTGGCTGGCGTAAATAGCGTGAATATTTTATATTTCTGGTACTAACTCAGCAAGCGAAAGAAATTTAAATGAAGTTAATTCATCTTTTTTTTTAAGGAAGACATTTGATTGGGAAAGAATTAATGACTATGTTATGATCCACACTTTTGAAAGTAAATCTTTGTAACATTAATTATTTTTTAATTAATTATATTTCCGTAAACATGGAGTTCTCTTGACTCTCCTGTATATCTCATATACGAATGGCACTCGCGTTCTGGACGGATAAATTAAATCGTACTACTCATCAAAGGTACGGGCCAATAAAGCCAAATTTAAAAATTTAGAAATCCGAATATCCGCAACAATAACACCGAAAACTCTGAGATGAGAGAAAAAGAAGTGACTGCGACCGTCTGCCTGGCCCTCTCTCTTTACTTGCAGAAGGTACAAGATCGAAATAGTGAATGCTATAAATAATTTAGTGATAAAATCGCAATAATCAGTAATATAACCTTCACGTTTACTTACACCACGTTTTATCATCTTTCATAGTTAGCTAACCATCTGAACGCAATAGAAACTGTTTCTCTCTTTCTCTTCTGCCATCGTTCTTTGTTTTTCGGCTCTTTTTTCCTTCTACTTCTCTCCCTCCACCTGAGTTTGTTCTTGGTGATGGCGTGGGGGTATTTACGCGCCATAGAAGATCGTAAAATTAGATAAAGTGAGTCTTCCACGCCCCTATTAAGTTTCGTTTCAGTCTATAAAAGTTTTTACGCCGCTTCCATAAGTACGAGGATGTTGATTACCTCCACGCCGGAATAAATAGGGACTTTATTTCAAATTTTACGGTGTGTTTTTTCAAGGGTGATTGATTAAACGTTCTGTGCTTTTCTGTAAATATTTGATGGGCGGATGACGTAATTTTGTGCAATCTATTGAACGTGTTGCTACTTCATGAGAAATTGAATCTGTGATTTTCATTTTCACTTGAGTTTCAATTATCGATGCATAGTATCCTCGAATTTAATGAACTGACAAAGAACGTCTAGCCATTCACTCTGGACCTGAAATAGAATTTTGTTTTGAATGAGTTTAATAAACACGTGAACGCACTTTTCTGATTGAAATTGAGAATGGTTTCCGTTATTCTCCAACAACGAAAACAGATTTTTATGGAGCGTTTCTAGTCTGTGAATTGTATTGGACTCAATATTCACAAAAGCGGAAACTATCAAGATGAAATCCGATAATCGAAGCCCAAAAACAAGCGAGTGAAAGCATAAAAAGTTTTTTACGTATTCTTCTTGGAACTTTTGACGAACGTTTCATTTTCTTTCTGTTGCAATGTCGATATAAAGTTCAGCTACTACTCTGCAAACTTCAGTCTCAGAAAATTAATAGAATGTTGTTTAGTATTTCGACGCAATATAATTCAGGGCATATAAAGATAAATACGGAAAACTGCTTTGGTACTCATTTGGATCTTGATTTTATAGAACGCATTCCATTTGATATCGAATCTGTTTACATTGTCGACACGTCTGTCATAACTTGAATCAAACATCAATCGATTGTTTAGTGTCATAACACAATGCTGGGAATGTCATTTCAAAAGGAAAATACGCAAAAGGATTCCCTTGTTCAGATACTTTGTAGGCGTGAAACGGATGTCCACTTGATCTGAAATGTCGTGGGTCATAATGCAACAGTTTAACATTTCATTACAACGCAGCGACGAGTACGACAGCAATGTTTTGCGACAAATATTGGCATAAATTAGCCAAAGGAATCATGAGAGGAACCTTCCCAGCAACTGAGACGTGTGCGCAAATGAATGACTTGTTGGCAATGAAATTGAAAATGGAACAGTCCCGAGGCGCGTGCCCGACACTCGCCGCCAGCGACTACTCTCCGCCTCCTCTTGAGCCGGCAGCGCCGCCTGGCCGCCGAAGGCGGAGGCAAAAAGGCGGCGCCGAGGGCAAGAAGTCGCAATCCAATCTAATCCCGAGCCGTCACCTGGGGGCGCCACCGGCCTAGTGGGAGGAGGGCGAGGACCCCTCAGCAGCAAAGGAAGGGAGACCGAATGCAGGGCGGGAAGGGGGGAGTTGAAGTTGTCGTGGAGGAGGAGGTTAGAACGGGAAACAGGCAAAGGCGCAGAAGCCGAAGCGGAAGAGGGCGGGGAGTGAAGTGCAGATGAGGGGCAGAATGCGGTGGGAGGAGATGCGAGTTGATCAGCGCCTGGAAAGGACTGTGGCGATGTAAATAGAAGTGAAGGGCGCAGGGTGAGAATGGCCGAGAGAATGCAGACTGAGCGAGGGAAGGTCGGGTGCCAGTGGGTGGGTTGGGCGAGGCAGAGGGACAGAGAGGGGAGTCGCCGTCTGCTGCGATTGATTCCTCCCCCACCCGCTCGCCTCTTAAGTGGGTGTCTTACACCGCGAGGGGCGCCTCAAGAGAGCCTCCGCGTTCTCTTGTACCGAGTACAGTCCGGAGGGAAAGTTTCAGTTTCTATTGTACATGCTGTGAAATTGTAAAATATTTTAGTGACTTTAGACGTCGATTTTCCTCCACGCAAATGAAATTGAACTGCGTGAGTTGGATATAAATAAAACTACAAAGTGATGATAAAAATTGAATACAGATTTTTGAAAGTCTTTCTCCATTCAACTCATTATCTCCACAGGTGAAACGTTTTCTACTCAAAACATGTTGTAAGCATTACGAGGCTATTTATCGTCTAGTTAGCTTGTTGACATAGCTGACACTTCATCAATATTGACATTATCAAATGCCCTTAACGAAGTAGTTTTGGTCATTTTAAACTTTAACCTTCGCACAATCTGAATGTAATTGAAACTTCTGCTCGAATAAATTCTAGTGTTTGTACATACTATCAATATAGTTTGATTTGATTCATGTCCGTCAAAAGTCGGGAAAAACACGTGTCTTTTGCCGGCTAACAATGTTCCCAGGCCTGGGCCCTGCTCTCATTTATTATCCGCGCCTCAGGGTGACGGGGACATGAGGCGACCATGACGAATTCCTAGATTACTTGCCCTGTCTGCTTTATTTTTAGTTAAACTGAGACGCGTTGCGTAAGATAGCTACAGCTTCATTTTTGCCCCGACCGACAATCAAACCCGGGCCCGCTTTGCAGAAATCTAGCACGCTGTTCGCGAGCTCCCCAAGGTGAGGGGAGAGTATATGTATGTATTGTGATAAGCCAAAAGACTCCCACCCACGTTAATATAAATACTAAATATAAAGTTCATTATAATTTATTTGTACATATAGAATTACAATATGGACGAGTTGCTGTGGTAACACATTTCAACCAGCAGCTGTCGCGGAAAATATAAATACAGTATAACACATTATTGTAATCACGGTTAATGTTATCATTAGTTTATGATGTTATATTTATGATGTCCCGGCCGGACTAATATGACATCAGTAAGTAAAGTCGAATTCGTTTTATGTTATCATTGTTTGGAAACACATTTCACTTACGCAAAGTTTTGAGCCATCAAGGCTCACGACTCGAGAAAGACGAACAAATAAAATTATTTGCTACTGGCGCACAGTGTCACTTTCCTTTGCGCTGTTCTAAAAATAACTTGCTGGCCGGCACAAGTGAATGTATTATGAACGGATGTGTTACCCATAGTAAACTATTTCATGTAGATACATTTTTCATTTGCTGATCTTCAATTAGAATATTTCGTCTATTGTTATCAATCGCGTAGTGTTATCATATAACCTGCCGCCCGAAGTGATAACAATATGTGACGTCCACTGTACATCCATTTCGAATTCCAAAATTCGCATAGAAGGAAAGGCGAAGTCCCGTGCAGATGGAAAATACTACCTTTACAGTCATGGCCAGACGACAGAAAATCTGCCCTTTATGTGGGGAGCCGTCGAGCCGAACAGATCCCAGATAGGTACTGTCTAGTCTTCGCGTTGGATGGGAATTCATAGTAGTTGGTGACGATTATTATTACGATATTGCACAATATTAACAGTCGAATAATGCATAGGGAATCCGAAATGTGTAATTTTGTGGCACAATAGCCATAAGATCGTTACTTTTTATGATTGAAAGAGTATTAATTTATGTTAGGAAGTAACGGGTTGGTGCACCCACATGCGAAGGACTGTTGGAGAAATTTAATTTATATGAAAATACTCATCAATCACGGTTTTGGTGAAATTATTCATGAATCAAGAGTATTATGTATATCAGATTTTCGATAATATTTATCGAACAGGGACGCCTTAGATAATAGAGAGCATTCAGGTAATAATTAGTGGACGATAGGAGACGCAAGGCACCATGGGACTTTGGACATTTTTCTTCGACTCAGATCATCCGAGAAGCTAACAAGAGCGAGTGAAGACATTTTCGTAAGCAATAAAAACTACATTTATTTGATCAGTAGATAAAGAACTTAAGTAGTGTACAAAATAACAATTTCATTGAAATTGCAGAACAACCGGTCATTATCAAAATTAATATGCACTCAGATAAAATGAGCTCATAGTTTAATGTTTCTCAATTTGATAAATGAATAAATGTTGCATTTGACATCAGACATTGCATCAGACATATTTCAATATGTCTGATTAATTGGTAGTGAGTTGCAATCAATCAAAACAATTCTTCTTTAGTTCAAATTTCGAGAAATCGCTGTTCGTAACGTAAGTATACACGTTAGGATAACGAAAGTATCAATCAATCATATGTCGATACTCATGTGTGATGATACTTGAATATTTAAATATAATTAAATGTTAGCCAAAAATACAATAATATATAAAATGAAAAAAGTTATATTATTGAATTTACGTATGAGTATGGCAGGGCAGTAGTAGCAAGAAAAGGAATATATTCTGACGAACCAACCCAGGACCGGGAGGTCGCACAAATCAGAACACGCTTTCGGAGATCCACTGACTGCCACTTGGGTAAAATATGCCAAGAGATTCCCCAAGCCTGAAGGTGACAGAGAAATTTGGTATTCCTCTCAGCTGACAAGACAAACGCTAAGGGGAACCACCTACACCGACGCAGTACTCGGGGACGCCCAAGAACAGAAATCCGGGATCCACATTGCACGGGACCAAACGGACGAATCACGATTTCTCTAGACACAGACCAATTAGACTGACAAGGCTGAACACGTGACGAGGGGGAGACGAGTGCAGGCGAAGCCCGTAGAGACGGGCAGAGAGAAGCGTATGGGGAGAGAGCGGAGACAGACGGGAGATGTCCGGTGTGTCGGGTGGACAGAGAGAGACTCAGTGAGGACAGACGTGAGTATAGGAGACGTATGAAGTGTGAGTGAAGCCAGACGCGTGTGATGGATAAAATCAGAGACGTGGGTGAGGGATTGGACGTGTGTGTCTTAAAGCGCGCCGGAAATTGAACTGTAGCCGCGGAACCGAACCCACTAACTGCAGTAGTTCGTGGCACCGCGTTACTACGAACGGACTCCACCGGCGCGGGCCTGCGGGAAGCGGCGGCGACGAAGGCGCTAACCGACTCCGGGCGTGGCGGTGGGCCCCGTCGGTTCACATGCGGCCAGCGACGCCTCAGGCGGCGACTTCAGCTGAGAAGGGCGTCGATCTAATGCAGCGCCTTCCGACCGACGTGTCACTTGGCAACAGAGACTCAACTACGGTGTCACTCCGCGTGCCTAGTGAACCTCTTCCATTTGCCACTAAATGTGCTTGTACTGTATTACAAGAAGATATTTCAAAATCAGGTAAGCCCCTTTGCATTTCTCTAGCCAAGCAATCCTGCAAATAATCCCTCCCCGATTTGAGCTCGTCTCAAATCCCAGAGTGGGATGCAAACGCTGGCTGAAGCTCTCCGGCCAGAGTACGGCCGCGCGGGAGCCGCTCATAACAAGGTCGCCAAAAGCAGCGGTCCACAGGCCAGCGGTTCCCACGATGTTAGACAGGTGTAGGCTGTCTCAATATCTTTTGCGAGAAAATTAAAATATAAATATAAATTTTTATTGTTGATATTGTGCATGATGGGAGAAATAAATAGAAATAACAAAACCGACCGTGTGTGTATATATATATATATATATATCGGCGGTGATGTGAAGATCGAAGGAATACCAGAAAGCCGATTTCAGAACATTACAAAAAGCGCTACCTATTAGTTGCGGCCTGAAGCGCGGCGGCGGTGTACTTCCGCATTCTGGGCAGCCCGGCAGGGGTGCACCGTGACGTCATGTCATTTAAACGGCGGAGCAGCGAAAAAAAGGCCCTTCATGTGTGAGGCGCCGAGGTGATAGGTCGAGTAAGATAGCAGGGTAGTTGTTGGAGAGAAGCCGTAGTAGTTATTGAGGCGTTAGGAAGTGTGAGAAGTGATATAGTAACGAGGCTACGTGATTTAAGTAGAACTCTGTATGAGACGGTTGTAAGAACTGTAAAAATTTGTGACGGAGCAGAATAGTGGCCGCGACTGCGGAACTGTGCGAGTTTTATAAAGCATTAGTGAAACGACACGCCAGCTAGCACACGCAGAGAGACTGGGCAATGCGCGTACGCGTGTCGCATGATAGGCGGGCGAAATTAAGACGAGACGTGGATCTGCTGGCGGGCGCAAAGAAGGCTGGTCCCTGGATATGGCGGGCGCAAAGAAGACCGGGCGGGCTACGTGGCAGGAACGCGAGTGGCGGCTGGGCTGGATTTCCAAATTTGCTTAAAACTGAAGTGGGGAGACAGGAACTAGAAAGGTAGTGTTATCGCAAGAAACCAGAGTACTAAATCTTGCAAGTTCGCCTTAAAACTGAGTAACGGGGAAGTATTTGATATTACCTCAGACGCCGGTGGTTCATTTCATTCAGAAGCTGTAGTAAAGATAGTTCATTTGTGTTCCTCATTTTGTATGTAATTATTGACGAGGAAAATTTTGTATGTGAATAGCAGTAAGACCTGTGAAAATGTGTACTGGTAAATCAATCCAGGAAGTGTAGGAGAAGTTAATAAATATTGGTCAAACAAGAACTCCGTGCACGGGTGTTATAAGGCAAATGATCGCAAGTTAGGTAAAGAGTGAAATCATTAAGCAAACTTTTTTTTGCAATTTTTCTAAGAGATATTACCATTGGTGGATTTGCATGCGTCCTAGCGCGCAGTTAACAATTTGGTATTTTTTGTTCTCCTCTTTTCTGTGACAGTGTAAAGGGTTTAATTTGTGCAATACTTTCTAAGAATATATTACTGTTACATAATATATATATATATATATATATATATATATATATATATATATATATATATATATATATATATATTCTAACACCACCACCAGTGTGGCAGTCGTCGGAAAGAATGCTCTTTCGAGCTTTGAATATCTGAGGGGACAGGATCTTAAGGATGTGAGAAAGACACACCCAGACACAGAATTAGGTAAAACAGTAATATATTCTTAAAATATTGCACAAATCAACCCTTTTACACTGTCACAAAATAAGAGAACAAAAAATACCCAATTGCTGACTGCGCGTTTGAACGCATGCAAACCACTGATGGTAAGACCTCTTAGAGAAATTTCCAAAAGAAATATTTGCTTATGGTTTCACTCTTCGCCTATGTAGCGATAATTATCCTTATAACACCCGTGCACGGAGTTATTGCTTGGCCAATACTAGTGAATGAAATTTAATTTTTTTTTACACTTCCTGAATTAATTTACTAGCACACATTATTACAGGTCTTACTGCTATTCACAATACGAAATATCCTCGTCAATTACATACAAAATGAGGAAGAGAAATTAATTATCTTTAATACCGCTTCGGAATGAAATGTACTACCGGCGTACGAAGTCATGAAATACTTCGCCGTTACTCAATTTTAAGGCGAACATGCAAATTTTAGAATTCTGATTTCTGGTGCCAACATTACCTTTCTAGTTCCTGTCTCCCACCTCAGTTTTATGCAAATTTGGAAATTCAGTCGTGCCGACACTCGCGTTCCTGCAACGTAGCCCGCTTGAATGCCGCTCCGAAGGCCACTCAGTCTCCATTGCGCCTGCCTCCAGATCCAGGGACCAGTCTTCTTAACGCCCACCACCAGATCCACGGTCCAGTCTTCTTAACGCCCACCACCAGATCCACGTCTCGTCTACCTTCGCCCGCCTTCTTGCGACACGAGTACGCGTATTGCCCAGTCTCTCCGCGTGTGCTAGTTAGCGTGTCGCCTCACTAATGCTTTACAAAACTCTCACAGTTCCGCAACCACAGCCACTATTCTGATTCGTTCTAAATTTCACAGTTCTTATTGCAATCTCCTATAATGTTCCCTTACACCACGTAGCCTCGCTACTCTATCATTTCCCACTTCCTAACACCTCCAGAACTACCGCTTCTCTCCCTCAACTATTCCGCTACCTTACTCGACTTCTCACCTCGGCGTCTCACACAAGAAGGGCTCTTTTCCTCGCTGCTCCGCCGTTTAAATGTTGCAGTGACGTCACGATACACCCTACCGCGCTGCCCATATTGCGGAAGTGCACCACCGCCGCGCTCCAGGCCGCAACTGACAGGTAGCGCCTTTTTCGATCAGTGACCGACGTTCTGTTATACCTTCGCTCTCCACGTCTCCGCCGACGCTGCGTGGGCGTTGTGGGGTTTGTGGCAATGCCCCAAACGTCATATATATATATATATATATATATATATATATATATATATATATATGATGTGTGTGTGTGTGTGTGTGTGTGTGTGTGTGTTGGTATGTAACAGATCGATGAACTTCGACGCCGTGTGATCAATCTCTATAAAATATGACACATTTACTTGTTTTTTCAAGGAAAATATTTTTATGCTTTTCATTTTTTGTAAGTTCACCAGATGGCGCTACAACGCAAGATTGCGCTTCATTTGAATTCAATATCCATTCCAACGGAGCTCCACATTCCACTTCATTGTTGCTGCTCGTTGCAGTGTGACGCAGGGTGAGGCCGAGGAGGACCAGACGGGCGGCATGAGAAAGACAATAACAGAGTGACACAGAGACACACACAGAGGCAAAGACAGAGAGAGAGGGAGAGAGAGCAGGACATCTTCCGGGCCCCTAGTATCGAATAATATTAAGAAAATGGTTTAGATAACATTTGAAAACAATGAATTTTTGCTGAGTTGTTCATCAAGGCACTCAAGTCTAATATGTAATATCATTTAAAGAAAACTGTGGTTCATCGCTCGGGAGAATTTATTTGGAATCCATATTTCCCGATTTCCACAAAAAGCAATCCAAATTCTAAATTCTAAAATCCCTTCTTGTGCCGCCACCCAAAAGTGTTGCCTCAATTTGCCAACATACATGCATGCATTCGTAAGCTGCGTTCACAAGTGCAAGTGTTTGGTAGTCCCCGTCATTCACGAGAGCAGTTCGCGCGGCAAGCGCCTTCCCGGAGTACCTCGGAGCCCTCGCGTAGGGATCCGAGTCCGAGCTGCAAAGGCTGTTGGGCAGAATCTAGAGCTATGGTAGTGCGTGAGAATAATGAATCATCAATCTATTATCAGATTTATCTATAGTGCTTCGCTACATTAAAGATCATAAGGAAAATTGTTTTTCTACGCAATTATAGTTATACTTATAAGTTATGCATTTCATTATAGTTACAAATTAATAATAGGAATAATATTTAATAATAATAATAATAATAATAATAATAATAATAGACGCAAGTCCCTGCCAAATGAAACGGCGTGCGCTTGCGTGTGTACGCCGGCGCGCGGGCCGTGACTCGTGTGCTCCGCCGAGGCCAGCGCCCCCTGCGGCGCCTTCGGCCAGCGGCGCCGCCTTCATTTGTCTCCTCCCGGACCTGGCGCGCGCGTCGGCCACGAGCGGCCGTGGCCCCCCTCCCCCTCCCGCCCGCGACCCCTGGCTCCTTCAATTTGAATGGAATATTGGTGAATTGGTGGAGCTGGGTGTCGCTTTGGGGATTCCAAGAGTCACACCGCAAATGAGCGCGTTTGCAAATCTCCGAAATATTCCGAACTATTTATTTCGTGGAATGGGAGCGTGTAAATCGAATTTCCGGTCTTTCATCTCTAGTGTCTGAGCTATGGTCAGTTTGTGTCAGACCTTTCACAAAACGTCAAATGTGACAATATGTCGTGGTTGATGCTCAGATATGAGTTAAATTTTAAGTATAAAGTTTGTAATGTGGCTTAGCGGCTTCTGTGGAGTAACTTTTTGCGAATTGGCCTTACTGATATAGTGGAAAACTGATATATTGACTTACTAAATTGCAGTATTCCTTCAATTTGGAGGAATATTCATAATCAATACTAAATTTTACGACGATAGAGTTCAAATAATAGGGAGAAAAAATTAAATAATGGAATTTTATATCATTATAATAAATTTATTAAATGTTTTTATGATAATGGATTTAAATTACCGACGTTATTAGGGTTTTACATTCAATTTTCGAATATAAATTTTACAAATTATCTTCTTATAAATTCATTATATTATGAATGCTCTAGTCTTTAGAATGTAATTCACAATGCGAAGTCTTTCTGCCTGGACATCACTCCATTTTAGGCTTTCCCACCGGGAAGTTCCCAACGCGAGCACAGAGGTTAAATGTCTAACCAGACTAGCCGCTTCTGAATTGTAAAAAATTAGTAGCAAAATAAAAACCTATCTTATCTTCTATGTACTCATATGCGCGTATTAAGTGACTTGACAACGAATTGAACGTGCAACATGGAAAAGATGACGCGACATCCACATAGCCCTTAGGTCAAATTTCGCAACGGCGTCCGGAAGGGGGAGGCAGCCTCCGTCCCGTCTTCATTTAGCCCCGACTTGTTTTTTCATTCAAAAGAAATGAAAAATATAGTTGTCTCTAATCCAAAGGGTATAGTCGAATAAGGCGGTGAAAAACCAAAATCGATAATCGCGATGTTCATATGAAAGAGAATAACAAAATGAAGTAGATTCACAAAAAAGCAGCCTCCTAGGAAAAATTGTTTTGCATGTTTTATTTCTTTCTCAGCATCTGTTGCATGTATCAGGCTGAAAAAAATGGCAGAGACTTAGTTCAACTTAGTTCAATTTGAAGATATTTTTGACAACGAACTTTGACGCTAAATTCATATAGAAAACAATTGAAATTCATTTTCGACATGATGACGTTGGAGTACTGTCCTAATTTTTCCCCCTAAAATGGGTCTTAAAACATTCAATAACATTTTTTTTCAGATTTTTAAACAATGCGGACGGTAGTAAAAAAGTTAAAACCAGTTTATTCAGATTAAAAATTTGAAATTCGCGCCAAAATGTGACTGGAAAAACTTGTTTCACCAATGTTTAAACATTTTATATTAAAAAAATTGAAAGGTCTTGTTTACCAGGATGATTTGGAACGTTTTGCTGACTAATGTTTGTTTTATGTGGAAAGTATTCTGTTTATGAATTGGGGGAGGAGGGAATTTTTTGTTAGAAATAAAGGGTCTCTTGGAGCAACTGCCTCAGGCCCCTGGCGCCACTATATGTTTACGTTGGCATTGACGCCGAGAGCCGGAAAGATCTCCCATCGAGGAGAACGCACTCTTGTATTCATTTCACTTCTTGCTATTGGATCACCGAGCCCTACACAGGTGGAAGGGGGAGCTCAACCGAAGTCTTTGTTCGTTAGGGGACTAGGCATTGGAGTGGGGCATTCCAATCACGATCGATGTCCGACAAGTTTCGCGGCCGTATTCGTTAATCACTTGAATGCGGCTGACTTTATGTCTGAATTAAGAGCCCACGTCTTTATACCATACTTGCATGTAAATTGCGTAGTAAATAAACTACGCGTATATATTTCAGGAGCTAATGGAGCTCGCTTAACTTTCTGCGCTTTTCTAAAAGAAGGAAAGTCTGAAATGTTTATGCGTCTGAATAGTTAATAGCAGAGAGTCTGTACACGTAGTTCTTATTCTAAAGGTTAGTTCCAAATTGCAGCATCACTTTTTATCGCTACCCATTCGAGATATAAAGGGAAACCTTAAGACCAGCATATATGACTCCAGCTCGCAGTTCCCATTACCCCTCAGAGAGACTCCCTAAATATCTAGACAATTTCAATATCGCCAAATCAATTTGTATGGCCAGACGTAGTCATCCTATCCCACCTTGGCAGAACTTTAATATCACTACTAAAACCGATCTTGTAAAAACGCCAATCAACATCACTGAACCTATTGGTAGGCTGCAAAAAAGAGTACCTACCCTGCTTCAAAACAATAACAACTACTACCACGTCTACACAGACGGGTCTAAAGTGATAGAATTGCAGATTGTGCTATGTATATTCCAGGTATCATTTAATAAAATTGACTCTCACCGCCTACCGAATTACCTCTTCGTAGCTACCTGTGAAACATGGGCAGTCCTTTAAGTCATTATACTCAGTGTTAAGAGTATCAAAAGATATACCCATTGGTACATTTTTTTTCAGACTCGCTGTCAACTCTGAGAGCCGTTGAGAACAGATTCACTTCCAATCCAATAACAAAAAAAAGAACAGAAAATCAAGCTGTAAACGGGACCCACATAGAAATAATATGGTCAATAACATCATTGGAAATGACAAAGCTGATGCAGCCGCCAACCCAGCCACATCAAGTTCTCCTACCGCAGTTATTGGCACTCTAACTGAAAGTTGAATGCTTCCAAACTTCATTTAGCCAAACAATCCATCCTTGGTCCAGCTCTCCCAGGAAAACACTTTAAGAGGATAGAACAGATTGTAATTACAATACTAAGCATAGGTCATTTCAATCTTAATTTCTGCCATTTATTCAAGAGGTCAGTTCCACAAGCTGGCCAAGTTGTCGTGCAACAGTCTCTACTTCCCACGTCATTTTTGAATGCCCTGTTATAGATAATGTAAGAAAGCTTTTGAAAATGGAAGTAAGCCTTAAATCATTGCTCAGTTCCACAGAGGGGTGTGCCAAGATATTAAAATTTTTAGAAATTACGAAACTAAGCAATCTTATGTAACTACTGAATATTGTAATAGTAATAGTATGAAAATGCAAATAATTTTGACATATTTATTCTTGTTTAACAATCTTATATAGCTATATAGTAATAAATGTAATTGCTATTTTTTACACAGTTGCATAATGGTAGGAATCGCTGATATCCTAGCTGTTACAAAGCGATCTTAAATAAATAAATAAATTTAAAAAAGGAAATTGAATGTGCATTGAAAGCAAGAATATTACGTATCCTAATGGAATTTAATGATGTTATAATTTAAAATTGGCTAAGAAGAGTTTTACCTATATTTCCCATGTCGAAAATTCCATAGCTAAGATCTGTTTATGTTCTGGTTAAACAGCATGCAAAAAGTAGATTACTTGTTGAACCCTTACAATTACATCGCACGAAAAGAAGAGCAATAGAAACGTTACAATAGAAAAGTACTGTGTACTACACGGAGCTATAGTTAACTAGGTACTTTTGGAAAATTCTGAAGGCCCAAAAGTGTTTGATAGTATTCATTTATTATTTTCCAGAGCCAGTAAAAATTCCAGTAAAAATTCTTGCACAATAAAAGCATTATTCATTGTGATTAAAGAGTTAACATTTTCTAAAAATATAAATTAAAAGTATTATTTTTACCAAGATCTATGTTTACATGTTGTAGTTCGCTCTCGTATTATTCACTATCCTACTTACCTGAACATTATTTCATCACGAAATTGCAATTACTGTTTTTTTTTCATTAAGAGACACGTGTCATTCGATTGCTGCACATTGTTTTACTTTCGCGACGGCCAAATGCCAGGACCAACTAAATAGTAATGTAGTTGGTTTTGAATATTTGGAAGTAAAACATGATGACATACAAGTGTTCATGCTATTAATTTTAATATATTAATAAGAGTACGTGTTTTACTATAACCCCTGACCAAGTGGCAACACATCTATGGTCGACTACCATTCATTTAAGAAAAAATCACGAAATTGGTGGAGTAGAAGCTCAAATTCCTTTCAAAAAAAACTCTTAGTGTTTTAAATACGAGATGTCAATTTGATTTAATTACAGTACAGTAGATTGAAAACATTCGGATCTGTCTATTATGTCATTCTGCCAATTGAGCTTGCTAGCAAGTACGTATTTACAAAGAGCTACGTTCCGGATTTCCTATGCGGTATCTTAGCATAACTCAATTGTGAAATATTGCCCTATCGATAGCACACCTTGCAGAATGAAGTATTTGGTTCTCGTAAAGAGAGGTTATCTGCAGGAGGGAATAGAGTTTACTACCTCCATAACGGTGCAGATAAGCATGCTGCGTTCCTGCCGCCTCCGTGGCCCCCATTCCAGAGACCTCCTATACCATCCTGCCTGTGCCTCTCAAAATGGGGCTGATACTGCTTCCACCCACGCCTCCCTGCCACCCGCTTCCTCTTCATCGCTATCCCCATCTTCCTCCCATTCCGCTCCCGTCTCGAAAGGCCGACTCTAGCACAACCGTATTATACCCCATTCCCCCACTCTCTTTACCGACACTGCCCTCTTCGACCTCATTGTCCCTAAACTGAGGAATTCAATTCACCTGCTCTTCATTAATTAGTGCCATATCATGTTTCTCTATCTTCTTCTCACCAGCCCAAATTTCCAGTTCCTTTTCACAAAAATTTATTGAGTTTTTTAAAAACTTCATTTAAAGTCATTTTAAGTACTTTTACTAACAAATGCAATAATATATACAAATCGATGGAAGTGTGCATATTAATGGCGTGAGAGATATTTAAAAAAAAATATTTGAATTTTTAAAAAAATAATTAGAAAAAATTTGGAGCGATTTTTGAGAAAATGGTTTAGTTTAAAGTCATTTTTACAGAAAATTTTTGAGTTTTTGAGAAACGTTATCTGACATTATTTAATGAACATGTACTCATAAATCTAATAGTGAAGAAATCTCCTGTAGTGTTAATATTGCTGACGTGAGAGACAAGTCAAAAAATTACATTTTTGTAATTTTTGAAAAAACAAAATAATAAAGCAATATGTTGTTTATGTCATCGGATAGGATGCTATTGGTACTATCCTTACCAAAAGTTTAAAGAAAAAATTTGGAGTCGTTTATGAGAAAATTTTGTTTCTGTCATTTTTTAAAATTGCAAATATTGCATGCACGAAAACTACAAAACTTTTTAAAAATTCACATGGCCTGAATGAAAGATATTTATGGACGAGAAATTTCATTTCTAGGAAAAATCTGAGTCTTCAATTTTACAGTTGTAGGAAGACGCCAGAGAAAAATCAAATGTTTGCTATTTTAAAAAATTCAGAGTTACCCACAGAAATCGCCATATGACGGACATATGACGATTTGACGATTTGACGATATGACGGACATATGACACTTTTATAAGTGCATTTTACTCCGTTCTTACAAGAAATTTAAAGAAAAAATTTGGAGCTGATTCTGAGAAAATTATGAAAATGTCCGGGGGGTTTCATGTACAGTTTTCTGTAGAAAGGAGCTCAAAATTCCGCATTTTCAGAAATGCTGAAACGCCACTTTCTCAAAAATGGCTCCATATTTTATCTTCATTTTTTCCCCGTGGATCGTGTTTATTGTACTGTTTAATACATTACATTATACATTAAGTTTTATACATTATGTTTATTTTGATGTATCATTTTTTTCCAAAAATTATACAAATATTTTTTTTTTCAAATTTGCCTCACGCCGTTAATATGCACATTCCCTGAATTTAAATACATTATTACATTTTTTAGTATCGGGTGCCGACTTTAACTTCGACTTGGTTATTTTCCCCCTCTACGTGTCTTCCCTACAGAGCATCGCCCCAGACGGAACAAGGCCTAAGGTGTAGGCATGAGTGGTACTGTAGTACATGTATGGATATGTGAAAGGGGATGGAAGGCGCCACGGAGGAGGAGAAAACCGCGTGCGGTCCGTGCCCGCTGAAGGTACTCCCCCGGCATTCGCCTAGTACTGAAAGGAGAGATCTCGAAAAAGAACTGATCAGAGAGCATCCGCTCGCCAGAATTCTCCCCCAGGCAGCGGCTGACTTTACCGAGCTTTGTGGTGAAGTCCTCCATCGCCGTGGCTCTAAGCCTGGCCTCCCGGTCAGCCACGCTGCAGAGGCCCAGGCAATGCTGCCACTGAGCCGTCGAGGTTGGCTTATTCGGCCATCTTGTCGGTGTCCTCACCCATAGTGCGCGGCGCGATCTGGCGTGGCGGGCGACGCAGGCGGATCTCGCCTTTGATGTGCGATCGGTGCCCGGCGCCGACCTTCATTACGAGGCGTCGCGGCGCCACGTCCGCCGTCACCGACGCCAGCGCCGGTTTATTACTACGCGTCTAATTAAAAACACTCTAAACTTATCTGCCGCCGCCTTGCGGGTCAATGCCGGTTAGCGTTCAAGCGCGTATTGGGGCCGCCATCTGCGTTTGTCTGATTGCCGGTCTGTTCGAAGTACGGTGACGTCCTTTCAGGCATTAGTACCTTTTTTATGTTCGCGTAATGGAACATTGAAATATGTTTTTATTTATTTATTGCGTTTACAGATCCTTCTACTGCGGATGTCATTTAAAGTCAAGAGTGATGATTTAATTTGATAATGGTGATGATGTGAATGATGAAGCGGTAGGTAGAATGACAGGCAGGTCAAATGGGAGAACCCCGAGAGCTCGCATTTGGGCATCACAAAGAGTACCCTCGGATAAGATGATAAAAAGTTCCCCTATACCAAATGACGTATGAGTAGTTACATTATAATTCTAACATAAAAATATGTTTGAAAGGTTTCCGAGCCCCCGTCCCACCAACCACACCCCTCTAGAGCAGAAAACGTATTTTTTAATTTTTTGGGCAACTTAACACAATTTTATTTGACTGAAAAAATGTGATAAATCAGAAGACAATTTATACTATCATAAAAATATTTTTTTATATTTGCTCAGACCCAAGTACGAACAAAAATTGAAGAAAATAACAAATATTTTTATTCGGTCTTAAAAACATGGAGCAAGCTTGAAAAAAGTCTCGAACGTTCCTCTTACAACATAAATGGTTGAGAATTTTTTTCCGATTTTTTTGACTACTGGGCTGTAGTTTTTCACTACATTTCAATTTTATGGAGAATATTTCATACATTACATTACATTACATTACAAAAACATAGATATTTTATTGAGAATATTACTTACATTGAGAATTTTTTTTTCAATTAAAAATCATTTTCTCGCCTTTAATTCTACCTTGAATAAAATTTTTCTTTATTTATCACATTTCTTCAGTCAGATAAAAGTGTTAAGTTGCCGGAAAAATAAAACTAAAAAACATTTTTGGCTGTAGAGTGGTGTGAGTATTATTTTTATGTTAGAATTATAATGTAACCACTCAAATGTCATATGATTTAGGGGAACTTTTTACCATCTTAACTGGGGGTACCCTTTCACATCAGAGGCCGGGAAACAAACCCAGACCCTGGAAGTAAAAGGTGAATGCCTAGCCATCACGTCATGAGCCTCCGAAATGTGTTGGTCGCGAGTGTTTGATTGGGGCCTTGATGCCTCGTTTTCTCATCCTACTGCGCTACCGAACAATTCGAATCTTAGAGGTAAATGCGCGTCTTCTCAGCCCGACTAGACCGCAGGGCTGGTGCAGGGCAGGGTGGAAGGGGGAGGGGCCGCCCCAAGAACGTACCTAAGGAAATAGCGGCAGGATGAGGAAGCGCTCTTCCTGGCATGTTGCTTTCCGGCATCCGTGTCATTGATGGCAAGAAAACCCGGCGGATCCGACGCATCCGACTTAGCTTCTTAGCTGCTGCCAAAAACCTGTTGATTCTGAATCTTGAATCTCCCTTATCACGAAAATTTAATGGTACACTTTGAACTGGATTCGCTAACTCATCCGATGACGTCTCATTTCTAGAATGTAAATCTTAATGACATTTTTTGTGTATATCTTTGGTTAAATGGATTTGATGAAATAAATTCAGGTCGAAACTCAATTCTGAAAGAAGTTACTGTTCATACATTTATGTGTTTTTGTGTGTAGTTGTCACTAAATGTAGAAATATTCAGGTTTTCATTAAATCAAGAATTTAGTGCAACTTTAACCTTCAAGTAAGAAACTCTTCCCATGCCCAAATAACCAATGTAAGAATTGAGAAATACTAGAAGGTATATATTTCTACTTCACTTTCAATTTCAAAATCAAAGGATTTTGAGAATGTACAATTCGTCTTGAATTTTGAAATGTGAGTTCCTCTTAAATGGCCCGAGATAGAACTCAAGGACTTTTGTAAACTGTCAGTCGGTGAATAGTCTCTCCTAATTTATCAAAAATGTAAAGATCTTCATAATTCATGTAAGTACTCTCTCTTTTAAACTAAATATGTTTGGTAAACTAAACGTTGCTTCTGATCTGAAATTCGACCACATATCTGCATTTAAATAAAATTGAACACTCTATAATTAATTTCTGAGCGCCATTTTATTTTGACAAATTAAAAAGTTGCAAATTGAACTTTTAACTGATAGTAAATGCTTGGAAGCCGCAGATTTTGATGAAAATTTCAACCCATCCGCACAGCCATTAATGTTTTGTACGTAGCACATCCCGCGCATGGACTGTCATATTAACTGAATGAAAGTTACTGCCGCTAAAAATGAATACTGTCTATTACGGCTCCCTCGCTTTTTTGACAACGGATTCTTATCCCGTCGCATTCCTCCTCGTAATTCGGGCGCCGTTTTCCCGCAGACGCTTCCCAGAACTTCTCCCCGTTCATATTTCACAGCTGGTTATATCCGTCACTCATCCGCCGCTGGCTTCTTGCGCCTTATGACGACGTTGGCATGTAGGTTTCTTCATCATGCCATTTCTACATGGTTTCCTAAGGCCTCCAATGCACTGTCGACAAGCTGACAACTCGTTAACTCGCCATTCTTCGATCACGTGCGTGTGCTCGTTGAAATGCCGGGTGTACATGTTATCGCTCGCCGAAGATTGTGTCCGTGTCGCCCTGGGAGGCGAGGGCTCGCTCGCCCAGCGAAGCACTGACACAACTCCCGTGCGACATTCGAGAACTATCGCTGCACTGATTTTACCTTAAAGAGGATGCTGAAAGCGGTGTCCGGGTCGAATACATTCTTGGCACCCAAGGAACATATTCAGAATTTTTTTCTGATGTAGCGTGTTTTTTCTGATGTAGCGTGGTTTTCTGATGTAGCGTGGTTTCTGATGTAGCGTGGGAAACTGCCATTGGAGTGTAGAAAAACCCTCATCTGCGTCATGAAGAACCACTTCACGTGACGTAAAGAAGTGTGTAGTGCGTTGAGTTTTGCAAGAATTATAGAACCTATTGTGCCAAGCAAGAAGAAATATGATCGATCCATGAACTTTTTAAATACTGTTTATAGTGACGATCGAATAATTTGTTGTAGGTTATGGTCTCCTAGATCAACTGATTTAACCTCTTGTGACTTTATCATTTGGAGATTCTTGAAAGATTAGGTGCATGCAGAAATCTCCGGCGCTCTATTGAAGAGAAAATCGCAGCAATTACTCGAGACAATGGTAAATGTGAATATGTTCCGGAGGTGCCAAGAATGCATTGAAGCCGAAGGACACCGCTTTCAGCATCTTTCTTGAGGTCAAGCGTAGTGAGAGCTCCCGTATGTCAGCACGCGAGTTGAGCCAGCACTTCACCGCGCGAGCCCTCGCCTCCCCAGGCCACGCTGCCCCAATCTTCGGCGAACGATAAAATATACGCCCGGGTACAAACTCTGTTCATGTTCTTACGAGTCTTATCTCTGTGCAGTAGTCGAAGTTCGCGTAGGTTGCTGACAGATACTTCGACTAGGGATCAAATAAACGACATTACGAATCTGTTGAAAGTGACTTGATTCGACTGCTGTTATAGAGATAAGCAAGCGTTGTAGCGACGTGTCAAATGGGGATCATGAATTTCGTCCACTTGAGTGGATGTGTCTGGGGACGTTTCGGGAGATAAAGCGACGCTCGTCGCGATACTTTCAATTAGCCGTGCCTCCCGGAGTGTCCCTCTCGTCGCATCCTGTCCCATCTGATGGGAAAATACAAATGGCCGAATGTTGTCACTGGGGCCATTAAGGTGATGAAACGCCACTGCGGACCGGGGTTGAACAGATAGCAACAGAATCATTTAATACAGCGATGGACAACGTGGACACCAGAGACCTCATGGAGTTTTATGTGCTGTACCTTCTACTCAAATAAAAAATTACAACATAAGTTTTTCCAAAATAGTACTTATTGCTAAGAAAAAGTCACACTCGCATAAAACAAGTTTGGACATATGCCGCATAAGGAACAGAGTTTTTCATTACTACTAGAAAATAGTTCCTGGTGAAATATTCAATAACGATACACCATTTGTGTAGCAAAAATCGTATAGCTCGTGTAATAAAATTTTGTACAAAAGGTATTAATACTGCCGTATATAGTATGTAATACTGCCGTAATAAGGTATGCATACTTCTCTGTTTTATAAGCATAGAAATTTATGACGTTGATTAAGTTTTTACATAATAAGTTACTTATGAAGAGTGTTAGTTGCGGGTGCGTGAGGTCATTGGTTCGGTGGTTGTGTTGCATTTTGTATCGCGGGCGGTGACGATGTGGCGCCGAACGACGAGTTTCCCCTCCAGGTGCCTCCCCTGCGGGAGGACAGCGACAAGCTCTGCCATCTGAATCTTCTCCCGACATCTTTGGCAGTGCAGGTCTTCTACTTTAGGGTGTGTAAGAGAACAGGAGGGAACATGGATGAGAAAGAAAAGATTGCGAGTGATCCGTTGTCCGTTTATTACGGTACTACATTGGTATTCACTTGGAATTGATCAAATTAGTAGGAAAAACTATCGATCAGAACAGCGGGCCGCTAGACGTCTCTTCCAGGCAGCGACTGAAATCTACCTGGCAAAGTAGCTAGTGTTGAAAATCCTCCAATCTGGACGGGAATTCACGCGACTGGCTGCTCTGATCGGTACTTTTTTGTGGTTTGTCAGATCAACACCAGGTGAACGCCGGAGTAGTACCTTAACAAACTGCCCATGGACTGCGCGCGATTTTTTCGTCCTCTTCCTTGTCCTATCCTCTTCCTTGTCCTATCCTCTCCCTTACACACAAACGCACGCACACTTACGAGAGCTACACTACTTCAGACGTCGGGATACCAGTCAAGGTTTTTTCCGTTTGGAGCGCTGCCCCGCTGGTGCGAGATAACTAGTTGGGAAACCCCTCCCCCAAACCGACATGCAGGTCGGCGCTGGATATCACATTTAGTGAGGGAACCACACTGTCACCTCCCGCGATAAAAGCATGTACTACACTTACGGCACTAACGACTCTAGTTTTGACGCGACCGGAATCACCAATCAGTCAAAACAAAGACCTCCCAGTTAACGATGCTGCAACTGCAACATCTCACCTCCAGAGTTCGCGTCCGCAGTCCGTTGCCAGTGGATCACCTGCTTGACGAGGTCGTTTCAGCACTTCCTTCTTTTGGAAGCGGCCGCGATGCGGACTATAAGGCGTCGTAAAAACGGCGGCCTCTTTCCAGCGAAGCCAAATATTAGTCTTCAATTCGCTCTCGCGACGCCCGGCGGAACAAGTAGTGGGTGGCGGTGGCGGTGGCGTGTTGGCCGGCCGTGCCGGGCAGAGTGGTTGTGCTGAACACGCTCTGGGACGAAAATAAAAAAATCAACAAATTGGTATTCGTGGAAATGGGACATTGAGGTGGAACACATCTTTGTTGTGTATGCATTCTCGTCTCCCAAGTTACAGAATACCTTTGCTATTATAATATAATGTGCATACCAACTTGTCTCCTAACAACAAATTAAATCAATTATATTTTTTAAAATTATGAATCGTTGTTCAGCGTGATAAACATTTCAAAGTTTCGAACAATATAATACTAAAATATTCTCCGTACAATGTTTGAACGTCTATATGTGAATCACTTTAACTACAAAGGAGAGGAAACATAATTTTGTTTATAATTTCAGCTAGTTTTCAAACGTTCCTCAAACTGATTTAGCGGATTGTGTTCGTTGCCATAATTCGTTTTGCAGTAGAAAAAGAATTGTAAACAAAGTTTCCATCGACTTTCTTATACTTGAAAATTTATGAAACTATGCGATTTGAACTCTACCACCTTGACATTAAAAATGTTATTGCGAATTGATTTCACTCTGTACAGACTGGCAGATGCCGCATCGTACTAAACGGCCATTAGGTGATAACAATTTAAAAATTAAGGAAGGAATGGGAGTGAGGGACTTTAAATCATGGTGCGCCACATTGTTTGCACCAGAGGGTTATGTCATGTTTCTCAATTTATACGAAATGGAATTTGGCGTACCTATTGTACTCAGAACACTCCGGGGTTCATCTAGTAGATCATGTGTTCCTACCCGTGGCGATACAAGAACACTAGTCGCTTGCAGCGTCGTCGAGAAAAAAATACCTCTTACTTACGGAAGTCCCTTATATTACGGCGCGATTTTTTCGTTAGATTTAATTTTAGATACATTTTTACGGGCGCGCAATCGCGCGCGGCTCGGTGCGCCTCTGTTCGTGGAGGGAGCAGCGCCGCGACGCGCCTGCTGCGTGCGCCGCAAAACAAGTCGCTGCGCAGATTCCATTTTTCATCCCCTCGCGCAAAAAGAGGAGCCTATCTGCGATCCGACGCGCAATTTTTCGTTGGCCGACCCACCCGCTCTCATCGCCGCCGGTCGCCCCGCGCCGACGACCCTCGAGGCGCAGGCCGCTCGCAGCGCTCGCGTCGCGCTTGCGCTGCGCACCGCTCAAGTGTTCCGATGCCCAACGCAATGGAGTGACTTCACCAGACGTTTATCAGAAAAGAAGTGGCTTTGACGCTACTGTTACTGTTATCGTTGTACATGATGCAATAGTGTCTGTCATTTGTTTTCACATGGCAGCAAAGTAGAGCGTGACTGACTTATCAGCAACTTTAAATGCAATGAAATTGTTCTTGAAATATCCTGCATTTAAATATGAAATATCTTACGGCTAAACTATCAGTTTAACTCCCTAACTAGTTCATTAATGATCATGTTAACCAAAATGGATGGACATTCTTCATTACTTTGTTTATGACTTTCTTTCAAATGTTCCACTAACGTTCAGAACTAGCAAATGACCAACGTTCACACTCAGACATTACATAGTCATATTCAAACTCCAATGAATTTCGTAATAATTCTAGACACTGATGAAATCAATACAAGATCTCAGGCAATACAATCAATACAAGATCTCATTTTGAGAACTTCCAAGAATCCATGGGAAGAGATGCCCAAAATGCGTGGCGGCGCGACAGTCACGTGGAATGAAGTGCCGCGCGAAAGCGAGATGACGTTGCGTGTCACGTGGTCTGGGAGGTATATAAGCGAGAACGCAAAGCGCGGCGGTGGGTTTTGAGCTGCCTGAGAAACCCCGTGCGAACGCACAAAACTTACGCGCAGGGCGGAGCGGAGACGAGCTATGCTCGTAGGGCAGCCCATGTGTTGGGACGCGGCTGTGGAACATTTTTTCCACGGGTGACTGCGGTTGCCGGGGCTCTACGCTGTGCGCATAAGCTAGCCGAGGAGTGGTGGCGAGGGCCAGGAGTCAGGAAGATTTGCATCATTTAAGGATCGCTCCCGCGATCGGGGTATAGGGTCTATCAGAGCTGTACATAACGGATCAAACTATTTATTTGTAAATACTTATTAATAAATCTGTAAATATCTGAAGCTCGTGTCTGTGATTTCTCTTGTGTTTCCACGACGTCCCAATATCACCTGCCCCTCCACGTCATCACCTAATCCGCTGCGTCTGTCGCCTTCACGTCTGCCCCAAAGGCATGTAGTATGGACCTTGGCGCAGTAGCCTCTGACGAAGTCCGGGCCTACCAGCGACGTCCCGGACTTGCGGCCACGGCTAGATGTGATTAGCACGTAGGCATCGATAGCACATAGGGCGTGTTTTGGTCTTCTCATCCAGAGAAGTGAGTTTCGTCATCGTCACACAGTCACATATACTGGGACATTGCAAGGAAAACGCATACTATAATATTTGCCCGACCAGGAATCGAACCGGGGTCGCGGCATGGAAAGCGAATACGCTGACCAATGGGCAATCCGCGAGGGACCGCCCCGAAGGTGGGTGATTGAAATAATCGCGAGTAATACGCCCTGCAAAACGTCTGTGATTGTAAAGCAAGCACTTCAAGCAGCAAAAATGTTTTAAAATTTTGAACTTGTAGAAAATATATATTAACCAATTGCTGTAGTACTATTTTTGTATTAACTTTCAAAATGGTTCCTTTCTATTTTCAACACGTTAGGTAAGTTATCTGGCAATTTCAAACAAGCGATACGTCTAACGGAGAATTCATAGAATATATTTTTCCTTTTTGCAAGTAGCATTGAAGGTCTTAGTTTCACAGAAAAATTTAATAATTTTTGCTGACTCATCACAAGTATATAGTACCATTCCATGAGTTGCAAATGAAAAAATTGTTGTTTTGACCGAAAACTTATTGATAGATGGTAGTACAATGTCTTCTCACTCGTCTTCAAATCATTATGCATGTTAAAATAATGATGTGTTTTATCAACTTTCGGCGAAAATCAGACTAATGGACATGCTTTTTATCCTGAACATAACAAGAATACGTATACTTCAATAATATATTTGGTAAATTTACACAATAAATGCTATATTTTAAAGTTATAAGGGGAAGAAAGAATGGCTGCGGAATAATACCAGCCAGAGAAAAGGATTTTCAGGAATCATTTTTAAATTTGATTTTCTTTATTTAATTTTTTACTTTCTGGCAAGGGAGTCGAGAGAGAGAGATACGTATTACTGAGCAAAAAACTTTAAATCTGCGGCTGAAAAATTCTTGTTGCAGGGCTCTGATAATGAAAAGGTTGCTAAATTTAGAAAAAAATCCTCTAACATGTAGTGTAGCCAGAATCCATGTTTCGTGGGTCCTTGAAAGTCCTTGAACCGAAAAATCAAATGACGGCAAAACGTCTGTCTGTCCGTCCTTCTATCTGTCCGTCAGTCCGTTTGTCTGTATACAACGCTAGCGGCTAGTTTGGAGAGTCTCCAAAATTGATATTCCCCAATCCAACTGGTGGTCCCTTGAATTTGAAATCAACATTTTAATTTTGGGGGCTACTTTACCCTTGGACCCTCATTTTTTTTTGTCGGATAGTGAGAAGGGCGTTTAAGAGAATGGCGCAGGTCTCATTCGTCGAAATGTCGGCAACCCAGTCTTCGACGCGGCGTCACCCGGACAGTCAAGATCATTCACAGATCTCGTGTTCGTTGAAAACCTTTATTTTTCGAAAATTTGTAAAATTGCAATTTTTTTCGGAGTCTTCCTACAAATAAAATGTTAACGATAGAGAATTTTCCCATAATGAAGTCTGTTCCTCAAAGATAGATTTTAAAATAAGGTCACGTACAGTTTTTTGAAAATTTGAGTACATTTCGTGATATTTTGCGTGGAAGTACGGGCGAGAAAGTACGTGATGTTTTAGCACCACTAGTTTTATTTTTTATTTAAGACACTTCATTCGTTTTATTTTTGCCGCTTGAACAGTTTCGCCCCAGTGTGTGCCCCGCGCGCAGCCCGCTGCCTCCTCGCCCTCGCGTTAGCAGGTTTTGCGTGCGGCCGCCGCCCCCTTGCGGTGCCCGCCCGCTCCGGCCGTGTACACCAGGCACTTGGGACCGGTGGCGCAAGAAAACGATGCCAAGAATGCCGCGGAAGCCATTGAGAAGGCGAACATATTCACAACTCGCGCAGCACCGTGTGCTACATGAAATTTTAATACTGCTCGGGCGAAGCGTTTTGGGTGGTTTCAGACTATGTTATATCAATTTTTTACCAAATAAAAACTGTTTTTTGTTATTGATAAGTAACTGAAGGTTTGTCACGCCTTTCAAAATAAAACAAAGAAATGAAGTTTGCGTTTACCCGGGGGTGCTCGCAATATATTTGTGAGATCCAAGCCACGGCAGTTTTATGTTCATTGGATGCATTAGTCGTCCGATATTTCATGTATTCCTTCATTGTACTTTTCTGACGTAGCCTGGCCTTTTATTTCCATACGTTCGCTGAATCATTACCCTGAGCAAGTTCAAACTCGATCGCTGCGCTACATGGTGTTACTTTCAACCGGGTCTATGACAAGAGCCTATTCAGAAACTGTAATAATTTGCCTTATCGACTGTCACAATTTCTTACCAAAAAGAAAGCAAAAGTGGAGATGTCTGTAGGGAAATGAAAAAAATGGGAACCTTGTAAAATAGAAAAAAAGACAAAGACTAAATATTTTTTGAAAAAGTAAAATATATATATATATATATTTATTTCAATCATGTCGAAATAATTTGAGGAAATTGTATTTAATATTATTTAATAGGTTGTTTAATGATTTTTGCGTGTACTTAGTCAATTTTTACCATTCTTATCATAACTATTCAGACAACAATTTTGCAGTATAAGATTCATCAACAATTGCATTGAGGAACTACATAAAATATGTATTTCATTAAGTGGACGTTCAGATCATTCGCATTTACGAAAAGTTGCAGTTATATCTGAGAGATGCATTGCGGACACTCTAAGGTTAAGACTTTATCTAGTTTGTGCTGATTAATTTTCTCCTTTTATTAATCCGAACATCCACAACTTGGCGAAGAGAGTAGAAGGGAAAGTAGTAGGGGTTAATATCATTGTTCGGAGGATGCATGAATGAAGTTGCAAACAGAAACCACGTATTTGAGTAGAGTTTGTTTCCAAATTTTGTGCTTTCAACATTTTTGAGGGTGAGTTGCGGACGAAGACAATAATAGATTGATTTAAATATTACAAATACTCGTTATTAAAATCTGCGTATTATTTGGGAGAGAGACAGCTTTTCTTCTTTATATTTTAATTTTTCTTGTTTATTTTATGAGAAATATTTGGCCGAGAACGGCTCTTATCCCATTCAATCGTCGTGTTCTTTAAAAATCTATATTTTTTTTACTTTCACTGTTGTTAATTCCAGAGTTATATTACGTTCATGCCTGAGAAATGTTATAAATATATTTAAAACAATTTAGAGAAACAGTTGCTAAAAAAACTCAATTTAAATTTTACTTACTTGCTTTTGCTTGTATGTAATTCATCGAACTTTGTTAACACTACAAGAAAATTTGCATTACGCCTAAGATCGCAGACTACAACACATAATAAACTAAATTACCATATTTGTGACGTACAAACCAGTCTTCATGTACCTTAGGCGTCTGCGTCATAAAATTATTCAAGAATATCATAATGGAAAAACACAAATGTAATTTGCCGTGACAGTTTTCAGCGTACATTCCCAACGCAGAAGGAGCATGGTTTCTCAGGGACCGCTCATTGCGCCCGCCTCGCGCGCTGCGTGCACACGCGACCCTTTGCACATCCAAGCCAATCCGGCCTCGAGAGGTCGCCCTTTCTGCACACCTCCGTCGACAGGGCGTAGCGGATCCATAAGCCCGACCCGTGACCTCCCAACTGGCTATATTAAAATATCATAAATATTGGATTACCCCGGCGTTCTCCTCTTTGCATATCCTGCTCCGCATGCAGACACGGAACAATTTCACGCCTCTCAATAATTTATCTGTGTTCTTTTAATCCGCCGTGAAATAGCCCAGAGCAGCCGGCTATAAAATAATAATGGAATTTCCTTCGGCTCATACATGAATGCATGGCGCTCGCACTAAGCACTCGGGTTCTGCTCTTGCCCGTAACGCGGCGCTCGCGGCGCAAGAAAAGACGATCGGCGCGGATACACGTGTCCGCCGTCGCGACGCGTCACAGCGTCCTGTCGGCCGTTGGCCGGCGCGCCGCGTGCGGCGTGATTAAGACGTATCCGCGTCATGTTTTATTCATGATGCGAGCATATTTTCCTGCGATCGTAAACATAAGTTTTTACGTGTTTTACTCTGTCCTCTGATGTTTCCGAACTTGCGGATCGAGGGTTCGATTTACTCGCTCCGACGAGAAGTGTTACAAGCAAGATGTGTGCTTCGGCAGGTGAGCGCCCGCCGCTCTGTTGGGTGGTCTCTTGCCTTTCGTTTCGTGATGCGGCGCAATTCGTCTCATCTCTCGGTTATCGCCATTCCAATTGCCAACATAAATTAAAATCCTAGTAATTATCGTTCTGTGTGGTGCAGAATATATTGCAAGCCACTATTACTTACGGGTACTTAATGCGAGTGTTGTCGGCACTTTTGGCAAATTGGCGTTGTGTTTATTGCTTCTTGATCGTTGTCAGAAAACCTGATTATCAAAACGTGATTTTTATCTGCTTGACTTATTTTCGAAGTTTTGCACTAAATATTATAATTACGGATTTTTGAGCGGCGGGACATGCGAGCGATAACATTCCTCACCTGTTTTAAGTTTTCCTGTTGTTCTCCATCGCTCGCCTCTGGCTACTGATTTCCTGGTACTCCACCTCTCTCCCTGTGTCGACCGGTCTCGTTGCAGCGTCCTGAGGCTTCGTAAAGGCTGCAATTTATTGTGTAATGTGCATGCAGCTTCGGCAAATGCGGTTTCGTTTTTCATGTGCAGGGGCTCTTAGTGGAAGTTTTATGTCTTGTTGATAGAGAAGATCGACCACATATGTTCTTTCCAAATTGTTGCATTGAGTTGGTAACTCATCGAGGTGGTGGGACGTACAAATAGTACGAAGGTTCAGTTAATCATCTCAGTTAATTATTTCTATTTCACATATTTTTTAGAAAATTTACAATTGAAAATATTTTTTTTAGCTTTGAACGTTAAAATTAAATTTTAAATACCTGTACTATTGTTCTATGAGAATGTAATTTTTCGTACTTTTAGAATAATGACTTCCATATATCATTTAAAATTACAATGTTTCGACAATTCTAATTACATTTTACATTTCTACATACAAATTACATTTTCTGTCAGCAAAACGCATGCACATCAATCATGCATTTCAACAGTAAAAAACTGTGTATAACCTCTAGACCATTTTAACCATGGATATGGGAAACACTGATGATTAGTAATATATGCTCGAAACATGTTTGAATGCCTGTTACAGTCTGTAATAGATAGTAGCACTCCAGTGTGAATGAGAAATTATACACAATTTGCGGAAGATAACTTCTGTTTTCTTCTCCAATATGTTAATATTTCATTATAAACTAGTTGAATGGATGAATTACAATGGGTATCAAATACATTTAATTTGTACAAAAACTATCAACCTCAATTCCTACGTCTCCTCGGATGATACATAATTCTGAATAACGTTTTATTTCACTGTAATTGCAATTACATTGATCCTATGAATCCAGTCAGTTATATCAAGCAATTAAATTGGTTTCGCAAGCGTGGTTCTTACGGCAGGTTTCCTGTACCAAAGAATATCATCTCGGTCGCCAGTATCTTCAGCAAGGGGTTAAGAAAAACTTGACAAAGTACCCTCGAATGAATGATTTGTTTTCATTGCTTTTTGAAAACTCTGTTCAAGTTTGGTCAAATGATGAAAACTATGTCAATGGACTCCAGTCTTTTACCTTCAGTTACTTACCGCCTACACTACTACATGCAATGGTATCTGGCGACTTTGAATATTAACTCCAGTTTATAGCGTCGTGAATATTTTGGTGCGTTGGTTTGCCAGAGCGAAATACCGGTTTTGTACCTAACTCATTAATATCGTATCAAGAAATTATGACAGTTTCTTTCTGTTAGATTTGGTCGATAAATCGATATTGTTCATAATCTGTAATAGTGCGAAATTTTGTCCACGGTCTCAAAAATGAGTTTTAGTCGTTTCATATAATTTACATACATTTACGCCACACTATAATCTTAATGCAAAATTATTGGTGATGATTAGATAATAGCAGACGTCCCAATCTTTAGGAAACATAATTTCTAGAGCTACGTGAGTAGTAAAAAATGCCAATAGCTGAATGTAATTTCGGTAGTCACAAGCGAACATAATGTAAATGTTTCGTTCTTCATAATGTTCTCGTAATGTTCTTCGGGATTCATGACTGTTCAGGTGAGAAAAGATGTTTTAAGGTTTATGTTACTAAATTACAACACGATCATTCACGAGTAAATGATACTAACACAAGATAGAATAGTGAGGTTTTCTACAGCTTGGTTTGTAAGGTATCTGGCTACCGGTTGATTGGTAAAGTTCCAAAAATATTTTTTTTTTATGAGTGAAAGTTTCCGGGCTGGTAGGCCGTGGTTCAGTTGGCATTGAAGAGCCAAACGTTTCGTCCACGTCAGCGATGGACATCTTCAGTGGCGGCAGCGTCGTCGGGGTAGTCTCCGGGTCGGCGGCTGGCTAGCGACTGACACAGCCCCGACCCGGAGACTACCCCCACGACGCTGCCGCCACTGAAGATGTCCATCGCTGACGTGGACGAAACGTTTGGTTCTTCAATGCCAACTGAACCACGGCCTACCAGCCCGGAAACTTTCACTCATATTGACTCCGGCCGTGAAAGCCTACGATGCTATATTTTTTTTAGTTAATGCCGACCAATGTGGAAATTCAGATTTTTTATTTTCTCGTCGTGCTTTTAGAGGCTTATCCAACACACTTGAAAATTTAAAAATGTTGTGTTTGTAACTGCGTCTGACAAAGTTCTCATAAACAAAATCAGATTTGGATTTGTTGTTCCTAAAATAGTGTCTAAAATAGTGACGATTTGGAATGTGAAGTTTCTGAACTAAATATGTGCGGTAATTTCGTAGGCTGTGCAGATAATTGGTGCAATTGTGTTTGTTCCTGGAGCTACCAACCCCCGTAGCGGCGCGCAGAGGGACAACGCCTTACGGCACGGCAGTGCTAGTATCTAGCGCGTCGCGGGTTCGGTCCCAGGGTGATGCCAGAAATTTACTTGATACATCGGTGAGTGTATGTATCTGCCGAAATCGCGCTACCTCGATCAGGGATTTCCATTGTTTCTCAGATCAATTCAATGCGAATGCCGGAGCGGCACCCTGTACAACAGGCCACGGTTTACGCGCAATCTTCCCTTTCTATTCTCTTTCCTTCATCATCATCATCTTCATCTTTCCATCACCAGACGTGCCATGGCGGAGTATATCCTGACCTAACTAACACCGGCGGGGAAGTCTTCCGGATGAGTGCGAGAGTAACACTACGAAAAAAAGTTCAGTTTTGAACGAATGAAATTCTGATATATGAACATGGGTTTCTTCCCTTCCAGACGGGCTTCGAAGTTACATCGTCATAAGAATAGGTTTCTTATGGAGCGGTTGCACAAACAATTCCTTCAGAGGCCAAGGAGAAATCTAACGGCCGCCATTCAGAACCTTTTGTTATGCAGACTGCACAACAGATCTGAGCAGGGGGTTGTCTGAAGAACCTTTATTCCTTGATTTACGATGATTGTTCCTGGTAGTTATAGATTTTTTACGGACACCATTCTCGTAGGTACCATTGTGGTGAAAGAAAGATTGGTAAGTATTTTTAAGGAATTTAAAATGCAGGAAACTCAATCTTATCAATTATGGTGGAACTGGTCGTTTACCTTGCCTTCCACCAAACTAAATCGCTTCCGTTCATTTCGCTTTTCGACTGTAACGTCCTGTTGACGAACAGTTTGCACAAATAGCTGAGTTTTCGTTTCAAAGTAGCTTTTCCTTTGTGTATATTGGTATTTTGACACTTTGCTTCTGGATCTGAACTATTTGTCTGAAACTTTGCAGTAATGATGGGGGGGGGGGTCCTTTGCCTCTGCAATAGATTTTTTCACAAATAACTTCATCATTGATAAAAATACATGGACGATAATGAATAAAATAAAATAATAATAATAATAATAATAATAATAATAATAATAACAACAACAACAACAACAAAAACAACAATTAGTTGGGTTTCTGCTAACAAACCTGTCTTGTTTACTTACTCGCAGAGTAGCGTAAAGAAAGTATGCTAATGCTGCATCAAAAATTGAGATTAGTCGACACTATCATTCAGTTTGCAGGTCTCTGATACCAAAAATCTGGATCGATCTTGTTCCTACATGTAATAAATTACTTCCTCCAACACATTGTGTAGTCAGAATCGACATGTTCTGGGTCCTTCATATCGAAAAATTGGTTTAAAGCAAAAAGTCTGTCTATGGTAAAAAATAGGGCCTAAACCGTTCAGATGATTTTCTTAAAAATGTACACTCCCTGATCGATATGACAGAAATCGTGGTCTTGAAATGGATACTTGAGTTTTTGGGATACTTCACATTAAGCTCGAACATTCTCAAACGTTTCTCACATATTGGCTCCAGATTCTTTATGTAAATTCTTTCCTCCAATAGAGAAAAGTACGTTTACAAATATTGTGCAGGTTTCATGATCTTTCAACTCTAAATTTCCGAAAATTGGAAAAGTTAATTTTTTTTCTTTAGCTTGCTTCCACAATCCTTCGTAATGAAGACTTGAAGACTTTTTTCGTAATGAAAACGTTTTTTTCTATACATCTTTAAATAACTTCACCAGCAACTGTTGGAAAACATTAACTGCGAAACTGAAATATTATTTAATTATTATTAATTTATAATAATTATTAATATTATTAATTATTTCGCGGCGCGTCAACTGCTATGGTCATTAAACTCGTAGTAAATGCTATATTCCGGGATGTTCCTCGCCCGCTAGTGAGATCCGGCGCCGGCCTTCACGACGACTGGAGAGGCTTTCCCCTTCCAGGTATCTCAGCAGCAGGGACATGCTCTAAACTCCCGACTGGGTTTCCGCCATGTATGGAAATGTGAACGAACACGGATTAGGAAGGAAAGATGACGTGTGGTCCATGGAATGTTTGTTAAGATACTGATTTGATATTCGTCTGGTATAGATCGGAGAAATCGCGGGAAATAACTGATTGGAGGATCCGGCCGCTAGAATTCTCCTCCAGTAGCTGAATAAAATCCGTGAGGCGGTGGTAACATTTGTTTCCCTGAGCTATCTCGGCTGGTCGGGCGCTTGGTGTATAGCTGCGCGGCGCTGCGAAGTGGCTGTCGTCGGCCGCAGGCTTGATTTGCGGCCGCTGTCGCCCGGCATTCGCGTCGCGTTGATTCAGTTTGCGGCGGCGTCCCTGGAGGGCGGCCGCCCTTTCGCCCTGGGCCCCGGTGGGGGCGGTGGCGCGCTCCGGACCTCTCCACCCCCCGCGCTGGCACCGATCGTCCATCTTTGCCTTTCATCACTGGCGACATCGGTCGCCTCTCTGGGGCACGTCGCTTTGATATTCCTACTCATTTTGCCCAACCTTGAGAGGGGAAGTAAGGGTTACGTTTTTAATGGTGAAGTTTGTGACTTTCTCGTCATTGTTCCTTTGGAATCAGTCAACGGTAAATCCGTTAATGATCGAAGAACCAAAGAATATATTTTCAGGGTGGGATAAATTGTTAAAACGTACAATGGATGACACCATAAGATAAATATTGAGGACTGATAGTATTTTGTATGACGAATAATTTGTGCAGATATGTTGGACTATTAACTGAAATTGTTAGTAACAAATCTCCTTGTTTAAACAGCTTTTTTTGAATTGGCTTAAAAATGATGACAAAGAATCCGTGAAAACACTTGTGCTAGAATCAAAGGTACAAAAACATTTCTGTGTGTCCACTATTATTTTTAACAAACTGATGCAGCTAAATATGTTTAGAAACCGTCTTGGATTTTTTATATCCTTACAGAACAGTAATCTTGTTCATTCTCGATTGTTAAAATTAAATTGTTGCTTACCAAAAATTAATTTTTATTCTACTTTATTTTTGAAGTAAAAATATTGCTTCTTCGTGTAGACGTAACATATTGGGAAACTCACTAATTTTAGAGGCACATAAAACCGTTATTGTCGAACAATAAAACCAGTTGTAATTATGGGCATCGATCGAAGGAGAATTTTGAAGTTCGTTGTACACCAAACACTATAAACATGTTTTTATGTCCAAACTACAGCCACAATTGATTTTCAAGAAATAGAAGCACCACTTACAATATTTTGCTAGATATTTTACACTTCCATTTGAAATATTAATAATTGATTCCTCATATTATAATTTCATGATTGTCAATTTGTTTGTTAATAGAATATTCAAGAGAAATGAGTTGTGCAGTTTATTAAAAATGATGAGTTGAAAATGTTTAATCTTAAAAGATTAACTATTTAAATACTCCCATAACGAATTAAAAATATTCATGACAAATATTTTCCAAACTGCAAGGGATACTGATCATCTCATTAAAATCGACTATTTGCACTAAATTGGCAATTAATTCTGAAGAGTCATTAGATACAACCATTACCAAAGACCCTCATTAACAAAACGAGAGCGTTACAAACAACTGAAGTTCTACAAAAAACGTAGTATACGTATAAAAACCAAAACCTACAAGCAGTCTAACAACCTAAAAGCTTGAAATCAACCTTCCATGTTAAAAGTTCATATTTCGACACGTGTGGCGCGCCAAACATATACGAAATAAAAGGATTTTTTTTAATTCCAGCATTTTTATTTCAAACGTTTTGGTATATTAATATTCAAAATTTGTTTCGATATATTTGTTATACATCTATAAGATATCTTTCAATTGTTAGATATTCAATAAAATCCTTTACAAGTGATGCCACCATCATTAAGTATAATCTCACTCGACTGACTGAACAACGCTATCTTGAACACCCCTCGACTAAAAGCCAGTAGCAAGAATCAAAGTGCAAGTATTTGTTCAAGATATACTGCATATCGGTTTTGGTTTTTCAGTATATTGCAAAATGCATATATTGCTATTTTGAATAATGTTTCTATCCGTTTTTATAGTGTTATCGTTTGAAACGAGCTTTGTTTTAAAGTGCAAAGCTTCCGAACAGTCCGGTAGTCGACGCGCCGTTGATGAGATCCCCTTGAAATACGACGTCGCGAAGGCCCTAATTCATCTCTTTAAACGATTTAAAGAGCGAAAGGAAGTTGTTTTGCCCATCGACATATTGAGCCTGGATAAAATGAATGGATCCAGAACTCAGGTCGATTTGCGAAAGAGAACGTTTGTGTAATTTTTATCTAAGCAATTTCTAGGAATCATACTACTTCCTTCTTCCTCGAGGAATCTCATTCTAATTTACTAAAAAATATGCTATCGATACTTAACCATCGGGAGCGGTAGCTCAGTGCATCAACTGATGTCATTGAAGCGCCTCTGACCGGGAGGTCCTTGGTTCGAGTCCTGACGGCGACAGGATTTTCGACACTACCTTTTCAGTTAGGTCGAATTCAAACGCTGTCTGGAGCGGCCAGCGCTAGCGGCCAGCTGCTCTGATCGGTAGTTTTCCGTGGTTTATCAACACCAGGCGAATGCCGGAGCAGTACCCTACCAAACGGGCCACACACCGCACGCGATCTTTCCTTCCACTCCCTTGTCCTATCCTCTCCTCTTACACACACACTTACACTAACATGCACTACACCACATATTCCGAGAGATAGGTCGGGAGCTTAGAGCTTGCCCCGGCTGGGGCGGTAACCCGCCGGTGGAAGAGTTCTGGTTAGGGGAAACCCCACTAGCCGACGGTAGGTCGGCGCCGGATCTCGCCATCCAGCGGAGGAAGATCACCGCCATCTCCCGCGAAAAAAATGCACTACACTAACGGGACTAATAACCAAATCAGTTGACGCGCCCGAAAATACGAAAACAACAATCAATCAAGCGATAACTAATTGCCACTTATGTATTGTTCCAAAATCGGGGGAAATAAACAGAAAAAATATAATTTACCTTTAAAAATTATATCACTGACGTTAAGTCAGTGGTCAATAGTCATGGGTTACCTGTATCGATTTCTCGAATTGAAAGAGCATTCTCATGGTCTCTTTTTGTGTGCTTTATTTCAAGTACATTTTATTTGGGTAAGAGAAATTAAGCATTATGGAAATATTAATTTCATTTTTGATGTCTGAGGAAGAAAGAAATTTCAATAATGAATACGTTTCTATGATCAATCATTGGTGGTAATTTTGAGTTTACGACGTAATTCCTATTTGTTTATTCCCACAATATTTGAGAAATTGAGAAGTGTTCCATTTGTACTTTACTAAGGTAATATTAAGAGTGGTGTGCAGTAAGGTAACCATTGTAAATATTTTCTCTTTTCTCTCTTTGTCCTGCAGTAACATAAAGGAGGAAAGTCGTTCTATTGCGTAAAATAAGCGTGAAAGAGAAAATAGAAATAATTAAGAGAACCAGTACTAAATCTAGAAATATTGATTCGATCAGAGAACAAAAGAACTCGAGAAATGAGACGAGATACTGAACTGCTATTAAGGGGCTATATAGTGAACTGGTAAGAGGAAGAAGAACGCGACACTGTATTGAACTGTTTGGAGAAGAACGAAATATTGAATTGATATGACGAAGGAAAATATAGAAAAAGAGAAGACGAGAAGAAACCTAAGACAAAGAAGCAGGAGGAGAAAATAATGATGGAGAAATAGCAGGAGATGAAGTTGAAGTCGAAGACGTAGGAGATATTGTCTTGAAATTTTGCTTCTTTTTTCACCCGCTTCTTTCGCATGTTCAATTCGCCCCTCACAGCCGCCACGTTTCTCCTAGAACGCAGCAAGCCGCGTGTTTCTCCCTTCGCGCGACCCACCTGCAGCTCCCATGACGTCACGCACGGCGCACCTCGGAATTAAGATTTCAGCGGGCAATTTGGCGACGGCGCTAGTAAATATTCATGGCGAGGGCGGCGCAGCAGGCTAGCGGACACGGAGCCCAGCTCGTCGTCGTTCACTCTAATCGCTCCTTTTGGCCTCCGACGCCCGGAATTAAAAGAATATTAAAAACCATAACGCTTGATGAGAGATTTCTCAACGGAACAGGGGGGAAGCGCTCGGCAGAGAAGAAAAAGTGTCAGAGAGGGGTGGCTAGGGGGTAGATAAATCTGGTGGAAATATTATTTCCGCTGCTTAAAAGTCTTCTCCACCCCTCTTCGAGAGTTAACAACGAAAATAAGATTGTGAATTTACGTTTGACGGTTATGCCCTCTAATGGAAAACATGATGAAAGGCAGGAACCTGAAGCCACTCAGCTTTTGGAATACAGGAAGTAGTTTCGCGGTTGGTGCCGATCAATATCAATGTGATTTGATAGGCGGCTCAGGGCATCAGTTAATGTCACTGCGATGTCTCTAACGGGAGTTCCTAGGGCTTCAGTCTCGATGGAGGCAGGATTTTCGACACTAGCTAGATAGCTAGTTCCAAGTCAGCCGCTGTCTGGAGAAAATTGTAGCTGTAGGTTGCTCAGATCGATAATTTTCCGTGGTTTATCCGATCAACACCAGACGAATGCCGGCGTAATACCCTAACAAACGGACCGCGCACGATTTTTCCTTTGCTTTCCTTGTCCTAACCCCTTACTTATAGACAAGATCACGTGCATTACACTACCACACACTCTGTCGGGAGATCAGTTGCGAGCTTAGAGCTTGTCCCCACTGGGGCGGTGCGCCGCTCTTTGGAGATACCTGGTTGAGGAAAATACCCACAAGCCCAAGCCGGGTCTGGCCATCCAGCAGGGGAATATCACCGCCGGCTCCTGCGATAGAAAAATGCATTATGCATACGGAAGTAAACATCTTGGCACTTGACGAGCCCTGAATCACTAATCAATCAATGTGAAAACTTTGTACATAATTGTTGATACATGAAAGAACAAGTGATTTCAGCATTAAATAAATCTTGGCGAAGTCTTGACTTGTAATGAGAAATTTAAAAGGAGAACATAAGGAATCCAAAAATTGAGCATATACGTCCTTGGTCACACCTTTATTCGAATACACCGCGAGCTGTTGTATAGAACTGGAGAAATACAGAGCATTGAACGCGTTCAGAAACGACCGGCTAAGTTTGTTGTAGGCAAAAAATTAAATAAATGAATATTATATTTATACTTTTTGCGGGAAATGTTAGAGAAAAGGCAAAGGAAGCTAAGACTGCTGGCAATGAATAGAGCGTATTTGGGAAAGGCAAAGCGTGGGAAGAAATTCAAAGAAAGCTAGAAATGGCATCGTACATTGGCAGAAATGATCACAAGTACAAAATTCAGGAGAAAAAGCAAGTAACAGATGTAGAAAAGTTTTCAAATGTAAATATAATGATACGATATTCGAGTAACTTACCTAAAACTTGATTTACTAAATATAAAAATAACAATCTTCGTTTACTAAATGTAAAAATAATTTAAATAGCTAATTTTGTCTGATCGTGATTACGTTTAAAAGTAACATTTCAAACTGTAAATAAATAATATATTTCACTTTGGCAATATTATACACATAATCTATTACGAGTATTAGCAGAAGAAAAGTATAAGTATCTATGGTATATTATTGTGTATTATTTGTAATGTTGGTATTTATATAAAAGTACTATTTACTTTCAACATTATTTTCATTGTGCCAAACCTAGGAGTAATCTTGTATTATTTTTTTATATTTTATTACATTTAGACTGTTTTAAAATTATTGCATTTGCAAATTGCCTCCGGACAACAGTCCACTTGCAAGTAAATACAATTATTGTCGTTTCAGGATTATCATGACCCAAAATCAATCGTTTATTCTTGTATAAAGAAATGAAATTCATAAGTATCACATTTCAAAAATAACAGCACAAACGCTTTTGACATACATCTTTCAGCTGTTGCTGCTTTCCACTTATCCAGTGTCGCTGTCCGTTCAGTTCAATCTTAAGGTAATGACAAATATATCACTTAAAGTTCCAATAAAAAGGAAATATATTGTTGGAGCGTTTGATTGCTAATCAAACGCTCCTGCTCGTTTGATTCCTGAGCGTTTGATTCCTAATTAAACTTTGACCTGCTCAGCCCTCGCAGATATCTTGTTCCATATTCTTAAACCACAGATTAATTACATCTAATACCTTCTACAAGGTTTCGCCGATCTTGTAATCTCTTCAGGACGTTACTAATAGTTTTTATTATTATTATTATTATTATTATTATTATTATTATTATTATTATTATTATTATTATTATTATTTTATTTTTAAAGATCCTACATAGATCAGTACTTATAACACATTACATATGTATTGATGGCTTACACTCTAAATTACCTAAAATTAAACTAAAAACTAATTCGGATGAGGAAATCTTTTCCAGACACCTCTAAAAACAATCTATTTCCGCGAATTTGATTAGGAATGTCTGGTATGGTATTGGGTATTTAAACAAGTATTTCACTTTAAATGTCAAGACTTAATGGCCATGCGTCCATTTCTTTCGAACTCTAGCTAGCGTCCCTCAGAGCAAACTCGCCTTCATAACAACACACTACATTCCTCAATTGTTCTATCTTTTACGAGTTGATACACTTGTACTACGTTCCATTCTCAGTTCGTAACAGAGATGTACATCGCTTGTGGCTTTATGTCTTGTCATTCGTTCGCGAATTATTGCGCTACTGTGGAGCAGGGCGCAATAAAAATCGAGGAAGCGTCGCGGCGCGACTGTTTATGCGCGAGGCGGCCAACACAGGTCACCGCAGACCCACAGACGCTCGCAGCTCCCCGCTGCCCTTTCAACTTGTCCTGCCTTTCCCGTTTGCTTCCGTACGGGTTTGGGGAACATTTCGAACCCTCATAGATAGAAGATTTTGGGATACCTTTTTTAGTTCTCAGCGATTTCAAAAACATCATTTAAAAAGCATTTTAAAATTAATACGAAACGGATAAAAATAAAGCTTACAAAACTGACAAAATAAATCTGACTGATATAAAATAATTTTATGCTTATCAATTTTTGGCCAATTCAAAATACTTAAAACGTTAATTACAACTTCACGTCAACGGATATGCTACACTTTTCGTGTACATCTCTATTATTGTGTTTGTAGTAATAATAATAATAATAATAATAATAATAATAATAATAATAATAATAATAATAATAATAATAATTCAGATTCTATCTCTTCTTTTGCACTCTTTCTCTTCACCGCACTCAACATTTTCTATATCTTCCTTCATATTTCCTTTTCGCCTTCCCTGTCTGTAGCTCATCATGAACTTCTTCTCTCTCATTCCCTATTGCATTACCTGCTTCGTGCCTTTCTCCCGACCTTTTGCCACATTCACTGTTTCGCGACCTTACCTTCTACCTCGTGCTCCCTCTTATAGCTGGAGTCTCCCGATTTTTCCCCGCGGCGCGGAAATTGAAGGCGACCGCGAATAAATCAGCGCGCGCTTAATGAGCGCCCGAAAAGCCAGCGGGGGCGCTGGGCCCCCCGCGGACCGGCCCTCGACGGCGACCCTGCCGCGCAGTGGATCCACGCCCCACGGGGCCAGGGGGGACTCTAGCGGCCGGCTGCTCTCATCGGTGTTTTCTTCGATCAATACTATGGGAATGTTGGACTCTTAACAACGCACGCTATCTTTCCTTCCTGGTCCTATCCCCCCTTTTACATTCACACACTCTTAGACTTATATCGAACTTAGTTGTGTTCGACGTTTGAGATTTACGTGATGACGCCGAAAGAGGTTCCCTAGTGACCCGCAAAAGCAGCAGCGTTTCCAGTGACGTCTTAATCCTTTGTTGCCACCGACGCGGAATGAATAATTGGAGGGGTCAATACGTCAACCTATCAGTGCGTCTGGCAAGCATTTATGATTCCCAACATAAAAATTTCTCTTCATTAAAATCCCAGAAAGTAAGATATCGGACTCAAAAATATGAAAAGTATGGGGCTGAAATGTAATATTCGCCTTAAGGCGGCTCCATGCATTGGACATTCGCGGAGCAGCGAGCTACTGCTCGCCCAATCACGAGTAGCAGATGGTCTCGGCGAATGTTCATTTCCTTTGACGTGCCCAAAAGATAGACACGCCGAGTAGGCGTGCATCGAACATTCTTCGCTCGGCGAACAACACGCTGCTCATCCACACTACTCGGGATTCGGCGAGCAGACGTTCGCTGCTTGTCGAGTACCGAAAGTGTGGAGCCGCCTTTAGATTGTCTGCGAAGGATCTTGCAACGCACACGTGCCAGGACATTACAGCACGGCAACGAAACTGAACCATCAAGCACAAGAAGAATGGTACAACATATACATTCACTACACTTCCACACATGACTTGGGCTCTCCCCAAAAGGGTGGAGTCTGAAGAGAGAAAACTCGCAAGTTGGCGTGCAGGTCGGGTGGGATCTCACGTTCCAAACGGGTGGGAACGACCTCCACCCCCAGGGATACAAGATGCATTACACCTAAAGCATTATTCTATTCAATTCACTTCATTTGAATTTCGTCTAATTTTACGTGGCGAGGTTAAGCCCAGCAGGCCTGCTCTTCCGTCTGACAGCGCAAATTTCTCCAAGCTCCTTGGCTACGTGGTAAGGAAGCAGGCGATGTCCTGCTGTGGGCTAATCGTCATAACAGTTGACGCACATGGAAACAATCGAATCAATCAATCAATCAATAAAAAAACAATATAATGTCCTTCTGGTGTTTCCCAGCATGCTTCCAACGCGTTACCGCAGATGGATTTCGGTCGTTGTTGCTCCGACGTGGGCCACTGTGCCGCGGCCGCCGGGCTGGGCTTGTCAGGCGGAGGCCGCCGGGGTGTCGGGCCGCGCCGTGCGAACGCCCGTGTTAAGAATGTGAAATGGGCCGTGGATAACGACTGCTCATTCCTTGTTGCCAATGACTGGGCGATGGCGCGGCTGCCTGGGAAATTGAGGAGAGCAGACACCGGTCATCTTGTGCCGCGGCGGTTTTAACTGCCACTGGATGGTACAAGAGGGATTTAAAGAACCGTCATAACAGATCCGAGAAAAAGCCTAATATTCATTATCTTTCTAATGTATAGAATACTAAATGGTGTTTATCAGGAAAATCAGTCCGGAAGTGTAGTTTTAAGAGTAAATATTATCTTTATTGATGTTCAGTAAGCACAAAATGTTCTTGAAAATTCGAAAAATTTGGAAAATGCCACTCAAAAATCCGATGTGCCAGAAATTCTGAATTTTGTAATGATGCCGCTTCAAAAAATTCTTTGTCGAATGATTTACCACCCTCCACAAAGGTATTAATAGTGACTTTTGAGAAAGGGCACATCCAGAGATGATTTACTAAATTCATTATAGTAAAATCATAAAGCCTTTTAATTTTCTTTCATAATACCAAGTCTGTCATTTAATTACAATCAATGAATTACTTAATTAACGTTTTAAAAATAAATTAAGGGCTATAAACATTTCCTCGCGTAATTGAAAATTCAATTCTAAATATATTTACATCATAAGAAATTTTATTCCTTGAGGATTCCAAACCACTACAACACGTGACTGGCGAAATTTAAACAGCGAGTCGCCAAGGAACTTGTAGCGCCGTTGACCGACTCGCCGTAAAAAACATCACCTTTTCATTCGCCGGGCCGCCCTGCGTGGGATGGTCTTAGCCGCAGAGAGCGGGGCGGGTGGCGCTGAGTGGAGAAGGACCTGGCCGCGGGGGCGTGGGCCAGGTGAAGCAGCGGAGGGACGCGAGAGGCACATTTTGGCGGAGAAGGGGGGGGGTAGTTGGGAGAGGTGTGGAGACGAGGTATGAACAGGGTGGAGCCATGCCGGGCGGGGTAGTCAGGGTGTTTAGATGACTGGGGGCTGAGAAGCGACGAGGGACGTTTTAGTGAAGTGGTGGTAAGGAGGAGGGGTGCGGAGTGAGTTGGGAGCGGTGAGCAGTAAGGAACAAGAGAGAGAGAGAGAGAAAATCGGGTCGGAGCCGCGGCGAGGCGAGAATGAGCAGTGGCCTGACAAGGAGGGGGGGGCTGGCGGCCGGGCGGGGCAGTGAGAGGGCACCATGGGGAGCGGAGGGGTGCTGCTAGGTGGGTCGTGGCGGTGAGTGATGGGACAAGGCGGGCGGCGCAGGGAGGGGGCCGAGCAGTGCCCGGGGTGGGGAAGGGGGGGTACAAGATGGGCGGGGGGGGGGGGGGGGGGGGGTGGGGAACAAGCCCATTCCTCCTCCCTCGCGCCGCGGGGGGCGCTGCGTGCGCAGATAGCATGGGCGCCCTGGGACGCCCCGGCGCCGAGGCACCGCGCCCGCGCTGCGCTGCGCTGCCAGGGGCGACCCGCTCGCCGCACTTGGAATGCCGTGTGAGCGCCTGCAATTGGTGTAAGCGGTAGGTATCCTCGCAGCTGGTTGGCTTTCTCGCCCGGTCGTTCTGACATTGCTTCAACGCCGTTCGTTGCCGTGGAAATGTTTCCAACACTGGGAAACCAAATTTTCCAATTGTTTTGTCCCTGTCCCCCCGTCTCTCAACCACTCACTTACGAGTATTACCCATTGATGCCCATCACTTATTCATCTGTGTTAATCATCCACTCTTTCACACTTATTCATGCACCGTTTATATAATCATTCATCACTGCATCCATACATTCATAACTTCAGTTAGCCCTCACTCACTCAAAATGACGAAAGGGCGACAAGCGCGAGTGTTTCTTAAGCGTTCCTTCTGTCTTGCAGTTCTGGTACTGTTATGTGATTCGATACCACTTTTATTATCGTAAGAATGATCGTTCGTAAATCTGAACACAAACAATTATATGAGCATATTAAATATGCGTCATGCATTGGCATGTTTCAATGACAGTGGCAGTTGCTGAGCGACAGGTTCCTAGGGTATTTACATTGCCTTAGTTGAAATAAAATTGCAGAACTCAATATTTTTTAAACAATAATCACTGGTTTTAAAATAATTAAGAGTTTTCTTCAACATCACGTATTTTGAAAATTATGAAGTACAGGATCCTTTTTTTATGAATATCTTTGATTTTGATAAATGTCCTGAGACATTAGCTGTTAAAAATAGATGTGTTAACACGTGATTGTTTTATCTTTTCTCATTACAAAAACTAATTTCAGTCTAAAATATTCCACTCATTTTAGACAATCTCAAGCATTATTTCTTTTTCGTTTTCATTTATCCTCATATTCAGCAGGCTAAAATACCTCTTTTCATTTTCGAGGTAACAATAGTGGAAATTCAACGACCCTCCAATGTTCTGGCTTGGTGAATCTCACGACGGAGAAGTTAATAAAAGAGCACGCGTTGGCGAAACAAATGAAAGCTATAGAGCGCTTCTGTACTCGCTTTCCGACAGTCGACTGCAGGGAAAATTAGCCGCAAGGGGCGCTGCCAACGCTGGAAAAGTTGGAACATGAGCGCTGATGTCAAATCTCGACGCGGACACAATAATACTCTAAAGCAGGATGTCCATTTTGAAGATACCCCATGAGAAAGTGCTCGTTTTATGCTCTGAAATATTATTCTCGTTATGTATGGAAGACGAGTAATGCATGTTATAAGTTTTACAATAAAATAGTGTATTAGCATTTTCGAAAACAAAGCATTTTATCCATTTTGACTTCCGAATTACTTCCGCCTTAAATACGCGTGTTTGTACGACGGACATTCTCTGAAGAAATAAAAACAATAAAATCATACATACTTTTCTTCTTTCTTCAATTAAAGAAAAAAATTAAAATTAAAAATGTAATTAACTTGCATTTGCCATTTTAAAAAAATCGTTAAACCGAAATTACATTGAGTAAATCTTCCTGAACACATTTTTAGTCAAACAAGCACCCCAAACTTCGAAATTAACCCTAAACCTCTAGGGGGCGTAGAGGGTCATTATCTGTAGCAAATGTTAAGCTTTTTGCTGTTATATCACTTTATGAAATACTTATTTTCGTTATATAAAGTTGGTATTTAACTTATGTAACTTCCCCCGCTGGATGGTGAGATCCGCGACCGACCAACCGTCGGCTAACGGAGTTTTCCTCAACCAGGTATCTCTCACCAGCGGGGCACAGCCCCAGCCGGGACAGCTCTACACTCCCTCCTGATCTTGTGTGTTAGTGTAAATGTAATGCATAAATGCATAAATAATATGAGGTTAGGACAAGGAAGAGAAAGGAATGATCGTGCGCCGTCCGTTGGTTAGGGTTCTGCTCCTGGATTCGCCGGGTATTGATCGGAGAAAGCACAGAAAACTACCGATCAGAGCAAGGCAGATAGAATTCTCCTCCAGACTGCGACTGAATTCGACCTAGCTATGCAGATAGTGTCGAACATCTTGCCACCGTCCTGAGTCGAACCCAGGACCTCCCGATCAGAGGCACTGCAGTGGCGTCAGTTCAATCTCTCAGCCACATCTCTCGGTTTAGTAAAACACCTAGTAATAAACTGCGAATATACCTTAAACATAGTCAGTGCACACAATATTTTTAAAGAATGCTTGACTTCCGCACAGCCTTATTCATAACGAATAACGGCACGGCATTCTAAATCATATAAATAGAGTGGCCACATCAACACGTTGAAAACGCGTTAAGGTATTTTCGTACTAAGTGGCGTGAAGTACAATCCCGAGTCCCGCGTGAAGTAGGCGCCGTCGTTTGGACAGTGCCGCACCGGCGAGTGCTCCTCGGCGGCGTTGAACGCGCAGCGCCAATGGCTCCTGAGGCGCAGAGGAAGGCAGAGTGCGAGGCTGGAGTGAAGAGAAACGCTCGCGGAAGAAAATGTTGCCCTGAGATCACGCGTCTTTTATTCCTTTTTATACTTCTTTTTTTCTTTTTCGTTTCTTCGTTAAGTGTTCGCAAATAATAAGATTCCGTATGCTACGATTGTCAAATGGATGTATCTTGAATTTGTTAATGAATAGCTTTTTCTTTTTTCATTCGGCTAGATGTGAGCTTTACAGAAAAAATTGAAATTGAAATAAAATATTTTTATAAACCCTAACTAATCTTCATATCGATATTAAATTCAAAATTATTGATCATTAATTGATGTTCATTGGTCATGTGCGTTCCAGCTTACATCATTAGCAATATAGGAAAACCAACTTTGTGAACACTGTAATGTCGAATCATCTACTCATGCAGTGTAAGACAATGTAAAACCGCTTCTGTGATCACCTGCCCAGGAAAGGGGAGTCCAAAGGCGTAAGACACCACAGAGAAATGTGTGTAGCATTCATCGCCCGTACCAATCGCCGTGGCGGTGCGTACGTCGACGACGTGTGCGATTGTAGCTCGTTGGTGACGTCGAACCTCGTCGGGCGCAGCTCAGCCGCTCAGGAGATCAACGCTTGGCGGCAGGGCGACCTTGAGAATTGGAGAGAGGGGCGACTCGGGAACTCTGGAGAAATCTGCTTCAATGCTGTGGCAATGAATGGCTTTGGCACATCCATGGCGTTTTAAAAGATTCCCACGAGTAGTAACGCCCACATCACCCCACGCCACACCACTTTAAAGGACACGACCTAATATATATCACATGAATTTTCAAGGCGGTTACTCTCAACTGTGTATGCCCGTCGCCTTACTTTGAACCTTACGTTGTTTTGGCAGTGGCAAGCAATCTGTTGCCGCAGGAACAATATCGTATTAACAAAAGGAGAAAGTTAATGTGATGCCCACGAAATTATTGAACAGTTTTCCCCAAAATAGTCGCTTTTATTTAGATAAAAGAAAATTTGACTAAACTTTTCTCTAAAATTAATACCGGAAATGGGACATTTTTGTCATTTTATTTAGCTACTTAGACAATTTTGAAAAAATAAAAAAAATACGCATATACATTATTTTTGTTTTGTCATAAAAATATTTGAAAATAAGCATGACAAATTTTACTTTTCCATTTACTTTGAATTCCTTGTAAACGAATTTTAAAATAACATCTTACTATTTTGCTTATTCATGTTCACACAAATTTTGACCCAAACTACACAATTTTTGATCTTGTAATGATTTTTGTTAATGATAGATACATGTTAAATTTTAGAACCGTTTGTTCGAAAACTACTTTCCCGTATTAGTTATCATTTCCTGATTTATTTTCTACCAGTTTCTACACTGCGTTCTTTGATTTTTGATTGATTGATTGATTTTTTCGTGTTTCCGGGTGCGTCAACGGATTCCGTCATTAGTCCCGTAAGTGTAGTGTATGTTTTTCTCGGGAAATGGTGGTGATCTTCCCCCGCTGGATGGCGAGATCCGGCGCCGACCTACTAGTGGGGTTTCCCTCTAACCAGGACTCTCCGCCTCCAGGGCACCGCCCCAGCCGGGACAAGCTCTAAGCTCCCGACCGGTCTCCTGGGATATGTGGTAGTGCAGTGCATGTTAGTGTAAGTGTGTGTGAGGCGAGAGGACAAGGAAGAGGAAGGAAAGATCGCGCGCGGTCCGTTTGTTACAGTACTGTTCGCCGCCAGGCATTCGCCTGGTGTTGATCGGAGAAATCTACCGGGCAAAACCACGGACAGCGACTGAATTCGACCTAGCTGAAAAGCTAGTGTCGAAAATTCTGCCGCCGTCAGGACTCGAACCTAGGACTTCCCGGTCGAAGGTGCTGCAGTGGCATCAGTTGATGCACTGAGCTACCGCTCCCGATACGCGTTCTTTGGTGAATAGCGCTGTTTCATTGTGATCCTCTGCTGGTCTTAGAACGGTCAAAGTCCGACAGTGCTACTATGACCCTAAGCAATCGCGTATGAACGTGGATAATAATAATAATAAAATTGTCTTTATTTGTGGCAAGCCTCAGGCCTTGAGGCCTGCTCTTCTGCCTAACCACTTTAATGAATTTACAATTTAAATAATTACAGTTGAGGCGTTCAGATGTAATTATTATTAACTGACCTTCATGTCGCAGAGGAAAAAATTCAATTTGTGGCTACCATCTACATTAATTTATCTGTGCGAGTCAAATGAATTTATTGTCATTTTTTGTTTATTCTTGAAATTTTACAAAATAGAAAGAGAGGATATAAGAAATATTCTTAAAACAGGATAAAGAAAGCTCCTACTTATTCCACTTAGAATCAATAATTCTATATCCATATAATTCCATAACAGTTCTCAAGAAGCTTGCCCTCAGCTGCTCATGAACAGAGCAGCAATTTACGTCGTCCATGAAGAGAGCTCTGGTGGCCGGAGACGCCGGCAGAGCCGTCCGCTCGGACGTGCTCGTAGGAAACGCCGACCGCGGCGGGGACTCGAACCGTGTTATCGTACAGGTTAAGTGCGCCATAAATTACACGAAGATTACAACATGGCGAGCATTACAAAGCTGACTTGCCCATTTCGCTTTCACCACACCGATCTCGTCCACACAGCCATGTGTTTTGTATCAATTTACATGAGACCTATTGTTGATGACTGAACAGATTTATGTATGAGGCGGCGAGTTCTGACTGCAAGTGGTTTTGTTGAGGGGTGAAGTTATTTGTGAAATTGTCGGTCTTGTGCGAAATCTATCTTCTCTTGTCATGTTTTCTTGTTCTTTTTAAAATATTTCTGCTACAGTATACGTTGTTGTTGTCAGGTTTTAGATGTGTTTTTCTGTAATGAAGTAGCTATCAACGAAATCCCTTTGATCTACGGGCCTTGGCCTTACTACACAGGTCAGGGGTGATATACCTAAACTCAGCGTGCAGCTGCTCACAGATGATATTAAATGGCCGTGTGATTGATACAATTTAAACCTGCTTTGAAAACACACGTGTCATAAAAATTTAATTTAGGGACTGTCTTTATATTCTTTAACAATGAAATAAATTATTTCGTATCGTCTAACAGAATCGTATTTCGGATCAGATAAATTTCAAATTCAGTCTGACTAGAGTTCCAGCTAATTGATTTCGTGGAACTTTTACAATGCTGCCTTTTTTAATGTAACTTCAGTTATATTCAATGCGCCATGAACACACGCAGTTCATATGCTCTTCTTTCAATTGAAATTATTCTGCTTCTGAACCCTCGTGAAATATAGTTTCTTACGATATTTTACCAAGCACTCGACTGTAATACACTTCAAAAGTTCTAGGAACTTTACAACGTAATAAGACTTAATGCAGAACAACGGAAAGACCAAATAACGTTGCATCCATTTTCTTTTTCGTAGATACTCTCTAAACACGCCTTTGCTCGTAAATAAAATTACCGTTGTCACAGAATCGCTTTTCTCTTCATTATTGCGAATATCGAGTATAAAAATAAAAATAAACAGGATCTCAAGAATAATTCAAAGAGTAAGGTTTCTTTTGCAGGCAACAAAGAAGTGAGATTTTGAGAAATGAGAAAGATTTAAGACAATAAGACAGATACAACACAGTCTCCTCAAAAATTTATTTTATTTCTTGTATTGAGTTTTACTCTCATTCATACACGTCACGTGGTCTATCAACTTTTTGGAAAAATGTAAATATAAATACTGAATCGGTCAATACAAAACGGATAGTATCACATAAGAACGCTCAAAAGTTTCATATAGAATTCTAATACGAATTTCATAATACGAAAGCACATTTCTTGCGACCAATGCAACAAATTATCAACTTCGAAATAATTTCTTAAGAAACATTGAAGTAATAATTTTATCGTACCAATTTCGTGTCTATGATTCTTATAGATAAAGACAATGGACAAGGCCCGGTCGTATTCCGTTCATAACTTACTGTCAATTTGACTTACGGTGTCGGAAATTTCGTGCCCAGACCGTCTTCGGAAATAAGGTCCTCATTACGGCAGTAAATGCCCCTTGGTATGAAAACAATAAGAGTCTCCACAAATAACCGTTAAACTCAGCGGCGCGTATATCAGAAAAAGTCCACATACATTTTTTTAATATTAAGTTGTTTTCTTAAATATACCCAACGTTTCCGGACCATCCCATTTCAACCTAGACCAATACGCAGAATCTCGAATACGAAATCGACTTCCTTTCCATTGTTTCTCCACAATCTGGCGGACATAGGATAACCAAATTTACTTCCTCCCATCAATAATCTACAAATGTGCACTCGTATTTTTTTATAACGCGCATTCCTTCGATTCTAATTTTCGAAGAGTTGCCGTAGCTATCCCCTTCGTGTTATCTGTAATACGCAATTACTCGCTCCTAAAAGCTGAAAAAGCCAGATCGCTGAGCCTTGTATTATTATCACAATTTGCTATAAAAATAATGAAATATAAAAGGCAGAACTTCGCCTTTTATTTTCCCGCGTGCGATCCACAAAGCCTTGCCGCTGCCCCGCAGGCAGCTCCGGGTAGTGAAGGCAAATTTTACCAAAACATCGATACATCGTTAAAGGGTTTTCAATGTCGGTGAAAACAGCGACTAAAAATATTGATGTTTTAATTGCAGTCTAATATACACGCTATTTTCCTATCCATTTTTAATTATAGAACGTAAAAGGGACATATTTTATTGTTTGGTTAACAGCATGTTGTTAGTATTTATTTATTTATTTATTTATTGACGTCAAAAAACAGTTAAAAACTGCGTATGACGTGCTATAGGGAAAAGTGAATTGTGTGCAAATTTTCAAAATTCTGTGATCCCTACACTAAGTCATATACTACTTAAATTTTGAATGAATTTAGTATGTTAACAAACATTATTATCGAATGTATAGGATAAAATTTAATTAAAAGAAGAACAGCAAAGAACATCGTGTTAGCTATTTTACCATTTAGTCATACACCCACGAAGTAATACCTCCAGGATCGTATGTGATACAGTTTATAAACATTTTAGTAGTATTTTTGTATTACTGTAGTATACATTATATTTTGTCTTATATTTGATATCTTAATATTCTAATCAACATTCAACATCTACCATAGAAATAACATAAAAATAGTTCTTTCAAAAACATAACAAAGCATTGGATAATAATAAACTCATTGATGGTATATGTTTTAAAATCTATCCTATAGTTTGTATGATGAAGTTAAAAACGAATTTGTCCAAGATTAAACGAAATTGACATCTCATATTCCAGTACAAATATTTTTGACACATCCAACCAAGTCAATAACTAATTTTCCCATAAAAGAAGTTAGAACTCTCTTATTTTAAGGTCGCGAAGTGCCTTCCCACCAACCATAATTATAAACTCTACCAAATATAAATTCTCGACTTACTTAGCCGACAACTGCAATTATGAGCTAAATTTCACAAGAAACAAAGCTCCTTTGTCTGAATCGTGTATACTGCTCGCGTACCACAATGAACTAACGCAAATACGAGACAGACAGTATCGTCAGATAAACTCAAGCACTTCATCTCTCTAATAGCACTAATAGCTCATTTGGTAGAAACTTCTAAATGACAACAAAACACTCAAATAATTTGGTGATAAATGTTGAACAAATATAAGTTTACTCGCACGTACAAAACATATCTTTTATTTATAAATAAATAGTGAAATACATACCCGTTTGAATAGCAATGGCTGGTCACACATCACATGTTCCTGTGGGACTTTCCAGGATGGAGTTAGTCTAGTTCACGACTTGTCAAAACGTCTGAGGGCCTAACACTACTGTCGATTCAGACAATACACTCCTCAGATTCCACAGACGAAATGTGCAGCATAATAAGGAGGCAAAGCAACGATATTGCTGTGAATTGCTGCTAGTCTACAACGTGTGAAAATTCCTTTATTTCCAAAACTTTTTAAAAAATTGATGTTCTTGCAACAAAATATCGATGTGAAGAAAACATTGAAAGCAAAATATCGATGTTAATATGTTTCTGGGGGAAAACGTCGATGTTTTGCCATCCCCAGCTCTGGGGCGCGGCCTCGACAGGCGCACGCGGACGCGCGGTGGATGCGCCGCCGACAGGATGGGGGGTGGAGCGGGGGGCGGGAGGGGAGTGCGGCTGACGCGGCGACTGCTAGCGAGGGCGAGAAAGGCTAGAGAGCTGCCCCCGGGTTTAGGGACGTCGTTGATGAATCGATGGCGAAATCGCTGGGGAACGTGTTTTAAATCTCAACTGTCGTATAAATTCAATACAAAAGGACCCAAATGTAAAAACCTTTTTTAGTGGAGAGAAAGGAAGTAATGGAAAACATTGGGAAGAATTAAAAGCGTAAAGCTTATTCCCTTGGTTACATATACATGTCATTTTACGTCAGGTAAGTAAACACGCGCCCCTTTTTCTCTCGTAAACTGCAATTCATTTTCAACAGAGATATTTTATAAAATGTTTAAAAAAGTATTATTCAGATGTAATATACATTACAAATATATTGAACAATTGCAAGTTTCAATTGATAATTTGAATAGTTGTGAATAACAATGTCTATGAACAATAAGAATGAGATTACTTCATAACTTCAAAAGATAGGTTTGGGTACCAAGTATCATCGAGGAAAATGTTGTACGCTCTGCATTATAGAATTCGATCGTTAACAATCAGCTGAATTTGATTCGTTTTCACCCAGTGTCTTTTGAGCAATAGATATTCAAAATAATAGCAATTAGACAGAAACTACTGTCCTATAGCAACAAATATACTGCTGAGTAAAATCACACACAAAATATTTTGCCAGGTGGTAGCGCGCACTCTGCTTAAATACAAATAAAATACTTTCGTGTAAAACTGCAACAAATTAAATATTACAACAAAACAGTGTTCAAGAATTATGTGCACCTTAGTAAAGAATACGAACAGTACATTAGTTCTAGTCAAACGTGAATATAAAAGATCTTGCTTCTCCTCAACAACACGTGATTAGCAAATATTTAATGACTGGCGCCTTTCACGTGGATCCTTGCTGAAGCACGACATCAGCTGTGGTGTAAGCAATGACGTACTGACACTGAATTCAGTTGGTGCACGCAATACGAAAGTAGACGGAATATCTCAATCGAACATTTGCATTTTTCAATCAAAATCGAAACTCTTTCATTGTTTCATAATTTTTTCACTAGTTTCTGGGTATTTCACCAAACCAAAAGCACCTCTCAAATGATCAGAGGTTTCATAATTTGGTTTAAATTTCTCGGTGGTTTGTATATTAATTAAAGAGATTGTTTATTTATATTACTGCAAATAATCTTAACCGCAATATCCCAAACAAGAACACACACCGAAACTGAAACAGTAACACGTATCGCAACTGACAAAGACAAAAACCAAATGTGGCGCTGCATCAAACTCCACTAGTCGGAGAGAACTGAGTAATACATGTCGCACTCTAAGCGGAGTTTGGTTTCGTTCGTGAAGTTCGCTTAACAAGAGAAGGACGGGAGAGCTGTAGCGGGTGTCGTAGAAGTTCGGTTAGCGCCACGTGGCTCCCACGTGCCGAAAGGCCATCGCTCTGTGGCGCGCGGGGCGGCAAGCAGCCTTCGGTGGCGGCGGCGGAACATGCAAACCCGCAGCCATGCAAATTGCCGCTTGGCGGCTTTGCCTTGATTAAACAGGCGCGCCATTACACGGCTGCGGCTGTCTCAAGTCTCTGCCCTCCCCTCCCCCTTCGCGGGCGCGCACACACGCCCTCGTCTCGCCCCTCGTCTCGCCCCTCGTCTCGCCCCTCGCCTTGCCCCTCGCCCCCCCCCGCCCCGTCCCTCGCCACACCCTGCCCCGCCCCCCCCCCGCCCCTCGTCCCGCCCCTCACTCCCTCGGGGCCAGTCCTTCGCCCCGCCCCCTCATTGCGCCCCTCGCTAAGCCCCACCCCTCGTCAAGCCCCGCCGTGACAAGTTCCTAAACGCAGATGTTCGGCGGATCGCATTCTGTCGCAATCAAGGAGTTTTCATGTACCTGCCGAACATCTGTGAATTGGGGGTTGCCGAAAAATCAGGGACGTATGTATGTTCCTTTGCTACAAGTTAAAACTTTCCACACCTTTACATGCCCTGGAAGGTTGGGACATATATTGCGAGACACGTTTAACATGAATTTCACGAGAGAAAATAACATAAACACTTACATAAAATACAAAAATTAAAACAACCTGCCTGATAAAACAAAATCCACGTTCGTGCTTATCATTCATTGCAGAAATAATTTCTGTAGTTTAAAATGTAATAATAAAATAGAAATGTATGTCAGCCTTATAACCATGAATACACCTAAACCTAGTTTATTCAATATTGTCCCCTGTGGGTCATTTACATTCTTCGTGAAGGATGATGTGTTTGCTTCACTTCAAACAGTTAAACTGAAATATGTTGTACACTTGAGACATGAGATGGAAAAAACGTTTTTGAAAAAAACGTCTTCAAATTGATATTATAGTTCAAAGAATATTTTACTCGTGCGCTTAGCGTAAAATGTGTGTACATTGAATGGCATGACTGATCATAATCTCCCCACGTGTTCACCGCTAGAAGCTTTCGGTTCGCCTGGCGCGTCTGCAGTGCCAGATCATCAAAAGGCGCGAAGAGCAGTCGCCCCTGGCAGAGCGGCCAACCTGCGCCAGCGACTCGCCACTGGCGGGCAGTTAAAGAGCGCGGAAATTTGACGGGCACCCGCGTTTTTGCGAGGAGATTGCGAACTCGATTTATCTCACCATCGCCGTCTCGGATCGGCACCGCCAATCACTGCTTCCCGGCCGTGTTCCTCACCATTCATCACCCGTCTCACTAATCGCGCGTTCTGCGCCGTGGGGTGATTTCTTTTAATTGCTCGTAATTCAGGGAATAAAAATGTGCGCCGATTCAAATATAAAAATAAATGAGCTTCACCAAAGGTTAGGCGTAATTAATAAAGCTTTTGATTCGTCAGTCATGCCCAACGCCTGGGGAGCGTTGTTAACATGATGCATGGTGGTAATTAAAATAAAGCTGCGAGATGTCTGATATAACGGACATCATTAATTGCGCTTGTTAGAATAATGGTGTGACAACGTAGGGTTAGGAGATGGGCTTACGTCCCATTAGTTACAAAAATGTGAGTCCAGTTGGTGCTGGTAGTTGGTTCAGTAGTCTCGACCTTGGGACTGGTGACAATGGGGTTAGCGGAAGGTTGTAGGATATTAGAAGTCAGAAACGAAAGACTGATAAAATTTTGAAGATTCGGCATGAGGTCAAAACTTTGGGAGCTGAAAGGTTGACGGTACTCGTTTCTCTTTAGTCAGCTAACAAAGGCAGACTCATGACGATTCATCTTAATGAGGTGTGATTAAAAGAGGGGCATGGAATTTGTAGCTTATTCTACAAGAGATTGTATTAGAACTGTGTCACTGACTGTCCTCTGAGTAAACTCATATTAAATAGTACCGAATCTGCAACACCAAGAGTAGTATTTCTGCTACGTTCTCACCCTTTTCTTGAAGTATATTATTAAAAAATTAATATTTATAAAGAATAAGATTTGTGAAAATAAAAATACACTCTTTACTAGCAGAAAATTCAAAATATAATTTCGCCTTTGCACTGAAGAAGCTTTCTGTAAAGCTTTTCGACGAATTTCTTTCCACGCCAAGTAAAATCTTTTCTGTTGCATAACTGTGTCTATACTATCAAAGACAACACTGACTATCAAAAGGAAAGTAACATTGATTTTAAGAATACGTTTTAATGCAGTAGGTAACATTTGTACTGTATAATTGTGGAAGACCAAGTATGCCTGTAACACGCATTGTACTTCAGCTTCTGGACCAATGACCGTCTTCTCCAGCAGATTCTTGTCCAGTGTTCCTGCTCCTTTAAGCAAATGTTGGGAATTCCCAGTTTTGCTTCTGGGCATAAATGTAACTTCACTATGCGCCCGTTCGTTAAGCTCTGCTTGTGTTACGAGCAAAACCATGGATATTGCTATTTTGATAGCAATACACTAAAATCAAATCTGTTGTTCGCTTACCATGTAAATATGTATTACTTTGGTATTATTCGGTAGAAAATATTTCCTAGTTTTCGAACTTTCTACCCATGCTTTGTTTGTACTCTTATTCTGCATTTAACTATGTAGGTAAAGTAAAAGAATGGGATAGGGATTATGGAGTTAAAAAAAACGTGGGCATTATATTTCTTCCTCGTAACAGTCTTCACTCTTTCGTTGAAAAAAGACAAACCGACCGAGAACCTGCATTGCTCGCCATATGGTTCGACCGGAATTTTACCGCGGACCCAACGAGGGAAGACATGCAGTCTGGCCACCCCACCTCGCGGAGTTAGGATGGGGAAGAGAGGATCGCGCATGATCATGTTTTTAGAGTGCCGCTTCAGTTTTCACCTGAACTACCACAATCCAGAGCAGTTGACACACGATTTCTATCCCGGTAGAACCCAAACTCTGATATGCAACACATCAAGCAATTTTTGTGGCAGCAGACCGTGATCGAACCCCCGACCACCAGCGCGCTTAATCGCAACGTTGCCATAACAATCGACTAGAACCGGTATTTTTGTTCATGTTGATTATTTTCAGTAGCGTGAAATGTTTGGGGCCGTGTTTTCCGAAATTACTCAATTAACCGATCTGCCATGTTTTGTTTAGGGATCGCAGAATAATTGACGCCTGTGTGGCGTTGGGTCACATAGTTTAGTATCACTGATCGCTTCAATATGGCAGCCAATAAACCCGTTCATCCCATCAGAATGTGCGCATCCCAACCAAATCCCACCCTGGGTGGGCGGAGGCGCATTGGCACCAGTTATTGGCAGAGGCTTCCTCATAAGGTTCGCGCCGGAGATTTGATTGCCTCCACTAATGAGCCACACCCTTGTTATTTAATACGCAACGCAGCATAACACGTGTTCCTTGTACCGGACAGACAATATGACGTTTGTTAAGTTTAAAATTGTTAACATGAATTACACCAATCAAAAATTACCTACCACGTGTTACTTTGTTTTCTGCTCATCAATGCGTTATCGACAGGCGATGACACGGACCTGTATGCAATTGAATTATTGCAGAATCATTGATATCACATATGTTTTGCAAATGCTGTAGGTTATGATATTTTTACTGGAAATACAAAATTTACAAGCAATCTTCATGATGAATTGCTGCTTCGCTCTGTTGAAGCCAGGATACTTCTCCTCTCGTGCGACCTGTCATTTGTTATTCTGTAATTATATACATTAGATTTTGTACACATTACTGTCTGCCACTGGGTGTGATGAACGACCAACAGGTTGCGGGTTGGAGTCACGCTGATCACCCGGTGTGCCAGTCCTACTCGAGACCTTTCCCCTCGGGCAAGGCAGATGGGCGGGCAAGAACTGCGGTAATTCCGACTGGTTAGATACGTGCAAATGATATTACTTGCTTTCAGGTTTTGTCCATTGCAGGTTTGTTTTCATGTGGCTAGAATGAACGTGACTATGTTTAGTAGCATCAAAAGTTTGTGGATAAAATAATAGGGCGAATTATAAAATAATAATAGTAATAATAATAATAATAATAATAATAATAATAATAATTTTATAAATTAATACAAAATAAAATAATATCAAATTTAAATAATAAAGAAATATTCTGTTGTTGTTATTATTATTATTATTATAAAATATAGCGAATAATTTGACTAAACTGAGTAAAATGTGGTGATTATTTTGTTTATGTAACATGAAGTAATACAGAGCGTTTTTTTTATCGTTCGCCGAAGAATCGGGCCGCGTCGCTCGGGCAATCGAGGAGTCGGGCAACTCGCCGGGAGAAATGCTGATTCACCGCCCGTACTGCCATACGAGAACTATCGCTACCGCGTAACGTACCTTAAAGAAGATGCTCAAAGTGGTGTCCTTCGGCTCGAGTGCATTCTTGGCACATCCGAAATAAATTATGATTAACCCTTTGAAGTAAATCTCGAGGAATTGCGGCGATTTTCTCTTCAATAGAGTGCCGGAGCTCTTCCTCTGAATGCGGGTTTTCTGCATATACCTGATCTTTCAAGTATCCCCAAAGGAAAAGTCACAAGGAGTCAGATCAGGTGATCTAGGAGGCCATAACCCACGACTATCATCACCATAAACATTATTTAAAAGGTTCATGGATCGACCAGCAGTGTGAGCTGTTGCCGAATCTTGATGAAAGTAACCATAGAACCTTTCTTCTGGTGTCAATTGTTCGAAGAATAATGTCAATAATGTAAACATCAGCAGTAACGATGGTGTTGAAAAAAATAGGTCCGATAATTCTTGTGGAACTCAATGCACACCACACTCCTATCTTTACATCGTGAAGTGGTTCTTCATGAAACAGGTGAGGGTTTTCTGCACTCCAATAGCGGTTGTTTTGGCTGTTAACATATCCACTCAGATGAAACCACGCTTCATCAGAAAAAAAAGTCAAAGCAGGATCAAGATCACTGTCATGTACGCTCTGCAAAAAATATTCCGCAAAACGTACTCGGGATTCTGGGTCACGAGGCTGCAATGCATGAACAACAGTGGTCTTGTATGGCCGAAGCTTTAAAAGCTTAGTGGCTGTTCTGGCTGAGCTCGTGGATACACATGCCTGTTGTCCAAGACGCGTCAAAGATTTTCTTGGGGATTGTTGAAACCTGGCAGAAATTTCTCTCACCTTCTCTTCTGTTTTCTGTTCTCGTCTGCACTTTCGACACTTTCATTGTCTATTAAAATTCCCTGGGTGCGAAGTTTCTTAACAATCTTCAAAATTGTTGACCGATGTGGAATATTCACGCCCGGAAATTTGTTACTAAAACGCTTGCGGCACTTACTGGCAGACTTAACTCGAACGAAGGTGTCATAAAGAAATATTCTCTGCTTCAAAGAAAATTTCTTGTTGCACAGTTGACTGCTCTAGGGGCACTGGTGTATCGGCCGGTTGCGCCGAGCGACGAACGCGCCGGATGAACGGGGGCCTTGTTGACGAATCGCCGGGCAACCGAGGGTTCGATCGCTGAGGCAAACGGTGCGTCATCTTCGGCGAAAGATAAAAAAACACCCGGTATTTAAAATTCCACTGCGGAACCAAAAAATTGAAGTAGCATAAGATCTGACATAAAAGAAAGTGTTTTCCGGCGCACTATTACAGAAATTTATGAAGGATGCTGGGTAGTACTCGTTTGAATCATATTTGACTTTTTTTGTCAATTTGTTTCAGTCGCAGGAACTTCCTATTTTGGAAGGAATATCCGATGTAAACCCAACTCAACATTTTTTGTGTGTTTTACATTGTTTTCGGGTGTTATTCCTTTTGTATGCATGACTGTGTAGTACTAAGCAAATAAAAACACCTATATAATTATTCATAGAATATCTTTATGTGTTTGTTTCAGGTAAGTAAGCTGTTTAATCGGAAACGTGTGCATGTAGTACGTGAGTAAAAGAGAATAATTTCTAGTAGTTAAATTTTATTAATAGAGCTTTTATCAAAAAAGTGTCCGGCATAGGTTTTTAATTACATGTCATCTACTTAAAATAACATTTTATAAAGTATTTTGCTCATTCTTAGTTAACTTCTCTACTATAGGGTACGAGTATTTTACGAGTAAATTTTCGTTAATAATATATCGTTTTGATTCGTACAATTATCTAATTTGTCTACAATAATATCGAAAACATATTAAAATAATTATGTTTAAATATCTTTGTACAATGCTTTCCCAAATATTGAACTGAGGAGAAGACTATCAGACACATCTAGAATACAAAAACACAAGAACTTAAATCTTTTGAACACATCAGAAGCTTAAACTTAAGAAGCTTAAAATTTAATGTTTCCGCAAAGGAAACGCAATTTCTCTCAATAAGACTCGGTTTCAAGAAACAGACTGTCCCACAGAGTCACGAACGACGCGACGATTCATTTAAGACACAAGCGACGCGAAGTTCCTGGCAGTAAAATTGTGGCTGTTCTCTCAGGTGCATACGTCGTCTCCTTTCGAGCCCGCCTTCCGCCGTTTCCGGAGATATGTGGCGTGTGTTTTTCGGTGCATCCCATTCATTTCAACGAAAAAGGCTTTCTAAAAATGTCAGGCCCCACTTCTCCCAATTCTATCACAACGTCTCGAACGAGACACGTCTCAAGAACAGATGAGAATGAAATGTAGACTTTGGTATTGATTTCGAATTGGAAGGTTGTGCGTCATCTCCGAAAAAGAATGTGCTACGCCAAACTTTAGTCTCTGGAAATAAATCATCAGCTTATGGTCCAGATACCATCACCGGGGGATGATATGCTTCGGTAATTCAGTTTGAAAAAATCCTCCTTCGACTGGGGACTCATTTTATCCGACAGTTCGACACGACGGGGTAGGAGTTGTCGCTTGAGTGAACGAACTTCTAGGAAAGAAACTGGAAGTTTTCCTCGTGGATCAAGATGGCAGGATGACACTGCAGGAGCAGTTTCAAGGAGTGAAGTTGCATTTCGATTGACACTGAATTAATGTTGTGATGTCCATTCAAAGTGATAGTATTTTTAAAACAGACAATTTAATACATTAAATAAATACTCCTGGTATGTGTCATTCAAATAGAATCTGATAAGTTTTAAACAGGCTTTGTACAAAAGCTTATACCGGTAAAACAGTGTGGGTTCGCTGTTGTCGCTGACACTATGTGTTCGAAAAAACACTGAACAGTTGGCGAAAGAAAATGTCTAATTATTCATTTTAACAGCAGTAATTAATATAAACTGCTGCAAAAGCACATACATTATTATTAGCTCCGCTATACCACTACGAAAACTTGCAAAACTGTTTTCAACCAGCGAAATATTTTTCCCCTGAGAGACCCGAACTCATATCTTCAAAGTTACCTTGCCGACACTCATACCACTATGCCACAGAAGCGCATACCACTATGCGCAGAACAAACTATGGCAGAGGCATAAAATCGTAAATATCCGCTTCATGTAAAAACCCTCAAAAATGAAAATATCCTTTTGAAACTCCCAAATCCTTCAGATCGTTCAGATCGGTCAGGGAATATCAATTTTGGAGAAAATTGACTAAACGGTTTAGGCGCTAGCGTTGACGAACAAATAGCCGTTTTGCGACAATCGATTTTTCGGAATCAAGAATCAACAGAACATGGATCCTCGCTACACCCCGTGTTAGAGGATATTTTTTCTATGTATAACAACTGGATTTATCCACGTTTTCGTTCTCAGGGCCCGGCAATAAGAGTTTTCCTGTTAAAAATTCGCCGTTTTCCGGTGCACGATTACATCACTTTTTCATACGAAGTACCTTCGTAAGAGCGAGGAAGTAACCGTATTTAAAACCGTTAGGGATATCACGGTAAATAAAGAACTAAGTTGGTCCCAATAATAGTGTCTATAATATGATTAAATTTCTTGTTGATTGATTCAGTAGTATTTTAGTTAAATCCATTTATATTGATGGACCGTCAGAAAACAATTGAGTTGAGAATACTTTTTAGAAATTGAATAACTTAAAAAATTAAAAGTGAAAAATTCTAAAATCACATGCAGACACTTCCGGATTATTTATCTGTATTGATTGAATTTGTGAGTAGAAGTGTTTCAAATGATATTCAAAAACGTTACTCGACAACTCAATAGTTTTCTGTGAAAATGAGCTTCAAATTTTTGCATTTTCAGAACATGTGAAACGATTTTTCCTCAAAACAGGTTCTAAAGTTCTCAACGAAAATTTGCATATAGGACCAGGTTTTACATCTTTACTAAAGTTTTTATCCAGCCGATCGCCCGTTGCGTCCCGATGGGACGCATATTCAACCATGCACTAGACACCAATTCACTAGCGGGCTCCTCTCATCTCGGGTCAGAACGCCAGGCCCTCCGCGACAACACATACATGAGAGAAAAGGAACACAAAATAATGCCCAAGGCGGGACTCGAATCCGTGATCCTTCGGACCGGAGAGCTGAGTCGGCACACGAAATTAACCATCTCGGCTATCGAGGTCACCCCGGATCTTGCTCTTCTATAATATTCTCAAAGTCATGTTTCAGTTTTACCATTAGGGAACCGAAAAATAGAGATAATGTGACAAAATGTCCTTTGGTCGGCAAAAGATGGCAGCTGAGAAGAGAATATGGCATAAACGAAAAGCTAGGCTTCTAAAGAGATTAGAAAACTAAGTAGTCCGAGAAAGTCTATGCCATCCTCCAGCACCACTAGTTTTTCTATACTTATTAGCAACTATCCATCGCTTTAGTTACTGCAATAAACAGAAGGAACCTGCAAGAAAATGACGAAAGATCGTAGCAAATGGAAGCTAGGATACGATTATCGACGCTAAGTTGTAATGTATTCGCAAAAATAAATAAAAATTAGTAACTGGATTTATCGAACTTTTCGTCACCAGGGCCCGACAATACGTGTTTTTCTGCCGAAAATTCACCGTTTACCACCGCATAATTAAATAATTTTCTCTTCTTAATAAATAGGGGTGGAGGAAGGAACGATGTCTATTTTCGGCAAAATCTCCGCATTTGCGAAACTTTCAAAAACTACGTGTTGAATAAATGTTGCGTTGACACAATTACACTTTTACGCGTCGTTCCAAGTAGGTTTTTCACGTTTCTTTTGCAGCGCAGTGGTGTAGAAGACAGGGAGTTAACTCGAATTACCCGAGTTTGAGATTGGCGCGGAGAATAATTTCTTTCTGGTTGAAAACACTTTTACTTGTTCATATATTAGTCTAAAATAACGGAACAGATATAAGTAATGCGAGAAAGTGTGAACTGGTTTATCACCATCAGAATTTTACCATACGTTGTTACATACGAGGAGAAACTTAAATGAAAAGATTTGTGCGGGTTTTTAAAAAAATATTTTTTTAGAAGTTGCATAAATTTCAGCGCAAATTGCACAAAAACGACTAGTTTTTTTCCAAAAATTGTACATGACCTTTTTTTAAAGAGGGGATTTTATTACAACAGACTTTGTTTAAAGAAAGAATCGCTAACGCCAATTTTGTAGTTTTGAAATGTTAATTTTTTGCAGTTTTCGAAAAAAGGAACAATAGCCCAAAATGGGACTAGCACCATTCCTTATTACATATGAGGACAAAATCGAAGATAAAATTAGAGTGGTCGTTGAGAAAAGAAAATTGACAACATTTCGTACAAAATTACGTAAAAACTACTCATATTTTCAAAAACATTAACATGAACGTATTTAAAGACCCGTCTTTAAGGAACAAAATCTATTTTTAAGGAAAAGTCTTTAAGGAAAAAAGTATATATTCAATATTATGGTCATAGGAAGACGCCCCAAAAAATTGCTCTTTTGCAATTATCAAAATAGTCGAATGAATTTCAATGATCTGCCGATCTATCCGAAGACAAAGATAAAAAATATGGTATCCGTTTTGAGAAAACTTTGAAAATGTCTTAGATGCTTTAGGTAAAGTGCCCTCAAAAATCAAAATATCTATTTGAAACTCCCAAAACCTCGAGTTCATTGAGATCGATTGGAGAATATATATTTTGAAGAAATGGGCTAAATGGTTTAGCTGCTTGGACCACAGACGGACAGACAGACGATTTTCTGTCAATCGAGTTTTCAGTAACTAGAACATGGATTCTGGCTACACCACGTGTTTGATGAATTTGTTTTCTACATTTAGCAACAAAATTTATATTTTTTTCGTCACCAGGGCCGGCAATAAGCGTTTTCTGCCGAAAATTCGCCGTTTCCCGGCGCACGATTACATAACTTTCTCTTCTTACGAAGTTCCTTCGTAAACCTTTACGAATTAAACCCTTAGGAAGTAAAAATACTTACTAATTAATGATTTTTTTTAAATGCCTACCGAATTAAAAATCTTATGACACACGAATGCTCAAGTTTAATGCTTCCTGTTCACATCGACATCAATGACTTTCCCGTTCACTTTTCAATCACTTTCACAATTTTCATTTTTGCTTCAGACTATCTATAATTTAACCAATAATTAACTATTTTGTGCATATGTGTACTAGAACAGGCAACAATTTCAGAAGAATTTTCAAGGATAGTTCAACGTTCTCCTTTAAGAACATCGCTATTCGCAAGTGACGACTCGTCAGCGGGCAGATTCATTTACAAAGCGCTCGTTTGCAGAGAATTCTGAAACAAACGTTCATTAGTGGTCCAACAAAAAAGTCTGACAAGCTGCATTAGTGGTATGCGTTATTGATCACGTTGCTGCCATTCCATTATTTAGTCTTTTTGTGCGTCGACCGACGAGAGACCCTGAAGGCAGTCGCTTCGATAGATCTTCACTTAAGATCGGAAGACACTTCGTAAAAGTGACATTTTCTGCACTCTGTATACCAACAGTTAACACAATTCAACTTTTGAATTAAAAATTATGTAGAATAATCGGAAAGTAAGATAATTTCTTGTTGAACAAACTACATATTGTAATTATAAGTTTCTATGAAAAACATAATTATTGTTTTATGACTGCAGTCTGATAATTAAATCCTTATATTAAAATAGAAATGGCAGTGACAATCATATATAGCGAAAAAATGCAGTGCTGGACAGTTGGCAATTCTCTAGTTCAGGCTCTGCATTTGGTAATTTCTATTGAATCCTCACTCTCAGCGTTCTAAAACAGTCTTACGAGTTCAACAAAATTCATACAAACATGTGGTGATTGGTTAATTTGTATTGATATTTTCCGTTATTATATCTTATTTATTTTGAAAAACTTGGTCGCTGAATTAATATTCTTCTACTTTTTCCTCTGAGTATTATTCTTCCAATTCACGACTAAAGGTGTTATGAGTTGGTTGCGTATAAAATCTTCTCCAGGTTGCAACCGGCTACCTAAGGAGCAGTTCTAGACGCTGCCGGTGCCTCTAAATTCCATTGCGCAAAATGTGAGCTGTTCCAATTAAAGAAATGTCTTGCAATTCCCAGTTGTTTCAATGTCCTGGGAGTTTAGTTAAGTTCTGACACATTTTGTGGAGGAAATTCCGTTCCGATAACTATCGGAACGTTCTGTGCATTTACGCCCCACATTCGGCTGATCTCGATTTCCAAACTCTTGTATTTAAAAGTTTCTCTGCCTCCTTGGTTACGCCGTTTCCATAGCACGGCACACCAACTTCTACAAGTAGAAGTCACATTTTTCTCCAAATCCCGGATAACAGTATCCTGTTGGTTTTCTGCTACGTGCGCTCCATTTAAATTTGTTGGTTGAACAATATTGCACACAGGTCAATGTGTTCGGAACTTTGGGGTCGGTACAGATCTGACAGTGGAGGTAACTACACACCGTATCGCGCCTTCTGAAGTATTCTGTTTTTGCTAGAATTAGTCAAGCTGAGACGACATCATCAATACTTTCTACTTGTTCCTGGCAAATGCGGCATTTACCATCTTCAGAAATTTTGAGAACATCTTTATAAAGATGTGTTCTCGACTCCTGATTTTGGGCGGCTATTACAACTGCTTCTGATTCTGGCTTCACTATTCCCCATTTAAGCCACATAAATGATTGATGTTTATAGATCTGCATCTTGTCCATGGTTTTTAGAAATTGTCCATGGAGTGGGTTGTCTCTCCACGACTTATTGAACATTTTTGAGACTCACATTTCATGTTAAGCAGTGTCAGAAGTTCAGTGTCTGTGTTATTCTGCGAGTCTTGCATAGTCTTCTTTGCAATGCCTCTGTTCCCCAATCTTCGGTCAGATTAATGATCTGGCTCATTAGTGTGTCATCTTGATAACTGACAACATTCTACGTCCTCCCGATCATTGTGCAAGGTAGCTTCAATTTGCTTGAGGCCTCTTCCATCTTCTTTACGTGACACAAAGTCTATGTACATCAGCTCGAGAGTGGGCAACATTACGCATTGTGAGCAGTTCTGTCGTTTCTCGATCCATGATTCAAATTTCTTGCTCAATCCAGACCACTGGGCCGGATTGAGGCTACAGGCGCTATCAAATGACCTATTGCAGATATTTTATTCCTGGAGTTTACAGCGGACTGCAGGATAATTCTCACTCTTCTGTAATACTCCCTGAGAATTCTTTCTTTCGCTGTGTCGTTCGAGATGGTGTGACGTTCTTCAGTGTCCAGATATTAGTAAGTTTTACCTGGCTGAAGATTTTGAAACACAGTGTCCATATGAGTATCAGTGTTCTCTGACGTTGTCCCTTTTCCTCTCTTTAAATTGTCTTTTGCTCATTTGTCAAGATCAAATTTAATGCAAATGTCATTGATAAAACCATTGACGACAGAGACCATTTGAGAGAGAATCGCTTCTTTCTTAACAAACACTTTAAGATCATCCATGTAAAACAAATATGATACTGTTCTTTCATCATCACGGAGCTTGTAACCAAAGTCAGTGTGTGACAACTGTGTGGATAGTGGGATCAAACTAATGCAAAACAGCAGAAAGGATAGCAAATCTCCTTGAAAAATTCTCCTGTAAATCTGAATACTTAATAATAATAATAATAATAATAATATCATTATTATTATTATTATTATTATTATTATTATTATTATTATTATGTCATTGAAGTCTCTCACCTAGCGAGGTGCCATACAGCCGACTCCGAGTCCTTTGGAGAACGAATGTGCCAGCTTCGCTTGCAAACTCGGGCGGTCAGTATTCGCAGGTGAAGTCAGATGAAGTTATATCAATAAAAACTTCCTCACGATGCGTGCAGTACTCAGAAGAACAGCCTTTTGCATTGTTTCAATGTGCCAGTTGTTAAGGCAGACGATGAAGTTCGTGCTTCAGAGACCAGTCCATTTGCAGAGAGGACCACAGGAACTACCTCAACAGATACTAACCGCCACACGTCGCTCAGTTAAATTCCCAAGGCCTGATATTTTCACTTTTTCTCGGCAATGCAGGCAGCTATATTTCGGTCTAAAGGGATAGCTATATCTACTATAATCCCTTTCCGTGAAAACTTGTCGACCCATATTATGTCAGGTCTGTTGGCTTCGACCCTGCGATCAGTGGTGACTGCAACATTCCACAAGAGCTTCCACCGTTTCTCTAGAACGGCTCTCTCTAGTGCGGCTTGAATTTGTAGTATGGGACCTCTTTCTCTACCATCTCTGACTTTGCAGCCAGCGCCTGATGGACAACCGTCGTTGTGCCGACTCAGGTATTCTGTTTGATTTATTGACTACTATTTATTATTATTATTATTATTATTATTATTATTATTATTATTACCTTTATTATTACCTTTATTATTATTATTATTACTATTGTCGTTTATTTTTTAATTATTATAATGTTAGTAGTGTACCATTACTATTATCAACAATGATACCATTTTGAAATGAAACTATGCAGGCATTCATTTCTTTTTTATTATCACATTTCTAAAAAGAAAATTAACGATTTGAGGTATACAGTATATTTGGCTCGATCATTATGTAGTAATGAATATTAATCTGGATTATTTAATTGGATATTCCCTTTTCCTGTGAAATCACAATGTTATCTGCGGACGTTTATATCCTTTCAGGCATTTGAACTCACCGTTAACTGTTTCACGCCATATTGTATTACCCTAAGATTTCGCGCCTAACTCACTTCCATTGGTATCGAGTTTTAGAAGTGATTGTTAAAATGTGACAATATGGACATAAATTACGGTATTATTTTTACCTAACCATTACCCAGGCGGAAAAGTACGTGCTGTTTTAGTACCATTAATTTTCCGAATTCTGTGACAATTGGGAATTAATTGTTATGATTTAAAAAAGAAAACTCATGAAACAGGTTGGTCAGGTGAAGTGCACAGAGAAATTTTTTATAACAATAATTGTATTTCAATAACTTCTTTTATTAACAAAAGATTGTATTGAGGCTTCAATCCTCTTTGCAACTGCCAAACGAGTTAATCATGAATATCTGAAGGACTATACTTAACATATAATATTTACATATTCACACTGGTAAAACGGGTGCCCCCTACTTTAATAAAAAGTCAAAAAGGTTAATATTAATTTAAAATGTTCATTTTTATTGGGAGCAATATTTGAATATAATATAGTTTACACAGAAGTACCTAGTCAGGGATTTTTACGAAATTGACAGGCGCTATGCCTCATCGGCGCCTCTTTAAACATTAATACAAAAACATTTCTTAGTGCATTTTAAGTGCCTTATAAGTGCTCATAAGCGGCAGTAATCTACACGCGTGTACTGCTGCTATCTTCAAAGACTGTTTCTTACATAAGAAAGAATACTCTGATAGCTTTTAACTATTTGACATCTCGTGACAGGCCCTAATACCCCGAGCCATTGCTCGCGCCGCCTCTGTATACGAAGTCGCAGATCGGCAGATAGGCTGTTTCAGCAGACCGTGAAGAAAGAGACAGCGGGTCTTCGAGTCGGTATACATGCTAAGCCCGTCGCACTCTAATAGGCGAACTGGGAAATGAACTGAAAAGAGGCGGAAATTGGGATGCTATAACAATACTAATTCAGATTCGTTTTTAGAACTTGATGACCGAAATATGCAGGAAATAACCTAAGATTTCGCGACCCATCATTCGTACTACTCAACGTTCTCTGCTGGGTTCAAATGCTTTTCGATCCACGTGGAATTTGTCAGCAATGGAAAAAATAGGGTTCACTGCAGGTTTTCTCAGAGTTCTTCTGTTTCTCCCGCCCTTCAGCCATTTCTCATCAGCATTCATATCTTCACAATTACCTCTTCACCAAATCTTTCATATATTCCACCTGCTCAGGGCATGAATTGAAGTCACTGCAGTGCCTCAGAACGGGAGGTCCTAAGGTTCGAGTCCCGACGGTGGCAGGATTTCCGACACTAGCTAGACAGCTAGACCGCTGTCGGAAGGAGAACACTAGCGACCGGCTACTCTGATCAGAAGTTTTCTGTGTTTTTTTCCAATCCGCCCCAGGTGATTGCGGAGCAGTACCCTAAACAACACACCACAGATCACACGCGATCTTTCCTTCCTCTTCCTTGTCCTATGCTCATCCCTTACTTGTACCCACTTATACTTACATGCACTACACTACCACACAGGTCGGGAGTCCAATCGGGAGCTGAGAGGCCTGGCAGGGGCGGTGCCCCGCTGGTGGGAAAACTTCGCAAGCCGACGTAGGTCCGTGCCAGATCTCGCCATCCAGTGGGGAAGATCACCACCACCTCCCGCAATAAAAACATGCCCTACACTTACGGGTCTAATAACCTTAGCAGTTGACGCGCTGGGTATCCCTAATCAATCAATCCATGCATTGCAGATTCGTCGATAAGGCATCGTACCAAAGCGTAATAAGAGCAAACTCAGCAGCGTGACGAGGAGAAACGCGGAATTTCGCCTGCGCCCGGGGCCTCTCGCCGGCGCTTTGGGAGGCGGCCGCTGCTCCGGCGTCACCCGCAGCGGATTTATGACGAGCGGTGGTTTCCGAAAATGGCCATCGAGGAAAGCGGGACTGCCGGGGTTTGAGAGGAACGCGAAGATGCAAACAAGGCGTTTTATTTCCGCACACCCTTTGAATTCTACGCGATGAAAAATGCATTGTGTAGGAGATATGCAAAGGACCGACTATGGACGTATAATGATATTCAAGCGGGATAGAAGGTTGAATGGGATTTTGGCGAAAATATTGATATATTTTTTCATATTTTCAGTGAATGTAATCTTAAGTAATGGGTTGTCAACTATTTGCAACTGTTCGTGTTCTTTCCTGACTTGCATTTTGTACGAATCTTCTTCTTTTTGTTAGTTGAAGTTCTTTCTGCAGTAAGATAAATGTGAATGTTTGCGAGTACGGCAAAGCGAAAGTGCGTGGCGAGAATATAACGACATGTGGATAATTTGTTAATGTGATTACAATTCGTCGGATTTTAATACTTATTTCAAAACTTTAAGCAGGAAAAGTATTTTTTATGTCTAGAATAAGTTTTTCTATTCCTGGCTTAATCTAAATTAATAAAAATGTTTGAAATTGTAGAAATTAGTTTATTTTCTTGCAGCTTTTTTCGTTTAAAACACGAAACTTTATATAATACGAAGATGATTGATACGAATTGATGCGTCGGTAATAAAAATAATAAATATGTGGGTGATGGAAACAATATTCTTTTCAGATACTTTTCCTGAAGAAATTCCTTGGACCTTAACACTTCACTTTAGAGAAACATCCCTAATTTCAATACATATTTTTCGAAATATGACTAGTTTATATTTGTTCCTTGTGACATAATTAATAAGACTCAATCAATCTATCATATAACATTTTTAATAGACTTCTGTTAATTTTAATTTTCTGAAGATTATCGCCACTCGCATGAACAATGCTTGACATACAAGTGAGAGTATTTATGAATAAGGTAACCCCTCCAGGTTACGAAATTGGGTCAGTCTTTAAAAATACGAAATTTTCTAGGATACGTTCGGTCTTTAAAGACACGAAGGTACTATTTCCCACCATTATACACACGACAAAAAAGTAATGCAGACTTTTGACATATGAAAAGGCACATGGCATAATATTATAACATGTATTTTACCGCTATCCCGATGCAGGAGTATGAACCGCCAAAAGAGCATTTACCTCATATGATTTTCATTGGTTGCGGCCAGATTCCTCCCCACACACTCGGGAGCAGCCAAGGAATCGCAGGACGGCGGAGAATCCCATGGGGCGTGGGCGCTGCCTGCGTCAGACCGGAAGTTCCGGCCCCCGGCGGCGGCGCTAGCAGTTTGCATGAATTACCGCGCGGCGGCGGAGGAGGGCAGGCGTCATCATCGACCGCCGAGGGGAGGGACCGCCGAGGCATGAGGCCATTTCACCTTCCACGAGGCCTGCTGCTCTGCCCTTGTACTTTCTTTGGCAGGAATAAAATACTCATTGCTGCGCGTGGCCTCGTGGGACACAACGAAGCGCCCATCCGCCCTGATGGTGGTGGTCCGTGCACACACGTTCTTCCGTATGCATTATCGTTATAAATAAGCGATTGCTGCGTATTTTGTATTTACGATAAGCATCACTTTTGCATTATGAAAAGTTGGCACTTGTTACGCACAGCCGCACCGGGAGACACTATCTTTCAATCCTCAAGTTTCGTTCACAGTTCCAGCGGAGATTGGGTAGGTCCTGGAACACACTCTGTTACGTCATCACTTCTCAAGCAAGCTGCATTGCACCTTTTAGAAAATTGTCATTTATTGTACCAACAATGAAGCGTATAATACTGCTAGTTTCATAATCCGCGCGCTGGGAACTGGTTCAGCATGGCTTCCATGTGATTGGGCGGATTTAAGAATTTGACAAGATTTTTACTTTCCCGCTACTGAGTAGACAGAAAGTTCTGTAATACTGGGCGAAAAAAGGACGAATTTTCGGCAGAAAAACTCCTATTGTAGGGCCTGGTAACGAAAAAGTGGAGAAATCCAGTTTTAAGTACAGAGAATTTAGAAAAAATATCTCCTATCACATAGTATATCCAGAATCTAAGTTTTGTGGGTCCTTGATACCGAAAACGCGAACGACGGCAAAACGTTTGTCCGTCCGTCTGTGAACAACGCTAGAGGCTAAACCGTTTAGCCAATATTCTCCAAAATTTATATTTCCCATCGATCTTAGCGAACTCGAGGCCCTCTGAGTTTGAAACAAACATTTTGATTTTGGTGGCAAGTCTTAAGAAGATTTTCAAACTTTTCACAAACATGGGTTCAAATTGATTAAACGTTGCCCTCGTATAGTCTAAAGGACCCTTAAGAGAATGATGCAGATCTCGTTGTGATTGAAATCCCTAATTTTTTGATAATCGCAAGGGTTCAAATTTTTTTCGGTGTTCGATACACCTATTCTTGTAGTTGTAGAACTTCAAGAGTGATGATATTGAAAGGTTTCCTTAATGAAATTTCTTTAAAGACAGATGCGACTTTGGAAATATAGGTACTTTTAAAAATTTTTAAACAATACTTTTTTTCAAAAATCGTACCATTTTTTTCTTCTTGAAAGTTTGTTTTTATATGTATCAAAAGACTGTAAGAAATGTGGTGCTAGTCTCATTTTTTGGGACATCTGTATTTTCGGAAATTGCAATTTTTTAACATTTCGAAACTACAAAATTGAAGATAGAGGTTTTTGTCTTCAATAAAATTTATTCTAAAAAAAATTGCTCTTTTACAATCGTGTACAAGTTTTTGAGAAACGAGAAATGTTTGTGTAATTTGAGCTTTGAAATTTATGCAATTTATAATTTTTTTTTTTTTTTTTTCAAAAACTCCATCAAAGTTTTTCTGCATTTTTCCCTCGAATCGAACACGGAATGGCCCAGGTCTCATTTTCATTGAACACTGAATTTTAGAAAATGTAAGTTTAGAAATAATGTGAGATTGTATATGCTGTTGTAGCAATACTTTTTTTTGTTTTGATTTTTTGAAAGAGATAATTCAACGTGTTTGGTCGTTAAAGAGAATATTGCCATTCATTCATGCAAACCAACATTTTACACGTATTAAAAACTGTTAAACATTAATAAATGCAATGGACCATCGCTTTAACTTCAGTATTTGCTTCGGGTGAATTGGTAAAAACTATATAATTTTGGTAGATTTAAATGGTTTGTAATTGATGAAATATGATATTTTTATTTCCAGCATTTCATTCATAGTAGCAATAAAGCGCTCATAGAAATATAATTTTTCCAAATCGCTTCATTGTGTTTATTAATAGCGGATTATTTATATATTGAAATCTGATTATAGTGTTAATATCACACTATTTTATGTGTTGGCGAATAGTATTTGCTGTAGACAGTTGCTAATTGAGGTAATGTATTACGTGAAGAGATGAAATATATTATGAATGATGAAATATGATTTGCAGTAACCCTGGGTTTGAAAACTCTAGGTCAATATTAAATGTAGAAATTTTAAATTTGAACGATTTTCTTATTTTAAAAATTTACAATTTTATCAAATAAGTACTTCCTTCGCGCCGAAAGATCGTAAGTGAAATTTTATTCTGCCGCGGGCGATGAGTGCTCTATGAGCGCCAAGTCACGATCACTTAGATGTGAAGAAATATTCTTTTAAATATAAAACTATCTACGGATTTCGGTGAAGGTAAGGTAAGGAGGTAAACCCAACTCATTTTATTTTAGCTCTGCTCGCAACAGCTGTCACTCCACATTACAAACTTTTGTTTCTAATAAGTTTCCCTGTTAATGCTTTTTACATACCGGAGGCAACTTCATTTCCTCCCCCTTCATATAGATATTTGTCGCACAGAATGAAGCCACTTTGATTATCCCCAAAGTGGATGCAGAAGTTAAGTGTAGATAACTGTTGCATTAGTACGTTTTACCATGATATAATGAAGAAAGGGAGATTATCTTTTGCAAATCCATTGCAGCTGTAAAACCTTGGCCGGCCTCCTTTGTTTAGTCACGCGTAGACCGGTGTATATGTTACAGGAGTTAGCAGCTCTTAACCTATTTCATCGGTAACTCAATTTTCAATTTTTTGCCGCTTATTTACTTACCCCTTATTTACTTACATGCCTAAATTATAATTCCATCACAAACCAGACATTGTCAATGATGTGAAAAAGGTCGTCTTAGTTTGTAGAGACAATGGACTCTTGGTTTTCTCAGCCTTCTTTTTGGACAGTGTTCGAGGAAGAAAATGGTTCTTTGGTTCGCAAGAAAAGTGACACGTCTCAAAAATAGTTATTTTTTAATTAAATGAAATAATACAATTAGAAAATAGTATATTTTTACTAGTAAAATGTAAAAATTTTAAAGGTAGTTCACAAGACAGCTGAGATAAGGTGAAAAAATATTTTGTCCTTGACTGACGTAACCGGCTCCATTCACATTATAAACTGCTGTCCCACAAAAACAAACTGTTTAGATGTGTCACTTTTCTTGTTCACCGAAAATGTGTTCTATCTATAGGCTAAGTCGATGTTCGCACTCAATACAATAAACCACATGAGATTTCGGGTAAATGTTACTTATCGATAGTTGTTCACTCTAGTATACACAGTTATCCATTAATAAACACTGATGAAAGGAACGAGAGGAATAAACACGGAATGAGAGGTTTGGAAAAAGGGAGAATCCCAAGAAAACCAGCCGCTTTGTTCACCACAAACCGCATGGATCGACCGGATGATGATGGAACAACAGTGGCATAGGTGGTAGGGGAAATGGAAGAACACTTGTCCACCCGAATTCTTGATGAATTGGCCGGGACTTAACCCTTCTTTCAGTGTGCAAGGTGTGTAATGTGAGCGGAACATGGCGGTCGCGCCGGTGCGAGCGCAGTGTGCCGCGCGTGTGGGCGCGCGCATCGCCCCGGGCGACGCGTGCGGCCGCGCCCGCGCGGAACGCCCGCCGCGCGCCTAATGAGAGGGGTGGCGCGTCTGAGGAGACGCGCCCAGCGGCCTCGGGGCAAGACGCCACGCGCTGCCTTCTGCAGCGGCCTGCCAGGCGACAAGCCTCCTGTGCGCGGAGCAGCAACTGCTGCAGTCGCTCTGACCTAGGGCTCGAGTCGCCACTTTGGAGGCTTTTCGATTCAGTCAAATATAGCATCTATGTGGAGGTAAAGTATTCTAGCGACTGGTTGCTCCGTTCGGTAGTTTCCATGGTTTCTAACACTAGGCTAATGAGACCATAGTTCGATCGATAATTTGCAGTGGCTATCCCGGTCGTCCCACACTACGAGAATGTCGGAGAGGTAGTACATAAACCCAATGCTAATTCTATTGAAGTCATTCTTTTATGTTCGACTGTCATCTTGAGTCTCTCTGACTTGAGAAAGAGTTTCACTCTCAGCAGCAAACTTAGTGTCCAATCAATAGTGTCGGTTAATATCATGCAAAAAAAACCTAAGCAGACTTCAGTTAGTAAATCATGTATATTGAACATCTCATTTTGGGCACTTTCTCACACCAGATCCAAACTAATGGTGCTACAGTAAGATACAGACTTTCTTGTAGTAAAGTTTCCTAATTTCCTTGGTGTGGACTGGCTTTACGGTCGTGCCCCCTCTTTACAGCTGCCTTCGATCGCCGCCAAAAGTACATTTTCTCAATTTTTCGCTTTCCTTACAGTAGAAACGAAATATTATTTTCAGAATATTAAATAAGAGTAAAATCCTGACATAAATGGCAATTTTCATTCAAAAAGTTTCAGTCGTTTTTAAGAAACTGGCGTGTAAGCGTTACTGTAAAAGCGAAATTTGAAGCTCTTTTTCACAGAACTTTTTTGAGTTTTCGAAAAACTTCATTTAAAGTCATTTGAAACACATTAACTCATAAATGCAACTGTTTACAAATTACTGGCAATGGGGAAAATAACAGCGTGAGAGATATTTAAAAAAATACATATGTATAATTTTTGAAAAAACAAAAGAATACCCCCAAAATAAACTTTACTGCATATTAAACAGTGCAGACTGGAAAAGTTTGAAGAAAAAATTGGAGGCATTCTTCAGAAAATGGCGTTTGAGCGTTTTTGAAAATCCGGAATTTTGAGCTTATTTTAACAGAAACTATTGAGTTTTCGAAAAACTGTGTTACATTATTTAAAGCACATGTACTTATAAACACAATAATATGAACAACTTTCCACAAATGTAAATATTAATGACGAGAGATACAAATAAAAAATAATAATTTTTATAATTTTTGAAAAAGAAAATAATACAGCAATATGGCGTTTGTGTCAGCGTCTAGAGTGAATTTAGCACTACTCCTACCAAAAGTTAAAAGAAAAAATTTGGAGCCGTTTTTTGAGAAAATTTACGGAGTAATATACGTAGGTATATGAGGAAGTAAAAGAGGATAATATTTTTGTCATTTTACGACCTTTTCCTTTTTCCAAGGGTATGTGGATACTATACTTCGCTCATTGAAAGCGAAGGATAAAATGCCCAATGTTGAAGAAGCATCAGCTGGCACATCTGCGCTGGCACGTCTCCGACGACAGACTTACCACGCTCACAATGTTTAGTAAAAAATGTCACACCAAAACATCTACTCCCATTTGCATGTCTGATCTACGCTTTTTGCCTTTGACGGATTAATCGCCAAAATCGAGATTAATCTCATTCTAAATGATATTTTCAAGACAGGCACGATAAATCAAGAAATTAAATGATTTGAATGATAAGAAAATGACCAGTTATGCTGTTTAGTTTCACTTATTGATGTTTTATTTCTTGTATGGATTCTCATATCTAATGGCGCATCCCCAATATCCAGCGCCATTTGGACTCTTTTTAGACCAATGAGAGACGTGCCATATGAAGCTGTGAGGTTTGCCTATCGCCTGGCCATTAGGGTATGTATGAATGAGCGTAGGTTGTTGCGTGGTGGGCAGAACATTGTACTCGTAGATGAAACAGCTGCGGCGGTAACAGCTGAGCGCTAGCATTGTGAGGTCATATTCTGCGTATGGCATGGATGATAACAGCAAGATAGACAACGGCTATCAAAACGAAAATAATCTTCTGGTTGTTCATGAACACTTTCCTGAAGAAAAAATAATCGGTTCTCTGTACTTAGTCTCCAACCTCCACAGGCGATACGATGTTAAGATGAAATAACATCTTGAATGAGGAGTTTCCAGGGAAATCTACTTTGATCACGGGACGGAGACGGTGTTCCTCCTTACTGGGACATGCGATCCAGCGGCATCGACCAACACGCCACTTGGCGGGAATTTTCCCGCCCAGGTATCTCGTCCAGCCCCAACCGGAATAAGCTCTGGTCACCCCATACGCGTGGAAGTGTACAGTGCCCCGCCCGGACGCTACGCTTGGAGCAAACGAGTACCATTCGCCCTGAGCATCGTTAGTGGGCGGTCCCGCCCCGCCGTGGCGGACGCAATAACGCGAAGGCCAGCGGCGCTCCGTCGCGCTGACAGCGCCGACGACCGAACAAAGGCGCCGACGCCGCGCTTCCCACGTCCCCGGCTGTGCAGCGCCCCGAGCGGCGGTGGCGGATATTAACGTATATATTAGGCCGCGCCGCGCCGGGCGCTGGAGAGCAACGTCCGATACGGGCTTCGCTTGTCAAGACGTCACTCCGCCGCCTGGCCCCCGGACGTGTGAAGGCGGGCCGCCTCCGAGCTGCTGCCGCACAGTGGGGCCACACGAGGGGAAAGTTGGCGAAAAGGCCAATATCAAAATATGCTTCAGAAGCGCCAAATCACATGAAAGATGTAACAAAATATTCCCTTCATCGTTCTCCGATCAGGAGAGGACGCGTGAATCACGCCACTCTCAGTGCAAGTTTGAACTTGCACAAGTAATGCGCAGCGCACGTCTTGGCTCTCGCAAGATGAGGGTTAAGTTTTTCGATGCAAATATTTTTGCATATTGTTAAAAACGGCTTCAAAATCTTCAATGAAATCTTCTATTTAGGACGAGGTTTTACTGTACTTTAATATTCTTAAAGTAATACTTCCGTTTTACTATTAAGAGACCGAAAATGTGAAAAAAAATACTTTGGGCGACAATACATGGCACCTGACTAGCGGATGGTGTAAGACCTTGAATCCAGTCCACACCAAGAAAATTAGAAAAATTTGCTTCCAGAAAGTCTGTGCCATTTCTAGCACCTCTAGCTCATATTGACTTTTTAGTTACCTTCGGGCATATCCGGGCTATGATATGAACTGTATCTTGTTCTGGAATTCCTTTAGGTTTTAAAACATTAATCGAAGTTTGCTCATGTTTGCCCCATTTTGCGTTAATGTACTTTGTTTATAATGATGCACAACTAGTTTTGTTAGCCTTTCTACCTACAATATTCTTTATTTTTTATTTTTCCTTCATGATCTGAGAGCTCTTTATTAACAAGGAGGGATCTGTATGATGTTATTGAACACAATGAAAAGAAAAAACGGAAGAAAATGCAACCTGGAAGAAAAAAAAAAAAGAAAGTGCTTCACAGGCTCTTAATTGTATCTGACCCACTTGGATTTCACAAATGGAATGGAGAAAAATTATCACAAAGTCATTGGACCTAGAAGTTTCACCAATGTTAATGGCTTCAAGTACAAATTCATTTCTTGAAGAAAAGTCACATGATAAAAGTTCTTACTTTGAGGTTACCTAAATAAATATTTTAAGGTTAAACAAACAAACCATTGTTAAATTATAAAATGTGTTTAATTCCAAAAAATACGAAATACGCTTAAAAATATTTTTTGGCAACTTTTTCCGTTTCTAGCCTCACTGTGAGCCGCTTCAGCAGCGCTGGCTCATCGTCCCTACACGGCAGGAAACAGCGAGGACACGCGGCATGCCGAAACGCTTCTTCCATTTAGTTTATGAAATGCGCAATTCTCATATTAAATGAATACTAAATGCGATGATGATGACGCTTCATGCTGGCTGAAAGTATACTGAATATAACAATGTCGGGTTTCCTCATGTGAACATATAGAGATGTAAACACATTAAGATAAATAGAGTCGTGCATTTTCAAAACCTGTTTAATGCATCTTAGACGGAACTGACCAAATCGGCAAAAACATTTTACGGATAAATCCCACTTTGCCCAACAACGCTTTTTTTTTTTTTGGCTAAAATGTCCCCTAGTTGACTGTTAAAATTTCTTTAATCTCACTATAGCAGATTCTTCTATATTTAAAATTGTAGCTTATACTTAACAGGTTTTGCAAGTGTAAGGCACTTAAACACAAGTTTTGCTAGTTGACGTTCCACCGTCTTGCGAATATATCCACTTACAACACCTGCCCAATGCTTCAGACAGTTTCAAAACCTTCTAAATTAATGTGCTCAAAATAACAAATTACGATATAAAGCGTGTATCTTCTCGAAGGTTAATCTCTGAAAAAATTTGACAATTGGGTAAAAATAATTAAACGAGATTTTTCGAACAAATTTTAATGAAGTTTTGAAATTATACTTAATCAACTGCCTCCGCTCTTAGGTTGTTGAATCGCAATCTATTCTTCCACGTGTCTTGCTCGCATTTACTCGTCTCGCAATCGCCGGTCTTAACCACACATCTCGCAAACCAGAAGAGCCCGACTCGACCGCTGCCGGAGTATTTATGCATCATCCCTGTACACGGCCTGAGCTGTTCTGGAATCGAATACTCGACCTCTTACTACTCCACAAGTTCGTCTTTATGTCGTTATGAAAACATTGCAACTCTCTCAGAAATCCATCAGCTTTACAAATTAACGAATTAAATTATTTTGCGTTGGCTCTGTAAAACAAATTGTTGAACAATAAAATTTTGTCGTGAGAGGTGAAAACTCTCATCTCTCACGATTATCTTTTATTAAACTTTTTTCCAGGTGGAAAAAACGTGTCGTGAGAGATGAGACATGTTCTCGCCTCTCGCAAGTTGTACCATTTGGAGAAAAGTTTATTAAATGATTCAGATAAACAAACCCTTTTCAACAATGAAAATATAGTTATCTGTTTTTGGTACTGATTTTCTCTTCTTTGAAAAATTAAAAGATTATTTTTATTTTTAAATGATTGATTGATAAACGTTAAGGTACTAATGCACAACTAATTGGGTTCATATCAAGATGATGACAAACGTATTTTTAAATTAAATAAAGATTTTAATGAAGTTTTTATTGTGTGATGACTCACCATTAATTAAATAAAAAGAATATACAAAATTGTGAAATAAAAATGTCCATTCAAATTTTTATTTAATTTAACAAATTTTAGTCGTTCGAATGCTCTTATCCAAACAGTTTTCCATTATTTTATTGAAATGTAAAAGGTATACACACCGTGTGATACATATGTTGTTTGTTCTTAAAAATACAAGAAGGAAATCCGGTAAACGCAATAAGTAAGAAAAGCAGTTCTCAAAAAGTAAGAAAACAGACTCATTAGTATAGCAAACAGCATTCTTACAGTTAAAAGCTGATTTGTTTATTGGTTGCATTAGTAAATCATTCTTAAAAAGAACAACCAAACTGCAAAGTTGTGTAAGTTATTGTAAACGTGATCAAGTAGTTTGATTTCAAGAATTGAGAGCTTAATTACCGGGAATCAAGGGGAAACCATTGAGAGCCCAGAAGTCACGAGGAGCAGGAGTGGGGGGCAGGGTTGGCGCCGTCCGCGGCCTCTTCCAGACAGCCTTCTCCGGCGCCAATTTATCGCCGTCCGCCGCACGCCGCCTGACGGCTTCTTCCTCCCTCTGCCGCGCGCACCCAGCGCACGTGAATCAACGCGACGCGCTGCTCGGCGCACCCATTGCCCGCTTCTTGCTTCACGTCTTTCGCGCTACTTCTTGCGTTTCGCTTTACGTCGTCTGCCACAATCCCACGACCCGCTAACACGTCCCCAATCTCATGCCTTACGGCCCTCGTCCAACCGCCGTCGACACACCGCCGAACTCTGTGAGTTCAGTGGTGTACCGGTTAGCAATCGGGCTGCTGAACCCAAGTTTGCGGGCTCAAACCCACATTTGGGATTCTTAAACCGGGAGCGGTAGCTCAGTGCATCAACTGATGTCATTGCAGCGCCTATGACCGGGACGTTCTAGGTTCGAGTCCTAACGGCGGCAGGATTTTCTACACTAGTGTTTCAATTAGGTCGAATTCAGTCGCTGTCTGGAGTAGAATTCTAGCGGCCGGCTGCTCTGTTCAGTAGTTTTCCGTGGTTTCTCCGATCAACACCAGGCGAATGCCGGAGCAGTACCCTAAAAAACGGGCGGCGCGCGATCTTTCCTTCCTCTTCCTTGTCCTATCCTCTCCCCTTACGCTCACACTAGCCGACGGTAGGTGGGCGCCGGATCTCGCCTTCCAGCGGGGGAAGACTTACGGGACCAATGACCTAAGATGTTGACGCGCTCGGAATCACCAACCAACCAACCAACTGTGAATTTTTAAGGGCGAAAATATCGTTCGTAAGCCTGCCATCGGAGGAGAAGTAAAAACGGCTGTCCCATGTTGTACATTTTCTGCATGTAAAACACCCTTACGCCTAAATTCAAAATCGACTGTTTCGTCGCCCGAGCTTCTTTTGCGTGATCAGAGATGGATGAGCGGGTCAGATGGCCCGAGCCTCGCCACGTAAAATAAAGCATTCACTAACTCTGTCGACACGCGTTCAATCTCTGTCGACACGTCTCACCTCTCCAAAATCGCATCCCACCTTTTACGAAATTCTTTTCACCTAGCATAACATAGGCTATTCTACTGCCTATGCTTGCTTGTTCAATTCCAAGTTTTCGACCTGACACTCATAATCCCAATTTACTTTCCACTTCAAACATACTGCGAGAATCTTTCATCCCAGAACTCTTGTTTTTCTATCAACCTAAAAACAGATTTATTCAAACATTTTTAATTGCTTCCATTGGTTTATGAAAAACTGTTGCCATAAAACGGAGAATGAAATGATTTCAAGAAGTTGCTGTTAAAGAATTAAATGAGAACCGATATTCTTGTGCATGTGATTTTACAAATAAAATCGATAAAGTGTGAATTAAAAACACGCACAAAAATAGTAATGTGTTTGTTTTTATTGTGAGCTCTTCTTCACACGTTATAATACCACGGAAGCTTGAAAACACTGACGTCATTCTGTCAAAGCTTTGTGCCTCATCCTACATACTGGAACATGAAGGGTCACTAAAGTGAACATTGTGGAACACACCACTTTCCCCACCCTTCTCGCATTTGCTTATCATCCCCCCCCCCCGTGAGTGGCTTCACGCAAATGAACGCGTTGGCCCCGGTGCCCTCGTTTATCTGATGTCGGCGCCGGTGTCGCGCTCCGCGGCCGACCGTTCAACTAATGGGGTGCAATTCGTTCCTGTCGCGGATGCGTGGTGGAAGCAGGGAGAGCAGTGGAAGTGGCGGTGGGGGCTGCCTGGAGAGGGGGGGTGATGGTCATGATGTAGCAGATGATCTTGCTTCTTACTGATATTAGAAATATGATGTTATTAGAAGAAATATTACTAAAATTTGTAAAAGAACAAAACTGCTTATGTCGTTCTGTTCTGTTTTCTTTTTTCACAGGTGCGTGCATTGAAAGATAAAAATATAGTATGTCTCTGAAATTTTAGTGAAATAGATTTCATTTGTGCTGCCATTCAGTAAGCTCCATCTGGAGCCATTCAGAACTACAATGTGAAAATGAAGATGCTACAAGAACCTCGTGGTTTGAAGATGAGAACATATTCAGTTTACAATTTTCTCTCCTACGTTCATACTATTTGTTTAATCTCTATCGTGTTCTGTTTTTTATCACTACTCTCAGTTCCTCTGCATCCGATCTGAAAACAGGGTTCAGTGTGTACTCCGCATTGTAGCCGTCGCACTTACAGTAAACTTTTATGACTTTTATGAATTCCTTTGCGCGAATGAAGTACGCATCCGCAAACTTCTTTTGTTTGAAACATTTACTGACGTAGAAATAGGTTTACGACCTCTTTACGAAATCATCATGAGATTTTCACGGCGTCGTGTTCATAAAAATATCTGAATCTAGAAATCTATTAGTACATGAGTTACTGTTATTCTATGCGAACAAAAGCAAATTTTCAGCAGAACATTTTATCCGTGCTCATAGATGTTGCCTGTATACGCCTTGTTAACTGTGAATTATTCCCCTTTGGAAACTCAGTGATGATAGGTTATGAAAAGCAAACTTCAAAAGTCCCATATAATTATGCACAACGGTGGAGTAGAGGAAGAAATTTTTCATGTTTATTACTCTCAATATTGACGATAGAGCGAAATTATCATCCGAATTGTGGCGGACGATCGACGCCGTTCTTTGTTACGAAGTGATGTGTGTATTTGTTTGGTGTCTAGACGCCCGTGCGCGAGTAAAATGTTTATGAGGCCGGAAGTTCTATGCGGGCGATTTGATGAATTCTAGGTGGAATAAGGATATGGTTTGCAAGAAGGAAGGCGACATGCCGGTGGTAAAGGTTACTCCATTTGAAAAACTCGTAGGCTGAGGAGATGAAAGAGGAGAAAACAAAGAGAAGAATGAAGAAAAGTGTAATGTCGTCAGGTATCTGATAGAAATATGCGTAGATGATGAAACAAGACGAAAATAATGGATTAACTAACCGTATGGTTCAAAAGAGGAAGTGTTTTTTACAGAATATATTGGTTTCGTAATGCTACCAAACTCATTTATTTAATGAAAAGCATCGTTCTACAATCCACTGAATGGGCCTACAACTGAGCAAACGTAAACCAACAATATGTGTGATGAAATGTACAGAATGAAGAACAAAGAAAAGGTGATGTATAATAGAGGAATCAGGGACGTTGCAATGGAAATGAGAGGCTATAATATTCGTTAGAATATAAACAACAAATATTTGACTATTTAGCTCAAATAAATTTGTAATATTAAGTTAATTATTGTAACTGTAGAAATCTTATTGAAAGAAGTTTCAAATGTACTTGCAGGCTGTTAAATTGCACGGGTATGTTTCAAGTTCGTTTCTACATGCATCAATAAATTGTAAGTATTTTACGCAAGATGGCATCCGCATTACACTGTAGGGCAGGCTCTTGAATGCGAATGGGGGCGGTAGGAGGCAATAAGGAGGAGAAGGCAGGAGAAGGAGTGTAGCATCCATCTCGGTCTCCTTGCAGGAGATTTGCAAATGGACGCACGTACAAAAGCGTCCATCTTAAGGCTATCTAGTGCCCTCCGCTCCCGCTTCCACGCCGCCTCACCCGCTCCCTCGTTGATTCATTGATGGATTCGAGTCTCCGGGCGCGGCAACTGCTGCGCTCATTAGTCCAGAGAGTGTATTCAATGTTTTATCATGGGAGCTGCTTCCTCCCTCCTTGGATGGCGAAATCTGGCGCCGTCTTACACAACTGTCTGCGAGTTATTCCTCCTCCAGGCATCTCCCTCCAGCGGGGCACCTCCTTAGCCGGAACAAGCTCTACGCACCCGCCTAGGCTCCCGACATGTGTGGCAATGTTGCGCATGGAAGGGGAAGTGTGTTTAAGTGAGGTGTGAGGATATAAGCAAGAGGAAAGAAACATCGCGAGCGATCCCGTTTGAGAGGGTAGTACTCCGGCAATGACCTGGTGAATGTGAAAACTACCGATCAGAGCATCCGGTCTCTGGAATTCTCGTGGAGAGAGTGACTGAATTCGATTTAGCTATCGAGTTAATATCGAAAATCCTATCACTGTTGAGTCTCGAACCCTAGGATCTCCCAGTCGGAGGCACTGCAGGGACATAAACGGATGCACTGCGCCACCACAGCGGTTCCTCTCCCTCGTCCTATCTCGTTTTCTCGGCCTTCTCGTCTCTTGCTTTCATCGCCCTGCGTTGAACAAATCCGCCACCCGTCACTCCAAACTCACTTCACAACCGCGCCCCGCTTCTTTTCCGCTCCAAGCCTTCTCATCCCTCCTCCACTCAGCCACGCTCTTCTCCTATTCGTGTGGCACAACTTGATGCATGTTGCCGCCTCCCCTGTCTCGTTTCGTTTTCCCGTGTTCGTCTCTTCCCTTCTCAACTCTCACCTCTTTTCCCGCATCACACCGCTTCCTCTCATCTCCGTCCCAGTCCTTATTCTGCTCCGATCCTCACTCCTCGGCAAACTCCTATCACAACGTCTTGCCAACTGTGGACGTCATCGCCCCCGTGTCATGAGTTATCGTTTCCTCACCTCGTTCACTTCCTTTCTCCTACCTCCCGACTCCTTCCGTCGCCCACTTTACACTAGTACTTTGATTTCGTTTCCGCCAATCTTCCTTCCAATCCACCTGACCTCCTACACTCTGTTCAATTGTCTTACGCCCCGCACCGCTCACTGGCTTACTCCCGAGTCCCTCTCTGCCTCGCGAGGCTCAACCCGTTTTGTCTCCGCGCCGACCCGTGTTATCCCACGTATCCTCTTCGCTTTCCGTCAAACCGCTCTTCTATCCAACTCTACTCGGTCCCTCACGGCACCACGAGTTCTTCCCTTCCTTCGCTTCGATCCGCGAAACCTTATCTCCCTTTCGCGCCAGCCTCGGCCGCTGCATCGCCACTTTATCTCACTCTTCCCGGCCTTCTCAGTTTCCCCATGCGCCTCCCTACTCGCGTCTTCATGCCGCTCACTCCCTTTGCCCAAGCCCTGGAGGAGCGCAAGCGCTTAATGGAGAGCTCGCCGCATGTACACCCACCGGCACAAAAACTGCAACACTTCAATTCAGCCACTTTCTCAATAAATATGACTCATTTTCCGTTTATGTTTTATAATACGTAATATTATACTCATTGTTAGGTGGTATATCCATAAAGCAAAAAATAGCGAAAGTAGCACAAAATGGAACCAAAATGTCGCAACGAAAATAATACATCAGCACGTACTTCCATTATGCACATGTTGACACTGTCATTAATTCAAAAACATTCATTCCCACCTTTGATGGTCATCCCCTATTAACCTCTCCTGATTAATAGAAGAACTCCCTCTAGTGAAATCAAATCCCATTATTTTTGAGACCCTCCCGCAGGTCGCCTGAATGTTTTCTTTTCCCCTCTTTGTTCCACATTTTGGAACAAAGGTTATTCCTCTGTATTGAAGTGTGGCGTTTTCCGCGCCGGCGAGTGTGAATGCAGCCGGGCAGCGGACGCTCGCCTCCCCGAGACGCTCCCAATCTTCCACGCGCACGCACCTGTGCTCTTAAGGCTGCAAATAACTACGATACGAAGGCGATGCCGCGCCAGTATAATATACATTTCGGTATCGTTAAGTGCATCTGAAATTACAACGTTTTGCAGAGGAGATGTAAAATTATGTCCAAACAGGGTTTTTGGTGTACATCAGATGTGCAATAAAGTCTAATATAATAGCTATTATAATTCGATAAGGAATTCTTCTATGTTGTTTTATCCACACTAAATCAAAGAATGTTTGTTACACATTCCCATATGATGGCTAAAGGAGACAAGTTACAGATGTGAAGTTAGCTTTAGGAGTCATCTCTATTTAATAGTCGCTCACCTAGGGGTGGGACAAAGGGTCAACGAAGGACACAGCGAGTTTTTCTCTGTTTAAATAAGGAAGTACTGCTTCATTGTTTAGTACTTTTATTGTTAGAATTGTTAGATTGCGCATGGCGATGGCTTCGAATTTTTTATAAACAAGAGATAGGCGTTGAAAGGCGAAATTATCTCAAAGAGTTAAGGAAAACTGAGATAATTTCGCCTTTCAACGCCTATCTCTTGTTTATAAAAAATTCGAAGCCATCGCCATGCGCATTCACTTCGTGGAAACTCCGGCGTTCTCTCATAGTCGAGACTACCTATAAACTTCCAATATTATTTTAAAATCATGTACATAGAATTTGTCATATTACTGTAGAATGATGTACGTAACAGTTTTCAGTCAGAGCAGAGTAGTGAATATTGAAATACTTTACTTTTTTTAATTAAGAAAATCAAAAACCATGTGACCACCCCTGTACCTGTGGAAAGGACCGCAAGTACAAAAAATGTTAAAATTATATATGCCCTTTCCATTCCTCAAACACTGAAAATATTTAAACGCATACTCGCAGAAAATGATTATAAATGATTGTTAAATAGATGTGTCATTAGTTGTTGGGTATATAAAACGAGCAAAATACGCGGCGTTGGCCAGGCTTTATTCATATTCAATACTGGTGAAAGGGGAAAAAGATCATTTTTTTATAAAACACGGTGTTAAACATTATTATTTTTAATGAAATTGGTTCAATTTTTTAGAAAAATACTATAAAATTTTTATTTTATTTTACAGAACATTGTTATTAATTAGATTAATTTATTAGATCAAAAATGTTGATCTTACGACCTCCTATTAGGTACCCGTTCTGCCACATCGCTAGTGGCCCCTGGCGGCTTATTGGGAACCAATCTGCTTTTAGCGACCAGCGAAAAATAATGATCGAGGTGCATTTACCAATGTATTATTTAAATTATTTATTTTCAGCGCATCCGTTGTATTAATGTTTACCTAACTTTGCAATAAAACTGCAACAATCCTTAAGAAGAGCCTGTAAAAATGCCGTATCTACACTACTCTCTATGGTATCGATGTCCCTTACAAGTCGTTGAATTCACTTTTATTAGAATAGATTTTTCCTCAGTTACCTTGTAATGTATTCTGTGATCCACCGTTGACACTCTACTTCAGGTTTCTCTGGGTACAGAAATCGGATCCGTTTGCCACTGTTAATATTCTCTTAAGAAAATCTTCTCTAGGAATTAAAACGTAGTTAATTCAAAATTGTCATTACACTAAATCAAACTCCCTTTTCTAAGTGTGGTCAGAAAGAGACCAGATGTATTAGTCTACGAGCTTGCAAATTCATCCTTCTATTCTCCACAACGTAGTGTGTGGTACATATTTTGTCTCTGTCCAGGTGTAGTCAAATCCATTCCTTTAGAGGTAACTTGGTGTCATTCTGTTAAAGTATCTCTATTAAATTTATCTGGACTGTTGCCAATGTGAGGTGTGAAAGTCAAGCAGCTACTATATAATTCAAAGCGACTGGGGACAATGATTTACGTTACTATTCATGTAATATATGTTGCAAAATTCCTTCTTAGAAAGGATTGACGATCAACAAAAATGTTTTCGAAATCTGCCTTGATAGGGACTCAGTCGATGCTAGTGATTAACCTCCTCAATAACCGATTGAAAGCCTTCGAACTGTATCTGAACTGGTAAGATTTATTACAATTCTAGACACAAAAATGTTGCAAACTGAGGCATATTTTGATGAATAATATGCGTTACAATTAAATGAAAAGACGTGAACATCTTCAGTGCATATGTGAATATGTTTAAATGGTTGTTCACACAACCTTTCCAATTTAGAATAATATTACAATTCCACCTCTAAAGTTAAAAGCGATTTTATAAAAAAAATCCGATAACTGACTGCCTATGTTGCAAGTAAATAAAATTCAGCATACTCGAATGTATACCCAATTGTGAAATACGAAGTGATAGTACATTACTATAGGTTCGCTAATTCGTTTTTGTTAGTTGAAGTCACTAAATTCGTAGAATGTATTACAGCAAAATACTAGAACATATTATAACGATTAGCTTATCATGAATGTCATGCGAAAATATTTTATCAATACACTTCTCAAAAAGCTGAATATACAAAATTTCATTTCTCTAAAATAAATCTTTTCTTACTAAAATTATTGGTAATAAAAAATATTAATTCATCATATATAACATAAGTTTAATTTTTTTACTGTAATATCCTTAGTTTTGGGTGCGTATATATTATTTATATTCGAAGACGTTATGGTCAAGTTACAAATTTACGTAGAGATGTTTGTTAAGCACATCATCGTATTTCTTCAAATCTTAATTTCACTACCACCTTAAATCCGGTCCCCAGATTTTCTTACATGGCACTGTGGAACACCCGAAATCTGGAATAGCTTTAATAATAGTTTGAGAAAAGAAACACATCATTGTTACATATCTAATCGACTACCGTCCCGCAACTGTGTATGCTCCGGTAGGCGCTCGTGATCGCGGGTATTTCCAAGAATTTCAGCTGCCGCTGCCTCCACTTACCCATGTTGCTGTCCTTTCTCCTCACTCTTGCGGCACTTTCAAATAAGAACATTTAAAGTTCCAACAAAAATAAAATATACTGTTGGAGCGTTTGATTGCTAATCAATCGGCAAACATTACCTGCTCCGCTTGTTTGAATATTTTGTTCTGCATTCTTGAGCTGCCGATTAATTAATAATACCTTGCCGAAGGTATCGCCAATCTCCTAAACTCTTGAAGACGCCACCAACTGGGTATTTAAACAATTTCACTTTAAATATCAAGACGTAATGATTATGCGTCCATTTTTTTCGAACTCTAGAACTCCTCTCTCAAAACAAACTCGCCTTCATAACAACACACTACATTCCTCAATTGTTCTTTTAAGAATTGATACACTCGCACCAAGTTGTATATTTACATTTTGAAACAATATTTTTAAGAGTAGGCGTCCCGCTAACTTTTTCGAGTCGTTCGCTGATTGTGGCGACCAAGCAACTGTACCTAGGCTTTAAACGCAATTATGAAATGGTGTATTTTAATTTATATAGTATAAGGTGTATATGGTTTATCATGCCTTTCCTACCGGAACCGCCAGGTGACATCTGCCGCAAGTCTTATGTAATATGTGCCCACAGAGGTTTCCTCTACTGACGTCTCAATCACCGAGGGCAGTCATTCTCATCATTATGCTATCCAACAGGCTTAAAAGATGTGAATAATTCTTTAGGAAACAGCTAGACTTTATTAATTTTCTGTTCGAAGGTAAATATTAACGTTTTCAAAACGAGTTGAATCCTTCTTCAGTACTTGGCCCTCTGCTTCATGTCAATGAACTCTTTCTCGCCTGCCCCCCCCTCGGCGGGACCGTTGGCGCAGGGGAATCCCCGTTCGTGCGTCGCTGCCCCTCCCGCCGAGATCCCCGTCCCGCGCCGCGCCGCCAGCGGTTATTTTCGCCCTCTCCGCCTTTGTGAGCGTTTCCGCTTCTGCTTGCGCGTTCGGCCTCATCTCGCGACAGGCGGTCGCAAATGGATTGTTACGAAGGCGCCCCGCCGACGCCACCCCCCCTCCTCCGCTTCGTCTGCACCATCTCGCCACCGCTGCCAACCCTACCAACGCAACGATCCCGATACTACTACTGTCATCGCTTTCGCCGCTTCCATCAATTCCCATTACCACCGCTTTCACTGTTTACAGAGCCACGACCGATACCAACTTTACCGCCTCTACCGGCTTTACCATCTCTCAACTCCGGTATAACGTACCTTAGCCTCCGTTATCGTAGCGGTTACTGTCGCCATCAACCACCACCACCGCTATCGCCTTCACCTCCTCCACTGCCCTCGCACAGCTGCCACCATCGCCTCCACCGCCAACACCGCTATCCCCACCGCCGTTGCCCCGTTCCCCGCCGTCGCCGTCGCGTTCTCGTGCCGCGCCCCATCGAGTGCGAGGCGCCGCGCTCCGCGTTGCTGACTCCCTCGATCCGCGCGGCGCGATATGAAAGCGGAGCGCTGCCCGGCCCCGAAATAACCACCTCGCGAGGGGCGCACATAAAAGTTTGGGGGGACGAAAATAATCTGCGCGGTTAACTTTCCTTGTCACAAGGTGTTGCTTCTTTGTGTTGCTTCATTATTTACTGCGCAGACATTTTGAGAAGACGCGCGCCGCATGGGGATCGCGAACGCCTTTGCACGTTTTATATTCCGTGCGTGCGCGGCGCGTCGTTCGGGTGGGAGTCGCAGACCCGTGTGGCGGGACTCGTAAATCCGTCATCGCATTTATAGTTTGGCTCGATTCCGACCATCTACAGAGGAAATCGTGCTTCCGGTAATAACACGGTGGCCAAACGTTGTCGAGAAATGTCTCTAAAATTAGAGCTGGTATTATAGATTCGTACTATATTTACACATGTTCTTCACAAATTTGCCAATTGACATAATTTTCCTTTGAAACATAATATTAATGTCATTTGATCCACCAGTGTAGAATAGCTGTTTATGCACCAAACGCGCTCTAAGGGTTCTAATGATCAAGCGGCGACAAAAAGCCCGAGGGACTTTGGACTGCGGGTTTTCCTGCTCAAGATCATTAGAATCAATTATTGCCCGTGGGTTATTCATTTGTTTTACTTGCTAGTCCATATAATGGAACATATTCCCAATGGTAATAGTTTGACTGAATTAAGAATTGCAAACCAAAGAAATTAAAAAAACCTTCCACAAAACATTTACTGTTAATAAACTGAAAAAATATATAAAAATGTTTAGGGCCAATATTTCGGAAAAATTAACGTTAAATGAAATGACTATTGTACCAGAAATTATTCAATTTAAACGGAGTCTATAAGTAATAGATCAAATCGGTGTGTTCGTTGTGTTCGAGTTCTTTTTCTTCAAAACATAACTTTAATAAGCATTGCCGAAGCGCCCTTTTAGATAAAAATCTCGACGGCAATTAACGCCGTTCCCAGAGCCTTGTTGTCAGAGGTCACAAGCAGATGAGCTCTAGTGATGAGCGAGGCGGGGCTTTGACGCGCATTGGAGAGGATTATCCGGCGATGGGGTGGGGAGTCCGCTGGACCGCCCTCTAAGCAGCCGCTGCTTCGTAAAGATTTGTGTTGGAACGGCGCCGTTCAGCTGTCACGCTACGTCGAGCTTCATTTGCGAAGGCAGCGCTGCGGGTGGTGACGGCGGCCGCCCCCTGCTTCCTTAGCCACCGCTGCGTCGCCAGCAGCGCCACCGTCGCAACAGTTGCCCCGAATTCAGCCCCCTCCGATCCGACTTCGCCCCTGCGAGTGCCGTCACTAGATCATACCACAGGTCACAGGTTAGAAGAGTAGGACGTCTTGCATCACACCATTCCAATCCCCCTTTTATACCACATGACTTCACGCACTACGTTCTATCTGATACGATACATCACTCAGCCTTCTCACTCAACACTGCATCGCACTAACACATTAAATAAAAATAAAACTTCCAACCTTCCCTTTCAGATAGAATACTCATTACGTCGCTTTTGCTGATGCCGACGCCATCACACCAAGCGTATACCCACTGCACCATACACATCACACCCATCACATCACATCAAACATATTACACACATACTACACATCACATCGTACTATACCCATTACACCACACTACACCTATCTCTCCACTACACTAAACACACCATAGCATCTAAACACATCACACTAAAGAGTCCCTATTCTCAACTGAACTGTTGAAAAGTGACATTGAGAGCAACACCTTCCAACAATTCAAATGCTTTATCATTGTTTTTTAACGCGAACGTTTGCCACCTCGGACCATGGAACACATTCTCGGCGATCCACTCATATTTATCCCGGAGAGATTAACATTCGCTATGAGGAGCAGCCTTTTCGGTTGTATCCGTTACTTCACACAAGGTCGTTAGCCTTGTATTATCAACTGTAAGGTGATGGGATGATGATGAGGGGTGAATGAACAATCCCAAATACGACCATGCCTCCATGGGATTCGAACCTGCAGCCCCCTCGGAGCAGACGACGGCTACTGCAACCGCCTGCACCACGGGTTCCTGCTCACTATGATGGTGATGATTATTATTATTATTATTGTTATTATTATTATTATTATTATTATTATTATGACTTATGCACTTCTCCCACGCGGGGGGGAAACATTCACCTGCCACAGATGTCATTGTGGCTAGGCTCACTCGTACGGCTCAGAGCAAGTAACGAGCAAGATCTTCATTTACTTCCAGGACCTCTAACACTACATATCAGACACATCAGTGACAGTTTTTCTGACAATGTGACAGGTGTCTAGAATGACTGATTTTTGTACTGTTCCTAGTATATGCTTTATATTCAATTCTTGCAGATGTTTGATGAGGGATTTTGGTATTATTCCGGTTGTAGAAATTGTCAGGGTACGGATCTGAACCTTTTTTATTTTCCAAATCTTCTTTATCTCATCTGCTAGCTCTTGGTATTTTCGGACTTTGTTCGTGTATGCGGAGTGGAGATTATGTGATAGTGGTACCGTAATATCGATGATGGTGACTTCCTTCTTGGTTTTATTTAGCACTATAATGTCTGGTCTATTTGCGGTGATGGTCTTATCTGTTCTAATCTCCCTATCCCAGTACATCTTCATGGATTCATTTTCCAAGACGGTGGGAGGTTGGTACTGATAGTATGGTACGTTTTACACACTAAGATGTTCTTTAACAGCCAGAGATTGGTGAACGATTTTTGCAAAGTTGTTATGTCGTCGCAGGTATTCCGTTCCAGCAAGAATTTTACATTCCCCAGTTATGTGCTCAATTGTTTCCGTCTCCGTTGAGCATAACCTACATTTATCGTTCAGTGTTTCTTTCAAAATATATTTTCTGTAGTTTCGTGTACTAATGACTCTGTCCTGAATGGCCATCATGAATCCAGCGGTTTCTCCATACAAGTTACCTGCAGTTAACCAAAGATGCGAAAATGTGCTGTCAACATTTGTATCCTCAAGCTGATGGGGATACGAACCGTGTAAATATTTCTGCTTCCATGACAGTATTTTTTATTATTATTTTTACATTTATTATTATTATTATTATTATTATTATTATTATCACTATTATTATTAATATTATTAACACACCGCCATCATCAAGTCTTTATCATCACACAGTCAACACCAAATCAGGGGTATCGCAAGAATAATACAATTTTGTATGCCATAATTAGTGAGCATTAACATCACCTCGTGATCGACGCATAAGCCCTCTGTCACCAGTCGTCACCACCAATAGCGATACCAATCTTACATTGCTCGTTTGTTACAGCGCCAGCACACCGTTCTCTTACGCCGAACCCTCCGGCGAGGCTGGCAAAAGAAACAACAACTAGAGATTCTAAACTAAGTATTAATATATTGATCATAATTTACCAAAATGTAAATGAAAATAAACTATATTCTTTGTAATTTTAAAATATATAAAATATCGTTGCCATATTTATCAACTAATATACATTTCTTTAAAAATGAGGGAGACGGCTATCGGGGACGCTAATGAGATGCTTAATCTGCTTTTCCACTAATCCACCCCTGCCTCCACCGCCACTGTCGCTCCCGCTGCTAGCGCCACTGCTCGGCGTTTGCAACAGTTTGCAGAGGAAGGTGGAAAGACTTGTTGAGCTAGTCCTGCGCACCGACTTTGGTTCGTTCTGCGCAGTACCAATTTGTGTCACGAACCCATGTGACCACAACACGGGTACTTCGTTTGAAAAGCCAGATCTGAATCTGGTTCTCATGTTGCTTGGAGAGAGAGAAGTGTTGAGAAACGTTTTGAAAGTGGCATGAAGTGACAATTTTCAAAGGTGACCGACCAAAATAACGTAATGATGATGATGTAATTGAAATAAAACAAGAAATATTTTTTTTTTAAATTTCATATAAATGTTTCAATGACTTGTATTAAGGTGATAATTTTGACATCTATTGAGCTGCATTTAAACTTCCTGCTAATATGGGGAAGCAAAGTGGTGTCTGACACTCATTGGCTGGAGAGGAAGGCATGCCGCAGCGGCAGGGGTGGGGGCAGTCTCGCCGCGTGCGCCGCCATTTAGATGGCAATCAGATGAGATGGCCACGCGCTCATCGCCATCGCGATTATCCCCCCGTCGCCTCGCGCAAGCACACGCACGATGCCTTTATAATGATCCCGGGGCATTTCGTTACGTCGCTCATGTTGATGCCGACGCCCGCCGGGTTATTTCCTAACACGCCGACTGGGCTATTCCACAAGGTGAAGCTTTTGTTTGCAGCGAAATCTAGTCTGGAATAAGGCGTAGTGTTCAGGTCATTGTGGGCGATGTCAAATGGAAGTATCGCATGAAAGAGCCTTGTTAATGGCCTCCGATTTTTAGGTAGGAGACCGTGTTCGATGTTCCGCGCGCACAGATTTAGATCGATTAGCCTGATAAAGTGAAGTAACAAAACGTCGCGTTTACTGGCCTGCTGCAAATGATGTTTGTGTGCAATATCATTTTCAACATGCGGTGTACAAATCGCTTCTTCGTGACATTGCCTCGTTTTTCCCATTGCACGGTTATCGTTGCAATGCTTGCTAGCTACTAGATCGTATCACACGCAATTTTGCTGTGCACCTGTATCGAGTCAGCCAGAATATTCCGTTACTATAACTCCGTTTATGGAACGTGCTGTCAGATGTACCTAGGCGGTTCGATGTTGAGACCTTCATTTGAAAGTCAAATACGGCTTTAGATTGAACGGGAGTGCATACGATTAGATGTGTATCATCAAAGTTCTCGAAATGCTTCTGTGAGCAAATGTAGTAAATACGACAATATAGCTTGCTCATTCTTGTTTTTTCTTTGATGTGGTGGTACCTGTTGAATTTATTTTTCAAAGTATAGAGTTGTAGGCTTCCGCGGCTGGAGTCATTAAATTCTTGGCTGTCCGGGATAGCCAAGAATTTATTCCCGAACAGCCAAGAATTTATTTTTCAAAGGTCAAGCTTTGATTCATAGATGATGTCCACATGTGGGAAAATACACACTTTTCGCATAGTTTCCATTTGAAAACTGTATTCTAGTCATACCATAGCAAGTACTTGCAAGTTTAAGAACTAATGCTTACCACCTTAAATTTGCATTAAAAATGAGATTTAGGAAAAAAAAATTTGCTTGTGTCTATCCCTTAAAAAACGGAAATTGTTATTGAGGGAGTATAGTATGTTTGCAAAATAATAATTGCGTGCAACTTTTAATATTAGTTAAGATTATAAAATGAACCGGAACTTGCGTTTGAGTAGAAACTCATTCCGTCACAGTAACACGTGAGTTACCATCAATATCTCCAGGTATTAGCATAAACTATTTTATTTAAAGAGTACAAGTAAATCTGATAGAACTTTTTCTTTGAATTTTAATTAAAATATTTAAAAACAAATTTGTTTAAAAAAATAATTCAATGATAATTTTATTTTTTAGATTAAGCTGAAAATAAATATAAATTATTGAATGATTATCCTTTAATAAAATACTAGTAGCCTGCGGCAACAAAAAAATCTGAAAAAATGTCAAAATGAATTTCCCAAAAGTAGCAAGCACACTGCTTAAGAAGAACAAATTAAACTCTCAAGATTAACAAAGTATTGGTTTGTTGGAAATCGATAAACGCCGACACCATTTGACCGATCTCCATTAAAGCTGGCACATCTAAGTGTCTTTTCAAGGAGAAGGGCTTAATGCTGTTTATTTCGTTGCAACTTCGCTAGAAGGCCCTGCCACCCTAAAGGGGGCTTCAATTAAATGCAACTCCCAATCCACGAGGGTTCGTTGTCGCTGGGCGTTGCCGTGTGGCGCGGGGCGAGACCAGGAAGACACGAGGGGCGGGCGGCGCGGGATGGACAGACAGGTTGGTGATTCCGGGCTCGTCAACTACAGATGTCATTAATCCCGTTAGTGTAGTACATGTTTTCCTCGGGAGATGGCTGTGATCTTCCCCTGCCTGGATGGAGAGATTCGGCGCCGACCTACCGTTGGCTAGAAGGTTTTCCTCAACCAGGCATCTCCCACCAGCCAGGCAAGCTCTAAGCTCCCGACCGGTCTCCCGGCATGCGTGGTAGTGTAGTGCATGTTAGTGTAAGTGTGTGAGGATAGGTCAAGGGAGAGGAAGGAAAGATCGCGCGGGGTCCATGGTCAGTTTGTTAGGGTACTGTTCCGGTATTTGTCTGGTCTTGATCGGTGAAACCACGGAAAACTATCAATCAGAGCAGCTGGCCTCTAGAATTCTCCTCCAGACAGAGACTGAATTCGACCTATCTGACGATCTACTGTCGCAAAACTTGCAATTGTAGGGACTCGAAACTAGAACCTGGGTCAGAGGCACTGCAGTGACATCAGTTGATGCACTGAGCCACCTCTCATGGTAACGAGAGAGAAGAGAGAGAGAGAGAGAGAGAGAGACGGGGGAAGAGAGAGGGAGAGCTGGACGTCTGCCGGGTTCTGCTAATATATACCTAAAATATATAAGAAAATTATGAAATTAGACACTATTTGGGATGAAAGGTGACGTTTTAGGCACTTCAAATACATTGCAAAATGCTTAAATCAGACATTTAAAAATAATTAGATGAAAAGTTATGTTTCTGGCATCTAAAACTGATCACATTTACTTAAGCATGTATTCAGGGAAGTATAAGTATTCAGGGAAGTCAAGTATTTTAGATTTGTGAGAGCGACTATAAGCAAATTATTTTATTCACTTTGATAATTAAACAGCGCGGTATTTAATCAAGATTCTAATCAAACCACGTACACAAAGAGATGAAAACTGAAAGTGATCCTTTTCACTTTGTAAGGGTTCAAGCCTATTTCGTAAGATTCGCCTTTCTGACAGTAGGCTTTTGCCTGATCTGTGTTTTTCCTCGCCTGGATTGCGTCGACGACCGTGCACCGGGCGATACGCCTCAACCCCTCAACTGCGCAGCTGCACAGGGAATGGATGCGGTTGCCTAAGAAGTGCGAGTTGATCAGATACGAGAGCGAAAAATACCCTTTATATTTATTTGCAGAGCTCCATAAATTCGGTGTGTTGGGTGAAAGATTTCGGTGTGTAGTCAATTCGTCGATCGGGAATATTCATTCGCGTTTCGGGAAAGTATTTGCGTCTTGGTTTAAGAAATTTAAAAACACGAGTATTGAAAAATTTGATAATTCTTCAAAATTACTTGTTTTAGACAGTTTCAGGGAAAACTTTTAAAAATAGGCATCAACCGCCATTTTTTGGACATTTTAGGCACTATCAGATACTTTCAGTAGATCTATTTTCCCATGATTCGTAAACATCTAGAATTCTTTTCCATAGCGTCCTAATGGAACTAAATAAGCATTTGTCCTCAAATCAGAGATCTAGTCTGTAATCCGAGGTCTATGACGCACTGACTGAGAATTCAGTCGGTGCGCTCAGTATGCTAATAGGCGCAATAACACAATCATATATTAGCATTATTCAGTCAAAATCGAAACTATTTTGGGTATCTAACAAATTATTGGGAATTATGTAATGAATCAATAGTTCTCTTTGAATTTCTGCGTGCGTTGGAAATTACTCCTTTTGATTTATCAGAATTGAGTCTTTTAACGTTTAAAAATAATGCAAAAGAAAAGAATGTCATAATTATCTTAAAAAATCTCCTTAGCGTGAATTTAAAGTGCATTCATTGTACAATTTAGTCTTTGGGTATTTTTTAAAATTTCCCTCCCCCTCCTGTCGTTTTAAAATTTATTTTTAATTTCTCGTATACGTAGTTTACGGAGTAAAATACGTAGTATAGAGAAAGTTGTGTATTGCTGCGAAAAATCGATTTAGGGATTTCAACGAAAATACGTTTGGGGGTCTCCTGGTACCGAAAAAGTGTCTTTTTTTTTTTCAAATCGTCCGTCCGTCCGTCTGTGAACACCACTGGCACGTAAACCATGTATAGTATTTTTTTTTTTTTCAAATTGAAAAAGAAGTGCATCTGGCTCGAATCGAAGCTTTGAGATTTTGAAAAACATTCTTTAAAATTAGCGGGTATTTTACATGTAGCCCCGGGACATTATCAAAATTTTCTCAAAAATGACTCCTAATATTTTTTTATAAATTTCTTGTACAAAAAAACTAAAATACAATTATAAAGGTGGCAAAGGTCGGATATTAACAGATAACTCTCAAATGTTTAAACATTGTTGGCATCTTCTTACAATTTCCAAATGAAAGATAAGATTTTTTCATTCAAATGAACTTTTTTCTCCGTAATTTGTTCTTTCATTAAGGTCAGGTACATTTTTTCAAAATTTTAGAAGCTTTCACGCAATATCGCGTGCAATTTGCGGAATTTTTAAAAAATTCCGAAAGCTAGATTTACTCAACAATGGATCCAAATTTTTTCTTTAAACTTTTTGTGGAGATTGTGCTAAATGATGTGTAAATAGTGCTATTAGATGACATAAATACCATTTGCTGTATTCTTTTGTTTAAAAAGAATAAAAAATGTATTTTTTTACTTTTCTCTCACGACATTATTTACATTAGCGGCAATTTCTTCACAGTATTTTATTTATAAGTACATGTGCTTTAAATGATGTTATGTAATTATTGTTGAAAACTCATCAATTTTCTGTGAAAATGAGCTCCAAATTCCCCTTTTTCAGAAATTACACAAATATATTTTTGAAGTATCTTTCAGGCCGTTAATATGAACATTTCCCGTAATTTGTAAGCACTATTGCATTTTTGAGTGAAAGTGCATCAAATGGCTTATTTTGACGGTTTCCGAGAACTCAATGATTTACTGTGAAAAACAGATACAAATTTATCATTTACAGTAACGCTTAAACAACATTTGCTTAAGAACGGGTCGTAATTTTTCAATGAAAATTGCCACTTAGAACGAGATTTTACTCTTCTTTAATATTCTTAAAGTAATATTTCAGTTATACTATAAGGAAACCAAAAAATTGAGATTTTTTTAAAATGTACTTTGGGCAGCGATGATGGCAGCTGGAAAGAGAGTGGTGCATGTCCGAATAGCTATCCAAGAACTAACTAATACGAGAAAGTCTGAGGCTTTCTGTACCACGACTTGTTACTAATATTAATGATTAAAATTTATAAATTGTTTGAAATGGAGAACGAAACGAAGGATTAGTGAGTGAGGTACAAAATATATAATTAACACTTTATTATTCAACTGTAGGCAATTTCGAAATCCGTGGTTTGGTAGTTACGGCATTAAAAGAAATAATCAGTAGATGTACAACAGATAATGTATTTTTGTTTTTTCGAAATTACAGAAAGAATAAAAATTATAAAACAAGTTGTAAAACATTAAAAGTCATATGACTGGAAGTACTAATAGAATACCTACCGCAAAAAGCGTGGAATAAAAATTATATTTTACGGAAGTAAATGAAGTACTCGTAAAATTTCACAGGTCGATGCTACCTTAAATTCTGAGGTAAAGTTTACAGAACAGTGAGTTATGGAAATGCAGTGAGGAAGATGAAAATGTATGTGTGTATGTGTGTGTGGAGAGGGGGGGTAATAGGGGGAGGAGCCTTGTAGCTAACCTGTGAAACGTTTTCAATTTGAGTTGCTTCTAATATATTGTTTTGAAAGAACAATCGAAAACAGAATCACTCTTTAGTGAGGGCATTGATTTTCCCGACGGCCCGTTTAGCAGAAATAGACATTGGATATCAGAAAAGTTTACCATTCCTCAAACAATATTAGAGAGTTTTTGCAAGACAGGAAATCCATTTTCGTAGTACGTAAACATTATCGTCAATAGGAATTAACGTATCTTCAGAAAAATGAGTTTTGCATGTCATACAATCGAAAACATACTTAAAACTAGGAACTAATTGAAACTGAATACCTCTAACAGGATCTAAAAGCTTTTATTGAACATCTGTGTATCCGTGAGTGCATATTTGCTTTTGAAAACATTACAAAATAATAAAATGTATGATAAACCCCTATCTGAAATCAAAGGAGCCTCAATGTATGCATAACCTCCAAATCCTTAACAATTACGTTAGTTTATTTCTGACATATTTGAATGAACTTAAAAATATTAGCCATTAAGTTCCTGCCTTATTATATTGGTAATATGGATATTGTATTTTTCATTACTTCCATGCCTATTGTGCGTTAGTGTTTAGAGGTGGCGGGGAAAACTACGTAGAGTGTAAGTTACGAACACATTTGTCGTGGACGACAAAACAGGGAGAATGTCGGGACCCGTCACTCGAAATGTCGTCATTTGATGCCGGCGCATGCGCAGTTCAGTTCTCCACAGAATTGTCTTGTTACGTCTTTCAGCGACTTGCAGAAACTCTCTATTGAAAAATTGAACGTAACCAAAATATCTCTCAGAATAAAAATAAAACCTGTCAGTTTACAAATTGAATATTCAAATAATTAATATATTTGAAAATAATTTTACCTACTACATTTTTATTCGGCAAAGATTTTTAAAACCGAATTATTTATTTTACAGTTTGAATTAAATTATTTTTACTTTCTCGCTGTCAGTTCGTTAGAAGAGAATGTATTGTAATCGTGCGCCGGCAAACAAGGAATTTTTGACAGAAAAATCTTATTGCCGGGCCCTGGTAACGAAAAAGCGGATAAATCTAGTTCCTAAATGTAGTAAATGACTATGTGTCATTATTGTAGACAAATTATTTTGTGGTTTAAGGAAAAAAATCCAAATTTTTTTTTAATGTTTTATTAAAGGACGGAATAGAATTTGAAAGCGGTTTTAATTGCAGTAAACTCTGTATTTTCGAAAACTGCAAAAAGTTTACATTCCAAAAGTACCATATTAAAGATAGAGATTTTTGTCTTAAATGAAATCTGTTTTATAAATTCATTCAATTTATAAATTCTTTTTATAAAGGTCATGAAAAAACAACTAAGGAGGAGCTTTGGGGTAATACCAGATTGAACTTAATGCAAATTATAAAAAATAACCCTCCAAAATTCCTTCTTCAGTTTTCTTCCACGGATAGAACAAGGAGCGCTTAAGAGATTGTTATAGGTCTCATTTTCGTTCAACTCTTGGAATTTTCGAAACTTGCATCACTAGTTTCTTTATCGTTAATTAATGTAGTTATTTACATTATTGAAGAGCTAATTCCATAGATGAATCATGAACTTTTTGTCGACCCCTCTGCAATGCCAGCCCTAAGCGTGAGCGCCGTCCGCTGCCGGCCAGGGCGGAGAAAAGAAGCTCCGAGCGAAGCGGGGTATTTGCCGAGGGCGCGAGCTCTGTTCTTGAGCGCGCGCGTGACGGAAGGCGCCGGCTTGCGGCGACACAGGCGCTCTGTTGACGCTGACGCAGGCGCTGGCGGAGGTGTCGGCAAGCAGGCGTTAGTTTGCAGACGAACTCCGGGCTTTGTTATGGCACTTGGCGATCTGCTTGCTGCAGTCTAATAACATGCGTTTAAAGACGCATTTCTGTATTGAATATTACATATGACGTAAACCTTCATCCAAATTGCGTACGTATTTTTCATTGAATGACTTCCCTTATTAAGCACTATTGTAATATAAACTTTACAAGTGGTCAGGCGGAAGAGCGGGCTAAATGGATTGAGCCTCGCCACCAATAAATATATTTATTTATTTAAACCAAATACATAAATAATTACATGAAAATATTTTATGATCAAGCGCTGAAGACCATTTAACACAAATAAATTATTATTATTATTATTATTATTATTATTATTATTATTATTATTATTATTATTATTATTGTGATCATTGTTATTATGTATTATACTGTACGAATAAATGATTTGTAGAATAAATATTATATGTAATAAGAAATTAAAAATTTAAAAATTACTTGAGTGCTCAGGCACTTGTTAATTAAAACTAACCGCATAATAACAGAAATATAATTATACTCCTCTTGTTATGTTTGAATCTACAGAATGTATGTTGCATTCTTTGATGAGAAAATGTGTGAAATCTCTTAAGTAGTATGACATAACACACGGTTCCCGGATATTAAATATCAAATATAGACTCAGGGTGGAATGGCTTAAAAACAAATGGATAGACTAGATGTCGGCTCAATCGTGTAACGGGCACTCTGCTCTCGTCAAAGGAAGATGAATTACACAGAGAAAATGTGTTTCGATATGGAATTTTATCGTAAAATTCTTTTAACATAAGTAGCATTTTAATGTTGCTGATACGATAGTTAACACCGTTTCCCTAAAATACTAATGTTTTAAAATGTTTTACTTGCAAAACTGTATTTGGGTTTCCTTTCGAAATTTCAGTTATTAAACACAACGCCTCTCTTATTGAATTGTGATTGAGAAATTCAAATTCTTTCGCAGTCTGTGAAAGTATATTAATTTTATCTTCATTTCCACTAACATACATTTCATCCAGAAGACTAACCGTCACCGAAAGAAATTTTAGTGCATAATTATTCAGTGAAATCTTTACCAAATGGCAATGTGTTCTTTGACGCCTTCAATTGTTACGAGTTTTCAAAAGTGATTGTTAGCACCGCAACTGTCACGTTAGTTCCTAGTAAACACATCAGACAACCTTATAAGAGTGATGCTATGATAGTTTAGCGTTCCACTTATTGCAACCGCAGTTCATACGCAGGGAAGTGAAAAAATCTCTAAAGCTCTGATTCAACGCCCCTCTGCGTTGAAACAACAAGCGAGAATCGCCAGGAAGCATACGAACGGAGGATGAAGTTGAAGAAGAAGCGAGACCGTGACGGAAGGGAAACGGAGGAGAAGGAAGCAGCGGCCAGTAATCCATCGGCGTGCGGAATTCGGAAAGTAATTACCGGGAGGACAATTAAATTCAGTTAAACGCGGTGTAATTTGGCCTGCAATTAATGCGTCTGGTGGTTGTGCGATGGGCGACGAGACGTCAGGCGACAGTCTGCCGCTAATTACCCTCCCCCTCCTCTTCCCCTCCCTACTCGCCCACCCCTCCGCCCAGCACTTCTCCTGCCCTAGGAGAACCGGACACATCGTAGGGTGGTGGGAGCCATCTTGGTGGATTGGACTCCGTCATCGCCAGACAAAGAAGTGAAGAGAATGGACAGAAGCGTTTTATTGGATTTCATTGTTTTATCATATGGTTTGATTTACGTTAGTCCTATCTTTTTGCTCCGTATTTCCTTTAACATGACTCTTTTCGCGTACTTATGTGCGTGTTAAGAGCAAAATGGGTAAACACGTCGATAAACACATACGGAGTACTTCGTTAATTAAGATTATCTCCACATAGTAAGCAGTGATATGTGTTAATGTTTTTTGAAACAACTCATGTAAAAGTATATAAAATATTTTTCTATTGACGCTTAATCTACAAATCTGTCAAATTTCATGAAGGGCTAAGAGAATGCTAAGATGCATGTAAGTACCATTTTAGAACTTCTAATAATGAAAATCTCCTTGCTGATTGCAGGTCTAAATCTGTTATGTACCTAATAAACACCCACCCCGCAACAGTGTAGTGCTCACGTAGGCGCCAGCGATCGTGGGTTTTTCCAATAATTTCAGCTGCCGCTGTTTTCCACTTACCCATTGTCAATGTCTGTTCACCTCACTTGACGTAATGTCAAATAAATCACTTACAATTCAAACAAAACGAAAATATGTTGTTCGTAAGGTGTGGATGGCTAAACGAACGATAAACAGTTACCTGCTCCGCTTATGCGGGTATCATGTTCTGCATTATTGAACAACCCTTAATTACATCTAATAACTTCTTCAAGATTTCGCAAATCTTTCAAACTCTTGAAGACACTACTAATTGGCAATTTAAACCAGTATTCGCTTTAAATATGACTTAATCGTGAGGCATCCGTTTCTTTCCAGCTCTAGCTAGCATCTTCCAAACAAAACTCGCCATCCTAGCAACCCACTATATACCTCAATTATCTCTTACGATTTGATACACTCGTACCATGTTCTACTGTATTTTCAATTCGTAACAAATCTCACTCCAGATAGACAATTGGATTCTAAATCGGGTTTTATATTCTCCACCTCGACAATATGATTCTAAATCGTTCCATAGCTCGACAGTAGGGTTCTACTTTAGATTCAAAATCACAACTCAGATCGACAATATCAGTAATATGCACACGCGGTGATTTCCTGTATCTTACACGTTTCTCGGAAGAACCATGCAGGGCTTATTTTCAACGCAGTGACCCTTCGAAACCCCGCATCACACAGTCGGGCTCGAGCGCACGTCCTCTTTGGCGAGTCGTCCCTTTCCGTTTGCCCCTCGTCCACCTCGTCGTCCTCCAGTCCGTCGTGGACTGGTGTGCGCCTGGCGGGGGCGGGACGGGGCCGTGGAGGTTTTTGCCCCGCGACCTGTCGCAAACAGCCAGGCGCCGATGATTCATGGCGCTTGCTCCCACGCCCCAGCCCCCCCGCCCCCCGCCCCCCGCCCCCCTGCGCCGGTGGAGGAGAGGGCACGGACGGTGTCGATGACATTTCCTGGCCAAGGGCAACAGGGAAAGTCAGAAGTAGCAAGTATGTTCTTGGGGATCACGAAAGTTGTATTATTATTTTTATTTAAATCTTAATAGTGAACAGATCAACTGTTCACCTTCAAAAAATGTAATTATGTATTAATTCATTACTCCTTAAGTAATAAAACTTTAAAACGCAATTCTGGTAAATGAATGAATTTGGTAAATGAATTTTGAAAATGTCTATGTGAATATTTTAGGACTAATAGTGCGTGTATGAAGCAAAACATAATAATTTTCTGCCAGTTTGTGTAGAAAAAGTTTTCAATTTTTGATTAATGGCAAGACCATATACTCAATTGAGACTCAAATACCGCACTTTCTTTATTATATAAAATGTTAATAATATAATTCAATTTTATCTTCTTATGACAAGATGTATATCATTGGATTCGTCTTTTTATGCTCGTCATTATATATATATATATATATATATATATATATATATATATATATATATATTTATATATTTATATATATTGTGTGTGTGTATGTGTGACTTATGTGTATGTGTGCTACTGCTGCAAGACTTTCATTTCTTGAGAAACATATCTTCATCTCATGGAAGTGAACGGCACAGCTTTATTTCAGATGTTTGTAGCTCGTTTCTAAGAACACTCACAACAGAAGTGTAAAATAAAAATGAACGTCTTCAATAATCTGCATTATTCTCCCGCCTTTTTATTGTTTGCTTGTTAACTTCGTATATATTATATTAATTACGAAACTATTCTCATCTTGTCGCAAAACAATATGCCCCAACAGCTTCGAGCATTCACAGGCCTCCATTAAAATAAATTCCTATCCCAGATGTGTCTCGTCAGTCGCCCCCAGTCGCTCTGAAAATAAAACGACGCCCTGGCCCGTGCTATCGGCAGCGAGTAAATGGAGGTCGTGATCACGGCTGCACATCAAAGTTGTGTAGTTTCTCTTTGGCATCTGGACCGCCGTATCGCAACCCCCATTTTCAGTAGCCAATGGCAACCCTTGATGTCGAAGGCACCGTTGCTATTTCTATACACATGACTACAGTTATCATAACTATATATCTTCAATTGTTTTCAGTTAACACGTAAAGATACGACTGTCACTTTCACATCCTTTACCACGTTCACTACTATCAATGTAATACACAACAAAACTGCTCTCACATAACTCTGTGACCACAACCAACAACATCATTATCCACCTTCATTAATGCAGTATTATGGTAATTATAGCTATTCTGCAGTCAACAAACTTCATCGATTACTCCACCATGACAACCCCTTGATTTCCAGTTTTAAGTCTCTGTAGAGATAGCATTAAAATTACACCTACAACTACTTTCATTCGCCTTCGCTGGAGAGGTGGTGGCTCATCGTCACAACTTTAGCTTCACTTCTCTTAAGTTTCAGAAATCATAGGTGAATATTTTTTAAAAGAATAAAAATATATACAATTGTTAGGTGCGGGATATAAATATTAAAATTATCAGAAAATTGTTCCCTTTTTTTTCAAGAAGATCTTAAGGATTTTATTTTTCATGAACCTGCATTACATAATTCTTTAGTTCATTCAGGTAATTACTATCGATGAATATTTACTGACAAAATATTAAAGAAGAAGTAAGTTTGTATATCGAGGAACTATGGTTGTTCCAGTTTAGAAAACATCTTTAGAACATTAAAAAATATTTTTTCCGTAGTTCCGTATGTAACTAACAAGCGTTGTTCACCTCGCTCGTAAGTATAGCCGTTGTTAAATCTTTGGTCTCCAATAAAGACACAAAGACCCATGAGAAGTAACAAACGGTCGTGGCAGTGGTTCCCAAATTCATAATAAATTTTGTAGGTGGACTTTATTTGAATAAAAAAGTACTCGAGGTATTTCCGGCCAAATATAAATGCAAATCACGCTCTATGTTTTCCACGGTGAAGTGCCCGGCTAAAAAATGACCCTCAGGGCGTCTGCAGGGCTTGGCTTCGGAGGGAAGATGGGGCGTTGCGGCCAAGTGCAGTCCTTGCTTTGACGGCATTGAGTACGTACGTGAACGTAAGGAGTGAGTGCATTCCGAGTCCATAATATGTCCATTTTGACAGCTAGGCTTTCTGTTACAACACCTTATCGTGACTCTGACAATGAAATGGTGTGGCGAAATTGTCGGTCAGGACACCGAAGGGGAACGCTGGAAACTTGCCGCATAACACCCAATGGACATTTCATTACACAATACATCTAGTGTTAGAAAGTAATAAACGATATTGTAGAAAGAGTGAAAGTAAGAGATGTGCGAGTTAGAAAATGATTTTCGTTTACTCTTACTATTAATATTGAAAGCTACAAAACGTAAGTACAATATGGTTTCTTACATGTGAGCTATTTTTCTTATTGAAAGATCGAAAATTTAAATTCATTTCTAGAATATACATCACTACGATTACACAGGCATGCGTTAAAATAATACAAAGGAAATGATAAATGACCTTTATTTATTTTTTATGCTGATTTAAACAAAATAATGAAGTTTCTATCACGTCAACTTTTCTTGAAAAATTCAGTTTTACTTGGATTTTTATGAACATTTACCATTATTTGTTTTTCGGCGCTGAGTGTTTTCCTTCCCTGCCTGACCATAATTTCACCGTGTTACCTAAAAGCCCTCTGTGGCTTGGCCCTCTGTGTCGCAATCTCGACCAATAGCGTCGCGCGAATCTTTATCTCAGATCCGATTCGCTGTCATCGTCGGCGAGCGCAATCGGCAGTCAGTGTGTCTCCAGTTTCCTTTCATGTGTATTGTCGTGTGTGCACGGATGCAGTGACAAAACTGAATTAAAGAAACCATTCTAACGTTTGCTTTTTCCTGTGAGTTTCGTGAAAATGGTTTCGAGTACTAGACGTTGTGAAAACGCTAGATGACTTTCGTTGCATATGCGGCGAATATCGTGTTATTAAAAATTAAAAATAAATCAGAGTTACTTAAATTGCACATAAAATGTTAGGGTTCTCAGATCAGTAGAAGTAAATGTTTAATTCTTTTTAATTGAATTTGTTCCATTGACAATTATGTGAAAAACCATCTAAGGTACCAAAATTTATAATGAATAGATTTTCATTTTACATGCTTGATTATTTCAAGAAAATAGATTTTTTATGATCTTGATCTTTTACTTTCTGATCGAGTGCATTAATAGTATATTATGCAATTAGTTCTTTATGTATTTTTTGCACGAATAAGAAAATGTTACCGAACGAACGACGTTGGGAGAGAGTCCCGTAATACTTTCTTATGAGTGAAAAAACTTAACATTATACGTTTTGCATACTAAGAAGTTGCTTATAAATTTTTTGTATAACAGTATTATAAGAATTTAAGAAAGCGAAGTCAATTTGGACGTTAAGTCGTAACCTCGGATTTATGTTATGAAGTCATGTGCGCAACCTAATCAACTAATTTGGTTACAAATGACAATTAGGTTGAAATTTACGCTTCAAACATTACGGATTCTTTGTCAAGAGAAATTTTGGAAGAACCTGCAAAAGCAGAAAATGCTTGATTAATGCTGGATGGATGAAAAAGATGCAAATTTTGTATGCGAGGCTGTTGTTCTTTCCTATCTGTTGGAGTAGGTTGGTTAAGTTACTACAATACACATGCTAGAAAAAAGACGGTAGTTATTTTATTCTAGTTATCTACATTATGTATCACATTTTCAAAATTAAAGGCAATGTGTAAATGCGTGTGTTCGTTTAAGAGAATATTCGCGACGTTTCTTGCCGATAATGGTGGGGATGTTTCTGCACTTAAATGTCAAATGTATTTTAATCTTACCTTGAAGGATCCGTGAATCAGTGAGATTTACATAGCAACAAGATATTGTTAATGCAGAAACTAAAGAAAAAAGAAGCACTTTGGAATTAAGTACATCTTCTTAAGTGTCTTTGACCAATTATTCAACCGTAGTATTAATATTCATATTCATAAAAACTAATTAGATGTTCTTTGTTATTATTGTTAAATATTACCGAATTAAAGCAACATAAGGAGTAATAAGTTAATAAATTAGATTTTAAAAGCAGAAGTTGTTTTTACAGTATATTTGATTTTACTGCGAACACTGAATCTATTTACATGGTACCACTGCCTTCTTTATATTGAAATATAAAGAAGGCAGTGGTACCATGTAAATAGATTCAGTGTTGAGCTATGAATAGCTGGATGATAAATGGGACTGTGACTATTATGTCAGTGATGACTCATATTTCGGGCAGAAATAGCGCTGATGTAATGATTCGTGCCATAATATGACATTATGAACGATTTTGTTAATGGAAAAAGGTTTTTTATAATGCTGGTATACAAAAAAGATTGATTAGGTTCCTCGAAAGAAACTTTATTCACCAATATCATTTTATCGTACAGTACATTATACCATTAATAATTTCAGTTACTGAACAATTTTTTTAGAATCAAGATTATTTAATTAGTTAAATTATTTAACACAAATTTTTGTTTAGACAAGAATACGCCACCGGCTGAGGTGGCTCAGGCCATCAAGTGATATCACCACAGTGCCTCTGCTGGGGTTCGAGGCCGACGGTGACAGGATTTTTGTAGTTAGAGAGCTGGGTCCAATTGATCCGCGTCTGGAAGAGTATTATACAGACCGACTGCTCTGATCGGTAGTTTTCTGTTGTTTCTCCGATGAATACGATCTAGTGGGGGAAGAATAGCGTCACTTCCCTTGATAAAAAGATGCACTTCACTTACTGAACCAATGATAATAGCATTTGGCCTGCCCGGAAACGCGAAATAATAAAACAATCAACCCTGACTATATCTCTATAAAATGCAGATTTAATGGAAAAATGACACGTTGATATGATATTTTATTTATTACACGCTGATACTTAATGAGAATTGATGACTGACTTACTTTTTACATCGTCACAATAAAATTGAAATGATAGCTCTCATTTCCATCTTTTGTCAATGACGCGATCTCAGAACCGCCATATCAGAATAATTTGAACATAAACTTTCATGATTGTGAGATATTTTTTAAAATAATTTTCCACGTGTGGATCCAATTTTCACTTTAAAGTTTCTCGCTGTTTCCATGCATTCCTAATGCTGATGTGAAATGTTCCATTTTACTCTTGCACACCTCATGCAGCTCGTGACTAGGATTCCACATTCAATGTGGGGGAAAGTCATCATGGGAAAGTAATGACGACAAAAGATCGACATATATTCAGGTGTAACCACAGGGCGTGGCTGTGGTTTCACATATTCACACTGTCCTCATCAGGGGATTGGAATGCGTATGAAATGCGGGAATCGCGAGGAAGAAAAGGCCCGCTGGCACTTATCATAAACGGGAAGCCGGTATGTTTACCTCCTTACGTACTTTAACCACCGATATAGTATTCATAGTCAGGTAACAAACGGTAGACTGTGCCTAGTCGGTAGGCACAGTCTAGCGACTTTTGCCGAAAGCAGCGAGACTGACGATGACGGCAAAGCCGTCGAAAGCCGGCTACCTTCATAAAACTAATGTTGACGAAGACAACCTCTTTTATTTCTTCTAACGTGTAGCGTGACTTGTAACTTTCCTTTAAAATCGTTCCAGTTTCTGTAGCTGTATGACGAAGAAAAGCTCAGGCAGGCTGATCTTTTTAGTTCCGTTAAAGGAAATCCATCATGTTCGCCACATGACCCTCTTACCCCATGAATTTAACTAGACCCAGGCATAGGACACGCCGTTAACTGGCCGTCAAAATCGGACTATCGACGCAAAAAGCTAAATATGCACAGTAATAAACGGTACTATATTACGAACTGAGTATACTACTGAAGTTTGCGTCTTCATTCCAATGCGCTGTGAGATCTTGAGGCTGAATTTCAAGGAGAGCAATTGCGAGAAAGAAAGCGCGTCTCTCACATGCGCTGTCGGCCGCCTTCCCAGCCGCCCCGTGGCCGCTTCCCAGCCCCCCTGGACCCCGCGTGGCTGCCCGCGCCGGTGCGTGCGGTGGCGCGTATTTACGGGCGCTCATTGCACGCGGCGGAGCGCGAGCCCGCCGGCCATCGTGAGGAACGGCCGCCGGCTATTGCGCTGGCCCCGCCCACGCCCACCCAAGCCGTCCCCGCCACTCGTGGCCCTGCTCTCGTGTCCAACACCCTCCATCCCCTGCATCACCGCCCCGCCACCGCCTGCGCCGCGGCCCCCGCGTATTTCAGAGACAGTGCGTTCCTCTCCGCGGGCGGCCTGGCGATATTGCGTGTCGTATTTTCAGAACGAGACACCCTCCCCTCCTGCTTTGGGAATGTTGCGTTTGGAGTGTGTGTTGGTGCCTTCGCTCGGGTAAACGAAGCTCTTTGAGTTATGGCCTGCTGTGACGCGATACATCTGTTGCACTTCTTCTTGGTGCTTGTTTACGTCTTGTATTTTTCGACAAGGAATGCTCCCAGCTTTTGTGCCAATATTTTAAATTCGAATATGCAACATAATAGGTTCATAAATTTATGAAGGATTTATTGCAGAGTTTTAGTATATTAACTAACACGTAAATAATTTGTTATGGTATGGGGATATTATACGAAAATACAGAATAAGAACAAATTACGTAGAATAATGCCTTGTCATAGATTCATTCATATATTCAAAAGTAGGAAGGGCTCATTGTCTTAATGTTGTTTGCGTGTTCACAAATCTGTGCTTTTTATTGAATATAGATCTAAAGCGTACACTTGTATCCATAAATGAGTAACTTTAAGTCAATCATAGAATTAAACCCAGTTTGTAAGTACAGATCTTAATGAAATATTGGTCGAATTCAGATAGTGAAGAACGTTCTCTCAATTTTAAAATGCAATTTGAAATTTGCCGATGATTAATTCTTTCTAATATTGTTATATAACAGGAGGAAAAAAATAATCTTCCACAAACAAATCTATTATCAAACTATTTGTTAGTTACAGCAGCAGACATGTTTCGAGGTATTTTACCTTATCTTCAGTATACAGGCTGAGTTGAACTAACTGGTGGGAAATTCTCTTGCAGAATCAATGAACATACTCGTGCATGGAGATTACAAGAGCACTCTACTTTTGCTTGCCATCTCCTTGATAACAAACACACATTTGACCACAATATAAATTTTAAAATATTGCATTTTAGAAAATAAACGCCCTAACTTAAATATTTTAGGAAATTTTGAAATTTTAAAACTCGTAAAACATAGTCTACAGCATCAAGGACAAAACCAATTTGAAATATAGCACGGAGTTAAATATCCTAGTAGGCTGTCCTACCCCCTTATCCTAGAGACCAAAAGCCTCGTCATAAGCCATATCGATTAGGAAATATCATTTTTAGAGAAAATTGGCTGAATGGATTAGCCGCTAACATTCACCACAGACGGACGAACAGTCAGTCCGCCAGACAGACGTTTTGCTTGACGCTTTACTTGATTTCTAGGTATCAAGATCTCACAAAACATGGATTCTGACTACACAAGGTATAAGAGAAAGTAATTTACTATCTATAGAAACTGGATTTATCTACTTTTTCTTTGCGAGGGCCCTGTAATAAGAGTATTTGTGACGAAAATTTGCCGTTTTCCCCTGCAGAATTACAAAAAATTCTCTATAATGCATAAGCAGTCGCGAGAAAGTAAAAATGCACTATATTTTAAATGTAATTTCGAACTGGAATCTAAGTTTTTTGGCTGAAATTCTTGTATTAGTGAAATTTACAATGTACTACTTTAATGTAGCTCTTTTCAGAAGTAATAAAAGTTTAAGATTTAAAGTCCAAAACTTACATATCACTCATCTCTCATGTTGTTGGCAATTAATAAACAGCAAATACATGGACCAGTATGCGCGCATAATCGAGGGATAGATGTTCGTTGGCGTCAGCGCGGAATGGGGGGGGGTGCTTGGAACATGGCGCTGCGCGTGTCCCGGCGGCCGCAGGAGGGCGCATGGCGGCGCTGGCTAGGCGAAGGCGCAGGTCGCGCGCGCTCCAGCGGAGGGAGGCAGCGGCCGCAAGGGGGCATCATGCAGGAAGACAAGGAGGAGGGCATCGGGAGCACGGCGCGCGCGGGGGCGCAAAAAGGCCGGGGCGCGATCGGAGAGCAAGCGCAAGTGCGGGCGGGGGCTTAGGCACAGAAGGGGTGAGAGAAGGAAGTGGGAGAGCGAGTGGAGCAAGCGAGGCAAGTGGGGTGGGCCAGTGGAAGTGGCGGCGCTGGCGGAGGTCCGAGGGGCGCAGGCGGGCGCGGCGGCCGTAATTTCATGCGTGTACGCGCGTGTAGCCATAAATAACGGGCGCGCCCTCCGCCCCGCTCCGCCCCGCCTCTTGTCATCTGCCCTGCTTCCTTGCTCCGTCTCGCGCCCGCCGCTGCCTCCCGACCTCTTGCCAGCCCCCGTGTTCGTTCCCTCCCTGGCTGCCACCGTACTCTCGCAATGGCGCCCTGCTTTCTGCGTTTGTTCCTGTTTCATTCCAATAATTTTTCCACAATGTTGTAGGTACTCAATTTTGTTTTATTTTTCTGTGTTTCCCTTTTACAATTCTCTTCGATTACAAACGTTCGTCTGCACTTTTCGCACTTTAATCTTTTCTCCTTCAAATGTTTTCTCCATCTCTCGCAAAGTTCCCTCCTCTTGGTTTACTAATTTTATATTTCCTCGTATTTCTTCTCTCTCATCGCCCTTTGATCTTTTTCTAATATTTCTTCCTCTTTTATTCTCCCTTTTTCTGTCCATTCAATTTCACTGTTCTTTTCCATCTACGCCTTCTTTTGCACCTCAAACTCTCATTTTCTTTCAACAATAATTGTTATTGCAATATTTATAGAAGCAGTGTGATAGTGCTGAAATTACTCTATCCCCACCAGTACCTCTCGAGCTCTGCTGAACTGTCCACGTTCCCACACATTCTCCCAGGACTCCGCCAATTCCCGCCGCGCGCGCCGCCTCCCCCCGCCCCGCCTGCCCGCGCCGGCTGCTCCGCGCCCGAATCCGATGCAGATTGCTGCCGTGTTGAACGAGCCCGCCGGCGCGCTGCCTTCCGCCTCCCGCTGCCCGGACGCTGACCAGCCATTCATTCCTTCAACGTCACTTGTGTCGAGCTGAATCAGGAATTGACAGAGTAATCCAGTCTCATAAAGATGTACGCATTCCCTTATTTTATTACTTTCAGCAATATACTATTGCATAGTGAATAACAAAGCCTATATTTTATTAACTTTACATGGTTTTAATTTTTATAATTGTCGAAATATTGCTAACTTGGTCCTGATTTAATGTAAAAGGAATTAGTGTAATTACTGAAAGTATACATGGTTTTGAAATGCATATTATAATACGTTAAAAATGCCGAAAAATGTGTGTGTGTGTGTGTGTGTGTGTGTATACACATATTTTGTATCCTACCAGGGCCCTTTGTCTGCGGGATTGATGCTCAATAAAACATAAATAAATTTCACAACACATTTAATGAAAAAATAAAAGTAATGAGCATTCGAATGATTGATTTTATAAGAATTATTACAAATTTTGACAGTTTTGCGGATTACTGTCCTAGTTGAAGTTATCACAAGGGTAAAAAACAGTTATTTTGTCGCTGCAATAGCATGCCGTCAATACGGCATCTAAGCTCTCAGGCTTCTTTGTTATAGTCTTTCCGCACCTCGGCGTGGAAAAGGAGCTAACGGGGGCCCGATTACGGGTCATTCATAAGCCTATTACTGTTGTTACGTGAAGACTTCGTTCCTGGACGGCTGGGCGCCGGCGGAGCGGGAGGCGGTGGAAGGCGGGCTCTCCCTCGTTCAGCCAGGCCGGACGCCCAAAGGCAGCGCTCGACCTGAGGATCCTCTGTGGCGTGGCCGATGTCACGCTAATGTGGCGAGGAGCTGCATTCGTCTCTGGACACATGATGCGGCGAACTCAAGGGATGGAGTTCTAAGCACACGTTTCGGGCCAAAATTATCTATGTAAATGCGTCATTGAGACATCAGTGGTACCACGAGTGGGTTCGGGAGGCAAGCCACTGCGAGTGCAGCTTTGAAGCCCAAAATGTATTGTAGAATTTCATCTACCGAATGCAAAGTCTCATGTGAGAATTTTGAAGCCACTTGAATGAACTCAGTAACAGCTCGAATGGAAGTTAATTACGAAAGGTCAAGTTCGATATTCGAGCTGGGAGTCTTTTTGGGGCCCCACACGCGACAAAATGAAGGCTTTGATCTCCTCCTCTGATCCGAGTGCCTCACCCTGATGACTTAGGATCAGCTATCGAGAGCGGTGACGGGGTAACACTCGAACCAATGATGCACTAGCTCACGTGACACAAAAAAGTTAGTGTTGCGAATATTAGTGCTCAGTCCCTTGTGGGGGGGGGGGACGCCCCGCTCCCGGTCGGTGGAATGCAGTGCAGCTGCGGACTCGAACTTTGACATTATTCTTTGGTCGAAGAACCGCTTGGCTGACGCGCATGTGTGCGTAGAAAATCGCTGGTTTCGGCAACGGGTGTCTATGACAAATCGCGTAGTGTTTCAGGGCATCAAATCGCGCACAAATTTAAAGAGTGCAACTGCCCTCGTACCCCACTCGCGAGAGCCGGCGGCGCGAACTTTAGTGGAGGGGACTTTTTTTACTGCTGGCGCTAGGCGGGGCGGGTCCATCTTAAAAGACGAGGCGGCGACTCTTTGGATCTGTTTCGCGGTGCCCCGATGCAGCGAGGGCACGTGGCCGGCATCTCGGGCCTCAGTTGCAGAAAAGGCGCAGACGGTAGGTCCCGGCGGGGTCATAAACTATACACCCGTGCCGATTCGGCGGCCGTGGCGGCGGGCAGCGGCGGGGGCGCGGGAGGGGGAGAGGTGCCAGTGTACCGGTCGGGCTTGACCACAGATCTGTGAGATACGATGAAAAACCACCTGTAGTAGGCGCATTTGTCATACTCAACATTCGTTTCTATAAATGGGCCGAAACCTACTTCCGTCATTGTAAACAATTCGAATTTCTTACCTTCACCGATATTTCAGTACTATCCAGTTTCCTTACAATATGGGAATGCACTACCTTGTGTTTCACTACAGTTCAATGTCTTTTACCTGCGCTGTAGACTGTACAGAGACTCTGTTTTATTGCTAGTCACCTGTGCCGCCATTGCACTAGAACTACTGCCGCCATTGCACTAGTGCCTCTATCCATTACACGCGACAATTCAAAACAGTTCAATGAATTCACCAAAACTTGAGATGAATTACACCAGATATATTTGTAGCATTTATAGTACAAAAAAGCTGTGCGTTGTGTCAAAAACACTTGCTTCTGTATTTGTTACGTCACGGGAGGACACACGTATCCCATATGTTAGACGTAATGGACGCCCTTGTATGTGAAAGCACCATGAATCTCCCATAGTGTGAATGTTCGTTTTGCATTCCTGCATCAACAACTCTGTGTTATCCAATTTCCCAGCAAATACGGGAAATCACTACCACGTGTCTCGCGGTGTCTATTAACTGCAGCGCCGAGCGCAGCGCTTAGCGATCGTGTCCTGTTGCTACCGTCGCCGGCGCCGCCACAGCGACCGCTGCATGCGTAAGCGCCCGTAACGACGCCATGTAACGCGAGCGCCGTCGCACCGCCTCCGAAACCGGTTCCCAGCCGCGATTTTCCGCCGCGAGTGCGCTGGGGCTAATTAGGAGAGTGCATTGCTGATGTGAGGGACGTACTCTTGTATAGATTGCTGCGATGTGGACGGACGTGGAAACGTCTGTGTTATAGTTCGCCGTGTGTCGGCGTCTGGTGAATGTTTATTCGTGTAAGTACGTACGGTGGCACTAGAAATGCTCGAGTGCATTTGTTGGAGTGAAGAGTTACGTGTTGTGAAAATCAATGAAAGGGCTTCTATCGTACGAGTACATGAAGAGAAAATTTTGTACCTCTTTTTATGCATATTACGCGCACGGCGTGTGAGATTTGGCGTAGTTCAAGTTTTTATGGAGAAGGAATGTAGAAAGCTAAAATGTATACATTATATTTGATACAAATATATTAAATTAAATAAATATATAGATAGAGCAAGCAGATGTAACCCACAACACATTACAGCATATCACTATCGTGCATAACACGGAAGCGATGCGTTTTAGAGCAGACTTTTGTGTTCCACAACGAACCCAAGATTTGTCTTTAATGCTCTAATCCACAAAATGATTTATTTTTAGAAGAGCATGAAAATCATATTATTACCAATTGTAATAATAATAATAATAATAATAATAATAATAATAATAATAATAATAATAATAAGATCTTCTATAGATGAAAATTAATCTCCGAGGCTAATCCTTGCTCCTGTTGAAAGCATTTCTATTGAAAACACATCCATGGAATCTCAAACTTTTTTAGTTTCTAGTCTAAGCTTAGTTATCCATATCAGAAGTGATAACGAATCCACGGATCGCACTAATGAAACTTTTAAAAAAATGTTCCAATTTTAAGATTTCAAAGATTGTTCGTTTGACAACATTCATTTGAAGTTTAAACGTAAGTGAATATAAAGACCTGTCGCTTTTAATGTAGACTACTATTAAATATCACGTTCTATTTACGAATTATTTGTTTCTACTATTTTATCTAGTTTGCAGATTTCAGTAGGTCTCTTTCGGGCATGATTTCAGAATGTCAAAAATCCTTTAGATTTGGAGTATTTGTGTATCTTAATATTTCGTTTCTTTTGCTCCCGAACACACACACACACACACACACACGGGTTCCAGAGAGAAAATATTGTTCATGGCGCTTGCAGTGCAAACGCGAAGTTCGCGAACTGCGCAGACAGGGCAGGCAATCGCGGCGGTCAAGGAAATCTCGGCGTTTGCAACTGGACACCGGCCATTAGGCTCCACTGCGGGGGCCCCCCCCACGTCGCTCTGCGCCGCGCCATCCCCCCCCCCCGCAGCCCCTTGCCATCTTCCATCCGCCCCTCCCCCTCGTCACCCTCCCTCAAACCCTCCGTCCACTCTCTCGTCCCCCTGTTATTAAATATTGATTTTTTTTATTAACACAATGAAAATTTACAAGCTATTCGAATTCGAAATAATAAGTAAATATGATAATTCAAAATAAAATGATCAATGAAACAATAAATTACAGAAAAGTCCCCCATTGGTACTTTCCAGGATCAATATACAAAGACTAACATAAAAGAGAAAAAAAATAGAATAATAAGAACACAAAACGGAGAATTATTTTTGTTTTGTATATGTCAATGTCAAATACTAAAGCGGTAAGGAAGTTGCAAAGAGGAGGTTCTATTGAGGCGATATATTTCTTGGCTATTGTCTAAAAGGTTTAGGGCTAGATGGTTTGGATGGGTTTCCAGGCGTTTATTGTAGTTTAGGCTAATTTCTTGTATCTTCTCTTGAATTGTTTGAATATTGAAATACCGATGGAGTGCTGCATTAGACATGTACCACGGTGCTGATGAGATGAGTCTTAACATTTTTGACTGGAATCTTTGAAGAATTGATAAGTTTGTTCTGCTGGCTGTGCCCCAGATTTGGATTCCATATGTCCATACAGGAAGTAGGATGGTTTTATAAATTAGCAATTTATTTTCCAGGGACAGCTTGGATCTGTAGACAATAAGCCAGTAGAGTTTCCTTGTTTGCAGTTGGAGCTGTTGTTTCTTGGCTTGTATATGCTTTTTTCAGGTGAGACGTCTATCCAAGTGAAGACCTAGATATTTTACGCAATCGGTTTGCGGTATTGTTTTTCTGTTGAATTCTAATTATTAATAATTAAATATTGATCACCACTCAACAAGAACTAGGGTTTATTTTAACTCATTCGTACACTTCTAATATCTGACTCAAAACATACGCATACGCATGGTAACGACCTTCATCTGCTTCTCAGTGCACCGGAGGAGACCACGAGGGATAACGCCGCTGTCGCCTTACGTTCTGGTAATCATCTCAGATTCCTCAGTAACGATTTCTTCTTTCAGAATGCGATTCTAGCAACCAGAACTCGTCACCATCTCGTCCCACACGACTTCCTCGTCCATCGCCGTCTCTTCGCGATCCCCTCCCTCGTCACCCCTCACCCCCTCCACCCCCAGCGCCTCGTACCAGGAGGCGCCTTAGGAACAACCCCCCTCGCACTCCAGCCGCCCCTCGAGAGGGGGGGCAGCGGGGCGGGGCACGTCCATTTCGCGGCGTTCGTCCCACAAACACACTTGATAACGCTATGTTTTATTTGATATTTAAGCTAAAAATAACATTTTACTTTTAAAGAGAAATATGTTTATATATTGGATCTCTATTTAGATCTCATATTTGGGTACACGTGGTAACTAAAAAGCCACTATAACCATATATAGCCAACCAATATATAACCAAACGAAATTATAACAAAAAAATTCTTGTAAATTTGTGATTACAGGATTGTACAACAATTTTTTATTATTGTGCATTGTTTTGCAGAATACTATATGCCAATAAATCATTCAAACCTCAAATTATAATATTTATGACACACCTTTTGAATAAGTAGCGCCCAGAAGAGCAGCATTTATTCGAACTAGGTTTAAGAGTAAATGAACTCTTGGTGCCTTCTCTAAATATCGCTTGGAATAACACTTCCCCTTATCATTTTCTCCAATCTGAAATGAACGGCTGTTGAAAAGATGGCTGCTCGTGATTTCGTCTTGGGGCAGAGAACTTCGCGACAGGCGAGGGACGGGGCACCGACCCTGGAGTTCGGACGGGGCACCGACCCCGTTTCACAGGGGGCCGTGATGGATGGGCCGGGCCGAATTATGTCGAATCTCCGGGAGATAACGTTTCCCGAATTTCGGACCGGCTGCGTTCCACAACAGCAGGCAGCGGAAGGCCTTTCGTTAATGGCTGCTTTTCAGGATCTTTTTTATTTCCTCTGTTGAAATGCGGCTTTTAACGTGTAGCGTAAACTTCGCTACTGATGGTCGCGTTCGAAGTTTTTTGTGGCTTCTCGTGTTTCACGGCACGAGTGCTAACTCAAAATGATATGGAAAGCTATGCTCTTGAACTCTCTTTGTGTTTGAAAAAAATTTGAAAAATGATTTTTGGCCATTGTTCTGTATATGACATAAATGTGTTAAATCATAAATTGTACACTATTACTCGTAGTTCGGTACTCAAAAATAGTATACTAACTTCAGAAACCCGACTTGGTCAGCCTTATATCATAATCGTATATCATATAACTGACCTATATGTCGTTGCCCGGGTTTTGCGTAAAAATGAATTACACGTACACCAATAATTGCACTTTCTTCGCAAGTGTAGCTGAAACAACATGAAGTATATTCAAATTTACAAGTTTAATTGAAGATGTATTTTAATTTGTTAATATCAACCTGAAGTACTTTATGTTGCTTCGGTATTCATTTTTCCTTTTTCCATTTTAACAATGAGTAAACTATCATGGACCACCTATATTCGTAAGCAATTTTGTATTCTTTGTTTTTATAAAGCACATTTTGCAGCAACATTTTGAGTTGCAGCTATTCTATATTTGATTATTGTTTTTCAAAAGTAAGTACTACTGATGACAACGAGTGACTGGATGAATCAAGGATTCTTTCCCGCCTTTTCAACCATTGGAATCGATTACAATCGCTGAGCTAACGATTACTTTTGTAGTTCGCCCTTTCCCCGTTTACGAATTTACAGCGCTAACATGTCCATGTTTTTGTGAGTTCTCATAATAAAGGTTTGTTTTATACTTTAGAGAGTTTTTCCACTGTAATGATATCATTTCTAGGTCGTTTGAAAATACTCTTTGTCTCAGTTGCACCGAGTTGCTCACAGTTGCTCCGAGTGATTCGGTCGGATTTCCGCCGGGAGCGGTAGCTCAGTGCATCAACTGATGTCACTGCAGCGCCTCTGACCGGGAGGTCCTAGGTTCGAGTCCTGACGGCGGCAGGATTTTCGCTGTCTGGAGGAGAATTCTAGCAGCAGGCTGCTCTGATCGGCAGTTTTCCGTGGGTTCTCCGATCAGCACCAGGCGAATGCCGGAGCAGTACCCTACCAAACGGGCCACGGATCGCGCGCGACCTCTCCTTCCCATTCCTTGTCCTATCCTCTCCCTTTACACACACACTTATACTAACATGCACTACACTACCACATATCCCGGGAGGCCGGTCGGAAGCTTAGAGCTTGTCCCGACTTGGGCGGTGCCCCGCTGGTGGGAGAGTCCTGGTTAGGGGGAAAGCTCACTAGCCGACGGGAGGTCGGCGCCGGATCTCGCCATGTAGCGGGGGAAGATCACTGCCATCTTCCGAGAGAGAGAAAAACATGCACTACACTAACGGGACTAATGACCAGAGCAGTTGACGCGTCCGGAAACACGAAAAAATCAATCAATCAATCGGTCGGACTTCCGTAGTTCTTCGATGTTACGGCTGCTCAGTGGTGTAACGTGATCAGTTTTCCAGGGTAGGCTTCAAAGCAGATTAACGTATTATTTAACTCTGCCCATCTGTCTTTTTGAAATAAAGGTTTGGCGTAGAACTTCTAGTTTCCACTCATAACTTAAATTACTGAAGTATGTTAGGAATTATAGCAAAGAGTTATCAGCTGGTAAAGCCATATTTCCTACAGTAAACAATAACTTGTATTATTCATTAGCTATTGATTTGAACTAAACGCGATGAACTAACATTAATTTCTCACCTGTCAGATACAAAGAAGTGAAATCTACTTAAATTCTTGAGCTCGCTTGCTTCACTATAATACAATTCGGTCGTCCAACAATAATATAGAATAAGCACAATATTTCAATGTGTTCCTCAGTACTGCCAGAGCTCTTATCGTCTGACCGTGCGTGCAGACGTCGCAAACGCAGGGGTGCGGGGGTGGCGAGCGGTCAGCCTGCAACATGTGGACACCATACCAGGGCGACCCGCTCAGAGGGCGAGCGGCGCACGATGGCCTCGCTTCAACGCACACTGAGTGAGGGTCAGGGCAGTGGTCCGCATTCACGTTGGGCAAACATTTTATTTCACTGTCCGCAAACATTTAGTTCACTGTCCCCCCTGGTAGAGCAAAATCAGTGTGTAGTGCAGGGTCCAAAGTCCACAAAAACAATGTAAAAATGATAGAACCAAATGGGTGGGCAACAGGTTTATTATAATTACCAATTGATTTATTGTACTCTTTTTTTCCCTGCCACTTTCTGTAGTCGTTTTAGACATTTTAGACATTTTAAATTTTATTATTAATAATAGAGTACTCATTTTGATCTCTAAGGAAAATACTAATAATCAATTTTCCTCTCCATCTACAAGATATTTCTCTTCAAAAGTGCGAATTAAACGAATTGCGTGTGAACAGTTCCGATTGTCATAAATGAACTACCGTTTCAACCAACAATTGGAGCACCTCGGCATCCCATCACTAGTAAGTACTCGTGTTAAATTTTAGAGCAATCTCTCCAGAAATTCGGTTGTTTTTGACATAAACATTTGTAAACAACTTCACTTTTGTGTAACAAGAATCCAGATATACCCAGGCAGTCTTATTGTGCGTTAAACTTCTACATAGCTATTCTTTGAAGTACGGTGAACTGACGTAAAATAATTGGGTTGTCTTAAATAGCAACCTGTGTTGCATAGTTCATTCATTACTAATTCATTTACAAATGTATTTGAAGAACTTACTGCGTCATTAAAAAACGAAAAAGATAAGTAAATCAGTTACTTCAGCAGTAAATCAGTTATTTCAGCAGTAAATCGGTTATAATGCAGAAGCCCTCGGATGATGGTCTCGGGTACCGCCCCAGGACTAGTTTGCGATGGATTCGACTAATGCGTCCGCCAGATGTAGCGTACGAATAAGTTGCCTAATCTATAATGCTATTTACATTTCCTTATTTCCATTAAACACAGTTTTGCATATAGTCATACGAAGAACAATAGCAGGATACTGGTCTTGTTCTCTCCCTGAGGCTTTGTCTTCGAAGAAATTGCTCGCTGAAAGGCAAACGTCAGATGAAATGTCAATTTTTGAAAGAAGAAATAATTCTCTAAGTCTAACACTTTATATCTCTAAATAGAATGTACTATACAGTACATGTCTGCCTAGATATCTTTATCGGTATCAGGATGGCATCAAGACCTGACACTAGTAACGAACAGATACTTGAATGCAAAACGTTAAAATAATTGCTACTATCGGGATTACAAAGAATCATTCTCACTCACTCAATTTTTCTGAATGACATACGACCTAATACTCCGAGAAAAGCTTTAGTTACTTGTAATAAAATTAATTTAAGAATTCATTTTTTTAAAACCGTACAAACTCTTCATATGGAAAACTCCACAATTGAATTTATGAAAATCGTATTTGCCTGATTTTTAATATAAACTGAAACAAATCGGCTCATCATAGCACTTCTGAGACACGACATGATTTTCGTTGTTTTATCTAATATTGTGTTGAAAACAATATACTTTCATCCAAGAACCGACGAAACAAAGCGTTTTTGAAATTCATTTATAATAAAAACTTCACCGCTTACGTTAGAGTAACTAATTAAAGCTGCTGTAAAGCGCTATAACTTTTGTCATTCTATTTCGAGAAGATGTAGTACGTGATAGGTGTATACAAGTACTAAGAGTATGGATGTGCTTTATTGTAAATCTAAAGAGGATATTCCTAAATTTAATTAAATGCAAGCAGATGAATTTAAACAAAATTAGTGTATGTTTCTGTAATTCTAGATGTGTCTTACCATTATTCTACCAGCACATGCAACCCTCAAAATATTCAGAAGTCGAAAGATCAATCGTTGATTTTTATCACTTGATATTTTTTAAATTGTTTTAATGCGCATTACTTTAAACGGACGAACGTGATAAGAACGTGTGTTTATAAGAAACTGAGATTATGTAACATGTCTCCGGAACTACGATTTTTAAGAATGACCGAGTCGATAATCAGTGAACAAAAATGAGTCACATTTGCCAAATCTTTTTGTCATGCTGTTGCTATAGCAATGGTTCCTCTGTTAGTTTATTTCTCAGGCAACATCATACATCGCAGATTCCTCTGTAAGCTTGACGGATCTGCAGAGTGTTGTACGTCTCCTTTAAATATTAATGAAGGTATTAATCTCATGCATAATCTTCATATATTAACAATTATTAGCTTAGTTTTACTCCTGATCAAGACAAATTCACATATGTCAATTAAAATAAGCTAAGATATCTCAAGAATTTTGCTGTGATCTACATAATTGAAATACTTTTTGTGTCGATGTAGTATGCACATTATTTGATGGATTCACATTGTAAATAAATTAGATATTGTAAATATCAATTTTAAAAATGATTTTTTAAATTAATAATGTAATTAAATTATATAAAATAAGATATTGGCATAAATAATTTGAAAATATCACCAATGCTCTTCTCCGTAGTTAATCCATAAGCATACCAGGATAGAGCAAATCGGACAAGTCTATAGTAAGATATAATCTAGTAAGTCTATATAAGACTATAGTAACTTACGACAATAATACAATAAGTTGATTTTAGACCCAAACATTGTTCTGTCAGTTTGAAAAAGATGTTATGTGTTATAGCCTCGTTGATCTGCAATTAATTAAATTGCCAAAGGGCAACTCAAATTACAAAAGCCATTTCCTTTTCCGCAAATATCAGTGGCAAGGCGAAGGTTGCCACTACGGATGACTTAATCTGCCCACCTAACGTCTTTTCAATTCAATTCAATTCAATTCAACGCAAGTTGCGTGCTTCGCGGGCTGGGGCCGCCAATGGCCATTACCTGAGGGGCGGCGCGGGCCGCTGCAGCCTCTCCAGGAGCCAGCGGGGTGGCGGCCGCTGGGGCCTTAATGTGCGTTTGATGGCGGTCATTCGTTATCATTACGCCCCGCGAGGAAAGAAAGCTCGCACGGTGGCCCTTGGTATCCTCCTTTACTCTTAGCGCTTTCTCCGGCGCAGGGCGCGCTTTATGAGTTGCACTGCGAGCGCCGCCTCGCGGTGGATGCTGGAGTTGCGCCGCTTCTTCAAATGCTTATGTTGCAGAGAGGGTTTAAATTGTCGACTATGTCAAAAGATCCACCAGACATCGTTTATCATAACGATCCGTAGCCCGTTAAACGTTAGCCGGTTAAACGTTATTATGTTAACGATCGGTCATCATGTAACATCGAACTACGTAATGCTTGTTTACCTTGGCATTAATTGTTTTGTGTGTTGTTGCCTCGCAGTCGTTGCGAGGTTTGCGACGCTGCTACATATGCCTACCTGAAAAAAGTTCTAGTGGTTTGAGTTTTAAAAAGAGTTCGAGTCATCCGTTTCGGCAATACTGTTGTCGGGTATGTTTAACGGTCAATCAAGCAACTGTCATAAAAAACTATATACTTTAATATAAGTTATTAAATATACTTTAATACAATACTATATAAGTTATTGCATCCAATGATTCTGGGAGCGGATTTTTTATCCGAGCATAGAGCTGTTATCGACCTCGACCGAAGAATTGTGGATTTAGGAGGCCAAGAGATTGAAATGAGCCAAGAATTGGAAGAGGGTAATGATATATGTGCAGGAAACATGGTGGAAGAACCGGTGGAAGAAAGATTAAGAAGCCAAGTAACCCATCAAAACGTAGCTAAATTAGTAAACAACAAACAAGAAGTAGTGGAAACTTATAACTTTTATAACTTGAGGCCATGTCCAGCAATAGACGGGGACCCCCAAGACCAAACATCAAGAACTTAGTGTTTTTTTGTTGTTAATTGAAAAAAACGAAAAAGGGGAGGAGGGGGTGATGAAACGCACCGCGTTTCTGAACATCGACGCGGGTGCCAACATGGTTTAAACAGCGCGGTAGAGACGGCCGTCCGGGCGGACTCGGCCGAGCAAGAGTGTGTCCCGCGGAAAGCGAGACGAAACGAACGCGAAGCACGAGACTTGGACAGTTGGGGAGGGGATCGTGGGAACGACGGCAGTCGAAGAGGGAGAGTAACGGGCGGTAGTGTGGAAAGCTGATGATGGCGGTGATGAAAAACAGTTGAGAGGAATCCCATTACATCGAGCAGAAATCGAAACGTAGGACAATGAGAAACAGTAAGAACTATTAATTGATCTCGAGTTAAGTGATGTACGGTAAAGATTAAACGGCGTGAAGCGAGGAAAGTGATGAGTGTGTAAACAAGTATACGGCAAAGGCAGCATGAGTGAAACAAACAAAGCGATACAGCATTGGCGGGCTTAACAAACGAATTTGGAAGAACTGGAAATCAGAACGGCTGGTGATCGGGCGGCGAGTGGACATCACCGTGCCCTGCGAAGCACGACTGCGGTGTGGGATTTGCACCGGCGCGGCGGCCGGATAGAAGCGGCGGGGGCACGCGCCATGGCCACGTGGCGGTCGAAACGGCCCCGACTCGTCGCATCGCGCTGGCGCATTCGGAGTTGGTGAGCTCGAAGGAATTTCATACGCAGCAAAATCAGTAAGATTGTTACTAGAAGGGACTCATTATTAGGCGGTAAAAGAATCAAGTGAGTTGGGAAAGGGAGTAGACGATTGTGTGAGGGGGTATTAGATGAGGGGATTTGCCATGTAATGATAAATAATCTAATTTGATGTGGAGAACAGAAAAGGTATTTTGGAAAGGTACATATTGTCTGAAATAGAATGAATAAGTATTGAAATAACGAGGTGATTATGAATCAGTGCATGGAAAGGGAGCTCCCATTTACAGTATGAAGTGTAAAGTTGAGAGAAAAATATTGTACATTAGCAATATTTACATAGTTAATTAGAAAATTGTTCATTTTTTGTCAGTATCGTGAGAAAGTCATTAATGCTAAACCATTATTAACAAAACCTTTTGTACATTCAATGGAACGATGTTTTTGTAATATCCATTATCTTTTCTGGGAATAAAGCATTCTGTGTTTTTACATTAACAGTAACTTTTTCAATGTTTGTGCATGCACTCAGAGTCCATTCGCAAGAAAGAATACCTGTCCCCTTATACAAATTTACTGTGGAGCAGGACAGAATCGTCGGTTCGTCACAATATATATATATATATATATATATATATATATATATATATATATATATATATATATATATATTGACGAAGTCATAAATGAGTGGCTAAAAAAACAGACAATTGATAGTAAATAATGTAAATATTACCACAGTATTCTTTGCATATGATCAAGTCATTCTAGGCTCCACAAGACAGTATCCGGGAAGCAATATATAAATTAGATAATATAGCTAAGCAATATAACATGACTATATCTGTAGACAAAATTCAAATCATGACGTTGAGGGGTTGTGAGCCAATAAGAGCAAAAATAGCCCTTGGAAAAATATAATAGAACAGCTAAATGGATATAATTACCTTGGCTATAAAAGAACATATAAAAATAATGATTTACAAGTACAATTAAACAGATGTAGACACTTCTGTGGCACAATAGCTGGAACGTTAAAAAATAAAATGAGAAAAGAAACTGTAATGAAGCTTTACTAAAAAATGGCTCTATCCATGCTGTTATGTATGGAATGGTTATCAGCTGAAATGAAGTTTCTTCGATAGCAGGCTATACACTTCTTAATCGTAGGAAAAGTGAAGAAATTAGAAACGAACTAAAAATTTTAAGTGTGAGCGATATTATCAAAGAATGTAGAGAAAAAGGGAGAAGATTATGTATTAAGAATGCCCGAAGAAAGAATTGTCAAAGTTACCTTGAAATACCAGCCCTAAGGGAGAAGATATGTGGGAAGACCATTGAGAAGATGGAGTGAGCAGTTTTCAGGAGCCGGAACAGACTGAATAAATCTAATCCTTGCAGTTGACGATGATGGTGATGTTCTGTGAATTGCAATACGCACCAAAAGCGTTGCCCCGCACTATTTGTACTATTTGGATTCAACTGCCTAAGCGGGCAAGGGCGCTTTAGTTAGCAGTTATTATTTCAAGTTTAAGTAGTTCGTTAATTCGGGGTGAGCAGTTCCAGGATCTTTTAAGTAATATGAAATAAGATAGAGGCCGTTGTTGGCCCATCAAGCTATTGAATTATGATTCTAATCTGCAAGAATTAATCTTTTAAATTATGCAGAAAATTAAGCACGGGAAATTGATCGAAAAAAGATTGAGGCGGCTTTGGTTTAGTAAGTTGAAACATTCGTATTTGAAACAATTCATCAATTTATATTTTGCGCTTTAGTTTTAATCAAATCATTCCTGTCAGTGACGTAGGGACTGTAAAAGCGTTTGTAGAAAGTTTCAAAGGAAGAAAATATAAATTTTGACAAAAATCAAATATCAATAGCTTCTTCCGAGCAATGAATTCCTACAACAAATCCTTTAACTTTATTGACGTTATTTCTGAGGTGTTCACCATAAAATAAGTGTTTTTAACAATTTGCAGTGGAATAAACAGAAATCTGAAGGAAAATTGTTTTGATGGACCTTGTCTCCCGCAAACACATGCGACAGTGCGCCAACAGCTTTGACAGATGGCTTTTACGAGGACTGGCGTGTCGCACGCGTGCTAGCACGTAGAGTCGCGAGCATGCGTGCATTCGCAGAATTCACAATCTACTTGCGGAAGTAACAAGATTGTGATTTACGGCTTTAATAAACATCCAGTAGGTCCATAAAGATCCGCGAAAGTGATATTTCTTTGTACGTTCCATTTTCCTGGAAGCAGATTCATTGCATCTTAAAATATTCCTAGGGGTTGTGTTTTTGGCACGAGGGTAGACTAATCGGAGTAAACCGTGTAGTAACTTGGTTTCCTAGAACTTGTTGATATCCACATGCAATACAACAGCATGAATAACTATCATTCTTATTGCTGTTTAAAGCATTCATTTCGTATGGGCTTTGAGACTATTCAAAAAGAAAAACATCAGCCTGAAAAGAAAACTCCAATTTGACAAAATATCATTCAGCCACGTGCGTTAGTTTCAAGTACTTACATGATTGAAATGTTTTCTATAAATAACAAATTAATGTATTCTACTGAAATGTAATATGATCATAAAATTTTAGCTCCGGTACCAAAACCTTTTCCAAAAATTTATAATCTAAAAGTCTACTCATATTTTTATTAAATTAATGTATTTAAAAAATGGATTGTTAATGTGCATAGATTGAATATTAAAATCTTCCATATTACTTTCATGTGGAGATTGCATATGGATGCGTCCACGTGAATGTGTCCATTTCTGGTCAAAATAAAAATAATTTGTTGCGCTCTGTACACGAATGCATCTTGTTAAAAAATCATTGAAATGTTTGCTTTTGATGATTATATTGATTGCGAGTTTATTTTATGTCATTTTTTCACTTATAATTTGAAGCCGTTTCAATTGCGTTCGAAACTACCGTGAACAAGTATTATTTTGAAGATTTTTTTTACTGGAATATACTGTGTAAATTTATAGTTTTATTTTTCCATACCTTTTAGATGCTTTTATCAAAGATTTCACATTAAAGTCTGTCGACTCAAATCACATTATATTCGAAAAAATGCATATATTAGAGACCATCTCTATATTGTCCGGATATTAAGAAAATTTTGGAAAACTTTCAGTAAAAACCTGTAAACTGCTGGTATCTTCTGGAAACTTTCAAACCTCGTAGTTCTTGTGTGTGCTGAAAGATAGAGGTAGTTGTCATGCGTTTTAAATGCCCGAGACTGAAACAAAAGAGGTTTGTTTTTGCGTCCGGATACTAACGGGAGATCAACACGTATGAGACAATGTGGTGATTTGAGGCGAATGTTAAAGTTTGAAGACAATTTAAGTGGGTAACCTGCATTTGTCTAGTAAAGAATGTTAACTGAAAGGTACGTAAGGCCATGATTCTTTTTTTCAATTTTAAGTAGTATATGACTTAGTGCAGGGATCACAGAATTTTGAAAATGTGCACACAATTCACTTTTACCCATAGCACGTCATACGCAGTTTTTACTGCTTTTTTGACGTAAAATAAATAAATAAATAAATAAATAAATAAATAGATACTTGTAAGTCGTCGCAAATTCGTATTCTTACATTCTTGAAACGCCTTTTAAAATGTTTTAGGTTAGGAGATATTGCGAAAACAAACGCTGATAGACAGAAGTTGTATATGGAAAGACAAGAATGATCCTAATTACAAGATTAAGAGGAAGGCTATAATGAAGAAATATAAAGAAAAGGTAAAAAGATCGGAAACATCAACTGCACGTGCACTGAGAAGAGCCAAAGATGCAGAAAGGAAAAGGTTAAGTCGCGCTGCTAAAAGGCAAGACGCTAAGCTACCAGAAACGAGTAAACTGTCTCCTTCAGTTGTGGGGAAAGCTTTGAAAAAGACCACCACAGCAATGTCAAAAAGCCCGCGTAAACAAGTTGCAGTTGTCAAGAAATTGGCAGAAATGTGTGGAGTTACAATAGTTGATCAGCCACTGAAGTTATCTAAGAAAAAACTAACTGATGAAAACATTCAAAACATTCTTATTTTACAATAGTGTGACAGATTTTACAATCAGAAAATACTGAATTTACAATCAGTATGGTAGATCCAGGGGAAAAAAAGTGTGTTAAAAAGTTGGAGAGTTGTATCAAGAAAACTGTGGCTCGACGTCACATGCTATTTACAATCTCTTTTCGTTTGTTTAAAGATCAGTACCCAGAGGTGGATATTGGTCGCAGGAAATTTGTGGAATTACGTCCTTTGGAAGTTAAACCCACCGTGACATCCCTCACAATGTTTGTGTTTGTTGTTATCATGAAAATTTTGAAAACCTGCGAGTGGTGGTATCACAATACCTACCTGGTTTTGGAACCTCGAGCACTGATTTTATGGTAGATCGGGAGAATAGCTACCCCCCTGCTCCAAAGCCCTCTGTACGTATAAATCTCCGTAGCAGCGTACTCTCATGAAGTGAACTGATTATTCGTATTTTTCACGCTACAAATTTAATTTTATAACCTACACAATTCTTTAACCAACGCATTTTTTTCACCAAGTGGTCCGCGACGTGCTACCGCACGTCGCTACCCGACGGATCCAACGTACTACGTTCGCGAGGGCCTTCCGGCCCTCGCTCTCGAGACCTGGTTCGCGCCTCCGCTGTCGCTCCGGCGCTCACGTTGTATTATATACCTCCCTCACTTTTAAGAGAGTTTATTTTAAAGGGAACACTCACTTTTAAGATAATTCATACCTTCCATCTCAGTAGACACACAAACCTATTTGAATGGAAAAAAACAATTGCTTAGAAACGTATGTGACTTAATGTAGCCTTGACATAAAGGGGTAGCTATTCTCCCGATCAGCCTTTATTAATTCCATTGTTTGTGACCCAAATAACGTAAACTGTATGAGTTATGATTGTTCCCTCTGCAAGAATAAATTTATGACTCTCTTGCATGATTCTCAGAATGATGAACAATGTAATATAACTGTACAGTATCGTCAGTGGATAATGGTGGAGAAACGGTATGAATACGTTTTATTAGAGGCATTAGAAGCATTGAATGATGCCATTTAGAAAATTAATTGTATTTTCATTGTATTATTTATGTAATTGTATAGCCTATTATATCAGTGTATATTATTAATTTAACTTCTAAATAAATTTATTGTATTGTCTATGTGATCCACAATCGTAATTCGGAGAATTCATTGGAATAAGAAACCCTACTCTGGTTTAATTTGTTGGCTGCCTATTTGTCCATATACTAACGTCCATATACTAATACGCAACGCCAAATAATTTTAATTATTTAATGTCAATGCTTTTAAAGTATTACTGTTGTCATATAAATAAAAAGAGGAATATTGGCCAAGGCTTCCTCCAAACTGAGTATGGTAATGAAGGATCAAAGTTAGGTTCACCTGTCATTATATGTGCCACTTTCTTTAACCATTTCCGCGTCCGCATACTAACGAAAGATAAACTGTTAATCTATTTAAAACGTTAGAGGCTAAGAGTTAAGGAAAGGACAAAAATTAGTACCTAATTTTATTACAAAAAAATAGGTGTAATAAACGATGCGTTTTAATTAGCGTTTAATGCGTGACTTCAAACTCTTTGTATTAAAAATCGTCCAAACGTCCAGATACTAATGCTGGACAGACCCATATACTTTAATACGTTGCTTCAATACTTCTAAATGCTTCGATAGTTATATGCTTGAATATTCTTTCATACTTTGGTTATAAACACTCTATGTGTCTGTGTGTGTATCTGTGTTTTGTGTGCATGAGGGTGCAATGCCTTTCCTTCCGTAACTCTGTTCTGGGAAAGATAAACAACGCTCATGAGAATGTATCAACTTCTTAAATCAGCCATTTGCGTTTTACATTTCAGCTTGTGGTTAAAGAAATGTAAAATGGAGAACGAGACAATAAAAATGTCTTGTTAAATACTTATTAATACGACAGAGGTCAATAGCAAATATTCTGTTTTATACATTTAAGCAGGATTTGGAATGATATACAGGTGGCCTTCTTCTGAGAGGGTGTGGTATTTGTGCGGTTACAAGTATTAAATCCATTAGGTGTGTGTTGGAGACTACATTAAAAACCTGTTTCAATAATACCGTCGATTTGTGTTCAAAACATTGGCGGTGAGACTTCTTGGGTATGAATACCGTTTCTTAATCTCCAGATGGCGTTGGTTCAACATACTAAACTAGTCACATTATGTTTTAAATTTCAATATTTCGTTACGGAAGAAACGAATTACACAATGAACAACAAGGTAATAGTCTCGTTAACTACTAATACTTCCGTCACAGGTCAGAAGATATTGCAATACGCGATAATCAGACAAATCGTAATGATTGATTCCATCACAGGTCAGTTGAAAATATGCCGTTTAACCCAGAAAGCTTTTGTAACGTAAAGGACAAGTGGTGTTTCGTAGACACTTTTCTAAAGAATGTGTAAATTATATGAAAATAATGAAGGTATAGAAATAAACGTTTTTGTTACATCATTTTACAAGTATCTAATAATATTTGTCGCATTTTATCAGATGTTACACAAGTTATTTTCTTGGTTGAATGCTCAGAACGCACATTTTCATTATATAATCAGAACACTGTTTGTATAATCTAGAATTTTTTGAAGGGTAAGCATGACACCTCTTTCTCTTCTTTCCCACTGGTTTACTGTCTCGTTGAACATTATCTACTGTGCTACTGAGCCATTCTGCATTGCTTCAATGTGAGTCCTAGTTAACCCTTCCTCTTCTTTGAACCCGAGGTCTTACTGGGTTGCTATTTCTCGCAAAAATATTTTTCTTCTCACATTTTTCCCCTTTGATTCCAAGTTTGATATAAATTCATAAATAAAATTAAGGATGCAACGCCAACAATATCAATATTACTTTAAAAGAATGCTATTGGCCACTTGTTAGTTTTCTGACGAACTGTTTAATTATGGGCTATTTGGTCGAGGGAGTCTACACATCCTTTAGTTGCATTATAATAGAAATAAACTTCTGATTTGTTCCTATTCTCTATATTTACTTCAGTGAAATAACGCATAGAAAAAAGGAAAATAACACGATTTTTTCTAGGCACGTTTGAAACCAATATCATAAATTTACTAACTCCAAAAGTGTTAGTTTCAACATTGCGAGTTTTGGTTGAAAATGCTGAGGATTGCATCGTTTATTTTTCCGCACAGTGTCAAATATTGTCATCATTCTGAAACAATGATTTTGCAACTTCTAGATAAAATAGTTGTCGAATGTAATGTTCCTATTTGACCCATAATAAGGTTCACACAATTTAGTTACTACCGAATGAGCCACATTTTTTGTTCTATGTATTTGGTCCCTCTTTTCCGAGATCCGGTATTCCAAACAAAGGATAACTGGTTTTACTATCACAAATCTACCACACCCGTGCTAGTCAGGTTTATTTGGTAAATATTGCTTGAAAGACGCTGGTCCTCGGAAAGGTGTCAGCTGCTCGTCTATTGTAAGATTTTCTTCTGGCAAATATTTCGGATTTATATTCTCCCATAATTCCCTGATAGGTGCTAGTTTATCTTTTGATTTTCTTAGTGTCCTGATGTTCTTATCATCAAATCTTAAATCGCATATGATATCCGCAATTTTTTTTTTTTTTTTTTTTTCATGGTGACGCGGAATATTGGGTTGCCAAGGATCCCAGAACTCGCTTAAATCCATTTTACTGTGCTTATTGACAGCAGTAGGCAGTAATAGTTCTAAAATGCTCGCAACGAATCAATTTGTTTCAATGTATTGGGCAAGAAATGAATGAATGAAGGTTCTTGAATTATTTTTCCCGGCGGCAGGACAACCTTATAAACCTTGCATCTTATTATATTATACTTTTTAGTTCTTCTTGTTTTCTCTAGATCAGCTGTCCATACTTTACCAATACATTCAACAATTGAATAATTATCGTTATTTACTGTAACGCCCCCTCCTCAGCGCAGTACGTTATGGTAGTATTTTGGGCGCCAAGCTTTAATTGCAGGCAGCCGTAGACTGTCCGCAAACGTACCTGCTCAGCTAATCTCCGACACCAGCCGAAAATTTTGTGGGGTTGCCCCCAGTAGAGCTGGAAACGCTTTCAAGGTGCGGCCTCTCTGGGTTTGATTTACAATATTTTTTTAGGACCGGATGTGCTCATTGCCAACTACTGAATAATATGCATTGGTCCACGCAACGTGGTTCCTGAGGAGAATCAACCTGTTTTATTGGTAAACGGTTGCTGATCATAAAAGTACAACTGCTTTCATTTTCAGCATTTTTCTACTCATGAATACAAAAAGAAATGGAACAAATTACGATTTCCATGCATTATGTAATTTCTTCTTTTAGTCTTGATTCATTAACAGTTATTTTCACTAGTATTTAATTTTTTTGTCTCGACACTTCAGCACAATATTTCGTCACGGACAATTTTCTTTTAAAATAAATTACTCTATTTACAAGTTGGTGCTCTTGAATCAGAGGTCGTCTGCCGGGGACTGTCGTGCTGCGTGGGCGTCGATGGCGGAGCTGGCTGGAGCGCGGCGGCCGCGGAGAGCCGAACTCGCTGTGTGCGGAAGCTGGGAGTTCCGGAATGCTGTGATGGTGGTCCGCAGTGATAGCGTCTCCAGTGTCCGTAGCCCGAACTCGCGTTTTGACGGCGGAATTTTTATCGCGGCCGCGTGGCATCTGGTTGTGACGAACTTGCAGCTACTGTTCTGTTCTTAGCTCGACAGCCCGCTACTGGCTTTGGCCGACCAGTGGTGACCCAGCTTCTGGGCCATGGGATAAGGGGTTCGTGTGTTTTTTTACGAAGACATCCCTTCACCGACCTATATACTGGTCTTCATAATCTTAGGGTGGGTTTCTCGTCACATCAATAGATACTGGGACATTTGTGAAGAAAGCGCACAAGTATAATTTGCCGCTGCCGGGAATCGAACCTGGGGTTGCGCCGTCGAAAACGAGTACGCTGACCACGCTAACGAGCCACCGAGGAAGGCATTGGCGGTTACTAATTCGATGTCATTCAGTCACTCGTGACTGTCCTATAAATCTGGTTCGATTGTAAGTGTTAGACGCGGGCAGGAGTTGTTGGCAACATCGATTAATCTCACGTCTTCATGTTGAGTGCCGACAACTGCGTCAGCAAACGTCCAAATCAAGTTCTTCAAATCAAGTTGCAATCAGAAATTTGTGGCGAAAAGTTGCCAGCAAAAGTTGAAGTAGCGAAGTAAACTGTTAAAGATAAAGTCAGACTATGAAATAACTGAGATGCGGTCGAGATGTCAAGTAACCATGATATCAATTTGCCTAGACTCGCATTCTGTGAAGCGCTCTTGCCTCGAAACTTCCTGCGCGAAGTCTTGAGCCCAAACATTCGTTTCGTTTTTCGTTCAATCAGAATTAAGCAATTTCGAAACGTCGGACTCGCGACGGCATCAAGAGTACAGATTCGCTGCCGATGTAGTCACATGATTAGGCTTGTAGAATCTTTCTCTATTCTCTAAAACTGATTGGGTGAGGGGGCCTCCCTTTCCTCTAGCGGATCTAGCGGAGATCTAAAGAGCGAATGAAACTGTCGTTTCCTGAAGACAATTCATAACTCTTTTCTTCGTTATTTATACGCATATAACTCATTACGTTAATCACTTCTCTACGGAAAATACTTTCCGGGATTAAAATCATATCATTTTACCATACAAAAATATTGCAGATTATATCTTCTTCATCTTCATCTTCTTAAAAAGTCAAAGACTTGTTCCTTTCCAAGAATTACAATGAGCCTTTCCCTCTTCTCCTTGGTCTGCCAGCTTCTCTTCTTCCCCTCGCCCTTTTATTTCTAGCAATCCTCACGATTCTTTTCTCCTCCATTCTCTCAATATGATCATTTCATTCCTTTCTTCGGTCTGCTACCCATTCCGTAATGGGCTTAATTCTGCACACTTCCTTGATGTTTCTGTTCCTTTCCTTTTCCAGTACAGTGTGATTTGTAATTTTTCTCAGAACTCTCATTTCAGAGACCTCAAGTGGTTGTTGGGTGCGTTTTGTTCCGCTTCTTGGTTCTCCCATATGTTAATATTGGTTTAAATATTGATGTATTCCAACGTCCAAGTCCTGTTATAGATGTTTATTATACTATATTGAGTAGTTGAGACAGCCAGCGATCCTGTTACCCTTTATTATTTGCTCTTCGATTTCTTTCTCAGTTTGCCCTGAGCGTGTTAAAGTTATTTCCAATACTTTGTCTCTGGAACTTATTCTATTTTTTGACTATCCACTACCAATTTACACCTAATCGGGTTCCTAGCAATTGTCATAGCTTTCGTCTTCTGGGTAGATATTATTGAATTAAAATGCGTACAAATTTTACTGAATTCATACAACAATTGTCGTAAGTCATCTTCATTTTATGCTATTAACAATGTGTCGTCTGCGTAACCTATAATATTTACTTTATATTTTCCCATATTATATACTTTTTTGTTTTTAGTTATTTTATAATATTATTCATTATTATATTAAATAACAATTGGACTTAATGAAACCCCTTGTGTTCGATGCAGGCATAGCAGGTAATATTTTCTCCTGTTTTTTAACCTTAATTTTTCTTTTATATATAAGAATGAATCAGATTTTCGTTCACTACAACAAAATTAGGTGAAAAGTGGGGGACAGCGAGCGGACGGCGGAGCGCGAGTGTGGCAGTGAGAGACCGGCGTGAAAAAGAATCCAGCGGCTTCGATCTTTACATTCGGACAAAAACGGTCCAAAGCAAGGCTAATTAGTAAGTGCAATTGAGTGAAATGAAAAACAACATTGATTGGACACCTGCAACTGTGTGGATCGGAGAGAAGCGGGAATACATGGATACGCGAGCGGCAGCGTATCCGCGGGTGCGATATATCATCGACTTATCTGATAAACAAATTCGGAGTTGTTGACAATTATACGGAGAGACACTGTGTGCAGATGCAATGTCTTCAGTATTAATGGTGTGGAAATCTCTCCTGTGATATGCGAACAGATAAACCACGTGCGCAATCCGGCAATGGAGCATAGTGCCGCAGTCTGAATATAAACATTTCGTGTGTGGAAGGTGAACATTATAAAACGGGCAGAAACCATTCCATGTAAAATATCCGTTGTTGAATTGGCTGCATCTCCTAGCAAGTCGAGGCACGGTGGGAATCTAGCAGGCGACCAGAGAGGGGCCGCAGGCGCTGAAATCAAGGCCACGAGGCGGAGCGAAGCGAAGCCGACGCGTCCCATCACATTGCCTATGAACGGGGTAAAGCTGGTTTGCAAACGAAATCGTAAGACTGTTCCCAAATGGGAACTATTATTACGCAATTGAGTGGGGGAGTAGACGAATGCGTAATAAATAGAATGTCGTAGTTTTTCTAGAAATAAATAAAGCACATTTTGGTGGGGAGGCAGAAAGTGTATTTTAAAAGGGTATATTGTTATCTTGTAAAAATAATAAGTAAATGTTACATTTACAAGGATGGGTACGATTCAGTAAATAAAAAGGAAGCTCCTTAAGAAAAAGAGAAAGAGAACGAAGTAAAGAAATAACGTATTGACATTCTTGAAAGTTAATAATGAATTTACCAAGGTTTGTAATACTTCACTAAGTATTTCATTTTTTTGTTTCTATTGTTTTGCTAAAATAATTTGTAATAGTGTGTTAATAATCCTTAATATGTGTTTTTCATGTTTGTGCAAGTTCACGAGCCCGTTCACGAGAAAGAACACTTTCGGAACGAGTCAGTTGAGGCAGAGAAAAGGTGGGAACGCGGGCGGGCAGTTGAGGCGCGAGAGTGAATGGCGGCGGAGCGCGTTTGTGGCAGTGGATATATATATATATATATATATATATATATATATATATATATATATATATATATGCGAACACATTTAGAAATAATACGTAACGTTACATAAAAATCATGTAGAATTGTATTCAATTTAATCTTCTTCGCTCTTGTCATCTAAGGACGGCAGAAATTCAACAGTATCAAAAATGTGACACGTTTTCAGGTGGTTTCATTTTTGGGGACAGATACCGAGCATATGACAAATAGTATATAATTCCTGCAAAGTGAGAACAACGACCAATAGATCGTCTGCCATTAGCACAATCACATGCATATCGTAAGATTTCAAATATTCCTGTTGTATGTGGTTTATGGTCAATATAACTTTTATGTCTTGCTTTTTTTGTGTCGCGCTTGTACTTCGAATTTCACAATATTCGCATATTCCTTTAAGAAGCTAATATGTATATTATCATCTTCATTAACATTTCCGCTAAATACGATATAATTAAATGTATTTATTGGTGGTGAGGCTCAAGCCATTTAGCCTGCTCTTCCTCTTGATCTCTTTCAAAATTTTTATTACAATAGTGAATAATAAGAGAAAGTAATTCAATGAAAAATACGTACGCAATTTGAATGAAGGGTTTTTCATATATAAGACACGAGTGAAAGCAAGAGAGGAAGAAGTTGATAGAGAAGGCATGCTCACTCAGCATTTGTGTGATTACATTTATTAATTTCAAGTTAGGGATGTATTAAAAAATGAATCACATATCATGATGAACACTTGGAGATTTTCCTCAAGTTTAGAGAAATTATATTTTTTTGACTCAGCAAGTTGGGTGTAGAAGAGGATCGGAAAAAAAGAAAAAATTATATCAGTGAAATGTTAATAAGTACTACTAGTTGTTTCAAAGAGGATTGAATTAGATGCGTATATGCGACGAAAAAAGTTATTAATTTTTTTAATATGACGCACCAATGAGAAATATCTTTGAAAAATCAGTAGTAAAGAACACCTTAATACCAATTTGTAGGAATTTTTTGGAGTCGTCATCCCAAAAATAAAATATAGAAAAATACCGAATAATATTTTTGAATTGAATTTTTCTGCCTTTTTTAAGCTCTTTAAGATATACGAAGTAGATGTCAACTATGTCTCATAATTCTTCAGAAATTTGTCTCCGAGTAATGATATGAAAAAAATCAAACTCCGAAAATTGGTATTTTTTTTGATATCTTACAAAATAATCAGGCTGTCGTTCTGAAATTTTGGGAAAATAATTTTCAAAATAACACTAAAAATGCCTTCAAAAAATTTTAATTGAAATTGAATTAAGCTTTACCCCCCCTCTTTATCCTGCTACAGCCTTCATGATCTTCTCAAGGACAACTCGAGTGGGCGAGAAATAAAGGATTTCCTACTCAAAGGGTCGTTTCTTACGAAGAGCAGGGCTCGGAGAAGGGGGCACGGAAGATGTGGAGACTCAGTACATATCATTACATCTTCCTCTACAATATTGTCGTTATCATTAAATATTGTCGTTATTGTTCATCTAAGATGCAGTTTCAACCTATTCATTTTCATTGGTGGAAACAGTGTCTGCAATAAAGTCTTCGTCTTCACAATCACTTTCACTAAGAACATAATTAGTCAGGATTTGCTTCTATTGCACGTCGAATGTCTTTATCAGTCAGTTCATTGTTATCCATTTCTCAAAATAAAACGCTGGAGCTGAGGAAGTAATTACACATTTATCTTGAACACAACGATACCACACAAAACACACTGTAAGACTAACAAAATTAACAACGCCCAATATGCCAGTGAATTCTTTGTGTTGAACGTAACAGAAACACCATGTCATCACCACAAAGTAATTTTCGAATCAGTGTGAACATGTGCAGACAAATCAGAACTTGTATAAACTGTTATAGTGTTTCTCAGACACATCCAGATTGTTTAGTCGGTGTGGTGAAAATTGTCAAACAATCAAAGAATGGTACAATTCTAGAAAATGTTATAATTATTTTGAAGAACAAACCACGGGGAAAGAATAGACAAGCTGATTTTTAATAAAATATTTTTGATTCTGTTAGCACATGAATTTTAAAACGTGTCTAAGAAAGACCCATCTGGTTTGTTAAGGGTTAAGAAACTCAAACACGAGTTAGAATTATATTTGCGCGTTTTCTGAGAACTTGTAGTCTTCGGTCAGTTGTAGGGCGGCTGTAATTCCAGCAGAGGTCAGAAGAAAATATCTCTGTTACAGAGAATCAAACACAAGGCGCAATGATTTATTCCAACAGAGCCCAGTAGAAAGTATGCCGTTTAAGATACTCAAACACGAGTGGGAATGATATACGTGCGTGGGCTTTGAGCGGCTACTCGGCCTTTGCGTCGCTAGGCAGAGCGACGTAATCCGCTTTATGGAGCACCGCTTCGCGCCGCCCCTTCCGAGACCTATTCTGAGAAGCGTGACTGGTTCAGCGTAAATCTTATTACAGTTGGCCCCGGCGCCCCCGGCCTACCGCAAAGGTTTCCCCGTTGCCTCAGTTAAGCACTTTACTGCTCCATGGACCATCCTTGTCTCCGGTCTCGCCTCTCAAGGGGCGCAGCTGTAAAAGTGTATTATTGTACCCGCGAACACTAGGTAGTTATGGAAACTTCTCCACATTTACACAATCGGGAAGCCATAGAAAAAACTACTAAACGTACTAATGCTTGCTAATGTAACTAAACGTGCTATATAATGTATCTGTGTGAAATGTTCATTTAACAAAAAATACAGTAATTTTAATTGGAAATACATATGCCTTTACTTTACAAAGTAATGTATAACAAAACGAACGTTTAACTATGTAAGTGATAAAAGATCTAATTATCTTTTTAACGTGGTTTAAAACATTATTACTTACGTGTGGAACAAAGTTGTAGAAAGAGGTAGTTTGTTATTCTAATTGAAAAATGACATTAATTCACTTCATTCAAATGTTCAATCGTAAAGGATGTTGTGACTATGGCAGTTTGTATATGAAGAAAACTTGCTAGTTTTGAAGAAATGTATATTTATTGACAATAATATAAGAAACAGGAAGATTACCGTACATAATAAGTCTTTAATAATAGCATTACACCATTACAATAAATACCTAACAAAGTAAATTTGGTTGATATTCTTAGTCAACCTAGTTATCAATGAATTTCTGTTTATTCAGAAATTTAAGAAGTCACTCATAAAATATCGTAACGTCATTATTCTTGTATTCTCATTTGGTGGACCACGATTAATGAAGATTCTGTAGCTTTATAAAACTGTTCTTTACATTCTGCTTTTATAAGTATTTTAGAATACATGCTAATTCTACAAAAAATTAAGTGTCAAAAAATATAATTCTTCAGGTGGGTATAATCATACTGTTTTAAGAGAAGCAAAGTGTATTTTCTTTTCCTTCACATTCCGTACTATCAAACCATTAAAACTAGCGTTGTCTCGGGAACACTATTAGCAGAAATCTGTCAGCAGATGATTTGCTAAAATCATTTTTAGTGACTGGATAAATTTACAAAGGAATATCGTAACTTCTTCGCTTTTAACCATTCCCTACCATTCTCTACCATTTCCCCGCATCTGGAAAATTAAAATTTTCGCGTCTACTTGAGCATCGACGAAGTAACTGTGACATGTTTGGGTGTGAAACAGATATTAAACGCGTCTCTTGTTTAACGGCCCTGTGATGTGTTAAGCTCTGCCGGAGAGGCGAGAGGGAGGCCCCGCACTGCATCGGCGAATGGGGCGCATTGAGCGTCCCTTGCAGGCGCGCGGCAAGTACCTCACGCGAAGCCGCTTCCAAACACGCTTTTGGTTAGCGGGGACGCTTCTAAAAAGTAGATGACTGAAATCAATGTTTACGTAACTTCAACCTAATCTCTCATTCATTACCTTTTTTGCGTAACATAATGTAAAACCGTTGTAGTTTCACGTCCATGTAAACACATTTTGGCTTTGGTCGAAAAACAATTTAAGACAAGAAAGGACTCTAGTTATCCGACGTTTCGGAATATTTAATTCCATCTTTGGCTGATAATACAACAAGAACAAGATCACTGTTAATTGTATTATTATGTAAGTATTATTGTATAACTATTATGAAGAGTTGTTGTTGTTGTATTATTAGACCTGAAGATGGAAATAAATATTCCGAAACGTCGGTTAACTGGAATGATTTAGTGTTTTAATTTTTGATTCGACCAAATCCCATGATCCGAAACATCCTAGAGTAAAATGTTATTAGGCAATCCAATAAGTAGGCAGAATAGCATGTGAAGTGTAAAACGAGTATTTGAACGTTTGGCTCTGAAAGAAAGTAGTTATGAGCAAAGGCGGCAGTGTGTGACAGAGTGTGTGTGTGTGTGTGTGTGTGACAGAGTGTGTGTGTGTGTGTGTGTGTGTGTGAGTGAGTGTGAGTGAGTGAGTGAGTGTGTATGCGCGCGCACTACTTTAACATAATGCCACATTTTCTTGATTCGTGTTTGTTCGACAAGAGCTCCTCACCAACCACTGAACTGTATAGATAATATAATTATTACGCTATTATTGAATAATAGTAAATTACTAAATGTTTTTGTTATGATGGGTAATAATACAGAAGTACGAAGTGATATATCCAAAAGAGCATGTAGCACTAACTTCATGCGCGTGAACTAATACCCATCACATCGAGATTCATACAGGACTTTTTCAACGACTAATGATAAATTATTATAAGTTGAACTTTTACATTACACCGTTTACTAAAAAAAAACCTTCTTCAGTCGTGAAAATTAGCCCCCAGCGGCGATTGGATCCTAGGCTTGGGCTAAAACTCACATCGAACGTATACGAATAAACTGTTAGACAACTGATATGCAGATAATATTTCGAGTATAATGTTGTGTAATTAACGTTTATACTTTAATGAACCGAATTCCTTTGTCATTTTCTTAAGAAAATTGAGTTTTCCCTTTATCGATAAATTATTAGAAAATATATGCATACACCCTTCCTCTTCTCCTTCAAAGTTTTTTCTTCACTTCTTTTTCTCTCTCAATTTTCCTTCAGTAATCTACTCTTGCTTTCCTTACGTCAAATGCATCTAAATTAACCAGTCTATGGAAGACAGTATTATTGAGCTGTTCTCTAGCGACTGCTTATTTTTGTGCACACTTCATGGAAACCGTTATTATTTATTGTTGCTAGGGAAACTGTTCAGAAGTCGGAGGGGTCGAGAAAATCTGACTAGTGGTGTTTTTAATCACAGATAAATCGCAAAATGTTTTATCTGTGTTTAAAGATCTTTGCTCTGTGTGAGTAACGAGATGCCTTCTACCGGGTCGTCTCCCTGAAATAGTGTCATCGCATTATTTATAAGAAGACACAATTCATTCATCCAGACATATTGTCGCCGATGGATATCAATGAAAATGTAAACACGTGCTGGTGCGCGAAACCTCACGCACCGTATTGTCTGTGAAGACTTTTTTATAAATTGCCTTTGATAGTCTTAAAAACAAGGACGTTTGTGTTTTATGATTGTGGTTTGTGACAGATAAGAAGCAGCATGCGCTCATTTAGCAAAATTGCGAAAGAGAAGATCCAGAAAACACATTGTTTCACATCGACTATTAGCAAAACATAAATTTGTGTACAAGTGTAATTCTGAATTACTGTCAACCCCTCCCCCCACAAGCATAAAACTCTCAAACAAATTCGAAAAGCACGATTATAGTGGCTGTACGACGGCCATCTGAGAAACAAGTTGCTTGAGGGCGAGCGTGCAGAGGACGTAAAAAGGAAATCTTACGACTTGCTCACCTCTCGTCGCAGCGCGCGTTGAAGCCTCGAAGCGGGAGCGCCATGACGGCGCTTCTCCGGTTGCAGCCGCCGCTAACAAGCTGCTCCACGACGCGCGGGGTCGACTCGCGCTGCACGGCTGCGATGGGAGGGAGCGAACGAACGATTTGTGTTACGAATGACCATTTTACTTCCATCTGTGAAAGAAACATAACGGAAAATAAAAAAAAAGAAAGATTGTATGTATATAAACACTTTTTCGTACACTTATTAAAGTTCATTTATTACACAAGCTAGCCTCTACTACAAACGTTTCATTTTACTGAATGGTTACTATTACTTTTCTTCAAGTAATCAGTTTGTGCCGCTTCTTGTTAGCAGACGTTTAGATACATAAACTTTGCATCGTACTTTATACAATACATGGCATGATTATGAACATTGCACACACTGAAGGCTTAATGGAGTGCCATTAAGTTGTCAAGTTACGTACTTACTTGCACATCTGGATTAAAGTCCATTCTAATGTTGAAGTCGTGTCTTTTCTTGATTTGAAAATAATACGAACAATTAAAATGAGTTGCAATGAGTGCATAAACAAAAGATGATTCTTAAAAAAATACGACAGTTTTCAGATCTCTCTGACAGAAAGCAACAAAAAAGTGGATTCTTACCGAGAGAAATTCTTATTAATGTAAATAAAAAAAATAAAGTAACGATTTTCTTAAAAAACTATTTTCTATTGATGTTTTACTTGAGCTTCCGATTCATTTCACATGCTTTGTGAATAGTCATTAAATCCTAATCCCCTTGATAAAATCTCGTTTAGAAGAGGAGCGTGCTTTGCAACCTGAGTGAAGTGTTCTTTTATGTGAGCTGCGGTGAAGAGTGGACGTGTTCGTTGAGAATCATTGGGCGCTGGGAATGGCAACGGAGGGGGCAACGGGGCGAGTAGCTCGATAAAGAGCAGCAGTTAATGCGTCGAGAAAGAGAGAAATATCCGGTCATTAGAAGTGCGGCTGGCGGACGGCGCGTGGGCGCGCGAGGGGGACAATGGCCGGGTGAGGGATGGCGGTGCCTCGCGCTGCGCGGCCGGCCGCCGCTGGCTGTGACGCATGGCGGCGGGGGCCGAAGCCGGGCCCCGCACTTGGAATCCCAGCTTCAGTTGCCGCCTGGCGACTTTTCGCTCCTCAAATCCTACCTCCTACCTACCTACCTACCTTCCACTTTTTTTACGAGGGGAGCTGTGGAAATCAACATGACGTTGAGGAGCCCGCACTTCTCAATAGCATGAGATTTTTACTCACTCTCACCACAAACCCTTAATGTACCTGGCGATATCCACCCAGGAACCGCAATTATCCGTTACTTCAGGGAGGTGGCAGCTGTAGTACTTTGAAGTACTATTCAGGTTCGACTTTGGCTGCTGTTTCTTTCCTTTTCTTCATTCTTCTTGGGGATAACGGTGATATATCTTTCAATTGCTGTCCATTTCTTCTCGTTGTAGATCTTAGTGTCACCATGTTCTCTGGTGAGACATTACACCCGACCTCCCATATCATACAATGTCTTCGCGTGTTCCATATCGGGCAGTGAAATAGCGTATGTTCGGCGTCGTCATTGCTGCAGAAGACCCATACCGCGTCTTCTGTCTTTCTGAATCTTATCAGGTATGCTTTAAAGCATGCATGCCTTGTGAATGTCCGGGTTAAATGTTAATGTTGTGAATGTCCGGGTTAAACCCTTGTTTGCGGTTTATCCGTTTTGATTTATTTTGGATGAGCCTGTGAGTTCCATCTGCCGGTCTCCTCTCTGTCCTATCCTTTTCTCCTTCAGCAGTGCATCACGTTTTCGTTTGCATTTTTGGTTGTGCTGTCTGTATCTTGGTGCGTTCGCAGTCCGTTGCCTTCTTGCTCGTGGGAGAATTCGTAAACTTCTTTCCTTTCTAGGGCAAGCAGGTCAATGGGAGGAACGTTCGCCAGCACAAGAGCAGCACTTCCGGATACAGTTCTTTACGCCTATGTTATGCGTAGGGCTCCTTTCCTCTGCAGAATCTGCATTTTCCTTCACAAATTATTGTTTTGGAGGGATTCTGCCCAAATAGGATCTGCATAAAGCATTTTTGAGTGTATCACACTCATAATAAGCGCCTCCTCTTGTCTCTAGGACCTCTGGTGTTCGGCATCAATCTTGAAAGCTAAGCTGCTATACCGAGAACTTTTACGCCGTTTCGGTGACGTGTGGTCAAAACTTAGCTTCATCTCGAGCTCAATTTCTAGGTAGAGAAGGCTCTTGCGACATTTCTTTGCTTACCTATTAGGAATGTTGGATTGGGGTAGGATCTTCTGTCCGTGATAAGTAGCGTTTCCGTTTTAGGGGTTGCTACTCTCTCTCTCTCTCTCTCTCTCTCTTATATATATATATATATATATATATATATATAAGAGAGAGAGAGAGAAGAGAGAGAGAGAGTGTCTCTGAACCAATCGATCGATTACTAGATCTTCAGAAAGACACACGATTTTGAGAGACGTTGAAAATAAATTGAATGGGTGGTTTTTCAATAGACGCTTAAAGTCAGAATTCGAGTCTTACTACCAAGAATTATTCTGTCATTTGCGATTCTTTTTAAAGCGTAAGACGGATAATATTATTTTATCATCATCATTCCTTCAAGAGGGCATGGCTGTCTAAATCACTAGGTCATATCTTAGGATGCTATAAAGTACTGAGTTACGTCTCTTTTTTAACTGAGAGACGTTGAAAATGAATTAAATGAATAATGTTGATTTTATAATTAAACTTATTTATGAAAAGTTGTTTAAATAGTTTGGTAATTCCTTCTGAGCTTGGCTTTTCTATTTTGAAGTTATTTGTTGACAAAAGAATAAAAGTAGCTGTTTTGAAAAATTATCTGCAAATGAACAAGTTGTGTCCTGCTCTATAATTTTGGTGCCTCCCATTACGCCAAAGATAGTTTAGAGCACTCATAAATTTATTATCACTGTATGTGCACAAGACCAGGAGGCTACTGTTAACTTTAATAGGGATATTGTTAGAAAATATACCCTACGGATCAAACCTAACAGACTGACTACTGATTACTTTGCCTGTAGCATTATTGCTATTGCCAAAAGTTTACCGTTTAATTACCTGCACGTTATCCCCACGTGAGTGCCGGTGCCCGTGGCTGTGACGCTCTAACTTGGCTAACTGCTCGCCAGCATCACACTAAGTGCTTTCTCCCGAGCGCGCTGACGGCACCGCCCTTCTCGCCCCAATCACATTCATCTCAGCTGCCAATTAGGGGCTTAGAAGCAATACTACCCACAGGAAATAGAACATGTAGATCTGACTTTTAACGATTTACTTACTTTTATTCAACAGGATTTTAATACCGTGACATTATCGACTTTATCTGAATTTTTTTACAGAATAATGCAATATGTGTACACACAAGATGTGATATGTAATTTTTTTAGATTTGAATGTAAATTTTTAAAGTATTTTGACGTGTACTATACTTCCATAATTTTTTAAAACATTAATATGGAAAATAATTTATAGACTTTAATGTTAGATTGTAAGCATTTTTTCGTTATTTTCTAGAAGATTTATGCAGTCTAGAAGCGACTAAATATCTAAATATGTCATTAAATTTAATTTCAATATTATCTTATTATTTGCATCAACTTAGAAACGTTTCTTGTTATTATCAGGAATGACAGGCTACTACATACTTGCTCTGAAGTCATTCCGATCTTGATGTATGTTCAGTAGTTACAAGTCACGAAATGTTAAGTAATTGCTTTACGGCACGAATGTGATATACACTCAACTGTGGTTAGTTCCGAGGATTTCTTTCCAAATATCAGTGTCGTGATAATGGAACATTAAAGATTCAGTACAGAAGTCTCATTTACCTTTTTTTATGTTTTATCTCTAGCACTCCTACTATTAGAGATGAGTAAAATGCCTTTAAATAAGCCTACACTGCGTTAAAGAGCAATAGAAAGTATAATGAGCTTGACACATTCGCATATGAATTTCTAAGTAGTTGTATATTTGCGATTTGCATCTCTTTTTCCTTTACACTGGTATGCCAAGTTCCATTTTAAATTAAGTTTTACATTTCTACGGATGAACACTGCGGAGTCTTTGCCAAGGCTACTGTACTAGGGCACGAACGAAATTGCAATTTTCAGAGCGGTGGCGATAACGAAATGATAAACATCGGTAATACATCTTCTGACATGATCGTTTTGTCGGGGCTCCTCGTTTCTGTGTCGATACAGCGATCTACAACTCATTATTGCAGACCGTTCATCATGATGGAATAATAATTGATGAATTACACAAACCTTTTACTTAACGTCGAAGAGTTCAGTGGATTATATTTACACAATTTTCACTTTGAAGTGCTTCTCAAACCAATGTGTGATTTATGTTAGGAAAAGGTTTTCTTCCTCACAGTGATGTAAATCAGAGTTTTTGGAGAAATTATGACACGTTATGCATAGTCTAAACATTTTCTTGGTATATGTTCATTAATATGTGTATTATTAATACATTCTGTTGTTTGACGATTAATATTTTGGTGAGTAAATCACAAATATTCAATTGTATGTAGTGTTGTATATTTCAAACCTTAATGTGTGACTTTCTTATTGGAAAATTGCAAAATTTTACTTGAATTATTTCTTATTATATTACAAACTCTATAACGAAAACTAATTTGATACGTCAAAACAGTACCTACTATCCTCAGCGATATTAACTTTATGAATTTCATACATGCAATAACTGTCTAATTAATAATTTCATTTTTATGTCGCCACGAAAATAATGAATTGTATCGCATCATTTGTTGTTATATTGCTTCCGCGGTGTAATATGTCATCCGCTCTTGGTCAGCTCCGTGCGAAGTTGAAACCGTAATTGCGTAATTTAGCACCACCACCATCACATACGGCATTTTTAGCTACTCACGAAGACAATATTTCTGCACGAAAATGATTTTTACTTTCTCGCTACTCCTTACGCAGCAAAGAGCTGGCTACCGCTTACGTAGGAAAGTTATGTAATGCTGCGCAGTAGAGAGAAAGTTATGTAATGTAATTTTTGTAATTTTCTCTTATACGTACGTATATATGGAACAATGTACGTAATATAGAGAAAATTATGTAATGCTGCCTCGAAAATGCAGATAATTTTGGGAAAATTCTCGTTGCCGGGCCTTGATGTTTGTGGATAAATCCAGTTGCTAAATTTAGAAAAAAATCCTCTAACGAATGATGTAGCCGGAATACCTGTTTTGTGGGTCCTTGGCACCCAAAAATCAATTGATGGCAAAACGTCTGTCCTGATGGTAGACCCAAAACAATACTACAAGAATATTAGAGAAGAGTAAAACCTCGTCCTAAGTGGCAATTTTCATTAAACAATTTTGAAACTTTTTTAAATGAAAATGGCGATTTAGGCAAACTAAATGCGAAATTTGAAGCTCATTTTCAAATTTTTTTTTAAAAATTGACGTCATTTGAGATATTTTAACTCACAAATGCAATACTAATTGATGGAAATGTGCATATTAACGGCGTGAGAGATATTTCAGAAAAATTTAATTTCAGTAATTTTTGAGAAAAAAAATAAAGTATATGTCATATTAAACAATGCAATTAAAGTTGCAGAATAATTTAGAGCCATTTTTGAAAAAAAAAATAAAAATTCTGAAAATGGAGAATTTTGAGCGCATTTTCACAGAAAATGTTTTATGAAAAACTTTGATTTTGAAAACTATTGAGTTTTTGAGAAATATTGAAAATATCCCAGAGGCTTAATGTAAAGTACTCCCAAATTTTAAAGAAGCTTGGGCTCGAGTCAGATCGGCCAGGGAATATCCATCTAATAAATATATCCATCCAATATCCAAAAAATCCTAGTATGGTTTAGGCGCTAGTAGTGCGCACTGACGGACGAACAAAAAACTGAAAAAGTGAGAAAATTTCAAAACAAAAATGTCATTTGGGCGGCGGTAGATGGCGACTGGCAAAAGAATGAGGCAGCGTCGAAAATATAGCAGAGACCAAAGACATTAGGAAACTAGTACCATAAATTCTGTGCCATTCTGTAAGCACTAATATTACGATTTAAATTCGCTCAGGATTACAAGACAACTACTCGTATTTTCGAAAAATTGAACATGACCTTCTTTCAAGGTCCCATATGCCCTGAAGGAGCATATTTCATTAGAAATAATATCTATCTTTAATATTAAAGTTGTAGGAAGACGCGGAAAAAATTTTGAATTTTTGGAATTTTCGTAGAAACTGGAATTTCAACGAAAGTGATCACTAGTCTCTTAAGTGAGCTTACGCCCTCCGACAACAAACGTTAATCAAGAAATTTTGTGTTCTTTTTGCGAAAATTTTGAAAACATCGAGGGACTTTATGTAATGTACACCCCAAAGTTATAATATCGAGCAGCGTTACAACACTTCCTCTGTACTGCGTAAGCAGTAGCCAGAAAAAACTAATTCTAATTGTGAAGCATTATTTATCGAAGAAAGGTGAAGAAATTGTATTTCGGAGGAGAGGAAAATGAACTACAATTTAAGAAATGAATTCTGCACACAAAAACGATAAAAAATGAGAGAAAGTAAGTATTTTGGAATTCAAATAATGCAATTTACTGTTTTAAATAATTTAATACATGATTGATTAAATGTTTACTTACATGTTAATTGGTCGAGGAAGCTTAATATTGGACTATTTATTCTGAATTGACGACAATTCTTTTTTCATGTATTTATTGCCATATACTACACATACAAGAAGAAAAAGAGAGAAAACCCATGTTCTAATCACTGACCCTTCCTAAGTACAAAGCGCACATTCACGGACTGGTTTTCCTCCGCAACCCATCACCAGAGCAGCTCTTCAGATGAAGACACTGCCTCGTGTATCCGAGCGGCCTTCAGCAGGTGCTTCACGATTCGGCACGCCCGCGCGTCGTGGCGCGCCGCGGCGCACGCCCTGTTGTCAGGCATTGGTTCCGCACCCCCTCCCCGCGCGGCGCGACCCGTCTTTACCGCGGCCGCTACCGGCGCCCCTTCCAAATACGGCCGAAAGAAATTCTCAGTTCGCTTTATCGCAAAACCCCACGCCAACCGCACGTCGCGCAGGTCGCCACCATCTTACGATCTAGCGCACACACGAGAGCCAGCTGATGACGGGTTTGCCAAGCGCCTAATTCGAAGCTGGAGAGTAATCAAGATGGAGCTAAAGTGGTCGCCATTAGAGGCCGGTATCAAAAGAAGACGCGATATAAAATATGAACGGCACGATCGTCCATTACGGGTCTGATTCGCGGGAGGGTAGAAGAAGCAGGGCAAGGAGGGCATGAGGCGGGCGGAGCGGATGATTAACGAGCGGGTGTAATGCTCTAGGGGGCCGTGAAGTTTCGTTTTCTTCCGATCGCCTCCGCTGAGGCATCGAACCGACATCTTGAAAGCTGACGCTCAAACTTGTTGGTTGTTGCTTTGCCTGATGCTGCGACGGTGTGTGACGATTTCCGTCATTTTTGTCGTTGAAGATTTCCATGTGGTATAGTTTACCGATATTTCATATCATTAAAATTTTACTAATACTTCGCTGATGTAGCAATATTTTCCTTACATCCACAGCTAATATTGCCATAAAAAGGCACTACCATAGCCACAACCGCAATGCATCTGTACTGGTCTTTTATGTCGCATTGGCATCGCACACCTTCCGTTAACATAAATTTTCCTTTTCACTAGTATTACGACACCAATGATATTTCTTCGTCAGTTATTAAAGTAGTCGCAAAAGGGCCTGTTCACCAGGAGAAGTAGGATACATTCTCATCATCTTATTCTTTTGCTTTGAAAATTAATTTCATATGCTATTTTCAATGCGCTGAGATTTTTTTTCTATTCAACCTTACATTTGAAGCAAATATTGTCCGTTTTAGGTGCGTTACTTATGCGTCCTTTTACATTGTATCCACCAATATCCTCCAAAAGCAAATGTTTAATTTTTAAAAAAAGTAATGTCGATTTATATAAACAATCTCCATGAGAGGATTTCAGCAATGTAAAAATGTTCTAAATCTTACGCATAAAACCATTTTAAAATATTAACAAAAGCAAGATGTCATACTTTTCAAATGTAAAAAGTGGACGAAAAGACTTTTAGTTAATTTTTCATGAAACGTATTCATAAAAACACACGAAAAGGAATAAAGACAATAATGTGTATAGAAGTAAAATTATCAAAGGAGAAAAGGAATCCTTAAGTACATAATACATACAACTACAAGATACCTTGTCAACATGATAACTACGCAAAAATGTATTAGTTTACAAGATGACAATGTTTATGGCAAGTCAAATAAAACTGACAAGCCATCCGAATTTGGACTCGATCTGTCATATTTCGGCCATCATTGTTATTCCCATATTTGTCACCATCCTACGCCCATGTAAACCAACCATTGTAACTATTATCTCTGCTCTACCTCGTCGGTGAACATCTCGAAAGTGGATGTTGCGTATAAAAGTATAATTAATGAACCGAATTGTTGAAACTCAGAAGGCAATATTTGTTCGCGACAAAATGCGTTTAAAATGAAACTGGTGTATTTTTTAAATTAATGCTTAATACTCGGGAAGTTCATTAAATGATTTAATATTACCATGTATATGCTTAGAAGTCATGCAGGAAAAATTTAGAGAACTTCTGTTGATTTTCAGCATACAGCATCTTTCTGCTTGAATTACAAAACAAGTTATTTCTATAAAAATAAAATTTACTGATTATTTTAAAAAATATTTAACTGATTGTCTTAAAATTTAAGATACTGAAAATCAACAGAATTTTACAAACAGAAAATCACTAGTAAACATACTAGTAAACAATATAATTAGAAAATTTATGTTTCAGTTGTGATGCAAATATTGCACAAGGATTTTATTAAATAATGTTCGGATATTCTCTTCTTTCTGATAACAAATTTTGTATTTATAACACTATTTGTCGCTACAATGAGCTATAATGAGCGCTATTTTTAATTTTTATATCTATTCACTTGTAATTTAAATTCAAAAATAATGCTTAATATTAAATATTTGATTTGTATTATCACAAATTTACTAAAAATAATGTAAAATTAACACAAACACACTGATTCTTTTTGGAGTAATTGAAAACATTTAATGCGGAAAGATGTAGGATTGGTAACCCTGCCGGGGCGCGGAGAGGAGGCCAAAGCTAGGCACAGCGAAGAGAAGCGAAGCGAAGCGCAGCAAGGCGAAGCGAGGCGCGCGAGCGAGCTCTTTTGTTTCAGGGCCGGCCGCTACTCCGCTTGGAAAGCCTCCAGAGGCGCCGGCCGCCGAACGGAGTTTCTGGGAAGATCGCGCAATTGTCCCATTGTCTCGCGAGACCTTTTTACAATATTAGAAGAAACTTCCTCTTTATTCGGCGCGGGTCGGGCTGAGTTACGCGGCGGGGCGCGTTTCATTGTTGCAGAGACTCATTGCAACCTGTCCGTCGCAAGAATGCGGGATGAACAAAAGCTCGATAAATTGCTTCCACGATTGGATGGAGATGTAGAAGGTGTTGGCAAAGAAAACGGGCGGTGGTAGGGGAGGCTTCTTTTGTTTCTGCTCGTCTCGAATCTATCTTCATTTACATAAATTTGTTTACGATATTGGCTGCTTGCTTCCGAGACATACCGGAGCTTCCTAACTGGATCATAATCAATATCTTATTCTGGATTACTATTTGAGAAATAAAACTGTTTTATTTACTGCATGGATTTTAATAAATAAAATGCAATTTAATAAAAATAAAACATTAAACACGAATATAAAGAAAAAACGAAATTAAATAATACAAAACAAATGAACTTTTTAAAATTATTTTCTAAGGTTGCAAAATATTTTTCCTTTACATAATAATATTTTTAATTAAATACTATATGTTCTATTTTCACAGGTTTCTTGAAATTAGAAAATCATAAAGGCCTATTTCAATATAATATTGATTACATTTCTGAGTAATGTGCTGTTTACAATTAAAGTATGGTTATTACTCTCAATGTCTTACTACAATTGTAGTTCTATTTTATCAAGCTCAATCAAACGATTGACCAAATCAATCGATGTGGTATCGTACCAAAAGTATAATAGAGAAAAAGTTTATTCAGAAACAAATATTCAGTGGCATAAATCTAACACATCATACCTCTTCACAATTTCCTGAAGAGAATGAGAATAAACAACTTATTCTTTAGAAAGGTGGAAATACAAAAGAATGCAAAATTATTCACCGGGGTTTGTGGAAGAGGAGTGTAATCCTTCCAAAGCCTTTCACAAATTCCGAGGAAGTGGTAATATTCCCTTCTGGTTTGGAGCACACGGGAAGTAATACAGATATTTTCTATGAGATAGTTGATCCCCAGTAGTAGGATTTATAGATTTCGTAAAAGGTGAAATCTACTCAAATTTTCCGCCTTGCTGCTTTGTTCACAAAATGTCCAAAAAGAAACGAATTTAATATTCTCCAAAATGCTCTCTTATTGCAAATTTAGACACAACACAAATTCATACTGTGTACTCAAAGTATTACATTGCTGCATCAAGAACTCTTATTGTGAGTCCTTTATCCAGGCACTAGTGGTGTTAAAACAGTATATACATTCTCGCCGTAATTCACGCAAAATTACTTGAAATTATTCAAATTTTCGAAAAATTGTACATGATATTATTTCAAAATCTATCTTTAAGGAACAGATTCCATTAAGGGAATATCCTCTATCTTTAATATTTTAGTTGAAGGAAGACGCCGAAAACAAAATTTTAATTTTTGCAATTTTCGAAATAAGGTTTTCAACGGAAACGAGACCTTGCATCATTCTCTTAAATGTCCTTCACACTATCCAACAACAAAATTTAAACTAAAACGCTGGAGCCATTTTTCTAAAGTTTGAAAATGCCCCAGGGGTTTTATTTAAAATATCCTCAAAATTAAAATATCGGTTTCAAATTCAAGGGGCCCGGTATTAGCTAGATATCAATTGATATCTGTAGAATATCAATTTTGGAGAAAATCGGCTGAACGGTTTAGCAGCGACCGTTGTTCGCAGACGGACGGACAGACATTTTGCCGACTTCGATTTTTTGATATCAAGGACTCACAAAACATAGATTCTGGCTACACGGATTTTTTTTTAATTTATCAACTGGATTTATCCAATTTTTTCGTTACCAGGGCCCTGTAATAAGAGGTTTTTTCCCCAAAACATTCACCGTTTTTTCTCCCAGCATTACATAATTTTCTCTCTACTGCATAAGCAGGAGCGAGAAACTAAAAAGGGAATATTGTGACATACCGATATGTCACGTTAAAATAAATTAACATTTATTTGGAGACAATATGGTGGAACATGCATTACGAAATATCACGAGAGCTAGAGCTTAGCAACGACCGGGAATAAACAATGTAGTTTTTGTTTTTTGTAAAGGCATTAAGAGGTCAGCTACACCAAAATATAACGAACGTATGGATTGGCTGGGTGAGAGAAGGACGGTCAAATGTTATGAAAAAAATGAAGGTAGTTTAATACGAAGTCTTCGAGGGAAGAATCATGCAGGAAGACTTCATTCTGGTCAGTGATTGAAAAGATAAAAGGTTAAGATTGAAAAATTTTGGTCGGAAACGCGCTTCTGAACTGATCGTATGTTCGTGAGAGGGAACGAGTACAATCGAGATAGAATTGGGTTATCAGTGAAATTTTAAGGACAGTGAATGATATTGCAGATATTTTGATGTGGAAGCAATATTGGTGTATAAATTGGAACTTTGGACTACGGCAAGATCGCAAGATATTTCGACTGAGAAGTCTACGAGGGACATCAACGAAGAAAAGATAAGTTAACCGCGGTATAAATTATAAATTGAAAGATATCTTGATCAAAGGCCTAAAAATTGTAAATTATCTAAATTGTTTGCCAAAAAGGCAAAAATAAACTTTGTTGAATTTTGTTCTTTAGAAAAGAAAGTGATTTTTCATTTAGTCAATCCAAACAGTAATGAACTAGGAATAGAAACATTCTATTTCAGATTCCCAGCTGCGCTGTATAGTCGGCGGATCCTATAATCCTTTATAGAGGTAATAAGGATTATAATTATATCGTGACCCATTGACCCAGCAAGCCGGACGCTAAGATCTTTAGCAGATATAGATGTAGAAAGAGAGGAAAATTTTTGTATATCTCAATATAGTATTTCAATATATGGGTTCATTGCAGGTTCCCTGGTAGAGACGTTCAAAATGTCTCATTTCCTGATCAAAGCACTCTCCTTTTTCCTCGAAATAGGCACCCACGTTCTCTTTGAAGCTAATAAAGATATACATTTTGAAAAATATCCTGCAATTCGTTTTGCTGCAATTTTTAACCAGAATCTCAGCCAATTCAACATAGTTCTCAGATTTATGATTTCCAAGAAAGTGTTTAACTTCTTTATCAAACTGACTCATATCTTATTCTCATTTGCATTAAAAGCTTGGAAAACTCTTGAAACTCAATAACTCTCTTTATCTGAGGTCCAACGACCAACGGTCAACCTTAATTTTTGCTTTGGAAACCTTTGGGATCAGACGTATTTGATACTTGAATGCTTCATTAGTCCCATTTTTATGTGCAAAGGTGGCATGAGTACCTTTCGAGGATCACCGATGGGCTGCCATTTAATTTTGTGATTCCCCACAGTGAACTTAGGATGTTTAGGCCAATATCGTTTATACTAGTGTGCTTTGGTGTCCCTCCTATCCCACAGGCAAAGATACCATGAAACAATAGTGAACAATTCTTGAAGACTCATAAAGAAGGCAATCGTTTTGAAGTCTGCAATAACTTCCCAACCACATTCTTCATATTCCAATTCATTTAGCAATCTCTTCACATTGCAGTACTCTTCTGTGAGTTGTGCTGAATAGGCAAGGGGATTAGACGGATACTGGTTACCCTTATGGAGTATTACTGCTTTCAGACTCTCTGATGAACTGCCTGGAAAGAGACGCCACTCACTGGAAAGAGACGCCACGGAAAATCTGTTGGATTCTTGCAACTTCATGAAGCCGTTTCTGAGCAAAATTAACAGCCCAACAGTTGTGAGAAAAATCTCACCTCACTGGTTGAGGTAGCTAGAAAATTTTAATGAAATGGTATATGTTCTGGAAAGGCAGGCGACAATATGAACACTTAATATAAAAAAAAACTTTATTACACTTAAAATTGGGAACGGCCCCGCTCCTCCCCCGACGTCACGCCGGTGACGCGCCCTTGGCCTCCGGTCCCGGAGGTGCGCAACATCGAACATATTAAAATATTAATTAGTATGAAATCGCGAGCGGTGGCTCAGTGCATCAACTGATGTCACTGCAGCGCCTCTGGCGGGGCGGTCCTAGGTTCAAACGGCGGCAGGATTTTCGACACTAGCTTGTCATCTAGGTCGAATTCATTCGCTGTCTGGAGGAGAATTCTAGCGGCCGGCTGCTCTGACCGGTACTTTTCCGTGATCTCTCCGATCAACACCAGGCAAATGCCGGAGCAGTACCCTAACAAACGGGCCGCGTACCGCGCGCGATCTTTCCTTCCTCTTTCTTGCCCTATCCTCACCCTTTACACATACTCTTACACTAACATGCACTACACTACCACACTTGCCAGGAGACCGGTCGGGGACTTAGAACTTCTCCCGGCTGAAGCGGTGCTTTGCTGGTGGGAGATATCTGGTTGGGGAAAACCCTGTTAGCCGACGGTAGGTTGGTGCCGGATCCAGCGGGGGAAGACCACCGCCACCTGCTAAGCAAAAACACGCACTGTACTTACGGGACTAATGACCATAGTTGACGTGTCAGGGATCACTTTTAATCAATTAGTATCAAACTTATGAAACTGACAGGAAGTTGTAATCAAAAAAGATTTTTTGACGATTACACAAAAATCTTTTAAAAAATGTACCGAAAGATGAGAAAAATTCAAATGTTGGCACTTATATAAAAAATATAATTAGCAGGGCCACAACAGGGCGAAGTTTCAAGAATGTACATAACGTAATAATCACTTGCTCCGCACTCGTCAACAAAACAGTAAAAACACGCGCATCGCGGCCTCGCATGGGAGGGGAAATTGGAGTCTTCCGTGCGGGTACGCAGCAAGCGAATTTGTGGGCTACAAACGACGCGCGTGCATCAAGTATGGGCACGGCATGCTGCGCTCACGACTGAGTCTTTTGTCAGAATACGGTGCTAGGACGTGCCAAGATTTTTGACTTCCTTTTTCAAAGAATGAGAGGTATCAAAAACTTGGGGTTTGATAGGCGATTCACAATTATATTTAAAAAAGTAGGAATTACATTGGTTTGCTTGGTAAAAAGCTACTTCAAATTTGTGATGTTTTTACCATTTATGTAAAATTATAGCAACCTGACTTCTCACATGCCTTCTGCTTCTTCTTCTTCTTCTTCTTCTGCTTATTATTATTATTATTATTATTATTATTATTATTATTATGACTATTATTACTATTATTATTATTATGACTATTATTACTATTATTACTATTATTACTATTATTACTATTATTACTATTATTACTATTATTACTATTATTATTATTATTATTATTATTTCTGTTTGTATATCTGCTCAAAGGTCAACTACGACATCTGAAGAAAAATGCTTGTCACTGTTTTTTTTTTTTTTTTCAAACTAGCAATACTAGTTACAACCGCACATTTCCTGTTCTTGTTCTAAGGATATGAAGACCCCTGTCAAAGAACTAATGTTTATTAATAGTCAACGAGAAAAGAGAGATCTGTGGGACAGCATCAAATTGGATTATCAGATCCATCTGAGCACACTAGTTAAATTCAAGACGCTATAATACATTATAATTGTACAATATTCGATTGTACAGTATTAGGTATAGTCTCGGTCTACACTATATCTAATACTACTGTAATGATACAGTTGTCATTACAGCAGATGACATTTTGGCTGCTGTTTTAATTACTGAAGAAGACAAGAGATTGTGGTTGCTCACAATAAAGTAAAAACTGCACAAGAAAAAGTCATGAAATCACATGATTAAGAATGTCTGCTCGATGCCGAATAGGCAATATTGAATGTATCTTCTTAGATGGATGCAAAGACTCCACTAAAGTTCTGTTAAAAGTAGATAATTCAAGTCATTAGTTTCCAAGTATTGTGAAAGAAGATTATTACACTAATTGCAGTGACCAGGAGAAAGATATCTTTGTAATTTTACTCCAGAGAAATACTTAAGGAAAATGAAACCTGATGAAGTTAATACTAATCATCTTGTGGATTTCTTAAAGATAAACAGCATTCATAAAAGTTTTCTGGCTATTGGTGGTGACTCATCGAATGTTAACACCGGTTGGGAAGAAGGAGTCGTGCATTGCATTGAGGCAAAGGCTGAGGAATCGTAAATTCGTCTGGTTGGTTTGTGCTTTTTTATTATGAGATACCTAAAATGAGATACCTTTGCGGCACTTCGTCACAGAGTTGGATGTAAAAACTTTGTCTAGCAACAAGCAGAGTGGAAGATTGGCAACATGCTTGATACTGCTACCGAACTTGAAATAAATCTCTCTTTTGTCAGAATACCCTTACCAGCGTGTTTGGTTCTTTTGATTTGTCAAAGTTCTCCCTACGGATCATGCTTATAGTTATAAGATAACTCGTGCCATAAGGACTGGTACTTCGAACTGATCTGGCATTATTAGAAATCGGTTCTGTAATCCACTCTCGGTAGTTAACAACTGCAAGTAGGATTTGTCACATATGTGTTTCAAAACATGGTCTTCAATGCAACAACTTGAGCACGTTACAAATGCTTGTGGATTAGTATCCCTTCTGGTTTACAATCATATCGAAATTCTCTTGGATGGCTCTTGCTATATTCTTTATAAATTGAAGCTTCTAAACTCTCATAAGAAGGCACTAGCAGATATTGCGTTGCCAATAATCTAATGTTTATTGTGATTCAGTTTAGTGAAATGGTGCTTCGGAAACGTCTTTGCTCGGAACACGAAGAAATGAAAACAGAGGTTCAGAATACAATTGAATTAAGGAGTGACGATGATGATACTCAAGGAGACCTGTAAGTTCATACTAGTAAATCCAAATTCAATTTTCCTTTTGGAACTGATGCAATGTTCAGAAATAGGATATAAACCTCCACTTACTTGACAACTCAAAATATCAGAAATAAAAAAGTTTGTTGAAGAGCTAATGCAAGTTCCAAAGTGGCCATGTGGTAAACAGTCCGTAGAGAAGTGTGTGAAAAAAAACAACAAAAGGTAAAGGCCATCATAAAAAGCAGCAAAGTGCAAACTAATGAAAAACGAGAATGATTCCATGGTGGCCAGGTGGCAAGCAGAAGAATGATGTCTGGAAATGAATGGAAGAAAGATTTGATGAATGTTGTTGACGGAAGCATTTTACATTTTTTATAATGTGTTTTCAGTGATTCATAGAGACAAAATATTAATAAAATTGTTTAAGTTTAATTTAGGACATTACACTCGAAAGGCACAGATCCCCGAATGCACAAAAATTACAATTGTTCTGCCTACCAAATTGACACGCCCTAATACGGTTCGAAGCGAGGCAGAGGTCGGGCGTGTCTACCCTGAGAGATGCAAGCGGGAGCAAGACTCTGTGGGAAGAGACGAGAAAGATAACACGGCATACAGGCCGTTAGAAAACGCTTTAGATGGAAATATGGCTAATGCCACGATAATGAAATGTTCATTATACATTTCCGGATGAATAGTACTTACCCTATATTAAAATTGTAAGAGTCATTTATTATTTTAATTTCTACCCTTTGTTACCTTCTCCTTAAGAAATTCTTCGTAAGGTGAGAAAGTTATGTAATCATGAGCCGGAAAACAGTCGAGATGGCTAATAGGTGTGTACGGACTCTGCTCGTCGGAGGGAAAGTTCGCTGATTCGAGCCTTGGGCGTGGATTATTACTTGTCACAATTCTCTGTTGCCACAGAAAATAATTGAGAATTCCAGGAACTTCATTGAAACCCATGTTAAGCAATTCTAATCACAAACATCATTAATTAAGATGCATAAACTGGAAGTGTCTGAATGTTATTTTCGAATTTTCAACTTTTAAACAATTTTTCACATCTCCGCTATCCGACGATAGAATGGCTAAATCAATTTAGCCATTCAGGGCGGGAAGATATCAGCCACATCCCGAGTACAAATATTTACTTCATTTTCGGGAAAAATGACCTTAGGATTTAGCGTGCCCGGAATCACTATCAGTCTCACTATCGATCTATCAATCACCTAATAGCAGTCAGCTCGTCCGTGGACAACTATTGCTCCTAAACCTTTCAGACGAGTGTTTCCAAAATTGGTATTTCCTGATCGAGCTGAACGGACTGGAGGCTTTGGGAGTTTCTGACGAATGTTGTGATTATTGATGTTTTTTTACACGAATCAGGCATGTACTTTTATATGCCTTTCCGCCGAGATCGATCCATACGGCTCTTGTATAGAGAAGTGGTATGAGTGCCGACAAGTTAATTCTGAGGAACTGAGTTTGGTCTCGGAGCGGAAAAAAAATTGCTGTTGGAAATCACTTTTGCTGATTAATCTAATAGTGTAATGTTGCGGAGCATTTACAAGGAATGCGAGAAAGTATATGCTTTGTAGCACCACTAGTTTATTATTATGAAATAAATTGAACTAGTACATATTCATTAGGGCAGGCAATGCTTACGTTGCCTACTCCATGGAACCGCCATTGTAATTGACAATTTATTATTTTATATCGCTCCTCTGGGAGTGAATTTTCAACGCTATTACCTATAGCAATCAATAGCTGTTCTGCTAATGCGAATACTTCAGCGTGAGAGCGAACACCCATACATATTCTCCCATGCATTATCGTAGCTAATAGATTCTAATTGCCTTTTAATGTGAATGGACTATAAGCCATTTGCGTACCTAAACGCATCAGTGCATTCCATGAAGGATAAGATTTTGAATATTAAACTATCATAATTGCCATTGCTTGTAGATTCAAATCTCTGAGCTCAACACATCAATCCTCGAAGACATCACTTAATGCGAATGATACAAATTTCAGCAGCGCACATGTCCAATTTCTTTCCTAACCCATTCATATCCAACGAACGAACATATTGGTTTCGAGTGTGCACGCTTTTCCATTTTCTACGGTGTCTACGATATCAAATCAAAACGCAAGCATTGAATCGCAGAATTTTGAGAAACGTGCGAGTACATATATTTCTAATTCGTTTTTAAATCTAGGAATATTCACAGATTCTTATGAAATGTCTCAATTCTACGAATCAAAAGTTCACCCGCGTTCTGTCATGCTCCTTCTCCTCATTCTTCTTCCGGCAGGTGTTATTTGTTCGGGAGTCGCTCATCGCTCACCGTCACTCGGCCCGCGAGGTCGATTCCGAACAGAACCCTGTTCCCCCGCGCACGTTCGTTTTTAACACTTTACCCGGCGGCCGCGGTAGGGCGCTGCTGCCCCATTTATCCTAATTATCGCACTCAAGCCAGAGGGAGCCTCGCGCGGGAGCTGGTGCTAGTGCGTACGCGGCGCTTAAGCTGTCGGGCGTTATTTACAGGCGTTTCTGCCCATGCCGTCTCCACCGCCCACCCATTGTCATCTTCCATCTACCCCGCGGCTCCCCTCTTCTCCAACCGCTACTTCTCCACCTCCGCCTTTCTCAAGCCCCCTCACACCCGCATTTCCCCTCCGCCCTCCTCCTACACCATCCCCCACAGCCCCATCACCGACATCTCTACCCCCACGCCTCGTCCTCCTCATCCCCCCTCCACAGCCCGCACCTCGCTCCGTGCATCCTCCATCCCTGCCTTCGCTCTACCCCACGCGCTTGTCACTGCACCTTTCGTCATCAGCCTGGTGACCGCATCTGTCTGCCGCTTACTTTGCCAATATTTTATCTGTATATATAACTTCTTCCGGGGTTCCGTGTGAAGTTTGCAGTGCTGTCGGAAATTTTTCAGAAAGTGTCTTATTTCCTGTGCATCTATCGATCGTTAGTTCCCCCATCCTTCATCACATCACTCCATCATTCCCTCGTCACTCATCTCATCGTTATTGTCTTTCACGGCATGAATCACTATTTGTGGGTGTTCTGAATGACTCGAATTCGTACAAATAAAGATGTATCTTTCCCACTTTCACCCTACTTTTCCACTCATCGCGTTTTGCATAATCCAACTCATATGCAACTTATATTGTGTCTTCTTCCAGTTGCTTCTCTTCATCAACGGTTTCTATTAGTTTTTATCAACAGATTTCCCTCTTCATTCGAGTATTTTCTTCGACTTCTACATTAGTCGTTAGTCAAATCACACGTGTGACCTTATTTGGTCGCCTCTGCACTGATCTTATAATAACGAGAATGTGCGGTAGATGGTGAATACTGATAAATTACGTTTATTCAGATTTTAAACTTTTTTCGTTTTTTAACTCAGTTTTTCTCCTATACGGTGTTTTGCTTTTGTTTCTTCATTCTGCAGGCAAACAGATCCTAAACCCAATGGCGGTTTATAAATAACATGGCAGCCAACTTTAGATGTAATGATAAGACGTAATTATGCGGAGGAATAACTCAACACTATAGTAAGAATTTCTTAAAATACCTTACAAAATTGGAGATTAAAAGAGAAAAAATGTAATACTAGGGTAACTAAAAAATAAGTGACATGATAAATTTTACTCTTCAGTGATCCTTACATTTACGGTATTAAGAGCACTTCCTCTTTATACTGCCTGCAATATTTCCCGCCAATATTTTAATTCACAGTTAATAAATAAATAAAAAACTAGTGGTTCTACATAATAGCACATACTTTCTCACACTACTTAATTTCCTAATTTCTTTCGTCTGAGCCAGATTTTCGGTTTTGCTCCCACACTCTTTCCGGCTATTACCTACTGACGTCTTTAAACACGTTTTAACAAAATTTCTCAATTTTCCTGTACCACTAACAGCAGAATAGAGCATATTTTTCTGTTTTGGAAATGAAGTAGTAGATTCATAACCACATAATTGCCAAATCACAAAAATATTGAGGTAATAATAATCTTTAATTTTTTAGAAGCAGCTTAAGAGAAAAAGTCATCCCTAATTCTTAAGGCCAATAAAATGAAATTTATTTTAACTAATGCCATTGAAAAGTAACTAAAAGATAGCAGAAAATTTAAAATTGTGATAACCCAAAAGCGGAACGAAGAAGAATCGATTCTGCTTTCTTCACTCTCTATCTTGCGAATCTCAATTCCGCCTGCCGAGCATCTTGCCTTCTTTACTTCCACCCCGACCTTCTTCATCTCCATTCTTACCCTCCCCCCTTCGTTCCGCCAGTATTATATTGCATCCGCCCGCAACTTCTGCTCTCTACCACTTTCTTTTTCTCGCCTCTGCTCCTCTGGAATTCTCACGCGCCCCTCGCTCGTAAATTAGCCGCGCGAGAATTAAATTGCACCAAGGCACTCCTGATATCTCGCAGCAACTCTGGAGGATTTTGTTCTCGGCGTGTTATCCAACCCACCCACAGATCATGCTCGCGCCCTCTTATCATTTAAATATGAAGAATGGGTATTGCTTCTATTCCAAGAGGAATATCGCTTCCACCTGCTAGCAAATTATTTATAATTTAAGTGGGTTGGCGAGGAAAAATGCACTGAAGATATAATTCATTTTGTATAGAGATGTAATTGAGAGGAGCAATATTTCATTCAGTGCCCGGGCCTTGGAAACTAATTCGTTGGTTCGGCTGCGTTGAAGAAAGCTACACTGTTCTCGTGTTTTCTTTTGCGTAAGACTTGTTTTATCACGCTGTTTGTTCCTTCAGGGTAAATTAAATAACTTTTGTACTTGATTAGATCGATTGTCTTGCTTTAAATATTCCACTGTACTGAATTTTCGTACTGTTGAAATACGACTGATTCATCCATCTAACATATTAAATATATGCATCAAATTTAGCTTATCAATCAACCTTTTAATCATAAAGCACTGCTTTAAAGTCGTGTATGAAAGCAGTCTAGACTGCCTTGCGTGTATCGTTAATTTTCTTTGACGTCATCAATGAAAATTGAACATTATCATTTCCTGGATATTTTAGGAATGTATTGGTATATTATGGTACTTGTCACTCGTCTCTTTTGTACGACATGAGATGTGATTAGAAAGCGTTTCAACTTCTTTTATTAATTCTCAATATCCGATCATAAACTTATTCGATGGGACTTGAAAAAATATGAGTAATAACACTGAGAGCAGGAAAAGTTTGGCATACTACTTGCCTGTTGCGCCGGCGGGAGTCAGCGTGGGAGAGCCAAGGCCAGCGCAGCGCCTCGCGGGCGCTGGGGGCGAGGGCTAGGTGCGCGCTACGTGGCGGCAAGAGGCGGAATTATAAAACGGATAGTATATTGAGCTTTTTGAAACTTTGGAAATCTTCGACGGCAACTTTCTTATTTTCAGTCATTTGAGCTTAAAAATTGGTACATTGTCGTTGGATAAGTACATTTGTGGTTGGATAAGTGCGTATAATTGTGGGTGAATAAATACGAACATAATGTTAAAATAGTCCTAAGAAACACGTTTCGCCTTTATTTTGTGTAAAAGTTGGGAATGCAAATGCGAGAGTACAGCAACTTCCTTTTCGGAGATCCCGTGAATACAGATGGTTTAGAACAATGCGCTGCCGGACGAGTGGAGTACATAGTAACTTGAGTATTATCGTGCTTAGTGATTAACTAAACATACGTGAACCAACCATTAAGTTCAATTGAGGGAAAATAAGACATACTCAAAATTTTCCAACTTGCAAAATTTCTTTATAAATGACAAAAATTCAGCGTTTGACTGACACGTGTTACTGTATTTCAGATTGTTGTGTTTTTAAGTTTGCTGCTATTTTGCAAAAAATTAAATATGCTTCTGGAGTGCGGTAATGAAAGTGTGAACATTCCGAAAAGAACAATGCGTGTTGTTTTTCGTAGTTTATTACAAAAGCTTTTTTGAACATTGCATCTTTTTTTTCAACTTCTTCATGGTGTTAGGTTGGTCACCGTTGAAAATTGTCGCATTATGCCAGTTTCAAAATGTTCCTCAACACGTCTCCCCTGCCGTGCTGCGTGGCGGCGAGCGCTTGGCCCGCTTTTCAACGTTTCATCTGCCCGACTTGTCATCAAGTGTTGGAGACATATCTACACAGAACAAGCAAAAATCGGTGCGCCGGACTCGCTCACCCGTATCTTTTCATTATCATCGGGTCGAGTCGGTCGTGACCGGACTGTTCCGCTGGAAGACAAATATTTGCCATTCGAACTCAGTAGAAAGACGTTAAGATATTTTAACACACAAATTTTTGATGTGTAAATCATTTGACGATCAATAAATATATAAACTAGCGTGCCCGTGCGAAAAATCTCGCTGTTAAATCCCACCCTCTTCCCCATCCTTTAATTTCCATATTAAGGGGGAAAGTTGTTAACGAAAAAAATTATAAAGGAATAAAAATGTATAAGAGGAACTTCCAACTAACAGTATCTGAAATTTAAAAAAATAATGCAATTGATAATTGAAACAAATTTTCAATAAAGTATTCAGTATTATAAGCAAATATTCTTGGGAGAATTCACAACACTTCCTTAAAAATGTATACCATCTTCCTTGACTTTAAGCCAGACCACACCATGGAAATTATAAAACTATACGAGAAAGTCTGCTCCATTGGGTAGCACCTCTAGTTAATATTATTTTGGAATCAGCACACTTAAAACAATAAGAATTAGGTGAACACAAACAAAAATGTTTTTGATCGTTGGGGTGTGTTATTAATCACTCGCAAATTTTATTTCGCCCATCATGGCACGAATAGACATTTCAAAGGAATTCCTTTGCCATTCCCCATCGGTGGGTCTCCAATAATACTTGTTACATTGACTTCACCTATCAGAAGTGCCTTTTGTTATTGAAATCTTAACGTGCTTTATACGCAGGAAATGGAAGGCAAGTATGGTTTCTAGAGTTATATTTTAAAATAAACATTTTAATAATTTTACGTACTTAAGTCCTAATGTGTCTAAAAATACTTGAATCCCTGAACATTAAAACTCGGAAATCTTGTAAAACCATTTTATGAATTCCTTTCACCAAATCAGTCAACATTTTAAATTAAAGTGCAAATCTTACAAATCATTTACGTGAAGTACGCTAGAAAAAACACAAACGTAAATCAATCATATACCAAAATGTCTTGCAATATACTATTTAAAAAGTGTATAGAAAAGTTCATACTAGTAGATATATTTTTCACAATGATAATAATGGGATAAATTATTTGTTTTTATAAATGGAGTTATAGAGCCGATACATTTTCAACTACGTACAGACTACTGGTGTTTCTGCGACGTCTTGATCGTATCTACAATCAGAAATGAGCCTTAATAGTCGCGCGAAGGAAGGCAGCAATTTGAGATGCCGCAAGCGGCGGGAAGAAAACAAGAGGCGTTATTTGCCCAGACAAGAAAGGTGCGCTGCTAAAGTAAAAACGCGATCAGGGAACACGGGGAGAGAGGAGCAAGCAACGCTGACGATGCAGGAGCCCGTTTACAAGCCCCGTGCGCGCCACGCTCAATCTGCACGCGCTCTCTGATGGGACAAGTTCTTCGCCACCGCCCCCCTCCCCTTTCCCTTCGTCAGGAGCCCCCCCCCCTTGGAGATTTACTATGAATTCGTATAGGTAGTGACTTGGATAGAAACGGTGCTCTTAAAAGGTCATTCTAGATCGTGTTTAAATTCATTCGTGACACTAAAGTTATTGGTCTAGTAAATTGTGCTGTTGTGATTGTGTCTAATGAAACTAGTTGTTTTTCTCCGTTCTCTTCCTGCTTTCTTTAGAGTTTTCAACATTTTCTTTCACTGGATATTTTATAGTTTGTATCTTGACAAGTGCACCGGAAAAGTTGGTATTATTTGCATTGAAAGAAATGCATTAAAGGTTTCTTTGATAGATTGTGGTATAGTCGGCTAAGAATTCAACTCAGTACGGGTATATTATTATGTCAATGTTATAATGTCCCTTATATTATAATGTCAATGTTAAATCAATAATAAATATTTGATTTTCTAAAAAATACAACGGGCACCAGTTTAAAAACTTAACAATAAAATTAATATGTGAAATAAAAGTAATTCCACCTTGAAGTTCCTCAGATTTTGTCAGTTTCATACATTTGTGTCAAAGTGCAAACAATGCCAACAAAGTTCGACAATTTAAAAAAAGTACTTCAGTAGTTCTTCCATATTCAAAAGTGAAATCTCCAGCGATGTTTCATCCTTTTTCAAACAGATAATAATGCTTTCTCCTGTGCCAGAAGATCCGTGTACCATATTTATTCTTATAAATTTACCTTATTTACGAACATAATTTACGTGGCTATTGTTCTTGTAGTTCCTTCATAAACGTGTTGTTAGGAATGTAAACTTCGTTAAATTGAGAAGACAAGGGGATTAATCCATCGGATAAAGTTCATTGTTTGCTATTCGTACGAAATATTGTGTTTATAAAAGCAGTTAAACTTAATTATTCGCTCTACTACCATAGAATTCATATTACGAAGATCACAGATAGGAGAGAGCATTTTATGCCAACAGTAAATTTTTATTGATAAAGTCATTTTTAAGACAGTAGTGGCATTTAATTCAAAATGTTTGCTTAATGAAATTCAATATTATGTTGATGATGTTCAAGGGCACAATGGTCCAGTAACTCTACTTTGAATAAGAGCATTTACTTCTACATTAAGCGTTTCAATACGATTTTCAAAAAACTATGATCTGGTAACGTATTTTACCCTTTCTGAAATCGTTGAATTAAACGAAAATATAAAAATTAAATTTAAAAATTCAAAAAAATTTCGGCCTAGATGGCTGATATACTAGTAGGAATGTTTTGAGTCTCATTGCCTCATCCTAAAAGGGTGCGGTTTCTAATCCTGTCTTCGTAATGCATGCCTTACGTCTTTCGTGTTTGCTGATCTTGTATCTGAAGAGTGCGCAACTGTAATAAGATATAGCGTATAGTTCCCTATACTTTTCATTGAGGTGTTGTACATTTTAAGTCATAACTGACTTCAGTTTCAAGGAATCACTGAAAAGAGAAAATTTTAACTGAATTTATTAGTGTCTCTTGGCTGTCCGGGAATTTATTAGTCGTGTTCCTTCTTTTTATTCATTCCAAAATTTAAAAACACTCAATAAATGTCCGTTTTTCCCCCTTTCCTTTCCAACTATTAGAACCCTTGTCATTTCAGGTAACTCCAACGACTAGTAATGGTTCGTGCCTTCATTTTGGCTTGTAACGTCAGAACTTGTAACGGCTTGTAGCGGCTGAACTTTAGTTCTCCCACCTGCACTCTCTCGCGGTCCACGTTGTAGCAAGGTGCCTCCGCACCTCGTAAATTGTTTTCCGCCGAACCGAAAAAAGAAGTCGAACTGTACACCGCAGGGCACTTTCGAGGTTTTTTGTTTCAATCAAAACTCCATTAAAATGCAGTAGCTGCTGGTAAGGCGTATAATTTCATTCAGATGCAATCTCATTTTTGCGCGCGCGCGCTGCGGTTTGGGCTGGGCGATGGGGCAAAGGACCACCTCGCGGTGCGATGGAGGTGGCGTCCCCAAAACTCTAATTCAGACGCCCTCATTTCGACCAAATAAATGAAACTTATAATGAAGATTCACATAGTACAAATTTCTGCAACTTACTTCATTTTAATTACATAATTTCACTAGCTGATGACTACCATATCAGAATTTTTTCTCATTTTCTCAGCTATCTGTAGAATTTAGACAGAGACAGTTTTCAATTTTCTTCCTTGATATAACTGTAACGTTCTCTTTCTGCATAATCAGAAAAATGTTCATTGGCAAAAAAAAGGGAATACATTAAGTGTAGGTTACAATGAATATTTTGTTTTTCAAAGTTTCGGTTTTTATTAAGCCTTCCTCAGGGCACTTTAAAATGAAGCACGTTCCATGCAATCTTGAAACATCTTCCGCCCGAAAGTGCACGCCACACCACACAATTTAACCCTCTTTCATGTAAACCCACATTACCCTCTCGCCTCACGAAGGTCAGTATGAGTGTCTGGCATCACGGACATCACTCAGTACACTCGTGCGTTCAACTTGACATTAGATCATTATTTAAGAGGATTGATGTTGTAGGGAAGTGCAAGTAAGTGTGTAAAAGAAGTGCTTACAAAAAGAAGAAGAAATTAAGATTGGCACACTGGTGGGTTCAATTTTGATGTTAAAGGGCGCAAAGTTAACTATAAATTATAATAAAAAGTGATAAGCTAAATAAAAGAGATATTGGTAGTTATTGGTAGTAGCGGGTGATAAGTGTTCGAAGTTAGGACATTTAGACTTCCAGTTCAGTATGGCAGATTATTCACCAATTCTCTAAGTGTTGTTTCAGATTAAATAAAAATCTCCAAAGGCAGGAAATAGAGGCCAGAGATCAATAATTAGAATATAAGAAAATAAAAAAACATCAAAATTTAAAGTACTTATCAAAAAACACATTAAGACATGCCATAATCCAGTTGTGGAATAATGGTTGAGAAGTAACTTCTAACTCAATGAAGTGATCGAAGTGCTAAGTCACCTAGCACAAGAGAACTTCTAGACAATTCGTTTCTAGGTTTACGAACAATGAATTATTTACAGAGATTCCGTTGTGTTGTATCAAGTAGTCGCTGGGGAACGCGTGCTGGCCCGACTCCGTGTACTTTGAGCAGCAGCCTTCTCTCCTCTGCGACGTCGTGCAACTACCACGCCTTCTTTCTCGTCCGCCTTTATTCTCAGCCGCAAACGCAATTTTAAACCTTATAAGGGCATGGGGCTTTTACAGCCGGTTGAGAAGCGAGGGTAAATAAAATAATGTTACGTTGGCATGCGTGCGCGCAGCGCCGGCGGCGGTGGCGGTGGTGTCGGGACGCGCGTCGCCCCGCGCTGCGCGGCTGTTTTATGAGTCGCCCCGTTTATGGCGCGAGGAAGAGCGCGGACTGTCGTTCGGCGCGTCTAATTGTCGTCCCGCGATCCGAGGTAATAAGCACGTGCGGCTCGGTGGGAATAATGAGTCGGGGTCTACTTTGCTATTAAGTGTCGCCCGGCTTTTCCTGAAGCGGGAGAACCATCTTGTCATTTAGGTGGTAGGTGTCTTCAATGTGAGTTTTTCTTTTAGAATGTTTATTGATTGATAATTTCGTGTTTTCGGGGGTATCAATTGGAGGGTCACGGTAGGAAAGTGTAGAGCATGTTATATCACGGAAGGTGGCGATGTTCCCTCACGCAAGAACTTCAGATCCGGAGACCACCTTCGCGCTCGCTTCCGGGAATACCCCGGAAGGTATCTTCGCCAGCGAGGCACCGTCCCAGCTCTGACAAACTCTAGGCTCTGGACTGGCCTCTCGAGAAGAGTGGTAGCATTGTGCATGTAGGTGAGTGCGTGTAAGTAGAAAGGATGTGGAAGAAAAGATCGCTCGTGTTCCGCGCATATTCCGACATTCGCCTGGTATTTATCGGAGAAACCACAGAGCACTGCCGGTCAGGGCGGCCCGCCGCTAGAATTCTCCTCCAGCCAGCGCAGCTGTTGATTTCGACCTAGGTACGCAGCCAGTGATGAAAAACCGTTAACGTGGGGACTCCAACTCTAAGATCGCCGTTTCAGGGACACTCCAGTGGCAATTGTTACCATGAACTATATCAATCAGAACTTCCATTTGGGGTGGACTAAATGCAGTTATGGGATGCTTTTCGTCGAGTCTTCCTTTGAATTGCGGAGGCGCGGTGACTCAGTGGTAGGGTACTGGCTTCGTGACCTGAAGGACCCAGGTTCGAATCCCGGCGTAGTCTGGGATTCTTATCTGGTGATTTCCATTCAGGGTTGCACTGAGGTCGTCTCAGCTTTCTTTGCAAGCGAGTAGCAGGGTCTTTCCTTGGGTAAATGCGGAGAGTTGTGCTCGCCACACAACCTCCTCTTTGTGCCGATGGCGACGAATAGCTAGAACCCCACCTTCACCTTCCCTGAGGGTCACATCGACCTGTACGCATTAGCATTTGCCTTTTATGTGCCTTTACCTTCTTTTAATCCTTTTAATTGTGTGATCTCCATGAGTGGTGTGATCCAAATATTGCAAGAAAAAGTAACTATTTGAAATTATATTAAGCTAATATATAATATAAATTATATTAAGCACGAACTGAACATTTTAGAATTAAACTTTCCTTATTGGCAATCGCTGATAGGATGATATATTTTTAATCGTTAAGTGTATTATATTTATTTATCTTTTACCGAGATATTGTTAAGTTTAATTGTAAGAACCACCTTGCTTATGTAGTAATGTAGTTCATTCTTCTTATTGTAAATTACTTTAAAAGGATCAGTTTTTGGGGGTTTTAATATATCTGTATTTAAGCTGTGCTTTCAATAATATTTTGTAAAATTGCAAACAATGAAAAATTATCTCTCTAGACATCTTCATTTCGTATCATGTCTATGTTTAAACTATACAAATGTTTTTATATTTGTAATATATCTTATGAAGCTCATTGTCAAAGTTTTCGTTTTACCAAATTCATTTGTAATGTTACTCAATTTTATGCATGAGATTAATCAAAACAGGCGACTCACTCATTTTGTGAGCTATTAATTTTCGATAAATGTAGGATTCCGTGATGTAAATTCAAGTCAGGTTATCCAAGTAATATGTCAGTGTAAATGGTGTATCATTGATGGATTTGAAAGTAAGTGCATTTGAAATACAGATAACCTATTTCACCATGATAACCAGTGTGTAAGGACGTCTTTCAAAGAAACTTTGTGAACAATAAAAACGATCGATAAACAAGTCTCTCACAACTTCTGGGTGTTCCGGGATAAATTGTTTTCTTTAGTAACCACATACCAATGGCGGCAGGGGTCAGCGATGTCAGTTTTTTCCTCTTTGTTCAGGGAAGGTGTTGCTGTTACATCGTTTAAGACTTTTATCATGAAAACCTTTCTTAATCCTAAGTGATAATTTCGCCTTTCAACGCGTTTCGGAAGTTTACAATACAATTCGAAACCATTGTTTCACCTAAACGATTCGCGACTTCCCCATTGTAAAGCGCAACTATTGTGGCACATTCATCGAAATCCCATGAGTAGACGACCTCCTCCATTCACAAGGCTGCTTTCCTTCCCACGCCGTCGCCGTCGCCGGTCACTCGGTGCCGCGTTCTGACCTGCCTGAGCAGCGCCGCCCCGGCAAGGGAGAGATGCCCTTGCGACCCACAGTCTCACATTGTGCATGCAGCGCAGGTAATTCTACATTCGCCACAGTAGAGGGTGCACCTGCCACTAGAAAGCGGTGTTGCGTGTGCAATGCGGCTGAATAATACATAATTTCTGTAGTACGGGAGAGCATCCATCATGCGCATATCTAGAATGTAAAGCGGGAAGCCCGGTTCACTACTTGCGCGATTGTTGGTAGTTTCTGCATGTGTGCACGACTTCGTCTGTATGCGAATTCTTGCTTAATTCGTGATTATAATCGGTTATGCATTTCGGTATTAAGCACTCGTGCTACCCAACGAGTAATACTGCGGAAAGATTTACACAACAAATATTACTTCGTATATGATCTATTGCATAGAATGCATATCCTAGAATACATTTCCTATACATTTTAAAATTAAATTATTTATTGTTTTAATACCAAATAGAAAAAAGTCAAGAAAATATACACTGTAACATGCAAAATGTATCAAGAAGAGAGTTGTATTGACAACAAGAATAAATGAAATTGCATCCAATGAAAGTAAGTTTTATTTTACGTATTTACTAGTATGGGAAGAACGATAAAAGTTCATACGTACACATGAATAATGACTGAAAATGAAATGCAACGAAGAACGTAGAAAAACGTAATTGCAATGAAATCTGCCAATTCATTGAAAAAGATCAGCTGATAATATCGTCAAAAAGTAAGAAAATAATTCAGCTTGCAGTATGCTATGATAATGAAAAGATCACTTTTTAAGCGGTTCTCAATTTTGGCGACTTTACCGCAAGCTGTGCTAAGTTGAGGCACTACAACTTCTGAAGTTTTATTGAACGCCTGTCGTGAGAAAATTCGGATGTGGAGCCTCAAAGTTACAGGCGCGTCGTGTTTCTTTCTCGCCATCGACAACCTTCCCCCGCGCGGAGGCGTTAGGTTGAGTTGAGTTGAGTTGCGTGGAGCGGAGGTTGAGGGTGAGGAGCGGCGGAGGCGTGTGCAGCCCTGAGCACTTCTAAGGCGCTCCGTCATCAGGGAACTATCGGGCCCGGACGCGCAACTTCCGCGCTATAACTAACCGGTTTATCCGCGCCGCGACGCAGCCTCCCCGGAGTCGCAGTCCGCGCGGGGCCCGCGGGCGGCCGGCCAGGCAACGGCGGCAAAAGGCTGACTCTTTTGCACAAACACAGAGAAGGGTCGGTTCCTAAATGAGGAGGTACAGAGAAATGGGCTCAATGGGATTATGTTCCGCTGTCTAATATTGATGTTATTGCTAAGGCTTTGTATTCAAGTTTTGAAACCAATAAAACCTGATAGGTTGGACATTTTCAAACGCCTCCGATTTCTTCATTACCTTTATTAGAGACCTGTAGCAGCAAAAAAGTTGTTGAGAAAAAGAGACAAAATGGTTTTCCAAAAAAAAAAAAGAAAAAAGAAACTCACACTGCTTATGCGCAACCAGTAAAATATTCTTGTAAAACACTGCAATAAATTAATTTTTAAATCACTAATTCTGCAGTTACTTAGGAATTACATCACACAACAGTAAGATCTGTAGAAACCTTACAATATAAAGGTACTACATATGCACAATACGGAAAATCGAAAACCACAAAACTAACTCTTCACTAAAACGAATGAATGAGGAATATTTACAAATTCAACAATACAATCACTATTCATTGTTCATATGGGGTGATATATTTTTATGAAAATAAAATTGAAAGGTTTTATATTGCGACGGCGCCTTCGACCGCGCGTTGGGTGAGCCAGATTTAACGTCAATTACTCCTCTCTTACCTGAGTCAAGGTGCCGGCTAGCTCAGGAGGCGGTGAGAGCCTGAAATAGGGGTGGTGGATGGACGTAGCTACTTTTCGAAATGAGAAGAAAAGATTATAAAAGAACATGAAGTTTAATCAAAATTAAAAAAGGAAATTAGAATAGAATTACCCAAATTACTAAAAATGTTTGCTGAAAGACTGTGCATGAGCTCAGAGGTGCTACTTTCCCTTCCCTAACATTTTATAAATTAAGATTACAGCAAATAAAAAATTGAAGATGAACATTAATTAGGAAGAGGCCAATGATTCCTGAGAATTATTCCAATGTTAATAAAACAAGAGTTTTTGATATTAATATTGTCTGAGGGGTGTTGCTGAAGGCCGGGGCTCAGCGCTTCGTTGATATCACCATTTAGTTGCAGACGGACGCGCTGCCAGCTGTGAAGATTCACTTTCTTCGGTCGTTGCCCCTTCTCGTCCGGAGGGTGGGGTCAGGGCGCTTCCCTGAGCTGGCCAGATCCCTTTGCTGGCGGAGGCCGTGGGTCGTCCTCCATCTCGACAGCCGTGACGTAACGAGGCCGCGACAGCTCAGCTAGTTGTGAGACGGACCGCTGATTAATAATATTCCCAATTTAATCGAAATGACGCCACGTAATTAAGAAAAACGTGCAATATTTGTGCGACTGGGTAGAGAGAATAATTACTTCGGCGCACAGCAGTGTTCGAAGTAACGAAACAAACTCTACTAAAAATCAAATTAAGAACGAACTCAAAACTTTGTGGGTATTAGTCCCTAACAAGATACTCAGGCACTCGCCCGTCTAACTTCATGGGCAACAGCCCGACCGATTCTCTATCGGGCACCCGCCCTAACGCATCTGATGCCCGAGTGCGTCTCCTGTGACCGACGCTAGCGAGCTTGCCCCAGGTCTGTGTTCTCCTCTCTTCATACCCAAATGTTCTGGAAGAATCTGTTAAAATTTTGAAAAAGGTTGTGTGGTTGGCCAGAGCTTCCTAAGCCTTACTAATTTCTCCGCCAATCCGTCAGGACGTCTTATAGTTAATCTGAGTGGAAAAGTGGGAAAATGTTCAAACAGCGAATTTGCTGAGATTGTTTAATAAATACATTATCTCTGTACTCATATAGCACTTGGTGTAAATAAACTTACTGATGGGCTATTAAGTTTGTCGCGAAATTGCACAAAAATAATCATATTTTTGAAAAATTCAACATGATCTTTTATTTATCTTTTATTTATGAACACACTTCATTGAAGTACTTGTATCCTCACAATTGTAGTTGTTGGAAGAGGCCGACATTTTAAATTTTTTTTTCTTCACCAAATTAGGCATTTCAGTGAACATGAGACCTGCAACATTCTCTTAACGTCCATTATGCCAAGCAAATTTCCAATTTAATACACAAATGTGCGGTTGTTAAGAAAATATTGTATAAAGAATATAAAAATTGCGAATGTTTGACACAAAATTTCGCAAAAAATACTCATGCTTTTCAAAATTGGAACATGACCTTAGTTTATGTTTTTGATGAACACATTTCATTAAGGAAATAAATTATATCCTCATAATTGTAGTGGTAAAAGCGCCGAAAAAAAGTTTTTTTTTTCAATTTTCAAAACCTTAGGATTTTCAACCAACATGCATTTTACACCACTTTCTTAATCGTTTTTTTAGACTATCCAACAACAAAATTTAATGAAGAACGATAATGCCGTTTTTGAAGAAAAAAATAGTTTTAACAAGATTATAAATTGCCTATATTTCACACAAAATTATACGAAAAATACTAAAATGTTTGAAAAATTGTGCAAGATCTTACTTCAAAATCCATCTTTACGGAACAGATTTTGTTAAGGGAAAAATCTCTATCTTTAATGTTATATTTGAAGGAAGACGCCGAAAAAAATAATATTTTTTTTGCGATTTTCGAAAAATCAGAGTTTTCAACGAAAATCAGACATGCACCATTTTTTAAACAGCCTTTACCCTATCTGATTGCAAAATTTAAGTAAAATCGATGGAGCCATTTTTTTGTCAATTTTGAAAATGTCTCAGGGGGTAAAGTACACCCAGAAATTAACATTTCGTTTTCAAATTCAAAGGGCCGTCACATAAGCCAGATCAATTGGGGATTTTAGAGGAAATCGGTTAAACAATTCAGCAGCTAGCGTTGTTCACACGCGGACAGACGGACGGACGTTTCACGTTTCAATCGATTTTTCTGTATCAAGGACCCACAGAATATGGTCTACACCACGTGTTAGAGGATTTTTCTAAATATAGCATCTGGATTTTTTCCTTTTTTCCTTCCAGGGCTTAATAAGTTTCTTCTGCCGACAATTCGCCGTTTTCTCGAGCAGCATTACAGAACGTGGTCTCTACCGCGGTAGCGATAGCGAGAAAGTAAAAATGATGGCATGAAGGACAGGTTACATACAACTACTGGACACTGCATTCATACTGCAATATCAACGACAATGCATTCACTAATATTTGCATTTAAAAGCAATCTTTGAAATAAAGAATACTTGCGTAGGCAACCCTAATCTTATGATGCAAGGGTGTACTGAAGTACACTAATGAATAACTTCACACTCGCACGTATGACGAAATGTCCACTGCTTTTGATTGCAACTCGCTACACAAAACTTGCGAAACAATTGTATTGTAGTTGATCTTGAAAATGATTTAGTGAAAAAAATGAAGGCATTTAGGCGTTAATTCCTTTAATTTTATTATATTAAAATGTTGTGTTTTTACTATGTCATTTAATAATATCTAAGGCCAACTACGTTTCATTTAAAACAAAAATTACGAAATTTGAGTAGAAAGCCCAAATTTCTTCAAAAACGAAAAACCTTTATGCTTTAAATACACATATTGTCACACCCAATAAATACTTAATAGATGAGCTGCTAAACAAATTTAGACCCTAAAATAGGATTTTTCATTAATTAATTGTTTTAACTTTAAAAGATATTTAATGTATAATATCCATTTCATCTCTAAATATCACAAAGAGCTTCCTCTTGACAATTACAATTTATTATACTTTATTTTAGAATTTATTTAAATCTGTAATTCTTATCACCCGTATTTGTAATTTAAAATAACTTTGTTCATCTATTTGAATTACTTTGCATCTTTTCTTTTCTATTGAAAATATTTATCAATTTTCAACACGAAATTCTTTTGACAGTAACAGCCATATCACGGTAAGGCTCCCAACACTCTAGCATCTCCATTATCCCCATCACACCTCTACTCCGTACAATAAGCTCAGCTGCAAACACCCTGCGGCCCAGGGAGCTCTCCCGGCTTTTTAGCCAATTAGCAGGGAGCGACGTGAATCGAAGCGGAGCTTATCGCTCGCATCACTTGCGACGTGCCCCTCCCTCTGCGTCTTCCCGCCTCTTCCTACCGAGGGTCGTTAGCGTGCACCGGAAGTTTAATGCACCGATGCAAGGCCTGACGAGTGAGATGACGAGGGAAGGCGAAATGGGGGAGGGGGGCGAAAAAGGGGGGGCCGTGGTTCCGGACGTAGCGGGCCGGGGGGGGGGGGAGGAGCTTGGTGGGGCGGAGCGGGGCGGAACGGAGTGGAGCGGCAAAGAGGGCGAGGGGGGGGGTGGGGATGGAGCGCCGAAGAGAGGGGTGGAGCGGTGCGTGGCATTGCGGAGCGGGTCGGGTGGCGAGGCGAAGGGCGCTAACTCTCTAATCAATTAACCCGCGTTTGATGTACGAGGCCTCCTATGGAAATGCTGTCTTGCACACCCAGTCTTTGCCATTTGTTACGACCTGGCAAACACCCCGCTGGCAATAACAGTATCTTTCCAAACTGCGTTTTTGAGGTGAAAGCGTGGGTGGGAATACATTTTTATTTTTCAGTTCACGAATAAATAAATGATAACAGAATTATGAGTCTCTCTCAACCCAGAATTCAAATTGCACCAATATGGGGGTGAAAAATTAATTTCTCTAATGACCTTGCATTGCGTTTTGTGCCACGATATACTGCTTGCTTTTCATTTACAAAGGATTCCCGAGAAGACAACTAGAAGCTTTGTTCGAAAATAATCAAATACGAGAAAGTTTTGAATTTGTAATTTTGTTTCAAAATGGAGGAAAAATAATAAAATGAAGCTTTCTAAATGTTAAAATTTATTCCTGCCGCTACTGTTTGCGTTATGTTAATAGACAATTTATATTATTTTGCAATACATTCTCATCTGCTCATGTGCGTTCATAGTAAATGATTTTGGTATGTCGTTTTATCTTTAAAAAATCGTGATAATTTTTTAAATTATATTGAATCTCTATTGAAAAAAAACTACAAAAATGTCTTAAATATAAAAAAACTTAAAGCCTTAAAGGTATGAGAGGATTTGTTTTGAAATTCTCAAAATCGCGATCAACACATCTTGGAGCTAGTACTGAGTAAAAGTTCAGTCGTGCTTTTTATTATTAATACTATTAATACTATTGATATATTATTATTACTATTATTATTGATTATAATAATAATACTAACACTAACAACATTCGCTAGTTTTTGCAGAAAACTACAACGTATTTACCTGAAGCACGGTAAATCTCAACAAGCATCAGAAACTCCATCAATCAAACGTAGTTGCGATAAAAAATTCTGTCGCGAGAACGCAAGCATTCTGACATTGTAATTATAAACTTCGTGCGTAAAGTAAAGGCGATAAGAAGAATTTTCAGTTTTCGTTGTAATCCATGCACTTTGCTTTGGCTGATAATAAAAAAGTTTGACGCTTAGCATTCACGTTCATTCGCCTCATGTAGCAGAGAACATCAATCATGTGCAATCCCAGTTCCTTTCTACGGATTAGATAACTAAGGCGAAAGAATCTGAGAAGTTGGATATGCCAGATATTTTATTTAAAAAAAATGATAGATGAAAAATAATATCGTAGAATTGCTTAACATAGATAATTGTCTTTAATAAAAGGTCCTCATTACGAAAAAGTTCTCATTTCACACCGACTATCGGTTATCCGTTTCATAATTATTTTCGTCCATGAGAGTACCGAGATATTTATTGTTTGTCTGTCATTATTATTATTATTATTATTATTATTATTATTATTATTATTGTTGTTGTTGTTGTTGTTGTATTATCTGTCCAAGCATTCGAAAGCTCAGAAAATAGCTATGGTTTACAATTTTGTGGATTCCGCACTTAATTTGGCTAATCCTGAATTTCATAACAAAAATCTAATGATAGTCAAAAATATCCTTCATAACAATCCCTATCCCTGTATTTTGCTTTATGGATAAATACATTCAAAAGAGATTGATGCATAATTACAAATCAAAAACCGCCAAAAATAATTTACGTATTCCCTTTCCATTTTATGAACCAGTTAACAATAAAATTAAAACATACTTTAAGAAAAACAATTTAGACATTGTATTTTATAATTTAAATTAAACCAACCGGTTGTTTGATGAACAGAAGGATAAAACAAAAATAGGAGATAAATCTAAGGTGGTCTACTCTATTCCTTGTGATGACTGTCAACAGGTTGGAGAAACCACACAATATTTTAACAAAAGAGTTTACCAACACAAATACGACATTAATAAAGATTCAGCATTGTAGACATTAACAAAACATGGAACGCAACCACTCTATTGGTTTCGATAAAGTCAAAATTTTACATCACGAAAAGCTAACTTTTAAAAGACAAATTGCAGAAATGGTGTATATTATGTTAAATGATACTATGAATACAAAAAATGACATATTGAAACTTCATCAAATTTATAAATCATTAATAATAAACGGACATCCATGATTGCTTTTTGCCGCTGTTCACTCCTAATTTTTGCACATCCATTCCTTGATATATCTCATTTGTGCTGCTTTCATATGAATGTTTTAGCCACCAAATTAGACGCGGCCTTCGGCATATTATAAAAAGGCTTTACATGAGAATGTTGTTAAACATTAATATATCTTCAATATGAATATTTAATTTATTCCTTTGTTTTATACTACTTAAAAATGTAATGTTTATTGTCAACCGCTTGTCAAATGCTTTTGAAAAGGCACATGCCAAATGTGCGAAACGTTAAGCACCAATAAATTTATATGTCTATATTATATTTATTATATATTTATATTTATACGTCTTAATTTCTGGTATCATCGTGGATTGATCGTATTTGGTCCAATAAATTTAAAAATAACCATTTTTCTACAATATAAAAAACGGGATCAACAGGAATATATTGAACCATTCTAATATTATTATTATTAACAACATTTGTGTAACTAATGTTTCTTTTTGTTGTTGTTGTTGTTGCTGGTATTTCTATGAACCGTCACATCTTCACGTGGAGGACGACAACTAATCTTTGAATTTGGAAAGGAATATAATTATCTGCATTACCTTGTGTGCAGAATCTTGCATTTGTAAGGATAAATATTGAACATTTTAGTTTTATTAACTTGATAAACAAAAGACACACAGAAAGTCGTTGTTTTCAATACACATGATTTTTTTTCGAAGGACAGTTCTAATGACTGATGTTTTTTTCTAGGCCTAATCAAAATAAGAATACATATTTGGTCATTTTGGAATGGATATTTTTGGTAGATTAGACTATCTTTTTAACAAAATTTCTGAATAGTTATATTTTTTATTCAAAATCCGGTAGTACTTTACCACCTTATTTCACGTACGTTGATTTAACGAGAAATGATTGTACCTTAAGTGCAAGAATTTTGTATAAGAATATATAGTGAAATGACGCACTCCACGTTGAATTTGAGATCGTCAAAAATATTTTTGTTTCAAAAGCAAATCAGCAAGGAGCGAATCGTTTTGGATTTCTGGGAATTAACTAATATGCTTAAGAAAAATTAAATCGGTAGAAGTATAACCACAATGAACAAACAAAGACTCCAGAATATTTTACTGAGAACAGGCAACACTTTTCGTGGCTTATTTTTCTGCTGCTTCTAACATCACCTTTCCTCCATCGCCACCACTGTAGCCACTGCTATCATCACGAGCTTTTGGCTGATGCTTCATCGCCTCTGGTACCGTATCTCGCTATCGCGCTCGCTCATCTGCAAAGCACGCGCGGAAGTCCCGCCCCTCAGCGCGGCCGCGAAGGAGGTCACTCCCAGCTGCCGGCTCTAGCGGAAGCCCTCATTTGACTTTTGCTCCGCCATACATTGGTTTCGGAGAATTCCAGAAATTTTCTAGACGCGGAGCAGTGTAAGATAAAACGTACTGTTAACGAAATTAAGGCGCATAAAAACTAAGCGTGTATTTGCCTCATTTGCATTTATTTGAATTTATAGCTAGTCCATATCGCTCAGAAAGTTGCATGTACCCTTGGATTAGATGGAGAAATGAATAAATTCTCATAAAAGTTTCCGTAACTTTTAGCACCTTTTTTTATCATTTTAAATGCGTCTCGGAAATTTAACGTATCGTCACGGTCACGCGTTAATTATTCTAATGGTTACAATGAGTTCTTTTTGTTGGGAGCTTCATGAAGCAATAACGAAACACTGGAATTAAATTAATAATGCATTTATGATCCAATATACTGTGTATATCCTATTCAAAATTGTATAAATAAAATTCATCAGGAAATTCAACCTATTTGTTTCCTAAATTGCAATAGGAGTGGTATAATTAATGACTGCACATTACTTCCGCTAAGGCAATAACATCTATATGAAATATGACATTCCAGTAAAAAACAACTTCTTTGATCACAAAACTCCGTGTCATATTCCTAGTTTACGTTCATTACGTACACATTAAAAATTCATTTTTAACTACCATAAACATACCTATTTTACCATACGAATACCTTATTAACACATAAAAAATACCTATTTTACCTTACATAAAAGTAGCTTTTTGCACCAACTCGGTTCCTGCCAGGTCGCATCCACCGTTTGCTGTTGGGGCTTCACACAGTGGTTTACTGCAAGTAAGGGTCGAACATCCCCACAATGGATTATGGCTCAGAATTTCAATTTGACCATAAAAAATAAGTTAAAAAGAATAATCTCAGGGATATGGTGATGATAACTGAGAAAGACCAAACAAAATACTTTTATTTTATTCAAATATTCACAGTCACAATATAATTGTATTCACTTGAATACACTTAAAAAACAGAAACACACAAAAATGAGCAATTGCCAAAATGTAAAAAATGTACTGGTATACAACAAGAATGTTATACCCTTTCAAAACACGTTCTTATGTACACTGCCTGAAATATATACAGTCCCTAAGGCTCCTTCCTATAATTAACAGTGCTATCTAGACTTGTTTTATGAAATTTACCTTGTGAGATAGTTAAAATTACTCCTCATAAAATTCACTCTTTAATCATGTATCAAATTAGAGATGCCTCTCTTGCCACGTGTCGACCCGAACACGCATGTGTTTTAGAACTCTAGTCATTAATCTGTTCCAACTTGGTTTTATGGAAATACCATTGCCCTGACCATTTAATTAATGTAGTGGGAATTGTGGTGTTTAATTCAGGATACCAGATAAAAAACTAAGAAAAAAGGCTGTGAAAAAAAACGTAGCACGAGTGTAAGGCATGTGCTTGCACTTGTCACATGACAAATTTCATATATTTCTTTCTCCCGTTTCCAGGAATAATTTATCAAATGAAATAGAGTTGTAGAGAGAATATTTGCCTCTTAGAGTGATCCTTTTTATGTCGTTTCACAATGGATGGAAACTGATTCCGGGTGCGTCGTCTCCGCTGCTAGCGAATGCGTCTTGTTCTCCTCGTTGACTCGCATAGAATGAGACTGTTCAACATTTGTTAATCGTTCAGGTGGCGGTCTAGGTCAATCGAGATATCGTTCGAACCTACTACTCTGATTTTTCATTACTGAACGTTGTACCTGCGATGACAATCCCTGCGCTAGTCACTTCTCATCTCGGTTTGGGTGAGAAGCGAAATATTTAATGTATCCGTGATCGGTCACAATACTTCTTGCAGGAGTGTCCAGCAATAATCCGCCAAAGGGTTTGGTGACCATTTCCCCTGATATCGTCTTTCCATGGCAGCGATATCTGGGTGAAATCGATCACCGTGTTCGCCAATCACATCTCCCAGATTAGGTGGGAAGAAATCCAAATGGGAATGAAGGAAATGTACTTTCAAAGATATGTTGCATCCCATAGCCCTGTAACAGTCCAGAATGTGTTCCGTCAGTTCCCTGTAATTATCAGACATTGTTTCCCAAGACATTGTCGCATACATCTTTCAATGCCAGCCAAGCTGCCTTTTCTGTATAGAACGATTTTTCTAAGGATGGGCCAAAGTGACAGTTCGCGAAAACAAGTGAACATCACATGTATTTCAGGGAAGTGCGACAGCTTTTCAGTCACGCCCCTTCATAAAGTGGTAATGGCTCCTGTGAAAACATCCATATGAAGTCTAAGAGTTTCGCTGAGGTATATACACGTACATGAGTCCGGGAAATATTTAAATTTAATTATGTATGTAGAAAATCTCTTAACATGCCCTCACAATCAGTAAAAGAAAACTGCTACGTATGTAAATAGAAAGAAAAATGATTTTAAGCCGGAAACACGTGCACCGGTACGCATCTCGCATTCAAGTCTCGGTTTTAAAATAAACATAATATTTATCACGCAAAAAGTAAATTCAATGTAATATATACAGAAAAAAAGAATTTGTAAAGAAGAGCACCTTACACTGCACTTCCTAATATCAATTATTTCTCGCAGCGCACTATATTTTTTGTCAGACAAGGACACCACAAAAGGGAGTGACGAAGCTATTTACAAGTTAGCCAACTGCAAACGAACGAATGCGAGAAAGGGAGTCTAATGGGCTCAAGGGCACAACGATCACAGAAACTTCAGTTATGTTGCCGGCACTCGCTGTCACTTTGGCCCATCCTTAAGAAAATCGCTCTATATCTGACAGCAATTGTTCAAAGGTAATATCTTTCATCAAGTCACGGATCTGAGGATCAGTGAAAATTTCTTCTTTAATGTTTGCTGGACTAATCGCAGGAAATTTAGATGCTAAAAATTGAAAACTCTGACCATCTTTGTACATGTTTTCACAAAATTCTTTATAAAGCTCAATTTCAGATGGAGTGGTGGAAACAGTTTTTGTTTCATCAGGATTGAAAAATTCTCTTATAGACCACTCTTTGAGAGAAATGGTTCTTTGCCTTTCTATCCCAGTGGCACAAGAAACAACAATATTGGGTAACCAGTCTGCATTCCTAGAAGAAGTCCCAGAACTTAGAGGTCACCACAGATTTTCCGGTTGTGATACGAATTATCAGTTTACTTAAGGAGTAGCCTCATTGAGAAAAACGTTGTTGACAAAAAAGTGGAAAGATAAAGCGGCCGTTTTCGGAATGTAATATTAGTGTTTATAATTACAATAATACTAAATAATATTATTGTAATGCAAGTGTTAAGTTCAAACTAGCAAGATTGCTACTTTTGTTAAACGAAACAAATAGGGATCTCAAGTAAATCAAAACAGAGGTTCTTATCCAAATTTGTAATCTGCAATGCACCCAGTTCCGCATTCTTATTCTCGGCTTGTGCCAAAACTACCGACGGAATGGGCAATGAAAAATGAAACAGAAAATGGTAGTGACAAACCAACAGATCACGGAAATCATCAGGATCTTGATTACACGCCATCTGCAGCACGGCTAAAACTACAGCCATTGTCTCAGGCAGAACTGAACGATCGTTTTAGAGATCTAAATCTTCAAAGAGACAAGCAGAATTACGTGGGTCTTATCTTGTAATGTAGTCTCTAGGTTCCCTTCACGACTTGATATGGCAAATGGCGCAGATGGGTGAGCTCCATGCAACATGAGCAGCAGTTCTGTGTTGACGAAAACGTACCCTCATCTATCTTTGATTCAAAATACAACTCGTTCCCCTTTTCGGCAAATGGAGAAATAGGATATAGTAGAGATTTAGTCCTAAACTCGCCAAACACATAACAGAAAAAAATTTGGTAAAGTAAGACTTCATAAACATCATTGAGCATAATAAACACAAGAATATGCCCAAACAATATTCTTCACGTTAGTGGATTTACATACTTCAAGAATAGGTACTGTGTGATCTCACTATCGATTGAGTCCTGCCAGTGCAACTTTCCTTTACCTATACCAAGTGCCTGTCTCCCCCTCTCCTCTATTCCCAACACTAGGCCTACAAAGCATTTGCTTTTCAGAAGGAAAAGGGATTTGAGAATAAAGGTAATGTTAAAATTTCAAAAATTTGTTTGCAATAAGTTTATATCTTTTTATAATATTGACTCTTGATTTAAATGAAAAGTACACTAGAAGAGTTCTACACTATAATTCTCACATGTAGATGCATTTGTTGGAATAAACATTTAAATTTTTGTCCCCTTTCGCCTTGCGTGTGATAGATATTGCTTTGCCCTTTCCGCTGTTAACGCAATTCTGTATCGGTGCTTCTCCCATAATTTCATTCCCTCCGTTAGCGCGACGCGCTATCTGCGCCGACGGGACGATGCGATTCCCAATGCACATACTTGGAGATCACGCGCTGAAAAGAGAGGGAGACAATGTCACCCCATCAGGAACTTCAATACCAAATATCTAGATGGCGGTGCCCCTTCCTGTGGCGTGCTCCCGGGCTGGCTCCCAGTGCGTCAATGCGTCTTCGGGCGGCGCGAGGCGGCCCCGCGGCCACCCCCGCTTCGACGCCGGCGCCGCCTCCGCTCCTCGCTCTTTGGAGCGGCCCCGGGGCTGGCGCTGGCGCTGGAACTGCATTTCGAGCCGACTGACTGCGTGAGCACCACTTTGCCACTGCCACTGCCACTAGACAGCCTCCAGTGGCACTTCGCCCGTAATGACAATTGCACCAATTTGACGACTTGTAAGTGTCAATATAGAAAGAAAGTTTGGACCATGTTTTACTTATGCACGTGTGAGTCAAAATGGATTTCATTCATTACTTGAACAATATTTAAACTGAAATAAGGACTTTTGCGTGCTATGTTTTGCTTTAACCACTATCTTCATCTAACATAATAAACTTGAAAAAGTTACATCATCAGTATTTCATTTATCCACTAATTATTTTGTTACCTATGTGTTGAATATCTGAGACATTTCTATCTTTGTTAACCTACAGAACTGGTCTTTTTCCTTTCTACGAAAAACGTTCGAGTAATTTTCCTTTCTATAATTTCATAATAATAATCAAACACACTATGTAATTTGTATCTACAAACTGTGCTGTGGTCTGAACTTCCATCAAAGCATCGAGCGCCTGTGGCCGCAACAGGTAGGCAACCTGCAGAGTCGGGACGCCGCAGGGCAAAGCTTAGATCGAGCTCAGTTCAACGCACGACCGTGCAGCGTTGCTGTTGCATTACTATCACACGACACAACAACAATGATCGTGGTTCTTCGGGTAATGCTTCTAATTTCTTTCTCATAATAATATCAGAAAAATAGTAGAATATTTATCGCGTAATTGCAGAGATTTAAGGTGTTCTCATTGTTCTTCACTCTAAAATCTTGCTGACTTGAAACTTGTCCTCTGTAATGTTGTTATTCAGAATCTTCAAATACACAGGAGACTACACAAAGAAATTAGTTTGTATAAATTTTGTTATGAAAGCCCCACAAACTGATTCATAGAGTATAAGTCTCTTGGGTACTAGTTGTTTAGTAAATAAATGATCAGCACACACCCAACATTCCAAATTTTATATCTGATTCCTTTTTTATAATTGTTTCATACAAATGAAATTAAAAACATTTTAATGATATTAATGAAACAAATTGGTGTGGATATTTAAAAACGAGAATCGCTTTTATTAGGAGCGTTATCAGAGCAAAAGCAAAACTAAAATCTTTACAAAATATTGTATCTTCAACGATTACAAAGCTTTTTTCTTATTTTATTAGTCTTTTACTTCCATAATTATTTCAGGTGGATATTTTAGTTAACATTGAAACTTTACTCCTTTCAGAAGCCTTCATGTCTTCGTGTCCTTGAAAAGGAGTATAAGGAAGCTCTTTATAACATCTTTATGAGTACGCGAATTAGACATTATCGCATTGTAATATATATACTATTTTTATGAACTCGACGCAAAAGAACAAAAACAAATGCGAGTGATTGATATTTTAAAACTGATTCTATAAGGAGAGTTTTACATTGCACAATATCTTTGGAGCTACTTGTTACGTGTAAATGAAATAACTAGAGCTTAGAGTTTCTCTCAAAGCCGTTAATTTGTAAGCGTGTAATATCGTCTAATATCTTTGCCTGAGAATAATAGCAGCATTTTCAGAGCCAATGGCGTACCATTATTTCGACAGGGCATTATCCTCCATACTTAGTCGCTCACGGAGCTTCGAAGTGCTCGCGATGGAGCGAAATATTTTCTCTCGCACCTTCCGCGCACGTGAAAGTCGCATTGTCCTCCTTGTAATTGCTTGCTCCTTGTAACTCGCAGTTGATTACGCCATTTCACTTCCACGTTATCGGGTTAATATAGAGCGCCAGAACATGAAAACGCGAGTGCATGTTTTACCCTTGTCCGTAATATTAATGCACCGCAACTCGCGTTCAATTCTTTATCAAAAGGTGGGCGGTCCGAGGTCGACTTGAAATATCACCGCGGCTGCTGGTACTTGGGGCTCGCCGTGCGGAGAGGGAGTCCAGCCCGACACCTGAGTTATGAGGCGCGTACCTGCAGGGTTGAGGACATTCGTTATTGCCGCTCCGGCCCAGAAGGTGTTGAGAGTAAAGCGGCCCAAAAAAATTCGCGCCCCATTCGCGGGAAATGGCGCCGCGGCGGCGGTTCAGTGTTGCCAGGTTTCTTCCAGATGCCTCTGCAGAAACTACTAAAATGGCAAAAAGAAACGCTTAATTCGAGTAATGAGCTTTTAGAGCCTAACAAGTGTGTTTAAAGTATTTAATTTTATGCTTAATTCAATATTTTTTACTTTCTCTGAAACGTTTGTAAAATGTCTGAAAGATTTTTTTATCTTATTAAAAAAGGATATTTAAAAAATGTCAATAACAAATATAAACAGTCTTATGTAAAAATGTTTCCAAATCCAATTCTTTAACCAAAATAGGTTTTATCGGCATATATTTCGAACAAAGGATGTTTATAATTTTAAGTCAATTGAAAAATAGTACATTATGAAACGATAAAGTAATGATGGGTATTAATACACATGTGTGATATTACGATTCGAGCGAGTATCGTGAACTTCACACGAGTGTATTAATACCCATTACATCGAGTTTCATACGGGACTTTTTATACAACTTTTATAAGTTAAACTTTTACATTGAATCGTTTCATGGCTGTTGACACGCAGGATTCAGTCAAGGCCACCGAGCGAACAGCTCCCTAACCCTACCTTGGCATGCTGCCGCAGGCGGCGTGGTTACCCGTCCGCCTGCGAGAGAGTACTGCGATAGGCAAACAGAATCAAAGTGAAATTATGATCCAATTTATTCCACGAAAAATACTAATAATAAGAGAAATTAAAACAGCCAAGCATAGTATAAAATCAAATGCAATTTTAATGTACACAAGCGAACGAAACACTTACTAGAACAATTCTCAATGATTAATTGTCAATACTTGGTTTGTAAATTTCTCTGTGATTGGTCAAGAACCTGTATCATAGTGAAATTTGTATTGTAATGAGTATCATTATGCAACTGGTTTCAGATATTAAATGACAGCATTATACCTTGGGACGTGGAAAATATATTTGGATTACAGATGTGAGGTTCAAGGAGATAGAGGTGATTCGTTTTAGGACAATTTGATTTTAAATAATTAGTTTTTTATTCTAAGGAATACACAAAAGGAATTGAACCAGTTCATTGATTCGTCGATCGTTTATACTTAGGCTACAATATAAGTTACTAATCTTTTTAAAGAATAATGAAATCACATAGTCTAAAAAATTAAAACTAATCGTAAAATATACCAAATTCACTACTAAAGGCGACTAAAACGTCCCCATATTTATGGGTAAAATCCCGACCTGGCAACACTGTAAAGAACGACAGGTGAGAAATTGGGGTGGCAATAGAATTGGCAAGCGAATGGGAGGGATGACGTGCAGGCGAGGGCGGGAGATTGCAGCTGGTCGGCGCCCGAGACACGTTTGGCAGCGGCCCAGGTGTTTCGGTTTCCAATTTGCCAGAGCGTAGTTCGAGAGTATTTATGGTAAAGCGCGTTTAGCGCGCTACAAAGTGTGTTGCGGGGCCGCTAATGGAAATTGGAAGGCGCAGAGGAGGAGGCGGAAGGCTCAGGAAACGACACGCGCTCTTTTCCTGCCTAGCGAGGATCTCGTCTGATGGCGCTGAGGGAAGCTTGAGTTCTGTAGTCTCGTTTTGCGAACTCGAGGCTAGCTAATAACCGCTAACAAAAGGGGAAGGCATTACTAAATCTAATTAGAATTGTACCTTTCATTTCTTGTATTCCTTTCTTGTAAAACGTACATTAATTCACATTAACATATTATAAATCACCTGTTACGTATTCTCTGCTTAATGTGTTTTACAAGGAGTTTTGGTTACGAAAAAATATAGGCTTAAATATATTTATTCAGTTAGAGGAATACGATTTGGTAAAAACTAATACTTTTTTCTTAATAATATTTCTCATAATTTCTTTTTTGTACATCAGTATGCGAAAATTTACATATAAAGACGAGTTTGACTTGACTGGAGATATTTTGTAAAAAACAGAAAACTAAATTGGTTTCTAATACTGAAATCTAATATTTTCTTTACAGAAAACGTCACTTCTTTTTCAACTCTAGAAAGAATATTGACGAATTTTTAGTATCTGAAAATTATAGATATCTCTTTCCCTTCGCGAACGTATCATTTTCCTTTGCAACTGGATTTCACCTCGTCCATTGGCGCTCGTCGTTGAAAGGAAGATCATAAAGATATATTAATTACCAAACAGTTTCTGACGAACACTTAAAGAAACATGTCATTCTTCCTATTTTTTGCCACTCACGCATGTTACAAGACAGCTGAGCGCGCGCGATAGCCGATTAAACAGTAATTTAATTCCGGCACCCACTTTCCAGTAGCACTTGAGCTATTCACCCGCGCACCCGCCGCTCGCAGTTTGGACCAATTATATCGTTTTTATCTCGCGAAGAGCGCATTCTATGGGTGGGGGGGGGCGCAGGGGGCGGGCCGGCTTTCCGTGCGGAGCGCGGTCGTCGAGCTTCCCAGCAAATCATGAGGCGTAATTGGAGTGGGCCTCTTTCTGCCATTCCTCCGCCCATTTACAAGCCCATTCGCGCCGCGCCGTACAAGACGAGCCACTTGGGCTCTTGGACAAGTCGGCGCGTCTTCCATTTTTATATTGTCTGTCTAATTTTGCACATTCCTGCTAAACACGCTAGGCGGTTACAGAATGATTCATTCTAACATACAGGAAAACAAAATAATTTAATGTCTACTTATTAACTCTTTTAATTATCCACCAGATCCCCGGATTGAATTGAAATGTATTATATTAAGAATTATATAATTAAAACTCTTTTTTTCTCTATATTTCTTTTCTCTGAAGCTAGAGCTGAACTTGCTTAAATTGCTCAGAGTTTTCAATCATAATACACATGATCAAGTGTGTTTTATGTTTCATGTCTGATTTGACGTGTTGGTTTGATGGTGATTTGAATTCAGTGATTTACTGGGAATAAAATGTGACGTTAAAATAACGCGCGTACAGTGAAAAAATTCATATTTTTAATGATAAAATCGGTATTTTTAGTGGGAAAATTGATATCTTGACTGTAAAAATCAATATTTTTAATGTTAAAATAGATATTTTAATGTTGCAGACGATATTTTAATTACGTATAGATTATTCGCATATGAAGATTTCATGTTTTTCTGTTGTTTTTGGTTCTTAATTGTCCCTTTTGTTTTAGCCTCTGGTTATTGTCTGTGGTTTTGAATTGACTCTACTGGGTACATTCTGCCTTGCATTCCGGACCACTGAGCCTTAACTACAGGTGACAATCAATCACAGCAATCAATGTGCAATCTCAAGTTATGCTCATAGCATTTTTGGTTGTATGCAATGATGCGACTGATTAACTTGGACAAATAGACAGTTGTAGCGCCGGTTCGTACGAATAGATAATTCCCTGATGACTGCTGAAGAGCTACAATTGCTCGGTTATTAATCGCACGTTTCAGAAATGATGTTCCGGCGTCTTTCCATACCGGTAGATGTGGTTTCTTATTTTGCGTATTCTTTGGTTTCTAATATTTTCATATTTTTTATCAGATTTGTCAAACTGCTTTATCATATCAACATAATGACCCATCTATTATTTCACCAATGTCACTAATATACGATACAGTTTATTTTGGTCTCTCATTTACTTATTGTTCATAGTCATTCACTTTCACAGCCCAAAGATAATATGACTAGATTCTATAGAAAGTGATTCTCTTCTCATCTGTTTATTACTATAATTTATTGACATATATAATGTTGTAATTTCCGTAATAGAATGTGTTTATTTCGGAAGCAGCGATAGGCAAATCTACATTGGGTCCAAATTTACATTGCAGTAGTTTAAGGACGACAGTAAAATGTGACGGATGGTATCATATAACTCTCGTTACCGATAATAATTTTCGAAAACTCTGGTTTGCTTGTATAATAAAGTAAAATTTCTTGTAGTTTTTTACAGATTTTATATTCTTTACCCACATTTAGGGGGTTTTGAAAAACCTCCAAGCAACAATTTCTGAAACGTGTGATTGGTAACCGAGAAAACTTCATCTGTCATCCAGTCAGCGGAAAAGTACCTATATGTATTAACAGACGCTCCAGCAATTGTCTTAAATGTTAAACTATTGACCAACACGTATGCCATTGCATGCAACATTGTTGAAGAATGCTAACAAAATGTGAAACGCTCCTTTTAAGTAACCCTCTTTTACAATTGCCGTATCTCCTATTTCTCCTCTATCTCCGTCCCTCCCCCTCTATTTCTTTCTCTCTCACTCTGGCTCCCTTTTCGGTCTCTTTCGTCTTCACACTCTCTCTCTCTCTCTCTCTCTCTCTCTCTCTCTCTCGTACACGTACTACTATACAGAATTCTACTATATCTCCTCTAACGGCATTCGGTTCTTGGTAGTCGCCACTAAGCCTGTTCTGTAGTTCAGCGTTGCCACTCACTCTGCAGTGACAGTGACTAGAATTCCAGGGTTCGTTCCTAGGGTTCGAGTCCCGGCCGTGCCGGACACTAGCTACGTGGCTAGGTCGATAGTCTGTAGGAGAATTGTAGCGGATGGCTGCTCTGGTCGGTGGTTTTCCATGGTTTCATTGATCAACACCAGCCGAACGCCAGAGCAGGTCTTTAGCGAATGAGCCACGGTTCGAGAGAAATCTTTCCTTCATCTTCCTTGTCCTATCCTCATTTTTACTCCCATACACTGTCATTGTACTACGACAGATGTCGGGAGCTCAGCGCTTGTCCCGCTGGGGAGATGCCTGCGCAGCGGGTGGGGGGGAGGGCAGAGCGCTAGCGCTTGTGCGCGAGCCGCCGCCGCCGAATGTGTGTGAGCGCCCGCGCACACGGGGCCCAACGAGACACGAACAACGCGGAGAAGCCACACAGGGAGGGTAATGGAGGCTAATACATGCACAGGAACAAAAAGGAAGAAAGAAGACGGGAAGAGAATCAGAGGAAACAAAAAAGAAAAGTGAGAACTCACAAATAAGGGAGAGAGGGGGAATAGAAGGGAGAAGTGAAAGAAGGAGGATTAAGAAAGGTTGGAGAGGGAGAGGGAGAGAGAGAGAGAGAGAGAGAGAGAGAGAGAGAGAGAGAGAGAGAGAGAGAGAGAGAGAGAGAAAAGGAGAGACACACAGACCGACATACAGACAAAGAGGGGCAACATTACTGGGCAAAAACCTGTCACCTCTGAAGTTGTTACTTTTTAGAGTTAAAACCCTAGGTCAAAAACGCTTCACGAGTAAGAGCTGAAAGCACTGATAATACCGACAGTATGCTACTGTCGCTAAGTTTCAAAAGACTGTTCCTTTGAAACTTATGGTGTAATAACACAAAGCTCTTGATATATTCTTTAAACTCAAATGGGAATTGTCGTCGTGAAACTTTATAATACAGAACATGTATGCACCCAAGATGAAAATATTATTACAAATGATATTTCGATACCACCTTCCCTTAAAGAAAAGTCGATAGCGAACGCCAAACCTAAGAAAAGTTGATGAACGTTCCATATTCATGTTATTATTATTTTGAGGAGCGTTCGCCGTGGGCCCACCCCCTTGGCACCGCCTGGCGCGCGACCCGCACCCGCCCCCAACGTCACCTCAAGCGCCGCGGAGGTAAAAAGTCTATGACAGGCTGCCCCGCAGTGCCGGAACGACGATGCAAGGTTTTTATTTCCTGCCTCGACGAGCACACGTGTTGTAGATTGCAGCTTTTTATTTCTTGACGAAAATTCGTGTTTGCTGTAAAAGGAAATACTCTATTTAGACAACGAGAGACCATATGCCGATGGAAGTTCTTTTACTTATAAAACTAACATTTCATTCTAGGTTCTCTTGAACTTTGTGGATGCAATAAATAATTTAATCGATTTATTAAATTGAATATATAAGTACCTTGTGTTATATTATGTTTCACAACAATTAATGTGTTAAGTTAAAGTTTCAATTCATCATGGTATCATTCAGAACAAGATTGATATTTTTACTTCATTATAAAGGGCGCCTTTCAGTATACGAGTGCAAACTTTATTCATAAATTGCATTCACTATAATGACACGGTGGTATCTTACTGAATGAAAATTAATTATTTTTAATTTGCAACTGTTCTCCTATCATATATATCATCATATATATTTTATATCATATATATTAATCAATTGATAGCACTAACCTCGCCATGGTTTTAGGAATAGTGTACATTTTTCATCATAGAAATATAATAAAGAATAGTATGTGCAGAGGCTAAGAAATATTTACTTTTTTGCCTTAAGTGTATTTGAGTAAATTCTTGTTCTCGACGTTACCAATCTAAAGTTTATTCAGCAATAGAGAATCCTGACAAAATTAAGGATATTGTGTATATTAATGAAATTCTAACATAACAATTCATAAAATCTCGTCATTGAATTATTAATATGCCAATAATACAGGTTATTTTTAAATATGACTTACATATAGTGCAATCTTGTTTCTTTCTTAAATGGGATTCAAAATCACAATAGCACAGAAAATAATAGAAATCCGTAGAAACATTCCACAGCAAACATACGAAATCCGCTATTTTGACTTGCTCTATTTTTTCTCCAGCCTGTGAAGTTTCCCCCGTGCGCGCTTATATTTTGTTCAACGTAACTACGAAGAATTTCCTACAGCAGCTGGTGAAATTTAATGTCCGCGCAGCCCCCATTTGATGGCAATTTCATCTGGGGGGCCCGCAGCTGCCGCTCACGTCTCCGGCTCCTCGCGTGAACTTGGTAGTTTAAGTTAGCGGGCAACCGCGCATTCCGAGCATCGTGGCTCGCGACCTCCCCCTCCCCTCCCCTCGCCCCGCTTCTCCCACCCGCCCGCCGGCGAGGGTTTCTGCACCCCGCGCACTTGCAGCTCCACCCGCCGCCCCCGGCTTGGCTTCGCCTGTCTCCTCCTGCGAGTCACTTAATAAATCTGAGAACACAATAATATGATCTAGTTTCACATTTTATTCTCACTTTGTACGAATTTTACTGTCGTTTAATTTTGGCGAGGGTTTTTTTTTTCTATTAAGAGTTTTTTTACTGACAGAAATACATGTTGAATATGTGGTAAAAATATTGTCTTCTTAATTGACCGAATACAAGTATAATGGTACCTGGTGAATTTGTGATGAAGTTTATTGTTTTTAATGATTGTTTTTAACTATTAATTATTTTAATTAATAGTCATTACGGGCGAGCGATGGTCTCAGATTCGCGATGCAATCATATTACTTGCGTTTGAGGGGTTAAGTCGATAACCCCGACTTCCCACATTGATATCTTATCGTCACAGATGATCTTTCAGGATGATAAGGAAAAGGGAAGGAAGTAAATTAAAAGTTACATGTTAGGTCTTTTTGGTATGACAGCCATGGACAGTAAAGACAATTAGAACATTTATTTACGTTATTTCTAGGCTTATACTAATTAGGCATTTTTCTATTGACCATCAATGTTTAAAAAACTATTAATTCCTCTTAATGTTCTGTATGGTGTATAACGTAATTGTGAATCATTTCCCTTGTGTGGCGAAAGAGCAAGGAGTTGAAGAGGCTGATTTGCAGTGAGCACCGTTGCTTGGCCGCCGATTACGTCCACCAATTCAGATGCCATGGCGGCTTACATAAACTCTTCCTCAACAAATTATGTTCAATGACGAAAAGACTTCGTCATGCGAAGAACAGTACCCAACTCAGTTTGGTTTAGCATACGCTATTTTATTAAATAATCATGAAATTAAGACCAAATAGTAATTTTATTTAATAAATAGGGCTTATATTCGGATTTGCAAGAAACACATGATATTACCTTTGGCATTAAACAAGTTATTGTTCCCTTAATGCATATTTTATATGCAATTCTGGAATGTAAGCTTGTCTTCTTGTATAGTATTTTCTTTGTTTATATGAAAATATATTACAGGTCCATTTACATTATTAGGTGTCCCGATTTATACCTTGAATTTCAATATTGTGAAATAATTCACAATGTAAAAAGAAATTATGAAATTTTTTTAATTCTATTTTGTTAATATACATAAAACGTTTATTTTGAATTACATTTAACTATCTTTGTTTACCTTCAGTTATCTCAAAAATATTGTTTTGTCTCTCTAAAGCCACAGACAACTCATGTTATAGTGAAATTCTGGGGACTAACATTTTTGGATCACTAAATCCGAGGTTGACTTCATCCGATGATGTCAAAATTACATATATTTTCTCCATAACGATTGATTTTATTAATAAAGAGATTCATCAATATACATTAACAGCATGAACTGAATATTTTACTATCTTTATTTGTTGTTAAAAAATAAATTATTTTAAATTGTTTGCTTCGTACTTTTCCCTCTACGGAACTTCGTAATTCCCTCCTAGAAAAGAATATATCGCCTCTGCGTCTCAAATTCTACCACTATGCAGCTTGAAAAAAATATCGTAGGCCGAAGATCATAATCAAAGAAGTGTCTCCTTAGCAGAAGTTAGCGGATCCGGAATGGGGGACCTTACTAATGACCATAGTAGTTGACGTTACAATCTGGCGATTTCCGCCGTGCCGCGCGGAAATTTTCAGATCGTGCTGTTCTTTTTTTTTTTTTTTTTTTTTTGTATTATACATTAATAAAAGTCAATTTGTTAATTTTGACTTCATCGGACATAGTGAACCAAAAATGTTAGTCCCCAGAAGTTCACTATAACCGGAGTCGACTGTATTTAGTGAGACTCCAGAGGGTCAAAACTCGTGTACTTCTCTCGTAGTGTTGTGCCTACCCTCGCTGACTTCAGATGACATTCACTTCTTATCTTACGACTCATTCATTAACTTCGATCCTTCATCTTAATTCTTCCTTTCCCCAATCCCCCCTTTTTTTTTTTTCGATTCCAGAGGGGTTTAAACTTCAACTCTCCCTAATCCATTCTTAGACCTTCAATCACACTGTCTTTTAATCGTCCTTCTTATTCAATTTTTACTGCATGCCTTCCCCCTTAATCTCCTGCACATGCATCCTTTCATAATTCCTTTTGCCATTCATACATATCCTTTTTGTGGGCGCTTCTATCACATTTCTCCTATAGTCTCTACCGCCTTAGAGAGTTTCGACGCCATCCTTCTTTCCCCGAGTTTGGGTCCCCTCTTTCTTACGCTGCCAAAGTCGTATCTCTGGCCATCACCCTTGCTTTCACTATCGTCAACGCTTCTTCCCTTATCATCCTCCACGTTCTTCCCTCCCATTCACATCGAGTTTACGTCCTTCCGCCATTCCGCCCTTTAACTCTCTGCTATTTCCTGCACATCCTGAGAGAGCTTTGCCCACCCCTCCGCTTTCCGTTGTCGCCCACCCCCTCATCCCGCGCCGTGTTTGCGCGCCTCCCCAGGCCGAAATTCCATCAAAGGGCAACTTGCGAGCGGGTTAATTACTGACCTGGCTAAGGCATTCCACGCGCTCCCAGCCAAGGTCGCCTGCAGACGGAGGCACGCGGGGGAGGCCGTGGCGGCGGGCAATGGACCTGAAAAGCTGCTTTGCGCCGCGCCGCGCAGCCCGCCCAGCCATCGGAAAACGAACGCGGGCGCCCGAAAAGCCAATACGCCGTCCTATAATAGCACGCTCGCGCAGTTTTGGCCTCTCAACGTTTCATGCTGATTTTACTCAATAGAGAGACGCAGAGAAGGCATTAATAAAAGGGAGGCTGATAAAATGATTGGCAGTCGAGGGATTTTTGAAAATTTAAAATATCAAATTGTGTCTAGTTTATTCGAGTGAGTGAATATCTCAAAATAATATTAGTACTAGAACGTATTTTTCAAAAATTTAATTGAGAAATAATATATTTAAATTAAAAAATTTTAAATGTCACTTTCTTCCAAAAAATGGGTTTAATCATATACACAATATGGTTTCGTGTATATTTCTGATTTTTATTTTTTTAATAATTTTTTGTAGAAGTGAGATTTTAATAGTCTAACGCTGATGTTGCTTGTGTATCGCTTTATTAGATTACTAGCTGAAGTACTCCGCGTTGCCGGGGTGTTTATAATAATTTATTAGACAGCAAGAAGAATTGCATCTATTGCTGCCCCGCGGCGACGTCTACTTCCATCTATACTTTTGTACCTGCCCTGCGCCCTCACCTGCCCCTCTCTGCCTCGCTGCAATGTGCAAACACCGCTCTTCCGTGCCCATTAAAACACTTCCTCACCAAAAAACATTTTAATTGTTTTCCTATTGCAGTTCAGGTCCACAAACATTCACTTTATAACTTAAAATAATGAACGAAATATAAACTAAACAAAATAAAATAATATAATAATAATAATAATAATTCTTTTTGTGGAATTTAATATATCATTTCAGCACTTTCAATCAATTGTCATATTCTAAACCTTACTCTTTTCCATATTTTTTCTTTACAGGTATGTATAAAGAAAAGTTTGAAATTGGTCTTGCCGGAGCAATTTATGTTTAAATATTATTAAAGTAATTCTTTTTAATTGTATTTGAGTACACGTTTTAGGGTCCTCGATAAATACTGGCTGATGAAATGGAGCCATTAAACACTGAGACAATTATCATATCTCGAAATATCCAAGATCACACTGGATCCTGGCTTGAAAAAAGGTTTTCTATTATCTAAAATAACCTCATTTGTTTTGTTTCCTATGACCTTAAAAGCCAGCGTTGGCACATATACAATTCCTCCAAATACCCATTTACCATTACTGTTTTATTTTAATTAACCTTCTTGCCGAACTTTCATCAATATAAATAACCATTCCTTCAGAAAAGGTACTTTTCCGTTCTCCACTTCCCTACAAAAAATTCACTTCCCTACAAAAATTCACAAAAAAATTCACTAAAACACTTCCCTACAAAAATTCATCCATCCGTCACAGCATCCGTTTCTGCTGAAACATGTAATTCACTCATATGTTTTCGCTTGCACCGTGGCTCTTGCAACTCGTAAATACATAATAATCATGCTAAATTTACTGCAACTAAAAATGAATGTATTCATACCTTTTTACGACAGTATTAAACACATCCATCAGACAATGATTTCTATCAATCATTGCATTTATCTGGTACTCTTAGTACATTCACGCCTAGACGCAATTAAAATCAATACTATGTTACTTCTATAAAGCAGAAAAAACAGAATCATTTCGTATTTGACAATTGACAGTGAAAATAAACAAACAGTATTCTCTTATGTGCAATTCTGTGCATTAATGAACTCAATCGTACATCTCACAATGTCGTTATCCTCTAGTGGCGGGCAAATAAACTATTGCACGTTGATGCAATCTTCAATTTATGATGCAATGCTAGGTGAAAATATATTGAGATATAGATGAATTAAACATAAATGTTTCAAATAATTCGTGAGATGCTTGAGAATGAAGTAAAATGGCGAAATAGGAAAAAATTCTGAAATTCTCTAAGAAATACAACCACCCAACCACACTGACTTTTTCTTGGTAGACCAGAAGGAGCCTCGAATGTATATCTAGGAAAATGACCAAATGAAGTGAATAAAGTACGGTGGGCTATTTGCTGTGCGGAAATCAATTTTCGCGCAGCATCGAAACATTGCACGAAGCGTAGTAGTTTTGTTCTCCGCTTCACGCTCTCGTAAATTAGACTTCTCCCTACCTCACACAAGTCGTGACAAATCTCGAACAAGAATATATTTTGCATCCGAGCGCCCGAGAACTAATAGCGATTTGGGCGCTGATACGGCGTTGGCGATCGCCGGATAGGCGCAAACGCTGCATTAGCGGCGATGTCGGTCTAATGGGAGGCTCACGACACGCGACTCGGCCGGGCACCCGCTACGCCGCGGCCCCGCCTCCTCCACGCAGCCCTCGCCAACACACATGCCCATCCATGCCCATCCATCCCCCTGCCTGCGCCCCCACCCGACATAGGCATCGCCAAAGCCCCCATTAACGCCCTCACAAACAGCCACGACGCACCATTCTTAAGGTTTCGTTTACAGAGACGTTTGAGGTTTCCATTCAACCAAATTTTGTGATTTCTTTTCATTAAACGAAAGGTCCTAGATTCACTTGATCTTATCTTCGTTTTATAGTGAAAACACAAAATTTTAATAATTTCTTAAAATTAATAGAATGAACGCTTATCCATCGTCATTTGTGTCACACGTCAGTTTCAAGACCAACTACAGTACATTACAAGTGGCCTTGGTAGTATAAAAGGGCTGTTCAAAACTACGCCGACTGAAGTCATAAAACAAAATGTACTTTACTTAAAATTATGTTTGGGTCCCTCTCAAAGTTCTCTCCTCCCCGACGCATACACTTATGCCAACGTGTTTCCATTTGTTGAAACATTCTTGGTACGCTTCTTTTGTAATGTCTCTCAGCTCCTTCGTCGAATATGCCACAATCACGGGAATCTTCTCAAATCTTCTTCTTTTCAAGGGTCTTTTCAGTTGAGGGAACAAGCAAAAGTCACAAAGAGCAAGGTCAGGTAAGCAGGGAGTGCGAGGAAAACCAGTGATCGAGTGCTTGGCCAAAAACTCACGAGGTCCGGAGGCTGAATGGGCTGAAGCGTGTTCATGATGGAAAAGCCACTCCTCCACATTTCTAGCTTTAGGCGACGGATGGCGTCCCTCAGACGTTTCACAACTTAAATATAGCAATTTTGGTTCTTTGTGGAGCCTTCTGGGAGATACTCGGGGTGAACAATACCCTTAGCAAAAAAATATGTCAGCATCCACCTTGACCTTGGATCGAACTTGGCGAGCTTTTTTGGGCCTGGGGGACGTTTTACCTATCCACTGAGACGATTGGACCTTTATTTCAATGTCATAACAAGAAACCCATGGTTCATTACCGGTTATGATCTTTGACAAGAAGTTTTTATCTTCTTCTGATCGATCAAGTAGTTTCTGACAAAGCAGGACACGATGGGCTTTTTTGTTCCTCCGTCATCACGCATGGCACAAATTTTGCAGCAACGCGGCGCTTCTTCAATTTCCCAGTCAAAACTTCGTGATAAGATCTACACTCACTCACACTCTTCAACGAGCTCTCTGGCAGAGGTCGAGTAGTCGGGGTGTTGATTTTGTCGACGTGTGGGTCGTCAGTTGACGTGGAAGGACGTCTAGAAAGCTCATCATCATCATCAATGGACTATCGACCATGTGTATGTGTGTGTTTAGTAGTGCTCCATGTACAAAAACTGTCCTTCTCAGCATATGTGTGGTATAAGCATGGAGAAAACAGTCTTAACTTCATCCCCCGGATGAACTGGTGATAGGAGAGAATGGCGTATGGGAAGCGTGAATGGATGGGTGATGCTTTGGACACGAGAAGACGGATTAATTTGTTAGGTCTAGGATACAGAGAGGTTATTTTGTTAAAGGGAGGGTCTTGGTGAATGTGTGTGCGTGGAGGGGAGTTTCTTTATTTAGGTGTAGGACTGGATCACATGTTATTTTAATGCGGGTGTATTTTAGGGCTGGGAACATGCCCGATGGTTTTTATTTCGTTAAAGGAATTTAGATGGGTTATTTTATTTGAAGGTACTGTGTCGGGAGTGATTGTTTTATTAAGGTATTGATAATACTGAATATGGTGTGTGGTGATTGTTGCAAAAAGGAACAAATTCTGGATTTCAGGTTGCCTTTCTGTTATTTCTGGCGAGGCTCGGGCCTTAAGGCCTACTCTTCCGCCGAAACACTTAAATATTTTCATTTACATTTACAATAATTACAATTGAGGCGTTCGGGCGGAAATAATGATAACTGACATTTCACGTTACTTCCGAAATTTCAACGAACATGTGGCTGACGGAAATGTGCTACACATAACTCATAAAATATAAAGTGTGAATGTATTTTCTAGTGATGAGTCGATACCTGAATTTCTCGATACGTGATGCTCGATACTGTTACCTGTCTGAGAGCTTCGATACGCGATACCATAATACTTTAAATACTCAGCAGCAAAATGGTTCAATCAGAATTGGAAGGATATATTTTGTTCTTCATACAAGCATGCATGTACTATCTTAATATTAAAAACTCTTCAGTCGAATTTTTAAAGTTTTTAAAGCTTCTTAATAAGAAAAACTAACATTCTAACTCCTTCTGCGTCCATTCTATTTCTTTTTTGCCCCAAATCAATCCAGCTGTACTGAAAAGTCTCTCCAAAAACACTGTAGCTGATGGAATGCACAGGTATCGAACAGCACTTTTCCTTAAATTGGAGAGGGTCACTTTGTTTTTCCAGTAAGATTTGCGTCAGGAGGAAGGAAGTTCGCACATTTATTTCATCGTCTGGTGCTGTGGTTTCGTATATGCAACATGATATTAGAGACCACGTGCCAATGCATTTTCGGGGATTCAGTAGTTGAGGATGCTTATAAAATAAATGAAATGAATTAAAATTTTGTACAATAATTACTTCTCTAATTTGAAATGTCTAGTATATATACTGAAAGTGAGTTAATCAGAATTATATACAGTGACTTTTTTTTTAAGTACTGAAATATCGGAGAATCGAAATGGTGCATAAAGGGTTCTTATTTTCTGGCGGGCATGGTGTACCTATGCTTAAGATGTTTAACTAATTAATTGAATCCATTGTCCTCAATACTACTGATCGGTTGATTATCTTTGCAAATCATGTAAGCAAATTTTCTTGGTATTGCTTTTGAACGGTTGTCTCCTGGTTTAAATTTGTTCCTTGTGACCAAAAAATCAACGAGAGTTGGTTGATTTGTGTTCGAACTTGAGGATCTTGACAGGACTGGCCATGAGTCATTAACTTCTACCACTTCACTTGAACGATCTGCGACGTTTCCAAAGTCCGGTGCAACATTAGTTGCCTTGGCTCCCTTGTGTTTGGTGGAGCTGAATACTACCCGCTGTATTGATGTAACATGTTTTTTAAAATTACTAGAATTGTATGGTTTTCCATCAGGCGAAAATGTTTTTTTAGATATTCTACAATTAGCACGATTGTCATATTTCGAGTCCTCTTCAGAATAATTCCACACTTCACTCATTTTGTATATGAAATACACTCATCTAGTCGCCTTTCGGTCACTTTCAAACGCAGAACTGAACTCAAGAGCTCCTTCAGATGTCTCCACGGTGGACTGAGGAATGCCGTCATCAAACATTGCTTATCGTGTATGTCGCCACTAGATTGCCTGAAGCTCCCAAGGAAGAGTATCCCAAAGCTAAATTGGTCGCGTATTGCGGGCTATCTCAAGAGATGCTGACAGGCGCGAGTGGGATAAAGAGCGGGACGTTGCAACGTTGGCTAATTTCAACGACTGTAATGAATCCGAACAGACAGACACTTTCTTGTTTCTAACAGAATAAAAATAGGAGAAAGATGAATATAAAGATGACAATTGTTCTGTAAAATCAGAAGAGATGGAGAATGGCTAAAAAATTGAAAGTATCGAAAAAGTATCGATCTCTATCGATACCACCCAAGTATCGAGGGTATCGAAATATCGAGGACCCATCTCTAATTCCTAAGTATTCCTAACGATTTGTTGTTGATTTGGAAGTTATTGAGAGAACCATCGTTTTGTGAGTTTAGCAAAACCCAATATTTTCATTTTGCAAGCAGAATTCCGTGGTCGATCGAGTCATATGCTTGTCTAAAATCTAGGAGAACAAGTATTGCTAGTTTGCCTGGGTCAATAAAGGTTCTAGCTTCCTAAATAATATGGAAGAGAAGAGTTCCTGTGTTTCTACCTGATTTGGAAGCCGTATTGTTGATCACTTATGAGGCTTTTGCTTTCGAAGTAATTTATAAGTTGACGTCGCGCGATTTTTTCTAGAACTTTTGAGAGTGTAGGTAGAATACTTATTGGTATGTATTCTGGAGGATTTGTGGTAATTTTAGGAAGAGGGTGGACAAGTGCGGTTTTCCAAGAATTGGATACGTTTCACTTACTAGAAAAAAGTTTATTATTATGTCAGTTACAATGGAATATATAACTTCGGCACTGAGTTTTAGTAATTTGGCATTGATGTTATCTGTCCCTGAGGAGTTTGATTTGAGGCTCTGAATGGTTTTAAAAATGTCATAATGATTTGTAGATGCGGAAAAGAATTCTTCCTCAGTGTATCCTGAAACGGATCGTAGGGTTGAGGGAGTTTTGTTTTTTGAGAAATAATCGAAGTGAGGATCCATGTTAGCAAAACGCTGGTTAAGAGTGTCAAGGGATGCACCAATTTGCGTTGGGGATCGTGATTTACCTAAACCTAAGGTGCGAAGCGATTTCCAAACTTGTTTTGAATCTGTTCGTGCCAAGAATACTATGATAATATTTAATTTTAGCGTTCCTAGATTTTTGCGTTACAAGATTTCTCACTTTCTTGTACGCATCTCTGTCGTGTTCGGATTTTGTGTTACAAAATACATTAAAGGCGGCATCTCTCGGTTTCATTAACGCACGTATTTCATCCGTTAACCAGTGAGCGGTGAGGGGGTACTACGTGTGTTTTCCTAATTGGAATGTGCCTATCAAGAATTTCGTAAGCGCGTGAAGGTATTTACTTTTCTGTCTATACAATTTTCTTGATTGATAAAGTACCAGGACACACATAAGTGTCGGAGGAAAATACTTCTAAATTGAAGTTCTTGTTGTCACGGTACTTCAAAATTTTGGGCGTATATTACTCAGTGTTTATCAGTAATTACTCAGTATTAGTAAACACCCAGTACAATTTTACTCAGTGTTTATTAGTAAGGCGGAAGAGGTATAATTCTTTACTCTGTGGTAATAGCTTCATTCAGGAGGTCCAGACGGGCTTTTATTAGTCTTCCCGAATGATCACGTCAGAACCTTTCAACATTCTCTTTGCGCGGAAGACCTCCCGGCGCCTCCTGTAACTAACAAATTTCACAATCAGTGGACGAGATTTCCCAGGGATCCTTGGTTCCATTCTGTGGCATCTATTTATATCATTGCGATCTATTTCAACACCAGCTGGTCTGGATCTTCATTGTCATTTTCCTTTATCCCGAAGATTTGCTGTGTGTACATTTTCAGCTGATCAGTTTTCACTTCCAGCTCTGCAATAAGAGTTTTTATTTCGCGATCACGTTCTACAAGTTCCCTGCGCAGATCATTAATCTAATCTGCGTTGAAGCATACTCTCCTCTAACTGCGTAGGGACCATTCCGCTAAGGACTCGAGGAAAGCAGGACACTTCACCACCTCTTGCAATGCCGTGTTCAACTCTACATTGATACTGGCAGTGCTAGAGTTGGATCTATTAGTGCTTGGCAATAGGAAAGTGGAAAGTAAAGAAATGAATTGAAACAGGCGATTATAATTAACAATGAGAGAGAATTGATGGCGAAAGTAAAATTCAGGAGAGAAAACTGAGACACTGGAAAATATGATTACTATGTCAAAAGAAATAAGTCAAAAATAGAATATGCAAGAGGTTAGATAAAATGTGAAAACAAATATATAAAAATAACAAAGCAAAAAGAAAAATAAGTAAGAAATTTGCAACACTTCTCTTTCCATCCTTGCGCTGCGACGACTCCGCCGGTGCAGTACACTAAGCCTTTGACCACCTGCGGGAAAACTACCTGCGCCTAAGCTCGGAGCGCTCCGGGACGGTGTTCACTCGACAAGGGACATCCAAAGACTGATGTGGCGATGACGTTCTACAAAAGCAGACACGGAAGGATTGTTCTTTGCGTGTAGTAGTCGTTTCCATCCAGTTTCGTACGTTTCTGTCGCAAGAGGTTTAATGTCGTGCTGAGTTTTAATGTGGAGGTAGCAGTCGTCAGGTGCGAGTCTGTAAATCAATCTGATTATTCTAGTATTTTTCAGTCTGGTCAGCCAGTTATAGTTTGATTGGAAAGTCGAGGCTCATATTTCAATGCCGTATGTAGTTATTGGCTTAATGTACGTATGGTATTTGTGAAGTTTGATCTTGTGTTTCACGTTCTTGTTTCTCATGATGGGCAGTAAAGCGCTGATTGTTCGATGTGCTTTTTTTAGTCTTATCCTTGATGTGTCGGGTCCACAGTAGTTAACGGTCAAAAGTCAGTGCAAGGTACGTCACTTCTCGTTTCCATGGAATGTCTATGTCGTTGATTTGAGTGAGGGCTATTGCTAGATCTGCTATTTCTCACTGAAATACGATCACTTGACATTTAGATGCATTGATTGTAATTTGGTTTTCTCTGGCCCAGACTGTGATTTGGTCAACGGCTAGTCGTAATTTCCGTAATGTCATTTTAGTCGTGTTCTTGGTCACAGTACATGCCAGATCGTCTGCGTAAAAATAGTCATTTACATCCATAGGTACTGGTATGTTATTGATGAAGATGTTGAAAAAGTTGAGAGACAGCACAGCGCCCTGAGGGACGTCGGCTCGGATGCTATAGGAAGAGGAATAGCATGAAAGGTGTCTTACGCGGAAGGAACGTAGGAAGAGGTAGTTTCTCAAAAAACAATCAAGGAATTCTGGGATGAATGGTTCTAATTTGAGGAAGATCTCGTGGTTGACAGCGTCAAAGGTACTGCTGAAATCTGTAAATAGAGCAGGGATGTTGAAGCGTGTAGGCCAAGCCGGAGTGTCTGTAGTACCACTGAACTATTGTCTCTGAAACCAAACTATGTTTTTCGTAATATGGTGTCATTCGTTTGAGTAAAAGTCGTTCAAATAGTTTGCTGGGAGTCGGTAGACGATTGATCGGTCTCTAGCTGCTAGCTTGTTTGTAGTCTTTGTTTGGTTTTTGGATCATGATGATGGCATGTTTCAAGATGGAGGGATGGTGAGACCATCTTTTAAACGTTCAAATCACTTGCAACATGTCGTACGCTTCATAGCAACGTCTCCGTAAACCGTGTTAAGCATAACGAAAGTTTCTGTCGAAGATTTTCCTATTTTAACACAAAATTTCACAGCAATTCGTTCGTCTTTCAGGTCATTCATTTCGAAATACACCGAACGAAAAATTCGCTCTTCACTAAAAACCGTAGATAATAAACAAATGAAGATATCAACAATCGACGAATGGTGTCACAAGCAGCAGATCTGAACAGACCTAGCGACATCAAGAGGATTGCCCTGGAATTACAAGCTGAGACATGCAATTCAAACAGTCCGCGTAGTTTTGGAACAGACTATGTATATATTATATCGTTGAGTTAGCAAAGAGATGATATTTTTTTAAGTTCGAAGGAAGACTTTAAATGCCAAGATTAGTGAGCGTATATAAATGCAATGTCCGGCAATCGTCTGATACATGTGTTGCTTTAAGAAAAAACTTTCAGTGGTCATAATTAGGTGTCACGTTTTACGCTTTTATGTTATAGCAGCAACATACATGTACAGATCAAGGAAAATAGGATCAATATAAAACATTTTAATTTTATTTTCAGGACATTTAACTCCTTCTGCCACACATATTCACATTTATTTCACTCATTGGAGATACCTTACCATATTCAATTGGCGCCATTGCTCCCCTATCATAGCACGACTACATCGTCATGCTAATTAGAAAACCTGATAACATCATATTCCCTCCTCCATTTCCTGTTTACTTCGTGATAAAATATAATAATGAAAAAAGTGTAATATGTAAAAATAATCACAAATCGATCATCTTAAACAGTTGAGTTTCTCAGTATTTATTGATTTAATGAGAACGGAAACTACAATTCTGTGAATCAGCTATGGTTATTCTTTACCTTGTAAAGCTATCCAATTTGGAGTTAAGAAGTTTGCTAATTAGCATGACGATATCCACCTCCGTGTTTCCTCAAATGCTAATTATCGTTAATATGCCCACTGTAGTCACTGTTCATTTCTCGCTGTCTCCTTCTTCTCCTTCTATTCACCCTCTCATTCCGCGTCATCACTCATTACCCCGCTTTCATCATTTCTGCACGTTATTGCACCCCGCACACGCCTACACGCACCGATGGTGTAGTAGACGGTCTGCCATCACTGCCATCACTACCATCTATGCTAAAGGCGCTACCTCTGCTTTCTGTTCGTCCTTCACATACTGCTTCGTTATCGCCACTACCAGCAATCCTCCCCTGACTACAGCCGCCCCATCATCACACATGTGAATTTCTTTTCATATACGCACGCAAGACGTATGGACATCACATCGTAGATGTCCATTCCTCACCTCTCTTGGTCTCCTACCCTAGCCTTCAATCCTACGCTAGCGCACGATTTCCAATCTCTTAGTTCGCAGCTCTTTGTATCGCTGTGATGAATATAACCTTATAAAGTCAAAGCGCGAAAATTCCCCACTGAATTGTAAGCATAGTATAAAATAAATGGCATTCTTAATTTGTTTGTGTTGTGTTACACATTTGTACATGTTTGCACAATTCTAAGAATAAAAAATAATATTATAAACATACGAAATACTGTTTTATCTGCATCTTATCAATGTAAGTTCTTGCGCTTTTGATAAGCAATTTTCTAATGCAGTAATGTCTCGCCGTACTCATTTGAAAACCCTTTAGGTAGCTCCTTCATTCTTTCCCTTTTACACACTGATTCCCCGTGCCCTTTCGGCTTTCCTCCACTTCCCAACGAACGCCCCGCTTTAACCCTCCACTGGTTTTCACGCGTGGCGTCAGAGAAGGTTTTGCTCTTGAATATCGAAATAAAATAGTATCGTTGCTGATTAATAGTATTCTTATGCTTTTAATACTATACTTATTATCATTTGCTTCTTTTTAATGTATAACTCTCGCTGATACGATCAGCATTACTATCACCTCCGCCTCCTGACGGCCACAATCTTGTGGTCTTCGCCTCCATTGTGGTGGTCTCCGCAGCCGCCACCGCGATCACTGCTCCCGCCGTCGCCGCCTCCCTCACCCCCTGGCTGGTCGTGAGCTGTCCCGTGGCCTTGGGGCGTCCATCGCATTAGATCACGGCATAAATAACGTTGGGGCACGCTCTGCTGGCCGGGAACTTTATTAGTGGGCAGGGCAGAGAGCGGCGCGGCGCCCGCATCCAGCGCCCGCGATGCAATTTCTTAATTTTACACCGCGCCGCGTTTCACGGGCCTGCCGAGATTCGATTACGTGCATGACGTCCTTCTGGGCGAGTGAGATGTCTGCACGTTCTGGTCGCCACTCGTGTGGAATCAAATCGTCTTTTCATTAAATTCGGTAGCATCAAAAAATCTGTTCGCCAAATATCATAACTACTAGGGCTACACAATATGTCTTTGAATAAGGTTGAAGGTTAGCTTATTCGTTTGCTTAAATTGTACATTGACAGTCAAAATAACAAAAATGTATATAACATTGTTGCATTAACTTTATAAAGGTTTGCGCTTCCTTATTATTAACCACATTCTTTATCAATTATCAGTTATTGTTTACCATTTGTTTTTCTGTGCTTCATAATGATCGTGAATGTATTCAAAGAGCGAATTGATTCAAAACGTGTCGTTTTCGAATACACGTGAGAGACAAAGGACAGGATAAAGACAGGCGAGAGAGAACGGCTAATTGGTGATATTGAACTCTCAGATTCCCAAGAGTTACGAGATAAAAAACACGAATATCAACAGAAAAAAATGGAAGGCTAAAACGAGAAATGATGTTGTTTCTGGAGTTACTTTCATATGTGTGGTTATGAGAATTAATGTAACTCCCACTTAAATAACTCTTAAGTCAAGAATCATATTCATTATAGTTTTGTAAATAAAGGAGATGGTTATATTTTCATCACATGTGTAAATGGTGTGGAAATGGCTATTTTTTCATTGAGTGATTTTTAGGGTCGATTGTTAATATTTTGTCGCATAAATATATTTCTTTGTAGAGAAAACCATTCGAGAGTAATTTTCATTTGTTTCTTCGAATTTCATTTATAGTTAACAGATTGGCAGTGATTATATTAAAGAAAAGATAACATATGATTTCGTATTGAATTTGTAAATACTTGATGGTGAAGCATTTCTTCATTACGAACTTAATTAAAACAATATTACTTTTTTCAGAGTACTGACGGACAACATCCTGGAACACATCCATCCAGGCGCGTTTCGAGGTCTACACCACCTTCGCAAGCTGTAAGTTATTTCTCGTACTAATTGGTAAACCATTGATCTTTACGACATCATTGACTTTTCTAATATCTTAATCTTGTATTTTAGACATTACGCTACAACTGTTTTTTGTTTATGATTTATTATTGAGATCAACAAAATTAACTGAAACTTTCGCCCAATAAGTAAGTTTAAATATTTTCAATCTCTTCACTTGTTCTGCAGAAATACGATGATGACATACACTTGTGTATGGGTTGTATACATAAAAGTGGATTTTCTTCACAATGCTCAGCCCCGAACATATAAAAATAAAGAACATCACTCTTTCTTCCGAACATAAAGAAAACGTCAGTCATTATTGTGAACCACAAACATCGTAATTCCTCCTAGAGTCCGAGGCAACGACCTTTTTCGTCTACGACATGCCCTCACCCACATCACCTCATCCTCGGCACCCCTTCGGACGGCCATCTCTTCTCGGCGCTGTCGATTACGAGCTCGCTCTTCTCGATCGCCCATCATCACAGGCGCCATTCCGCTCATACCCTGCGCCAACGCCTCCCCGCCCCCTCTTCGGAGGCCATCGCCCTCGACGTCAGCGCCCCTTTTGTGTCTGTTGGCCCGCGGCGCGCATCCCGCACCCCCTTCAACGCACAAAATCGAGAATTTTTGGAAATCATGAAAACGCTATATATAGGTAGATACTGTTCCTTACATAACATCGCCATAATGTTATACTTTGGTTCACTACGAAAATATAGTTAATTTTCATTACTACTTGGTGAAATCAGAGTTGATAAATTAGAATAAAATTCTCAAGGTTTCGGTCTGTGAAACGTAGTGCCATGTAATATAATACAAAATAATTAAGAATTTGATTGTTTTTAATTAATAAATAATATAATCCATATCATTCTCAAGTTTTGCTTTCATTTGATAATTTTTGAAATAGGTTGAAATTCTGTCGAAACTTTATCAAACAAAATCTGTAAAATCGTAAAAACTTGCAAATGTGTTCCGGAAAATTGCATTTTCAAGTTGAAGGCTTTTGAAAGAATGAAATGAAACACTGTAGTAGGTGGATTTTTAGAATTAAGCAACTCGGAAGGGCCAATGTTTTGAAATTACTTACATTTTATCTGCTAAAAGAGTATAAATTAATAGAAAAATAAACATTATTCAAAACAAAAAATAAAACTATTAAAAATACAGAAAACATAATAGAACAAACGAAAAATTCATTTAAAATACGCGTTCGAAAATAGTACTTTTTCGAAATCAAACACAACACATTTCTAGGGTAGATAAGAGAAATAAACTGCGGAATTAGAGAAAGTCAGACGTGTATATACATGTTAAATACGGTTGAAGAAACTTGTGTATTATCTTGATAAACGTAGCATCCTGTGAAAAACTTATTGTGCATTAAATGTGGGCACGTGGCAAAGAAAGTGGAATGGACATGGGTAAATATATTCTTCCTCTCTCTTCTTCGGCGAGTGGAACTACACCATGCGGCGTCTCTCGCACCCATCTTCTATCTTGCCAATCACCATCTTCGCCGTGACGATCTCTCATTGTCCCTCGCACACTATCTTACCATGCGAGTCTTGGTCTACCTCTCTTCCTGTGTACTGGCATCTGCCACCTCCACGTTTTTAATGGCCATATTTCCTCCGGCATTCTTCTAAGATGGCCATACCATTTTAACCTTCTCCCTTCTATTGTATCCATTATATCCAAAACGACACCCATTTACTACTTTATATTTTCATTCCTGATTCTTTCCATTAACGTTACACTACAGCTGCGTCTCCAAAACTACATTTCCATAACCTTTAACTTCTTCTCGTTGCTCTTTGAGATCTCCCACAACTCAGCACCATACAGTGATATACTTTCCACAATTCCTTTATAAATTCTAATTTTCACTTTATTAGAAATATTTTTATTCCATATTATTAAATGCAATTGCCGAATTGCAGATTTTCCTTGCCGAATGCAATATTTAATTTCCTCACTGCCCCCTTGGTCTGTTAATATTGTTCTTAAATACTTATACGTTTGACAACACTTAACAACCGAGCCATCCTTCATTACTAAACCTTTTTCTGTTCTTCCTACCATCATGTACTCTGTCTCCTTGAAATTGATTTTCAAGCTTCATTTTCCATATTCCTCAATTTCCTTAACATATAATGTGCACCGTCTTCATCCTCTGCGAATATATCACATATCTATCAGTCCTTCCCCATTGCTGTTATTTGCATCTTTTCCAAATTTCCCCTACTACATTTCTTTCATATTGTATTCCTACTTTTCCATTAAAGTCACTCATTAAATATATTTCCTTCCTGTTTCCAATTTGGTCTTGAATGTTCGTCAAGTTGGGAAAAAAATCGATTTTTTCGTTATCAGTTGCACTGTCCGTGGGCGCATAGGCAGCAATTACGACCATATCGTACCCCTTCAGACATAGATCAATTCGTAGTAGGTTTTCATTAATACCATTCCATTTTTTATGTGTTTTAAAGATTTGCGTATGGCAATGGATACTCCCTTCTTTGCTCTGTTTTTTTTATTTACTCTGCTGTATATGTGAACGTAATTTTTAATATCTTCCAAACCCTTCCCTTTCTTTTTAGTTTCAGATAGAGCAGTAACATCTAAATTTAATCTGTCTAATTCTTTAAAAACTTCGGATTCCTTTGTGGCTACGCCTTGCATGTTCCAAGTTCCAAAATTCATATATCTATTTCGAAGGCCAAGTCGTCGTCGTAGACTAGCATGATTCCGTGGCTTATTGCTTGGGACTCGTACATGTTCATTTTTTTCTGAGCGATGGGGTGCTGGCCCAACAATCTCAACCCTCAACTTGGAGGACCAGGGATTTATTCTCGAGGTTTCCTTCCTCTAACCTTTTTGATGAAACATCATCTGCAAGGTAGCAGTTTTTTGAGAAACGAGAGATATTAAAGTTTTCTGCCTCTTCTGTCGTTGGAGAGCTGTCAAGCATCTCTTCCTCCTTTAGAGCCGTTGCCGTCCTGTTCGTCCTCTTCGCTGGTTTTAGTCCACCCCGGGTATTCAATTTCCCCGGTACCCACCAGATACGTCTGGCCGGGCATCCCCCTACCCGCCACCTGGGGAGGCGCTCGCTGGGGGACTAGTAACCCCACACGGGCAACCGCTCGCCAGCAATCCCACACAAATATTTTCGAAACTCGAAATACTAATTGGTCTCAATTCTTAGTTATGATTTTTTTACAGAAACATATATTCGATGGAAACCTACCAACAGAGTACAATTTTGAAAAGTTATCTCGGGATAGTAACTGAAATTAACTTTCAGTTACTAACACGTGACAAGATGTAAGAAATGGGTTTGGATGAAACGTAATCTCTACTATATTTATATATTATCGGAAATGTAATATTTTGAAAGGAGACAAGCGGGCAGAGTAATCATTAGCAAGCAAGCGCGATATTTTGAGTTTCCTAACCTGAAATCTCTATCCAAGGTACGTCACATTAAGAATTCGAATATTGGATTGTCATATCACTAATAACAACATCACCCCCATTTCTGTAATTCACAATGTGAAAAGTGCTTCACCTCGTTCTGATTATTTAATTATAAATAGTGTAATAAGAAAATAATACAAAAGCAAAATAAAAAAAATGCTTGAACTATTTCGAAACCATTTTATGCCAAAATCGTCAGACAAATAAACTTTTGTGGTTTCATTTTAGACAATTACAAACAATTTACAATTGTATTCAAGATCATATAGTATCATCATTGAACATCTTGCAAATTACTAAACAAAAGGCAAATATCAACAAATACATCTCCCATGAAAAAGTCAAAACATATAAAAGATCACTTATGACCTTGTAAACATTACAAACCACTTCCTTGGTTTTATATGGAACTGATATTTTTGTAAGAACTAATTTCGTCTTTATGTAAACAACCCTCCTAGTGCTGTCGAAATTCCCTCTCTCCTCTCCCTGTTCAGTGAATGCTTCCGACATTTTCATTACTGCGGCCTTTACTCGGCCCGTCTTCTATGTTGACTGTGTCAACGACGTTCTGAGGTCGTCACGTCTCCTCTCGAGACCACGCTATTAAAGTGCGTCCCTGACCCGTCCCTCGCCCTTACATTGTCGTTTTCTCTCCCTTTTCTTACACGGTCTTCATTTCGTTTTGCCTTCATCAACATTTCTTCAGATTCTTTTCATCCTTGCGACGAGCCCCATTCTACCTTCACTCTGTGATCAAATTGAGCATCAATGTCAATTGCTAATGGCGTCCCAGGATTTTTTTATACTGCAAAGAAGACTTTCTTCGAGGATGTTACGCCTGATATAAAATTTGTACGTCCCGTCTTGAATAGATGCAAAATATCGGAGTGGGAAATTTGGCCTGTGTCGTAAAGTCTTCTGGAAATTGCCCTTTTACTGCACACATATCCTCGGAGGTTCGTTTATTTGTTGGCCTAGGATATGCGTACTTGTGCTTTCGCTTTTGGTGATAAAACTTTCAAAATGCCAGAGTAGCTTTTCCTTCATCGAAATTCCGTATTGTCAAAATTCGGAATGCGCTTATAATTATACAAAAATAAAAGTATATTCTTAGCCCACCAAGTGCGAAACATGGTTTCTAGAGCTTCATTCTGAGTGCACAATAGCTATTTTTCCATTCTTTATTTCTTCTAAATCTATTTTCGTTCGGTTCAACTTTCATCTTTCAGGAGTTTTGAAGGGTTCAAAGTATATTAAATGAATTTATTTGAATACCCTGAGGCAAATAGTACAACGCCACTTACTATGGTACGATTAATTATATTTATACTTGACTTATATATGAAGAAACCTCACTGGACAAAAAGCGCTCCCGAGCACACTCTCCTCTCTCTCACTGTTCATTCTCTCTCTCTCTCTCTCTCTCTCATATATATATATATATATATATATATATATATATATATATGTGTGTGTGTGTGTGTGTGTGTATATGTATATGTGTGTGTATGTGTATAATCTCTCTCTCTATCTATCTATCTCTCTACCTCTGTCACACATTCGCTCATACGTACAGAAGTTTTCTCTCTTTCATTCTCTTCTCTCTCTCTCTCTTTGTAACTCTCTTTTTCTCTATCTCTGTTTCTATCGCTCTTTTCTCTCTCTCTCTCTCTCTCTCTCTCTCTCTCTCTCTCACACACACACACACACACACACACATACGTACAGAAATATCAGTAGATCATAAAAACTATAGATACAGTTGCTTCAGAGGTAATGGGATTGTAAATTTAAAATTGTAAATATAGAAGTGACGTATTTGAAAAGCATTGAATCATTACTTTATTATCTCGCAATTTATTACATACATTTTTACATACATTACATATATTTTACATGCGATTAAACAATCAGCTTCACACTCAAATGAATGTTAGCGTTGCTACACAATCGAAGGAATATTTATTCAATACTGGCAAACTGGTGTACTGCTCACGGACATGTTTGTTAATTCGCTCCTTTTAATTTCAATCACCGTATCTTCTGTTGTTGGATCGTTCCGAACAAGCTTGTTGTGCAACGCATTTCATCAAAACAGAACGAGATACGAGTCTGCAGGCCAACGCTAACAGCCGACCCGTTTTGATTTAGTGAAAGGGCTTCAGCAAGGAACGAGATCGCCAGTTCATTCGGAAATAGAATTGTTCCCTCCTACCCGCGGAGTCGGTGGATGAGTCAATGCGAAGAAATATCGAGCGATTTATCAGGTCCTCTTCCCCCTCGGCATTAAATAGCTGCAGACGGATACACCCACCCATCCCGTCGATGGCTCCAGACAGTATTAGTCTAATAGCGACAAAGAGGCGCTGTTTTTTCGCTCGCCTCGCAAGGAACACTTTCCTCTGCGCTATTGACCAATTGCTTGCTATAAGTTGAAGAGTTCTTATTGAAACGGAATCGGACGCGCAGAGAGAAAAAAAGCTGAAGGCTGTATAAATAAATGTGCAGAGAGGCGTCAATGTTACCGTTGGCGAACGGCCAGGCGAAGAGAAAGTGGAGAACGGCGGGTTGGGGACACGGAACGGGAGGTGGAGGATGCGTATGCAGAGAGCTGACACCCGTTGGCGCCGCGGGGCGATGTGGTGTTGCACATATCGTTTGCTACAAAATGTTTCTGCAACTGTTAAGTTAGTAAATGATTTTAACGGAGGTGAGTGGACACGAGTTCAACCACATTGACTTATTTCATGACTCCTACCAAATAAATACATTTCACGAATTCATTTACCAAAACTGTTATTTCCATAGTCTTAAGATGTTTATAATACAAGTCTTTTTGTATTTCATTTAGACAGTGTCAGTCTGAAGAGAAGATGGAACCATCATTTACTTTAAGAATTATAATTTCTATTGAACTGACGTATGTACATTATATTATAAATGGTTTACTATAGCGAAAGAAACATTGGAATGTTTAAAACGTAGTGTTTGTGTATTTTTTAGTCATTTACTGTTTGCAGCTCAACGTACAGAGTGAGCTCATTATATAGTGTTGATTGTTATATATTTCTATTATTTAATTAGATTTAATGTCAATATAGGTGCATGTAATACGGTTGTAAAGGAAAACACACCTGTTAGCTATATGGGATCTGATCTAGACATGCTTTGAATTACTAGTTAATGAATATTTCTTCTGGTTCTATAAGAAATACGAATTACGACCAAATAATTCTAATGCCATAGTCATAAGTTCAACGTATTTAAATTTCTTGTTCCATTATTTAAAGTCACTAAAATACTACGAACAACGGAAGGCGCCACCCTAGCGCTTCCAACGTGTATGTACGAGTGACTGAACGCAACCAAAGAAAAGCGATAGTTCTGCTCTCCAAGCCCAGGCTCTACCTATTCGTCTGCCCCACAGGTCGCTGCAGAATTGTGGGTTGAGCGAAGTGCCGCGGGCGGCGCTAGTGTCGCTCAAGCAGCTGACATCTTTGTAAGTAGCGCGGGCCCGCGCCCGCTGGAGTGGTACTCGCAGCTACGTGATGCAACTCACCCCTAACACGGGCTTTTTGACGCTTCGATATGCCTACGGACAATGCTTCTTTAATCTGGCGCAAGCGTCGTGTGTTAAATGACATCCTGATGGAAAACCCTATCCTGACGTGTGTGTTACCTTGTGAATATCATCCCAACTGTTTATAACGGTGCACTAACTACTACTTTTGCTTGTACAGTGCATAAAGTTTGTACGATTCAATGGACACTCAGTGGGAACAATTCAAAACAACTTGTGATACTCACGATTAATCGCAATGGCATCTGAAATATTTTTATAATGATCTAACAAACGTGATTCTCATTAATCTAACACAGAAAAATTATTGAATATGAATTTACAAAATATTTGTTTAATTAATTATTACAGTGTTTGATGCATTAATATGCATAATGAAGTTATTACATTTTTCAACTACGAATAATATTCACATTAGTTTTGATTTGAGTAATTTTCTTTCTAAGATGTATGAGAAGATAGAAGCTCATTTTTATTGAATGACCACAACCAAAATGAATTTTATAAATAAATATTTTGTTAATAAGGTATGTCCATTTGCAATTGTCAGTTGAATATGGTACCTACTGCTTACGCCACGCTTGTGTAAATAAACGCTACCATTAACCTTATACTTTTATCATAATGAATTAAGTTCTCAGTGAGGTTTATCATCACTTGTCTTGCAGCGGTACTGCATGTCTTCGAATACAGAATTTGTCCTGATAAACCAATAACAATGCGAACACATTACACGATTTGGAAATTAAATGTACGTACATAACGCATAGAATAAAGTAGTGAATGGTGAATATTTAACAATACAACTGTAATTGTCTTATGTAATGTCTTATGTTTTGTGTAATTGGTTCAGATCTTCCAATTCCGAAATTTAAATTTACTCCCTTTTCGATTGAGTTTAGAATGTATTCCTTGTTAAAGATCGTGTGTCAATTCGTTTTACAGTAATGGGTCATTTACCGAAAAGGACGAATCTAAAGCTTTATTGTGTAATACTTAAAAAAAAGTGCTTATAATGATTCACTCATTCAAAATTTATGATCTAAATTGATAGCATTTTTCTGCTTCCTTTCCAATGTATAATCTAGGATGATGTCCAATCTGTTTAAGAAATATTTTTGTTATATCCTATGTAAGTTGATGTAGAGGGCAGAAAATAAGCTTCAAAACCAATCTGTGTTTTGTTGTTATTAAGGAGGCAAAAATTAAACTTTTCCTTTACACTATTTGTTATAATCTAGGTTAAAGATCCTTTTATTCAATAAATGTTATTGTGGTATTCTTCCATGAAAAAAGAACGTATGTTTATTCAGTTAAAGATTTTTTCACTTTCCCTACATTTTTCCCAGGTATATCAGTACGATGTACCTATCACATTGTACATAAACAATCTCAAAAAGAAACTTATAGAATGTTCTTACAAATTATTATTATTGCATACAAATATTCTGAGTTGACCAAAAGAAGAGGGGGAAAATTAAAACATTAAAAATGTCCCTAGATACGACCGAAAATTTGACAATTTTTTGTACAATTTGTAAATAATATTTGTTTGCATGAATTGCAGTGAAGAAGGAAGTGTCTTGTGTCTTGTAAATTGCTTTGGTTTTGGAGGTGCCTGCTAATATACAGAGAGTTCTGAGCGATGTGAAAACGAGGCGAATGAACGGGAAATGTGTGATTGGTTGTGGTGTAATGATCCACTGAAGAATATTCTAGCTCTTGCATTTAAATTAGGATATGGATCTTAAGTTTAAGCCAGTTAAAATAACTCAAGATCCACATCCCCATTGAAAATAACTGAAGGTCAACATCCCAAGAGATCCAGATACTAACCATTCTCGAGTATTTATTTCAAAAACATTTTTAAAAACTCAGAAAAGTTCATGATCTGACAAATTCTATATGTTTAAATCGAATCCGACAGAAATTTTAGTGAAGAAGGTTCGAAACATTTTTTCTATAAAGAAGGAACAAGTGCTTTCTTATTTATCCCAAATAGATTTAACTTCCGTTTGGGTCATCTCATTATCTTCATGCTGAGTTGTCATAATGTTTCCTGTGCATTAATGCAGAAAGAACTTTTGAGTCCCTTCTACAAGACAGCGGCATTTTTGATGGTGTATTAGTATCAACTTCTTTATCATTCCGAGCGGACGCCGTTAATAGCCAGAGAGGACGATGCCGGGAACGCCCAGGCTGAAGCCATGCGCCGGCCGAGTGCAGGAAGCCCCAGGAAACCCAGCGCTTATCGTGGGAAGTCGCCTGAAAGTAAGATGTATTCAAACACCTCGGGGGCATCGTAGGCCCGTGCTATGTATTATTCATGCAACCGTACTAATGATGTTTTAATGCACCTTTCATGAATACACAATTTTTTAACTTGGCAGCGGGGTACCCAAAATACGCATGTGTTTGAGCTAGGCATAAAAAAGACACACACGGCCCGGGTTGTGTTATTTACGAGGGCGCGTTGTCGCCATGAGACCTGGCCCACGGGCGCCACTGGGCCAAAAGAGCGCTGGCCTGCCGGCCTGCCGACCGGCCTCCACGTGTCTGGCCTTGCCGCGACTTCCGCCCCAAAAAGGAAACAAATGAATCACAATATGCGTCTCTCTCGTCTGCATTTGGAGTGCTCTTCTGGGTCTGCTGCTAAAAGGCGCATAAGCTCGGGAATTTTTGTGATGCGAATTCATTGAATAAAACATTCATAAGGGCAAGAACTACGAATTTGCATGATAAAGTTGGAACTCGCTGGTGGTTTAGTAACTCTTTCTCAACGCCGTTGTGTTTTGAAGAACTGTATGGGAGCCAAATTTGTGGCTTTCGTTGCATGAAGAAAAGAAATCTGATATAATTCATGGCTCAAGTAAAGTAATATATTAGTAAATTACAAAAAAGTTGTCAACTTTTTCTGAAGGGTTCAGTATGTTAAAACGTTAATATTGCATGATTTGAAAACATAATTGATTGATAAGATGCGCTATTTTACAACTACCATTGGTACTACACACCGATTAAATAAATAATGATATTAGAAATAATAAATAAAAAAATCTAAACGAGAAATTAGACAATAGAGAAAACATGGGAAAAGCACGTAGGTAATATAAGAATGCCAAAAAGGTAAAACATATAACTCTCAAATCAACTTTAGTTCAAAGACCCAAATGAAAATGGGAAGATGGCTTCCTCCCAAGAACACAACCCATCTTCCAAGAAGAGGAAGAATAGAAAAGTATACACATGTGATTATAATTTAAATAAGCGGCGTTGAAATTAAATATTGTTTAATAAAGAATTATCAGTAAAAGTTATTAGTTATTTATTAAAAATATTCACATACAGCGCTTTGATGAAAAGAAAGGCGAAATAGAGATGTACGTCACTGTTGTGTCACAGATGGATTGCTCTCCAATTCTATTGGGACAGGAGAGATGTTTGATTAATGGCGTTTTCGAAATTAAGTTTTTGTAATACTTTTTCATAGCACGGAGATTTATGAAGGTTGAAATCAATACAAGGGCTATTTCAATCTGGCATTTAATTCTTACCGGTGAACATACACACGTAATCAGTCACACTAATGCAGCTTTTACTTCCGCAGACCAGCCCTGAGGAAGACCACGAGAAAATGGTCGAAACGTCGGCAACACAACCTTCGACGCGGCGTCACCCGAACAGCCAAGATCATTCACATGACTCCGGCCGCGGAAGCCTACGACTTCAGTTTTACTTCCGTTTGCTTCAGATAACTGCAATTTACTCCTGTTTTACATCGTTACCATTTACGCAATGCTGTTAGTTTCGCTTCGTGTCGAAAGAAGAAATAAAAGAAGTCAACTTCGTCAACATATCAGCTTTATTAAGATAGCCGGCTTTCGACGGCTTTGCCGTCATCGTCAGTCTCGCTGCTGTCGGCAAAAGTCGAGCGACTGTCGCTTTATTTCTTCTTATAAGAACGTCAACAACATCCAATCAGAATTCCCACAATTCGTGTCGAAATATTTTACTGCCCTCAACCGAGAGCCTCAACCGAGACTTTCACCGACCGGGTGGCTATATTATTTTGTGTGTGTGTGTGTGTATGTATATATATATATATATATATATATATATATATATATATATATATATACTGATAATAAATGTAAATTCCGCTAGCTCGGCCGACGGGTTATATCAAATAATTGTTGCTACTTACTCCGCCACCAATTTCTCAATTTGCCATCCATACAGAGTGGCGAGGAATCTGAAAATATTTCTAAAATGTCTTCTCAAGGATTGCATGTAATGGCAAATAAGAATCACCTTTCTTTCAAACTATGAATTGTAATTTATTATGCATGCCAAAGTTATTAACTATCATCAATTATTACAATTTATCGTTAGGTCATGACCATCTTACTCGTTATTACAATAGCAGCGTTCCTTTTATCCTTTCTTGCCTCTTCGCGCGTACGTCGCTCAATGTCACTACGTAGACTAGACCAATCTTCCTTCTTGTCGAAGTTCACGATGATCAGCGACCAATTCACAAACACTGCCTATACTCTTTATCTTGCGCCTCAGGTGAACATCTATTTGAAAAACTGATTACCTTCCCAGTTCGGAATAATATCCCTCTAATATTATTTTCTATCACCTAACGTGGCAATTCACAATTCACTGGTAAAATTTCTAAGTCAAATCTTGTAACTCCACCGCGAAAATATTCTAAGTCCAGTTTACTCATGAAAATATAACAAATCTGAGATTGCAATGATACAACACGAACATTTTACAAGTTCCAGTTGCACACTCAATGCGGAAATATTCTGAGTTCAAATTCAATGTTCACTCTCACGAAATATCACAAGTTCCGATTTCATAATTAACCTCAAGAAAAATGCGCGAGCGATCCGCTCACCACCACGACACGAGTTGGAATGCCCTAATTCCCAATCTCTTCAAAACTCGCTGTGTTTTTCTCTATTTTTTTCTTTTTTTGCGTTGCTACGGTGTACCTTGCACTTGCCTCCAAACGAACTTGTTGTTTCGCGTTGCTACGGTGCACCCTACGTGTTTACTTCACAGCTCTCCCGGGTAACTGAGTCACCGTAGTAATACGGTGACCCCCGCACGAACTCGCTTTGCTACGGTGTCATCAGCGTATTTGAACCATAGAAACCCACGTCTTTTGCAATATCTACAACATTTCGACATTTATTTGCCTAAATCAAATGTCCGTTATTTTTGAAGTGCGAAGATTTTTGAAGTGAAAAATGAAGTGCTGCATGAATATAGAGGTTAGGATGTGGATAAATATAAAAGTTTGTTTTAAAGAAAAACAGTAAAGGAACATGCAGTGTAATTACTGAGCCTTTTTCTCTGTTCAGTTAAGACGAACGAATTATGCAGTACAAGTATATTAAAAATTCAGTAGTGTTCTTCTGTTTCAATTTTTTAAATCCTTCTAATTATCTTTCACTGCATGGTTTTCAGAATGCGTAGTCCCTACAAGTTTATCCATAACAAAGATGTTCTAGGTATTCTATTCTCATTTTATAAGTAATGGTGCATTGTATTTTCGTAAAATTAAATCTTTGTCCCGTCCGGGCAATGACCACTGGTGGAGATACGTGGAGAGGGAAAATCCCGCAAACTGACGTGCAAATCAACCCGGATTTCACATTGTAGCGGTAACGAACACCGCCACCCCCGCGATATAACCTGCATTACACTTCCGGGACTAATGCCCATAGCAGTTGATGCGTTCGGAAACCCAAAGTAGTCAGTCGATCAATTTTAAGGCTTTGGGTTTGTAAATATCTGATCCGCAAACGCCATATAACTGGACACGATTTATCATCAAATGATAAGTGTATTCAAATATTTATTTTAATTGTGCACAATGTGAAATGAAAAGTACTCGAATTTATAACAGAGCAAACACCAAAATAATATCCCATATTCTGGTTCTATCTCTGCCCATGTTGGAGAAGACTAAAGAATATCGACTATGTGTGTATTAATGTAAAACATTCATAATGTGTTTCTTTCTCGGGCACATTTTGTTGAAAGCACTGTCCATTCAAATGCTTATTCTGTGCAAGAATAAGGTCATACTTGCATTTCCTAAGATTGGGGGAAGAGCGGACAAATTGTTTTAAGCTTCCACTTTCCTCCATCATCTGTGATCTTCCTTCCGGTGGTATCCCCCCTCATTCCGATCGTTTCTTCGATCGACACCAGGCAAATACCGAGGCAGTACCCTACCAAACGGGCCACGGGCCGCGCGTGATCTTTCCTTCCCCTTCCTTACCTATACTTACATGCACTGCACTACCACACATGCCGGGAGACCGATCAAAAGCTTAGATCTTGCCCCGGCAGGGTCGGTGCCATGCTCATGCCATGCTCAATGGAATCTCGTCGACGAAGCAGAAATGATTCCGTCATATGCAACTTTGAGTGACGCAAAACATTGACGAATATGACCATCAAAACACGACGCCGCTACTTTGCGGCGTCATTCCCAAGTGTGGCACAGATTTTCGTCCCAGCTGTGTTTGCCATGTTGCTTCGTTTCAGGAGTGCGTGGAACAGTTACAATGATTAATGAAATGAGAGCCGACTTCTTTATTGGATCGTAGCACCGCATCTCGCCGAGGCGGTTTTCCGACGTGTGCAACCTCCAGCAACGTAATCGTGGGTGGACAGCGCCCTTGCAGACCCGAAAGCGGCTACGGCGGCTTTCCTGGCAACAAAGACCGTTGGCGATCCATCGCTGCGATTACAGCGCGCGTAATTCATGGTGGCGGCGTCCTGAAACACAACTACCGCACGCATTCAGCGTAATTTAAAGTTATTGTTAGGTGGACAGCTGCAATACGCGACGCCCAAATTGAAACATAGCCCTACCCCGAGTGCGAGGCACGGTCTGTGTACGATATTTTGTACACCTAGTCTCCGGGCTTTCAAGAACTCGTTTAATTTTATATTAATATAAGCGCCATTAATAACACGCTGAGACGTGATTTATGCTCGAGGGTGGAAGAAGGTGGGGTAGGGAATGGCCCCGTGCAGAGAAAAGGCCCCCTGGGGCAGGTGACGCCATGCTGAGATAGCACCTGATACGTGCTTCGTGGATCCCGGGAGACACTGTTGCTCCGTCGCAGATCCGCCTGTTCTAAGGGGAATATTGAGTGCCACAATATATACGACCATTGTACCTGTATCTTTGTATCTCACATTTGTTACAATATGTCTGTTGCCAGACAGTTAGTTGGCCGTGTAAAAACGACTGGAAACGTTTTATGTCACACTATATTACAAGTGCAAAATTGGTTCCGATAAGTCAGTGATATGTTGATACTAACACTATCTTGTTTATGAACTTACGTGCCAAACTTTTATGCTGATATTTCTAGCTTTTAAAATATTGATATTATAATGTAATATTTTTATTCCAATATTAAACATTAATTTCAATATTAAACATTATATTGAAAATAAAATACACTGTATATATAATATAAAGCATTAATTGCATTACTTGTGGCTTAGCGTAAAACCTCAACACTCAATACTCTATCAGACCAAAATATCTCAGCTACACAAAATGGAAACTATTATGAATACATCAATATTTTCTTAGGAATGAATAGGTATCAGAAAATAATAGACAAATCGATAAATTGTCATGTATAAACACTGCGATAAAAATTCCCGAACAAAATGCGCTGACGTTGAGTATGTTTTGTAATGCCGTTCTGGCTAAGCATACAGACCTCCAAACCGCTTGCACTCAGGCCAGAGAGCAGTGTTATTATCCCGTGACACGAGAGAGTTCCCATGGAGAGGGTACTCCAAAGGAGATATCGGGGAACAGCGTGCACCTAGGAGCAGCTCCTTCGAGTACCTGGCTGGTTGGCAGACGCACGCTTATCCCGCTTAACACGAGTGGCGCGTGCTACTGCACTGATAGAGGAACAAGAGAGGTCAACAACTCCAACACGTTCTAGTCGAGTGAGAATGGGAGCAGCTTGTATTCTCTCATTATTGATTGGTTCATATTTTCCGGGCACGCTATGGTCAAGAGGATCGTTAGTGTAGTGCATGTTTTATCGATATAAGTGGCAGTGTTCCTCCCCGCTACATAGTGAGGTTCGGCACATACCAACACGTTGCCTTGCAGGGAAAATATCTCTCCAGGCTCTCATCTCCTGCGGCGCCCCCCCCGGGGCGGGCTCTGAGCTTCCAACGGCTCTCTCGACAAGTGACGTTGTGTAGGTGTAAGTGTGTGTGTGTGTGTGTGTGTGTGTGAAGAAGGGAAGAGAATATGACAAGAAAGAGGAACGTAAGCGTACTGCTCTGGCATTCACCTGGTACTGATAAGCAGAAACTACGGAAAACGACCCATCAGAGCAGCAGGCAACTAGAATTGTCCTGGAGGCTACGGCTAAATTCGATCCAACTACGTTGAATATTTACAAAATAGTCTGCGTCGGGACTCGAACCCTAAAACCTTTCGATCAGAGTCACTTCAGAGATATGGCAATGCTGCCTCTGAGCTAATCTAATCCTTAGTTGTCAGATTTCTCTGATATTATATAGAAATTAAACGAAATTATCTACTAGCACTTTGGAACTCTTCATTTATACCAGGTGTATAATGCACATAAATGTACATTAGTATTTCCCCGGTGTATTATTATCCCCTTCAAAAACACATAATAAATATTTTCTTATATTTCAAATTACAATCCCAATTACCTGATAATTGTGCAGAATATGCCAGAAAGAATTTTCCCAGTATAAACATGAAATAGTGTGTCTTTAAGAAATTTTAATTTTGAGATGTGTTTTTTTTCGTAAAACATTGGAAATAAGATATAAATGCATCACAGAAATTACGGGTAAATTCTTTGCGGGATCAGCAGACCATTGGCGAAAATTGGCCTATGCAGTGATCCTTGAAGAAAAATTGCACAGAGGTAAGATAAGACGTTTTTTTGTGAGCAACAAACACTTTTGAAACATTACATAGCATGTAGACACATTAGGTCATTTATTGTTTCCGTGATAAGGTTCCACGGTAAAAATCAAGGTGTGGTGTAACATCACGACATATTTCGTTGATCCCGGTGAATAAGCTAATAAGTCATAAACACTTAATTTTACAGGCTAGCAAAAACCAACGGTTAAATGAATTAATTCAGGGATTAATTATATTCAAACGAAGGTGATATTCAAACAAAACTATTTTTGTGTAGGTTATGTTGGAATATCATTAATCCCTTATTTATAACATTAGTTTAAAGGTTTTTTTTGCTCCCCTGTAAAATTACGTTCTTTTGACTTATCAACTTATGCACCTGGGTCTAACATCGTTTAACGGAGTCTAAGATTGTTGCTGGAACAAAACTTATAAGGGTCGAATAGCATATTTTGAAATAAGGAAAAAGAAATTCTAGGTTTCTGTTATGCTTAGTCACTGACTTAGTGCACTTTGATATATGTTGAGTTTTGAGGCAAATTCTACTATGTGTGCTATGATGCCTCAGTGTGGATGGAAACAAGTTAAATGTTTTCGTCAAGAAGACACTTTCCAGTAGGTTCCCCAAACCTCTAATTTCTTCGAAGAGTCAACCGATTCGTTACAGGGCCTCTCAGCCCACTAAATTTTCAAATGTCAATAATTCCTTGTTTTTGTGCTTTTTTCGTCTAATGTGGTGTTTGTTCTGTGACGAAACTCCTTCCTGAGCACAAGAGACTGTTTATGGTCAGAATATTGTTCGTGAGCTGTAGTGTTTCCATTTCCATGTGAATTTGCCAAGTCCCGAACAATGTGTGTAACTGATGATGGTGGAAAAATCTCTTCTAGAAATGCATTGTTGCATGGATAAAAATAGCAGAAGATGCACCTCGAACATTTTGTTTTAAAATGTGTTTCCGCCTGTGCGACGAGAATGATTTTCAGGGTTCTTAACATTAGAAATTGACATTACTGAAGACTTATATCTCACAGGGAACATGAATAAGGATTATTGGCAATATGGTGTTGAAGATATAAATTCTATTTAAATAAAAAGACAAGAAGGGGAAAGCAGAAGACAGAATGTCATGGTGTTAGCGACAAGGCAATTTTTGCCTTTAGAATAATGATGAACCTAAAAGAACGTCTAATTAGATTTTTAAACATCTAAGTTGAGTGAGACAGGAATAAATATTATGAGATTTAAGGGAGAAGGAATTTATCTTTCGGAAGTCTGGAAAGCATTTGCCGTGGAAGTTGGTATATTTGACCTAAATTGAAGGTGTAAGTTTGTTGCAATCATTTAAAGAGTTGAACAAATTATTACTGTGACAATTTATTAAAGAGTTAATAGTTTTAATTTTTAGTTCATTCTGTAATTGTGTGTTAGGACTGTACCAATGAGCATGAATTTTATAGATGAAATCTTTTTATAAATGTGAGATTTGGCATCATTGGATCAGATGGGATGAGCAAACATAACAGTAGCTCGAATGATTGTAATATGCGGCCAATACAATGTTGTAGAGTTTATTTCAATCTAAGTTTTACGAATTATATTTTTAATGTGTAAATTCCACGTAAGCTTTGTACCTTAGCGTATTTGTGCAGATCCAATATATGAATGGATTATATAATAATAATAATAATAATAATAATAATAATAATAATAATAACAACAACAACAATAATTCAGACAGAATGATTGGTTTGCAAAGTGTAAAAATTTTGGCTTGATATCTTGTCATATTAATTTTTGATTGCCAGCGCGTAACCGCACTCTCGGAACCGTAGATGGCAATAGCAAACGTCTGTCTCCGTGTTAGAGGCAGCTGCATCCACAGGGCGAAGTATGTGTAGAGGGAAGGGTTATGAACGTGTGGACTTCCTGCTATCGGTCCATGGAAGGTACAGGAGAGAAATTGGGTTGGCACGCCAGGCCACTGACTAGCGTGGAGGCCCGAATCTTGCATTAGCCAGCGAAGGAGGCTGCCTTCAGCAGTCACTGACAATCCCGGAGGGTTTAGTAATGCCAACTGGCGATCGAAGGGACCCTTGCTGGCCTCTAAGAGGGGATGTCCCGAGGCCACTGTGGATGACGGAATAATCCTTGGGTGAAGGGTTAACTCGAACTTACTTCCTGCGAAACGTCCCTTAAAACCAATGAGAAAAATGGATAGAACGAGAAATGTAATGAATCTAAACGTTTCTTGTTCTACCACTGTTCTATACATGCTCAGAAACCGAGCTAATGTCAACTTGTTGACGTCTGGCCATCCCACGAATGGGACTCAGGATCGGCAGTAGTTCGAAGCCAGAGACAGACCCGGGATGTATTAAAGGAGGAGATGCGGTGCTTTTACTACGCAAAAGCGAAACTTCGGGGTTCAAAAATAGAAGTTTCCAAGATATCGAGAGAGCAGAACCCAGTTATGAGACCAAATCTAGAAATTTGCCAGTCAACGACGATACACACTTAGAAGTGAAAAATTCACAACAGAACAACTTGCTTACATTCATGGAAATGCGGAGTATGTTCTTCGATCCACATGACGAACATTTAAACCATCTACTATCCATGAAAACGACTGGATCTCTGGTATTTCAGATAAATTTGGGGCTAGCCAAAAATGCCAATGGCCGGCAGCCAAACAGAGTAAACAGCTCCGTACCCCCATGAAAGAAAGTAATTATGAAAGGGACAGCCGACACCCGGCGTGAAATATCACTCTTACCCGAGGCACTTTCTAAATCAATGAACACCTCTAAAGTTCACTGAAAAATACTCCGTGTTGAACAAAAAGCCCAAACTGACAATGAAACGAGGCTAATACTAGTTGAGAAGCTAAAAGAGAAAATTCAAGCATGGGCTCCACACATTTGACGTTACAAACGTACAGTAGATTTGCGTGTGCAGAATCGGTTGTTTGAAACAGACCGAAGAGATGCTTTCGTAATCTGAAAAAAAATCTGTAAAAAACCTAATGGCAATGCTGCCAGTCCTTCCAAAGTGACGTCGAAGCATTTTCAACAGAAATCTGGGAGGAAAGTAGATCCAACAAAGCATCTTGCCTTCAATGTGAAGTTGATGCTGCCAATGAACTTGTGCAAGCAGTGGAACATGTTTAAGAATTCTCGGGAGGACTTCTTCCAAGCAATTAAGAACATTCGAAACCAGAAATACCTTGGAATTGATAGGATCCAGAATTTTTGGATTTAGAAATTAACATTTTCCTCTAGCAATGGCTGTTAATAAAAAATTTTCGAAAACCCAAAGGAACTTCCGGACTGGCTTCAGGAGGAAACGGCTTCAGGCAAAATTAAGCCTTCTGAGACAATGCAACAGTCAGGATGGGAATTAATGTTGTCAGCCATCAAGATGACTCACAAATGAGTCAGGTCATTAAATCTGACCGAAGAATGGAAAATAGAGGCATTGCGAGTGTAGCAAGACGCATTGCGAAGGAAACTATGCAAAATGCAAGAGTAAGACAGGCACTGATCTTCTGATGCTTCTTAACATAAAATGTGAGACAAAAAATCGTGGAGAGGCAAACCATTTCATGTAAAATATGTAAAAAGAATGGGTTAGGTGCAGATCAATAATGATCAATCATTTATGGCGTAAAAGAGGAAGAATGAAACCAGAATCGATAGCAGTTTTAATAGCTGCACAATATCAGACATTGAGAACACGACATTATGATAAAGCAGTTCTCAAAGTTTCCCAAGATGATAAATGCCGCATTTTATTTATATTTTCTGCTCATAAAGTACAAACTTGTAGAAACGATTGATCATCGATTACTCGAAAAGACGCGACAAGGAATGTAGTTACCTCCACTGGCAGATCTGTACCGCCCTCGGATGCTCCAACTGATACGAACACTCACCGAAACCAGTGGTGTCTGTTGGACTGTGGACAATTCTGTACGACTAGCAAATTCAAACGTATCGCAAGATTGCGGCAAATACACCGGATGTTCTTTTCCGGGATTTGCAGAAGAAATCATGTCATCAATCATACTTGTTGATGTTGCTGTGCCGTGCGATCAAAACGTCGTAACCAAGGAGGCAGAGAAACGTCTTAAATACAGGAGTTTGGAAATCGAGATCAGTTGAATTTGAGGCGTAAGAACATAGGTCGTCCCGATAGTAATCGGAGCTCTGGGATTTGTTCCGCAAAATTTGTTTAAGAACTTGGCAAAACAGCCAGGTCATTCAAGAGACTTTGGAATGAAAGACATTACTTTATTGAGAATAGATCATTTTGCGCACAGTAAGCATATTAAGTACCGCCAGTCCCTGAATCTGCTTCTTATGAAGCTGGTTGCAACCTGTACTAGACTTCATAATCAACCGGTTCATAATATTTTTAGTTATGAATTAGAGGAATAATAATAATAATAATAATAATAATAAACAATAATAACAGCAACAACAGTACATAGCCGACCTAGATGGCCGAGGTGGCTAAGAGCGAGTATCGACTCAGCGCTTCGGTCCGGAGGGTCGCGGGTTCGAGTCCCACCTTGGGCATGGTTGCTTGTCACTTGACTTTGTATGTGTTGTCGCGGAGGGCCTCGCGTTCTGCTGACCCCCAGATCAGAGGAGCCCGCTATGTGTTGGTGTCTAGTGTATGGTCGAATATGCGTCCCATCGGGACGTAAAGGGTAACCGACCGTCGGCTGGAAAGTAACCCTAGAAAGAAGAACAACAGTATATACTTTATTTATATTTTCTGATCATAAAGTACAAAACGGAAAATTTGCAATATTAAATATTATGGAATCTGCTAGAAACATTTCCATGACGTACGTGGGCGATTAAGTATCAGAAAAACAAAATTTCCATCGGGCAATTATAAAATGACGTTATGAGTTAGATGGCAAATAATCTACGTGGTGATTTGCCTGTCTCACATCACAGTCGTAAAGTACAAAGAACCGTAACTTGGGTGCAATTCCACCCTCCAACCCCAGCGACCGGTTTCCGCAGCAGCTGCCGGAGTCGCGCGCCTTTGGGCTCGCCTGAGGTCCTCTACTTTAGTGAATTCAATTAGCGAGCACGTTGGAATGTTTAACACCGCACTGTATTTTAAAGCGACTCGTAAATTATTTCTAGTAATGGGTATATTTCATTGCTTATTTGTTTCTTTTTACGTGCCTACTTTCTCTTAAAGAATGCTTAATTACTTACCATTATTGTACAGTTGGGTGCGGCATTCAGCGCCTAACGTGCAAACGAGGGTTGTTTGTTTAAGAATGGCGATGATTTTTTATTCAATAATAGTTTAAAATAGTAACATCCACTTTTCTCAGAAACAGCTTACTAGTTTGATAATATTTGTATAAAATATTTCCACTATTATGCCTCAAATCTCTCACTTTCCGTTCTCATTGCTCGACCTCGTTCCGGCGGAATTAGCCTGATTTGGTTACTACGCTCCGTAAAGTCACTGAGGTTCGGTCATCCTCGGTGCCTGTCCCTGGTGATATGCTTTCATAAAAATATCGATTTATTGATGCCGATTTTTAAATTAATGTTGTGTTCCCTTTTGTTTCGTGGTAAAGTATTTTTTTAATAAAAAGGACCATAATTAGAAAAGACAGTTTTCAGACGTCAATAAATTGAACCTTCTTTCACACCAATGAGGGAGGATGAAAAATAAGTTTTACGTCGATAACAAAATAGTCTATGATTTGTGTATTATCCAATCAGATAATAAAGGTTTTGTTAATTGTTCTGGTACATTTTGAATTATTTCATCAGTGTATTGACAATTATAAACTAATAATCGGAGTCACCGTGTTTAAAAACATCTATGGTATTTCATAAGTGTATTATTAACATCGTTCTTTTCATTTTGATATCGTCATTCACCTTTTGACATCATACACTTCGACTTTCTACACCATCTATCAGTAACGTGTTCACACTGTTATTTGCAGATGCCCAGATAATAGGTCGTGAAGGTGAGAAATACAGTATGTTCAGGAAATAGAAAAAATCGCGGATTAAAAATTAATTTCGAAAAACAAATTTACATTGATGGGATGAATTGCTTATTTATTTATTTATTTATTTATTTGCGTCAAAAAAACAGTTAAAAACTGCGTATGACGTGCTATGGGGAAAAGTGAATTGTGTGCACATTTTCAAAATTCTGCGATCTCTACACCAAGTCATATACTACTTAAATTTTGAATTTTTGAAAGGGAGAAAAAAACAAAAAACTCCCATGTAATAAAACCTATTTTCAAGGATAAACAAGCAATAAATTTTGAATTTTGAAAGGGAGAAAAAAAACAAAAAAACTCCCATGTAATAAAATCCATTTTCAAGGATAAATAAGCAATAAATTTTGAATTTTGAAAGGGAAAAAAACAACAAAAAAACTCCCATGTAATAAAATCTATTTTCAAAGAAAATAAGCAATAAATTTTGGCTCTTATTACTTCCTGCCGCGACAACATGGAAACGATAATTTGAATAAATGTATTTCCCACTGAATTCTAGAAGACGTGCACAGAAATGAAGTTACATTTATGTCCAGAAGCAAAACAAGGGGCCATCTCAGCATTTGCTCAATGGATCAGGAAACTGGACGAAAAACCTGATCGAGATGGGGTCATTGACCCGAAGCTGTAGTACAATAGTTGTTACAGGTTGTTTATACTCATTTATACAGTCCAAATGGTAAATAATGCATTATGTATCATTGTTAAAATTAATGTTCCTTTTCTTGTGATGCTCAGTATAGTCTCCAATTGTATAGAAACAGTTATGCAGCAGAAACGATTTCACTTGGGATTTAAACTTTTCTATTGAATTTAATCGTTTAATGTCATCTGGCAAAGTGTTGTAAAATAATGTACATGTATTGTATGTGAATTTTTGTAATGAGCTGTTGATACTGTCACCTGATGAATATGATTTCACGTCGAGTGTTATAGTAATAGACTTCGGCGTTTTCTGAAAATATATTCCCGCCCTTGAGCAAGTCATTTTTTACAAAACCACTGATTCGTAAATAAAAAGACACGGTAATGGTAAAATTCCTAGATTAATGAAGAGAGGCTTACATGAATCACGTGGGTGGGATTTGGTTATTATTCGTACAATTGGTTTTTGTAATCTAAAAGTCTGGGAGCTATAAGATGTATTTCCCCAGAATATTATGCCATATCTCAGGCGGAATGAACATTCGCGAAGTATACACAACGAGCAGTATGAAGGCTGACTGAATTTGAAGAATTCTGAACGCGTAGCATAATGAACTTAATTTTGTGTTCAATTCATTTAAATGGACGTTCCATTTAAGGTTTGACTGAATTGAGAGACCTAAAATTTTGTTACCTTAACATCAGTCAATGGTACACTGTTCATTTTCAATGGAGCACAGAATTGTTTATTTGAAATAGAAAACTGCATTAAAACCGTTTTCTTTTCATTTACTATTAATTTGTTATTTCGGAACCAATTTGAAACATCTGATATTGTACTATTTACGGTTTCTTTATTGCAAAGGATGTTCGTATCATCCGCAAAGAGAACCGTTCTTCCGTTTCGAATCGTCGAGGGCATATCGTTTACGTAAAGTAGGAACAGAGTAGGGCCTAAAATCGATCCTTGAGGAACTCCACTGCAACGGGCAAAGAGTCGGAAAGGTGCGTACGTAATGTTCCATCATTCCAGTAAGGTATTTCAACCTCTGAGATCGTTGTTTAAGGTACGAACATAACCAATCTAGAGCAATACCACGAATTCCATATGAAGGTAATTTGGAAAGTAAAATGTCATGATCAATGACGTCAAAAGCTTTGAGAGATCTAAAATAATCAAATAGATGCCTCGTTTTGATCCAATGATGAGGCGACATCTTTAAGAAAAGAAAATATAGCTGTTTCCGTTGATTTTGATTTTCTAAATCCATGTTGGCAATCTGAAAGCGCGTCGTGTTTAGTGAGAAAGGTTTCATTCGTACGTAAAAAGTCTCTAATATTTTGAAAAACTGATAGAAGAGAAATGGGCGATAATTTTGAATTTCATGTTTGTTGCCTTTTTGAAAAGCGGCTTAATTTTAGCTGTTTTGAAAATATCTGAAACGTTCCAGTGCATAAAGATGCATTAAATATGTGAGTTAACGGGTGTATAATGGCATACGCACAAGTCTTTAACAAAGAATCCGGGAATTCATCTAAACCGGACGAATATTTATTTTTAGTTTACCGATTATTTTGAGAATTTCATAGGAAGAAGTTTCGAAACGAACATTGTGTCTAAAATTTTGGGTGAACTGTCTGTTTTTGAGTTTTGTGCCTGAAGACCCTTAGTGAGATCGGCAGCAATTCTCGAAAAGTATTGGTTAAAGAGATTAGCCACTGTTGCCGGATCGTTCACATTTATATCGTTATATTTTAAAACAACATTCTCTACGGGTTTTCTAGATGATTTGGTATTTTTTTTATTATATTCCACATTGCTTTTGTTTTATTATTTGAGTTCAAAATATCCTGATAGTTTTTCATGATTTTAGCCTGCCTTATGACTTTTCGTAACAATGTTTTGTATTTTTTAAAGTAGATAAGGAAATCTTGAGATACGTCATGACGTTTAGAAATAAAGTAGAGAGTACGTTTATTTTTACACGATGTTCTAATTCCTTTTGTGATCCAAGTATTACTTTTTCGTGAAATGTTTAATTTTTCTTTTAATAGGAAAGCATGCGTTAAAGAGAAATGAAAGCTTTGAGAAAATAAATTATATTTTTTATTTGTGTCAATAGCGTTATAAACTGCCTCCCATGATTCTTTCAGCAAGTAGTCCGTAAATAACTTTATGTTAACTGAAGTAAATGCTCGGCACATGCGTGTTTTATTTATTGTGTCAGTATTCATGTTATTAGTAATTGTAAGAATTTGTGCATCGTGGTCACTGTAACCTAGATTATTCGTTATTATTTCATATCTAGTTGTGGTTTTGTTAATTATAATTTGATCTATTGCTGTTTGTGATTTAAGAGTATTCCGTGTAGGTACGTTCACTGTAATATCTAAATTAAAAGAATGAATTAAATTCAGAAACTGCTCTTTTTCGTGGGATTCGCTCAGAAAATCAATATTGAAATCTCCACATACAACAATGGATTTAAAAGAGAGATTACTAATTTTGTTCAGAGTTATCTCTAGATTTTCTACGAAATTGAAATAATCTACAGCTTGCTTTGTTGGAGGTCTGTAGATGCAAAGTAAGATAATTTTGAGCGTAGTAAGATGTACAACTGTTATTTCAAAAACTTTTTCAACTGCATATACTTAAGTATTTAGTTATGTAAGATGGAAAAACGTTATTACAGACCACGATGTGTCTGAATATTTTGGAATGAAAATAAGCAAGGAAGCAAGGATGTAAATGGAGATTACTTATCAACACATAGTTTATCTCCAAGTACATTACATAATACTCAATTTTCAATAAAATTCTCCCTAAGATCCGACACGAGCAAATTTGTCTTTTTTATTCGACGTGATCTAGTTTCTTTCAAGTCAAATCGTAAAAATCGGAGAACGCTCTTGAACCGATCTCTTGACATGGCTTTTATGAGAAACGGAATGCCCTAGGAACGCTATCCCGAATTTCGAGGCTACAGAGGAACAATGGCCGAAATAACCGTTGACATCCACTGGGAGTTGAAAGTAGAAGATGTACGAATTAAAATATAAAAACGAACAACAATAAATTCAGGTTATTTATAAAAATTTGTATAACAAAGCAAATGGTTAATAATTAAATTAATTTTAATTAATTTAATTTAATTAGTTAACACATTTGATTTATATTAATAATTATATTAATTATTAATATAATTTATCATACAGTAGTGTATCATACAGCTAGGTACTTACAATGTATCCGTTGAATGCATTTTTATCACTGCGGTTTGCTTGATCGCAGCCGTCGTTCTAGGTATAAAAGAAGAAAATGAACAGATACAAAATAAATTTTAGTATGACTCGCCTAGCAACATTCACTCAATTCCTGACACTTTCTCAGAAGCATAGTTATTTTAACTAATATTATGTGCTCAATGAGGATATCGCAATTTTGCTAACGGTCGATTTGACCACACTCGTCGTTGTAGTGTTAATTGGGCAACGCAGGGGTGCCAACGCCCGCGCCCGCGCCCCAAGCGCCGCCTCGCAACAGGTAAAAGTCCGGCCCCGCCGCGAGGGGCGCAGCAATCGCCACGGGCTCAGGCGCCGCGCAGCGCCTAGGGGCGCAGTTTTTATTCATTAGGCAGGTGCCCGGACGTGAATAACCGCATTAGCGCTATCTGGTGGCGAGGACGCCGCCGCTCGCGCAACCCCGTTGCCGCAATCTATTACCCTCCCGATAAGCGGCACGCTAAGGGACGCTCCATCACCCGGCAGGTGGCGCTGGGGTCGCCCACGCCCCCTCCTTGCACCCCACCTCGCCCGCTCCACCCAACCCGCAGCCGTGATACCTCTTCGAATACCTCCCGACGAAAGCTCCCGCTCTTGCTCGTTCATTCCCCTCTACGATTATTTCTGCTCTGATTTCCTGGCTGTACGTTCCGTGGAGCCTCTCGCTCCCCTTCCGCTTCTGGTTCCTCTCCGGTCGTAGCTCCTGAGCATTGCCTGGCCTGCCCCTGCATTCCCTACTTCTTCAGACCTTTGAATTCATTTCAGTTCCCATTTTTCGAATGTATTAAATTCTCTTTACACTCTATTCTTTCCCGCAGATGCCCTATTTTGTTCTTGAATACTTAACCAAAACCTATAATATTATCTATATTACCGGTATAAATCGTTGGAATGCAGAAATACAGTGAATATCTTCGATTGGTAAAACTTAATCATTATTCACATTACTTCTGGTTATTTTTTAGGATTGAATGTAATGAATAAATGAATTATCTTCGTCTTATACACAACTGAAAATATGAAAATAATTTTTAGTTAACTAAATATCAATGAAGATACAGTCGATCGAAAGGACAACAAACATAATATAGAAATTACCATAATATTGTCGTCATATTTTTTTGTTTCTTCACGCCTACCGAGAAAATAAGAAACGGAATAAACCGAACCGGTCGAAATTAGATTGCAAAGTTTATGATCAACTGTGATTTCTAGGAAATAACTACCACAATGTGAAGATGTCTTGTGTTCCGTCGTCTCTGGAGATTCTTCGTCCTTATTCTCCTTTACTTTAACGAATCCCTCCCTCCTGTTTACCTGGAACCACAATAATCTTTACCAAATTTATCCCCCATACCGCTCCAAAACCTGTAATGATGGCCTCTACCAACTTGCTTGACGTCATTCTCCTGCATCTCCGTACTAACGTTGCAGTAGTAGTTTGGTCAACGTCTACACCACCCGGAAGAGCATTCGCTGTCACGCTCTTCTTGATTATCACAATTTCAATAGCTGTTGCCGTCATCGCTCAGCCTCCACGTTCTCCCACACTCTTCCCCTCTCAATTCTACTCACTCCCCTTCTCTCTCACACTCTTTCCCCCTACCTCTGCCCCTCGCTCCTTTCTCTCACCCTTCATTCCCCCTCCTCTCTTTGCTCGGTCTCACCCTTCCAGTTTCCTCTTACCAAGCCCTCCATAACTGCCATCACTTCCTAATGCCCAGGCTTTACTACAAACACACACGCCCATTACTATGTAATACGAACATTTTAGTTGATAACCACATGATCTTGTTTGCTGCTGTTGTGGCGTGGCCGCAACGAGGCCATTGATTGAATGTCACAGAGTGCTCGTGATCACGGTTTGGTTTACATTGGAATCGTAGCCCAACGAAGCACAGACATGTTCTGCTGAACCCTCCAATAAATGGAACTTAGAAGCGCAGTTGAAGGGAGATTTGAATATTTTTTAAAGAAAACGATAAAAATAGTGGGAATAAAAATATGATTTATAATTTACGTGCCTTGTGTGGCTTGGGTACTTACTCGTCATAGTCATCAATTAGAAGAAAAAATGGGCGAATTCTATCTGCATCGTGTAGTGGATTTGTTTTACATCCCCGCCATCTCGTCCCTGCTCATTGCTCCCACGCGTCGCTTCGCCCCGCACAGTTCACCAATGACGCGCCCCACCACGCCGTCATCACTCCACGCCACGCACGCCACGCCACGCCTCCCTCCGCCCCGCCCCGCTTCGCCTCACTAGATGCAATGCAGGTGGCCTACACACAATTCAATTCAATATTATCTCCACTTTCTCAGAACGATAAAACATTCTACACTACGCCATGATCTACCAACTCGTAAGTCTCAATTTTGTTTTAAGTTGTTTGAGACGTCTGGGAGGGGATTGGAATCAAATATTACCTTTATTTTTAGTTATATAGGTTTTCATATATGGAATATGTAAATGTAATATATAAAAAGTAAGTAAAAAGCGTAATATGTAAAAAGTAGGATCTTCAATAATAAACAATAAAGTTTAATTTTATGTTTATTCGGACGACGTTTGGGTCTATACAGTAAAATCTTCTTAAAAAGCAACTGTTTATACATATATCATATCTTTCATCTATGCTTCTAAAGAATTCTCTTTTTTAACGCGTATTTGTGGTTGTGTAAGCTTTGTCTAGGAAGCATCAAATTTGATGTCAACATCATTATTGTACTGCTATATAATGAAGACCAAAATAATTTATTCAATCATTTGTCAAGTGAAGATTTGTAGTCAGTATAATATGTATTCACTTAAGAATTTCTCTTATTTATTTCACAGAATTTAAACCTTAAGTATACCTTCGGCGTCTGCTCATAAACAATACTCTCGTTTGGTACGGCTTACAATCTACTCGCCTTAAACCAATACATATACTTGTATGCTATAAATGCTTTGCTTTCCTCTGGATGATGCAATTTGTGCAAGCTACTTAAGCGATTGAGTTACTCTTGCTATTCTTTTGGGATCGAGAACTGTTGCATTGCAATTAAAAATTGCGAGTTACGAGGTCAACTATTCATCATTCATGTCCAGTATTTGAAATCCGTTGAGTTATTTTGTTGTAACGAAATATATAAAATTTATTGTTATGCTTATAAATTAGAACAGCAAATTGGCTTTCTAGTTTCTATAATAATTTAGAATAAGAAAATATTGAGATGTGAAAAACTCCAAGGATTTATATAAGAATTGTATAATGAAGATTTTACAGCATTACAATTTCACAATTTTTATTAGCAACAATTGTAAACGTGTATAAATCGTTCCGTCATTAATCTTCTATCATTTCTCATTTAATTCGTACGTGTGAATGTACGAATTATATAACCATAATTTTAACGTATCTTTAAAAACCTACTAAAAGAATCACCAATGTTCGACAATCAAGATTTAAATACTAGACTTAAAGTAGTTTTAAATAATTTGTTTATTAACCATTCAATATTACTAAATCATTAGCAATAAAAGAAGAAATCATAAGGAATTGTCTTGGATATTTTGCTTACCAAGCTACCGTCAACGAACATGAAATGACTTGTGATAATTATGTAGTCATTTGTAATAAATCCTTTGGAAAAGCAATTCTACCTATGCAGTCTGAACGTGAATGAATTTCATTTATTTTATCTTAAAGACACCATTAATGGCTTTTCGAGAAGTACTGCTTTCTACAGTTATGCCAAGTTTCCGTGGAGGGACCTTCACCGTCGTCGAGTGGTTTCAGTGTCCATTAGTCTTGGGCGCCCCGTGAGGGACCAGAAGCGCTTCGGTTCACGGCGCCACCGCGTCTTCTCGTCCACGAACCCAGGACACCACAATCAGGCCAAGCCAATACTTGATCGGTGAGTTATTTTTCTGCGCGCACACATCACTTATTGTCGTTATTTGCTACCCACACAATGACTACAATACGTACGGGAAGAGGACACCTACTGTGCTCTTAATATGACTGTGGAAGAAAGAAAAGCGAACGAATTTCAGAAAGGTTAGTGGTAGCAGAGGATAAGGCTGAGAGATATCGATGAACGTGAATGACGATCAGCCCAGGGGATGATTGCGTCAGAGACAGTAGCAAATGCCATGGAGTCGGGTCAATAGCTTATACTGTATATCGAGCATATTTATTATAGATCCAGAATGCCTAGTTTCGAGAAAACCAAGCTTGGAAGTCTGTAAAGGTGCATTTACTTATAGAGCAACAATGTTTGCTTTCTGATGAAAGCATAGTCCATCTGGTATTGATATTCAATCTTCGTACGCTAGATAGATATGAAGGAGAGGTTCTAAAAATAATATTAATTCAAAAATAACCATGAATGGACGTACCATGTTTGTGTAGTAATCTATCAATATCCAGAAACAAATAAAGAATTATTACTAAACATACACTCTTTGGTGATGACTCATGATACCAATGTGACTTCGAGACGAAGTGTTCATTCGTAAGTTCCGTATCACGTGAATGGCCGATGAGATGTTTGGCTGTCGTAATGCAGCGTAATGAGATGAAAAGCATTTTTTCTTATTCGATCTCGAAATGCACATGCCTGAGGCGGCCCTTCCCGATGGCCATCCACGATAGGCACAATGAAGAAATGACTGCAACAAATGTTACATGGAACCAGTCATGTGGCAAGGACACTCAATTTTGTTTAGAAAATGAATACTCTTTCTAGTATTTACTTGCATATATTTTGAAACAAAATTCTCAACAATTTTTAGAGAAAGATAAGTTTTTCGTTTAATGATGTTCAAATTAAAACAACAAAATATTTTTGCAAACGTTATATGTTAAAAAATAGAAACATCTGTTGCTATTAAACATACCTTCCAAATTAAAAACATTTCACACGTAAGTCGATTTTCTTATTTTGTACTCTGATCAAAAAGAAAATTCGCTCCCTTAATGTTGTGTTTCCTCGAGTAGTCGAGCTGAATAACCAAGTGCCTCTCCTCCGTGCCGTCAGCTGCGTCATTGCCCCGGGACCATCCACGTCGCGTTGCCCGCTTGGAGTTCACTGACCGCCTACGCCGTCGTCGGTATAACGTAGTCTCGGTCCATTAGGCGCAAAGTCGAGGTCGGCAAAAAGCATATTGCGTCACGAAGGCAAAAGAAAATAATCTGCGGCTGTCATTCCCATTCGTGGAAGCAATTTTTAAGGCGGAACGCGTTGCGGACTTGGGGGAGACTTCATCGACGGGGGCAAATGGATGGCGTCGCTTTGTCATGTGGATGCAGCCCACACACTCCCGAGCCCTCTGACGGCCTCAGCCAACATTGCCACTGTATCTGCAGCGACGCTGACCGCGAGGTCCTTGGTTCCAGTCAAAGTTCGAGGCTCAGTTTCTATTCAAGCTCTAAGGTTAAGTCGAATTCAATCGCTGTCTAGTGGAGAATTCTAGCATCCGGCTGCCCTGTTTTCCCTGGTTTCTCCTTTCCGTACCAGACGAATGCCGGAGCAGTACCCTAACATAAGGGCCACAACCACGCGCGGTCTTTCCTTCCTCTTCTCTGCCCTCCACACACCACGCATGTCGGAGACCAGTCGGGAGTTTTGAGCCTCCCAGCTGAGGCGGTGCCTCGCGGGGTGAGAAGTCCCGGCATGCAGTGCGCCGCAGGATTTCACCGTCTGGCGGTGAAGGAATCACCACCACCTCTAGAGATAAAACATTCACTAACGACAATAGCTCCTTACATGCCTGGAAATAATCAGCCTCTACGCACCGAGGTATTTCCGTGGATGCGGTGGCCACGCGCAGAGCTTTGCAAGGTAGGGGCGGTGCGGAAGGGGAAACTAGGAAGGCAAGAAAATGTGCCCTGTGTAATAAAACGTTTTGTTTCATGAAAAATGTTCAATTCGTGATTTTACTCTCTGTTAATTTAGCAGTTTTGGAAAATAGTTATTCATTTGGGGATGAGACTCTCCAAGCCATCTGGCAACCGTAAAAATGGTTGAACATGACACAATTTTATTTATTAATTGCCTCATTTGGGGTTGTCATTGAATTCTTCTTGTGCTATGTTTATTTCATTTAGTAGTAAAATAATGTAAGTAAATAAAGAACTTCAATTGTGGAGGGAGTCCTAGACGTCTTCTTGTTTTAGATTGCTCGCGTCTTTGTGAAATCCTTGCTGTACGTACCCCAAGGCAGAGAGTGTGGCGACATTCAGCAAGTGAAAAGTCATAGGCGCAGGTAAACAGACTGCCAGATTCTCAGACATTCCGTTTCCAGGCTCTCCTAATAGTGAACAATTAAGTGATATGTAACCCACGGAAAGTATGCATAATTGATAACAAAGTCATTCTGAGCACATTTATATGTAAATATAACGTGAAAGCATTTATTCTAATTACTACAAGCGGATAAGATTTAATTTAGGATGTAAATCGTCGGCAATTCAAAAATTTGATCCGTTTCAGGAAGATTACTAAACAATAATATTTTTTGGTACTCGAAATGATGTTTTAGCAGAACATTCATTTTCCGTACTATAAATTACAATACATTATTTGCATAAAAATGTGAAACGTAATTATTATATAAATACGGGACATATATACGGAAAGAAATTGTGTATTGCTTAAGACGTGATCTTCATAGAACTCTAAATATATTTACACCAAAGTTCACAATTTTGAAAATAGTTTTATTATCCTCTAGATCCTCTATTTTGAAATTTCTAATACTAAATATCGGAAAACACTTAATTTGATAGTTTAAAGCTCTCCTACATACTACAGTCTAATATGCATTTAATAATACTTAGTATGCATATAATATTTAGTATTTTTTTATCCACAAACATTTCATTATTTATTGTTTGGAAACTTAAAATTCGTCTATTCCACGATCATTCATCAAAAAATTAATAAAATAGTGGCATGAAGTCACCATGAAGAGATTTGAAAAGTAGGCTATACTTTTGATTGATTGATTACTGGTGATTCTGAACGCGTCAACTACTAAGGTCATCAGTTCCGTTGGTGTTGTGCATGTTCTTTGCTCGGGAGGTGGCGGTGATCTTGCCCTCAGATGTCTCCCTCCAGCGGGGCACCGACCCAGCAGGGACAAGCTCTAAGGTCCCGACCGGTGTCCCGGCATGTGTAGTAGAGTAGTACATGTTAGTGTAAGTGTGTGAAAGGGTGAGGATAGGACAAGGAATGGGAAGGAAAGATCGCGCGCGGTCCGTGACCCGTTTCGTAGGGTACTGTTCTGGCATTCGCCTGGTATTGATCGGAGGATCCGGGGAAAGTTGAGCTGCCGGTCGCTAGAATTCTTCTCCAGACCGCGAGATAACTCGACCTAGCTATCTGGATAGTGTCGAAAATCCTGCCACCATCGAGACTCGAAACCCACGACCTCCCGGTAAGAGGCACTGCGATGACATCAGTTGATGCCCTGAGCCACCTCTCCCGGTCTCCTTTCGAGACTTGTGGTTTCTGAACGCGCTGGAATGGCAGTGTAAATGTAAGAGGAAGTAGTAATGAGTGTGAGACAACGCGTCACCCCGCGCAACAGTGGTTATTAAGAAGGCACCACAAAAACAATTATCGTAACGTACGTAAACAAGAAACAAGCATATTACTCTGCGCTCAAGATCTAAAGAGATTGTTGATTTCCAATCTTACAAGTCACAATGAGACATGGAGTAAGATTAGTGTACTGGTGATGTAATATTAACTATTGGCGCTAAAGAGCACATAATTTCTCTTTATTTCTATATTTGCAATTTTCGAATATTCAGAGAGTTAAACGAAAATGCGACCCACGCCATTCTTCTAATCATCCCTTCTTCTATCGGTAGAAAAATTGTAAAGAACACATTTGGAGCGATTTTTGAGAAAAAATATAAAATACTGTAATAACGATATTATTCATTTATTGTAGGGGTAGCAAGACGCCCAAAAAAGTGCACTTTCCCAATTTTCGAATAATCAGGGCATCTTTTACGCTATCCGAGGCCAAAGTTTAATGAAGAATTTGGGGACATTTTTGAGAAAAGTTTGAAATAATTTTTGAGGCTCCATCTAAAGAAGCCGCAAAATCAGATTATCCGTTTGAAACTCCCAAAGACTCGAGTTCATTCAGATCGATTGGGGAATATTAATTTTGAATAAAACTGACTGAACAGTCTAGTGTTGACCACAAACCGTCAGAGAGAGACGGACGGACGTTTTGCCATTAATCGATTTTCCGGTATCAAGGACCCACAAAATATGGATTCTGGCTATAGCAAGTGTTAGAGAATTTTTTCTTAATTTAGAAACTGGATTTATCAACTTTTTCGGTTTCAAAAACCACAGCCCGGCAATATTATCCTGCCTCGCCGTTTTCGTCCCATGATTACACAACTTTCTCTTCTTAGGAAGTAGCCTCGAAAGGGCGAGAAAATAAAAAGGGTAGAGATTCTTGGGAAATATTTAAACTTAGGTTGCAATTATTTTTTCGAGATGGAATTTAAAGTGTATTTCCTTTTAATATAAAAATTCATGAACATCAGACATAACTATTCTCGTCCTATGGAATTTGACTCTTGTCATGATTGTCATTATTACTATAAACTAGTGAAATAAGCGTGTCCATTTTATAAGCTAATGGTGCAGTATAGTGTCATATCTTTACTTTCGATCTCGTATATGTGTTATAATATTTCGCTTCTTATCATTTAATACTGTATATAAAATATTCTTTAGAGACACGTATAGTAGCCAATAACATGTACGTGAGCTCAGCACTACATCAGTCTCTCTGGAATAACACTCGTTGAAAAACAGTGATCAACCCCGATATCTGACGAGATATTTTCTTATCCACTACGTTTCAGGAAAAACAATACAACGTCGGTTCATAATATAATCACTTGTCTTGCGAGTGGGCTCCATTTTTATGTTCATTTGTTTGTCATAAGTGTAATAATGAAAATACTCCACACTTACGCGATTGTTTCAATTCCTGGGATGTTGTATGCCAAAACATTAGTTCTAAAATCACCACAGTTTTGGCAAGATTCTCGGCGTTATCTTGCGAGCCAGTAGACGGCGCATCTGCTCTTGTTTCGGTGGAATTTCTTGGCAAAGAGAGGAATCTCAGCTTCACGACTCCGATGTTGCTTTCCAAAGAGCAATACTTTGACGGGCTTGATATTTAATTTAATAGTTGATAATAAATTTGTGAGTTTTTGAGATACTAATTTAGTTATTTTATTATTTTCACATTCATATGTTGTGAATTGCAATTTTAACATATCAATATAAGGTTTCGTTATCATTATGTAATAAATTCTTAAACTAGCTGTTTGAACTAGTAACAATAATGAAATTGAATTTGATAATTGAAGTTTACTTCCAAAGTGACGTATCTCTATGAATCACAATTTTTCAGGAAAAGAAAGTATATTCAGCCTTGTAGTTCAAGATAAGAGAAAAGATATTAAATGTTTTCGGTACTGTTTATACTTAGATTTTTCTATAGTGGCTGATAACATTAGGCCATTGTTACACCTCTTGCTTTACAAAATGAAACTCTTTAAATCGCGTACATCGTTCTCAACCGGGTTCGTGACTTCAGAAATGTGCTTACCACTGATTCATTTTACATGGCAGGAGGTTTGAGAATGACCTAATATCATGGGCCTCTGTAGAAAAATCGAAGTATAGAAGTAACATAGATTTATCGTAATTTTTTGAACACAATATTTGGCAGCATTTTGGAAAAACATCTTAAGAATATCTAAAAAAAACGGAAAACTAGAAAACAAAAGGAGATACTTCATGTAGGAATTAAGCTCTTCCATGTGATCTATTATATAAATCTTACTTTTATAATGAAATAAGTATGAATAATACGGGAATTAAAAAATACCAAGAAAAAAGAAGGAAATGAAGCAAAAACCATTCCTTTGAATTAAGAAAAATTGTTCAAGTTGGGTGCTAAGCCAAAGTGCTATACAATAGGTAACTGATAAATTGGATTTGCCCTCTTAGTTCCTAGAGCCGTAAGGCAGCAGCGCAATGCACTGAAATCACGAAAATAACTTCCTGCCTCCACAGTACTCCTGTGGAGGAGAATTAAAAAAAGAAAAGAAAAAGAAGTGATGGGAATAGGAGCGGAAGGAGCGGCGAGAGGAGATACGGAAAGGAGTGAAAGGGGAGAGAGAGAAGCGAGCAGATCACCGTCACCTCCCGGAAGAAAAAAAAATTCACTACACAAACGAGACTAACGACCATAGCAATCGCCGTGCCCGGAAACGACAATAAATCAAATAAATGCATCCGTCGCGAGGTGGTGGCCTGGCAAGGCCGCCCGCACCCGCAACGCCCCACAGCGGCGGACGAGCGAACGCCGGCGAATCTCGGGCGGCGCAGGTGTGCGCGGCCGCAGGTGCGCCAGTGAATCAGGCCCCGCCGCCTCCAGCCACGCAGTGGGCCCCTGCGGCAGGAAAGGCGGACATACAAACAGCAATGGACAATGCCGCCCAAAATGCGCAACACTTAGGGCATTTCACAGCTTGGAGATTAAGAGATCTTTAAGATGGAATTTTGAATTTGGAACATCGGCAAATGTGAAATAGGAAAAACTGAATTTTGTAATGCACTGAGTGTCAACCGATCGGATACTTATTTGATAATGAAAGAGCTGAGCTGTTTTTTTATTAGAGTTTGATGATTTTGTTTTAAGTTCATTATCGTTTTCTAAGCCTCTGTAAATTACATTACATAAAATTTATTAATTTAAATAAATAACAATAATTAATACGTAATACAAAACTACAAGATACTGAATAACAGAATAAAATTTCTCAATGTCTAAACAATGAAACTTCAATACAACCAGAGTTTAAAACGAGATGAAAATAAAATATATTCGTGTTTTATTTTCATTCTTCTTTATTAAAGTTTTGAATACCTTTGCTTTGATTCCGCATTATATACCAGACCCTTCGCCTATCTACAGGTATATTCTAAAACATGCCGCAAATTCCCTTTATAGTGCGCAGGCGCGAACATGAGACTACTGATATTTTTGGGCAGCAAAGGGGAGGAGACAGCAAATCAAAAATAAGTAATGATGATCATAAAACCTAAGCTTTACGTGAGCATACCTGGTGACTGGAAATGTTCAGGCAGCAGATCAGTACCTTCCCTCTCAATGGGCATATCGGACCAGAAGCCGAAAGTTTGCTTCAACTTTATGCGTTGAAAATCAACGAGTTTGCGACACGTCCCAGAATTGCCTACTCCGTTAGGCGCTTTACGTGTTTTCGCTGATTTCTTCCTAGAGTGTGCCACAACAGTATTCGTTTAAACGGGCCACGAACCGTGCGTCGTTGCAACATACCTGCCTTTGCTTTCCGTCCTCATCTCCTCCCTCTCCCAATCCGCATGGGAAGTCAAAGAGCGAGTACTACACGCCATAAATCATCCCTCAAAACCGGCTTACGCTGGCGGAGAAGCGCCAAAATCCAGCAGTCGGTTGAACAAGACTGATGAAGAGAGTGCCATTTCCACCCATTGTATACAGTTCCCTCCATCGCTGTCCCCCCACCAAGCTCCTGGCCTCGCCCCGCCCCGCCCCCGCAAGGCCCACCGCGCCGCGCCGACAGACCTGGATTTGTCTTCGTCCGCGTGGCGTCGCTTCGATCGGCGCGGCGGTGGCGGTGGCGCCATCTGCGGGAGGCCGACAACCCGTGGGCCAGGGAACACGAACCAGACTGGAGGCGAGGGGGAAGCGAAGAGCTGTTGCGCGCCAAGACAAATTCAAGCGATGAGGTGGGGGGTTCAGGAAGAGAAGGAACGTTCAAGTTTTACGTGAGATGGAGCGGGGAGAGAGAGAAGGAGGAAAAGAGAAATGTATTTACTTTAAGATGCCTAGGACAGACGCCTGTATCTTGTTTTGATGAAACACTTTCACCCAATTTATGTTTCGCTTCTTCTTCAATGATTCCAAACTTTTCCCCTCCTTCTCTTGCTGTTAACAAAACACACCAACCGTTTGGTATTGATGACTGCTGAAGTTTCTTTAGACTTCAATATTATCAAGATATTGAAGGGAAACTGAATGTATAATTACTGATAAATGATAGGTCTTGATAGTTTGCAGACATGCAAACTTTGAAGGTAAGAGAGAAAGAGAAAGAAAAAACTGAAATAAAACATACTCAACGAAAATAAAAATAGGGTCACCAAAAAGTCTTATCAAAAAATTAAAAAGATATAATTCGTGTACTATTTGATACAATCATATTATGGTAAAACTTCTTTCTGAATTGACAAATATCCCAAACGTGGCAATCTATGTTCAACATAACTTTAACCTGTTGCGCAACATTATGTATCAGACACATTACCTGCCTTTTGGAAGAGAGAAAACTCACAAATGGAATTCATTGCTGCTTGAATCTATGGAAAATCTTTTACTTTTATTTGAACAAAAAGAAACTTGAAATCGCGAAATAAAACGCTTGGAGTTGTTTCTATTTCAAATAACTCAACGCAGATCCCAGTCTTCCATTCTCCCCACATTTTGGCGAACAAAGAGAAAATTATAAAATGTGGCTTGCAAATTTAATTCCCGTAATTATCTCGATTCCAGAATCCAGTATGAGTAATAGTAGAAAAATATTTTTAGTTACATCGAGCGTATAATGTATGATTAAATTATTATCAGTCTGCACTAGAAAATTTGTTAGAGCTAAGGAACTAAGGAAAGAAATTCTAAAAAATATGGAAAGTGTTTTCTTGTTCAAAGATTGTGATAATGAAAATAAAAAAGTAATTCACTATTTACATATATATCCGACTTTAAATTCCTGTTTTGTTTTGCGGGGAGAGAGAAGGAGAAAAAGAGTCATACGCAGTTTTTAACTGTTTTTTTGACGTAAAATAAACAAATAAATAAATAAATAAAAAGAGAAATGTATTTACTTTAAGATGCCCAAATTCTATATATCCGACTTTAAATTCCTGTTTTGTAAATAGTGAATTAATTTTTTTATTTTCATTATCACAATCTGTGAACAAGAAAACCCTTTCCATATTTTTTAGAATTTCTTTCCTTAGCTCTAACAAAATGTCTAGTGCAGACTGATAATAATTTAATCATAGATTAAATAGACCCTCGATGTAACTAAAAATATATATACACACTCATACAAACATATTGTGAGCTTTTGCCCTGTCCAACGTGGGCTGGCTGCTTGCCCGGCTGCCAGTGGTAGTGAGAACTCACCTGCGTAGCCACTTATAGGATAATTAGATAGGCACTATCTGGCAGAGGATTCGGGAGCCATGCATGTACTGGATGCTGGTTTTCTATCATTAAATGATCCAATCATATAAGAAATATGGCTTTAATTATTCTAGTACCCACCCAAAACAAACACGCCCCATACATCTTTATCACTGCTAAATCACCTCCTCTCCTATCCTCTCTACTCCTCTCTCGTTACTCTCTCTCTCGACCGTCTTTCTCTCCACCTTTTAAATGTTTGTGTGCGGTTGCCCCATTTGGCGATCTCACCCGAAATGCTCCGTGCCCGGCGCTGGTAGGTGGTGGTCTCCGGTGGAAGCGAGGGGTCGGAATAGCGCCCGCGCAGTCAACTCCAGTCGGCGCCGGGTCTCCCTCGTAACTCGCTGAAGTGGCGGCGTGGCGAGAGCGATGCCTCAGGGAAGGCGCCCTCCGTCTTTCGTTGCTTCTCCTGGCGCCCGCACATGTGGGGCGGACACGCTTGCGTGCATACATGTATTTACGTTCACGCTTGTAACAGTCTTCGACGGCTAACGCCTCAACGCGAGACACTGATCGTGGCACTCGGCAGCCATACGGCGACGTGACACTTAAAGAAGTCGAACCAGAAGCGAGGAAGTTCCGACTATGAAGAAACTCGCTCACCGAAGAATTTCATAAATAGCAGAAGCTCGGTCACCGAAGAATTTTCAAAATAGAAGACCAAGGAAGCTATCTCCGTATTTATGGCACGCGCCATCCCCTCTCCCGTCATGGTGATGCGGTGGCTCCCCGCCAATCACGCATCGAGTTGTGCGTCACGTGACTTGTCTCGTCTGACCCACGAACCGTCACCTGGCGCCCCCTTGCAGCCAACCTACCAAACGCTCTGTGACGTAGACCTTCGCGCTAGACTAGACGAGACGTGCCCTTTCCATGAGGTCAGGAGTTTTTCCATGGCGTGGGTCCGACAAGCAGTTGGGAATTTCCGTCTCTTTGTTGGACTTCCCGTTGTCGAACGGCTTATGGCCGAGAATAACTCGTGGTGTTCTGTGCAGCTACAATATATACAAAAGATAGAGAAATATTAGCGCACGGTATTATTACTTTGGGTATTTATTTGAGGAATATAAATGTGATGTAATACATTGCAAATGATAAGCGAATATCTCATTCGTTTGCTTTGTAGAGTTGTCATTCATGAACACTGGGTTGAAGGTATTCCTTGAATTTCATTTTGGCATTATTACCAAACTTAATTATATCAAGAAGAGATTCGAAATATTTGTTCTTCTACCTTCCATCACCTCTTGTATGATTTGCCGTTCACCACCTCTTGTTTATCTTGCCACGAATCATCAAACGAGGCCGAAAAAATATTCACAAAAGGGAAAAATCGCCTCACACTTAGTAGGAGCACGTGCTCTCATCAGAATTGTTGGAAACGGAAAATGGAACACTACAGCACAGGGCATGCTGGAAATGGAATAAAGCCTATAAGCAAATTCTCCCATAATGAACGCACTTTTAGCAAATTCTCCCATAATGAACGCAGTTTATTTTCCTGAAAGCAATTTTTCATTTAGAAAGAGTATTTTATTACATACAAAATCCTGGATAATTTATCCAATATGTACAATTTGTACATCTCTCCTTCAATTCTGAATATTATGTTCTATCAAGATAAGAAATTCGAATACAAAGTTATGGAACTTCCCTATATGAACTGAACTTTCTTGGCTGTTACAAGAATTTTGATTACTTCTAATGAACATCAGAAGTAATCAAAATTCTGCGATTGCCCCGCGTCATAAATGTTTAATTTGTAGGGGTAAACGCACTATATTCAAGTATGGTTTTAGGGCGTTGTAATGGGGCTCTGGATATTATGGCTCAATACTAGCATACCCATTTGCGCTCCCTTACTGACCTTTCGCAGTGAATGTATTTTTACAAAAATTACTATTTTGAAGTCAGTGCCTTGTTTAGTACGTTGTGAGAAACTTTTGCTCTTAGCCGACACCACTAATAATTCTTAAAACGTGTTCAGCCAGTTTGGACGTTTTCCATCTTGTTGCAAGTCGTAGGGTTCTCTAAACACGAGTAGGTACCGATTTGTGTGCAGTTCAAACAACTGAAATACTTTTATACTTTAATGATTAAGTATTTAATACGCGAAGCTTTTGATTTATCTTTTAAACTGATTCTCATCCATAACTTTCTCAATATTACATCATACTTGATCATTTAAGAGGAAATTTTCTTGCTATTTACAAGTAATTCAACATCTTCCCTGAAGTTGTAGGTTTCAGTGATGTAATTTTCAAGTTTTCACAAGCAATGAACATGATTTGTCGTTATTTATACAACGCATTATTTGAAGCATGCGTTTCAACCAATGATTTTTATCAAGGCAAAAGGCAAATTCAGAACAGAGCCTCAGGATTTTTTCATAGTCAAGACCACACGTGGATAATTGAAACGTCGGCAAGTCAGCGCAAACCCGGGATCTTCCGATCAGCAGAGAGCTCTGATTTTCTTTTTGACTTTTCATCTTTTGAGCGTGCCGTTTCTCTTCCTCGTCGGCGTGTTTCTCTGCGTAGAAAAGCGACTTTGCGTTGTGGCTGCGTGTCACCATCGAAAGTGAGTGAACGGCGACAGGGAGCTCATGAATTTTTCTGTGAGGCGTGTTTGAGCGAGCTGGGTCTGAGGCGAAGGCGCTTCCCCTTCGATTTGCGGTTGGGAAAATCCTCACAAAGCCCTGGCTTTTGGGAGGATGTTCCTCTGGGAAATTCCGAAAGAGAGGACAAAGGAATTTTGAGAGCGAACGCGATGTATTTGAATCATGTCCTTTTTATTCATGTACTTTTTTTTTAGAAATGCTCCCGTTTGTAGGCATGAAAATCTTATTTCGTGCTTATTCGTAGTACGTTAAGCGAATCCGCGTAAACGAAAACGAAAGTTGTTTATTATTGAGTAGAGAACTATCGAAAGTCACCATACATGATAAGAAACGAATGTTTAGGAGTTTCTCAAAACCAATAATTATGAATAATTATAAATACTGTAAATATAAAGTTGTAACTGTAAATAAAATAGTAACGATAAATAAATCATATTGTACATACGTACTAAAAGATGTTCTACGTATCTGAGCAGACAGTAAAATATATTAACGTATATTTCAAAACCAAGCACCCAAAGAGTTCATAAACTCATAAATCTTTGAAGGACTAACGAAAGAAAATTTTTTTGAACTACATCAAGTCGTATTGATGTAAATGAACATTTAATATTCAGAAATTCGACTAAATATAAGATAAAAACTTCTATTTCTTATATTATTGATACTTGAAAAATATTCAAATGTTATATTTGTCTATAATTTCAACTCTTATAGCAGTCGAAGAATTACAAATGTTATATTAAGTATTTAGAACCACAGTCTCAAAATAATTGGTAGATTTACTTAATGTGATAGTAATATAGAAGAATTTCTTTACTTTTCAGCACGTTAATTTACTTTTTTGCAGTATAACAAAAAAAATTATATGATTACATGGATAATTCTTGTTAAATTTTATTAATTTATATAATATAAATAATTAAAAATGATGTTTATAACTAGTATCTAGATACAAAACAGATCATTGAAAATTATGTCATGTAACTTGCTAACGACATGCTATCGCATAAATTGTAACTTGAAGGCTCACATTCGTATATTTAAACAGCGTATTCGTATATGAAACCACCAAAATAAATAAATGCATGAAGAAAATGCACATATTCACGATGAGCCCTGTACATGTTTATCAAGATGCGAAGGTACATATGTCTGAATATTTACGTTGTAACTTCACGTAAGAATGTGAATTGATTAAATTATTCAGTCCTATATTATATCAGTATTATACATGCCTTTTGCTGATCTCACGCGCAACCAATCTTTATAATTGAGGTCGCTAAAGAATGATAATTTCACGTACACGTGATGAATTGCACATTGTCTCTAAAACTATGAAGGATTTTTTTTAAAAATCGCAACTCGCAGCACATTCAACATTGTTTGAAACTGAATTGTTAAATAACTTCTAAACCAAGCGTTTGATGGACTTAAAAAGCAAAATTTTGAGTCCTCACGCTTTTGAGGCCAAGGCCTCAAAGGAACGTTCCTCATACTGCAGTCTACAGAACGAGATCTTCTTGAACATTCTATTACATTTTGCTGTTTCGACGCTCCTCGATTCCACCTGTTCAGAGCCTATATAATTTACAACAGTAAATGAAATTAAACCTAATACTTGATATTCTATGCGATTGGATTACACGGGTGTACTTCTCTGCTCGGAAATAACGTTAAATAAGAGTAGTTTGTATTGACAAGAGTGTATTATATTGCTATCAATAACAAAGAGATATGCAGAACAAATGACGGAGGATCAGAGGGCCTTGAAGAAAAATATATATTAGAGGCTTAATATGGAAATGAAAAAATAGAGAAGAGGATGGGTGCATGCGAGAGTTCTCGCACGGTTACACTAGTTTTAAAAGATAATCTCATAATAATAATAATAATAATAATAATAATAATAATAATAATAATAATAACAATAATAATACTGCATACGTGCATAATATATCAAAGTGAATTAGTTGCCTCATCGGCACATAGAGGTGTTACCTAAGAGCTTCTCATGATGAAAGTGACAGATCATTCTTATAAACAAAACCTTACAACACATAGCTAGTCTCTTTAACCAATACTTTTCGAGAGTTGCAGCCGATCTCACTACGGGTCGTCGGCCACAAAATTCAATAATAGACAGTTCACCCAAAATTTTAGACACGATGTTCGTTTCCACAACTTCTTCCTATGAAATTCTCAAAATAATCGGTAAACTAAAAAATAAATATTCGTCCGGTTTAGATGAATTCCCAGATACTTTGTTAAAGACCTGTGCCTATGCCATTATACACTCGTTAACTCACATATTTAATGCATCCTTATGCACTGGAACATTTCCAGATATTTTCAAAACAGCTAAAATGAAGCCGCTCTTCAAAAAAGGCAACAAAAATGAAATTCAAAATTATCGGCCCAGTTCTCTTCTATCAGTTTTAAAAAAAAATATTAGAGAGACTTTTTTGCGTACGAATGGAAACCTTTCTCAGTAAACACGACGCGCTTTCAGGTTGCTAACATGGATTTAGAAAATCAAAATCAACGGAAACAGCCATATTTTCTTTTCTTAATGTCGCTTGATCATTGGATCAAAACGATGCACCTATTGGATTATTTCTAGATCTCTCAAAAGCTTTTGACGTCATTGATCATGACATTTTACTTTCAAAATTATCTTCATATGGAATCCGTGGTATTGCTGTAGATTGGTTATGTTCCTACCTTAAACAACGATCTCAGAGGGTGGAAATACCTTACTGGATTCATGGAACATTACGTACGCACCTTTCCGACTCTTTGCCCATTGCACGTGGAGTTCCTCAAGGATCGATTTTAGTTCGTTGAAATTCTTGATTTTTCGTAAATTGCAAAAGTTCACATTTTCTCAGCGTCTTCCAATAACTACAATTATGAAAATACTTTTTCCATAATGAAATGTGTTCAGTAGGAACAGGTCTTTAAATAATGCTACGTGCAATTTTTGGAAGATATCAGTATGTTTGGGGTAATTTTGCGTAAACATTGACAATTTTTAAATTTTACTCAATTATTTTTTAAAAAACGGCTCGTAATGTTTTATTTCATTTTTTTCTGGATGTTCTGGAGCAAAGAATGTTAATGGAAGTGTCGCCGGTCCCATTGGCTGCTCACTCTCTCTATTTTCGGAAATTGGAAAACGCTCATATTGAAAATTCGAATTTCCTGCTCTTCGTTTGACGCGTTGTCAAAATATCTTTCACAAAATGGTAACGCGACGGCTGGAAATTCTTAGGACTTTGGTGATTGTTCACGGTCGTGTTAATCGTGTAGAGCGATGTAGATAACATTCGTATAGAAGGAAATAGATTTAAGGAAGGTAAATTATTTAACGTGGAACTAACAAATTGACTTATTTTATTTAAGAAGTATTGATCGCTGATTATAATATTAAGAAATTGTTACCTCACTTCGATGTAAACAAAGTAAGCTTGTGTGAAATATTATTCTTCCTTTTCTCTGTATTGTGCTGCCGTAATAGTTAAATTTATTCCTGTTTGTTTTATTTGTAAAAGTTACAAATGACTACTGTTCACGGTAATCCAAATACACATAGATATACACCATGAGACGCACATCATGGTCCCTTTCTTTTGAATTGGCATTTTTCAAGTTATAACTGATTTTTAGTTTGGGAGAAATTATTATATTTCAGTATTACGTAACCATTTCCAATAATGTAAGAAAGTATTATTTTTTTATTTATTTTTTTTACTTAATAGGTAATTATTACAGCCAAATTAGAAAACTTGATGCAATGTGGCTAGGCCGAAGGCCTTTAAGCCATTACAATACCTACATTCTACCGCGTTCTAACCTTTCGCCTTCTGGTATTCACCCCAAATGGTCTCTCCATCGCATCAAAGCCGCGGAAACGAGACCATAAGGTACGGCTGAGGAAAAAACCCCTGAAGGGGAAAAACCTGCCGTCAGAAGCCGAGTACATGCTACTCTATCCGGTTTTTAAACTATTTATTTATTTGGCGCGGGCGTCAGGCATTCTCCTTCCAGTGTTTGGCCTCCACCGCACCTGAAAACAAACAGCACCACAGAAAATCGTCCCCACCAACACCTCTGCCCTAACATTTCCGATTCCCACTTCCCTTCGCCCCCTAATGTGTTTTATTTTAACCGTTTCCTTTTGTTTTATTTAAATTTAATTTAATTTAATTTATTTAACTTATTTTAATTAATTTAATTTTAATTTAATTATTTTAATTAATTTAATTTTAATTTATTTAACTTATTTTAAGTTAATTATTTATTTTTTTTTTTTATCTACTTATACTTAAAATTACAATTTATATCTTATTACTAACCTAACATAACTTACTGACTAACGTAATTTGTTAGTGTATTGATTTATTATTTATTTCTCTCCAGTCTAGGCTCTGCATGTAAGAAAGTAAGTGTTGTTATAGCACTTCGACGTTCTAATCCAAAAATTCGTCTCCATAGGGTGTAAGTTTTGAAAATATCAAAAACCGCGACCGGGAATAGAATTAGAGACTTTTTGTTTACATTTAAACGTTTTCCTTACCAAATTATATTTAAGTTAAAAATATCCACCAACCGCCAAAGTCTCTTTGAAGTACTTTAATACAGATTTAACTTACGAGTAATTAAAAACGTTATGTTTTTCATACCGTAGAATTAAAAGTGATTTCCGAATACAAATTAGACTAGACGGGACAATTTGTCAGCAGTACATATATCACCACGGTTTTATCTAGTCCAAATAATTCATTTCAAATTCGTCTCTAACAGCAATGGAAGGTAAACAACATAGGCACGACAGTTAAACAGACTTCTAATTAAAATTTATCTCAGTCTGTACCTTCTTAAAAAACACAATCAACAGCTAATGCATTTGGTTCTAAGAATGTTCGTCCTCAAAAAGAATTCTCTTTCATATTGCTACACATATTGCCGCAATGAGTTTCCTTATCATTATTTGAAAAGAAAAAAAAATTAAAAAGCTTTCGAAATTCAAAAATGCAGTATTCATCAAAACTAATACCACATGCGGCAGTAAATATTCAATATTGCTTTCAAGACATTTGTACGTTATAACGTTCTAATATACGAACTGCAAACTGTATATGTACTACCATCTTTAAACTTTCAGAAGTAAGACATTAAAGTTGCAAGAATATCTTAAATTCATATCTGTTGCCTTGGTAGAAGAACGTCTTTGAACGACGTGATCAGTTTCCCGTTTCGGTCAAATCTGCCTCCCGGAAAGGTCGCTCGTCGCTGCGAGCGGGCGGGCGAGCGTCAGGGCGAGCGGGCGCGGGGAGCGTTGAGGGGCGGCGGCGCTGGCGCGAGGCGCGCGAGGAACAGCGCGCGAGGAACAGCGCGGCGCCGCGCGGCGCATCCCCATCACTCCACCATGTTTACGGGCCCTCCTCGCACTTCCGCTTGACTTACGCCGCTTCCGCGACACATGTCGATCGTATTTTTGCTCTTTCTTTCGATCGCCGCCGCTACAGCCCTCGCCGCCACGCTGCTCCCCACACTCACGCCGACCCCACTCGACTCCCCGCTTCACTCCCCCGCCGCCGCACCTCCTCACCGCTCCCACCGCCTTCATCACCACCGTCAGCTGTCATTTCCTCAATGCCCCCTATCTCTTCCCCTCCGCCATCCTTCCCGCGCTCGCCGTCCCCATTTCTCTGCTCCCGTCTCCGTCTCTCCCCCACCACCTCCTGTAAGCGCCTCAGTTGCTCCCTCCCCTCAGTTGCTCTCTCGTCTCCCGGCGCGAGTGAGGGCGCTCTCCGGCGATCGGATTTACATCCCATCCAGCGCGCCTGCTTGATCCGCGCCGCCCCTTTTATGCCGAGTGAACCGATTGCCGATTATCGCCTGCCGACAGAGGCGATTCGTTCCTTCTGCCCTCGGCCGGCGTCCACTCGCTCTTTTCCGCTCGACAGAGCATCGCTTCTGAGCTGTCGCCGACGTACAATTTGAATTTTTTCTTTTAGGATCGGTTTGGAAACAGATGTTTCTTTTACTTGCGTTAATATTTTCGTGCGGATGGATAACTCTCTTTTTAGTTCCGATCATAGAATTTTCAGACAGCTCCAACCTTCCTAATTGATATTATGGAACAGTTCAATGGGTTTCGAAATATTTTCTCTCAATATTGTCATTTGTAAACAATATTCAGAAGATTTGGCGAGACGTGGCAGATGTGATGAAGAAAAAGAGATTTCTGAAATGAAAGAAAACGAATAAGTTTAAATGGATTATTTACGGGGTGTCATTAAAAGTATTAATTATATTTTATAAGTATCCACAACAGATTTATAGAAAATATTTAATTCTCGATAAAATCATTTAAAACGTTCCTCAGCCAAAGCTACAACAGCCGAAATTATTCAAAACCATCCAGAGATTGATTTAATTTTTCACACTTTTTAAAGTATCAATGAATAAAAAACCGGGAACGTGCTTTTAATTTGAAAATGTTATTTAATTTACTTATGTAATGACACTATATTCCTTGTTTCCAGCGCGAGGTTCACATTTCTGATGGCGAGTTTCACGCTAGTGAGAAGATTAATAAAACGCGTTCCTACCCTAAGCATCGGGGTTTCATTCCAAACGCTTAGAACACGTTTTAGTGCTTCGGTGCAGTATATTTTCCCTGAAAATTGGGAGCATTTATCTAGATTTGAAGGTTTATTTAAAGCTTACAGTCTGATATATTCCCCTATTATGTCTTTGTCCAGCCTAATATATGGCTTGCTGAACCGAAAAAATCGCGCCAAAAAAGGTAAAACACAATTATATCCGAACACAACGTGTTAATGAAAGCTGCAAAGCATTTGGAAACCCTACTGCAAAATAAGTTTCACAAATTTTTATTTTCCTTGACCTTCGTAGATTTACCAAACGGCTCCTCAGTTATCGTTTCTGTTTAGTGCTTTCTCAAGGAAAATGTCAAGATTTTGGTTTATTAGTGATTCCGCGCATGAAAGCGATCGGGCCCCAAGTCATTTAATAGGCGACCCTATCGCCCCTTGGCCGTCTATTAGATTGTGCATTTGCATCTCAAAGCCATCTCCTGCGCAAGCAAAATGGGTTAGTCCGCGGGTAGCGCGCCGCCCCCAGCTGACGCAATGCGGCGCGGCGGCTGCTGCCTCGGCGAGGGCCCTCGGCGCGAACGAGTCCAGTGGACCGGAAGTGTACTTGTATTCTTGGAAACGACGCATAACGACGCTTCAATTAAAAGGCTAATGGGGAAGGCATTTGGCGACGTGGGCGTGAGGGGCGGGGAGAGTATCGGGGAAAGATCAAGTGCAGGCAGCGCGGGGCGAGTCGGTGCGTGTCGAGACGAGTGTGGGGAAGAGCGAGGCGCGGCGGAGCGGGACGAGGTCAGGCGGGGATGCAGGCAGAGGCGCCGACGGAGACAGCGGTAGAGGTGGGACGGTCGGGGGCGGAGGTGAAAGCAGAGGCAAGGCGGAGACGGAAGCAGAGGTGGAGGCGATGGGAGAGACTTTGGCGATTGGAATAGATGAGGGTGGAGACGAGGCCGATGGCGGAGGGCGAAGGGCGAATGCGGTCACAGGGTCGAAGGCGTAGGTGGGGCTGAAGTCATAGGCGGAAGTGGGGAACAGAACAGGACAAAAGCGGGACAGAAAGCGGAGAACGAAGGCGGAGCGCAAAGGCGGAGGGCGTTGGTGGGGGGCCAAGACGTAGGGGAGGGGAGAAGGGGGGGGGGGAAAATCGGAAGGGGGGGGGGAAGGAAATTGTGGATGAAGTGGGACGGAGTGGGAGTCGAAGTAGAAGTGGGGAGCGGAGTGGGAGTCAGAGTAGAAGTGGGAATTGGAGTAGGAGTAGAAGTGGAAATCGGAGTTGGAGCGGAGTGAGAGCGGAGGGTAGTCGGGAGAAGTGGGAAGGGGTGGGACTGGAATGGGAGGCTGGCGATGGAGGCAAGGCGGGGGGCTTGTGGAGCTGGACCCGCCGGCGACGGCGGTGCAGTCGCTGAGCTGGGGGGAAAGATGCGTTTGGGAACGATTACTGGGCGAGCCTGCCTTTCGCCGTAGCCACCTAATTTGTGAATCGTGAGTTAGGAAAATTGCATCCCAACAAGAGCTTCTTTTGAACATCAATGACATCTCATTACCGGCTCAAGATTCTTCCAAATGCAACCAGTCTTTCCATGGCATTGCATCACTTTTATGTAAGTGCTCCCGGCAATGTTTTATACAAACTTACTCTACGGTATTGATAAAGACTGAATAATCATTATAGAGATTTTAAACATTTTCACTGGAAAGCTAATGTGGTTTTGAAAATATCCATTAGTTTTGAAGAACATGTGTATTTCAGCAACCTATGTGAAAATAGAAGATATACTCAAGAATCACATTGCAAGCTGCTTAAGAAAAATATACAAAGAAATAATATACGTATTAAAAATAAGAATCCATTAACATATAATTTCGAACATCAAGTTTTACCACTTGAATATAACCACAATATCAATACAACCTAATATCAATATTTAAAACTATCATTAAAATGTTGCTTCTTTTAGTAGTACCCCGAATGCAAATATGCAGATGAAGTTCTCTCAAATGGTACATGTGGAGAACTAAATTTCCATCGCTTATGTTGGAATTCTTGAGCACTGTGCGGGGGCGGGGGCAGGCCACACACGATGCGGCGCCGCTGCGCTTGCTCGCTCGCCCCCTCCCACCGGGGCAGCTACCCGCCCCGCCCGCCCCGCCCGCCCCCACTGCCGCGGGCGCCAGATGATGACACAACAAGTGCCGCTTCCTGCCGCCGCGCCGCCACCTCGCTTCTTACTCGGCGGAGGGCGCGAGGTTTATGCTGCGGTTTATTCATAGCTGCCTGCGAAGTAAACCAGCTGTTTCGCTGTTATCCAATCGGAAAGTTGAATGCCATCATAGTGACGTCACTGTAGTGACGTGTAAGGTTCCGATTGGATGGCGCCGTAACAGCGAATGAAATGTGACAGGCAACATTGGAAAAAATGCAGTATATGGACGTTTGCGGCGATGCACGGCGGATTGCAATTGCGACATAACAGGACCATGACCGGAACATGACAGGAATCCCGTGCAATGTGCTTCGTCTCGGTGTTGCAGGTTCCTTTGAAAGAACCGGGAAAACTTATGAAAATGTAGAAATATTTTCATTTTTTAAGCGCAAAATAGTTTAGACATTGTTATAAGAAGTTCGCGTGGCAAGTTTATATCGGAAGCCAAAATACGAGTAATATGCATTAATCTTTTGGATAATAATATTAGTCCATGTTATAAAAGTATTCAGTTTTGCTAAACTTAATTATAAGCTTTTTTAATATTGTTAAAACTTGTATTATATGCGAATAAAAAACATGGGAAAAATTAAAAGCGAGCGACAACTAGTATCTGAAATTGCTTCTGAAATCTGAACTTAGAACTAAACATTAGTGTACATTGGTAATACTTTCATGGACAATAATCGAATTCAAACAAAAAAGACATTTATTTTATTTTCTATTTTTATTTATTCATTTATTATTATTATTATTATTATTATTATTATTATTAATACATTTATGTAGCTGCCAGATGCAACTTACGCAGCTGACTCATATCAGCCAAAAAACTATTAGTACAAATAGATTTGTTTACGATTTTATAATTGTATAATTGAATGCCTTTTGAACATCATTAGCGATTTCGTGATATTTTAGACGATTAAAATCTTATTTAGAATATGTTGATTCAATTTATCACGCTCTAGAAAAAAATTCAGAATGTCTGTTACTGTTGTTTTCGGTGAGTTTTACATAAGTTTGTAATAAACATATTTCGTTTGATGTTTATTTTTTGCTACAAAATGGTAAAGTATGTTGTATGAATGCATATTGAGGAACATACTATCTCATCGCATTTTCTCTGCAGAGAGATTTAAATTTTAGATTTAATTCCACATGGTTTTATACGGAAGAATTCTCAAAATTTTCTGACAAATTATAATTTTCTTCTCAAAATCAGTTTTGACAATTTAGAAATTAGATACAACTTGATGACACTTTAAAAATGCTATGTTTCTCAATTACCTGACAATACATCTACTGCTAGAGATACTATTCATGTAAAGCTATCATGCCAACCAAAGTACAACCAACAGATAATTCTAGAAAGAACTGAAATTGCTGTATGAACGGTTAAAGTTAACGGTAGGAACTTAGCTTCAATCGACTCTTTACTAGTTATACTTGAAGCCACACTTTAAAATTTACTGGCGTGGTATTCTCAGACAAGATATTTACTGACGATTGATTGATTGATTTTTTCGTGTTTCCGGGCGCGTCAACGGCTGTGGTCATTATTCTCGTAAGTGTAGCGCATGTTTTTTTCTCGGGAGATGGCGGTGATCTTCCCCTGCTGGATGGCGAGATCCGGCGCCGACCTATCGTCGGCTAGCGGGGTTTCCCCCTAACCAGGACTCTCCCAACAGCGGGACACCACCCCAACCGGGACAAGCTCTAAGCTCCCGACCGGTCTCCTGCAATATGTGATAGTGTAGTGTATGTTAGTGTAAGTGTGTGTGTGTGTGTGTGTGTGTGTGTGTAAGGGGAGGGGATAGGATTAAGAAGAGGAAGGTCAGATCGCGCGCGGTCCGTTTGATAGGGTACTGCTCCGGCATTCGCCTGGTGTTGATCGAAAGGGGATCGTTGGAAAAAACACAGAAAACTACCGATCAGAGCAGCCGTCCGCTAGAATTCTCCTCCAGACAGCGACTGAATTCGACCTAGCTGAAAAGGTAGTGTCAAAAATCCTGTCGCCGTCAAGACTCGAACCTACGACCTGCCTGCCTGAGGCGCTGCAGTGACATCAGTTATTGCACTGAGCTACCCCTCCTGGTTTTACTGACGAAACGGGCAATTGAATTTGGAGACAAATATTTTGATTCATAAATGCAAATGAATTGTTCGTGTCCCTCGATGATATAACGTTTCACGAAGAACGTTGGATGATGATTCACTCATGTTTGTTTACTTAAATTAAAAGAGCATTAATGGAAACTGTAGCCTGTGTCCTATCTGGGACACTATCTCACTGGAAGAGATACCTAGTTTGGGAGACAACCAGCAAGCCTATGTGCAGGTCGGCTCCGAATCTCACCATCCAGCTGGAAAAGATCTCCACCATTTCTCGTGATAAGGTATGCACTACACTTACGTAACGAATAACCCTAGTTGTTAACGCGCCAGGAAACCAATGATTCAATTGTCTGTCTTGGCTGCGCTCAATGTCTTCACCCACCAGTAGTACCACTATATTGGACATGAACTGATTTTTTTGTTGTTGTAAATTTTAAATATATTTTATATTTTCTACACCACATATTTTATACTTTAATGAACCGATTTACATACCACCTTTTTTTGTTGTATATCGAAAATGGAAAATCCGAGTAACTGAAAACAAAAGTACATTTCACGCATACGGCTTGAGGGCGGCGAACAGTCCTGTCTACTGAAACTCGTCCCTTAGTTGAATGAGTTTGGCACCCCTGCTGAAGCGGATACAGTACCAAGAAGCGAGGAGACGATTGCTTCCGAGACTGAGGGGCCAAGGAAGAGGAGGGCGAGGACGAGAAGGTCGCTTGTTGTATCGTATGCATCACCCTCAGACAGACCGCCTCGCTCTGTTGGGCGTCAATAAATAACGCCGCAATTCTATTATGTCTACGCAATACGTGTACAGTTCTGTCTTCGATCCCGCTCCTCGGCCCCGGTCTCTGGCCACAGTCATCGAAATTTCCACGCTTGGAGCGTAGGGCTGCGTATTCATAATTGACAATGCTTTATGATTGATTTGCTTTCTCACTACGGAGTAGAGTTACTATGTAATGGTGCGGCGAATTTTCGGCAGAAAAACTCTTATTACAGGGCTCTGGAAACGAAAAAAAGGATTAATCCAATTGCTAAATTTAGAAAAAAACCTCTAATTAATGTAGCGAAAATTTGTAGGCCCTTGATACCGAAAAATCTAATGACGGCAAAACGTCTGTCCGTCCGTTCCTCCGTCCGTCGGAGTGTCTTGGAGTAACACTAGCGGTTAAACCGTTCAGCTAATGGTCTCCAAAATTGATATTCCTTAAACGACCTGTCTGGTGTCGCTGCCCTTTGAATTTGAAACCGATATTTTAATTTTGGGGGATACTTTCCATGAATCCCCAGAGACACCAAATTTTAAAAAAATGGCTCCATCGCTTTTTATTAATTGTTGTTGTTGGATAGGATGAAGGACGTTTAAGAGTCTCATGTTCGTTGAAAACCTTGATTTTTGAAAATTCAAAGTTTACATTTTTTCCGCGTGTTCCTCAATTTAATTGTTAAATATAGAGATTTTTCCCCGTAATGAAATATGTTCCTTAAAGATAAATTTTGAAACAAGGTCATGTACACTTTTTTGAAAATTTGAATATTTTTTTAGTAATTTTGCGTGAAAATACGGGGGAATACGGGTTCCTTCTCCAACCTACTTATAGAATATTAAAGTATTTTTTGCAAAGCTTGAAGCTATCGTAACCCTAACAGCTCCTGGAAGGAAGAGCTTCGGTTGCCAATAGCCCTTAACTTAAATATAATGTACACAAGTAAAAATATAATAAAATCGAAATTGAGAATATTCAACTCTATATTTTATGATTTGAAACATGAACTGGGAGAAATTTCTCACGAAGCAGTCTGGCCACCAAAATTCTATCTAAAACTGGAATTATTACATTTTTGTAAAATAAAATTGGTCTTCAAAATAGAATATTTAAATCAAGCGTGAAAACTAATTAATCCATCCAAATACAAATTTGCTAAATGTTTGTCAGAAAATGAAGTTTTAAGAGAAGCATATAGTGAGTCGCAATCTGTTTAACCATTTTCCATTAAAAAATAGTCATTCTAGAATAAAATGCCAACATTAATATTTTATAACATATATCATAATGGATGCTGAAGAGTGAATGTCCTGAAATATGTGGCCTAGTTAACAATATCTTGTAAAGCATTACATTCTCTAAGAATATTTTCGTTTTTCATGGATTGTGGGATTAAACATATTCTCTACCCAGTTTAAAATGTTATCACGTCAACTCGTCGAGCGCCTGGCAACGTATATAAAATAGTGTCCTAGCAAGTCTCTAATACCAAAAGAGTTTGTTTGAATCCAACGCGACGAAGATTCATGTATATTTAGTATAACTACCTGAAACCCTGCAATTACATCGCACAAGAGGAAGACCTGAAGAAAAGTTACAACTGAAATGTACTACATGTGCAATGTAAGGAAAATCGAAAACCCCAAAAATATTATTTCATTTTTTTCTCCGAAACTGATGAAATGAGGTAGTTTGCAAATTCTTCAATCTCTATTCTCTGTAAACACAGTGTCAAACATGTCTCTCAAAACGTAATTCAAATGTACTACATTTACCGAGAACATGAATGTTCAGATGGACTATCATTCTATCTACCTTAACTTAAAAACTTAATGTATCACTTATAGGTAATATATTTTCCTAGTTTGGGGTTTCACGGGAAATTATATTTTTGTTAATATTGCCTTGCATAACATAAATAATGTAATAACTATTTTTCAATTCCAATGTTGCTATATCTCTGTTTCTTTATAGAATTTCAAATAAATGATTATTTGTAGACAATATTAAAGCTATTTTGCTTCAAACCCAGAAAAAATAGTATCGCAGCTTTCAGACGATGTCTTCGCGTGCTCTTCGTGCTTCTCGGGTGATCCTGTTCCGTCGAGGCGAATGTCCTAGATCTCTTCTTTCTTCTATCATCAAACATCCATCGCCTCATTTTCCCTATATTGTCCCAACATTCCCTTGTATACATATTTCGTACATGAAATTCTTAATATGAAAAAAAAAACACTTAAAACTGAACTAAAAAACAATTATATTCAACCATAATTGAATATCCAAAACAAAATTGCACTTCCCTATCTAACCACCACGGGTGAGTGCCTCAACCAGATTTTTTCCTAATGTGAATCACAACATTCCCTTGTATACATATTTCGTACATGAAATTCTTAATATGAATGATTATATAAAAAAAACACTTAAAACTGAACTAAAAAACAATTATATTCAACCATAATTGAATATCCAAAACAAAATTGCACTTCCCTATCTAACCACCACGGGTGAGTGCCTCAACCAGATTTTTCCTAATGTGAATCACAACATTCCCTTGTATACATATTTCGTACATGAAATTCTTAATATGAATGATTATATAAAAAACACTTAAAACTGAACTAAAAACAATTATATTCAACCATAATTGAATATCCAAAACAAATTGCATTTCCCCTATCTAACCACCACGGGTGAGTGCCTCAACAAGATTTTTTCCTAATGTGAATCACAACATTCCCTTGTATACATATTTCGTACATGAAATTCTTAATATGAATGATTATATAAAAAAAACACTTAAAACTGAACTAAAAAACAATTATATTCAACCATAATTGAATATCTAAAACAAAATTGCACTTCCCTATCTAACCACCACGGGTGAGTGCCTCAACCAGATTTTTCCTAATGTGAATCACAACATTCCCTTGTATACATATTTCGTACATGAAATTCTTAATATGAATGATTATATAAAAAAAACACTTAAAACTGAACTAAAAAACAATTATATTCAACCATAATTGAATATCTAAAACAAAATTGCACTTCCCTATCTAACCACCACGGGTGAGTGCCTCAACCAGATTTTTTCCTAATGTGAATCACAACATTCCCTTGTATACATATTTCGTACATGAAATTCTTAATATGAATGATTATATAAAAAAAACACTTAAAACTGAACTAAAAAACAATTATATTCAACCATAATTGAATATCCAAAACAAAATTGCACTTCCCTATCTAACCACCACGGGTGAGTGCCTCAACAAGATTTTTTCCTAATGTGAATCACAACATTCCCTTGTATACATATTTCGTACATGAAATTCTTAATATGAATGATTATATAAAAAAAAACACTTAAAACTGAACTAAAAAACAATTATATTCAACCATAATTGAATATCCAAAACAAAATTGCACTTCCCTATCTAACCACCACGGGTGAGTGCCTCAACCAGATTTTTTCCTAATGTGAATCACAACATTCCCTTGTATACATATTTCGTACATGAAATTCTTAATATGAATGATTATATAAAAAAAAACACTTAAAACTGAACTAAAAACAATTATATTCAACCATAATTGAATATCCAAAACAAAATTGCACTTCCCTATCTAACCACCACGGGTGAGTGCCTCAACCAGATTTTTTCCTAATGTGAATCACAACATTCCCTTGTATACATATTTCGTACATGAAATTCTTAATATGAATGATTATATAAAAAAAAACACTTAAAACTGAACTAAAAAACAATTATATTCAACCATAATTGAATATCCAAAACAAAATTGCATTTCCCCTATCTAACCACCACGGGTGAGTGCCTCAACCAGATTTTTTCCTAATGTGAATCACAACATTCCCTTGTATACATATTTCGTACATGAAATTCTTAATATGAATGATTATATAAAAAAAACACTTAAAACTGAACTAAAAAACAATTATATTCAACCATAATTGAATATCCAAAACAAAATTGCACTTCCCTATCTAACCACCACGGGTGAGTGCCTCAACCAGATTTTTTCCTAATGTGAATCACAACATTCCCTTGTATACATAGTAACTAAACGAACTAATTCCTGAATTAAAATTATACAATATTTCTGTTAATATACTTCTGGCGATTATTGGAATGTTGATTTATATAAGATTGTCGTCACAACATCTAATATCTTCAAGCAATTCTCCGATTAAAAATAGTGATATTATTACAATCATGAAACTGAACTTCATAATTCTCCTAATAATCTTCACAACGCCTGCTCTAATGATCTCTTCAACACGAAGACTAATATGTATCAATCCCCGAATCTACCGGCTCGGTGTCTATGATCAGAAAGTTTTTTTCGAATCTTCCGGTAACGAGTACGCCGTCTGTACCACCTAACTTCATATTTACCAGGGGCCTTTGTATCTGCAAAATTATTTATGTTCGATAAACGTGATTTATATCATAGAGATGTGAATACATGGAGGTGACATTACCATGTTCCCCAAGTGAAGCCAATCACATTGATATTCCCAAAACACGTTTGTCAAACACGATAGTAAATGGGCAGTATCCATTTTTAATGTAATTTAATAATCTTCGGAGTATTGAAGAGTATAATAACTAAAATATGGAAGCTTCATTGCAAATTGTGGTGTCACTGTAAAGTATTTTGAACAGTGGCGGCTTGTAGGGTAGTGTCAGTGTTCCTTGGCAACACGAACAAATAAGGAAAATAAATTTTTCACCACAAATGTGTTTATAAAATATCGTTTCTTCAAAATATTCTTTCTTCTTAATTCATTGGATCGAGCGGTTAGTCATTCGATGCACATATGGAACGATGATTTGTTACGAAAGCTTGATAATCTGATCAAGGCTTTTAAATATTGAAAGCTATGACAAATAGCACGCCTCAATGCGACGACGCCTACTAGCAATGTGGGCACAGCAATATGGAGGATAGGTGGCTTCAAGTTTGTGACGGCATGTACCTCCCTGTATTCTTAGCTCCATGATTTATATACCTCGGCGTCCGTTGTTTATTTACCGTCCGTAACTAGGGCAACATATCTATAGTAATGCTTATATTAAAAGCTCACGACCATAAATTATAATGGGATGTCCTTTTAAATTATTCAAATAGAGGGTCTTTTGACTTATCACATATAATTATTGAATCATTTTTGTAAAGGGACGCATGTGACAAACGATTCCTGAACATCGCGTTTGTTTATATACACTCACTAACATTTGCATTTGTAAATTATCAATCCCAGAACTTAAAGGGAACTTAAAAAGATCTTTTTTACGGTGTAAGGATATCCATGCATTGTAATTTGTCTTGAAAATGACATAATGAACAAAAAATGATGGTAGATTAGCGTTTATTCATTCATATAAGCGTTTACTTTAATCTTGTATACAGTTAATAATAGCAAGCCATAACACATCTAAGGCCCATTAGAAATAACTTTCATTTGAAGCAACAATTACGAAATTTGGTTGAGTAGAAATCTGAAATTTCTTTCTAAAAGAAAAACGTTTTTTAAAAATATAAAGATAGTTGGACTCAAAAGCTTATGGAGAATATCTTTATTCCAATTAGTTACGTTCATAACACACCGAGTGCAGCCACTAAACTCCGCCCCACTTCTCGCCAACGCTCTCACTCCCAGAGCCGTGCGCGGAATAGGCACGATTATCGAGTGGTTCGTCTTTCCGCGAATTGCATTCAACCGCCCCACTGCGCGCGCGGCCACTCCGGTAATACCAGAGGCGGCGCGGCAGGCGCGGGGGCAGCCGTTGTTCTACGCCGGCGTCGTACGTCCAGAGCGATTTTCTTGACTTTGGCAGGCGATATCGGGCGCGGCGACAAGCCGGTCTGCGGACGCGGTGGCGGGCGCGTGCTGTGCTAGCGCTCCCGAGGGAAACGATCGCAGGAGCAGCCTACGTCGCTAACTTTCCTCGGTGATGCGGCATTCTCGTCACACACACTGCCACAAAGAGAGTCGTAAACGCGAGCGGCTAACGCATGCTGAGCCCTTGTCTGTGTATGCGGTGCGACTGAAAGGGTGCATGTGGCAACAATCATGACTTCTCACACAATGAGAATTATTAAACGATTGTTTGTTACTGTAGACAATTGTTTTGTAGATTGTTTAATGGGTTATCTGCCGACGTTCTATTTTAAATTGCAACGGACGAAGTTAAAGACGCAAGTTTCAGACCCGACACCGAAAGAGTAGCTGTGAATTATTTAGTAGAATAATGCATATGTAGGCTGTATTGCTTCTTCTTGACCAGAAACACTGGAACTATGGAAAGGCAAAAGAGAGACTCGAGTGTTGATCATGAATAGTTTTGATCGAAAGTGTATAATAGTTGGTATATATTAGGTCATAATAACTACTGCGTATTAATAACGTTTTTGTTTCATGAAGTTCCTGCAGCTAACTGCATGTTAGGATATTCTGCTTTATTATTTCGGAAAGCTGTTTCTTTCTTTTTGTTCTAAATATTATTATAAACAACATCAGATATTGTAAAGAAAACTACCTACACTCTTCAGTCACATGCATAGAAGCGCATGAAAACTTTAGATGTTTTGTAGAAAAATATATTTCTACTGGTCGTTTGAATAATATTTGGCAGTTAAAGGTTTGTCGAAATTAGAGCTCTCATTTCGTAGTTAAATGGAAACAAGCATTATGTTTATAAAGCATTGAAGGCTTTCACGGCCGGAGTCAATATACATGTTTTCTTCCGGGCTTGTGGCGACTGTCGCCAGTCAGCCGCCGTCCCGGACACTTCGCCCGAGACCTCGCCACTGAAGATGCCCGCCGCAGTCGTGGGCGAAACGTTTGGCAGTTCAACGCCAATTGGACCACGGCCCACAAGCCCGGAAGAAAACATGTATATAAGCATTATGTTGTAACTACTTTGTTGCTATTTTATTATGTAGCTATTTAAGTTTGATTAAAACTGAAAAGAGACAATATGCACAATTCCAGAAGCGACAAATAAAATAACACCAAATTAGTTGTGTAATAACATCACAATAATAATTTTCTAAGATGAATGATAGGTTTTCAAGTGAACAAGTCGGATCGAGCACACGAGTTCACATTACATCTTAAATATAATAAAAAATCAAGTGACTTAAAAGAAGGCGAATAATCACACAAAAGTGGCTCTAATTTTATATATCCAACATTGGGTCTTAAATATTTTTTTCATTCGACTCATTGTGTTCTGTTTCGTCAGGCTACAGAGCTTCCCCATATACGTCATCCATGAATCACTTTAACCATCAGCGTTAATATCAAACACTTCCGATTAGTCTCGGTCCATTAATCTGGCCCGTACTTTATCCCACAAGCAGCAGAAAATAAAGGCGTGCTCCATTCAACTGCAACATACGTTCAAATTACCTCTCGGCCGGAGGACTTTCCCGAGTAATGTGGGCCGTGAGCTCGGCTCCGCCCTCCACAAAACTAGCCATTAGTCGCAAATAGGGCGACTCGGTGAATAAATGGCCCGCGCTTTCGGAACCAGTCCCGATGCGCGCGACCCACCTTGTGCCGGTGTGCGTGAGAATGTGTGCGTGTGGGTGCGTGAGAGCATTTGGGCGTGACGTGTGCTGACGGGTTTGCGTGGGACTCTGCTGTCTATCCAGAAGGTCGAGGGGGCTTCGGTCGCTCCCAAAAGCACTCCCTGACAGATTGGGGGCGTTACTCAGCCCGTTACTCAAAGTTGACCAGAAACAGGAAGGATGAATGGTTTCTTCAAGAATATGCAGGTAGAATGTTGGAATACAACAGGAAAAGTGCCAAGTACCAAACTAAATAACAAACGAGATATTTTGAAGTTGAGATGAGGTTGAAACATATCGCAAGAAATGAAATGACAGTAATTCAAAAGCGTGACGTGGCTAGCTAGGCACAATATAAAAAATAACGTTCATTAAGCATAGCGTTCATTAAGCGTTCATTAAGCCATATCGAAATCTCTTCTATTTTTAAAATACTTTAAATTTGCGATCAATTGTTTCATGTTTTCAGCATAATTGTAATGTTTACTTAAGAAGTAAACATTATTATGTTGCCAATGAAGTCCGCACATCGAAAACGAGCTCTCTTGAATAAATTCCACAGGGGAAGACGCGGGAGGCGGAGGGGCAGGGGAGGGGGAGGGGAGGCGGTGGCGGTGGTGGGGGAAGAAGTGGTGATGGTGGTGGCGTGTGCCCAAAAGACGCGGGAAGGGGCCTATGGTGTACTGTTGCATGGTTTTTCATTTGGAAATTGGGAGGAGTGTACGTTGTTCCTTTGAGTTGTTTTGGGAATATCGGAATGAAATATTGAAAAATAGGTTAATCACTCTGTGAGACAACTCACACGTTTTTGTGTGTAAGAATAACATTTTTATTTTGGAACGGTGTATCATCTACATTTAAATAAAAACGCAAATCCGACCATTACTATCATCAGAATTATTTTTTGTTCGGTCAAAATATACACAGCTATTCATTTCTTACATGAAAGGTAGTAATTAAAGAGAGGTCACGACAAATTAAATTTAGTTGAATTACGTTAGTTGAAAAGAAGAGCGTTTTACATTTAGAAAAGAAATGTGATGGGGTACTTTCCTAATTTCTCGCTCATGTCGTTTAAAAATATATTTTGAAGTTGTTATTTGTACGTTATGAATTAATGGAATTAATTGTAATAGTGAAAAGTATGCTTTCATATTTGCAACTCAAGCACTGCATGTTTGAGAAATGCCCGTTTAAGAATGGGCTGAGGCTTTCCAGATCCGTCAGTTTGAAGAATTTTTGAAGAGGAAACCAAAAGGGTAGAACTCGTTGACTGCAAATTATTTTTTTAACAGTATAATTTAATGAATTTAGCCACACGGTTTCCATTGACATACGGATTTGTAAAAATCAACCAATTTTTAATTCATATACATATGTACAATCAGCATAAAGAGTTTCTTAGTAAATTTCGGAGCGACGATTCGGGAGACCATTTCTCCCCATCCTCATGCTAGACAGAGTAAAGGAGAAAATTTATGACATAATTACAAAGATGATTATACCGTTAAAAACTACAGAAACATAGCACTCGATATAGTATTCAGTATGTAAAAAATAGTAGTTTTTTAAAAAGCACTTAAATTTGTTTTTCAAAGATTAATGAATAGCTGAAAATTATAATGGTATAAGTGACATTTTATATATTACGTGAAAAACTGGTTTATTCAATTCAATGTAAAGAGTTTCTTTGTTTCGTTAAAACCACGACAGTTAAATTCTTCATGAAAACCACGATTTCAGTTATATAAATACTTTCTTTCTTCAGAATATTTAAAATGTCGTTAATACCGTTGTGCAGCATGCGTGTGTGGATGTGTTGTGGCTGAGGGAGGCGCGTGGGCGCGTGCGCAGGAACCTGGAGCAGAACGCGCTGTCCGCGCTGGGGGCGCGCGCGCTGGCCGGGCTGGGCCGCCTGGAGGCGGTCGCTGGCCGCCAACCGCCTGGCGGCGCCGCCGGCCGACGCGCTGCGCCCGCTCCACGCCCTGCGCGACCTGTGAGTACTCCTCTACTTGGCATTCAACATTCTTTTCAGGAGGAGCAAACATTCGAAACTGCACTCTTTTACAATAAAAAGGAAACATATAACATACACTGTCTTTAACTCAGCGAATAGAGTTCCATTTAATGTATTGTAAAACATCTCACTGTTTTCTGGATATAAAATTCTAGGTAAAAACAACACAAGAACTCAGTTTTTTGCCAAATGGACATGTCATTTCTTGCTCCTTTTTATTTTGTATCTACTACGCGTGCGCACGTAAGTATCATAAATACCATCGGTAGAATACTTATGGTATTTTCAACTAGTGGTGAATTCATTTAGACTGTTATTAGGGTATTATACTTTGTTCGTCGTTTATTATCCGCGCTCTGGAAACGTCGTTTCTCCCCTCGTAGTCGTTGTCGGGAGGTTTCTGTTTCTACGAGAGTTTGCGTCATCGCAAATCATTTTTAACTCTCATCTTCACCGCCAGGAACCGGCATAAGAAACATTACAGTAATTGTTTCCCTGTCTGAGCAATTATAGAATGTCATGAGGGAACTGTTGTACAGACCGATTTTACCGGGTATTTATATACAGTTTTATTACATTCCTCAAATGCGACGAGTAAATTTCTGAGAGGATTTTCGACCCTTTACATATCTAACCGCCTCAGTTGACTGTGTACACACAAAGCCAGTGCGTTAACACCCACATCAATACTGTCGTTTACATATAGTTGGTGTCGGTCAGAATAATTGAAATTCTAACATTGAGCGTCGCTTCGTCACAGAGATATACAAGATTTTCTGAATCTGGTAAAATAATTTAATTTGAAATCAACAAAACAGACTTTCTAATTTTTCCCATAATTACTAATGATACATCGAAAACCTTAAATTATTACAGTTATGAAAATTAAACTGTGTGGTTCGATGCATTTATCATAACGTGCAACGTTTCGATTGAACCTACTTGATGCATATAATTTGCGATAATGCCCAGTGATGACCAATTCTTGTCAGTATACTTGCGGGACAAATAATTTCTGGAAAACATTCAGGTAGTAAAAATTTCTTATGCTTCATGCTCGTTGGGCTCTCTATAGTTTCAGGCAGTCATTGCCACACCCTAACGCGACACTGGAGCTATTCCTAACACAGTTCATATCATTAACACGTGTGAATATGTTGACGTGAATGACAACACCCATTTGCATACATCAGAATTAAATATTACTCGCCGGGTGGCGTTTATTATGCCTCTAACAGATATGATCTCCATGCCGGCGCATTGTTCTTCCGCTTCTTAAAGGTTTATGTTTATGTCGTCTGTTGGGCGACATCGTAACACTCCCAAGCACTCTTCGTCGTTTTACGCATCTGACTGCAAATGGAAAAGAGGAATATTTTGGACATGTTTGTGGCGACATATTTCAACAACTCACTTCAGAGACTCACTTAAAAGCTATTTGCTGTGGAGTAACAACTAGTGAATTCTGTGGTTAACGTCCTCGTCAACATCACTAGTCGTAAACTCTATTACTAGGAAAGTGTATTAGACAGCAGCTGCAAGATAGATATGTGCAGCAACATTATTTATCTATAACCTTCGTACATATTCCAGTCCCTGCACTTGCATATCTCACTAATATTCTAGTTAGAATACTTATAGTTACTCTAGTTAGAATATTAAAAGACAGAACCACAAATATAACTTGAAACTGTTCAGAGAATAAACGTACTTCAGTCCCTCTATTCGTTTATATATTAAACTAATAATAATTATCCGCAATTTAAATTTTGATCTGTTAAAATGAATAGTAGCAGGTTTTCCAAGACAAAATAAATATTTTAAATACAATTTCAGGTACGAATTATTTTTTCCATTATTAAGAACTATAAACTTGTGGGTCGTGAGAGAAATTAAAAATCCTATACAACAATCATAAATGAAATTCACGTTTGTCCTTAATGTACCAACCTTCCTTTTGCTATATTTGTTAAATATTTTTCTACACCGATGAACGGGATGGAAAAATGCTGGATGGGGCCTGGGCGCAAATGCTGAGAGCGGGCGAGTGGAGAGAGGGGACAGGATGGACAGACACGGTTTTGGAAGAAGTAGATGATCCAAAGGAAGATTTTTGACACTAGCTGAACAGCTAGGTCACCCAGTAGTTTGGGGGAGAATTCTTGCGACCGTCTCCTCTGATCGAGTTTTCAGTGATTTCTCCATCAATACCAGACGAATGCCGGGTCTGACAAACGAACCAGAGACAACGTGCAGTGTTTCCTTCCTCTTCCTTTTCCCTATGCTCACCCCTTACTTACACTGGAAGAGAGGTCTGGATAGAGAGGTGGTATTCGGGTAGGAATTACGGGTAGAAGAATGCAGGATGGAAGGTATGCAGTGTGGAGAGGGTGCTTGTCGTGTAATGAGACGGAAGGGATAGGAGGAAAAGGACATGGGCGGTGACACTGGAGGGAGCTGAGAAGAATAAGAGGAAGAATGCGTTTCATTTGAGTATTCTTGTTAGAACGCATCACCCGCTATTGCCATAGGCGCCTGCGGATGGGAACAAAAGGGAAGGAAATACGTTGCAGAGCAGAGGAGGAGACGAGGGAAGGTAAGGTCCCGCGCCGTCACTGACCCATTTTTCACGTTGCTGCTTCGGGAGGAGACTGGAAATGATCAGAAGAACATTGATCAAAGCAATCGGCCTTCGAATTCGACCCCGACAGGTTCATTAAACCCATCAATTGGATTTCACTCTCTTCTCATCTCGAACCCGCGAAGAGGTGGCTCAGGGCATCAAGTGATGTCACTGCAGTGACTCTCACCGGGAGGTCCTAGGTTCGTGTCCCGACGGTGGCAGGAACTTTGACACTAGCTTATCAGCTAGATACAATTCAGCCGCTGTGTAGAGAAGAATTCTAGCCGCCGGCTATTCTGATCGGTAGTTTTCTGTGGTTTCTCCGAACAACACCACGCGAATGCCGGACCAGTACTGTAACAAACGGATCATGGACCGCGCGTAATTTTTCCTTCCTCTTCTATGTTCTATCCTCACTCCTTACACTTACACTCTTATGCCCTATACTACTACATATGTCGGGAGCTTAGAGCTGATCCCGGGTGGGGCGGTGCCCCGCTGGTGGGAGATACATGCTTAGAGAAAACCCCGCTAGCCGGCGGTAGGACGGCGCTGGATCTCTCCATCCGGCACGGGAAGATCACAGCCACCTCCCGAGGAAAAGCATGCACTACACTTACGGGACTAATGCCCTTAGCATTTGACACTCCCGGAATAAGTAACAATCAATCAAACCGAACCCGCGGCCTCTCAATCTTTCGGCACACACTTCTCGATCGTTACGCGTAGCCAATTCGCTTTAGTTAGTGTCGTGGAGGGAACGGCATTGCAGAGAAGCGGATCATAAAGAGCACGATGGGACGGGTGAGCTGCGGGGGCGTGGAGGCGCCAGGTGCTCATGTCTTGCGCACAGCAGCGGCGGCGTCAATCACGCACTGACAAATGGCCTCTTGCTCGCCCCTCGCATCCCAGTCGCCCCCTCGTCAGCCATCGCCTCTGAGAGGACACCAATTCAATTCAATTCAATTCAATTCAATGATGCTTTATTTCCCGCGGCAAGGCTCAGACCATCAGGCCTGCTCTGCCGCCTACCCACGAAATTTGTACTATGCTCCTTTCGCCATCGAGCAGCAAAAGAAAGGCCGACGAAATAGGCGATTTACATTTAGCATAGAGGCTTTTTTAGGTCTGAGCATATATGGCAGGCAGTAAATCTACAACATGGGACAGCAGGGTATACTTCCTCTTCGCAGGAAGGCATACGCTCGGAATCACTCTTACATCATATGTGATATGATAATAGAAAATCACAAACATATCTGACGAATACACAGTTTATTTACAACTTTGTGTACAAACTGGTTCAGATCCTAACCTTCTACCCGAAAGCTTACATATGCGCATCTTCAAGCTACATTGCTTGATTATTTCGTGTTTCCGGGGCGTCAACTGCCTCGGTCATGTTACCAAATATAATTTAGTACGAGTTGTATGAAATCGTAGGAGACGACACTTAAGGGGTGCAGCGACGGTTTAATATGGACGCGAGAGCTGTCGGGGGAGGCTGGAGCGAGTTCGCTAGGGAATGGACGCCTGAATGTAGGCCGAGAAGTTTATTAAAACCCCGCCACACAGGAATTCTGAAGTTATCGGAAAACAAGGAAAAATGAATAATTAAGTACTTTGTGAACAATTATGTGTTTTTCCTGATGCATTAATCTTGATTGACAATGTCATGGAGACAAGTAATTTACTTGCATCGATAATACAATAGTGGCTGGACATATTTAATGGCTTACGATATTTCAGAAACTAAGCAGGATTCTTTTACCTAAAATGTAAAATTTAAATAAATACACACTGCAGGTTTAGTTTGAAATTTGACCCATTTGTTACAATATTATAAAATGACAATGTGAATCTACCAAAAACATGATTCTATGACAGAAACAGTTGCTTGAAATATGTGTTTCTATGATTGTACACAGGAATATTTTCGTAATGAACATCCACTTAACCAATCTCTCTGTCAGTGATATCCCAGTCATACTCACTGTATACATACATACAAGCATACACCCTCATACATACGCCGCAAGTCAATGGCATACAGTTTCAAAACGAAACCAAAACTTCCTCACAGTGTCCCCACGGCCACTATTCATCTGATCTACTAATTTACGACGATGCATCTATCTTGAAGCTCCTATTTTCTCACAAAAAGTGAAAATGTGTAAGAGAATGACTAACGGGGTTTATAGTTAATTTTTTACAACCGGTGTTACAACCTCCGTAATGCTATTTGGTTAGTGCGGGCAGTCGGCGCCAAAGCCCGACGACGCCTCCGCCGTTTTACGGCGAACAGTCAGTAGCGAGTTGTTTTTTTGTTGTTGTGTTTTTTTTTTGCGCCTTTGTCATGACGCAACGCTTCTCATAACCCCCTTGGGCTTAGGTAATCCTCCGTTACTTTAGTCTTTTTTAAGTCAATGTCTCTAGGAGTAACCCTCCATTACGTAGCCCGTAAGTCCGTTAGTCGTCAAGAGGACCGCCACGTAGCATCTCCGCGTACGCGCCTCTCCCTTGTGCGCTCCTGCGTCACTACCCAGCGGTCAGAACTGGGGTAGGGTTTAGGACACTTCTCAGGGGTTGGACTAGCCCTTGTGAAGCAGCTAAACTCGTTTTGTTGAAACAAATTTCATATGAGATTGTCAGGGAATCGAAACCGGACCTCCTTGGGGAAGGCGAGCGACTTCGCTCTTGCGCCACGAGACAGCTTCTTTTCACAAAAGTTGAACTCCGTCCCAGCAAGTTGCGCGGAAGGACTCGCGCCGAAAGGTCGGTTACGTGTTCGCACGTGGCTTTCAGAAGTTACTCGACTTAACAGTTACTACATCAGTCAATTGCTTGGGCACTTCAGTTTTATACTGTTATACAGTCTGTTCGTCTCTGTACATCTTACATCACATGTACAGACTGCTGCATATTCAGGGACTAATTTCAATGTGGCGTGATATAACTTTAGCCACGTGTTAGATTCTAAGGAACTATATTACGAACTGTATTTTATATTATGTACATTATTTCAAACTGGTGACCATTATTTTAATGTTTCAATTGACTGCAGTAGTTTAACAGTTAATTATATCCTACATAATTATCTGTTACACACGTGCTTATGACGCGATTGCGTCATGCGAGAAGTTGAGAGAGTGCATCATTTCCATTTGTGACCGTGTTTGTGTCGAAATACTACATTCATTGTGCAGGGTGCAGCTCGTACTGCTGTCAGTGTGTGTATGAGCTGCCTGTCATGAGTGGTAATAAATACCACTTATCTACGTTACAACCACCAATATATGCATTCTTGCAGTCCTGTTGCGATGCTCTCATTTGTCCATGTTTCCCCCTTGTGCCCCGTATGAGGGTAACGAGACATCACATCTTTTACCAGTACCACTAGCGCTACCTCAGTGTCAACGCTGGCAGCTACGTAGTACAGATCGGATGTCTGACTTTACCTGCAATGTTACGAGTATGCTGCGGCAGCTCATGCTACGTCTTCTATGATGCAATTCTGATTTTTACGTACCATTCACAACAGGCTATCAAATATCTTTTTATTCAGACAACAATTGCCAATTGGTCACGTTGCAATCACTATCATTGTCTTGGTTTATAATAGAGGAATTCATTAATCTTTATAATTACGAATTTATAATTAGGGCCAACTTATCTACAGTAAATTTGCTATATCCTTTTCTTTGTGAGAGAATATTCATTAATTGATCACATTTGTTTATAACTTCCAATTAATTTTTATTTGTATGTTTTTAATCTACTTGCTGATTTCCCAGTTAATGGCAATACTTCCTGTAATCACCCAGTTTCAGGAAATGCAGAGTTAGTTATTCCCTCTCCTTCATAAAAACAAGTAATCTCTAATTCAACCAATACATCAAGTTTTAATTATATCTGAACGCCTCATTTGACACCTCTCGATAAGTTCCCATATTTTGTTTCCTCTTGCAAATTTTCTAAAAAAGTCTTTTTACAAACAGAATCAATACGTTTAAATAAAACATTTTAGAGGAAAGATAATTTTTTCGGAAAAACACCTGTCTTGCTGCTTCTTTGTCGTAGATGCACATTTAAGTCATAAAATTAGTCACTTAAGTCTCCAATTACCATGGTGTGTTGGTCGCGATACTTGAACATACTTTTCTCACAATATTCCAATTCACTGCGAATTGCACCTGAGCTCGGTCGCATCAGCGCTCGCAGCAGATCGAACCTCAGTGAAGCGCCAGCTAACCACTCGCATCTGGGAGTCCGAAATGAAAACACGCGAGGCGTTGTCGACCTCGCGACAGCTTCATTAGGCCTCTCAGAGAACCTGTCCACAGGAGGAAACCGCGGAATAAACCACGTCTCTTACAAGAACAACAAAACGTGGAATTCTGGTTTACTCTAGTTAATTGGTTAAGGAAAACATTGGTTGGATGTTAGTCATTATGACTTCGATTTTATTACAAAGTAATGATTAGGCGTTTGTGAGTACAATTACTTCAGATTCTTAAGTAAAGAAAATGTCTCAAGTTGATTTCAAAAGGAGCAATTTTAAATAATGATTTATTTATATTTTACGTTTTCATTATTATTATTGTACCAAACCTGCATCAAACGTCCCATCTATTAACATTATCGTTATTATTATTATTATTATTATTATTATTATTATTATTATTATTATTATTATTATTGCTCGCGAATAGGTCATCTTGGACCACGCAGGACATGCACTTGCACGGGCTCAATATTATTTTATCACGCAAGTCTTGCATGTGGGAGATCAGCATTAGGCTGAATTCGATTTTTGTACTCCAGGGTTGTGAGTCCTGGACGACACACACAAACAGACATACACAAACTACTGCCTTAGCGATTATTATTTTATTATTATTATTATTATTATTATTATTGTTATTATTATTATTATTATTATTATATTGCAGTTTATTTCTACAATTGTTGTCGAGAAACTGAATACAAAACAACAACTTTGCTATATAAAGAAACATAATTCCAGGTTTCGTAAATGAAAATCATAAAATTAGAATAATACTGTTGTCAATGTAGTATTGAAATACCTCGAGGTACCCCAAGATGTACATGTGCATTTATGGCAGAACAGCTCTTTACGAGCTTAAGTCTGCCAGGGGCGTCCCGGCCTCGCGGCCATGGGTTGAGGGGTACGTGTGGTTAGCACATAGCGATCCCTACGCCGTACCTCTGGTCATCTCAACCTTAGAAGTGAGCTTTCTCACGGTGACACAACAACGGGTACGGGGACATCGAATGAAAGCGCACAATTATTTTTTGCCCCGACTGGGATTCGAAGCCGGGGCTGCGTTGTGGAAAGCGATCACGCTAGCCAACGAGCCACCGAGGGCTTCAGGTGCCCTGCAACTTTACTGCACCTTTAAATTAATTACACGAAACATTGGGATAGGAGAAGATTGTTGAGTTTAATGGCATTTTAAGATAAATCCCTAAAATCAGAGATCTATTTGTATTAGAGAGAAATTCAAAAATCAAAGAACGTTTACAATATTGTTTACATATATTTTGCTAGCCAATTGACTTTCTTAACTTCTTTTGTAGAGCCAGTGTCAATAATGGTGTTACGTTACATAGAGCGAAACTATTAGAAATTCTATTTCAATCGTTTCAGCACCGGAAAACTCAGCTCACGAAAACTGTCACAGTTCTTTCTTAAATGCTCAATTAGTGGGTGTATTTGAAGTTCCCTTTGAATATGTGCATTCGAAATAAAGAAGTCTTTGCACAATTTCGCATAAATTTGCTCTGTATTATTTGAAGTTTTTCAATATTGTATAATAGATTTAAATATAAATTTAAATCTAATATTAGGCTACCACTCACAGTTCTCTCTCCAATCTGGAATAACACAGCTAAAACCAATATTGAAAAACGTCTGAAATAGTACAGAAAACTTTGGAAATAGTACATTCCAAATTTAAGGCTGAGTGGATTAAAGGTTATAATGTCGATATTTTGGCGTATGTTCCATTGGTTTGCTATCAATGTCGACCCCAAGATATTTCACTGGTGTATTAGATGAAAGCCATGGGATAAAAGTGTTATTTACTACTAATGGGCGAGGTAACATTAGTTTACAAAGAGAAAAAAACTGGCCTGGGTTTTGGTTGGGTTTATTTTTATTCTGCACTTTTGAGCCCACTTGCTCACTGCTCGTATGGTAATGCTCTAATTTATACGAGGTATTTGGTACGTTTTTTGTATCAGTTTCTCAAATAATAAATTTGGGTAATAAGCTAATTGACCTATAGCTCGTTACTTCCTTCGGATTTTTGCCTGGTTTACTGATTGGATCGACAATGGCATATTTCTATGATTTTGATTAATATCCAATTCTAAGTGCTGAGTTGTACACTGCTGCAAGAACTGCAATCGAACTTCTTGGTAGTTCCTTCAAGACACTTTGTTATTCAGCCATGACCTGAAGCCTTTCTAATTTTGAGTTTATTTATAATTCAATTTATTTCCTAGGGGCTAATAAATTTAATTGGGGTGGGAACTCTGTAACATATGTCTATCATATACTCTTCAATCTATTTGTTATGCTTAACATCGATCAATGGGTTGGGGGTAAAAGTATTTTCAAACTTTTCAGCGATGTTGATCCGTATGTAGCTAATTTTCTGTTTGGGTGTTTAGAGGAAGAATATTTGTTTTTCCCCGTTATAGGTTTTATTGTTGTTCACAGTCGTTTTGAATGACAATGTATTTAGGATAGTGTAACGTCGTGGGTAGGGATCTACACCACAAAGAAACAGACACGAGTGGGTATTTACTATTTATTTACAATAAATTATGTACAGGAACTAAAAGCTTACTCTAAGGCGTTTGTCGGAGCTACCTGCCGCAGGCCCCCTCTCCCAACACGCGCCTTGCGGCCGCGCCTGCGAGTCACAACTCGGCCGATTCGCAACTGGGCACCTCATGTGCCTCGGCAGACCATCTACCCTGAAGTGTAAGGCATACTTCACCGTGTCCGAACCTCGAACACCTACTCGTGCCTTCAGCACTTCCGCACCAGACGTGGCCGGACAAGTTTTGCGGTGTTTTGCCGCGAGGAAACCAGAAACGTTACCCCCGAATGGTCCTGCGACGCACCTTAATATAGGCCCGAGTCACATGACCTCCTACGTCATCTGCCCCCCACGCACTCATCTTGAAGCGAGTGCCACCGACGCCGCATTTTGCCCGGCATCTGGGATTTCCGTGAAGGGTGGCCTTTGTTTGGGAGCCTATATTTGGCTCTCTCATCCCCATACCTTGCAACTCAGGAGCAGGTAGTCAGGTCTATTTTGGGGGGTTCTGTACATTAAACCCGAGAGACACTTTCAAAATTTTCTCAAAAGTGATTCCAATTTTTTTCTTTAAATTTCTTGTAAGAATATATTGAAATACCCTTATAAAGGTAACATAAGTCCTATTTTCACTGTAAACTCTGGATTTTCGAAATCTACAAGAGTTTGAATTTTTTCGGCATCATCGGAAGGCATCATCGGATCATTCGGAAGGCAGAGATTTTTCTTTCAAGTAAATTTTCTTTACCGAAGTTAGTTCTTTCAATAAGGTCATATACATTTTTTAAAAATTTTAGTAATTTTCTCGCAATTTTGCGAGAAATGTGTGCAATACGAAAAATAACAAAAACAAGATATTTTCAAAAACGTCATCAACTTTTTCTTTACAATTTTCGTAGGAATAGTGCTAAATGTAGTCTATTAGATGGTAACGTAAACGATATTTTGCTCTATTTTTTTTTAATTTTAAAATATTACAGAAATGTAATTTCTTGACTTCTCTCTCACGTCGTTAATATTTACATTAGCGGCAATTTGCCCACGTTATTGTATTTATGAGTACATATGCTTCAATTGATGTCATATAAAGCTTTTCGAAAACTCAAAACTTTTCTGTGCAAATGAGCTCAAAATTCCGCCTTTTCAGAAACGCTCTAACGCCCAACAAGGTATCTCCTTCCAGCAGGGAATCGCCCCAGCCAGGACAACCTTTAAACTCCCGACTGGTCTCCTGGCGTGGTGAAGTGTAGTTCATGTAAGTGTGTGTGTGTGTGTGTGTAAGGAAGGGGTGAATATAGGATAACGAATGAGAAGGATAGATCGCGCGCGGTCCGTGGCCCGTTTCTTAGGGTACTGTTCCGGCATTCGCCTGGAATTGATCGGAGAAACATGAGTTTCCTCTGCTGGAACAAAGGTTCCATTAACATAAATTACCGAACCCAAATTGCAGAATTTTCCATACATTGCCGATTTAAAAACTCACAAACATTCAAGAATTTCTCTAGACTCATCTTATTTAAAGATCCATTATCAAAACTTTCGATGAGCGCGCATAAATCGGTTGAAACGTGCGCTCGACAAAGTCGCCAAAGAATATTCCGCGACGACCCAGCTCTTTCAGTTGTTGCGGAGTACGTCGAGAAGCTTCATTTGCCGCCGCAGTCGACCAGCGCCCTGTTACGTAAGCCCCGGTGATTTGTGGTCTATCAAAGCCTCCCGGGGTGGAGCGAGCGGAACTCCGGGGTAGCTCCGGGATGTGCATTCTTGGCCGCGTCATTATACGTCCACAAATCTCCAGCAGCGGCCGTGCGCCCTGGAAGGCGAGTGTTTTTCGGCCCCCGCAGCCCCGGCCTGCCGCGCCGCCGCGCTGTCGCCGCGCCCGGCCACGCAGCGCTGAGGTCGAGGACCGCGCAGACACGTGCCAGGGCGGCCTTCACCTCCATGCGCTTCACTCGCTCGCCCTTCACAGGAAGCATTGGACTCGTGCGATGGAAAACAATCAGGTATCTCCCACCAGCGGCACCCCGACAAGCTCTACGCTACCTACTGATCTCCCGACGTGTGTGGTAATGCAATGTATGAAAGTGAGTGTGTAATAGAACACGAAACAAGAAGGAAAAATCGTGCACGGTCCTTTTGTTTGGTTTTGGTTTTTTCGTGTTTCCGGGCGCGTCAACTGCTTAGGTCACTAGTCCCGTTAGTGTAATGTATGTTTTTTCCTCGGGAGATGGCGGTGATCTTCCCCCGCTGGATGACGACATCCGGCGCCAACCTACCGTCGGCTACTGGGGTTTCCCCCTAACCAGGACTCTCCCACCAGCGGGGCACCGCCCCAGCCGGGACAAGCTCTAAACTCCCGACCGGTCTCCCGCAATATGTGGTAGTGTAGTGCATGTTAGTGTAAGTGTGTGTGTGTGTGTATGTGTGTAAGGGGGAGGATAGGGCAAGGAAGAGGAAGGAAAGATCGCGCGCGGTCCGTGGCCCGTTTGGTAGGGTACTGCACCGGCATTCGCCTGGTGTTAATCGGAGAAACCACGGAAAACTACCGATCAGAGCAGCCGCCCGCTAGAATTCTCTTTCAGGCAGCGTCTGAATTCGATTTAGTTATCTAGCCAGGGTCGAAAATCCTGCCGACGTCGGTATTCGAATCTTACGACCTCCCAGTCAGAGATACTGCAGTAACATGAATCGCTGCCCTAAGCCATCCAAGCTGGTCACAGTGCCAATGTGGAGGTAGGAATTCATTTTTGTAAATTGGATGCATTGTGCTACTGCCTTCCAGTGAAGCAACTAGAGGGGGCTAGCTAGTAACTAATTCGTAAAATTATCTTAGCTTAACATAATTGTACACTTCAAATGTATGCACTTTGTCTTTCTTGACTTGAATTATTTTTCCGAAATACTAACAAAGTAATATCTCCCCATTCAGAGCTATTTTCGTGTTTGGATTATTTTACATAGCTACTGCATTTTCAGATGTTATACTTTCCGAATTATCACAGTATTATATCGATGAAGGAAATCAGCCCTGCACCTCCAAATAATTTAATAATTTTTGCCGTATTAACGCGATGTGAGGCAAAGGAGTAAAGAGAAAGTAACAGTTTGTAGGTTTCGGATTTGGGAGATTTTTGAAAGTCAACTTGAAAAGTAATATGAGCATGTGGTATTTGTTCGGTCTGATAAAATGTCCTTGCGCCCATATAAGCAAACTATTAGAGTATCAAAATATTAGAAAGTGAAATCTTTAGAAAAGTCATTAGAGCATCTTGGGGCAGCCGATACAACTCCCTTCACTCCAAATTAAGAATTCCTTCAATTCATAATTTAATTTCATTGATATTAAACTTTAATATCTATGTCTGAAAGTGTCGAAGGATGAACTCTGTATCATCAACACATAATCTCTTTTGTGTGTTTCTTTGAAAAATGCGAGGATATGTTGTTTAGTTCTTGAGGTCTGTAGCGCAAAAATGACTGTTGGTCCCTGGTAGCGAATTAAAAATCGAGTAAAAAATCATTTGGTGATTTTGGGAACCGATGAGCCTGTCACATTCTGAAAATTCCGAACAACACAGTGGAGGATGAATTAACGAACACACTTTTAAGGCCCCAGACACTAGGCCGAGCCCATACCAAAGCGCGAACCGTGAACAAACATCCCACACACACAGTCCATGTGTGTTCGACTCTCCGCCCGTCGCGAACAGTGCGCGCCACTGGCGTTCGCTGTTTGTTCGATGGATGTTGGAACATCAAAGTGAGCGTCCGAACACGCTCTCAGTGAACTATCTGCTCCGAGCCCCCGCCATTGAAATAAACGAGCTCTCGTGGGCGGGGGTAGATTTCGTTTGATTTGAGTGAAGTTTTGTTTTGATTCATTCGGGGCTCATCTTTGTACGCTGCCTAATGCACCGACTCTTCATAAATCGAACAATGTTGCTGGTTTAGCGTCACAGCAACTTAGCATCGTTCCAAGAAGAGGGTTAACGCGAATACATCACAATTGTGAAATGTGTCTACAATACGAAGGCTGATTGATATGTTTGGTAATAGTGGAACTGATGGGCCACAAAGACAGTGAACCTTCTTCTCCACAACTTTTGGTTCAAACGCAGTCTACTAGATTCTTCAGATCTGTCGAGCTACAATATATTCACCCTCATACTTTTGTTGCTGCTCTCTGATATCCTTGTACACTACTGGCTAAGGTAGCTGAGGACAACTGTTGCCACTGCGATGTCACAGTCTGGGAAATTCTAGGTTTTGGGTATCGACAGTGGCGGATTTTATTATTCTTGCCCAGGTGCGATTCCACCACTGTCCGGAGGAGAATTCTAGCGGCCGACTGCTCCGAGCGGCGATGTTACATAATTTCACAAAACCAAGCAAATGCTGAAGCAGTACTTTAACAAACGGGATTCATCGTCTTCTCCCCCTGCAAACCCCCAGCCGGGTGCTTATGGATTGTTCTGGCTGGGTCGACGGGGGAGGGATTCAAATGGGGAAACCCCTCGATCCGATGTGTAGGTCTGCGCCGGATATCACGTCCGGGGGAGAGGAATATCTACGCTACCGCCCAAGGTACAACATTCACTTCACTAACGGGGCTAATGGCCGTATCAGGTGACGCGCGAAGAAATAAAGAACAATCGATCAGGGGTGTCCACCGGCGTCTGAGCGCAGCGGGCGCGCGCGGCCGCCCAGGCCGGCGCCCGCATGCCGACACGCCCAGCGCCCGCGCGACTCCGCGGCGACCAGCATGGCGCTGATTATGGACGACCCATCACCGCCCGCCAAGCAGGAACCTGGACCGAGCACGGGGATGAGTGTAGCATCTGAGCAAAGTCGGTTTAAAAGATTGAGGTTCTTTTTTAGGTAGATCATCTTGAATAAGTTTGCAAAATTCTGAACAGAATAAAAGTGCGCGCAGGGGAGCCATTGTCCCCCAGAAAATTTTGAAAAGAGCCCCGTCACCTTACGTAATAAAGTATTTTATTCTTGTAAATATGTTTTATATTTGATTCCCTCTTTTTTTAACATGACAATTTCGGAGGTTGTTACACGAAATTTAGGGAAAAGACGGACATCTGGTAACCCTGTAAAATGTTTCAGCATAAAATCTATTGTATTTATTAATTGAATAATCGAAGTCATTCTCCTCGTAGTATGTTTCATTTATGTTGTTGTAAAATGTGGAGCCATATGGAAATAAAAATGGTTAATGGGAAACGTGAGCCAAAAAAATGTAGTTGCCACCCACTTTTGCTTTAGAATGTCAAAAAGAACGAGTATTAGATAAAAAAAAAAAAAAAATTAGAAATAAAATACATCAAAAGAAACCGGGTATTACACAAACATTTTGTGACTTACTATTTATAGAATTCACTTGCCTACATTTTAATAATTGGAGTGACTTAATGTTTCGAGAAAAATAGATTTCAGTTTTCTGGAAGTCAATATAATGATTACACGAAAGTGGACGTGCTCATGCAAAACGAGGGAAGGAAATTTACGACGCACAAGCAAAACACCTAAACAACTCAAAGGCGTCAGTTTCAGTTTCGTGGAACCAAAGAACAAAATCAGCAGCATATGAATAATACAGCGAAAGCGACCGAAGGAAAAAGCGTCTTCGCGTTGTTTCGCCAGAAAGAGTCGCCCCCTTCCCCGTCCGCCTCCGCCGCGGCCTCCTCCTCCTCCTCCGCGGCCGCCGGCTCCACTGCGGTCGGCGCCACCAAGAATGCGGCAGGAGAAATAAGACCTCGTAAATCAGAGGCGGCGCGCGCGCGGGCGGGCGGGCGGGCGGGCGGGCGGAAAGTACGTGCCGCGGTGCCGCGCCGCTCGCCGGCCGACCTGTCCGCCTTGCGGGTCCTTGAACGCTGCTTTCGCCACCGCCACATCTTCCCCTTCGACTATGAGGAACGACTGAGACGGACATGTGAAACAAAACGTTAACAGTTTCAACTGGAAGAGATATATTCGCATTATCAGTGCATTCATAAAAAGCACAAACAAAAATCGCGCAAAAAGCAACTGTCATGTACCATACGTCACAAATCTACATTTCATTTTAATGAGAGTAACTATGCGCAGGAGCAGAAGACATGAACATGTGTGTCCAGAGGGTGTAAATGAGAAGGGAGCATTAAATATGTTTGTAATGGTTTCTATTCCAAAATAACTTATCTTAATAGTCTCATTGGCTTTCAAACAAATATTATTTGTATTTCTTCTGAATTTTTTTTAATAGTCGCGAGGATGACTCACCGTTTAATTGTGCCGTAAATTACATCTCTTGTTGTGATTGAATACATTGTGGCATTCTAACAATGTGGCATACCACCACATCCTTCAGAAACACTCCGCATTTGCCGTGCAGCATTAAAACTATTGAGAGTCGACGGTGGTTCTTCTGTCAACACGTCGCTTCGTCCGACATTTCTCCTCGAGCTAGAATGCTGTGTCAGAAGCCACCGTTGCCCGCTCTGTGTCACTCGCGCCGACCACAAGCCTCCTCTGGCTCTACGCTGTTGGTAAGAGTTGCTGGACGCCCTTTGCTACACTGGCGACAAAACGTCGCATGTTGACCGCACTCCTCTTTCTCCGAATTTCTTCTCACGTTTTCTTCTCCCACTATGATTTTTCTTCAAACTTTTTGTAGGGATAGTGCTAATTGTACCGTTTAAGATGATATAAAATTAATTTTCTGTATTCTTTTATGTAAAAAGATTTACACAAATATATATTTTTTAAATATCTCGCATCTCTCTCTCTCTCTCTCTCTCTCTCTCTCTCTCTCTCTCTCTCTCTCTCTCTCTCCACACACACACACACACACACACACACACACACACACACACTTTTAAAATGTACATTTCCTGCGATTTGTGTAGATTCCATTTGTGAGTAGAAGAGCTTCAAATGACTTCCAATAAAGTTTCTCGAAAACTCAAAAGATTTCTGTAAAAAAAAGTTTGAAATTTCGCACAGTAACAGTATAGTAACGCCTAAAGGTCATTTTCTTACAAACGCGCCCGAAGTTTGCCAGTAAAAATCCCTTTAAGGAGGAGGTTTTACTCTTCTTTAATATTCTTAAAGTAATATCTCGGTTCTATCATTATAAAACCGAAAAGTTGATTAACTTTGTTTTTAAAATGTACTTTGAGCAGCGATAGATAAGCAGGTAGCAAGACGATGGGGCAAGAACGTAAAGCTGGTCGAGATCAAAGAAATGAGAAAACTAACTAGTACGAGAAAGTCTGTGCCATTCTGTAGCATTACTAATTGTTTTATTCATTTTTGTTTTCGTTCCCTCGCCACTTATTTGCTTTTCTAATCTGCAGTTAAATCTCTATCCCTTCATTTTCTTTCGTTTGGAGTTCCTCGTAAGTGCTTTATGTCGCTGACCTCAAGCGGTCGCGGTCCCGAGCGCTAGAGGAGACTTGGAAGATGCCAGTGCGCATTATAACATCGCCCCAAGGCCCTCTTTGCGATCCATCCAATTAGAACTGCGATATACTCGTCGTTATCGTACTGGACAGCGCTGAATATTTGTTGAGCGAAGGTGCCTTGGAGAGAAAAGCTGTTCTCCATTCTTTTATTGCATCGCGAAGAACTTTATGATCATTTATTTTTAAAAGATTTTGTGTACAACTTTCCAAAAATTAATTTTTACCATGTATTAATAACGTTTTCTTCATATTGAACATTTGCAAGAACATCGTTTGAAATGCAGTTTTGAAATGTGTAAAAAATGTTCTTATCAAAAACTTTTTTGGTGAGATAACTTAATATGTAACGCTACTTTAAAAATGTTTCGTATAGAATAAACATTCCATAATTCTTTGAGCTCGTTTCATTGGATAAAAAAAATAGTGTTGAGTAACTCAGCTGAGGCAAAGCAAATTTATCTGGCAATTCAGAAATGCTGACTCAGAAAATAAATAGAGTCATTAATAACAGAAACATTTCTTGAACAACGTTTTTGACTTTGACTTTGAATGAGGCATTGTTCTACCGGCATTACGAATTCAAAGGACCCTCATTTATTTCATTTTCTCACTCATTAGAGAATTGTTTTCGTAACGGTTAACAATTACCAATTCGGCACCAATCATTCCAAATTTACTTGGCTTATAAAAGCATAGCCATCGGTGATTAACTTTCGTCATCCTTTTGAACATTCTTCGCCCTAACCGCCATCTCCCCACGAGGAAACCCTCGACCGCCTTTCCTCTGGCACGCGCACTGCTTACCCATCCAAAACCGGCAGCGACAGGCCAGCGTAACCGATATGTCGAACACGATATATTAATACACGGCTTTCTATACCCGTGCTTATTCAGCGGCTGCGCTGCCGGCGGCGGCGGCGGCTGTCGGTGCGTACAAATAGAGGCCACAAAGAGGCGCCGACACAAACACGCAAGCGAGCAGAGGGAGGCGGTGGAGGCAGCGGCGGGAGTGGGTGATGTCCGGTAGCGTCTCTAACAAGGAGGCTACGCCCCACTCCAAGCCAACGTTTCTTGTACAGAGTATAGCCGAATAAGGCGGTGAAAAGTGCCCCCAAACCAAATCGATAATCGCGATGCGCATATGAAACAATATACAAAATGGCATAGACTCACAAACAATCAACTTCCTAGGGCACTTCCTGTTGCAGATATACAATAAGAAACGTGTTTTTTATGTTTTTATTTTTTCGCAGCTTCTATTGCGTATGTCAGGCTGAAAACAATTGCAGAGACGGGGAAAGGTAGTTCAATTTGAAGGTATTTTTGTCAACGAATTTTGACGAAATATAGAAAAAAATTGAAAATCATTTTGATGTCATAATGGAGTACTGTATCTATCCCCCCCCGCCTAAAATGGATCTGATAACGTTCTAAAACATATATTTGTTTTCGATTTTTAAACAATGTGGAGGGTAGTGAAAATAATTAAAACCATTTTTTTCAGTTAAAACATTTGAAATTCGCGCCAAAATGCGATTGTAAAATCTTATTTCACCAATGTTTAAACAATTTATATTACAATTATTGAAAGGTCTTGCTTACCAGGATGATTTGGAAAGTTTTGCTGACAAATGTTTGTTTTACGTGGGAAGTATTTATATCATCGAAATAAAATTATCAAACCCCTTTCCTTTTAGATTTATCTATTGTTTCTAATATCAAATCAAGTTTCTTGGTTTTAGATTTATTAATCATTTATGCTTATAATATAAATCAAATTACTGAGTTGTAGATTTATTAATCATTGACAATTAGACATTCAGCATTGTCACTTTCTTCAATAACTGGGATCACGCATTTGTTTACAATTTACTCAAAATTTCTGTTTTCAACATTTCTATTAAAAAATACCTGTGTAACAATTTTCGCCAAGTAACGGGCGTGTGCCAAATGTGTGTTTAAACGATCGCAGCTATGTGGGAGCAGCATCCGAGGGTGCTACTTCTGTTCGCACGTTGACAATATCGTTTCCTTCCCTATATTCCCATGGTGGAAAGAGATGGGTGGGCTCCTTCGGTGCACCGATTTTTGCTCGTTCTGTACAGCACCAGTTTCCGTCACGAACCATGTGACCATTTCGTTTGAAAAGCGAGACCAGACGTCAGCCGCCATATTTCATGGAGAGCAAGATGTGTTGAGACACATTTTGAAGTGCCATAAATGGACAATTTTCAACGGTGACCGACCAAAAATAACACGATGAAAGGGTAATTGCAATAAAAGTTTGAATATTTAAAAAAAATTGCTTATCAGTTTCTGTTTCAATGACTTGTAACTGAGATAATTTTGGCATTTAAAAGTCTCGCTAATATTATGACGCACTCTGGTGACTGAAGCTGATGGGCTGATGTTGGATGTGCAAGAGGCCACCCATATCTTTGCTTGCTTTCCACCAAGGATATTCCGATTGAGTTTGATGCGTAATCGATGTAGCATCTATAAGATTTCGAGTTCATAAGTCGTGTTTAAATCTGTGTTTAAATATCAGTTAAACCGTTTTTTCCAAATCACATTTTGGTGCGAATTTCAAATTTTTAAACTAAAAAAAGTTCTAATTGTTTTCAATACCATCCACATTGTTTAAAAATCTGATAAAATATATGTTATAGATTGTTATAAGACCCATTTTAGGGAGGGGAATTGAGATAGTACTCTAACGTTATCACGTCGAAAATTAATTTCAAAAATTTATTTATTTTCTATATTAATTTGGCGTCAAAATTACCGTCGGGGACAAAAATACCTTCAAATTGAACTATGTTTCCCCATTTCTGTAGTTTTCTCAGCCTGATGCACGCAATAGAAGCCGAGAAAAAATAAAACATGCAAAACACGTTTCTCGTTTTATCTCTGCAACAGATTGCCCTAGGAAGCTGATTTTTTGTGAATCTACGTCATTTTGTATTCTCTTTCATATGAGCATTGCGATTATCGATTTGGTTGAGGGGCACTTTTCACCGCCTTATTCGGTACTATATTTGGAATAAATTGAGTAAATGGTACAGCGTACCATTTACTCAATTTATTCCAAATATAGTTTGCATGACATTAACAAAAGTACTCCCATTATTGTTTTTTATTTAACGAATTTTATTGTGTCAAAAATATTAAGGGCGAGGGTCCGAACGGACTGTCCTGTCCTGAATTACACTCTAGTTCCTCCCCTGGTGCGGTAGCAGCAGTGCTAACTGAAATGCTTCTGATATAATCTTATGAAGAAGGCTTATGCTGCTTAGATTTGTTGTGTACTCGTAGGAATGATTGAAAGCGATCGACGGTGAAGATGACAAGACGACAAATTGGTCCTGAGAAGTCGTTAGCAGCATCAACGCATCCTGCGTGCGGTGGCGTTGAAAGACATGCGTAACGCAACATCGCCGTGATTGGTTATCCTAGTAAATGATTAAATCATCCACCAGGATAACCAGTCACGGCGAACGGCGATGTTGCGTTACGCAGGTCGTTCAACACAATTTTTGTTTGTTTTTGAAGAGCTTTTCCGCTTTATCTGACTCAACTAATTTGCTCGTATTAAAAAACGATCAAGAGCAGATGAAATATGCTTTTCAAATCAGTTTTACTTCTTTTTTATAATTTCTTCAAAGATAACTTATTGTTACGTTTTTAGGTGGTGAATTAAAAGTCTCGTATTATTTTCACAAAAACGTTTATTTTGTTTCTTAACACAATCACTGAAAACACTTGATTATTTATTTACACTACACTTCTCTTCCTTTAGTTACACTACACTTCTCTTCAGTTATTTACACTACACTTCTCTTCAGTTATTTACACTACACTTCTCTTCAGTTATTTACACTACACTCCTCTCGCACACTCGCACAGTTCTAAGCACTGGCCACAGTTCACTGCACTGATCACAGTTCGATGCACTGGTCACAGTTCACGTCACCGACCACAGTACGATGCACTGACCACGGTTCACTTCACTGAGCACACTCGCTGCACAGCTATTCACCGCGATGCACACACTTCACAGTTCAGCTTCCACTGCGGACTCAAGACTGACTCGCGGTCGCCGGCCGTCGCGTATTTATACCTGTCAAGACAATCCAGAACCTCCCGGACACCGCGACTGTTCTGGAGGAATCCGCCGGCAGGTGATGCAACTCGTGCTCACCGGCGGCTCGTGGTCGCCGGCAGATGACGTAACCAGCAGGCACCTCGGAGTGGCGCCGGGGGATGACGCAATATTCGTTACATTATAGACTACATGAGCTTACAGATTCATTTCATGTGACGAAACGTACGGAAAATGTGCCGGGCGTCAATTTTACTATGAGTGTTTCCAATGGTGCCGCGAATGTGAAGCATGGTGTGTTTCAACGTTAAGAATCCGACTTGCAAAAACAGTTCCAAAATATCTTAAAGACGACGGTAAGATCATATAATTTTTTGACATATATTTTCAAAATTGCCACAAAAAATGTGGTCATATATTTTAGGTCAATATATTGTCAAAATTGACCTAAAAACTAAAATCCTTAAAAATAGAAGAGGAATAAAACGAGAGAATGCATGACTTACGGAAATTTTTCCCGACTTCTTATTAGTCTTATAAAATGCAGAATTTGGATATTATAGCGATTCGAGGAAATAGAGCAATTCAATTTTTCACAAATATCAGTAAAACGATCTGCTGCATTGTCCCGGTTATGTAGGTTGGGTAATACTAGAATTTCACGACCGTTGGATATTTTAAATATTATTTGTTCCCTATTGCACCCTAGTACATTGTAAGATATTAATGATAAATGGAGTAGAGAGCGGGAATAGTTGGGTCAAACAAATAACCGATATCATTGACTCTGAACTGTAGATTAGGTGAATCTGAGGACTTTACGGACTTCGGCATTTTTAATTTAAAACGTATTCTATACTCCATCAATTGTCCGCGTGTAAATCTTAAAAACCAATAGGTATGGTGGGAACTGGGAAAAGTGAGTAAGACTTATTCCATAAACCCACCTCCAGTATTTTTAGCTGAAGTGACATTTTTAACGATTTTTGCATTGCTTATTGATAAAAAATTGAAAATTACTTTTTTCCATCTCGCAGACTGTAAAAACGCTTTTCGCACCGAAAGCTCGACCTTGAATTTTTGGACCGATTCCTCTATACTTCGTTTAGCTCAGGAAAAATAAAAACGTTTCTATCCTCTGCGTGTCATGATTAGAGCTGGTGTACAAGTTAAATTCTGTGCCTCGTTCAACTAAATACTTGTTAGTTTGCAGAGGTGATTTCGTATTCGCGGAGCAGCCTCGAAGTGTGCGCGTCCGTGTGTGTTAGCGGCGGCGCGGCAGTGGCCGCTGTCGAGCACCGGCGATGCAATCTCGTGGATCCGCCTTACCTCGCCGCACATATTTCACGGCGGCACCAGCGATAATTTATGTCGGGCGGCGCCATTATGTCAGGACAAAGGAAACAAATTCGCCCATTTGTAGAGCGCATCGTCGCGGCGAGGATGTGAACTAGGCAGCGCGCAGGTGGGGGAGAAGCGGCCGTCGTGCTGGGGGGTCGCGCTGGCAGTTGAGGCGGTGGTGACGCTCTGGAGGAGGAGAAAGAGGTGGTCGATATCAAGGTTTGCATTGTCGAAGCGGTGGCTGTTCTAATTGTGTAGGGAAGTGCAGTGCGATTGTGCGGAAGGGGGGCCGGTTGGGGGGCCGTTGGCGGAGGGGCAGCGCCAGTCGCGTTGACAGGGGCAGAGGTCGAGGCGGTGTCGTATCAGTGGCGTGGCTGATCCTCCTCCTGCCGGGAGGGGCGGGCGGGGGCCGCTGTCGCCGCCCTCTACTCCCGGTTTTTTGGCCGCGCCGTCGGCCAGCTCGTCCCCCACCCCACCCCCCGAGCCCACGCGTTGACCGGGCTGCACGAGGGGAGGCGGCGTACGGACGCTCCAGATGGGATCTCCGAAGCGCCGGCAAGGCCACGCTAGTTGCTGGTATGTTACGTACTCTCATGTCATATTTCATGTTTTTCGTAACTAAACAAAAGAACGAAATGCCATTTAAACGGCCAGCGTCCATTAAGGACTTTTTCTGTTGAGAACAATAAAAATAAATTAGTAATACCTAGAGATGGCGTAGTGCGCTCACATAGTCCAGTTGGTAGGTACTGAAAAATGGGGCATACCTGTAAAAATGTCACAAAAACCTTTTCTTTGGATATGTTTTATATGTCTAGGCACTAGTTAAAACCCCAAGTTTACGGCCTTCCAGACCCTGTCCTAATTCCAGGCGGCCCCAAACCAGTATTTTTCTGACTTTTTCTTTTTTTCTCAATAACACTTTAACCTTAAGTTCTGCGGAAAAATTATCCACATTTGGAGAAATGAAAAAATAACACTTTTTAAAAAGAAGTTGTAGCTCACTTGATATTTGGTTTCAAGAAAATGTTTCCCACAAAAGTTGTAAGATATTTTATCCTCTTTAAAATTAAACAGAATTTTTTCTGCACGTCTTAAAGTTAATGTGTTTTAGAGAACAAACGATAAGTCAGGAAAATAGTGGGTTTTCTGTCCTTCCCTAGTTAGCACAGGGTCTTGTAGATCGAGAACTTGGGATTTTAACTACTGCCTGGGTACATACTACAACATATCGAATAATTTTGTCCAATAGTTTATTTTATGAAGATTGTCCAATAATCAGTTTATCAAGATTACCATTATGACGTCTTCATGAGGTGGGTGAAACACAGACACGAAGTTTTTATGTACAGGTTCATTTACATTTACTATACAACATTTACACTCTTCTGGAAACTACCACTGCACTCCACAGTACTCAATTCCTGAAGCAAGCCGCCCAGCCTGACACAGAGTACCCCAGCGTGCTAAACCTTAGCGCCGCTCCTGGCCTCCCGTGGTAAACGCCACGCCTCGCAAGCCTACGATAGCCCCCTCACGGGTGACAAAGGTGTCTCCGCTCCGCGATTCGTCTGAAACTCGAATGCCGCCGGCAGTTTTCTCCACCAGCCTCTCTGGCGAGGAATCACGTGACAGACCTCCCATGCTGTCGACCCGCGGCGCGCCACTTCTCATTACCGAGTGTGAGCCCGAGCCAAAACAGCTGGCCGACGAGCTGTAATCACCCTCTCTGCTAGCTGTGACCAGAGTCCTCAGAACACGCCCCTGGCGGCCCACGCCCTCCCAAGAGGCGACGGTGGTTGGCTGCCGCCGCCTTGGCGCCTGCGCACCAACCCCTCTCCCTCGCCAGCCGCTCGCTCTGGGCGCTCTGTCAGTGCAGAACGCTATGGCATTGCACCACTAATGTATGTGCTGCTTTTTATTTTTCCATTATACTCGACGTTTCAAGCATGTAACTTCGCTCATCTTCAGGAGATCTATGACGTCAAATTACATTATTTTCATTTATTTACATGTCATTGTACAGCTACACACAATTTCATGAGTTACAATTTGTCTATATGAAGTACAAAAATTTAAGAAATGTATGAGTACATACAACATACTCAAAGAACAACGTTTTTATGTTGTTTTTTTTTTCGAGGTAAAATGTACTTACCGACTGGACTAACAACAACAACAACAACAACAAAAAAGTCAAAAGTGTTCTTACAACAACGGTAATGTGTTTCTGTAATATGAACACCCAATTTCCTATTCAAATAAATTGCATTATTTATTTATCTGAATTTTCATTTAAGAAGAGAGTATTACGAAAAGTATTGAACGACACACGGCCAGTATCGCAAATAATGCACTTAGTTTCAAACCTCGGCTATTGCGTCTGCTTACAAACGTCAACCACGATCATTATTAGCACTAAATCAGCAAACGTACATACCTTTAATTGTACGATTAATACTATACAAACAATTATCTTCTTGTGCTATATTTCTAACGATATATTACGATCCAAATATTCTTATCCGATACTTTACTGTCCGAGGTAACTATGAAGTTTTGATCATTTAGATCACTAAATGAAGTGCATTGTGCCTTCTACGCCACAATCGTGAAATGATACCGTGTCTGAATCCATAGACCTAGCGAAGAGCGGTTGCTCCCGCAGTCAACTGAGCTCTGGAGGTTGGCCCATAGCTGAACGTGCGCTCGCAACAACATTCTTGGGTTTGAGTAATATAAACACGAGATTTGCAACTCTCATTCATGCACTTACGCTCACTTTCATTCATCTTTTTTTCTCTTCAAGCAACAATAATAACTAAATTCGTAGCATTGTGGTAAGCAGCAGTAAGCTGCATAAATATGGTAGAAAAGTAGTTATTTACGATGCGAGTGGTAAAAGTGTCATTTTATTTAGCGAGTAGGACATGTTGCGGTATGAGTCCAACAGGTGCAGTGAATCTATCCTACGAGCAAAATAAAACCACATTTACCACGTTTGTCACATTTACCACAGTGTGTATTTACGCACTGGATCACTATTTACGTCAAGAGTGACATTGGTTCGGGTAATTAACACTTTTCCTTTAGGTATGACAATAACTTCCCACAAAATTGTGTGTGTATATTTACAGTGATTTTAATTCCTTTTCACAATTAGTTTCCTTCTGGAACACGTCATGTTCGCAACATGTCTCTCTCTTACCCTAAGCGTGGGAATTAAACGAGGCACAAGTACGAGGGACACAGCTAGCCGGCAAAGTTGCACAATCGACTCAAAATACCAAAGCTGTTTACAATTCAATTAAATCTTACCTTTCTCGCATAACTTTATTTCTGCTCTAAAACGTTTTCTAGGAAGTGTGATTTTAAGATATTGGTAACGTTCATGTTTATCTAATATTTTTCAGGTAATACACTCTGGTTTTGTCAGAATGAAGGCTTTGATGGACAGCATTTAAACTTGACGTTCACCCTGAGTCCGTGATAAATCTTCTTTCCAAGCTTCTCCTCGCACTCACCTAATCCTTTTTGATCCTGGATTTCACTTTCCTTTTCGCCACCAGGCGGCGTTTGCCCTATTTGGAGCACAGGGGACGCGTAAGAAAGTACTCAAAGTGAACGGGAATTCTGTGGCCCAGACGGTGGCACGGGAGAATCTAATTTTACGAAAATTTGAAGTAAATGATCAAAACTATAACGTGGATAGTCTGCAATTGCCTTCTGAATATTCAGTATGATTCTGAGTAACTGTATCTGGAGGAGAATTTTAGCGGCCGGATCGATAGTTTTCCGTGGTCTCTCCAACCAACACCAGGTGAATGTCGGAGCAGTACTCTCACAAACGGGCCAAGGGCCACGCGCGATCTTTCCTTCTTGTTCCTTGTCCTATCCTCACCCCTTACTCATACTTGCATTTAAATGTACAACACTAGCACACATGCTGGGAGACCGGCCGGGAGCTTAGAGCTTGCCCCGTTTGGCGCAGTACCCAGTTGGTGAGAGATACCTGGTTGGGGAAAATCCTGCTAGTCGACCGGAAGGTCGGCGCCGAATCTCACCTCCAATCGGGGTAAGATCTCCGCCACACCCGATGAGAAAATGATCTTCACTTGCGTGAATAATGACCTTAACAATTGACGCGCCGGAAATTAATCAATAAATCTGAGTAACTATACCGTATCTTCTGGCTGGAAAATGAAAATACGATTTATTTATAGCCTCTTTTATTACTGCTCTTCTGTGAAATGAATCCACGCATTTGATCGAAATATTTTATTTACGAAACAAATTACAAGGAAACTTCTCTACAAGGGACACGCTGAATCCCGAAAAAGTGCTTGAGAGAGGTCCCGGCTGTAGAGAGATTCCGACGACACAAAGTTCCAGACCTAGAAAGGTATCTACTGAAAAGAGGTGTTTGCTCATTGGAGGTGTCCATTTAGAGAGGATTCACTCCATTTGTTTGATTAACTTTTTCTCATATCTTAGTCCTTTTCTAGTCTATCGCACGTAAGTATATGTTCTGAAAACTCAAAAACGCAATTTTAAAATAAATGAATATGCTATCAATGTGTTTGAAAGACAGATAGTATGAGCAAGCTTGAAATCGTGGAACCTATGGTATTGGAACAAGTGACACTGATGCAGCCCTCTGCTGTCGATGTAGCAATTTTCGGCTTCTGTGCACATAACTACCCCGTGCTGCGGTTGGTGATGTCTGGGTCTTCTAGTTAACTCTTCCCAGTTTGGGTGAGTGGCGTAAGTGCGGGGGTTGATGGTGGGGAGGGAAGGAACCTTTTGCAACGCCGTGCATGACGGTGTTCGGAGGAGAAGGAAGGGAAAGGAGGGAGGGAAGAGGGGGATTTGACAGAGCACTTAAAGCAGTTGTATTGTTGTAAGGGTGACTTTTTCTATGTTCATTTGAGGCCGGTGTTGGTGGGTGGCTGGTGTCTTTATGAGCTCAGCGGTGGAAGTTTGAGAATGTCAAAAGTGTGGAAATAAATTCTTAAGTAGTATGGTGATTGTTCTATTACTTTCTGGTGTTGTTTAGTGTGGTGTTCTGGATGAGTTTGTAGAAAAGCAGTGAAATGCGTATTTTGTAGCGCTTTGTCGACTTCGTTACGTGTCGTGTCATATGTCTTTGTCAATAGGAGTCATTTTAAATTGTCGGAGACTGTTATAATTCATCATTGGTGGTGGTCTGAATGATGTACATAAGAAACGGTTTTCAACTTTTATACGTTTTTGGTACGTCATTATAGGTACGTCATGTATGTCTTATATATTGTGACGTCATGAAAATACAACAGCAATCACAAACACGAGCTTAAGATATTTACAGATTTATTAATAAGTACTTACAAATAAATAGTTTTATCAGTTATGTACAGCTCCGATTGACCCTATTCCGTGATCGCAGGAGCGATCCTTAATTATGCAAATCTGCCTAACTCCTCAGTGACAGTGACAGTGACTCCTCGCCACTCCTCAGTGAGCTTCCGCGCACGTTCAGTCACTGTAAGCGTCGTATCGTTAACGTAGATGTAGTCGTTTGTTTGTGAGGACGTAGGTAGGTCATTGGTGCAGAGGGAGAAGAGGATGGGGGAGAGGACGATTCCTTGCGGGACGTCGGCGAAGATGGGCCTGAGGGTGGAAGAAACGTGAAGATGGTCGACGTAAAAGGTGCGGTCACTCAAGTAATAAGTAGTGGAAGAAGAAAATGTGGGATGTGAGGGGTGATTTTGAAAATGAGTGTGCGATGATGAACAGAGTCGAAGGCCGTGTGAAGTGAAGAAAAATAGTTGGTACTGGTTGTCGTTCTCTCTTCTGTAGTCGTGTCGCAGTAAGGTCGCAGTAAGGTACGGGGTAGCAATCCAGTCGACCTGTCCGCTCGAAAGCCAAATTGTTTTGGTCGGAGTCGTTCGTCTAATATTGGGGATAGTTTTCGGAGGATAATGCGTTCTAATATTTTACCTAAAATTGGGAGGAGGCTGATTGGTCGATAATTGCAGGGTCATTAAGAGGCTTGCTAGGATCATTTTAATTTTAGCTAATTTCGAAGAGGCGGGGAAGTAGGAATGAGTCATACACGCGTAGTAAACTTTAGTAATGAAGTCAGTCAAGTTTTGTCAGTCATTTTATTGCGATTACTTTTACTCCATCGGGGCTGGTCGTCGTACTTCCGTCGAGGTTGTGTAGTTCGTCAGTTACGTCTTTTGTCGATATTGTTCATGGTTTTTGTTGGTTCTGGGGGAGACTGGGCGTTTTTAAGTAGTAGAAAATCGTGTCTGTTGGGAGGGGAGTGTTGGGGGCATTTCTGAAGTTTGTCTAAAAAAGCTCTGTCATAGCCTGCTGGTTGTAGGAGTTTGTCTCCTCAGATTGCTTTAGGAGCGATATGTTATGAGTAGTAGTTTTTAAGATTTTAGTAAGAGTCCAAATTTATCTGGGGTGCTTAGTTCACATAACTAATTTGCCCAGATTCATATGACGACGGTAATTACATCGTGAGTAAGAGCTTTTGTTATCCAGCGGAGAAAAAAAGGATTTCCTTTACGGCATGAAATGGCCGTCCCCCAAAGCAAACAATTCTTTTGCACACCCAGCGTGTGTGTTGTGAGAGTTCCAGTGTAATGGTAAAGCTCCACTGCACCTAGAGCAGTAAACGAAAATTTCTGTTTCCGTTTTTCCTTTGAAAGACACGGGATATTCCTTTCTGCGTTTTGAAGAAAATTTGAAATTAAACATTTTTGTCAGTCAAGGGAGACACAAGGGAAATGAGTGACTGTTTTAAACCATACGAATGTAAGCATGAAATGCCAATTTTTGTTGTTGTTTTTTTACTTCCTAACATTCTAATAAACGTATTCACAGATATTTAATATTTCTTTTTACACACTTCTGTTATTTCTTATTCTTGATTATATTATTTTCGGACATTATCATTTTGCTCAGATTATACTTTTCTCTCATTTTTATTCTTTTATTCTTCTTTCACAAAATAAAACAAACAAAAAACAATGGTAGCAAAAATTCTGTCGTGGTCGATTATGTGATTAAAGATGGAGAAAAAATGACCAAAATCATAGAAATGTATATTTTGTCTAATTATGCTTCTTTGTTCTATGCTTAAACAACCACAGCTGCTTTGACTAGGATATACAAAGTCCTGTCTTGAAGGGTTGCTCGAGAACCTATCTAGAAAGTGAAAATAAGAAGCCTCCTTTGGTCGTTGAAGAGCACCGGTTGAAATCGGTGAATGGTCCTTGTGATCGGTCCTTGAAACTCAACTTCCACCACTCCCAATACCAAAGTTGTTATGTTTTTCTGAGAATACGAATCAGCTACTCAATGAATAGGTTCGTGAGCGTTGCCCATTTCTGAAGGAAAATATGTATTCACATAGTTTTATCTCCTTCATTTGTTTGTAGTAGAGAAGTAAAGTGCTGAGAGAATTGAAGTATTAGTAGTAAATATTTATCGCACGTTTTTTTAAGTACAAAGAAACGCTACCCTTCTCAGGTTTTCTGGCCATTAACACGTCAACATTTGTTCGCAATAAAAAAATATTTGAAAATTTGTTCAATCAATTGTTGGTTTTCATACAATCTCGTTCTATTGCAAGACAGATAAGACAAAAACCTAAATTGACTACATTGATATTTGTTGATTACATGACACCGCGAAATCCACAACCTCAAAGATCGACATTGGGAAAACCGAGGTAAGAAACCCATAATGGGTTTATGGGTAACCCAAAAAGGCAAACCCATGAACGTTAAAAGCCGAAATATAAGAAATAGAAGTGTATGAAAAACTACAAGCAGATGCAATAAAGCTACTAAAATTGGAAGGAGAAGTAAGAATGGAAGAAGAATGGAAGTAAGAAAATAAGAAAAACAAGGAAAAAGCAAGCGAGAGAAGAATTAATCAGCTTCTGATTTAGTGAATGTTTAGAAGTACCTCTTTTGCCCTCTGAAAAGGGTTTGAAGATTATAATTAAGCATAAATGAAATCAAACGCGTAAGTTGTTACATTCATCTGAATTTTTCAGCAACTAGTGGAGGCCCCACACCCTCCGTGATCGTGCCATGTTCCTCTGTGTTCCCCACCCGCTGGAGGGCACGCGCCCTCTGCCCAGAGAGAATGGAAACGAGCAGAAGTCGCCCGTTTCGTTCCCGCACAAAGGGCCGTCGCGGGCCGTCCCTTTTCTGGAGGAAGACGCCCTGGCTGCGCCCGTCCGCGTCCACCAGCCGCTGGTGCGCCCGCGCCGGAAGCGGAAACGTCTCCAGTAATTGGTGTTCCTCCGCCGGCGACTTCCGGCGGCCACCCTCCCGCACCCCACTGTCGCGCGCTGCCGCCTGCAGGCGCACAGCAGCTCAGGGGCGCCCCTTGCAACCAGGAATGCTTGTCTAGCAGATAGTTAAAAGGGGAACGCTGAATAGAATGTTTGCCTTCATGCAGATAAAGTGCTAGTTTTACTGCTAGTTTTCCGATGTTAAAAAGGCCACGAGCGACTTTGAGAGCAACTTTAACACTCAAGGCAGTTAGAAGTACTTTTGATCCCGAGGGTATTAAAGTAAAAGAACGAGTTTTAAAAATAAAGACTAACATGTTGGCTATAAGATTACCTTATTACCATGCCTTACTCTAATTTTAATTGAAGATTGTGGGATATCCTAAGAAACCAAGCATTCAAAATTCATCTCTTAAACTTTGCATCCTAATATAGTGCAATGTACCATGAAGTCGTATTGTTGGCTCTCGGTGTCGAGTGTCGTTGACTTGTGCCGTTGACTTGTCGAGAGACTTGTAACGAAAGATTAATGCAATGCAGGTCCGTACCCTGGGTATTCTTCACTGGATAACTTTAAAATGAAAGAAACTAAATAGCATGAATTTCTCCATGCGGAATAACAACTTTTATTACTACTTTTACGATGTTAAAGTTGCTCTTTAACTTGCGACTTCAACTGCCAAGGTAGTTAAAAGTACTTTAAACCCCTAAAGTGTTATTATAAAAGAACTGGTTTCAAAATTGAACACTAATATTTTGGCTACAAGCCTTATTCTTATTTTAATTTTACGTTGGTTAACGTCTTCTGAGTTGAGGTCGACACTCCTAACCATTAATTTTACCTCAAAATTCTGATAAGCTGTAACCTAGGAAGAAGCTTTACCGCTTACTATCGTTATCTAGCGTCTCAACTATATCACTATCTATCTATATATTTAAAAAAATAAGGTATTCTGCCATGGCTTCGTTTAGAGCTTCTACTGAACCGATTGTAGTATGTTTTCCTTTAAATGAAAGAACGTGATCTCTAGATGTGTTATCAGATACTGTTAGTGTTAATTCACCAACATTTACGGTGTAAATTAATTAATTAAATCATTCTTTAATATACCTAAAATTTTTTTTCCAAAGCGCTTCATGGGGGCGCTGCTTGATGTTTTGTTTTGATTGTTGAGATTTGTTTACAATTCGTCAAGGTTTTGTTTCAGTGTAATAATTGCATTGTGGCGTTGAAGTTGGCATGTATTTGCTTTTGTAGTGTATTTTGTAGAGAACATTCGGACAGTGGGTTTTGCTCGGTTGTACTTAAGAAATGAAGTTGTACATAGGTTGTGTCGATCGTTGCCCACGCCCCAAAAGACGCAAACGTACATTATGTGGACGCAGGGAAAGAGAAAGTCAGCGTAGGTGTCGTGATAGTGAGGTCATTTCGTTCTCTGTTGGGTCGTTGTCTATGAAATGTCAGTTTTGTTCTGCTTTGCACTTCCCATGTGAGAGAAATTCTGCAAACGAGTTTACTCTGTGTTGCTTAAATAGGAAAATAACTTTACCTTCGAGCAATATGCCAGAAGAAATCAAAGTTGTTTATAGATGATGACACATCAAAAAACTTTAGAAATAATATTCTTCAGTATAATAGTGCTCTTTCTTTTGTGTCATTTGGTGATGATATTGCATTGCCACCTGGTCATGGGCCATACATGTTCAAAATTTTGGAAACCACATCACAAAATATCTTCGTTATACCCTGAAGATACTAACGCAACATATTGTGAACAATAGTCTGGGCACAGTATTTTACATTTATCTCAGATCTCACCGTCAAATTTTGACGGGTTCTCACTAGTAATTTTGAAAAATACATGGCGAACAATACTGGATTGAACGAAGTTTTATCCCTGGTATAAATAACTATTATTCATTCTGAGATATCAAAATACTGTTTGTCAGTTGTTTTGTGTAATTTCATGGAAATCATATTTAGTTACAAAATAAAATTGAGAATTGTTATTTATAGATACGGTATCAATAGATAAATTGTACGCCTACCGCTATCTGTATGTAAGAATAACTGAAACAGTTCACCGGAGAACAGCTTTTTCTTAAACTTAATTTCATTCACGTGTCAATGTAATATTAATACTCAGTTTTGAAAAGTTCCGTATTCTTTACAAATCCCTTAGCTCAAAGAAAACAGATTGAATGGTTATCAATCTCAAATATGTCCTGCGAATTTGTGAAATCGACTTTTCGCATACTTCTCTACATAACTTCTCTTCAGCAGAAAGAAAATGGGAAGCTATCAATCATTAAAGAAAGACTTTATTGCAAAACCTTAGAGTTATAACATGAAATAAATAATATGAGAATTTTATTTTGTTTTGTTAAATTCTTAGATATTTTTTTAAAAAATAATTCGACTTCTAAAAGCAATAGTTCTTATTTGTTTGAAATACAAAATTCAATCGACACTCGTGATTTAAGATGTGAGACGTATGAGAAATATTTAATTGAAATAAATTTCTACCATAGTTGGAAAAGAGGCCCTGAGGGAGAGTTGCCTCCCTTGGCGGCCTTCCTCTATTGATCAACGCGCCCTGAAACTGCCATCGAGTTATATGACAGAAGAAGTTGGAGTCGTCGCCCTTAAATTTTAAACAAAAAACAGTTACAACATGTGAGCTTGAATGTGATATGGAATCTTCTCCAAACTATTTCTCTTTCTCTCTCTCTCTCTCTCTCTCTCTCTCTATATATATATATATATATATATATATATATATATATATATAGTATATATATATATACACACACACACACACACACACACACACACACAAACGTTGGCTCTTACTTTTAATTTAAGTTATGTCGTCAGAAGTGTTCATAAGTTTTATTAAGACATTAATAAAATAAGTATTCTTTATTAATACTTTGCAGTTTTTATAAGAACCGTTTTCCTTACCAGGACACGGCAAAAAGTTGCCTTATTTGCATATTCACTCTGCTCCTCGATAAACCCATTCTGTATTCGACGTTTTTCACGCAAAGCTAGTGTTTACAGAATGAGGAATTCATAGTTATTTCACTTTTTATGATTTGCATTGTGCAAATGTAATATTCATCATGCAAATTTCGTGTGTGAATTGCAATGTTATGGTTGTAATTGTAGAAAAAATGTCCAAGAGATTTTTATTTAGTTAATGGTATAACCTAGAATCCCATTAGCTTCAGCATCAATAAATAGTTTCGATATTTATGCTAGTTTAATCTTTTGTATATTTCAATACCTGTATCACATAGCCTTTTCGTGCACAAGTGAAACTTCTTTTAAGAAGAGGAGAAGTTTGGAAATGATTCGCTTTACATTGTGACATCGTGGGTAGGGATATGCGCCACAAGAACGCAGATAGGAACGAGCAACGTACAGTTAATTTAAATAATTATTTAGAATATTCATGTCCTCACTCTGAGGTGTTTGTCGGAGCTATCTACTTTCAACCCCCCTCTCAACACGGCTCCAGCGAATAACCAACTCGGTCTACTAGTGTATCTGCCATGTGCTGGCAGATACACTTTCTGCCCTACACACAGAGAACACATAGAGAACCATTCAAGCGTTCACACAGCACCCGGCGCCAGCTTTGGCGGGCAGGTTTTTGCAGTTTTACTGCGGGAAAACCAAGAAGCTTACCCACGAATGGCTTCGCGGCATTCTCTTATAAAGAGCCGAACCACGTGACTAGATACGTCATCTGCCCCCGCTCGCCATCCCGAGACGCTCAGTATGCGAGCTGTCTCTACACGCGACACTGGCTTCCGGCAACCTCCCCCCATTGGAAATCTCTCTGGCCCGGAGTGGTGCTCATTGTTCGGGTGGCAATTTTTAGCTACCCTCATGCCCGTACCTTGCAAGGGCTTCTCTGATGCAGGGTGTCTAGCCCTACGACGCTATAATATGTCACAAAGTGAATGTTTGAAGTTCGACATTTTACAGCTCATTGGCATTGAACGTAAAAAGAATTTACATCCTTTCGGTAATCTGCAAGAATGCATCTCTACGTTCTTCTAATATCTGTTTTAATTTCGTTTACATATAGATTTACAACAGAGAAATGTCTGGTTCTTTAGTAAAATTAAGTCCAACCTGTGAAAGGATTCGTGACTTGTCCGCTTGCTTCCTACTTGTAACCTCGAAGTCAACGCGCGTTGAGCGCGCCGCCACCAGAGTTCACAGCTCTCGCCTAGATATCGACGACAGCGTCAGCGGCTTCGCTTCATTGCGAATACAACGCAGCGGCAGTGGCGACGACGGCAGATATTGCAGAGCACCCGCCGCTCGACCTGGGATATGGAGGGAAGCGCACCGCCCCCTCGAGTCCCGACTTCCAGCGGCCACTGCGTTGCCGCCCAACGTGCACTCTGTGGCCTTCCGTTGCCTCCCAACGCCAATACCCAAAGACGCTCCAACGATGCCACACGCTCTGGCACTCCGTTTCTCCAAAGCGACGGCCAGCGCTACAGTTCTGACTCTCCCCTTATCAACCAGTTTGTGGGTTTGAAGCCTAAGGGGCGTATTGAATTTTTTATGCATACTAAGTAGGAGGTACCAGACATTGTTTCTAACTAAAGTCGTTTCTTACAGAAATAGTCGAAACTCACCTAGAGAAATAAGATGTTCCATCTGTATTTTATGGATGTTTATATATATATATATATATATATATATATATATATATATTTATTATTAAATTAATTTCAGATGCGGTTTTCACTAAAACTACTATATGCAAGGGGCAATATGGCCATGCATAATATTATTCTATTGCATTTTTTATTGCAGAGATATTGACCCAACTTCGATGTTTTAAATGGAACCCTATAGTTTTTTTTAACTCATCATAACAAGCGTGAAGAGACGAGTTAATAAATATCGCCATAACATATCGCATATTATAACATATCGCCATATGTTACATAATAAAATTTTCGAAAAATTAAGAGTTTTAAAGACGCACGCCGACTACTGGTTTCCGTAATCTGAACGAGAAATTCCGGGTGAAATGCGGCGAGGCCATTCCCTTCCGTTGCGTCGGCCTTGCAGTAAATGTAGTGGTGCAATGTGCAAAGGAGCTCACGAAAACCCGCGATTTGCTCTTTAAGACTACACCCTCTCAGTCCTGGAGACAATGTATTCACCCGTAGCCATGTTCTCAGTCCTGAAGACAATGTATTCACCCGTAGCCATGTTCTGAGCAAATCTGTTCGCCACAAGGTACTATTTTTTAATTAATGAAATACTACAAGATTTGAGAAAATATTTGAATTATTAACCGCAGAGAAAGCAAAGGAAGATAGAGTGAACATGTTGTGAATTAATAAATGCGTGTGCTGTCAGAAACAAAACGTTTACTCTTTGAAAGACTGAAAACCTCAGCCGGTACAAAAATATCGTGTAAATAAAAGAAATAAAAATACTTTAAAATACAGAAAAAGGTAAGTTAACAATTCTAGAAATAGCTTGATTTATAACATGTACTCAATATGTGCACCATCAACGGATATACACATTTGAAGAGGCTTGTAAAGCGACCTTCGAACAGAATTCAGAGTTTCACGTGAAATGGCATGACAAGATGCGGTAATGCGGCACCTCAGATCTTCAGATGTTGTTGGTACTTGCGAGTAAACTTTGTTCTTTATCGTTCCCCCAAGAAAATAGTCCAGGGGCGTAAGATCAGGTGACCTTGCCGGCCAGACTATAGCACCGCGCCCAATCCATCGGCCGGGGAACTTCTCATTCCGCACTTGCCTAGCCACAAGCGCATTGTGGGCTGGACATCCGTCATGTTGCATCCACATTCAATTTCTCATATCCAGGGGAATTTCCTCCAGAAGCATCGGCAATGTTTCACGAACAAATCTTGCGTATTTGATTCCTGTCAAATGTCCATCCATGAAATAGGGACCTATGGTGGTGTCGTTAAGAATACCGCATCAGACATTAATACTCCACTGCTTTTGGTTCTCAACTTCAAGAAGCCAGCGAGGATTGTCCACTGCCCAGTAGTGCATGTTGCGTAGATTCACCTGACCGTGATTCGTAAATGTTACCTCATCAGTAAACATAGTCTTCTTAAAAATGTCTTGATCATCTCGCACGTGTTCCAGAGCAAAACGACAAAACTGAACACGTTTCTGGTAATCACCATCATAAAGCTTCTGGTGCAACGAAATGTGGTAGGGGTGAAACTTGTTACGCTTCAAGATGCGGAGGGCACTCGAACGACTAATGCCGGAATCTCTGGCAATCAGTGGCGGCCGGTGCTTTGCGAGGTAGGGGGGGCGGTTTTAGGCCAAAGGAAGAGAAACCCCTAACGCGCTCAAGTGATGTAAATGTTGATTCTTTGGCCAAAACCATGGTGGAAATAACACCATGGCCAAAACGATAAGGGTTTTTCCGCCATGGCCAAAACGACCTCGGTGCTGCTAGTGAGAAATCGAATTGATCATTGATCAACGCAGTACACCTTATGGGCACCTTACTGATGACCTTATGCCGCTCAGTTTAACTGCGGAAACAAAGGTCGTGTCCTGTAGGTTTCAATCTTGGTGATACTTGATATGCCGCGGGACAAAGCGCGTAGGCGACAGGATGCGCGCGATGCAATAGCCTGGCGATATCCACCGTGCCGCGCGGAAAAGCGATCAGTTTCATTAGCAGCTTGCGCCATCCCGCTACCAAAAGCATCTCGAATGTTATTAGGCGAGTACAAAGGCTTCAGAGAGTGGGATGGTTTCAACTTTGCAAGAAGCATTGAGGGTCTCAAGACTGCATTACAATACTTATTGTTAGACACAGAGGACAATGCAGAATCAATTACGGAGAGTGCACGAATTCTGGAGAAGGTTCTAGAGAAATTATTAATGAAAAAGTTCGAAGCAAACAATTGAAAAGAAATTGATTTTTTAAGGACAAATAAAGATATTGAAATTTTCAGTTCCTGCTCTTAATGAGTTTTCTGTATCTCCATGCGAATAAAATTAATCGTTATGCAGAAAATCTGTTTAATTTTGACATCCTCGGATATAGTGAACCAAAATGTTAGTCCCAGAGTTCACTATAACCGAGTCGACTGTATATATAAGAAATAAATATGTTAGAGACACAGTCCCCACGACAAGAATCTTACCTTAATTAATAGTCTTGTAGATGAAATCCATTCTCCTCTCCCTTCCTTCAGCAAAGTGATTGATGACAAGATCATTAAAGTTGTATGCATTCAGAAGTTCTTTTTCTATAGAACACATAGCCAATGCACTAAGTCTCTCTTCTCTCATTGTATTTCGTGAGAAAGTCTTTATTCTGTTGAGAGTCGAAAAAACCCGCAAGAGTTTTACAGATTCAGGCAAAATTTGGACTAAGTTGTTTTCATAAATACAATTCAAGAGGGTTAAAGCTCCTGTTGCATTCTGAAAATCGTTTCTGTTGTATATAACAGTCAACTCTTGTCGCAGTTCAATTTCATTAAAATCGTACAATTTAATGGCAATTTGAAATTCTGTTTCAGGAAATAACAGTTTGTGTTTGCTGAACAAGGTGGGTTGAAATAATATGGCTGCCGACAAATGGTCGTTGAATGTAAAACGATCATCAATGTTGGTTAGAATTATGTCACATACTTCTTTCGCGACAGTTTTAAGCTTGTCTTCGAAACGAGCACGTTTCTGATTGCATGACTCGTTATTTTGGGTATTCCAGTGATGGTCAAGGTCAAGAGAATTTCTTGTCCGCTGTATGGAAGACTTCAATTCTGACACATACTTTGGGCTTTAATGGTGTCTACATCCTTTGTTGTAATTGTTTAAAAGTATATCGCAATGAGGTAGAATTTTGTTAAAAGCTCAAGCCAAAAGAGAAAATCAGCATCTTTAAAAGTTTTCCCAGTCCAATCGCTTTTCTTACTGTTGAGTAATCGTTAGTTGTATCATTCTCAATTATTTCAGACATTCACTTATTTCATTCTTGTAATTATACACAGTGCTTACACAACGGGCTTTAAAATTCCACCTTGTATCGGCATTCCTTGGAATTCTTTTCTTCACAACTTGGTCAAGAACCGCAGTTCTTTTTACCGACTTTGTGAAGAACGTTGAAAAGCCTTCCAAGTTGCTAAAAAATATTCTCACTTGTTTGTTCTGAGTGGCAGAGCGCTCTATAATTAAGTTCAGTTGATGGGCATAACAGTGCACAAAATGTGCTTTCTCGTACACTGCCCTCACTCTTACCTGCACTCCACTCTGTTTGCCACTCATAACCGACGCACCGTCGTAGCTTTGTGCGATTAATTTATTTGGGGACTCGTTTATTTTCAGTTTTTCAAGTTCACTGAACACAACACAACTAATTCCTTCTGCAGTGTGATCACTTGGTGTTACGAAGTTTATGAATCGTTCATATATCTTCCCCTTCAATTCATATCGTACAACAAACACAAGTTGAGACAAATGTCGCACAATCAGTTGTTTCATCTACTTCTATAGCTATGTAATCAGTCCTAGATTCTTCCTCACAAATCAACTGATGACAGACAGCATAAATTGAGTCCAACAAATCATTCTGTATGGTTTTAGAAAGCCCCAGAAACACACGATTATTTGTTTTCTCAATATGTTGTTTTAACGTGGAGTCCAACTCTGCCATCAAATTAACTAAACCACGAAAAATACCTGGGTTGTCCGATCCATCTGTTTCGTCGTGTCCCTTAGAGCAAGTTCAAACTTCCCGCAAAATTTAATACAGTCTATCAGTTTACTCAAAATGTAACGATTCTTGAAACATCTTCATTAATTTTCTTTATTCTCATTCTATAAGCTGAATCTAACTGACACCTTATATCAATTTTGCCTAGCATGGTAAATTCTATTCCACTGTTTATGTGTTGTTCACTCAATTTGTGCTTCTTCACTTTTTGGGCAAGGTGTTTAATGTCTGATACACCATCCTTTGTCCATGCACGATCACTAACATTCATAACAAGGCACGTATAACAAAGAAAGAATTTCTTATGTCACAACCACATAGCCAGTCTGCGTATTTGTAGAGAAGGAATTGAATTTTCTTGTGTATCCAGTTTTGCTTTTGCAGGCATTTTGAATCTGCGTAATTTTTAAGTGAGGTCTTGGCGGCCCTAATTTCTTTAATTCTATTTTTGTTCTATAGTGAGATTCTGACTACCATCAGTTAAAATAGTGTTCACACTGTTGATACCACTCATGATGAAACACTTTAAATATCAAAACACGACATGCAAGTCTCACATTAACAACTGTTCAACTCAACGCACTACACATGAATTTGGCTTGATTCCTATCAATGACTTGAATCGCATATGCTAACGCACTCTGTCTGGTCACAACAACATTACGTGTGCGGAAAACTTCTTCGGACTCTGCCGCCGCCCAAGCACCCTTCCAATGCTCCCCCCTCCCGGCGCCCACTTCCCCCTCCTACGCCGCGTTCTCCGTAAAGGGCCTGGGCAAAGGCTGGGGCGGATCTCCGAGAGTCCGCGTTTGTACGGTTCGGTTGAGAACATTGACCCTTGGTGCGGCCCATGCAAACACATTCATTCTAAAAACATTTATTTTTTCTGATACCATATAAAGATCATGCAACATTTTTGTTGTTTAACAGTTCATGTTTGGTAAATTCTGAAACCTTTCGTCTTTGTTAATTTTACTGGGGGCGCCGCCCCAGTCCTCAATCAGAGCAGCCGCCACTGCTGGCAATGTCTCGAGAGCTGATATGGGGATTGTTGTGAACAGCTGCAAGAACGGAGGCCTGTGCTTCCTCATTCGTTGCCCTTCTGCTCCGCAAACGAGTCTTAGCGTTCCAGTCGCCTCTCTGCACAGGGCTTTTACAGATTCTCATAACAGTCATGTGCGAAGGCCGCCGTCGATCTGGATATCTTTCAGCATACAGTAATGCACCTTTCTTTGCATTTCTGCCACATTCACCGTACATCAGAATAAGGTCCAGCTTCTCCTCGTTCGTATACATCTTCCCGGATATTTCTGCACTATTTCACTGCGTGTACAAATTTCTTCTAAATCTGGAGAGTTCCCGTTTAGTTCTGACTGCATTTCCTTTCTCCACCGCTCCTTTATTCTACCTACCCTTCTTATGCCACTTCGAGGCATCTCCAGTTTTCCCACGTTACTCGACCGACGCAACGGAAGGGAATGACCTCGCCGCATTTCACCCTGAATTTCTCGTTCAGATTACGGAAACCAGTAGTCGGTGTGCGTCTTTAAAACTCTTTAATTTTTCGAAAATTTTATTATGTAACATATGGCGAAATGCAAGTTTATGAACTCGTCTCTTCTCTTCACGCTTGTTATGATGAGCTAAAAAAACTATAGGGTTTCATTTAAAACATCGAAGTTGGGTCAATATCTCTGCAATAAAAAAGCAATAGAATAATATTATGCATGGCCATATATGCCCCTTGCATATAGTAATTTTAGTGGAAACCGCATCTCAGTCAGTGTCTGCAACGGTTCAGGAGAAAATTGAAGGGAACATCTTAGGTGGGCCACACGGTATATCTATATCTATATCTATATCTACACTCTCTCTCTCTCTCTCTCTCTCTCTCTATATATATATATATATATATATATATATATATATATATATATATATATATATATATATACTGAAACCCATTACTGAATAACCAAAAGTTTTAGTTTCCTGATATACGCCTTTTAGTCTTTAAGCGGTTGCGTTGACATTACTCAGAAAATTCCGCCCGAGAGGTCCTGGGGCTTGAATCTCTTCGTTGGTGCATTCTCGACTGTAGTTATTTTATAGTTAGGTCGAATTATAATACCGGAGAAGAATACTGGTGGCCAGATCCTCTGATCGGAAGTTTTCCGAGTTTTTTTTTATCAATACTGAGCGAATGTCGGAGTTGCTTCTTAATAAACGTGCAAGGGTCCGCGCGCGATCTTTTCTTCCTCATGCTTTATCCCCTTCCGTCCTCTTACCCTTACACTATCACCGCATCGCATTTGTCGTGTTGCACCAGTCGGTGCTTCGAGCTTCTTTCAGCTGAGAAGTGGCTTCGCAGGGGCCATGTATTCCGCGCCGGATTGCACGTCCCAGCAGGGAGGGAACACTGCTACCTTCCGGATGTACTATTTCGTGATTTGGGCACTCAACTGTTCTGGTCATTATCCCAGTGAATGTAGTACACGTTTTTATTACGGGAGGTGGTGGTAATCTCCCGTTGGTTCGGGATCAAATCAATAAATCGTGATATATATTAGTGTTCGAAAATAATCGTTTACTCTGAATAGGATTTCCTTAACGCTTTGCAAATACATGCCATTTAATGTAACATTTCAGTAATATATTGTTTCCATAAAATGTTTTTTCGTTTGATGATCAGTTTGCAGTGGCGGCTCGTGGGTATTCGCACGTTCGCATGTGCACACCCAAATTAATTCGGTGCCATTTCTCTTAAACATCTCTTAACAAGAGGAGAATACAAGTCCTCTCAGAGCATTCCCGAAACATGTTATTTCAAAACACGCGCCATTCGGAAGCTGCGATTGCCGGTCCGTCCGCCTTTCTTCCGTGAAAGCCTGCGGGAGCACACTCGGGAGAATGCGACCGAGGAATCGGCGTCCTAGGCTGCCACGGGGCTGCAGGGGAAGGAGGGGAACAACGGCGGCTTATGGAGCATACCCGGCGCGGTGCTCTATCTACGGCGCAAGCGCAGTGGCGATCTCGGGAAATGCCTTGACGTGTCTCGAAGATATAACACTCGAGTAGCACAAGTTTTTAACAGAAGTATGACATTGAACGAAGAAAGTGTGAGATATCTCTCCACTTAAATGAGCTTTCGCACTAGCGCGCGAAACGCGAACGCATTGCTGTGCACTGTTGCATTCATAAAAATGTTAATAGTATATAATATGTGTATTCTCTTGTGTTTTAAAGTGAGTTGCAATTACAGAACCATTCCGAAGTATTCAAACCCCTAGTGTATTTTGTAAACGTAAGTATTAGGCTACGTTTCAATGTGTTTTGAGAAACCGAAATCAGAGAGTTCTTTTTCTGTCAAGGGTGTTTGTGCAACTAACAATGAATAGCGTTGAAAAATGAAACGTAAGAAATCAATGATTTCAATGAAAAAGCCACAGAAAAAAATTGCTGAAAAGAAACAATGGAATGGAATTGTTCGGCATGCTATCAGACTTCATAAGATGATTTGTGTTTAATTGTCATTATTACTGTTAATGTGTGTCAATGCATGCATGTAATGTATATGTGTGTGCGTGAGAGAGAGACAGAGGGAGAGAGAGTGTGGGAAAAAGAAGAAAAACGTTGCACACCCTAATGGCATGACCACGAGCCGCCACTGTCAGTTTGGCAAAAAGAGTAATGATAAAATCATTTAATAAAGATCTTCATTTTCAATAACCATAGCGCTTTTGCATCGGAGTAGCTGAGTTTCTAATTTTCATTGTTGTGCAATATTTCCGAAATTTTGAGCATTTTCTTTTAGGACTAGCCGAATTATCATTTCCGCTGTGACTATTGCGGAGAAAGTTTTTTGGACGAAAACACAACTTTGTAAATGGATTGCTATAATAACTTGAGTTTTCTAAACATTTTAACGAAGAAAGATGAAAAGGAAACTAGTACTAAAACAGCGCGTACTTTCTCACCCGTATTTTCACGCGAAAAGTGTGCAAATTTTCCAAAAATTGTGCATGACCTTATTTCAAAATCTATCTTTAAGGAACAGATTTCATTAAAGGATAATATCTTCAGAATTGTAGTTGTAGAAAGACGCCGTAAAGCTTTCGAACTTTTGCAATTTTCGAAAAATCACGCTTTTCAACGAACACGAGACCTGCACTATCCTCTTGAAGGTCCTTCACATTATCCAACAAAAAATGGAGACTTTTTTGAAAATTTTGGAAATGTCCCAGGGATTTCATGTAAAGTACCCGCCAAAATTAAAATATCGGTTTCAAATTCAAGGGGTCACGACATCAGCAAGATCGATCGGGAATACCAATTTTGGAGAAAATCGACTGAATGGTTTAGTGGCTAGCGTTGTTCATAGACAGACGGACGGACAGACAGACAGACGGAGAGGCGCTTTGTCGTCATTCACTTTTTCGTCAAGGACCCACAAAATATGGATCCTCTACACCACGTGTTAGAGGATTTTTTCTAAATTTAGCGACTGTATTTATCCACTTTTCTTTACCAGGGCCTTGTAATGCGTTTTTCTGCGGCATTACATTAAATTTGCAGTTTTTTTCGTGCAGCATTACATAACTACGTGATTGGGCTGAAAAAAAAATGACATGGGAATTAACGGATCGAAAAGCAAAAGAATAACATTCGGGCGGGGACAAAATTATCAGGAACCAGACTATCGTTTAGGTGAGGTCGTCATCTCAAGAGTCTCATCATGCAAGTACTTAGGCATTCATATAGATAGTAAATTAGGGTGGGAGAAGCATATAAATCAGGTAGTAAGAAAATCGTAGAAGTCCTTGCATTTTGTAATGCGAATCCTAAAGAAAAGTTCTGCAAACGCCAAAGAATTAGCGTATTTTTCGCTGGTTCGCCCTCTCATGGAATACGGAGTGGCATGTTGGGATCCATACAGAAAGCCGCACCGGAAAAATCTAGATAGAATACAAAGGAGAGAGAATAAGTTTACCTATAGAACTAACGCAATAAAAAAGCCATGGAAACCTCTAGAAACGAGAAGCACAAGGGCGAGGCTTTACGCTCTTTATAAATCGTACGTAGGTCAACCAGCTTGGAAGGAAATACAAGTTAGACTAGAAAAACCAAATTATTTCGGCCGAAGCGATCACACTCACAAAATTCGAACAAGGAAACAAAATTCAGATCTTGGGAAATTTTCCTTTTGTAACAGAACAATTAAAAATTGGAACAGTTTACCCCCAGCAATTTTCAAAGCTTTTCCTCTAAGTATCCCAAGCTTTAGAAATAAGTTAGAACAATATGAGAGTAATAGACATTAAATGAGTAAGTGCTGTGAAGTGCGGTGAAGTGCTGATCAGTGTAATTCTAAGCAAAACAGTGTAGTGTAGTGTAGTGTAGCGTAATGCAGTGCAGGGCAGTTAAATGTAGTGAACGCGATCATTGAACTAAAACAAAACTTAGCCAAACTTATGTAGCTTGTATTAAATTTTAGCATCACCGACATATAATTATTGGATATCATGACAGAGTTGAAATATTTGTTATAATACTTAATATTAGTGATAGTATGATTATTGCATGTTCGGCTTGTACTGTACTCCTTTATTATTATTGTTATTATTATTAATATTGTTGTTATTAATGTAATTATTGTTATTTAACTGCTACCGGGTCATACCCAATTGCAGTTCAAATAAATGTATGTATGTAACGTATGCAACTTTCTACACTGTAAAGAAAAAGTGAGAAGGCGACAATTAAATATGCAATATTATGTGATTTGCATATGAGGAAATAATAATCAACTTCATTTTTATTCCTTCTCATCAATTGAATTTTAATCTTCATGACACCAATCGGCTTATATTCGGCAATTCACCTTCAACAGATCCCTTACCTTTCGTTGACCACCTTTAAAATTTCATGACCTACAAGGATGGATATCGACCTCCTTGAGAACCCCGTATTATTAATGTATTTCCTACGCATAAATGTGATATTCGAAAAGAAAACAAGAACTCATAAGTGGCATCCAGATTTGCGAAAATCGGAACTGAACGACACGCGGGGGGAACGGAACGCCCTATGCTGCCAATGTTAAATTAAGATATATTTAAGGAACATTTTTTTGACAAATTTTTCCACCTACAACTACGAATTGTTTAGAGGTTATAAATAGAACGTTCCTTGTTAGCTTGATGCTATTTTAAAGATAAAATTAATTAAATTTTTAAAGATATACATTTTTTTATTTAATAACAAGTTTTTGAAGAATTTTTCAGTTCTCAATAGCTAATAAAACTTTTTTTATTGTACATAACAGCATCAGCATGTGAAATATACTTGTACCAACATATCCTAAAAGTTGTATTACAATAGCATTACTCAAACCTGAGAAAATGTTCCTTATAGACTGAAAAAGTAAACTTACGGGAATTCAGCTTTAAAGTTGAGACATCAAAACATGCCAGCACCATAGCTAGGTTCATTAGTTTGATTGATTTTTTCGCGTTTCCGGGCGCGTCAACTGCTTCGGTCATTGGTCCCGTTAGTGTTGTTGTGTTTTTTCTCGGGATTGTTAATGTTTTTTCTCCCGTTAATGTCCCGTTAATGTTTTTTCTCGGGATATGGCAGTGATCTTCCCCCGCTGGATGGCGAGATCCGGCGCCGACCTACCGTCGGCTAGTGGGGTTTCCCCTAACCAGGACTCTCCCACTAACGGGGCACCGCCCCAGTCGGGACAAGTTCTAAGCTCCCGACCGGTCTCCCGGACTATGTGGTAGTGTAGTGCATGTTAGTGTAAGTGTGTGTGTAAGGGGAGAGGATAGGACATGGAATAGGAAGGACAGATCGCGCACGGTTCGTGGCCCGTTTGGTCGGGTACTGCTCCGGCATTCGCCTGGTGTTGATCGGAGAAACCACGGAAAACTACCGATCAGAGCAGCCGGCCGCTAGAATTCTCCTCTAGACAGCAGCTGAATTCGACCTAACTGAAAAGCTAGTGTCGAAAATCCTGCCGCCGTCAGGACTCGAACCTGGGACCTCCCGGTTAGGGGCGCTGCAGTGACATCAGTTGATGCACTGAGCTACCGCTACCGGTTGGTTCATTAGCATCAACATCATTTTCTATAAGCAATTTCCTCTTGATGCCCCTTTTATATTCTTTGGCTTGTTTAACGAGTCTTAAAAGATTGTTTTCAGCATTCCTTAATCTAGAGGTGTCCATTCTTCTCATTGCTTCTATAGTGTTGCAACTAGCACCAATTCCTAAGGACTGTAATACTTGATACTTGATAATGTTACCTTTATTGAATGTTGCTACGGCATTCTATACTCCAAAATGAGTGTGTCCATTCCAATGAAAGTGGTTTTTGGGAGACGATTCCAAATCACATTATGCACACTCTCATTTGGATTTTATGTCCGGCCGTGCAAACATTGTTGTGATGATATGTTTCCCCAGTTACCTTTCCCTTGTGAAATTTGCACCGTCTGCACCGGCGGGACACAATCCATGACTAGGATTATCATGGGTTGACAATGTATGGAAGAAAATGGCCCATACTGCTTTTCTCATTTTCTCAACACTATCAATATTCTGCCTTATGACTAAACCATAATAATTTTGCAGTCTGTCTATTGCAGCATCTTGTCAATCTATTTTTCTCACTGATTGACTTGCCATCACTAAGTGTTGTCCCTTTTAACGTGCACTTTAATTTTCTCAGACGTGATCCTATTCTTTTCTGGACCTGTGCACTCTAGTTTTTGAATTGTCACATCATTCCCATACGCTTTCAAATTAACAATTTTATTAAATGCTCTGGAATTGTCATCCCCTAAATAATTTATGAATCGTAAATTGTCCCAATTGACGGACCGCTTAAAAATCGTTGCAACTCCAGCGGTCTCCATATTTCCACTGCTGCCTTGGAAATTGGCCTTGCATTGTCCCTCATGTATTTATTGTTCTTGCCAGGACACACACAATGTTTGGACATAACAGCACACTCAATCACTTTCTCGGTGTCAATACGGGTCACTGTCACAACACCACTTTTTAACATATGACCTCGCTTTTGCCAAGTACCGTCAAAAGCTGCACTTATATCACGATCATTATTATTTAAAAGAACAGCTTCTTCTTGTTCTTCTTTCATACTAACCATAGCAATGTCTTCAGCAGCAGAACCCAATATGCTGTTGTATTTGTCAAATTTTGATTGATTGATTCGTGTTTCCGGGCATGTCAACTGCTTTGGTCATTAGTCCCGTTAGTGTTAGTGCATGTTTTTCTCCGGAGAGGTCGGTGACCTTCCCCCGCTGAATGGCGAGATCCGGCGCCGACCTACCGTCGGCTAGTACGGTTTCCCCCTAACTAGGACTCTCCCACCTGCGGGGCACCGCCCCAGCCGGGACAAGATCTAAGCTCCCGACCGGTCTCCCGGAATATGTGGTAGTGTGGTTCATGTTAGTGTAAGTGTGTGTGTAAGGGGAGAGGATAGGACAAGGAAGAGGAAGGAAAGGTCGCGCTCGGTCCGTGGTCCGTTTAGTAGGGTACTGCTCCGGCATTCGCTTGGTGTTGATCGGAGAAACCACGGAAAACTACCGATCAGAGCAGCCGGCCGCTAGAATTCTCCTCCAGACAGCGACTGAATTCGACATAGCTGAAAAGCTAGTGTCGAAAATCCTGCCGCCGTCAGGACTCGAACCTAGAACCTCACGGTCAGAGGCGCTGCAATGACATCAGTTGATGCTCAGAGCTACCGCTCCCGGTCAAATTTTGATCGAGGTGCAGGCAAATTCATTAGACCACACAACATATCACCCCCAGCTTTCCCTTTTCCAATGGACCTGAGACCATAAACCAGTCACATTTATATTAAAAATGTCTTTATTTTCAATTTTTACACTATTTGAAGGACTAAAATTTACTGTATGTTTACAATCTTTACAAACTAATTCCATATCCGCAGCAAGTCCCACATGCCTATGTACATTTAAATCCAACCCACTTGAGGCACACTGTTTACACAAAACATGTTCTTTCAAAATTGTTGAAATATCCATGATTTCATACAGTTCACTGCCCTTCACTATTTCGTCGTAATTGCTGTAGACATTCAGTAATTTTCTCTGAGAAGAATTTTCGTTCCAGCACTGTTGAGGTTAGAGGGAGGCGGCGTTGAAACACATTCTTCCACAACACTTTTCACAACACCCTTCCTCTTTTGCCAAGGCACACGTTTTTTAAACACTTTATGGCTAAATCGAGGCATTGTCAAAGCCGATTACCACCAAAACAAACACGCAAAAACACCTCACAACAAACGCACGTGTAGACTCACATATACTTCGCATCACAAACAAAACAAACAAATGAAATACGTAGAACGTTCTCAAGTAGCCTAGCTAGTGCAGGTTCGCCAACTAATGAACACTCAAGTGTCACTGGCGGCAAATTTAAAAGTAATAATGTTCGAAAAATTATCTAATGGAATGTCAAACTTTGACAGCTAACCCAAACGCCATATTGATTTAAAAGGATAAGGAATCTCGCCTTCGGAACTCGAAAAAAAATTAAAATAAAATACTTCTAGACGAGGTATTGAAATAAATCAAATATCCAATTGCGCAGAAAACGTGGAAGAATTTAAAATAAATAAAAACAAAAAAATCATTTTTTTTACCATATACCCGTTCTGTTCCCCCTTGCTTGTTTCGTTACCTAGGCACGAAAGGCTACCTTCCCGGGGGGATCATTTAATTCCTCATTTAATAACTCTCCTTATTAGAGTAAAAGGGTTTTAACCGAATAAGGTAGTGAAAACTGCCCCGAAATCCAATCGATAATTGCGATGCTCATGTGGAAGAGAATAAAAAATGATGTAGATTCACAAAAAAACAGACTCCTAGAGCAATCTGTTGCAGAAATACGAGAAACGTGTTTTTTATATTTTATTTTCTCTCAGCTATTATTGCATGTATAGGCTGAAAAACAATTGAAGAGATGAGGAAAAAATAGTTGAATTTTAAGTTATTTTTGTCAACCAATTCTTCGGCCAAATTCAAATAGAAAAAAAAATTGAAATGGATTTTCGACGTGATAACGTTGTAACTGTCTCACCCCCCCCCACCTAGAATGTGTCTTATAACATGCTGTAACATATTTTTTTAGATTTTTAAACAATGTGGATGATAGTGAAAGAAAATTAAAACTAGTTTCATCAGTTAAAAAATGTAAATATTTTTCACTTAAAGACAAACCTTTGTCTGCAAAAACTTGTAAATCAGACTTCTGTCTGTGAGACTTTTAATGATGTCTCTTGGCTGTCCGGGACAAGCCGCGTCAATCGTAGCTGACGTTTCGGCCAACATATTGTGGCCTCAGGCTTTTAATGATTTAAATATAAATTGTTTAAACATTGGTGATAAAATGTCCTATCACATTTTGGCGCGAATTTCAAATTTTTGAACGAATAAAATTGGTTTTAATTTTCTTTCTCTATCGTCCACTTTAAATTTAAAAAAAGTTATAAGATACATTCTAGGAAAAAACTGAGACAGTAATCGAACGTTATCATGTCGAAAATCCATTTCAAAAATTTATTTAATTTTTCTATTTGAATTTGTCGGCAGAATTGGTTGAAAAAAACTTAAAATTCAACTATTTTTCCTCATCTTTCCATTTTTCAGCCTGTACATGCAATAGAAGCTTAGAAAAAATTAAACATAAAAAATACGTTTCTCGTGTCTCTGCAGAAGATTACCTTAGGACGCCGATTTTTTGTGAATCAACGGCATTTTTTATTCTCTTTTATATGAGCATCGCGATTATCGATTTGGTTTGGCGGCAGTTTTCACAACCTTATTCGGCTATACCCTTTGATGCAATTGTCGCCCTCGGTAACTGATGTCGCGTCGTGACTACCATGGCTTCGGTCTAAGGGTGATGAGTTCGCATCAGTTCACTTCGGTCATCAGTGCTTGTTCATGTTTCAAACCAATTATTTCGAATACCGTAATTCAGCTCTTTTTCTTTCCACTCTAGTTACAATCTCCAACGATTATTCTAGAAGCCATTTTCTCCATCTTGAACATTCACAGGCCCCATCCCTATTTGTCTATGACCCACGTGAACAAGCTGATAACTTTTGAAAACTAAATACTTGAGATCAATATATTTTGCCATCCTATGATTGTGCGTTTATCTAGTGGAATTGAACATATAATTCAACTTATTATGTTGAATGTTATCGAATAATTGTCATAGCGTGAAAATCTGACAACTCTATTTATCTGGATACGATGAATAATTTTAAGAAAGCTAGGTGAAATTATGTTTGCACGGTCTTACGTGCTCATTACATAGCAACTAGATGGGATTTAACTTATCCCTATGAATCACACATTTATATAACGTTTGGAGAATCCAGGAGCATACTCATCATTTTCATCAGTAAGTTCACTTGTGAACTTTTTCAACTGAGTCAAAAATATGCTTGGGAGTACATGTCCGAGCCTCACCATCATGAGCATAACCATTCTCTACAAAGTCTAAATTAGACGAAATCGAAATAAAATACCAATAAAAAATGTATTATCAAGATCGATGCGTCCCACATAACTTTCTAGACGAAACGTAAAATACAGTATGTGAGCAGCTTTCTCTTCACTCGCCTCTTCCAGGCTGCAATTCCGCGCAGTTTGCTGGTAACATATGCCTCCACTCGGCCTTATGGTCCATTCAATGAAAAAGCGCTCCCCAGCCCATCCATCTGGGCGCATTTTTGGCCGCTTTCCGCATGCGGTGCCGGCGGCCGCTGCCTTATCACGCCAACGACCGGAAAAATCGCGCAGGTCGGGGCCGCGGCTGCCGGAAGGAAGGGGGGGAGGGGGAGGGCACTGACCTGCGCCCTCTGCCCGTCTCGCGCTCCCACGACTCGCTCTCTGACCTCCCCCACTGGGGATGGAAAGCACAATTTGGTTTCTCTTGTTCTGCTTTCTCAGTGTCGCTTGTGTTGCTTTTGGGCTTGTTGTACTGCTTTTCGGATGCCTGTGGTGTGCTGTTACACTGTATTTGGGCGTCTGTTCTCCCGCTTTACTTTCGTTTTGATTGTCTGTTGTACAACGCTTTGCGTGTAGTTTGCGATGCTTTTGGAGTGCCGGTTGTAAAATCTAACAGCCCTGTACTGGAAAATATACGAGGGCACCTCTGCTTCCAATAGAATATTCCGCTTTGTCGGGTTGCGTCATGATGTGGACTTCTTCCAACCACATCTCCACTGCGGCAAGGAAAGCAGCTCGCGGCTCGAACCGTTGAAGCAACCTTGATAACCGTGCTTCTTTTCACTTTCCTACAGAATACAAGCATTCGAGAGAGGTCGAGTGCTTGCGTTTTCTAGGAAAATGAATGTGTTGATGAGAAAATGAATGTGTTTCTTCGCCAATGGAGAGCGGGAGTAAACTGAGTGATTGATTTTGGACATATCGCTATTTGGAATGTAGACGTTAACCAACACAATGATGTGTTGGTTAACATATACGAGGTGTACGCGGAAAAAAATTACGCCCACATTGCTATCAAGAACTACATGATTACTTCCTCCATATTCTCTTCCACTACCACCGCCTACTATTTATTCCTCCTCATCATCCTCCGTCACCTACTGCACCATCTTGACCCACGTCACCTTGTCCTACACACTCCTTTCCCTCCCAACACCACCTCATCTCTTTCTCCACCTTCATCCAAAGTTGTCCTACACTACTAGCACCTCCACCACTTCCACCAACTGCTCCCTTTTGCCTCCTTCACAACCACATATTCTATTACATGCTATTATATCCTCCTCCTCCTCTACCATACGCTCATCCATCCCCTAAAAGACGCCCTCCAACTCGTCCTCTGTCTTTCCCGCCATCCTCACCCGCACCATCACTCCACTTTCGTCCAGCACCACCATGTCCCCCCATCCCCCTCCTGCAGCCGCGTCTCGCGCGGCGCCTAGCGTGCGGGCCTGCCATTTGGCGTCCTTCCACGCGCTGGTCAGCTCGATCGGGCCGTTCCGCCCTAAACGGCCGGCGCCGCCCGGGATGAGAAGCTGCTCGCGGGCCCGGCAGAGGAGGCTTTTTGCCTTCCGCCGCTCTTTTCTTCCCGGCCCGGCCCGAACAGCCCGGCCGCCGGCGCGGATCCGCAATCGGAGAACGCGTCTAATGGCGCTGTTCCGCGTATGGAACGCGCTGGCGGCGCCTTGAAATGTTTGCGGATGTTCGCTCAGCGCCGGGAAAGGGAGCAAAGAGACTAAAGACGAGCGGAACGACGCGGTCACGGGCTGCAGGGGGTACAGTTTAACAGCTTGGTACTAGGTTGTATCATATACCGTTTTACGAACGGTTTGATAAAAAAGGTCTAGGATGTGTTAGTGTATGTTCTCCCTTCTTAAGAAGAGAACTGTTCTAAGGAAATTCGAAGTTTAATTAAGGTGCATTCAAAAAACTAATTAAAGGGAGGGAATTTTTGTCATGCATTAGGCTATATAATTTAAATGATTCTCTCCTTCATACTTCGACTAAGAGTAATCTATTAATTGATGAAATAATGAATACTTGAAAAAATTCTGAATAATTATTTGAGAAATAGAACGTGATGTGCTCTAGTGAATTCAGTAGTTACAGTACCGTTCAATTACCACTCACTTGTCACCTTGTACTTTCAATGGGGCCTCCAACGACTTTGCTACATTCACTTAAGTCACTTTACATATTCACTTACTATGTTTTTGCGTTTACAGTCATCTATTTCTCAATAAATCGGTTTCAATATTTACTACTCTGTATTAAACAATGTTATATATTTTTTAAAGATTGATGATGTTTCCAATCTGATAATGAACAAAACCAGTAACTCTGTCTTATATAGAAGTAATGTTTTCGTATTCTCCGATGAAGATGGGTGGAAGAATCAAACTCAAATTTTCATCTTCATTCAGTTAATTAATTAATTTACTGAAGTTTGTGTCATATGAAAAGAATATGACATTTACAAATACTTAAAGGAAATTATTTATTTAATGAGCATATATTGCTGAATAAATTAGGATCACCTTTTCTACTTTTCAATTCTTCATAGTACTGTTTATATTGTGAAGGCTGAATAGTTATTTCTAAACTTTTAATATACTTTTTTACAGCTCATTGCGCCATTATGCTTATCCATGTTGAATATTAATCTTAAAATTAACTTGGAAGCGTGGTAAGGCTTTGTCATATTGATTTCAATTATCTTCTAGGTTCATCTATGATGATCCGCTTGTATTTACTTTGTATTACTTTGGAAATGCCTTGATTTCAACTTCATTTTTAGATTCATTAGAGCATAAATTACTTTTTGTACTCAGATAAATCCCAGCGTGAGTTCGTAATGGCTCTTTCGGCAAAAAACTTCCATTGAAGTAAACGAACAGCATTACTATATTACCCAAAATATTTAATGTTTGATAGCTGAAATCAATGTAACAACATCAAAATTAATAAAAGATCGTGTCGTTATTAAGATGAAGTTCAAATGACACACAATTTTTTAAAACAATGAAATTTATATTTTCCATAACTTTTTTCCCTACTTTCATAGGGATTTTTTTTATTTCGCCAACATTTTTCGCTCTTGGTACATTGCATATAAAAATTTGGATTATTCAAAAGATATTTGCTGCGCCTTAAGGAAAGTTACATTTCGCTAAATATCTGAGTTCCTTTGCTGACATCTTAATAAGAAATTTTGTCTTACGAAAACCATATGTACTGTGACATACCGATATGTCACGTTAAAATAAATTAACATTTATTTGGAGACAATATGGTGGAACATGCATTACGAAATATCACGAGAGCTAGAGCATAGCAACGACCGTGAATAAACAATGTAGTTTTGTTTTTTCTAAATGCATTAAGAGATGGGTTGATGCCGAAAGTAGAAACTTTGGGATTGGGCGGAGAAGTTTAGACGGTCAAATGTTATGAAAAAAATGAAGGTAGTTTAATACGAAGTCTTCGAGGGATGAATCATGCAGAAAGATTTCATTCTGCTCTGAAACGCGCTTCTGAACTGTTCGTAGATATTTTCATGTGGAAGCAATATTGAAGTATAAATTGGAACTTTGTCGGGAGTGGTAATCAAGTTCGGGACTATGTCATAGGACGTAATCGGACTGGTAATTTTGATAGTTTGAGACCAGCTTGGATAGGGCAGAAGAGGATTTCGTTGGAATTTTGGACTACGGCAAGATCGCAAGATATTTCGACTGAGAAGTCTACGAGGGACATCAACGAAGAAAAGATAAGTTAACCGCGGTGTAAAATTGTAAATTGAAAGAGATCATGATCAAAGGCCTAACTTCAATTCATTAAATTGTTTGATAAAAAAAAAAGTAAAAATAAACTTTGTTAAATTTTGTTCTATAGAAAAGAAAGTGATTTTTCATTTAGTCAATCCAAACAGTAATGAACTAGGAATAGAATCATTCCATTTCAGATTCCCAGCTGCGCTGTATAGTCGGCGGATCCTATAATCCATTACAGAGGTAATAAGGATTATAATTATATCGTGACCCATTGACCCAGCAAGCCGGACGCTAAGATCTTTAGCCGATATAGATGTAAAGAGAGAGGAAAATTTTGGTATATCCCAAAATGGCGCCCAACGTGGGGCATAATTTGTTATAATTTATTACAATTGGTGACACGGATAAAATTAGTCTTATAAATTATAATATAGTGATCCAAAGGGAATCTGAAATTTATGGATTGACATTTGAAATTAATTGTTAATTATAAGAAAGGGCCAAGACCATTTCATTGGTGTGATTTTAAAATAATTTAACAGAGAGATTTTAATTTGTATTAGAATTCAAAATGGATACTAGGAGCAAAAAATTGCGTATGGAGAATGTTAATGTAGATGATATGGCGTCTGCTAATACTAACCCCGAGGGAGAAATTTCGCGTGAAATTATTGAGATTGAACCACAAGAAAAGGAAATAATGGCTGCACCGTTAGAAAATATGGACCCTAATAATTTAATTCTTAAGATGTTAGCAGAAATGAACGCAAAACTTGAGCATAATAATACTAAATTAGATGGAATCACTTCAGATATGAATAATAAATTAGAGGGGATCACTTCAGATATGAATATTGAATTTGAAAAAAATAACGCTAAATTGGAAGGAATGACATCGGAAATGTCATTAGAATTGAAGAATTTTCGTCAGAAAATACACAAGGAAATAGTGCAATTACGGGTGGATACATCAGGCTGAATTTAACATTATTCATTGTAAAATTGAGTCTTTTAATAATCAAGTCGACCAAATGCAGAGGGAATTAAAAGAATCTGGCAACAAAATTAATTCCAAAGTTAATCATTGTAATAATAGAATAATAAATTGAAAAACGAATACCGCAACAATGCGAAAAGTTGACAATCGTCGAATCGCGTGTAAATAAATTAAATGCAATGTCGCTTCAACATGGCGAAAAAACAATTGAAAACATAGAATCGAAATTAGTTAATTCGGATTGTAAATTAGAAAAACGAATACCGGAGGGACTTAGAAACATTAAAATGGTGCAAGAATTTGAATCTGGGAAATATATGTCGGACATTAAGGACAAGATTGAACAGTTAGAAAATGAATTCGTGATGCGTTCACACGGAAATATACCAATGCATCGGCGCTTGTAATACCAAGCCACCTAAAATTTCATGATGATAATGAGGGCGTGATGGTTCTTAAGGAGTTGAATAGCATTGAAGTATCGGCCGAAGATTTATTAAGGGAAGATACGGACGAACGGGCGGAGAATAGCACGTGTTTAATTTTGAAGGGGATATTTCGGAATATACCTGTAGACATTTTAATTGATACAGGTGCTAATGTTTGTGCAGTGTCGGAAAAATTGTATGAGCAGTTAAAGAAAAAGGGAAATAAAATTGATGAGCTACCCACCAGGAGTTTGGATATTCGGACAGCTAATGGAAGGCGCATCGAAACGAGAAGTCGGCAAATTTGGGTGGAAGTGGAAGTTCAAGGGATCACAATTCAGTTTCCGGCAATTGTAGTGAAGAATTTGATTCGCCCAAATTTATTTTGGGGGATTGATGGCCTAAAATGTGACGCCAAGGTCGACATAGGTAACAGGAGTGTATTGTTACGAGGTGACAAAGGGCAACAACATTGTTTAGGGATCAAAGACCAGGAGGGCGAAGATATGTGTATTTGCGATATTGCGGAACAAATTGAAGAGACCAGGGACCAGATCCACACGGCAGCAGAGGGCGCGGTCGACGAAAACGGAATAGATGCTAGTGAAGCTAATGAAATGTTAGTCAATGAATATAGAGATATTTTTGGAAGTTCAAGGGAGCCGGTAAAGCGATATCAATTTAAAATTGAATTGATGGATGAGGAACCTTTTAATATGAAACAATATCAGATCCCCCATGTATATAAAATCGAAGTACGTAAACAAATAAACACGATGCTTGAGGATGGTACAATAAAAAAATCGATGACACCGTATGTAAGCCCAATAGTGATAGTTCGTAAGAAAGACAATAAGATCAAATTTTGTGTTGATGCTAGGAAACTCAATAGCAAGACCATCGCTCGTCATGAAAAACCGCCGAAATTAGATGAAATGATGTGGAAGGTAAAAGGAGCTCGGATATTCACGGGACTGGATTTTACTGCGTCGTGCTGGCAAATTGGACTACACCCAGAATCGCAAAAATTTGTCAGTTTTTCATATGAAGGCAATACGTATAGTTTTCAAAGGATGGCCTTTGGATTAAAGAATAGTGGCGCGGCTTTAATCAGTTATTTGGACGATGTAATACCGGATGAACTAAAGGAAACTACTTTCATGTACGTCGACGATATTGTGTTATTCTCTACTAATATGTTTGAATATTTAAAGAAGTTGAAAAAACTATTCGAAATCCTTCGGAAGTATAATTTAAAATTAAACAGTGGAAAATGGGAACAAGACATGGGAAGAATTGGTATCCAAACATGTTACACGACGGTACGGAATCCTCAAGCTAACCCCAGCGAAAGAATTATGAAGGAGATTTCACGCTTATTTAGAGTCTACATTTCGGAAAGCCATAACCGATGGATGGAGGCCGTTCCAGTATTGAAGTATGTTTTGAATAATGTTCCGCATGGGAGCACGCGAAGCACGCCATAGAGGTTCACATGGGTAGGAAAGGAAAAGGATCCGTTTCGAAGGATTAGGATACCTCCAGAAACAAGTGGATCCCAGATGATGTGAGAGATACGAATAATTTATGACAATTTGAGGGAGGCAGCAGCCAAAAAAAACTAAAACAGAAACAATGCTTTCGAGGCGAGTATAAGGAGGGTGATGAAGTGTTAATTAGAGTACCTCAAGTGTCGTCAGTGGATGAAGCTATTTTATAAATTTTTCCCCGTTGTATAAAGGACCGTACCGAATTTGTAAATATTAGCAAGAATGCCGCGATTTTGAATGATGAAAATGGACGGCAAATGGGAAAAATATAACTACAGGAACATGAAGCCGTATATGAGGGACGATACGCATGATTAAATATACTGGTCATAACAGAGATTTGTAAATAGTTGTAAATATTAGGTGTAATAGTAATATAATTGTTTTGTTATGTGTATTTTGTCAGTTTGTGTAGGGAGTTTAATTTAATGTGTATGTGTACTCAATGAAGTTAATAGGGAGCAAATATAGGAGATACGGTTATTAGAATACCTGATGAAATGGTTATTGTTGGCACATTCCGAAAGGAAAATGTAAATAGTTTTAAGGCAGCAAGAAACAAGACCTAGTGCAGTGCAAAGTGTAAAGTGTTAATGTCGTTTAGTGTGAAGAAGCAAGAAGAAAATGTTCAATTTTAGTCTTGTCATTTAGTTAGGTTGTAGCAAACCAAATGAGCTTGAGAGGGAAGCTGTGACATACCGATATCAGCTAAAATAAATTAACATTTATTTGGAGACAATTGTGGAACATGCATTACGAAATATCACGAGAGCTAGAGCATAGCAACGACCGTGAATAAACAAGTAGTTTTTTTTTTCTAAATGCATTAAGAGATGGGTTGATGCAAAGTAGAAACTTTTGGGGTTAATGGAAAGTTTAGAGGTCAACATTAGAAAAAAATGAAGGTAGTTTACATAAGTTTTGAGGATGAATCATGCAGAAAGATTTCATTCTGCCTGAAAGCGCTTCTGAACTGTTCGTAGATATTTTCATGTGGGAAACAATATTGAAGTATAAATTGGGAAATTTGTCGGGAGTTAATCAAGTTCGACTATGTCATAGGACGATCGGGACTGGTAATTTTGATAGTTTGAGACCAGCTTGATAGGGCAGAAGAGGATTTTGTTGGAATTTTGGGCTACGGGAAGATCGCAAGATATTTCGACTGAGAAGTCTACGAGGACATCAACGAAGAAAAGATGTTAACCGCGGTGTAAAATTGTAAATTGAAAGAGATCATGATCAAAGGCCTAACTTCAATTCATTAAATTGTTTGATAAAAAAAGTAAAAAAAAACTTTGTTAAATTTTGTTCTATAGAAAAGAAAGTGATTTTCATTTATCAATCCAAACAGTAATGAACTAGGAATAGAATCATTCCATTTCAGATTCCCAGCTGCGCTGTATAGTCGGGACCCCATAATCCATTACAGAGGTAATAAGGATTATAATTATATTTTATTTATTTATTTATTTAATAGGAAAATTTTACAGCCAGAAGAACTTGATCCAGTGGTAGGCCGAAGGCCTTTTGCCATTAATACCTACATTCTACCGAGTTCTAACCTTTCGCCTTCTGGTATTCACCCCCAATGGTCTCTCCATCCCCTTTCAAAGCCGGAAACGAGACCATAAGGTACGGCTGAGGAAAACCCTAAAGGGGAAAAAACCTGCCTCAGAAGCCGATACATGCTACTCTATCCGGTTTTAGACTATTTATTTATTTGGCGCGGCGTCAGGCTTTTCTCCTTCCAGTGTTTGGCCTCCACCACCTGAAAACAAACAGCACCACAGAAAATCGTCCGCACCAACGCCTCTGCCCTAACATTTGATTCCACTTCCCTTCGCCCTAATGTGCTTTTTAGCGTTCCCTTTATTTTATTTTAATTTAATTTATTTAACTTATTTTAATTAATTTAATTATAATTTATTTAACTTATTTTGATTAATTTAATTTTAATTTATTTAACTTATTTTAATTAATTTAATTTTAATTTATATAACTTATTTTAATTTATTTAACTTATTTTAATTAATTTAATTTAATTTATATAACTTATTTTAATTTATTTAACTTATTTTAATTATTTTAAGTTAATATATATATATATTTTTTATTGACTTATTTATCTACTTATATTAAAATTGATTAAATTTATAACTTTTATTTTATTTTATTTTTTTTTATTTATTTTTTGTACTGTTATAACCTAACATAACTTTGACTAACTTAATTATTGTTAGTTTATTGATTTATTACATTTCTCTCCAGTCTAGGCTCTGCTCTACTAACCCTGCTTTTTTCCACTCCAATTTCCGTTTCTAGTGGTCAAAACCCTTCGAAATGTTCCTACTTTTTCATGAAATTAGCTCTTTTACCCCTAAGAATTTTTGGCGAGGTTAGTTCCTATGTTAAAGTAGTAATTTCATTCATCCATTTTCCTCCCCAAATTTCGGTCCCCTGAAAATTTAAAAAGGATATGGATCCAGTCTTCCTATCACCAAAGCACACAGATGCCATTCCATTCGAGTCCTTTAATCTACTTGCATCCACCCCGACCCTGAACCAAGCGTATCCCCTCTTGCGTCCTTTGCAGTGTTTTAGTAACTTCCCGAAACCCCAAACGGACTCGCGTGAATTTGCGCAACTAGGAACGTTTCGGCCGTTGCGCCAGGATCTCTTCCCTTTTTAATACCCGGGAAAAGTCATCCGATTACGTTCTATGTCAGTGTTCCCTACCCCCACCATTTCCGGAGAAACGTCTCCCAGACCTGAACGTTCCAGTAGCAGTTTAATTTTATACGACCAGTAGCGTTGGTTGCTTCCTGTAACTGCACCGAAAACATCTATTTATAAGTGAGTCAGTCTGTTCACCTGCTAATTAACCCAAAGTTTAATGGGTTTCATTTTAAAATCTTTCCAAATTCCTACCTACCGACCTCTTTAGGACTCCGGCATTTGCTGCGAATCTAGAGACTCGAGAATTAATTTGAAATAATCTGTTTCGACGTTTCTAGTCGATCTATCTATCCTCCCAAATTTCTGCCCATAATTCATTGCTGGGAGAACTAGCGATTTAAACATCGTCTCGCACACCTTTAAAGGCAATTCCGGAACCTGCCACTGCGAAACGATTTCTTGAGCGATTCTTCCTTTACTGTGCGCCGCCACTTATGATTACCCCATCCAACCATTCATGGAAAATTTTGCCCAAGATATGTAAATGTTTTCCCGGTCAATCCCCTCCTGAGCGTAAAACCATTTCTCCTGTTACCCCAGATAAATCCATTTTTGAAGACAACTCTTTGTTTTTGAATATTTACTTTTAATCCCATGTTCACTATACGTTTCTAGGATATTTAAACTTTTTGTAAGCTCAATAGTCTCGAACATAAAACTAAATCATCAGCATATAGAGCCCGGAATTTTCGGGCCCTCAATTTCGGGCAGATGTATCCCATCCTGTAACCGTCAATAAATCGTTTATAAACAAGATAAACAATAGCGTTTAGAGAGGACAGCCTTCTTCTCCTACTGTCGATTTTATTTTTCGCGTTGTCTTCATCACCGCACCTGACACAGAAATTTACGCTTCGTATATGCTCGCAACACTTTTAAAACTTTACGTGAGACCCTAGCTCATTAAGTTTTGCCATACTTTCCTATTGATAGAGTCAAAAGCCATTTGAAATCTACAAAACTGCAATATAAGTGGCCCGTTTACGCGCAAGCGCCTGCTTTACTAATTATCTAAACAAAGATTTGTCGTAGTCCGAAGTCTCCTAAGCCTGCTTAATTCTGATTTTTTTGTGCTTTTCGCCCATTCACTCAGTGGGCCCGTTGAGTATTTTACAAAATAGCTTGTCGCGCTGGTAAAGACTAATTCCGGATAATTTTGTAGGCAATTCATTCCCTTTATTTTAAAGCTGTTGAGGATCGCTGTACTCCACGTTTCTGGATACGATCCAGAATAAACTATTCAAAATAAATTTAGAATACTTCGGTCTATGTCCAAATTCCGAAATAAATTGGGAATGCCTCCATGCCGCTCCCTTCTTATTATTCAGGGCTGCATAGCCCTATTCACTTCATTCCAGTTATCGTTCGTCTAATTCAGGGACACCCCGGTCCGTGATAATATATCCCTGTTTAAATATTCGTTTCTTGAGCCCCCGTAAAGTACTGCTCCACGCGTCTGATGAAATTGCATTATTCATTTCTTTTATTACGCAGTGATCTTATAACGTCCAAATTGATTTATTATGATTGTTTTTTAAAAATTGCCTCTATTCTGCTGTCCCACTCTCCTGCAAGATTTCTTGATTTCTTAATTGTGGCCTCGTATTGCCTGTAGTAAAAAGTAACTTTTCTCGCTTCCGGCAGTTCCACTGTTTCTAAAACATTTTTAACTACTATTGCTTCACCCTGCTCACCCGACACTCCTCCTAAACCATCCTTGGGTCAAGTACCCTTCCTCCTCTCCCCACATTCGCCCTCCCTGCGCGAAGAGTCCCCTTTTCTAAATTCTTTGCTTGCCTTTCCGTGACCGTCCTTCGCCCACCCTACCGAGTTAAGAATACCCTCTGCAAATTCCTGTCCTTTTCCTTTTTCCATATAAACGTCGTCTTGCTATTGTAGTTTGTCCGCCGTGCCACTCCTGCTAGCAGTTCAGTAGCTTTTACTGCTAAATGAACGCACACAGGCAAATGGTCGATTCTCCCCGTAATTGATTCCAAAATCTAATAAATTGTTTATTATTTCTGAGACAAAGGCATAATCTATTACACTACCTCCATTCCACTAATAAAGTTAGTTCCCCTTCAGTATCCTGTCCATAGTTGCCATTTAAGATTTCAGATTAAATCTCTCGTTTAATTCTAAAAATTTCCCTGACCCTCATTATTGATGACTGAGTCTTTGTTTTTTCTAAATTAGCTCCTTTTTGCCGATCAAAACTCCGAAAATACTTCCTGCTCATGACCAATTCTGATTCATGTCACCTAAGACTAGTAAATCAGATTCGGATACTTGCTTCAACGAGTCTAAGAATTATTGATTTCACCAAAGCTTCTGGAGAATAAAAACGCGAGCCCTGTGGTGACGGATATAAATACAATTGCGAGGTCTGTATTTGCATTACTAGTCTAATACAAAGAAAATTTCAGGTTGTTGTAATTTCATAAATAAATTGCACTAACCTATCCTGAAATATGCACTACCCTCCCGGGGACCTACCCTTTCCCCCCTACGTTTTTAGTTTGCATATGCTGTAAACCAGACATTTAAAGTCTCACCCTCCTTCCACCAAGTTTCTACGAGACGACAATATCAAATGTGTTTATGACCCATGGAAGTCTTGATTTCCGAGCTTAGGGGCCTGACCCTTTTATGTTCCAACATCCTATTCTTAAAGCCTATTCCTGCCTTTTGGCGACCTGCTGGGTCCCGACTCACCGGGGCTTCCTGCTGCTGCACGTTTGCCGCAGCCATCGCCCCGTAAGAGGTCCTCGCTCCCGGCTGTCAGCCGCAAGCGTCCCGGGGCTCGCCGAGGCCGTGGGGTCCGGCGGGAACGTGAACGCGACCGCCGACGCGAACGCGAACGGACGCCTCCGCCGCGATGCCGCGGGGTCAGAGGTCGTCCGCGCCGCCCCAGCACGAGGCGCAGCCGCGGGCGCGGCCGCGGCCACGGCCGAAGGCGCGGGCGGGGCGGCCGCGAAGAGGGGCCGCTTGCCCGGAAGGGTTTCCGCCCTACCGGGCCCCCCCTCGCCGAGTTCACGGGACCCGTCGCCCGCCCCTCCACGCCCGCGGACGGGCCGCCAGCTCAGCCAACACAGGGTGCGCCTCTGCCACAAGCTTGTCGAACAATCGACGCCGCTTTCCGCTCGCTTTCGCCTCCTGCAATGCGGAATTAACGCCTTACGCGTTTGCCGCACTGCCCAGCTGAAGTCCTCACGGACGCGCACCCTGCCATTCCGGGAGAGATACTCCCGGCTGCACGCAGCAGCTCCTCCCGCTTCCTGAAAGAGGCCAGCTTGGCCACAATCAGTGGCTGTCCCCGCGCCGCCGCCCGGTCGGTGCGCGCGCTCGATATCCTGGGCTCCAACCTGACCCCAGCTGCCCGCAAGATCCAGGATACACCTCTCCGGTCCGCCCAAGACTCGTTCCGCTTCTCTGGGATGCCAGTACTGATATTGCCGTCGCGACTGGTTCTCAAGGTAATCCACCTTGCGAACCAGCCGTTGTTGGCTGTCTGCAGCGACTGCACTGGGCTCTGCCGACGTAACCCCGGTCAAACATCGATTCTATCAATAAGTTCCTTATGGTTCCTTTATAGTCTGATGATATCGACGTATAGGGCCGATTCAGCTCCACCACCGATCGCCAATAGCACCGCCATCACCGCCGCGCCCAACACGCTCGCAAGGAGCCCCAGCCCCCGCGCTGTCCCGGCACCGCCACCGCGCGGCAGGTGGCCCCTCACCCAGCGGCCGATCGCGCGCCCGTCTCCGTCGACACCATCCTGCAGCAGGGGGAGGCTTAGAAACACGTCCGCTCGGGTCTGCGACTGGCGAAGACTGTTTTAATTATATCGTGACCCATTGACCCAGCAAGCGGACGCCAAGATCTTTAGCCATATAGATGTAAAGAGAGGAAAATTTTGGATATCCCAGTACAACCTTGCTGCCTTTTCCTTATTAAATTTGTGTTAGAAACATCTTTGCTTCCTTTCTATCTTTCCTTAAGAAAAACTATATTACGCCAATAATCTTTACTCCCTTTCTTTCGCTTAAGGAAAATTATATGCGGCAAATCGTTTTCATATGATTACAGTCCACAAAAATATTCTCTTTCGAAAATTTTTTCCTTTTTCTTTCCGTTTGGAAAATTTGTATTATCAACAAATATGGGCTACCTTCTTGCCTGATTCGCAGCGTACTTTATGTTTCGCAAAAATGTTTGAACCGTTGCTTTTTGTCCTAAAGGGAAAATTTGTATTATGCACAAATTTCTTCCTCCTGCATTGAGTTAAAAAACAAGAAATTCCGGAAGCCCTTTATGGCTTAGGTGTCTCAGGCAATAATGTCCGCCAGCCGTGACCGGAGGTCGTAGGGTTTGAGTCCCTACAATGGCAGGATTTTCAACACGCTTCATTGTTAAGGTCCCATTTCATTCGCTGTCAGGAGGATAATTGTAGGGGCCCGGTTGCTCTGATCGATAGTTTTCAGTGGTTTCTCCGATCACCACCAGGCGAATGCTGGAGTCGTATCAAACAAACGAGTCACGGACCCCCATGACTTTTCCCTTCCTTCTTATCTTATCCTCAGCCCTTTCGCACTACACTATCCATAGACGGAAGACCAGCCTGGAGTTTGAGCTTATCCGGGCTGCGGCGGGGCCCCGCTGATGAGGGGATACCTGTGGGAAAATCCGCTTCGCCAACGTGTAGTTCAGTGCTGAACATCGCCATCCAAGCGGGGTCCACCTCTCGAGAAACGCACACGCACTATGTTTACGATAGCAATGACCTGAGCAATTGACACGAAGCCCCCGTGCGGTGAGCGTCTGCGCCTGCGTCGGGGGCCACTGGGGGCCGCCGGGGGCCAGTGCAGGCGGTCGCGCCGGGCACGACGCCGTGGGCCAGGCGCTCGCAAACGGGCTTCCCCGAATCGCGCACACCGCCCTGCATTCGCGGAATTACAAAATGGCCATCAGATTGCGTTTCCCCGATCTCCATCGGCGTCAGTCCACAATGCGCTCTACCCGATCGGTTCGCGAACTGCCCCTTCTTGTTCTCTGACCAGATCCTGTAGTGCCCTAGAGCATAAGCGAATAGAGGTTGTAAAAAGAAAGGGGGGCCCAAAAGAATGCTGAGAGATCATATCTGGAAATAAAACTAGTTAATATAAGTTTTGTAATACGTTTTCCTCGTGCGTCATAAACTTTTTCTGAAACTATCAGGTACCACCGACACTAAAGATCATATATATCTTCATTAAAAACATAAGTAACTACTTCACTACGTTTTTTCAAGATGCGTAACCTCTATCAATCGCTCAACATTCAATCTTTAAAGTCGTTTTGTACACTCTCGTACCAGAGATACTTTGATAGTGAAATAATTAATCTGTAAAGGAGATGTTAATGAAGGTGTATAACGTTTAATTTTGTCACTGCCTGCTGTTACCATTCGCCACGCATGATTTCTGCACCTGCACCCAAGTCTTTCAACAAACCTGCTGTCTTTCCGTAGTTTGGCGATTCCCAGAGACACAGAGATAAGGAAAGAGTGGTACAAAAAAATTTTTATTTAATGTTCAACGCAGTTCCTCTTGCAAAGTCCGTGAATTGGGCGGCCGTTTGGGGCCACCTCGCACGACGCAGCTGGGGCGACGAGGCGTCTCTTTGGAGCGCGCGAAAGGGGGGCGCTGCTGGCAAGTGGGCGCGCGAGCGGGTAATTAAACGCCGTCACCAGGTGGCCGCCTCTCCGCGCCCGCCCCGCCGCGCCAGCCCCCCCACCCCCCAATCACCGGCTTCTTGGTGTGCGTACGCTAATAGGCGTATCTCTTTTTCTATCACCTTCCTCCTCACTCTGCCTCATCCGGCGGCAGCTCTTCAGTCCTTCACTTCTCACGCCATCTTCCTCACTCCAATCCACCAACGCTCCCACCCACGCTCCTACCTCACCCGACATACCCAACCCACGCTCCACCCCTTCGACATTGCCCCACATCCACATTACTATCACCGTCATTTGTTCTGGGCATGCATCATTCGTCTCCTGTCTTCTACACCTCAGCCTCGTCCGTCTTCTATCATTTTCTCTTATTCGCTTTCGCCACCGGGCAGACCTAACTTTTTCTGCCACTTTCGCGGCCTTTCTTGCCCCACCTCCTTAACCCGGAGGCGTGTAAGAGGTACCCACAGAAATGCATTTGGCAGTGGGACCTCCCGGTCTTCGTGCTTGCGCCTGCGCCCTCCCGCTCGGCCGTCAGCTGACGCGCGCCCTGGTGCGACCGAGCGCCCAGGCCGGGGCTCAGCTCCCGGCCCGCTCTCGCGCAGCCAATCACCGCTCTCTCCTTTGAACCCAGCCTGTGCAGTTGTCGCGGAAGATGCATGAAGTCAACCGCGGGGTGATACGACACTTGAAGCCGTGCATCAGGTCTTTTGTCCGTAGGTGCACTAAATGTTAAAAGCATCTTTTCCTCCGACACTCCACGGAAGCAATTTTTCTCAGGCTTACACAAGCGGCGTAAAGGCACTATTCAATTACAGGTATTGGATCACCTGAGTATTGTCCTTATGGGTTTCACAATGATTGTTGGAATTGCTCAATAATATCTCGTATTGCGATTAAAATTACTTCAAATTGCAAACTCTTGTTTCGTAGTGCACTCGAGAATCTATTCAGTATTCGTGAACTGACTCTACCATGAAATCTTGAACTCAACATTCCTAACTTACCACTAGTGTTTCATCAGAACTTTTTACTTAACTTGCTAGTCCTTCATTAATAATCTTAACAATTTCCTAGCCGATATAAAACAAGAGAATCTGAAATAAACAAATATGTTGTACTTTAAAATATTCATTACTCTATTATTATTATTATTATTATTATTATTATTATTATTATTATTATTATTATATTTATTATTTCAAGTATTTTTTAACAAAATTCGCCATTTTATACTACAATGTGCCCTTGAAAGTCTTACTAATCTTTGAGAATATGTGACCGTGCTCACCCTCCTCTCAAAAAATTACAAGAAAATAAAATGAGACAAAATGTTTCGTAAAATATACACGAAACTCAATCAACGGAAAGTGAAACACATGTTGCACGACTCGCCACTTCGACGAATTTAAAATTGTTCTTTGCTGTCAATAAAATGTGTCGCATTGTCTCCCCTACCTTGCATCTACTTTCCTTGGTTCCCTCTCATTTCTTTCGAGAAACATTCTAGAGGTCGGTTCATCTGATGCGTAACTTTCCGTCATTTCTGTTTTCAATACCGTGTGAACGCCACAGTAATATTGCTGTATATACCCAAAGGCATTTCTCCCTGAGGAAGGTTGCGATATGACGGCAGAAACTTTGGCATCCGTGCCTAGAACACGGTGTCTCTGTGACATTCGAACCGCGGACTCCGACGTGGAAGCCTACGCTTTCATCTTGTTGTCTTGCCTCCCCAACTTCCACTCACAGTCCTTGCTTCCCACCATTTCTTTCCTAGCACGAAACAGCCACCATTGTGCGAGGCGCGTGATCCGCCTTTGCCTTGCTTCCTCCGTGCCCGCCCGCCCGCCCGCCCGCGCCCGGCGCTCTCGCCGCCCTCCCCCGCGGACAACTCAATGGCGCGGCCCGGACGCTCCGGACAGCGGGCGCGGGCGTGGCCGCGTCGCCGCTGCCTCTCAGCGGCACACTGCTACTGCTCAGTGCCCATATTTACCACGTACTACAATCCTTTCGCTACCTGAAAAGCTATTTATATTGAAATAACATCTATTCGTTCACGAAAAAAGTACTCCATCGATTAAAAAATAATTCGCATTAGTGAACAACCAGCTCACCTCATGCAAGTTACCTTCCAGCATGAATCTCTTCCTAATAACAGTGCAATTACTTTACGAGAAAGGGTAGTTAAATGATGACTGAGACAGTGTCAATCTGTTCACGTAATGTGTATTTACGCAGAACATTTTTTAATAAACCACCTGTTCATTTGTTATTAATTCTTTATATGTAAATATCTATCTGGTCCTTCACTGCACATGACGTCTGTTGGCTCATCCACAGGCCTTCCAACCTTCGTAACCTTCAATGTCTGAAATATCTGCCTTCCTTCACCACCTCTTTCTGTGGTGAGCGATCTGCGCCACGAGCAACGCCTCTGCCTGCGTGGTGGCGGTCGCTTTCACTGCTAGCTATCCGCTCAGGGTCCTCTCTCCATCTCCCGCTCCGCCCACTCCTGCCCCCTCCATCCCGACATAGGCACTTCCCCAGTCGCTGCTATCCTCCCCACACGCCCACACATGCTCACACCCCCGCCCACCCCCGCCCGCCCTCAATCCATCAAACCCATCCACGACCTCGCCTGCACCATGTCGCATTTCCCGCCCCCGCCTGGCAGGCCGCTTGTAGTATTCTGCGCAACCTCAGCGTGGGCGGCCGTTTGGGTTGGAAGCGTCGGCTGCGGCGAGTGCGGGTGGTCAGTGCGGTTATCCGAGCAGCGCAGCAGGCGCGGGAGGGGATGGGTGCTCGCGCCGCGACAGACGCGCCGGCGGAGATGCGGGGAACCCACGGAGCCTTCTGGGTGTCACGTACGGCGCGGAATTCGATAAAGGACTCAAAGAGAACTACAAAGGGCACAGAATACAAAAGCGATGGGAGGAAAGGAAAAGCAGTAACGTAATTATTAGGTAATAAACTGATCGAAGAAAAAAATGTTTTCGAAACATAAGAAAAGCGTAAACCTCTTCTGCAGCTTCAGCTGAGAAGAAACGAATGACGAAGATAACCCATCTATAAATGGAAACATTTTAACAATGAAAAACGTTGGTTTTTACTTTTTCGTATACGTACGTATTTCCGGAGTAATATACGTAGTATAGAGCAAGCTGCGGAAAATAGATTTCGAGATTTCAACAGAAATACGTTTTCGGTTGCCCTGATACCGAGGAAGTGTATTTTTTAAACGTCCGTCCGTCGTTTGTGAACATCACTAGCATCTAAACTATACGAAGGATTTTTTCCAAACTTGATAAACCCATGTCCATCTGGCCTCACGCGAAGCTCTGTGATTTTAAAAAACATTCAACAATTTTAGGGGGTGTTTATAAGAAGTTCCTGAGTCATTTTCAAATTTTCCTGAAAAAGGCTGCAAAATTTTTCTTTAATTTTATTGAAAGAATATAGTGAAATGCACTGATAAAGATGACATTAATCAGATTTTTATTGTTAACTCTAAATTTTCTAAAATTGCAAAAGTTTGAATTTTTTCGGCGTCTTCCTAAAGCAGAGAGAGATTTTTCCTTGAAGAATTTTTTTCTATAATTAGATCTTTCATTAAGATCATGTACATTTTATTTGAAAATTTGAGAAGTTTTCGAGCAATATTGTGTGCAATATGTGCAATATTAAAAAATAACTTTCTTTTCTCAAACGTTTCTCAAAAACGGTTACAGACTTTCTTTCTTTAAGCTATTGGCAGTGTGACGATCTAGACTGAATCAAGAAATGAAGCAATATACAGTGTAGTCAGACTAGTTTTAGATCTGGTACGTGACGGATCGTAGGGGAAGCCTAGATGTTCCTTTTTTTTAATGTGTTGTTTTGAATGATAAGTGAAGTACTAGTACGAACATGACATGGGTTTTAAAATGGAAAATAGTAATTTTGGAGGTGTTTGCTGATATCTCTGGTGGAGTTGATGCCGATAAACGACACTGGAAGCGCGCGCGCGTGTGTGTGTGAGCGTGAGTGTGAGTGTGAGTGTGAGAGTGAGAGAGTGTGAGTGTGAGAGAGTGTGTCAATGTGTGAATGTGAGTGTGAGTGTGTGTGAGGATAGAACAAGGAAGAGGAATGAAAGATCGCGCGCGGTCCGTGGCCGCGATTTGTTAGAGTACTGCTCCCGGCATTCGCGTGGTGTTGATCGGAGGAATATTGATGTGATAGAACTACGCTCGGACTGCGCAAGAAGGAAATTCATTCTGACCTACATAACCTCATTTAACAATATTCTGACAATATGACATATTTAAAAAAGGGTGGCATTCTGTGTTTCGTCAAAGATATTTTTGATATCTAAATTCTCCAGATTTCTTCATCAAATTTCCTGGTACTTCAACTGATATGACAATGGGAAAATGGGAGACATCGTGAAACTTCCAAATATTTTTTTAATTCAATTGCCTCAATTGCCAAATTCTTAGTCTCAGTATTTTCTGGATTTTTCTGCTTCGAACTTCTGCAAGTTGTGAGGGATTGCACCATCGATTGTAGAAGCTGTTTTATTTTCTTTATTATGAGGATGTAAGTACGATTATGATCAACGGAAAATTACCGATCAAGGCAGTCGGCTGCAAGAATTCTTCTCCAGACTGCGACTGAATTCGACCTAGCTGAAAAGCTAGTGTCGAAAATCCTGCCGCCATCGGGACACGAACCTATGACCTCCCGGTCAGAGGCACTGCAGTGACATCTTTTGATGCACTGAATCATCGCTCCCGGTTTCTATGAAATAGTTTTCTGTGTACTGTATACTGTTACAAAAGAATACAGCAAAATGGGTTTTATGTCATCTCAAAGAGTGTATTTGGCACGATCCGTACAAAAAGTGTGAAGAAAACATTTGGATGCGCTTTTGAGAAAAAGGGGTTTGTTATTTTCTGAAAATGCGAAAACTGCAACTCATTTTCACAGAAAACATTACAGAAACACCTTATAAAACATAATTTGAAGTTCTTGTTTCTGAAAATTCAATAATGTAAACAAATCATCGCTAATATAAATATTAACCACTTGAGAGACAAGTGAAATAGATTACAATCTGTTATTTTTGAAAAAACAATAGAGGAGAACAAATGGTGTTTAACTCATATGATTTGGGACATTTATAGTACTATCTCTTCCAAAAATTTAAAGAAAACATTTGGATTCGTTTTTAAAAGTTCTTGTTTTTGTTATTTTTTTATATTGCACACATTTTACGGAATATTGCACTGATACACACATTTTGAAGAAAATATACAAGACATTAATGAAAGAACTAATTATGGGGAACATGTTTTCTTGTGAACATATCTTCAATTTTGTAATTCTAGGATAACGCAGAAGTAATTGCAATTTTTTTATATTTTCGGAAATTCGGAGTTAACAGTGAAAATCATACCTATGCTACCTTTACAAGTGTATTTCGCCCTATTCTTACCAGAAATTTAAAAAAAATCGGTGACGTTTTAGAGAAAATTTTGAAAATGTTCTAGGGATTTCATGTAAGTTGAAGAAATTCGCAGAGTTTCGAATCTAGCCCGATCGACCGATGAATTTGGAAAAATATCCTATGAATAGTTTAGGCACTAGTGCAGTTCATATACGGACGGACGCTTTGAAAGAAAGGTTTTTCGGTATCAGAGGACCCCAAAACGTGTATTTCAGCTGAAAGCACGAAATCGATTTTCCTCTGCATTCCTTAACTTTCTCTATACTACGCGTATATTATTCCGTATATACGCACTAAATATACGAGAAAGTAAAGAGAGTAAAATACCAATATTCTGTACCGATACAAAATCTGTTGCCTGTTTCTTCATTTCAAATGCAAAATAGTATATAGTACTCTTTCTACTAATTAACTTTGTTACTTATCCATAGTTCTACTTAGTACTACACGACTATAGAAGATGGTATATTGAAATGTTCAGTTAATGAAGTGTTATTCTTTGATATTCGAGAAAAATCTATGTTTATGAATGTTTGATAATAGTAAAACAATGTAATCAAGCTCTGTAAAGGGGTTATAAGAAGCAGATGAGCAAACTACACAACATGCGTTCTGTAACATCAAAAATTCCCTTTTAATGTACTAAAGATTAAAGTTAGTGAATCAATAATGAAAGTTCCTGAACAAGCATCAACGAGCAGAGCCAAGTGGTTAGACGAAACATCTACGATTGTCTCATCGAAAGACCACATGACGTTGGCGATAAAAGAACTTCATTGCCCTTGTTTGTTTCTACACAAGAGGGTGCGTTGTTGGATCACATTCCCCTTTCTTCGTGTGTGTCGAGGCCTCTGCTTTCGTTTCTTCGCCGTGGGGGGCGGGGACTGACCCGCACAAACCGCCCTTGGTGGGGCGAGGAGCTCGCTGCGTTCGACCTGGGAGAATTGCGCGCACTCACGCACCTTCGATCTCCCCACCGCTCGCTCACCCCCCTGCACCTCTCTCCTGTTCCCCTCCCCACCCACCTTTGGTTCCACCTGCCATTGCATTCCTCAAGTTTCACGAAGGCGGTTACTTGCATTTCTCGCTCTTGAACACATTGCTCTCAAAAGTTACGTTCATTGAGTCGTTTTTCAGAAAAATGGATTTGAGTCGATGAATTTTTCACAAAAATGAATGAAAAAATTAACTCCCTCTGTACTCGCACGGGTACACTAGTTCGTGACCTAGTTCTGGCGCACACGTTAGTTTTTTCATGGTTATTATTTATAACATGTCGTAATGTATATATTGAATTGAATTCTGACAGATCCGCATTACAAATAATGATTTTGTGCATTGTCGTTGCTGGTTGCTTATTGATTGCACGGGTGAGTTATTAATTATTTAATTATTAACTTTTTGTGCAACAATGGGGTGATTTCAGGTATAATAATGTTAAGAGAACTAAAATTGTTTAGTGTTTGGGTTTAGGTCAGATTATATTTAGAATAAAACGAAAATATAGACTTATCATTCGTGCTGTACCCAAGCAGCTACAATGGGCGAATGCATAAAATATTTTACTAATTTCTTTCAGAGTTGATTGAATTATAATGGCACACAAGAAAGTATTTACTGCGGCTGATAATTATCGAGGTCTTGAAGAAACCATTAGTTCTATTATGGACAAAATAGATGACTCCGACGAGGAATATGACCTTATTTTATGTCCACCTGAACCTGATGCTGTAACTGATGAGGAAGGAAACGTCGATGATTTGGTGTCTTCTACACTTCCACGAGACATTCCTGTACTGTAGAAGTAGTTAGTCGGCATTTAGAAAACGAATCAGATTGGGGAAGCAGTAACGACGAGCCACTTGCAACACTGACTTCCATTGCTAAGCGACCTCCAATTGTTGATAATGTTCCTTCTTGGAGAAATATGTTGACCTTTTACTCTACTACACAAGAAGTAACGGAAGTCATTGAAGACACGTAATTCTATAATTGATGCTCTTTAAACTTTAACTCCACTAATGTTATTTGAAATGTTTTTGACGACAACATTGTTGATCTGATTGTTCAGAACAGCATATTATACGCAGGCCAGAAAAACAGACACACTTTTGATTTGTGCAAAGACAACTTCAAAGAATTTCTAGAAATTTTACTGCTATCTGGTTATCACAGATTATCAACTCAACGCGCATATTGAAGTTTGGATGAAGATCTCGGTGTTCAAATTGTAGCAAATTGTATGTCAAGAAATCGTTTTCTCGACATCAAGACCTGCTCTTGCGGACCTTAATGTTGCGGACCTGCTCTTGCTGCGACGTCTAATGACAAAATGTTTCAAGTTTGCCCTTTATTTCACCTTTTAGAACAGAATTCTTGCCAATGGGGAGTGTTTCACGAAAATTTGTCAATTGATGAATCCATGATAAAGTACTTCGGCCATCACCCCGCTAAACAATTCATCAAGGAAAAACCCATACGATTTGGGTATCGCAATTGGAATGTTTATGCTTCTAACGGATTTTGCTATTCATTTGATGTATATTGTGTAAAATCATTTGAAGTTTCTAAAGATACACTTGGTTCTAGAGTAGTGAAAACTCTGTTCCAGAAATTACCAATAAACCAAAAGGAACACGTTCCGTTCTTTGTCAATTTTTTTACAAGCTACGATTTGCTAAATGACTTGGCTAAAATGAGCTTTAGAGATACAGGAACTGTGAGGAAGAACCAAACAAAAAAATGCTCATTGATTTCAGTCAAACAATGAAGAAATCTACCATGAGAGCTGATTATGATTATTGCTTTGACATAACAAATGAGATCTTGTTTGTACGTTGGAAAGATAATGTTTGTACCATTGGAACAAATTATGACAATATTGAACCTTTAGAAAAAGTAAAGCGGTGGTGTAGTGAAAAAAAGGCAAAAGATAGATGTAAATATACCGCATGTGTTCCAAACCTATAACAAAGAAATGAGTGTGGTGTCATTTTTACTTATTTTGTGGATTTGGCCGTTGCTAATGCATGGCGTCTCCATGTACTAACTATAACCGAGACAGATTGTTTGAATCAACACCCTTTCAAAAGAAATATAGCGAGGGCTTATTTGCATCACAATGCCAAGAGAAGTCGCCCATCATCATCAATGGTGGAAAGCCTAATGCTACAAAATAATGGGCACAATCCTCAAAGGATTGTTAATCCATTAAAATGTGTTGTCTGCCACGACAGAGTTCGTTGGCGTTGCGAGAAATGCCAGAAATCACTGTTTTGAAAGACCATGCATTGAACATTTTCACCATTGATCTGCCCGTTGTACTCGCTTGGATACACCCCTTTATTTCAGTTCTTTCTTTAGTTTTAAAATTTTTTATGCTAATTTCCTGTGTTTTGTGTGTGTGTTTTGATTATAGAAATAAAAATTTATATCAAAAAAGCATTGTACATTTTCCTTGGGCGTTAATGGGTTAAATAAAAATAAATGTTATTCAATTTTATACACATTGGCGAGTATTTGTAAATTATGTTGACATTTACCAATTTAAATTTCGTCACTATTTTAAAATTAAAACTAAAATTGAAAATTCACTTCATGTTTTGAGACAATAAAAATGATGTTCTGATTAATTTGCATTTGACGTATGTGACTTCTCCATTCAAAATACGGTGTTTTTCCTAATTATTGAAGTGGTGAGTATGTTTTAAAAATCAAAATGTGTGATTAGTAACTCGTGCCTGCACGGAATCAACTTTTTAGCTTCGACTCTAATTTGTATACTCTGCAGTTCCCATTCATAGTTCTCTTCCCGTGTTCTCTTGATGAAGTGGTTCGCGTATACACTCCATTTTTTTCTGATTTACTTTCAATTTTTTTCAGAATATCATATTCAATTTTCCTTAGATTTTTTACTTCTCCGCGTCCCTCACTGCGTCTCCCTTCCACTCTCCCTCTACCTCTTGATTTTATTTACTTTGTATTCTTTCTATGCCTCTCTGTTGCTTACAGAATTTCTCTCCTACACTTGAGATCTGACAATTTTATCTCTTTTCTTCTTCTACCTGCATTCTTGTAGGTTTTTCATCTTCTTTACGGATCAAAGGCTCCTGTTTGCTCTTGTTGCGTTTAAAGATAGGAATTTTTTCATTGTGCTGCGAGAACACTAACCTTACTCCCCTGAGAAATTAAAGGAAACCTGCCTTGGTTTCCCATTTGAAGGGGACTTTTTGTGCAAAAATAAAGTAGCACAAGTTGATGTTGATAAAACAAAACATATTGATGTTGACAAATACTGCTACCATATTGAATACTAAGTTTTTCTTTAATTTCTTTGTGTATGCAGGTTTCCACTCGCTCGCTTCAACGAGAGAAGACGTTCCAACGCGCAAGGAACTCTCCCGTGTGTTTTCGTTACAATTTCCACGTTGTTAGGCAACGAGTTTTTTTCTGCTCAGTTTACTAAATTAACTAATCCATCTGTTGGTTGTTCGCGTCGTTTTCATTAACACATCCTCTATTTCTGCAAATGATTCATAGTTATATTTCAAAATTTAATTTTAAAAAATTTTTTTTTTAACGAGTATTTTCATCATTAATACTCCATTCAATAAATGTATTTCATTTTATAGTGTTTCTAATATTTTACACGAAAGAAGAAAAAAGTAGTCGTCGACATCGTGTGCATTACTTATTCATATTGATGACAATGAGAACGGTAACAAGTCAAAAATGTATACAAATTTTCTATTTAAATAAAAAAATTTAAAAAATTCTTAGATATTGTAAACAGTTTTTTGGAAAGTTTCCTTATCTTCAATGGTTACAACAACACAAATTATTTAAAAAATCCAAATTAAACTTCCGGGCCTCTTTATTTTAGCATATCGTTATGTATATTAAAATTACTGATAGTATTCAGCACTGCAACTAGTTAAACAAAGCATTGTAAACAAAGTTCATTGTATTGAATATTACAATGTCTGTACAATATTACAATGTATTACAAAGTAATAATATTAGATACTATTATTTTCCATAGAGAAGCAACTTTTTACAATTTTGACCTTGCTTACATTTTCTAAATATTGTTTCCGCATCTTCATTTTTCTGAAGTCTAATTCAACATTTCCGCTTTCCAATTCAAACTACGACAGAGGAAAAGATTTCGATCAGAAGCCCCTGCAGACTACAACCTGCCTAACGTGAATGTGTTGCATCAATGTCGTCAGGGGCTTCAAAGAGCAATTTCCTACAGAATGTTCTACGTAATAATCGGTTTACTTTCTCGGCAACTTAGCAATTATTAATTATATTCTGTAATTATGTATATTCTTGTTTGTTCGATACAACTAATAAATCTATTAATATCTACAAATAAAACTATCAAAATAGCGTTTGAATAGCTCCAAATGCAACGTATGTGTGTTAATTTGAAAGAATCGCAATTTTAGTTGGAATGTTAAGTTCCTATCCATGACTTTCTCATTTCTTTGCAGATCGCTAAGCAACAATCAGCTTACGTCGGTGCTGAAGGATGCGTTTCCTGTACTGCCAAACCTCACCAAGCTGTAAGTTTCCACTCATTTTTCTAAAATTTCACATACATCTCTTTAAGAGTTCACTAGTAAATACGTTTATGGGGATAACACATGTTTAAAAACTATAACAATTATATTTCAAAATTTTTATAATATGTCTCATTTCTTATAGCGGAAAAGCCAAATTGCAATTAAATTGTTGGAGAATGTGGAATAATTACTTATACAGTACGTTTAAGAAAAAAGTCGAAAACGCACACGACAAATATACAAGATCAAGGAAAGCAGTTTTCGCCTCAAACCTTCAGTCTACGAGGCCGGAGTCATGCGCTAGGATATGTGAAAACCCTCTTCTGTTCTCATGCGAAGCAGGCGTGCATGACTGGTACAAGTGGCCTCTATTTTAGTCTGAACTACTCAACTCAAGGAACTACTAAAGACCATTCTCATTTCAGTAGTAGTCGCCAATGGGAGACACATTGAGGAGACGTAGGGAATAACGGCACTGAAAAATAAATTATCGTTGATTTCTTAAGTTTTATTATGTATTTTATTATTCGAAAGATCTTGTTAAAAATATTTATTAAGAATTATTATTAAGAATATTTCTAATTCGCATTATTCTCATTAACGCGTGCAGATTCATACTTCTTACCCACACGTGACGTGCAGTTATTGCTTTTTCTTTACAAAATTAAATCGATGAATCAAATTAAGAACAATGATAATGAAGTGTAGTCTGAAATCAACATTGATTTTGCAATACGTCCGTGCAATTCTTCTCTTAATATATGACGCTCTTTGACAACTTCTGCTGCAATGACTGAAGCCATACTTCTACCAGTCTCAAAATGGTGGTCACACGTATGACTCAAGGGCATAAGTCCATCTCACAGTTAAACACATTTTTTTCACTCTACTTACTCACTTCATACTTCATTTCATATTCTATCGCCAGACTCTGGTATCTTAAGCCCAGAGTTCAATGAAGAAACCTATTGGCCTTCATCACCTTTATGGGTTTTGTGCGTTAGTGCTCTTAAACGCCGTGTATATGATGCATAATATTTGAGTCAGTGTAAGATGTTTGTATTTCGAAGAAAATTAATTACACAGGCACACAAAAAAAGTTGTCAGACACAAAAGCTTCACATATGTTTTTCTATGAATGTCAACGCGCTGAATCCGTATCTGAAGCCAGAATTACGCCACCACCCTCCAGGGTTCTTTTAAATCGCGAAAAAACGTGAAATTGTAAATTTTCACAAACCATAATACATTAATACGTAATATGTTAACACATCTGAATTGCAGTTATGTCGAACAGGATGTAATAAATAAGAAAGAACACCTTTAGAGATGGCAGCCTTCACAGTAGGTCGCTCCAACGCACGACGGAAGCTGTTTTTGCTTGTGTTTCCCTATTGACTGCCTTGCGGTCACCAACGGGTGACTGGTGAACCCGTTCGCCCGCAAGATCAGTGGCGCTGGCCAGTGCGTGTGAAGGGGCTCCTGGGTGCCAACGCAGAGAGGCGCCTAAGGCCGGAAAGACGCATGGCGTGCTTGCCGCTGTTGTGGGAGAAGCCATTGGACGAGCGACCGTCAGCTGTTGGCACCCGCGGCGCGAGCGCTTTCAATGAATCCTGGACATCGAAGAGACTTTCCAACCCGCTAATGTTCAGCACTTACATTCACCATGCAGCCATGTAATAATTTAGCGGTGAGAAAGCAGCGTTGAAACCGTGAGTAAAGAAATAACAATGGAGATGTAGGTAAATGAAAAACGCGTTAACTTAGTACATCTTTATGTATAAACAAAAAAGAATATTTCTTACAAGATTTTGACGTTAAAATTCTGAATTTATTACGCAAGTATGATTTCGAATGTATATGTAAAACTCAGAGGAACCACATACAGACAGACGTTTAAAAAAAATCATTAATGTCGTTTCGCGTAATTACTTTGATTTAAAATTATCTCTGAATGAAGGAAATGAAAAATCAGCAAGGAAATTATGTTATTTATTCAATAGGTTAAAGCTTGGACTGATTTTAAAGGAACCAGTGAAGGACACTTGCGGGGGTTCACCGAGGAGGAAATGTAATTTATTTTCAGAATGTTTTATTTCACGAACTCTGCGAATAACCCTATCGTCATGCCTTTCAGAAATTGTTAAAGATTCCGGAAATGCGTAAACTCAAGAGGAGGCCCAGGTGAGGGGGTTTGGTGGAAGAAACGCACGCAATGGAGGGAGCGAGCGTTAACGGTCGCATTGGCTTAGACGCCTGGCCCTGCCGAGCCTCTGGCCCTAAGGTTCCTGGTCCTAAGGTTCTAGTGCTGACGGTGGCAGAACTTTCGGCTCTACCTACATAGCTTGGGCGAATTCAACCGCCGTCTGGAGGCGAATTCTAGCGGCCGGCTGCTCCTCTCTCTTGTTTTCCGCAGTTTCTCCGATCAACACCAGGCCAATGCCGGAGCAAACATTCCCTAACAAACGTGCCACCGACCGCTCGCGATCATTTCTTCCTCTTCCTTGTTCTAACCTCACCGTTTACTAACACACTTACACTTACACATACACTTACCTGCAGTACAGACCACACATGTTAAATGACCAGTAGGGAGCTGGAGGGAGATACCTAATTGGGAGAATCCCTGCAAGCAGACATGTAGTTCGGCGCCGGATATCTCCACCATTACCTCCATCTCACCTTATTATCACCGTCATCTCAGGCGATAAAACATGCAGTACACATACGGGACCAAGAGCCATGTTGGCTGAACTCGCCCGGAAGCACTCCTCCCTCCATCAATAAACCGAGCGGTCGGCCGCGCGTGGCGGCAAGCCCTCCAGCGCCCACTGCAGTCGCCGGCCGGCGCGGGGGCTGTTCCTCCACGGAATGAGGAGCTCATCGGTCGCCCACGACCACCTTCAGACTGCTTAGATTAATTTCATTTTGGATTCAGGAGTCCTTAACTACGCATGGCATTGAAACCCAAGAGTGATGGTTTAAGACCAGAAGATAACTGTAATAATGAGATGAATAATAATGAAGAAATTGTGGGATAAGGACCAGGGGAAACAGGTGGTACCCGAGGTCAACTGCCCAGATCTCGGTTTGTCCACCGCAAATTCCACTGAGATTGACCTGAGCTGGAACGTGGCGATTACGCCATGAGCGCCCCCTCAGGTTTAGGACACTTCCGCGCAATATTGTCCCGCGTTGCCTAACTGCACTCATTATTGAACAAGTATCTCAAAGTTGCAAATGTATCTCCTTTTTCAAAGTATGGCAATTAATGCTAAACAACTCATAGACCGCGAAGTGAACGCAATCGTTTATCATTGCTACTATTTTATGTACTGCCATTCTGCGTTCAGCTGTATACTGTATAATACTCGTTATCATGCGATACGATTATCATTTGCACCATTCTACGTGCTTAAACAATTAACTATATGCTTTTCGTTATTTACCGGTAACAATCCTTTCTCTGCCGAACGAAATCTGATTCGCCCTTTCCCAGTTCTTCCTCAACTCTCCCTATCTCAGTCCCCGTGCGCACTCCATTGTTTCAACTTCGACCGCTGTCAAAGCCGCCTCCACTCTGAAAAGGCAGTGTTGCCACTGCGCCTCGCCCCACCTCACGGAAGCGCCCAGACCTCGCCTCGCAGCCGACGTGAGCGCTGCCGGCGGGCGCGCGGCGAGGCGCGTTGTGCGGGTCGGCGCTGCCCGATAAACAGCGCCGCCGCCCCCGCAACCCTTCCCCACCCGGAATTTACGCCCGCTGTCGCCCGCGCGAACAAATGAATCGCGGAGAGCGCTCTCCCGCGCTTCCGCCAACTAAATCAGAACCCACGGCCGCACCCTCGGCGGCCGTTGCCCTGTACCCCACCCACCCCGGACTCTCCCCGCCCACGCCTTCGTCTCGCCTCGCCCCCGCACTCCCCCTCGCCCTCGCCCTCGCCCTCGCCCTCCGCCCTCGCCCTCGCCCTCGCCTCCTCTCCCTCGCCCTCGCCCTCGCCCTCGCCCTCGCCCTCGCTCTCGCCCTCCCCCTCGCTCTCGCTCTCGCCCTCGCCCTCGCCCACGCCCTCGCTCTCGCCCTCCCCCTCGCCCTCGCCCTCGCCCTCGCCCTCGCCCTCGCCCTCGCCCTCGCCCTCGCTCTCGCCCTCTCGCTTTCGCCCTCTCGCCCTCACCCTCGCCTTTGCCCACGTAGATTCATTGCTTGTTGAATCAATTTAAACACTTTTGCCGATATTAAAACGAAAACACTCGCTGCTCTTCCAGCTCCTCCTTCATGGGCAGACACAATGTACCTTAGGTCGGTTCAGAGAAGAATCGCTGTCGCGTAGCTTCGGGCTGTACGTCGGGCTGTCAGACGCGACGGGCGTGTTTTAATTTCCACACAAGTTGCGAAAAGTGTCTCGCTTCGATCCGACAAGCGGTTCCTTTCAAGTAGCTCGAACCAGTCTTTTTTGGAATACATATTGTATGATAATACATTATTTACCATTACTATTTTTACATAAATAATACTTATGTCTGAAATTTATCTGCTTCCTAATTAGAAACTAATGTGTCACCACTTCAAACGAAGCGCAGGAAATTCGAATTAACCATTTTCATTTTTTCCCAACTTTGGAAAATACAAAGAATGCGCCGAAAATGGGTCCAGCACTCCATTCTTCCCTTCTTTACTACATACGTGAAAAAAAATAAATAAAAATTGTTCATGACGATATTTAAAGATCTGTTTTCTTGATCAACATATTTCATGAAGAAAAAAATATGTTCATAATTGTAGTTGTAGGAAGTCTCAGAAAAAATTAACTTTTGCAATTTTCGAAAAAATCAGGTAAATAAACCGAAATTAGATCTGCACCATTCTCTAACGACGCCTATACGCCATTCGACAACAAAATTTGATCATAAAATTTGGTTCCATTATTTTTAGATATTCCACTGGTTTTCTGTTAAGTACCCCCAAAATTAAAATATCGATTTCAACTTCAATATAAATTTTGGAGAAAATTGGCTGAACGGTTTAGCCGCTAGCGTTGTTCACTGATGGACAAACGTTTTGCCGTCAATCGATTTTTTGGTATCAAGGTCCCACAAAACATGGATTCTCACTACACAACGAATTAGAGAGAGTATTTTCCTACATGTATAGGGACACGATTTATCCAATTTTTCCTTACCAGGACCCGCAATAAGTTTTTTTCCGTAGAAAATTTGGCGTTTTCTCCACACCATTACAATACATATAGTGCGTAAGCAGTTACGAGGAAATAAAACCGGAATTTGAAAGGAATGAACAATCACGAGTAAAATGAAGCTCCATATTAAAAGTATCAATTGACTAGCTTCCCCCTTTTCTATGTCCTCCCTCAACTTTCCTACAGTCAGTATTTTGCACGACATATAAGATGGCGCTAACATGTGTTTAATCCGTGATACTTGGGTATGTATTCTATTTCTATAAATTTGACATTGTTCATTTGTATTTCTATGTTTATTTACACCAATTCATATACTACTTTATATTTGTTCATTTATTTTCATCTTTATAGAGCCATTGAAGGTGAGATAAATTAGTCCCGAAATATGTGTATGGCTGTTTATTCCTTATATTAAATATATATTGTAATATACGTTGTAGTGGATACCTTCACGAACCTTCATTATTAATCACTTTAATTTTTGAGCTCATTGTGTATTTCATTAAATGAATAAATGTTCATGACATAATTATGTTTCGTAAAATAATTACAAAATCAGATCGTGATCTATTGCGGTTTTCCCCAATATATTGCACTAAGCACTTTAAAAATTGCACCACTTTCATTAGCAACGCTGATATCTCCATGAACAAGGGTATGAATTTATTTTCTTCAGTTACGTAACATTTTTTGTGGCAATACTTTTCCAGTTTGATAATCTCTTTATGGTAGAGGCCTTGACACTGTAACTCGTCAAACTAATTATCACAATGCTACACGAGTGAACACTTACCAAAAAATGGGCGAAAGGAAGTAAAGAATGACATTCCATCAGGAATAAAGGGGGTTATGATTCGCAAATGCACTCTGGCTTATATCACGAACCTTTTATTTCGCTTCTCTCCTCCACCCCATGCCCTTTAATCTCACGCCTTGAAAGCAACATTTCAAGCCTAATCCCTGAAGTGTTTGCCTTCGATCGCACTAAAAAGGGAGTACACCCCTCGGCGCCTCGCCTCGCACGTCATCGTTAGTGGGCGGCGCGAAAGAGCAGAGGCTGCAGAGCGAGGTCAGGGCAGAAATAGAGGCCATTGCCGAAATGAAGAAAACTGTATTGCTCCATAGAAGAGGAAGTGGTTCCTAAGGTCTGTGTCTAATCTCCACAAGGTAGAACGGGAGGTAGGTGAACGGAAGGTAAGATATAAGGAAAGCGGGAGGCGAAGTAAATTGTTCGGTGAAAGGAAATACTATGTTTCACGTCGTAGCAGATATGCCGTCGGGTCAATACAGATTTAGTGTTGCCTCCTGCTTTAGGTGGCCTGTGCTGGAATAGACACTGATCGAAAAGTCATATTTATATGACAATATAGTGTGTAAATCAGTCTGAAACCCAAATGCTAACGAATGATTAGTTATAGTAATTTTTGAATTTTGAGGATTTCCTCATCTACACCAGGGTAGACCAGAGTTACTGCGCAATTCAAAACTTCATCGAATTCTAAATATCGCTGGAATTTTTCATATATAGGAATATACAACAGAATGGAGTTGGGAACTGAAATCTGAAAATAGTAGATATGTTTGTTTATGTACAAAACTTGCGAGTATACACCCACAAGTACGTATTAACAGGAGCATAATTGGATGCCTCAATGGCACAGTAACTAATCTAGCAGTAAAGAATCATTTGACAATGCATCGAATATAATTTAAGAACGTTTTCGAAAAACCTAAAGTGAAACAATTGAGATTAGTTTTATTAAACTTTATTTCAATATAAGGATTCAATGTGTACATGCCGCGCGTCTGCTCAGAGGTGCCGTGAGCAGTCGCAATCTAATTTTTCCACTCGACGCAGCCAAAAACAGAGGACTACCGTGTGCGGCCGCTGTAGTTCACGGCGCAGGAGAAAGAGGGCGCGAGTCGAGGGGGTGACGTCCGGCGCTGCGAACGAGGAGGGGGAGGGGGAAGCCGACGTCGGTGCGATGGCGACACGTCACGGCACGCGGCCCGTTTAATTTCCGCTGCCGCCGCTCGGGGCGCCACGCGCGCGGGAAATGACGTCGACCTGCTGGCCCCTGACGTACGAGGTCGCGCCGAAGACGTCCGGTCAACTCGTGCGGGCGTACGCGCTACGTGTGCCCAGAACTTTGTCACAATGTTAAACCGATCTGTGACACACTCATATGCTGGGACGTACGTTATCATACGTTTTACAAACAGCCGTGAGAACTGGTGGTGCTGCAACAGAAACTGACTTTCTTGTAGCACTAGAGACGGATAGATGATGCCTGAGCAGTGAACATATATAGAAACAGTGAACATATATAGCAATCTTTAAATTGAGTTTGAGTCGAATCGATTCTTCAAATAAAGTTGAAAGTAATGAATCGCTTGAAGCAACGATTTAAATGTTAAAGGTAAGGATTCCCATTGACTGCCGGCACCGGTATGCGCCAGTTGTAACAGTAGAGGTTGAGCAGTGGCGGCTCGTACATAGGTTGCACGGCTGCAGAACCCCCAGATAATCGAAAAAGATCTCATAATATCCTAGGAATATACATTTTCCTTTTACTGAAATTCAATATTCAAGATATTGCAGCAATATCGATATATATGAAATCATTTTGAAACAAGAGACCCTCCAATGGGCGCTCTCCGCGATGTCAGCTGCCTTGCCAGGTATTGCACTATTGCACCATGACCTCTTGACTGTATTTTCTTGGTTTGCTGTTTTACTCTTTGACCCTTCGATTTAACACGGGGAACATGCGGCCTTTTGGTGGCGCAACCAGATGATGGCCTTGTCTAGCGCTGTACAGCGACCGATGAAGGCTCGGGAGAATACCAATATTCTGTCTTCGTCTGACTCGCTGCAACGTATTTTTATGAATTCCGCTTGTTATTGAAAGTAGACAAGTTCAGTCAATTATTGACGGCATTTAATGCATTATGAATCGTCGTATCATTTTGCTCATCGGACCGCACAAGGCGCGTGGTCGGCGAGGGGAGGGGCTCGCGGGGCAACCGGAGCTCCCTCGCCTCGGGAGGGTGCAGGCCTGGGGGCCAGCAGGCGCAGAATGATGTGTGAGGACAGGTCGGCCTGCAGCTGGCGACGGGCCCCATTGTTGCGACCGGACCCAAAACTCGGTAATGAGGTGACACGGTCCGCGGGTCTTCAGAGTGGGAGGTCTGTCACGTGACTCCTGGCGATAGGGGTTGATGGAGGAAACTATGGCATTCAGTTTGAGCGAATCGTGCGGAGGCACTTTTGTCACCCGTGAGGGGTTATCGCAGGCTGGCGTGGCGTTTTGACACGGGACGGAGACCAGGAGCGGCGCTATGCTTTAGCATGCTGAGGTACTCTGTGTCAGGCTGGCGCGGCTTGCCTCAAGAATTGTACTGCTGTGGAGACTGCAGCGGTAGTTTCCAGAGGAGTGTGAATATTGTACAGTAATTGTAAATAATTTTACATAAAAACTTCGTGTCTGTTTCACTTTCATCACGAAAACGTCACAATTATTGAATGTGTAGAAAATTTGTTTTCATTTTATATTAGATTTATTGATACAAAATAAACACTTGATAAATTCTTTGTGTAAAATAGGCCGTTCTGGATGCAAGTCCATTTGTGTCTCGAGAAAACCAGTCCGCCAGCAGCTGGCCAGCAGTTTGCGAGCGTTCTTGTGAATGCGAATGTGTGTAGAAGATCTTTCATTATTGCAATATATATATATATATATCAGCGTAATGATGCTTTCGAAATAAAATAATTTTCTTTGTGTTAAACGCGTCGAAGCAATAGTGCTTGTTGCAATGTGCTGGAGGCGAACTTAAGTGCCAAGTGGAAATCAAAGCCTGAACCACGTGCGCGGGTGGTGTTTATGAACTGCTAACTGCAGAAAGGCAACTACTCCAACTTCTCAGATTTTTTATTGGCGGAGAGTTGGAAACGAGATTATGCATCATTTAATGCAGAAAGAAAACTTGGCCGCACAATAGCACAGTCTTAGCAACGCCTTTAATTCTTCGTTTACTGCAGATAGGGAACCAGTCCGTGACAATATCCTTTTGCGCAGTAATATTTCAATGACTTCGTTCGTTTCACTCAGCTCACTCGTTCTTGCCGAATTATAGAGATTTCGGGATTATTCGGAGGAAGCTTAAAAAGGAAGAAAGATATTATACAGTGGACGAACTTGTGAACTTAATAAAACATTCCTCAAAAAACGTTTTTCATTGTTCAGATGAAGTTGAATGATTTCGTCGATTACAGTTCATGGTGACCTAAATTCTACGAGAAAACCTGGCTGAGGGATGACTCCTGAAGTAAAGGTGTTCTTAGACATCTAAAACAATCTTTCGCTCTTTCAAAATATCGTAAATTGATCTTCTCAGCTGAAACACCGCACAGTGTTCAGTGCAAGTTGAATATTGGTGGTTTGGTGCTGGTTACCTTTAGGCTGAGAAATTCAGTAAAACCTTTAGATCTGCCTTCATAGAAATCCTATACATCCTTGAGGACAAGATGCAGTTTTGGCATTCAATCGCATTATTGCCCACAACAATGACACCTCATGAAGATGAAGATGATTACTGAGCATTTAGACAAACCAAAATGTAAAATGTTTTTCTAAAATGCTTAACAAATAATGTTTACTAAAATAAAATAAACAAGTAAGTATACAGTGAAATTATATTTTTATGAAAAGTAATGTAACCCAAGATATCATTTGGAAATCCGTTTACTGTAAAAAGGAAACATGCCCGAATCCAAAAATAAATCCCCTCTCCCTAACGTTCGGTCATAAAAAACTTTTATTCATAGAATTTGATATTTCTATTTGTAATTAGATAACAAACTAGAGGTGCTATAAAATGGCACAGACTTTCTCGTAGGAATATTTTCTAATTTTGCTAGGTCTGGACTGGCTTTACGATAATGCTCTGGCCAGCTGCCATCTATGGTCACCCTAAAAAGATATCATTAACATTTTCTAAATATTTTGGTTTCCTAATAGTAGAACCGAAATATTACCTCAAGAATATATAGAAAGAAGAGAAAAACCTCGTCCTAAATAGAAATTTTCATTGATACATTTGGAGCCATTTCTCAGAAAATGGCGATTAAGCATTACTGTATATGCGAGATTCGAATATCTTTTCGCAGGAATTTATTGAGTTTTCGAAAAAACTTCACTTGAAGTCATTTGAAGCACTTCCACTCAGAAATACAATAATCTACGGAAATGTGCATATGAACGTCGTGAGATATATTTTTAAAAAATTACATTTGTGTAATTAAAAAAAAAGAATACACCAAAATGATTTTTATGTCATCTTAACATAAAATGCATAATTTTCACTATCAGTAGACAAAATTTGAAGGAAAAATTTGAAGCCACTTTTCAGAAAATGGCATTTGAGCATTTCTGAAAATGCGGTATTTTAGCTCATTTTAATAGAAAAATGTTGAATTTTCCAGAAACCTTGTACATTATTTAAAGCACATGCTCGAAAACGTATCATAATGTACTCATAATTACAACGTGAAGAAATCGCCTCTAATGCAAATATTACCGATATGAGAGACAAGTCAAAAAAATTCAATTTTTGTAAGTTTTGAAAATACAAAATTGAGAAATATGGCGTTTATGTCATCCTACAGAGTTTGTTTGGCATTATACCTACCGAAAATTAAAAAAAAACACTTAAAGCCCTTTTTGAGAAAATCTTGTGTTTGTAATATTTTTAAATTGCAAATATTGCACGCACTATTGCACGAAAATTACTAAAATTTTCAAAAAAATGTACATGACCATTATGAAAGAAATATTTATGGACAACAAATTTCGTCTTCAATTTTGTAGTTGTAGGAAGAGTCCGAAAAAAATTCAAACTTTTGCAATTTTCGAAAATTCCGAGTTAACCGCGAAAATCGGAAATATGCCACCCTAAGTATTTTACCCTGTTCTTACAAGAAATTTAAAGAAAAAAATTGATGGCGTTTTTGAAAAAAATTTGAAAATGTCCGGGAGCTTCATGTAAAGAACCCCAAAATTTTAAAGAATGTTTTTCAAAATCTCACAGCTTCAACTAGAGCCAGATGGACTGGGTTTCTTCAATTTAGAAAAAATCCTACGCATGGTTTCGGCGGCAGCAGTGTTTACAGACGGACGGACAGACAGAGACGGACGGACGGACGGACGGACGTTTTGCTTACAATTGTTTTTCGTCATTAAAAACCCACAAAACTGGCATTCTGACCAGCATGTGTTAAAAGATTTTTCTATCTTAATTTAGCAACTGGATTTTCCACTTTTTTTGTTTTCACGGCCCGACAATGAATTGTTTTCTGTCGAAAATTCCCCTTTTTTTGCGCATTACATAATTTTCTATATACTACGTATATTACTCCGTATATATGTACGTATACGAGAAAGTAAAAATGTAAGGAGAAAAATTGCATAAAACTAGTTTTATGAGGTTCTTGTGGCTCATGTAAAATTCAGACATGTGGTCTAGTTGCTTTTCTGCGGTTAGTAATTTATATACCTGACACGGACACGACGCATATAATTATGTCAGTAATGTTTCGATATAGATTTTTATTAACTTAGTTTTAATTAATTTGAATTGCTTATATTTTTATTATATATTCTCATTTTGAATTTTGGAAATTACATTTCCATCATTCAGTGGAGGTGCAACCTCCAGTCTGTTGGAGCACCAGCCGCCATTGCTGTTGGGAGGACTTTCGTATAAGTTAGCAAAGCGATTGGAATGTTGCTCTTGCTTTCCTTAGAGAAGCGACTGTCACATACAAATCAGAATATTTAAATAGCTTTAAAGAAACGAATATCTGGAAACATACTGCAAATATTTAAACAAGTTCAATATTATTATTATTACTATTATTATTATTATTATTATTATTATTATTATTATTATTACTGCTTGATTTTTATTATAATAGGAATGATTCTCAGTTTGCCAGCACACCATTATAGGCTGTAATGTGCAACCTCCAATGTACTGTATTGATTCGATTAATTCACAAACGCATCGGCAGACGGTCATCGTTCACACTTGGATCTTTCAGAATATATTTTCTGTAATTGCGTGTTGGAATTTCTTCATCTTGTGTGGCAACCTTCCATTTCAAAGAAGGTCTGCCCTGAGATCAACCAGGACTTCCACGACTGTGTATCCACATGCGCTTGGCTGATCTCATGAGGATATCTTCCATGAATAGTTTTGGCGTTCATGCATCAGATTTTTGCTGGATACTGAGTACTTCAAGGCTCACGTCTGACTGGCATAATTTTAAGTGTCCATTATAGTTTCCAGTACAAACAGCAACCTATAACTTGGGAACGGTACATTTCTTATGGAGGAATATTCTGATGCTGAGTACCCAGTGCAGATCGTGTTGTTAATGTCAGTTAAGTCTCCACCGCCAAGGCGTCGTGAGAGAGTCGCATGTTCAACTGAGGCTCTAGGGTGATGATTAAAAAAGTAAAGGAAAAAATTAAATTTCATTTAGTTTCAAAGCGGATGAAATTAATTACATCCACCATAATCTCATTTTAAAGGAACGGTAATTATTCTTTCACAACTAGCGAAAAATGTACAGGTTTAGGCATCAACCTGTACATCAACATCAATCATTCGACTCAAAACATTCAAAGTTGGTTGTATTACCTCATTTAATGAAATTCGTCTTTGTAAAAAGTTATCCAGTATCGTTTCTTGAATTATTGAGTTTCACTGTGTGTCGACCGACTAGTTTCAAAAAATTATAGGATTTGCATCGTTCGTAAGTTGTTGTATTTTATGAAGTCCGCGTATTGGTTCTCCATTTATAACTATGAAAAGTAAAATAATTTACTAACCACAATTTTTCAACCACGATTGATTTAAAATTATGAAAATATAATTCAGCTTTAGTTTATCCTTTGAAGGGACAAAGGATGGATTTAGAAGGATTCATCTTAGACACGGTTGAAGCCAAGTGATTGAGTTGGTATGGTCACCTCCAAGGGATGGATCACGTAAGGTGGCAAACGAAAGTGTGGTTGTGGACACCTACAACAATAAAGAAGCATGGCTGTGTGTGTGTATACACACATCAATGCGGAGTTATATTATAGAAGTTTCTTTTTATTTATGTAACATAGTTAATAAAAATTAATCAGTTTTTATTATTATTACCATGATTATTATTATTATTGTTATTATTATATGTGTACTTTAGTTACTTAATTAGCTGCCACCGCATTATACCCAAGATTCCAACTAATGCACATAAAACAAAATATGTAACTTCTTAACTACGCGGACAGGTAAAGGAAACTATATTATTTTCAATGCTAAACACTTGAAGCACTACATTCACTTCTGAACTTCTGAAAGCTTGAACTTTGCTGGCAGCCATGTTTGTATGTTTTTATATTAGGTTTAGGTCAGTGAAATGTATTAGAGTTGGTTTTTCTATACTAATGCTACCGCTTTTGCGTTACAATTACTATTTTTTCTCGTCTTTTGCCACAATACCTATCAATATTCATCCAGCGTAGGAAACTTAGTAGAAACAAAATAATTCCACACGTTACACAAAAAATGTTAACCATGTAATTGAAATATAGTTCAACCCTTTCAGAACCACTGTACTCAAATGAATACGTTAAATTTAGAACATCAAGCTGATTAGGAGTAAATGAGGAATTAATCAGGTTTGAAACGAGCACATTTTCATTGAGTATAAATCAAAGACTCAAATAAAAGTTTAAATATTTTAAAAAATCTTCAGCTCTTCATGGAATCAGAGAAAATCATAAAATGAAAAAACAAATAGGGTCTGAAATGGTTAAGCCAAGAAACGTGAAGCATAACTTATTAACCAATGTCAAACTTTAAAAGAATCGAATCTCAAAAAATAATTGTTTGGTACTCAAGTAAAAAGTACCAAGTAATACAGAAGGTATTGCGAGCCACAGTCGTGTGCGGTACAAGCCGTAAGGCCAGCACCCGACCTGAGACGTCTTGGGGGGGTGGCGAACACAATTCACCTGATGGTCGACTAGCTCAGTATAGACGTCCCAGTGTGGACACAATAAATAAAAAAAATTAGGGGGGGGGCAGGGTCGTGAAGATCGTTTATGGATTGGATGCAAAAATTACAAATAACTCGGGTGAGAATCACTTTTCACTAAATTCAGAATATATTCTAAAATATTTGCTGCATTGACAAATACATACAATGGCACACAGAAAAAAAATCAAATACAGAATACTCTTTGACTGAAAAAAAACACACTAATAACACAATCACAATTTCCTACTTTCATCTACAACCCAATTGTTTAACAAACACACTTTCTAGAAATTCGAAAGAACTGTTAAAATATTACTTTACAAAATTTGAAAGAAACACACATTGAAAATCAAAATTAATACTTTTCCTAAACATTACTTTTACAACAAAAAGGAAACTCTTTCTCTCTCTAAAATCCAGAGAATTACTATTATTATAATTATACTCTTACACAAACTCTTAATCACTATATTACAATATTTGATCTTGAAATCCTTTTTGAAAGAAAAGATTGATTCTGTTCTCACGTATTAGAAGTCGAAAACAAATGTACTTTTACTTTTCTTATCTTTTAAGCGTGGTAAATCTGTTACCCTCCCTTTTCTTTCTACGTGATAGATACAGAATGAGCTTCTTATTAAACTGAATCACTCCTATCCCTACAAAACATTTTATTTGGAACGATCTTACTGTGTTCTCGGCCGCGTAGAGCAGTCCACTTTGCTTCCTTCTACACCTTTCCACCGAGCTGCTTCGGCCTTGAAGGTCGTGGCCCGGGTTGAGAACGCCGTTGCCCTTTAGAAATCGCTTCTTCTTCTCGTTCAGTTATATATGCTTGAATACTCTCATATGAATTTTGCTTTATTTTTTCGATTACAGTTAATGACCAACTGGATATTCAGAGTGAAAATGAATCCAGAGATCACCCTTTTATATGAGCACCAACTTCAAGAGAGTATTTAAATATACGAAAAGCATGTGAGAGAGAAAAAAACTGGAAAGAGAAATGAATGCAAGCTATTAATTACTGCCATCTATTCAAAATTTCTCTCCTAATTCTTCCATTATAAATTCATAACATTTCTTATTACCTTTCTTCTAAGATTATGTTTAAATCAATTTATAACAGAATAATTACTCTTCTGGTCTTCTAGAAGAGTTTTCCTCAAAAGTTGCAAATCTGAAGTCCTGCAATGTCACTCCTGGGTACCGTTTTCCATACGTCCGCCCAGTTCAGCTGCTACCTTCAGAAAGAACTTTTCTTTCATCCGACCTCCGGTCTCCCCTTGGTATAAGGTGGCTCTCTCTTGTTTTAAATTCTAATTATCATTCCAAATATCCATCGCGTTGGGCGCGTTCAAAATATTCTTTCCCTCGCTTTCTTAGGCGGTATGTGACACGTTTTCGAATCTAAGAAAACGGGCGGTCATAACCCTTCTTCGGAAAAAGATTTTATGGGATTTGATTTCATATGCCGTAAAATCTTTCACAAAATTTATGCTCTTTCTTTTTCTTTTGATTCTAGAACGTCGAGCAATCTTGTTCTCTTCCCTCTTGTACTCTTACTCCTTTCTTCTTCCTCATCTTCCTTCTTCTTTCTCCCTCTTTCCCTCTTGTTTTCTTTTTTTATTTTTCCATGATTCTTGTCGGTTACTTTATCTGTTTGTTTCATCATTTTGCCACTTATTTCATTCTTTAAATGGTCGCAAACTGTGGAAATTTTACTTTCTGATTGTATTCCCACTTTCATCTATGTGCTTTCAGCTAACGGAAGAAATATTTCAATGTGCATGGAGAAATTAGGAATAAATCTGGGTAATAATTGACGCAACCTAAAAACTTTTAAGTTGTTTCGTGTTTTTTTGCGTAATTTATTTCTATCTCTGCATCTTTCCATATTCATTTTGACTCCGTTAACTGTCACATCATAACCCAGGAACTTAACTTGTTTAGTGCAGAAATTACTTTTCTCAAATTCAGTTGTAAATTATTTTCAATCAGACGTTTCAACAAATATCTAGCTTAGTCATGTGTTCTTCAAATGTCTTAGAATACACAAGCACGTCATCAATATAGATAAAAACATCGCTGGACATCTCTCTGCCAATGATATTGTCTAGACATTGTACAAGAGCAGATGCACTGTTCTTGAGTCCAAATGGCATTCTTTTGAAGACATACGAAATTCCCTGTGAATAAATCCTGTATATTGTCTACATTCAGGTGCTATCGCTATTTGCCAATACGATGCAGTGAAGTCGTTGAACTCAACCACTTGATGCCGGATAATTGATTAGTTAAATCCTCTACACGCAACGGTCTGTCTCTGTACGGTAAGGTAACTTGATTCAATCGCCTTGCATCTAAACAACCTTATCTTCCCATTACTTTTCTACGAGCACTATCGGATTTAGATAAGAGGTTTTGGACTTCATGATGATATCATCTTTGACCATGGTAGCAAATGAGCTTATCCACCTCTTCCTTATGTTTTTCTGGAATGACATATTGGTAACCCGTGAATGGTGTTTTATCTGTTAATTCTATTTCGAATTGAAAATCTTTTACTGATTCTGTTTTTGCAAAACCACCTTTGATTCCTAAGTAATACTTCAGTTAACTGTTTTTCTGATATGCATTGAGATTATCGTTGCACAGTTCATCATCAAATGAGATTAATTCGATTGATAATATCGCCACCTCTTCTTCACTAGATAGTTCTATTTGATTTGGGCGGATGGCGTGTCGAAACAAACCTTTCTAATTTTCCGACTCATGTCCAGGATGTACTTGGTCCTGTATTTGGGTTGGAAAACTCTCTCTATCAATAGAATTTTTCTATTTCTATCCTAGACGAGGTCCTGTCTTGTCTAGCATAAGTTTGTTTTTCTTGGTAATGTTTCGGTTTGTAAGTTTCTCCTGTTTCTGGTTTGCTTACATTATGTTGTTGCTGTCTGATATCTTGACCATTTACTGGACCATTAGCATTTGCCTTGCTTTCTGTAACCTTCATTATACACGAAAGTGGCATCATATCAATCTAGCTGCGTTATTAATTTTTCAGTGGACATTGGTAAGAGATTCTAAGCAAATTTGCGTCGAGGAAGGAAAATGACGTATTAATAAACAGACAATTTCTTCATCCTGTATCGTCGGAGTACATAATTTGAAACAAGCTAATTTCTCCGTTGCATATTCCTGCATGGACATCGTACCTTCTTCCACGTACCATACATTACGTTAACTTTAAAATTGATTTGAGTTTCGTTATTCCAATATCTCGAATAAAATTTTTCTTTGAGTTCGGCCATAGTTTTGGGAAACTCTCCTAAACTATCTGCCCAGATTCGTGCATTACCCTGCAACATCTGATAAACGATTCGAGTTTTCTTACTGTCCGGAACACACTTTAAAGAAAAGAGTTATCTACCTCTTTCATAAATAACATGGATTTTCATCTCCCACTGCACTGAAATTAGAGTACAGGTAATGAAACATACGTGGGCTGAACACTTCCTCCACTCTGGAACTTTTCTACTCCTTGTTCTACCTCAATTTGATGTTGTAGAACGCCATCCTGTTCAGAAAGAGCCTTTATTCCACTATCTAATTTATTAGCTTGAACCTGAACTTGTTCAGTAACTAATTTCTGGAACTTTTCTACTCCTTGTTCTACCTCAATCTGCCTGTCGGATACGGCGGTTATGAGATCCGATTGTGTTTCGATCCTATTTTCAAATTCTTTCGTTACTTGATCAACCTTTTCTTCTAATTCAAGTCCCAGCTCCGTGAATTTTTTCTCTAAGTTCTCGTGTTCCTGTGCTAATTTTTTCCAAAAATTTTCCCTTTTGTTTCCAATGCCGAGTTATTTTCTTCTAATTTAGTTTCCAAAGTAACTTTGTTCTCCTCTAGTTTAGTTTCCAAAGTATTTATTGCCGAGTTATTTTCTTCTAATTTAGTTTCCAAAGTAACTTTGTTCTCCTCTAGTTTAGTTTCCAAAGTAACCCCTAATTTTTTTATGGTTTCCTCTGTTTTTTCCTCCTGCATGACTAACCTCACATCTAATTGTTGCATAAATTGCCCTATTAACCGTTGCATCATTGAATTAGCCCTCTCGAGGTTTCGTTCTTCCTCATCCTGATCTCGTGTTGGCGTTGGCTGGATTCTGTCGGCGACGTCTCACTAGTTTCTCCTGCCGCCCTAGTTCTACTCCTGTCGTTTCTCCTGATCATCGTACCTGTGCTTGTCCCCAGTTTCCTATCGCTATCTGATTCCTCAGAAGTTCCTTCCACGGTAGGTAAATTCCTAGCCACCTTATACTTATCTGCCATTTTGAATCTATTAACTGCCTAGAATCAATCAATTCTTTTCCCAGACACCATACACCTCTCACAAAATATTTTACAGAAATACTCAGACACAATTTGAAACGATAAAACTCTCATATAATAAATATCCTTTTCGAAAAAAAACCCTCCTGAAATAACACACTTTTACTCAACACACTTGTACTCTGCAACCTTGTCAGAAATTTTAGTGAACTGTGATTCAATTGTACTAGTAATTTTAGTTACACCAAATTTTGGTCTCATTTATACCCAAATCGAGTTTGTCGTAAATGCATCCAATAATCGAGCCCCGCTTATGGGCGCCAATTGCGAGCCACAGTCGTGTGCGGTACAAGCCGTAAGGCAGCACCTGACCTGAGACGTCTTGGGGGTAGAACACATTCACCTGATGGTCGACTAGCTCAGTATAGACGTCCCAGTGTGGACACAATAAATAAAAAAATTAGGGGGGGCAGGGTCGTGAAGATCGTTTATGGATTGGATGCAAAAATTACAAATAACTCGGGTGAGAATCACTTTTCACTAAATTCAGAATATATTCTAAAAATATTTGCTGCTTTGACAAATACATACAATGGCACACAGAAAAAAAATCAAATACAGAATACTCTTGACTGAAAAAAAAACACACTAATAACACAATACACAATTTCCTACTTTCATCTACAACCCAATTGTTTAACAAACACACTTTCAGAAATTGAAAGAATCGTTAAAATATTACTTTACAAAATTTGAAAGAAACACACATTGAAAATCAAAATTAATACTTTTCCTAAACATTACTTTTACAACAAAAGGAAACTCTTTCTCTCTAAAATCCAGAGAATTACTATTATTATAATTATACTTACACAAACTCTTAATCACTATATTACAATATTTGATCTTGAAATCCTTTTTGAAAGAAAAGATTGATTCTGTTCTCACGTATTAGAAGTCGGAAACAAATGTACTTTTACTTTTCTTATCTGTTAAGCGTGGTAAATCTGTTATCTCTCCTTTTCTTTCTACGTGATAGATACAGAATGAGCTTTCTTATTAAACTGAATCACTCCTATCCCTACAAAACATTTTATTTGGAACGATCTTACTGTGTTCTGGCATGCTAGAGCAGTCCACTTTGCTTCCTTCTACACCTTTCCACCGAGCTGCTTTGGCCTTGAGGTCGTGGCCTCAGTTGAGAACGCCGTTGCTCCTCAGAAATCGCCTTCTTCTTCTCGTTCAAGTTTATATATGCTTGAATACTCTCAATGAATTTTGCTTTATTTTCGATTACAGTTACATGACCAACTGATATTCAGAGTGAAAATGAATCCAGAGATCACCCCTTTTTATATGAGCACCAACTTCAAGAGAGTATTTAAATATACGAAAAGCATGTGAGAGAGAAAAAAAACTGGAAAGAGAAATGAATGCAAGCTATTAATTACTGCCATCTATTCAAAATTTCTCTCCCTAATTCTTCCATTATAAATTCATAACATTTCTTATTACTCTTTCTTCTAAGATTATGTTTAAATCAATTTATAACAGAATAATTACCTCTTCTGGTCTTCTAGAAGAGTTTTCCTCAAAAGTTGCAAATCTGAAGTCCGCTGCAATGTCACTTCCTGGGTATTCGTTTTCCATACGTCCGCCCAGTTCAGCTGCTACCTTCAGAAAGAACTTTTCTTTCATCCGACCTCCGGTCTCGCCCTTGGTATAAGGTGGCGGTCTCTCTTGTTTTAAATTCTAATTATCATTCAAATAACCATCCGCGTTGGCGCTCGTTCAAAATATTCTTTTCCCTCGCTTTCTTAGGGCGGTATGTGACACGTTTTCGGAATCTAAGAAAACGGGCGGTCACAGTATATTTGCATGTCCAAAAATCTGAAGTTTTTCCAGAATTTTTTATCTTAAAATCTTCCTCTTAATACAGATATTTACAGAAAATGTTATGCAGAAAAATGTTTTCCATTCTTCTGTGAAATGGATTTGTATTTCTAAAAGAAATATCAATTTGTTAAGTTGACGTACTAAACAAAGCTTTCGTAAATTCTATTTACATTATAGTAGCCCAAAAATAAAACATTTCGCATATAAATATGACTTTTACTTAATATGTTCTTCGCTCTTTCAGATCGAAGAATTATTTGAAAATAAGTAATCAAACATTTGGATGTATTGTACTCTACATTGTATTATATTTTATACTTTTTCGTCTACAAAGAAAATTTTGCTCACCATGAAAATAATATGTCAAGAATGAATGCGAATATGACAATTTTTTATAAATATTTTCTATTTTAGAAGAATGTTAGTTGTATCTTACCTATTGCAGATGGTATAACAGAAATCTAACATACTCTCAGAAGGCGTTTGATATTGTTAAGAACGGCAGCGAGGGAAAAGTTCAGGTGGCCGTTGCTAAGCACGATGATGTGTTGTTTCATGATAGTTGACGTGGAGGATAAAATCTGCCATGCCAGGCACCTGTGTCTGCGGGGAGCCGGATAGTTCGAGCGAACAGTACAAGTCTGTACGTTCCTCCACATGTCCGGCAACCATCAGTGCCAATGGTGATACACTGTACCCATCCTGCCCAGACCGCGGGCCTGGATGCCCTCCACCGACAGGCAAGGCAGGTCAAAAGCCCCTGCAAGACGTCGTGCACCCCTGCTCGTCGGCGCCGGCGGGCTTCGTGCGGCGGCAGCGCAGCTGCAGTCGCTCCACGACCATGTCCGACAGAGACCGGCGCGGTAGGTACCCCGAGGGGCCCAAGGGCGACCCGGCATGGCTGACCATCTCCACGGGGGCGAAGAGTGCTGCGGCATGCCCATCCGCAGCGACACGCCCATCGCCGAGCTCGCCCGCGAGTGGATCCGCTTCCGCAACGCGGAGGACACCGGCCTGTGGGTGCCGCGGCCCGAGGACGGCATCTACCCGGACTCGCCGTCCATGCTGCGCTTCGTGCACTTCATGCGCAGCCAGTACGGCGAGGCCGGGGAGGGCACGGAGTCCAGCGTTTGGGAGGCGAAGACGGAGGGCTTCTGCCCGCCGTCCTGTCCCAACATCGCCGCCGCGGCCGGCGGTGGCGGCGGCGGCGGCGGCGGCGGCGGCGGCGGCGGGGGCGGCGGCCCGCGGGCGCGCTCTCCGGCAGCCCCATCCGCAGCCGCCCACCGCCACCAGCTCCAAGCAGCGACTGCGCTGGGGCGCCCCGCCGCCCTCCGTGGCCAGCGAGCGGGAGCGGGAGCGGGAGCGGGAGCGGGAGCGGGAGCGAGAGCGGGAACGCGAGGGGCCCGGGTCGGCGGGGCTCTCGCCGCTGCAGGAGGAACGCGAGCGGATCGGCGAGATCGCGCAGGAGCTGCGCCGGGCAGTGCAAAGCCAATCCGGCGGCTCCAAGTGCCCGCCCGCCTGCACCAAGAAGAAGAAGCGCTCGCCCAGCCCGCCCCAGAAGAAGGGCGCCGGCTTCTTCCCGACGGCGGCGGCGGCGGCGGCCGAGGAGCCCGCCTACGACTACCGCACGGGCGACGAGGACGGCGCGGGCACTACGAGGGCCGGGGCCGGGGGCTACGGCTGCGCGTGCGACGCGCAGCAGGGCTGCCGCTGCTACGAGCCGGGCGCGGCCAAGGGCTGCCGCAGCGCTGCGCGGGGGTGCGCGGCGTTGCGGTGCGTGCAGCGCTGCCCGCCGCGCAGGTGCATGCAGCCCCCGCCGTGCATGCCGCCCCCGCCCTGCATGCAGCCGCCGCCGTGCATGCCGCCGCCGCAGCCGTGCATGCCGCCCCCGTGCATGTCGCCGCCGTGCATGCCGCCGCCGTGCGTGCCGGCCACCTGCTCGCAGTCGCCCGTGGCGGTCTTCAACTTCAACGAGTGCGCCGCCACGTTCCAGCAGCACCTGCACGGGCAGGAAGACTGCGACCCCGAGTGCCCAGGCGCTGCTACGTGCGGTTGACCCATTGGCAGTCATCGGGTGGTCAAAATAGCGCCGCTTTTTCCTAGAGAAATATCCATAGCCCCAGATAATAAGAAAGGTAAAGAAAATGGAAATCATTTAATGCCGGACTAAAGCACAAACTGAGTATTGTTGATATTTTGAGAGGTTCACGTGAGAAGGATCGAGAAATTAAGGCATTACCGTGTTCAAAATGACTATTGTACTTTATAAACTCATCCTGTTTATCTCCTGTTAATTGACCTGAATTAACATATTGCCTGGTTTTGCTTTTTTTACTCCAGAAGTCTCAGTTTTCATATTCAACATAAAGAACCATCAAGTGAAACGTCTATAAAGACTATCATCTGTGATTTGATCATTTTTTTGATCTGCAACTTCGTTAGTTGGAATTAAGTTACGTTCGTTTGAATATGAATAATTCTTTCTATTCCATTTTTTTACATGCGCAAGCAAAATGAGAAGTTACGGTCCTGTAAAACCCAACATCATCCAGCCCTCTCATAAATAAATTCTATAAAGCTTCTTGAAGATACATCGCGGATTTCGGACACGTGGCATTTTAACAGCGATAACGAATGGAATGACATGTTCTCTTAGAAGACGTTAAAAATGAACCTACACCTAATGAAACATCAATTTATGTCATAAATAGTGTATCCATTCATTAAAGTGTATGTCGCATCAAGGAAGCGTTCAAATAATCAAATATCAACAAAAGGACATGCAAATGAAAGCAACATCCTCAAAAAAAGAAATTACTTTCTATTGGCGTGGCGATTTTTATGGAAATGATATAACCATTATACCCTACCATCTCTGAGAATTTATGCTCTTTATATACCAATTAATTTTAAAAAATTGTAATAATACCAATTAATTGTATTTGACGTAAATTCATTCAGAGTCAAAAAGTTGGTATTGTTACGTTTTAAATGGAAAATAATGGGTAGAGCATGAGAGTACCTCATTAATTTTTGAATGTTATTGCCATGAAAATATTGTTGTATCTATGACAATAAAATACAATTTTGATTATAATTCATTGTTTTACTGTCAAGAATATTTATTATAAGCATATGAGCATACAACAATTGCGGGTTTCTAAAAATAAAGTTAAATTTACTAAAAATAATTGCATCAAGTTAAAGACAAACTGCATGTAGTTCTGTACGTTATTGGTTATTCATTGTATCAATGTGTTATTTTAGAACATTGTGTCCTCGATTGCTGGAGTTTTACTATTGAGCAATGATGGGAAAATCGATCCCATCCCTGTGAAGTAAGTGGTCACTTCTGGTCACAAAACAAAGAAGCAAATAATACAGGAATTGATAATTGCATAAATCTATTGTGAAGTTATTTGTTATGTATCTCTTTATAATTGAAAATTCTACATCAAAATAGAAAATTAGCGGAATGAAAAGTCGAAGAACATCGTAAGTTCATGACCATTCGCACAGCTGATGAATTTTCTTCAAGAGCTTGCAGTTCGTCGGCCTGAATTCCGCAAAGCAATATCGTCGTCTAATTCCCGCCGGGCCAATCGCCACTTGAAACTTTCATGAAAAAGGAGCGACGCGGGCGCAAAGATTCTGAGCGCACCATCGGCGGAGAGTCCGACGGCGAAACAGCGACGTTCGAGCAGAATCTCGAAGAGGCAGGGCCAATATTGCGTAAGTTGTGAGGCAGCTGTTAGCGCCCCGAGGCTTGTGGGTAATATGGGGGCGCGCGCGCGCCGTCCATTGCAATGGGTCGCCCCCCCCTGCCGTCCCTCGTCAGCCACCCTTCGCCCCCCACTCCTAAGGCCTCGGACACGGAGGCGCCTCTGCGCTAGTCCCTGGGGCGCCCACCACAATGGCACAAGCGGAGGCCGCAACTGTGCAAACGGCTCCCGATGGTTCTCGGAGAACGTTTGATTAGATTCAACAGTGTTATTTAAATAACAGTATTGATAATTCCACCAATCAAAATCCATCCATGTCATTACTATCCACTATCACTTTAGCGCCATTTTCAGAACTATCGTTAACATAATCACAATTTCTATATTTAAACATTTGTTTACGTTCTGCTAGTTCACTGTTTTATAAACTACTTGTATTCTTCTTGTTGTAGGAATTTCAGAATTTCTCATTGACCAAGTTTTGGTTGTGTAAAGTTCCAGATTACTTTCAATTTCTCGTGTCAGGTTTGTTGTAATTCTACACATATTTCCAAAATCACCATCCTATATTATTGTATTTAATGTTTGCAATATTTTGTGAAATTAATGTGTGAAATTTGATCAAAACTTTGTCAAACGTTAGAGAAGAATCAGAGAATTAAGTAGTTATTTATTTGTATGCATTTTACTTGTGTACCTACGTATAACGGAGTAATACCGGAAAAGGATTTTCGTATTTATGCACCACTCCTGCATTGTTGATTGTGGGTATTTTCCTCCAATTCAAATTTATTCTCTACAATTAGTTCTTCAATTAATATCGAGTCCGATTTCTTGAAAATATTAGAAGTTGTAGCAAAATTTTGAACGAAAAATGAACATTTTTAAAAACAAGGTTTTCTCAAAAACGTCTCTACAGTTTTTATTTATGGATAGTACTAAATGCACTGATCAACACAATGTCAACGCTGTTTTATGTATTCTTTTGATTTATCAAAAAATATACAAATCTAATTCTTTAAAGTATCTCTCACGATTTTAATATTTATATTAGAAGCGTTTTTATACTTTATTATATTTGTGGGCACAAGTGCTTTAAATTATTGCTTATTAATTTCGCGAAAGAGCAAACTTTTTTGTGAATATGAGCTCAAATTTGAACTTTTTCAGAAACGCGCAAATGACAATTTCTCAAAATCATTTCCACATTTTTCAATGAAAATATTCAATTCTATGATATAATCTTTGACTCTTCTGTCCAAAGTGGGTTATCACTGGTAACTTTCCTCATTTTCATTTTAAATGTTTTGAAAACACCTAGTAGTTATTATGACTTCAGCCTTCAGTTATTTATTAAATCGTATTTCAATTATACTACTAAAAAAGAGGTAAAACAAGAGAAAACGTGAAAAAAATTTACTTCTCTATAAAACACAATTTCTTCAATACAAAAGTTACCCGAAAAAAGTGACTTTGTGTGCATTGTGGCTATGAAAACAAACGGCTTCAAAGTGATTCAGATACATTCATTCAAAGCCATAAAGCTCATTAAAGGCTGCGTATGTATAAAAAGGTCAGTTATATAAGAAACATTACCAAATTAATATTGCTCGTGGACGGTGTCTTAGCTTCCCGTGCTGTAATCCCGGGTTCGATTTTCGGTCGAAGCAAAAGTAGAGTTGTAGCATTTCTTTAAAATAGTCTCAGTTTGTGTATCTGAGCGACGAAGAAAAGCTCACAGGCGAAGTGTACTAGTTACGTTGAAGGAAAAAGGTCATCACATGTTGTCTCCTGCCCTCAAGCGTTGAAAATCAAACCAACACATAGAGACACCATGAGCTAGCCGGCAAAGTCGGACACTCAAATCAAAATGCCGAATATCATACATACATCAAATTCTTACCCTCACAATCTCTGTATGTTTAAGGCTAAATGTACCGAAAAATACTTATAGGAAAAATCAATAGATCGCAACATCATCACAGGGAATTTACTAGACCGATAACGTCTGAAGAAATGGTCCGATTTCCGATCTGTAAAAGGCATTGGACTCCTTTTTAAAAATAGAATTTACGCTACGAAGCCGTGTTTTCAAAACATATTTTCAATTTTTTAAAATTTTCTCATAGTTACGGGAAGAAATTAAAAAATGTGGGCCAATAGCGCGATGACGACGTGCTTCCTGAATCCAACGCCGTGTCAATCATGCAAATCGGATGAATAGGAGCGGCGTAAAGTGAAATTGAAAAAACACCTTCCCCCCCTTCCCGCTCCACACCGTTGTGTCACCCGACCCTTGTGGGCCCTCCCTCCACGCAGCCGAACGGCTAAACCCGGCGGCCTGCGGCGCGAAAGGAGGCCGAACTTCAGGCAGGCAAGCCAGGCAGTCGGTTTATGCTTTCGTCCCTTTCAATCTCAATATATTTTTCTCCACTTATCAAACTAGTGATGCTGTAACACAACCAAACGGTCTCGTATCATCTGTAATAGTCGTATTTTGTAGGTATATATCTCGTTCACATATTTCCGTCGTCCTTCGAATACCATAAAAAAAAATATTTGAGGCATTACTCAAAATATCGATTCCGATTTGGAAACTGATTTCAAAAAGAAAATTGAACTAATAGTGTAGATATCACCAATATTCCATGTCCTAACATCTTATTTTACATACATTTTACTTCTAAGATCTTCCGTTATCATTCCACTACCAGAAAGAATGAGCCGAGATTACGCACAAGCTCTTTTATCCTGCATCTCGATTTTTGATCTCAAAACGGCGTTTGCCCCCGCGCAGGTCCTCAGAGGAGCGAAAGATACCCTGAGGGGCCCCGGTAAGCCATCTAGGCGTTGATGGAAAGCAGCTAGGAAGACACCGGGGCAGAACAGAACAGTTAGCGCACAAGAAAGTAGGAAAATAACAAGTGCTCTGCCATTCTGTTGCCTTCTAGCTTGTTTCTTGGGTCTCTTGGAGATAATTACAAAAAGTAACACATTTGGCAATCCACTTTTGTATACTCTGATATTCCAAACTAGTACCGGCCGAAAATGATAGAATTTCTTTAGGAAAATCTTTGCTCATTGTGTACCTTTCCATAAGTGTCGGTGAACTGCTGATAACGGTCGCACCCCGTCGAAGAGGCAGCGCGGGGGGCGGGGATGTCCCTGGAGGGGCGCGGCGTGGCCTTAAGAAGTGGCGTGGGGATGCGACGATAGCGAGGCGGCGCAGGGGAGGAGCGATGCGCGCGATACCCTGGCAGATTTATAGGCGCCCGGAGATCCTGGTTGCTGCTTGCCCCCCGCCCGCGGCCACGCCACACCACGCCACGCCCGCCACGACACGCCATGCCGTGGGCCGCCTCTTAATCCCCAGGCCACGCGCCGCGCTGCCCTGACCTCGCCGCAGCGGGCACGGCTGCCCCGGGCCGCCTAGCCCTGCCTTGCCTTACCCTCGCCTCGTCTCACTGTCGTCTTTCCCTCGTCATTTTTGGCTTCACCATCGCCGTCTTCCTCGCCACCGCCCTCGTCGTCACCCGCCTCGCTCTCATCGGCATCTTCGGTTTTCGCTGGTGTGTCGTGTCTCCTGCTCGCTTTGGCTTCTCTCTTGCTCTAGCTTTTTCCTTTGTCTCGTCATCGTCTTCAGAGTCGATTTCCCTTTCACTTTCGGTTTTGCTGACGCCCACGGACAGTTCTTCTTTCCAAGCCTGCCAAGATTGTCTTTGATGACTTTTGTAACGACTCCCCCCGGTTCCCCCCTTTGCTTCTGGTATCTTTCTTGTCTTCGGTTGCACCCTAGTCATCGTCGTCGCCTTGCTGCATCGTCTTTGATCTTGCCCTAGTCGTTGCTTACTTCATCGCCTTCTATCTTACCATTTCTACCGCCATTTCCCTTGCCCTTGTCGTTGTCTTTATCGTGACCCTTGCCGTCGCCTGCGGCGTCCCTTCAGCCTAGCCCTCCTCTTTTCCACGCACCCTCGCTCTGGCCCTCACTTCCTTCCACGCCTTCGCACTTGCCTTCGCTCACATCTAAACGCTCGCCATCGCCTTTCTCCTTACCATTCGGCTTGTCTTCGCCCTTATCCCACTCTTAGTGTTCTTCTTCGCACTCCACCTCTTCCTTTACGGGAAATGTCCCCCATTTGTACTTGTTATTTATTTGAGAGGTGTGTTCACATCTCACGACGTTGCTGGTTGTCTTTTCTATAATTTTGCTGTGAATCTACAATTACAATAAGGAACAATTTTGTTTTCAAACCTCCAGGGAGGAAGTAGGTGATTTTAAAGGAAACGATCATGCTAATTTTGAAATGATACGGTGTAAAGATACTGTGTGGTAATATGACATTTTATGGTGATATTCGTAATCTACAAATAGAATTGAGTACGTTACGCTCTCTATCTTTCTGGCGGTAAAAATTTTATTCCCTAGTGTTATTTTCGTAGAGTCATCGTCAGTATTATAATAGTGTCAATATAATAAAAGTACCTCACCTTTTTCTGGTAATAATTTTCTCTGACTAAAACCATTCTCATCATCATTCACAAACTAATTTTCGAATTTAATAATGTTTTTCATTAAGATTCGTAACGAATGTTTTGATTTCATCTGTAGTCCTAGAATGTCTTTTTTCTCCTGATCTGATGCTTCGTTCGCGCCAAAAGAGCGATAAGGAAATATGTAACCATTTACTTTCCTATAATAACTTCCAATAATTTTCATATTAGTTGAGAATTATATTTAATCACTTAGTAATCTGTCAAATTTTATTCTCAGTACAGATTCCATTGATGTCAAAATATCGCAATATTTTTTTTTGCTCGTGGGGGTTGATCGTACTAAAATAATTATTAATATAAGTTAAATGTTGCTGTTATTATTTCTTTTACATTCTTACATACGTTTAGGAGAGAACGATGCTTCTGCTCTTAGCTTCGTTTTGCGATGCTGTAGAAAAGGAATAAATAAAACATCTTACTTCCGACGACAGTCTCCTCTCGTGCGGGAATCTTGCCCAGAGGTTGCACAGTTTCTTTCCTCTCTTTAACGTCTCTCCTCCTCTTTGAGATTGCATGGCTGTTCCACGGAAATTGCGTGAATTATATAATTAACTTTAACTGCGCCTACCCTCCTTCGTGAACATTTGCATGTCTTCTGATTACAGAAACTCGTTTTTAAATTAGCTATACCGGTTTCAATATATCAACTAATTTTATATTCACAAAAATACATAGAGTATAATATGTTCACGAAAGGCGAGACTGCTATTTTCGCTTCTTTATAATTTTCCTTCTCAATTTTCGAAACGTGATTACGAAATTCTTTTTTGTCTCCTTTGACGCCGTCGACAACTTTTTTTCCACGGGCTTTTTTATAATCGATTTGCAAATAAAGTGCTAATGTAATCATTCTGCTAAGTGCTGGAACTACTTTCATATAGGAAATATAAAGAGTCTACTCCGGAGGTCTTGCAAAGACAAAGAGTTCTTCCTTCCATTTGTGTGGCCCCAACCCGAATCTTGTGCTTAGTGCCCGAACCCAGTGCTTGAAAATATATGACTGTTTAAAATTAAATAACTGAGGTGTGGTCTGAAAATTTAGGGGTGTGATATTTTTTAGTCTCAACAAAAAGAATACATCAATAATTTGGTCTAATTTTTTATACAAGTTTATTACTTGAATTTTATAGATGTAAGAAGATAATACATTTTGCTATAAGCTGTTGTAAGATTGTATTTATGTTTATAATACACATGTAAAATTATATGCGAGAAACCTCAGATTTGCCTGTTTGAGTTAATTATTTATGACATGCATGGACATATAAACTCATGTATCTTAAGAATTTCACTTTTTCTTATATTTTAATCTCCTCTTATTACATAACAAATTTAAATAAAACAACGGTGTATAATATTAAACCTATACACAAAATATTTTGAATATGTATAGACTCGTACGTATCGTTACATTCTCATTTCTAAATCTGTGTATATTTTATCATACTAACTCACTACAAGAGTGGTTTTCAAAACTTTTCTTAGAGAGTCGTGGGTAGTTCAAAAATTGGTCTGAGGTACCATCCCCAATGAGGCAGCCTTGGTTGGTTCCACGACGACGACGCGAGGCGGCAAAGGTCCAAGTTTTCCCTCCCAAGAGCGGAGGCCGACTCCGTCCATCTTGTCTGGCGGCGAGTCTATATGCTCTGCAAACGGAGTTAATTGAATTTGCAAGGCCGGGGCTGCGAGGAATCGGCGCCAGATGCGAGCGGTCATTTCCACGCCATTGAGAGTGCGGGCGCTGTGCCGCTGCGACCGCCACCATTCCCTTTATGGACCCTTCAGCAGAGCTGGTGGAATCTGGAGGTGAAGGAAGTAAAATGCCGTAACTTGATATACGCCACCGACTCAAATGGCTCTAATGGTTCATCGGAAGCAGTAGCGATGTCTCTGCATCGTCTCTATTCGGAAGGCCAGAGGGTTCGAGTCCGGATGGTGGGGCCTGTTTCACACAAGCTATATCACTGGACTGATTTCATTCGTTATCTGGAGAAGAATTATAGCTGAACAAATTGATAATTTTTCGCGATTCCTTTATCATTACTAGATGAATGCTCGAGCAGTAGGATAGCCACGTCTTTCGTTCGATTTTCACTTTCTCGCTACTGCTAACGCAGTATGGAGACAATATTGTAATGCTGCGGGGGGGGGAATTAATGACAGAAAACTCGTATTGCCGGACCCTGGTAACGAAAAAAGATAAATATTGTCCCTATGTACAGAGGCGATTGATTAATAAGGGATTCCGGGCGCGTCAACAGCTGACGTCGTTAGTCCAGTAAACGTTAGTCATTAGTTATTAGTCCAGGAAGTTTTATCGCACAATGTAGCGGTGATCTTGCCCCGCTTGATAGCGAGATCTGCCGCGTCGGCTTGCGGGAATTTTCCCTAACCAGGTACCTCCCACAAGCGTTGTATCGGACAAGCTCTAAGCTCCCGAGATGTGTGGTATGATGTGCATGTGAGTGGGAAGGACAAGGAAAAGAATGGAAAGATCGCGCGCGGTCCGTGGACCGTTTGTTAGGCTACTGCTCCGGCATTTGCGTAGTGTTGATCGGAGAAACCACGGAAAACTACTGATCAGAGCATGCGGCCACCAGAATTCTCCTCCAGATGGCGGCTGAATTCGACCTAGCTATTTAGCTAGTGTCAAAAATCTTGCCACTGTCGGGACTAGAACCCTAGCACCTCCCGGTTAGAGGCACAGTTGATGCCCTGAGACACCTTTGTCGGCACTGAAGTGACAAAATTCACTGGATAGAAATATGCAATTATGCTCAGTTACTTCGACACCATTTGCAGACATTCATGGACTTCATGACCCCAAACCAAGATGGAATTTTTATAGATGGCAAACCGCCATTTCACCAGGCCACAATTGTTTGCAGTTGGTTTGAGAAAATTCTGGAAAACTCGAGCGAATGATTTTGCTATCCAGAATCGCATCGATCATTTATGAGACATAATCGAGAAGTCGTTTTGTTCACAAACACCTGCCTCGGCTACACTTCCGTAATTGTGAACGGCTATAAACACAGCATGGTTCAAATTTTTTCCATTCAAACGATTTCTTTAGTTTATGCCACGTCGGGTGACTTCTCTTCGGCGGGGAAAAGGAGGCACGACACTATATTATGCCATCCCACGATTCATATTACCCCACGACTTTTGTCACTTCAGCGTACATTAAATTACTTTTTCCAACACGTTGTGTAGTCAAAATCTGTGTGTCGTGGGACCTTCATACCGCAAAATCAATTGACAGCAAAACGTCGTCCGTCTGTGAACAAATCTAGCAGCTAAACCGTAAGCAATACATTCACCAAACGTTGATATTCCCCAATCAATCTCGCTGACGTTGCGGCGTCTGAAATTTGAAATCGACATTTTAATTTTGGAGCGCACTTTACATGAAGCTCACTGACATTTTCAAAAAAATTGCTACAAGTTTTTTTATTAAATTTTGTTGTTGAGTAGCATGAAAGTGCAGGTTTCTATTTTTGTTGTTGTTGTTTTTTTTGTTTTTTTTTTAAATTGATAAAGTTCACACTTTTTCGATGTCGCCCTACATCTATACTTATAAAAGTGCATTCAACGACATGTAAGCGACATCGACACCACAAAAAGTAATGTATGAATAGATACGAAATTTTTATAGCCTCATCTTCATGATTTTCGCAGTGTCCTTGCAAAGTTTGGTAAGGTACAATACAAATAAGGAAAGTAAATAACTTAAACATGTTGTTAAATGCACCACGATTATTGTTCTCTTGTCGCTAAGAGTAGATTGTTTTCTATTATATTCCGCCAGCGGCCAGTGGTGGTGCGGCAGAACTGGTACCTAATAGATTTGTTAGAAGCCAGTAGCGGAGTTAAATAAAATTTGTTAATCTAATAGAAATATACTGTAAAATAAAATAAAAGTACAGTATTTTATTACAATTTGAACCTATTACTTTAAAAATAATAATATTAATGGTGGTTTATATAAAATTGATTTTTTCTCTTTCACAAGAATTTAATATGAAGAAAGCCCAGAAAATACGGGATGCTTTCCAAGTTTACAATGCTGAAGATACAGATTTTTCTTTAAATGAAATTTTGTCTCCATATAGGTTTCTCATTAACATCATGTACATATTTTTGAAAATTTGTAGTAGTTTTCGGACAATTTTGAAAAATATTGCGCAATATTAAAAACAAAATTTCTCAAAAACAGCTGTACATTTTTTTGTAAACATTTACTATGAAAAGTGCTAAGTATAACATGACATAAATGTCATTTTGCCGTGACGTAGTTAATCCCATCGAAATAAGCATATTTTAATCTTGTTTAGCGGTCTTTTGCATCTTTGTTTAAAAAATTGAAATCATGGTAAAATTGTACAAATAAATACATATAGAAAGTGTGAATTAAATAAAATAATAATCTACTAGATGTGTATCACCGCGAACAATTATGATGATGAACTTGTGGGAAAAAAGGATATAGTCGGTTATTGTGTCAAGATAGATGTTGGATGACTCTAAAATTAGTACATTACATTTAATGTTTAATAGTGGCTGAAAGCTTGTAATAGGAATTTATATTCATAGTATATTCATATTTGTTCTGTCAGGGTCATATAACGTGTATATAGAAAAGACAAAACAATGTATTTATTGTCAGAAGTCAAAAGCAACGTGAAGATTTGAATGCTTCATTTCTACGTTTTACTCTTTCATTTTGTAGCTTCAAGTCACGGCATGGCTCGAAGTCAAGTTAAATATGATTTGAAACATCGTGAGTACCATTTCTTTGTCCATTTAAGGAAAGTAATATCCTTCTTATGTACTCATCAAACGCTCTAATAGTTCAGTTTATATATCCGTTTTTGTTGGCACGTTGGTTGGAATACTGCTAAAGTGCCAATGCTTTCAAATTACGAATACCATCTATTCCACAGCCATTCTCGAAACGTAGCATTCTCCACAGCATTACAAACGCCGAGCGCGCAAAGATCACAAGCGAATTTGCCTTCTCCGAGGCGAGGCTTCACGCATTAGAAGCCATCTCGGGCACAAGACGCCCTTTCCTTCGCCTCACCTCAGGCTCCTCGCCCGCCCTCGCCCCCGCCCCGCCCCCCGCTCAGCGCGCTTTACGTTCATTCAGCGCCAGAAATAACAGGGCGCCTGGGCGAGAAAATTGAAAGCCGACGACGAGGTCGCTCCGAGCGGCGGGCGCCGGAATTAATTATGCGATCTCGCGAGAGGGCGCTAAGCCGCCTCGAGCGCTGCCGCCACGAGGCGCCACGTTCAGGCGGAGGCGCGAACTCGAGGAGAAGGGGCGGGCGCGGCGGCCAGGAATAGAACTTGCGTGTGGGGCCACCCAACGCCTCCTTCGCCATCGCCTACGCCCACTAGACATGCTCAGACCCAAGGCCCAACCATGTGGCCCCTTCTTACTGTGTTAGCTCCAGGGGACGGGGAAAGAGGTGGACCTCGGGCTTCGTCGGTTCTAGTCCAGTGGAGGCGAATAGCACGCAGGCCACTTCAGCAAGCCACCGCGGTCAGGCCGGCTCGGATTCTTGCATTTGAACAGTGTTGCCATAGAGTGATCGCCCTAGCTCTTGGAAACGTTATTTAACTACTACATTACATAATATATCCTGTTAAGCCTGAATATTTTTATATTCTGCATGTAGCTGTCAACCCTTGAAAATTCTCAGTGATTCTTACTTCTCGATTCCCGCGCCGTTAGTTCGTTGTGCCATCGCGCCTTAACGTATTCTTTAATAATGTAATAGTCAAAATTAAACTGAGAAGACCAAATGTCACGATGTCAACGCGCTTTCGTGTAGACTGTTCTTTGACAGGGCTGCCCAACTTCGCTGTCAATTGTAGATTTTCGATTGCCACCGGAACGACACCGAAGAACGAAGATTGTAAAAGAAAGCAAGCAGGGAGTACCAATTGGTTTCAAAGGCGTTCACCATTAAGACGAATTACTATGAACTATTAGAAATCTTACTCTTATTCCTACTGACTTCTAAAGCCAATCAAGTCACCCCTGCCATCAGTCAGTATGATTTGTAGGTTCGCGTGCTGCGACAGAAAAATAGTTTTCCTGAAACTGACCTGAGATAAAGTAAAAGAGTTTTATGAACCCCTTCATCAGAGTACGATGAATAATCCATAAATTTCCACTGGTGTTAATTACAGGTTGTGTAACTGTTATGTGGTAGGTCTTCATCATTCCAAACAAGTTAAAAGTGGATATGAAACGTGTTCGTTACTGAGAGACTACTTCACATTCAAAATTCTCGCCCACTCCCCTGTTAGATCTTTATGTAGTTGTATGTGCTCGTTCCATTTCTACAAAATTAGATTTTCACTTCCATCTTACTTTGCATTGTAAATAACTGCTTGCTGCGATGCCATAAATGCGCAAAAATGATTATTTCTACACGTTTAGAACTTGATATTCTTGTCGTGGTGAGAAATTTCTCGCTTTTTATTCATGTGTATTTTATAGCTGGATGTCTCGTGATTATTCAGGTTTTCTTCTTCATCTCTCTATTTTATTCAAACATCTTTTTTCTTATGTTTCAGAGTGCTGCGAAGAAACCAAATTACGACAATCGAAGAACACGCATTCGTCAACTTAGGCAGCCTCACAGTTCTGTAAGTGACAAATATAGTATTAAGAATAATATTATAATACCATCATTACACTGTAAGATCACAAAACTTAATTAATGAGTAACCATTTTCAGGAACCCTCAACATCCATATTGCTATAGTCCTCCTCCTTTGTAGTAGAACATCTTACGTGTACATTTACCTATTTGTAATAAATGTCCGTTAGAAATGCTCACTCACGTTCGTGGAAGAACTTCTGAATGGTTAATTCCTTCATTTAAAATGGTTGATAAATTGGCCTGGGACATTGGTCAATTGACATCGAGTCTTCTAGGGCATATATTTAAAACATAAACGACCTTCATGTTCATAATTATTGTAGGGTTGTAATCGCAGCTACTGGCAGAAAGAAAATTGCGAACACACGACATTTCATGCTTCATTTAGTAATAGTGCGCCTCCAATTAGTAAGAATTACTTTCCTACCAACCATACATACCATAAATGATTCGTCATTGAAGTAATAAAATATGAAGGCCTTGGTTTCTGTGTTCAAGAAATGTGTTTAAGGGTAAACTGTAGGTAAAAAATATTATTTTTGAGTTGTGATATTCCACTTCAAATTATATAAAATGATTGTACTAATCTAATTGTAAGGTTATTCCCAGCGTAATTCAATGACTATTGCTTTTGTAAATGTTTTTACAAAAATCTTTTCAATTCTTAGATAATATGTAAATTTTCAATCCGCCAGTAATGCCAGAATATTCACTTTTATTTATTTCGCCCAAATCACGCGCTTATCCAAAATCTGCAGAATTATTCACTTTCTAATCTTTTTGGAAATAAACCTCTGGCCATAATAAAAAAAGAAACATGGATTTCTCCTCTCGTTCCCGAGATATTCGCCGTAGCTTGTTTCCGTTCCCCGAGCAGCGAAATGTTTTCCGAAAATCGTCTACTTTCTCCGCGTTAAGACACTAACGCCGTTCCGATAACTCACTAATTTATGATGAGCCTTGTTTTTCGTTCCGGGCCCCGCCGTCAGGGCGCTGTGAGCGAGAGCAAGAAAAAGAAGCGGGCGGCGACTTGTGGTCGGCGCTTGCCGCGAAGGGGGGAGGGAGGGGCGTCGTTCGGTTTGGGATGACATCGATACGGCTCGGCCCTACAAGATACGCCGAGCGGCGTAAACACGGACGGCGCATGCGCCGAGGCTGCTTTGCGAGTAGGGAGCCAGCACGCGTCAGAATTTCCATTGAAGTTGATGCATTGATTGATTGAGTGATGTTTCCGGGTAGGTAAACTGCTATGCTCCTTTGTCCGCTAGTGTAGTGAATGTTCTATTCCGGGAGGTGGCAGTGTATCTCCACACGTCGGCTGGCGGAGGTTTCCCCCTCTCTTTCCCTACCCCCCCCTTGCGGAGCACCGCGACAAGCTAGAAGATTCCGAATGGTCTCCTGGCGTATGCTGGAAAGTGGTGCACGCAAATGTGTTTGTAAAATAAGGAGTGAAGGTAGGATAAGGAAGAAGAAGGAAAGACGGCGCGCGGTCCGTGACTCGTTTGTTAGGTTACTGCTTTGGTGATTGATTGATTGATTGTTAGTGATTACATACTTTCCAAAGTACATACTTTCACGGAATGTTTCTAAATGGTCCGCAATATTATACTATTACATTAACAAGCAAAAAGGTTTTCAACTAGCAACATTTTTTTCCCGCTGCAAGACCCAACCTCAGATCTTCTGAGTTATCTTGCCGGAAATCACACCACTACGTCACATATGCGCCTTTTGGATGAATCTTGGGCAGAGGTATAAAAAGGTCGCCCGATTGCCCGGTTGCCCGATTGATGTAAAAAGAAAACTTCAACAATTAAAATATCAATATATTATTGAGAAAATTTATTGAAAACCATTTGAAGCAATTCAAATCACAAATAAAATTAAGATAAATTTGAAGCGTCTGAATGTGATTTACAAATTTTCAACTTTTAAACAAATTTTCGCATCTCTTGTTTGATTTATAAAACATGTGTCACGTAAAATTAATTGTTGTCTTTCTGAGTATCTATATGAACTGATTTTAGTCATGTATTGGATATATCATCATGAAATTTAAATACAATATATACACTGCCAGTGGGGCGGACTTATATATCCTATTCCCGCATGTAAAGAGCATGTCCCCATCTCGATCAGGTTTTTCGTTCAGTTTCCCTGATCCACTGAGCAAATGCTGAGATGGCCCCTTGTTTTGCTTCTGGACATAAATGTAACTTCATTTTCTGGGCACGTTTTCTACAATTCAGTGGGAAATACAATTATTCAAGTTATCGTTATCATGTTGTCGCGGCAGGAAGTATTATTCCGAAGGACAACATGGATAAGAGCCCAAAATTTATTGCTTATTTATCCTTGAAAATAGATTTTATTACATGGGAGCTTTTTTTTTAATTCAAGTACTATATGACTTAGTGTAGAGATCACAGAATTTTGAAAAATGTGCACACAATTCACTTTTCCCCATAGCACGTCATACGCAGTTTTAACGGTTTTTTTGGACGTAAAATAAAATAAAATAAAAAATGTTTTTCTCGGGAAGTCGCCGTGTCTTCTCCCGATGGCTGGTGAGATTTTGCGCCGACCTATACGTCGGCTTGCAGGGTTTTCGCAACCAGCTGTCTCCCGCCAGAGGGACATCGGAACAAGCTCTAAGCTCGCGACATGACGGGTATTGTATGGTATAATATAGTGTATTTGTATGGTATAGTGTAGTGAACGTGAGTGTGTGTGTGTGTGTGTGTGTGTGCAAGTAAGGGATGAGGTTAGGACGAGGAAGAGAAAGGAAATATCGCACGCGGTTCATGGCCGGTTGTTTTGATTATATTGAAATTATAGAATTGAATTTCGTGTTTCCTCTTAGTGTATGGTATTTTGAAAGATTCAGAATTAATTCTATTCAAGTAGCATGGTTTAAACTAATCAATTACGATTAGTTACAACTTCATTGTTGTGAGTAGTTCATATATCATGTTGTGACATGATAATTAGCTCAATAAAGAAAGGTCACATTGTTTATTAGTGCTAATTTTTTTATCTGAAAATATTTAATTAGGAATCATTGTGCAATGAATTGAAAAAGTCAGTGAAATATCCAATGTTTATTGTCTAACTGCTCGTCAATTTAAAATGCTCATTTAAAGCTAAAAATTATTAAGTTAATATTTATGGTATTTGGGCGACATCAAACGTCTACTCCAACGCTTGCGGGTGTTTGGGAGGCGTCGGGAGGCGCTGGGGGCGGCGGCCGATCGAGTGGCCGCGACGTCGGAAGTTGAGGGCGCCGCTCGCAACTTGGCTGGCCCTCTGCCACGCCCCGCCCCGCCCGCTCCACTCCAGCCAGTGATCGATTCGCAGTGGCGTCCCGGGTCGTGTTAACGAGAGAAGTCCCTTCCACCCAACACCAAACTCTCCGCCCACCTCACCGCTCACTCGATGATTGATTATTCTGTTTCCAACTGCTATGGTCTTTAGCGTCACGAGGTCACGTTCCTCCCCGGCTGGGTCATGCGATCCGGCGCCGACCTACACGGCGGGTTGGGCGGGGAGGGGGGTCCCCAACCAGGTTTCTTCGCCAACAGGAAGGACACCACCACATACGATTCTCCCACTCACTCAATCAGCCCCCGCTCTAGCACTCGCTTACCCACATGCCTGCTCAATCCCTCGCTCAAACGTCTGCCCAATCGTCCGCACAACCGCACCCATCAGCTCAGGACCTTCACCACCCGCCGGCTCAACCGCCCCAGCATCCGCCAGTTGCTCCATCTTCTGTCTGCTCACCCATCCGCCCCTTCTTCCCACCTCTTACTCACATCGTCCGCTCTCCGTTTCACCCTCCCGTTGGCCCGCGCAGCCGACCACCCTCCCGCCCGCAACCGCTTTCGCCCCACGCCGCCCGAAGCCCGCCCAACACAGTCGCCTTTTCCTCCGCCGTGGCCGTCACTGCCTCGCAGCTCGCTTGTTGCGGAGACGCGTCCAGAACAGGGGGCCCGTGCGCGGAAAAACGGCGCGGGGCAGAATTTATGACGGCGCAAAATGTTGCAGAAATTAATCACAATACGTGTGATCGTAAATTTTTAGCTGGGCATGCAAGCGGAAAAAGCTTTTGTGTGATTCATTTGCCGTGTCAAAGCTTCTTTGTAGCATACATTTAAATACCGCTCTTTGTACAGGTTGTGTGAGTGTCGGGGCAAGCCTTTACAAGCATCGAAATTAAAGACCATCGTGGTCAAATGACGTGATTACAGTAACGCAATAGTATACACAAGATAAAAGAATTTTTAAAGGAAATAAGATGCAGGAAGTCGTATCTCATTCAGATATACGCAATCCGCGAGCGAACGTTGGCACACTACATTGAGTTGTCCCTAGTTCTAACGGTGTTTACGTTAATGTTGGTCTGACAAGCTGCACTCTGTAACCGCCTAATATCTTCGTATGAATACGGAATAAGGCTTGCGATTCCAAACAACGTGCTTACATGACCTCTCACTTTAAATTATTGTTCTAGCTTAACATTATAATTAGCGAGTTATTAGTTGAAGTAACAAACATGCAGAGAGCAATAGCTCTGAAAACGCGTAATTTATAATTTAAACAAGTCATTCTGAGAATAGAAGACGTGTAGCTGATGATTATAACCTACTAAATATGTCATTAGAAATACCAGTATTCTAATCAGATGTCACGTTAGAATTACGGTCGTTAGTACCGGATGCACCAGCCGACTAGACAGAAGATAGCAGGTGTTCTGTGCAACGAGATTATTTTATTCAATGGCTTCGCTCGAATTAATAATTAATGGTTTTGTTACAATTGCATTTGCCTTTCGTTTTGTATACAATTAAAACCGCAACTGTTAGGAAAATAGTGGTGTCCACATGAACCCCTTCAAATATACATTGTTAAGTACATTATCCCTGACAGAGAAACGAGAACATTCGTATACACTAATCCTTGTGCATTTGCTTTTTCGTGTTTTCAAAACTGAGTTTAGTACTTCATTGCAATTTTGATGAATAAAGCACTATCAACCTATTATACGTTCTCTGTAAGTTTTCTTTTCCTTGTTTTTCTACGTTATATAGACGTACTGACATTAGATATGAGAAGTAACGAATTTGGCATTCAAAAAACAGGAATCTGCCTGTCTTTTCTTCCAATAGAATTAATTCTTTCGAAGTAATATTATTGACACCCGACCTCATATTTTTCTTCAACTTATTCAACCAATCAATGTTTTATTCCATTGGTCAAAATTTAATTATCTTGTATTATAATATCGCCAAAATGGAAATAAATAATTTATTCATTTTAGAAAATTAAACATTGGAAAATGGCATACGTGGAGAAAATTAATTAACGAACAAACTGGATGTCTATGCAACTTTTATGAATTCAACGACTCTATTCGAGTATCAAGTGCACAATATAACTAACTAAACAGATTGTACACGTCGAGGAAGTGTAAATAATTCTACCCCGTGATGCGTAAGCCACGCAAATCGCGTTGTGCAGCTTGCACTTCCCTGCAGCGCCGAAGCTGCCCCGCCCCGCGCCGACCTCGCCTCGTTAGAGTGACTAAAGTGCCGCACAGGTAATCGCCCCCGCGCAGACTCGCCTCGCGCCGCGATGCAATATTCACGCGATCAGAGACCGCACGCCGCGAATTATTCAGCGGCTGCGCGCGCACACTTGCGTCGACTCCGGTTATAGCGAACGTCTGAGGACTAACACTATATCCTTCACTATATCCGATTGTGGCAAAATTAAATAAATTTCTCGCTGACGATTGATTTTATTAACATAAGATTCAGCAAAATTCATTAACAGCACTAACTGAAAATTTAAATTTATCTATTGAATTTTTATGTCGTTATTGACACGACCACAGTGAAACTGAGTGGCATAAAGTCATCACTAAGATACTCATTCCGGGTCTGCTACCTTCACATCAGGAGAGACTTCTTCAATTTTGACCGTTGGTTGACGATATTTTTTCAAGCTGCCTAGTGTTGGAATTTGTGGGTGTAAGGCGATGTATTTTTTCCAGGAGGGAGTTAATTTCCAGGACGTTGTATTTCCTACGTTCACTATAGCCGAATTTTCTTCTACGTTCACTATATCCGAGTTCACTATAACCGGAGTTGACTGTACGGACGTTCTGTCCGCAGCGCCGCCCTCGCAATCATTGCGCCCAGCTTCACTATCCGATCGCCTGTGTGATTAGTGATTCCCAGCGCGTCATCTGCTAACATCATTAGTCCCGTAATTGTGGTACATGTTTCCTCTCGCTAGGTTGCGGTGATCTTCCCCGCTGGAAGGTATGGTTCGGCACCGATCTACCTTCGGCTAGCGTTTTCCCCAACCAGGTATCTCTCACCAGCGGGGTACCGCTCCAGCCAGGCCAAGCTCTAAGCTCCCAACCAGCCTTACAGCATACGTGGTAGTGTAGTGTACGTGCGTGTATAAGTAAGTTCTAGGATAGGACAAGGAAAGGGAAGGAAAGATCGCGCGCGGCCCATGGCCTGTTTCTAAGGAACTGTTCCGACATTCGCCTGATATTGATCGGAAAAAATCGCGGAAACGCACCGAGCAGCCCGCCGCTAGAATTCTCCTCCAGACATCTCTGGAACACATTCCACCTTTCAAAAATGCTGTTTTATGGTGTTTCATGGGTTGTAAAATGGAAATTTATTTTGAGACTTAAGTTTTTATTTGGGTTTTTAAAACGATTGGCTGAAGCGGATAGAAATTTTAAAGTTGTTCATTTGATAAAAAGCTTCTGGAGACCCCTCGCTGCACTTCTTGGGTTCATTGAGAATTTTTTTATAGTTCATCTAAACATTTGAGACTCCATTTTGTTTCCAATATTATTTTGTGGTGTGCTCTGAATTTATAAAGAATGAAATATAGAAAATTTTTAATTGGGTTCCATTTATACTATGAAGTATATTCTGTTCGTTTATTCTCGTATATTGTACTACCAGTTCTATTATGTTTCCGTCATACCGTTGATTGATGACCAACATAAAAAGATATAATGCGAAAATGAAAAGGAATTAGACAGTTAGACGACCTGTGAGTGTTTTCCCAAATTACCCGCCGGTGTTCTGGTACATACCTTCGGATGTGACATCTTTAGTATCTATAACAAGCAAACTCAACGAGCTTATATCCCTTTGGGTTTGATATCATTAGGCGTCTCTGTGCCGGTCCCTGGCGCTGTGGAGTGTGTGGTGACTGTCAAGCAGGTATTAACCTAAACCTTCACCTAACAGTATTTCCTATGGGAACCTCCGACTTTAGGACAGCACCTTAACGACTGATTAGAATAACGACATCATTACCGGCCCGGCTGAGCGAGGCGCAGCGTAAACAGCCTTGCCTAATTAGCGGGAGTGGGTGGGCGCAGGCCCCAGGGAAATCTCGCGCTCCTTGAGAAGCCCTACGAGCGCCTGGCAGGTGGCTGACGCCAGGCGCTGCGCCGAGACAGGCAATGCTCGTGAAAGACTTGGACCAATGGGGAATGTTGCGACGCATATGAAATTGTATTCGAAGTTTTTGAAAAAATGCTTCCATTACGTACGCGTCACTTAGACACATGTGTGTTCTTCTGGACGCACGCGAAAAAGCGTCATGTTTTCAGCGATTGGCGTCCCTTACACAATGAACTGATCAGTAAGTTTGCACTTGCTTCCGTTCGATGACAACAAAGTGCAGCATTAAACGTGTTCAGCATAATTTAGTGGTAGACAGCACAACACTCTGTAAAGTGTTTGGGATTGAAATTGACGGAATTTGAGAACTGCAAACATTTATCTCTACACTGGATTTCAAGATAGTTGGTCAAGGATTCAAGTTGGTTCACGGATAAATTTTACATTTTAGTAATTATATATTTGTTAATAGAACGGCTATTATAACTTCGTCATTAGTTGAATGCTTCCCCCAAATTGTTTTCATATTTTCTAATTGTGAGCACATGATCGGGCTACTTGGACTCACGCTTACAGTAGGGTTAAGTATCCCAAAACTTTCTTTTTCATCTTTTTAATGCGTAAGTTGTTTTATTTCGATGTTTAAAATTTCAACAATGGTGATTTTCTCATGCCTTTACAATAATGTGACCGTTATAGTGCACAAATACAAAAGATTTCCTGTTGTGGGAAATATCCGGATTGTAAGGACCATCAGCTTGAGGAATGTTTGGCAGAAATTCATTCGGAAAGAATGTCACAAAAACAAGCTGAAGCTTCCATTAAAATAAGTCGATCGACTATAAAAGGGGGACTGAAGAAGAAATCCATTGAGAAACCGGGCCACCCAAAAATGTTTACTGAAGACGAAAAATTAGTCTGTGCAAGCCACCATAATCAAATCAGTAATTTCAGATTTGCTGTTAATGAACGCGATTTCAGATTTATTGTGAAGTCTTTATCTGTGGGTGTCAGAACAGTTACTGCTTTCGAAGTTAATATCCCAGTGCGAGATTGGGTGAAACTATTTTTTAGGCATCCACAGTTAACGATAAAAAATTGGCTAATGAAAACTGAATTTCAGCTATTGAAGTTATCTTCGTGTTTGTAGTATATTTACATTTATATTTGTACGAGAACACCTAAGAACACGTGGTCCTAGTGCAAATCTCAGTGGTTTTATTTATGTACGAAAACATTGCGTGGGTTCAAGAAGCCTATACAGCAATGTAACTGGAACCCAATTTTCAAAAACTTCCTCTGCGATTTGGGTTACATATATATCATCCAATTACTTTCGAGCACTTCACAATAAACCTTTAGATATATAGAAAAAAATTTAAACATTTTTAGTTTTTCATGGATTAGTAAAGAAAAAACTACGAATGTATTAAAAAATTGGGTCTAAGTATCCCATGTCTAAATTAATTTTACTAGACTCTCACCAGATTTCTTTTTTACATCAAGAACAATACGGCCAATGCAGACTTTCCATTTCTTGAAAAACAACTGACCAAAACCATATTCAAACTCGCAATTAGAGGATTGAAAGACCAGTGAACATCTATGTTATTGATTGAGATATGGAGGGATAAAAACTGTTCTAATGAAGACATTTTTAAATATATTCCCAGCTGCTTGTGTAAATCCCATCATCGAAAGCACTGAGTAAGCAATGAATTTTGATATTGAAGGTTTAGTACGTGGTGCCTCTTGTAGGGCGTTCACACTCAAACTACATTTACATATTTATACGTTCTTCTATGAATTTCTATGAGGATAATTCTATTCGAGTGCAAACTTTCCATTGCCATGAATTTTGTTAGTCAATGAATGTTGTCTGCTGTCTCACCAAATAATTATTTGCATTTGTATCACATTAGAGAATATATTTACTGCTCTTTGATATAACCTACAACTGTTTAAATCATCATATACTCTGACTTTATATGACACTATTGTGACATACCAGACTGTCACACAATATTTTGATGGGAATTGGGGACAAACATTTATTAAATTCATCGTGAAAAGTGTAAATGTTGAGGGCATAGGCATGCAGGTAGGGCTTAGCAACCATGGAAGCGGAAGTAAATAAACATAGCGTGGCAAGTAACCGTCAGAAGATGTGATATAGGGGCATGTAGGATTGGTGGTAAACTAGTAATGGGGTGTGACGCAGAAGGAAACTGGAGATTGTTTTGTAAAACAAGAGACAAGAAGGTATGAATGTTATCGAGGGTTGAACTTTTTGTAATAGGAGAGAGGAGCTTTAGACCGCGTACCGTGCACATCGTAGAGGACATTGCAAATGATTGATGCGGGACTTGGAATTTTGCAGGAAATAATTGATCAGTGAGGACTTGTATTTTGTGTGCGTAATTCTATTTGGAACTTTGAATAATTCTGCACCGGGAGTAGTAAGTGAAACAATTAATAAGTTGAGGAGGACATTGATCTGGCAGCGGACCGAGAACAAGATACAAGAGAGAAAATTGGTCGGAGCGGAGTCTTCCTGGCCTCATCGTCCAAGAGCGCATGGATATATTAATAGTAAGAATAATAGCGCTATAGACAATTTCTACAATCGGTCATGACCAAGGGAGACATTGCATGTTAAAAAAGTCAATCGAGAAATAAACCTATAACGTTCTCATTCTGAAAAAGAAAAGCTGATTATCATTTCTTTAGCATCTTGTGCAATCCACAATTTAATAATTTCTTTCCAGAAACAAATTTCAGATTCCTCGCTTCTTCCGTATGGAGAGCGGATCGAATGATCGTTTGCTAGGAAGAAAGTAAGTACCGGCGACGATTATTTTCGTAAGAACCCAACCGGCAGAGCTAGTAGGATAATTATTTCCCTTTAGATGTGTTTGCGGGAAATTTAAAATCGCAATCCTGGCGCCCGAAAATGATATAAATTCGGAAACCGGTTGCGGAAATAATTGACAGAAACGGAGAGCATTTCACTACGGATTAAATCAATGTACCATTAATTGGTTACTCAAAATATATTTACGATGATAAATTATCTCAATAGATATAAGCAATTTCTAGAGAAATACTTTAGTAATAAGAAAATAGTGCGGAGAGGATACCGGATAGATATCCGTAGAAAGAAGATACAAAATATGTAATAATGGCAACGAGTATTTCTGTATGATATTGAACAGTAATAAGAGCAAATAATTTCAAGTGAGTGTATAAATATTTGACTTTTTTACACATTAAATAGTACTATGTCATGTAACACATAATTTTGCAAGCATTATTATTTTCCCCTAAAATCGTGACTAAAGTTGTTAGGTGTAAGTTAAATATAAAATCTACTCCAGCTTTTAACCAGCTTCCTAAGGAACTAGTATTTGTAATTGCCTCCACTCATAAATACTTTGCGCAAATTGGGTTATTTCCAAAAAAGAGATGGCGTACACTTCCCAATCTTTTGAATGGGATCGACATGGGCTTTTATAGCCCACATCCGGCAGACCTGGAGATCCAAAATGAATTGTATTCAAGACATTTTTCTACCACTATCTCCTTAGTTACGATATCATAATGGCAACAGAACATCATCTTGTACTTGTAGTAGACACGCTTTGTTATCCAAATCCCAAATGACTCTCATGTGCTGAGTGTAGCTCAGAACTAGCATTGTTGATGCCTCGGCAGCGACTCAGACCTAGCAGTTCTAAGGCTCTAGTCCTGCAGTGTTTTAAACACTAGCTGTATAATTGGGTCAGCCACTGACTGGAGGAGAATTATAGCGGACTGCTGGCTGCTCTATTCCTAAGAAACAGACCACGCACCGCGCACGATCTTTCCGTCCCTTATCCTATCCTCTCCACTTACACACGCGCTCCTCTGCACCAGACTACCACACCTGTCAGGAGACCAGTCGAGAGCTAAGAGCTCGTCCCGAGTTGGCAGCTATTATACGATCATTTGCTGGTCGCAGATTTTGGCGAGTATTGGTAGCATTTGTAGCTCCTGTTTAGGAGGGCATTGGATATTTGCCAATGGAGACCCTATCAGGTCTTTTCATTTATGCAAATTTTATTGCAATCAAATTTTCTACTTGCATCTAATACTTATGTTCTCTATAAAATAATGGATGAAACGTAACTCGTAAAAGATATGCACAGTAAAATATTGATTATCCGATAAAATTCTAACACGTTTCATCACTTCTGAACTTCTCTTTTTATTGTTTCTTTCAAAACATATGTTTCTGGCAATCCTGGAAAATTCAGATTTCCATATGAATATCGGTAGTTTTAAATTACGTCAAAATGACAGCTAGTCGTATGATTCTGATCAAAATAAAATTCGATTTCATTAATTTGTGTGGTATGATTTATCAGCAGAAAATGACATGTTTGACAAACACCCGGGGAGCTTTGCATAGCTTTTTTAATCCATAGCGAGCTGGTGCGAGTGATGCGAATTTGTTTGTGACTGAGCACAATGCAACCTGATTACACTCGTTTTAATCAATCATTGCTCACGAATGGCGTACATGTGAACGTCCAGAGAGAATGATGTTAACGAAATGTCAGCTTGCTGAAAGTACTGAATACAACTTCAAAATGCGTTTGTAGCATCCTAACAGCGGCAGTACAGTTCAAGGCTGTACCGGGAGACGTGGCTCAGGACATCAACTGATGTCACTGCAGTGCCTCTGTCCGGGAGGTCCTGGGATTCGAGTCCCGACGGTGGCAGGAGTTTCGACAGCTTTTGACAGCTAGGTCCAGTTCAGTCTGGAGGAGTATTCTAGTGGCTGCTCTAATCGATAGTTTTCTCCAACCAATACCAGGTGAATGCTATACCGTAACAAACGGGCCCCGGACAGGCTATCCACCCCCTTACTTACATACACACACACACGAACTACACAACCACACGTATCGGGAGACCGGTGGGGAGCTTGTGAAGCTTGTCCTGGCTGGGACGGTGCCAAGCTGGTGGGAGATATCTGACAGGGAAAAACCCCGCTAGCTGAGAGGGAAGTAGGTCTCGCTTGATATTACCATCCAGCGAGGGAACACCATCGCCATCTCCCGTGGGGGAAAACATGTACAGTTGTGGGACTAATGACTTTAGCAGTTGATGCGCCCGAAATCATAATCAATAAATTCAAGGCTGCAGCTGACATTGGGCATTTAACACCTCGTTCGTAACGCAGATACATTCTTATTCGAAAACTTGGATTAATTTTTAGGCTAGGAAAAATTGTATACAAAGATTTAATTTTAATGGATTACAGTTGTAAATTCCCTGATAGAACATAATTCTTGAAACAATGTTCAATTTTTTGTGAGTTTGTGTTAATAAACTTATCGTGTTTAATGAATATTGTGTTGTGTCGGAGAGGCGAGGCTGATAGGCTGTAAATACATTATTTTTAATAAAGATATAATTATTTCGGTCATTGAGAATTATGTGAACTTATCCCTTCATACCAAATGTATACGTTTCATTATTGTATTGAATTTCATCGCATGTTCGTATAGAATTGCTTTTATTACCTTCATTTTTGAAACACGGTTTGTAAGTTATTGCTCTAAATATCCCTAATACATGGGGAAATATTAATGAATGAAAATGAATGTATCCCTGTTGCAGAGAGCTGGATGACAACTCGCTGACGCAGTTGCCAATGGCCCTGACTTACCTCCCATTGCTGCAAGAGCTGTGAGTTACTTCTAAAAAAGATTGCATAACCACGTGTTAGTTTTTGATGGCTAGATCCAGGCAGGTAGGGGGATCATGGTTCCATAAAGCCAACATTAAAAACATATTTACTGAAATTATTTAATGTAATTCCCATTTTTAGATCATCACGTTCATGTCCACTCTATGAATATACTCGTACATTTTTATTTCATACTAACGATTAAAAAATCATTAAAAATGTACGGGTGTCTTACCCCCCCCCCCATGTAAAACTTTCTGGATTCGCCGGTAAGACGAATATACAATCATAAAAGCAATGCAATTTCCTTGCAATGCAACTGAGAGTTTAATTTTCTTTCCAATTTGACGAGTGGTTTGGCGCGCGCTGCCGCAGGTCTGTGTCGGGCAACCGGCTGGGCTACGTGCCGGCGGGCGTGCTGCAGCGCTGCCCGGCCCTTACGCGCCTGGAACTGAAGGGCAACCCCGTGAAGGGCGTGCACCCGCTCGCCTTCTCCGGCCTGCCCGCGCTCCGCAAGCTGTGAGTGCAACAATCAAACACGTTCCGATTTTTATGCATGTTTCAAGATGTGTTACAAACACGCGGGGCATGTAGTGGGGTCGAACATGATAACTTTTCTCAATTAACATTTAAATTGACATTGGTTCGCTTGTGATCAATAAAGTCCTGACTGGTCTGACTGATCATCGCTTGTGATCAATAAAGTCACTGACTGATCTGACGCTGAGCGACGCTACGATTGCGGCGCGAGACCCAGCAAGTCGTTGCGGTGCTCACGGAGAAAATTGAAATAGAACTAGTAAAATGTAATTGAAAATTTATATTTCGATTAAGATTTCGCGTTCCGCGTTTGTGAAGTTTACATTTGATTGCGCTTCTTTATTTCAATTTCAAAATCGGTAACAACCTCTGAACAAACAAACAAACAAACCAATTCACACACTATCAGTACACCTAAAGACTGAACAAATGGTGGTCAAGGAAATATTACATACGTCAGAAACATGAAGTAATAAATACGAAGTATAGTATACTCTCTGGAAGTAACGAAGTATCCTGTATACTTCGTGGTCAGCACCATGGAGACAAGTGCGTCAAAGAACGTGCAGAACGTCGATGTGTTTACTTTCCGGCGTTGCCAACATTAGTGGAAGACGCACGAAACGCGCTTAGCTGAGCCGCGTCGCTAGATCGCCGCGAGGGGAGTGGTGAAAGTCGTAAGCTCCCTTAAATTTTGAGCCAGCTTAGCAAATCAGCGCTAACAAAAATCCCGAAATATCCATATTAAAAGTCTGAATATGTTTAAAAGCACACGGTTACCTTACTTTGTCTGTATTTTAACTGAAGGGTGTGGGGCAAGATAATTACATGAACTAAAAGCAAAAGACGGGGAGTTCCAATGTTGCGTTTTGGTTTCCTTATTAGTCATGTATTTCTCATATTTCTTAGAATAAAATTAATAAAATATGCAATGTGGAAAATAAAAATATTTTGCAGATACCATACGATACTATCATGATTTAAAATCAAAATAATAAATTTAATTACGCAAAGCAGAGAGTACTGTAATACAGTTAATTTGACATCAAAAAAAGTGTTTTCACTTAATTTCAACTTTCTGCCGAAGGTTCCGCAAGAAAGCATTCTAACACTGAGCCAAACGAATAATGTTATATTACAATTGCTCGGATTAATTATTGAGCCAAATTTCGGTCAATGTTTGAAATTCTCCCAAGACATTTAGGCATGTAATGTTCATATGCGGCGTTTCTTCTCAAACTAAACTCTAGGTGGAAAATTTACAGGTTCGTTTGAGTTCAACATTCTGATTATATGATAATTGAATATATCCAGATGAATGAGTGATAAGGGTAGCAGGTCATCTTCGAAATAAATTCATAGAACTATTCGAGTTGCTAGAAGTCTTTCTTGTTAAGTTATTCTCTTCTCGAGATATCTTCACTTATGTTGTCGTCACATTGATGGTGCACATCTTTTTATTTTACAAGCACATTAGTCAGTTTTGGCGCTCTACGATATAAAAATTCTTTTAGTCAGTAAAAATACAACAGTAAAAATAATAGCGTAATATATGAAAGTTTTTTTTCCTCGCGATTTACCCAAGTATCGCGCACGCGAGTAGTTTTATTACTCTCTGATCACTTTCGCCTACAACAACTGTCGATTGAATTTAGCCAGTGAGAGGTCAGGAATTTATTAAGGATGTATTTACTTATCATATAGTGCTTCCAAGGTTTCTGCAAATTCCGTGTGTGGTGTGTGAGTGAATACGCTCTCCAGTCAAATAAATTTAATCATCATAGTTCGGTCTAGGGGACGTAGATTTGAAAAACGCTAGATATCGCTAGCGGCAGGCAGAGATGTCCATCACCATCAACCTCTCGGGCCAAGGCATTTTCAATGCGAAATCTAATGCTTCCACGGGTGTACGTATTCGAGAAAGTAAATGTTCTTATCATTAAAATTGTACTTTTGGAATGTTAATTGTGTTATTTCCAATTTCCGAAGAGTTCTCCGAAAGTAAGACCAGCTATATCAGTATTTTTATTAATGAGTAGAGAATGAAAATATTCTAGGTTTGCAATGTGTGAAATGTGTAGGTTGCAAAATATAACAGCAAGGCTAATTTGTGAGTACCAAAGCTTTGTTTTACTTTTTTCTCAACATAAAATCTCATGAATGAGATGATAAAATATTAATTCTTCTTTTACCTTTAATTGTAAATGTGATTATTATTATTACTCGTTACTGGAGTCAAAAATGTAGGAAATCACACTTAAAAATCAATTTAGACAGGCATTAGAGGCCAATTGGCCATCGAGGACTCCATTATAATAGAGTTATGACTTCTTATTTCAAAATTCTATCTATTATTAACCCAAATATTTAATTGATCAGTTAATGAACTTTATTTCTAAATTTTCAATAAATTTTATTCTGAAACATTTTAATACTGTTTCTACCATTTTTAACATGGTAATAGTATCATCTTAGCAAAGAATAATTAGATAACAGATATTTTCTTCTTCCTCGTTTTCTAATGAATAATTCAACTTCTCTATTCATGCTTATGCCTCCACCGATGGCTCACTGGTCAGTGTGCTCGCTTTCCATGACACGATCCCGGGTTCGATTCCCGGTTGGGGCAGCTTATTGTGTGCGCTTTCCTCGCAATGTCCCCGTCTCTGTTGCTGCGTGACGATAAGAAAGCTCATTTCTCAGGTTGAGAAGGCGGCGTAGGGATGTCTGTATGCTAACCACACGTGCACCTTAACAAATTGCCCACGTCGCTGGTAAGCCTTGGCCGTCAGGAGCTGTTCTGCCGATACAGAGACAACACATGCTTCTGCCGCAGGTTCCTGTCGGACTCTCGAGAACTGAAGCAGTTCCCGGCGCTGAACGGCACGTCGGCGCTGGAGGAGCTGTACTTGGACCGCTCCAGCCTGGCGGCGGTGCCCGCCTCCCTGTGCCGCACGTGCCCCGTCCTGCGCAGCCTGTACGTGAGATATGGCAACAAAGGGTTCATTATTGCACGAAGATATTCCTGGACGTAACCGGACGGTCTGGAAATTGCACACTTCGTTGCCATTCATTGACGTACTTGTTGCAACACAGCACTCGATATTAATTGCACTTCTTAAGTCGAACCCAATGGTCATTATTTTTTGAAGTATTTTCTTTATATTTTCTCTACTACTGTGGAACAACGGCACGGAACAAACTCATTGGATAGTCCCCATCTCTGTCGGTTATTATATCTTTTATGACTGCTATCTAACATTTTTACTTTCTACTACTTATTTTTTACTTACATTTTTGCTTCATCTACATTTTTACTTTTACTCTAAAAATTAATTGCCGGCTCTGACTACGAAAAAGTGGATAAATCCAATTGCTAAATTAAGAAAAAAAATCCCCTAACACGTGGTGAAGCCAGAATCCCTGTTTAGTGGATCTTTGATGCCGAAACACCAATTGAAAGCAAACCGTGCGTCCTGACGTATGTCTGTCCGTCTGTGAACACTACTTGCGCCTCAACCATACGTAGGAGCTTTTCCTAATTGAAGAAACGTTTCCATCAGGTCACTGAGCTTCGAAATTTTAAAACATTCTTTAAATTTGGGGGTACTTTACATGAAGCCTCCGCACATTTTAAAATATTTTCTCAAAAAGGCTCCAAATATTTCTTTAAATTTATTGTAAGAATGGAGCAGTAAACGGTATTAAACGTGGCATAGGTCCTATTTTCATGGTTAACTCTAAATTTTGGAAAATTGCAAATGTTTGAATTTTCTTCGGCGTTTTCCTAAAACTAGACAATTGAAGATATATTTTTCCTCCAAATGAAATGTGTTGTCCATAATTATTCTTTCATTAAAGTCATGTAGTACATTTTTACAAATTTTAGTACTTTTTTCATATATGACGTGCAATATTTGCAATTAAAAAATTACAAAAAAAAGATTTTCTAATAAACAGTTACAATATTTTTATTTAAACTTTGGACAGGGATAATGCTAAATTCACCCTATAAGACGACATGAACGCCATTTGCTCTATTCTTTTCTATTTTCAAAATTTACCAAAATGTACTTTTTTTGTTTTGTCTCTCACGTCGTGTTTACATTACCGGCAATTTGTTCACAATATTGTATTTATGTGTCCATATGCTTTAAATATTGTCAAATAAAATTTCTGGAAAACTTAACAGTTTTTTGTGAAAATGAGCTCCAAATTCCGCATTTTCAGAAACGTTCAAACGCCATTTTCTCGAACACGGTTCATTAGATGCATTTACACTCTGAAATGAAACAATGTATACAAGTCGATGGTAAACATATTAACGATGTGAAACATATTTAAAATAATACATTTGTGTAATTTTTTAAAAATAAGGGACTACCCCAAAATGAACTTTACGTCATATTAAACAATGCCATTACCACTATCCGTTGGAACAATTTGAAGAAAAAATAGGAGCCATTTTTGAGAAAATGGCGTTTGAGCGTTTCTGAGGAATTGTGAGTTCATTTTAACAGAAAACCGTTCAATTTTCGAGAAACTTTACCTTACATTATTTAAAGCACAAGTTTGATAACTTAAAGAAATTGCCTCTAATGTAAATACTACCGACGTAAGAGACAAGGCAGAGAAATTACATTTTTGTAATATTTAAAAAAAAAACAAAGATTGAGCAATATGTTTATGTCATTGTGTAGCTTACAATTGCACTATACCTACCAAAATTAAAGAAAAAATGGAGCCGTTTTTGAGAAAATTTTTTTTTGTTATTTTTTAAAAATATAATATTGAAGGAACTATTGCACTAAAACTACGAAAATTTTAAAAAATATCTACTTGATCTTAATGCAAAGACTATTTACGGACATCAAATTTAATTGAAAAGAAAAATCTCTGTCTTCAATTTTGTACTTGCAAGAAGAGGTCAAAAAATTCAACCTTTTGCAATTTTTGAAACTTCAAAGTTAACCGTGTAAATCGGACATATGTCACCTTGATAATTGCATTTTACTCTATCCTTACAAGAAATTTAAAGAAATATTTAGGGCCGTTTTTGAGAAAAGTTTTAAAATGTCCGCAGGGCTTCAGGTAAAGTGCCCACAAATTTTAAAGAATGTTTTTCAAAATTTCAAAATCTTCAACTAGAGCCAGACGGAGAGGGGTTTCTGTCATTTTGGAAAAGATCATACTTATGGTTTAGGCGGTTGTGGTTTTTACAGACGGATAGACGGACGGACCGACGTTTAAAAAAAAACTTTTTCGATATCATGGGATCCCAAACGTGTATTACCGTTAAAATTTCGAAATTGATTTTCTGAAGCATTACATAACTTTTTCCAAATATACAAGCGTATTACGTGTACGAGAAAGTAAAAATGATACAAAAAGTGTAGTAAGAAAAGGATTTCTTATCTCACCTTTGTTAGATATTTTCACGACTTCTTTACGAGGAACTGCTCAATTGCGTGTTTTCCGCCTTTTTATATGCGAGTTCATTCCTTCCATTTTCCTAAATGGAACTGCTTCCTTACTATGGAGAATAACGTTGGGAAATATTACTGCCACTACTCACAATATTCCAGAAAGCCTCTCCTACCGTGGCTGGAACGCTTCCCAGAAATCGAATATTCTCACTCGGAGAAACGACAAGAGAAGTAATGGAAGGTTCTTCGATTTGCCACAAATCGAACTCTCTTTAGGCTATACCCTTGATGTTCCTCTGCCTTCGGAATCTTAATGTAATCTTTTTTAGCATATTCACGTATTTTGACATGCTTACGTTACTTGCTTCCGTAGACAGTGGAAATATGAGTGAATTAATCTAATATGCGAGTCTACCTTAGTAAGAGTAACTGCTTTGGACAAATATTACGAAGAAATGCTTCATAATTGTTTAGTAATCCACGAATTTAACACTAAGTTTTTATTATGTACATTTACATTAAGAACTATCATGATACATTTGGGAATTTCCATTTCCTGCAAAAATAAAAATTCTAGAAACTAGAAACTGTTATTCCCCTTCATATGATTTTAAATATTAAACTTTTATTAATAGTTACCAGTTTTAATTACTATACTCTAAAACCAAACATTTATCTCTCGCTTTCGCTGTCATTATACGGAGAGAAAATGACAGATGTAGTAAATCCCTGCTGCAGAAGGCCGCATCCGATTTGAATCCGCCGACTGCCCTGCGCGGCGGAGCGGGGAGCGGAGGTGGAGAGGGCGAGCTGGGCCACCCGTGACACTGCGGCCTAACGTTAATTACACCCTGGTGAATAATGCATTGGACGCGGCCGGCTCGGCCCCCCATCCTTCCCCCCGCCCCACCGTCCGCCTCTCCTACCCCCCCATCTCGCCCCACATCTGCCCCACCTATCTCGCCCCACTCTAATCTCGCCCCAACGTATCTCACCCCAACGTATCTCATCCCCTCATATGTCACCCCAACGTATCTCGCGCCGCCGTCTCTCGCCTCACCGCATCTCGCCCCACCTTATCTCACCCCACCGTATCTCGCCTCACCACTTCTTGCGTCCCACATCTCGACTTGACACAACTTACCTCATCATGAAGTTGCCCTCCTGTTCTAACCCCCGGTCTCCGTATTTTCTGCCAGCCTCGCTGTTTCCTTCAGTCCATCCTGTTCACTCTTCCAACTGTCCCTTCCTTCTACCCTCTCCAACATGCGGACATTGTCCGTCCACCTTTCCTTTCCTATTCACCCACCAATCCTTTCCACTTTCTCTTCCCTATTGTCCATCTTTGCTCTTCTATCTTTACATCCTACTCTATCATCACTCCATTTTTCAGCCCACCATCATTCCCTCTGTACCGTCACCATCCCTGCTTTCATCTCCTTCTCGTTTTTTCCTTGTCCTCGCTCTTCCGTCGTAATAATATTTTCTCCCTCTCCGTATTTTCCAAATTTTATTCACTTCCCACCACCAAATCCTTTGCAACATTCCTAACTACTTACTTCCCTTCTCTTTACTCTTTCTGCATTTCATTCCTCGCAGTTTTATACCTAAAATTGACAAAAGTAAGTGATATTTTTAAGGAACACATTAATAAGACCAATTATCGCAGGAACGCTCGTAAGAACTTCCAATATTCGTACTTAAGGTGGTAGATGAAAGTTGAAAAAAACTTAATACTGGTGTATTCATTTCCACTATTTCTATGCATTTCAAATTTATTTGCAATGCATATTTAAAAAGTCGTCCATCTTTTGATACTTTGACCGCAAAGGACCAAATTTGACGGCGGAAGCAACATCCTCACTGCGGTAAACATTAGTCAACATTGCTTGAAGCCACCCTGGGACCAAAAAATTATTTTAAAAAAACGATGGAATTGCTCACGAAAGGACAAGAAAGCAGGACGCCACATCGCTTAGCAACGCGGAAAGGGCAACAGCGTGTTTGGGTGCTCGTGACGGCCTCTGGCAACGATTTCACCGCTCATTTGAGACGAATAACGAAAGCGGCATCGAATTCGACCCAAATTGTTCTCTTCATTTAATTGCAATTGGCGTGTTTTACAGCTAAGCACTTCTCTCTTCCGGATCGAAATTGCGCCTCTTGAATCGAGTGTCGCATTTAATGGACCGCGGGGGAAATATATTGAATTGATAATTTATTCATTAGGTATGTGATATTCTACAGCACGTTTTTCCATCTACAGTCATAATGGTTAGGCATTTTAAAATCTTTTTCACATTTTAATTGGTCGGAGTTCTCAGTTCTGAAGCTATTTAAATTTAGTTTGGTTTCAATTACTAATTAAGTGAACTAAGACGAACTACATATTCTCCATATTAACTTATTTAAAATGTTGAAACATGTTTACGGTTATTTCGTTAATAATGTACGGGCGTTAATTGGTTCAAATCATCTCGGGTGACAAAAAGCCCTTGGGCCAAAGACCCTGGCGCTTTTTGTCGTCGCTCGGTGATTAGGACTCATAACGACCTTTGTTGCATAAATAAGCCTTTATTACACACCCGAAATCAATGTATTTTTGTCATTTTAATGATTCATTGTGGTTCGATTTTTTGGCGATTTTTTATACAATTCATTGAAAGGTTTATTAAATGTAAAAATTTGCTCACAAAAGATGTTTCCACAAGTTGCAGGCTATGTGTATTGTAAAACTTTTTTTCGCCTTTTTCAGCAGATATTTATCCAGAAAATTGATTTTCCTAATATTACGTTTTCCTGTTATTAACTTCATACGAGGTCCATAACTAAAAGCAGTTTTTCCTTCAGAACATTTTTATGACAGAAGAGGAAAACGTTAATATACCTCGAGAATGTTCTTTTTATGCAATATCCCTCACGAGATGCACGCAATAAAAAAGGTATTTCATGAGAATATCTACTTTCAGGAAAAAAATATACTTATATACGATGAATTTAAAAAATAATTGCATAATTAATTTGAAAATGTTTTGTTTTTATTCGTCGCAACAAATTAATTGTGTTTGATGCGAAATTTCTGGAAATACCGGTTTTGATACAAACTGTTTCGAATTGACACTTTTGATTTCTTTTGCTGAACGGTAAAATACTTTGTAGGTCCTATCGACTTTTGATAGAATTAAAAAAAAAACTTTCATTCTTCCTGATTTCCATTTATTGGATTTAAAAGTTATGGCAGAAAAAAACCGCGTATTTTCATTTGTAGTAAGTTTTTAATATCTTTGTAAACATTAATGGCATTTCATTTCTTTTCTTGATTATACATCTTGATTATTATCTGTAAACGATTCCGCATTATTATTTTGGTAGTAAACCTGCCACGCTTGAATCCACTTTTCGACGACTAATATTTAAAGTCAAGGAATTCTTGTCTTTGTCTCTGAAAATGCATGACTTAGATATCTGTAATCATCCACCGAATTAGAAAATTCCCTTCTTTCCGATTCTATACATTTGACATCATATAACAAGGGAATTAATGCATTTGGTAGACTTACGTGATCGAACAGGTGGATTTCAATACACAGAAACCGTTGGCGTAGAAAAAAAATTAAAAACATGAAAGGTGTAAATGTTGGTTCTCTTGTGGATCTCCTTATATGTCATTATTTTCATTATAAAGCTTTAATTAAATCCACTATTACATCCATTTTTATAATGTATGATTTAATACATATTTCATTTTTCTTTAACTTTCCCATATTCTTTAGACTTAATGCCCTACTTTTCTGGCCCCCGAAACATCAGAAATTAGCAATGCATGGTTAATTTTAATTCGATGTTTTCTTTACGCAGGGTGATGAAGTCCAATAACCTTACTCATATTCCGGAGCTCGACGGCTGCAAAGAGTTAAGATTATTGTAAGTATCCAATGAAACAAGGTGACGCAGATCATCTGGCTACTGCTCCGCATTTCTTACTGGTAACATATCTCAATCATACGAAATTCACGAAAAAATAATAAAATATGGCCATTAATTGACAGCCATTGAACGGTCATTAACGCATGCTAACTAAAAATTTCATTTTTCCTTTCTCAAGATTTCGGAATGCAATGTTGACCTGTTGATTGTTGTGCAGCTTTTATAAACCGTCCATTGTTAATAACTTTTTTAATTCCAAATTCCTTAATCATTATATTTTCTTCAATCATTTCAACCTTCATATACCTAGGAAGTAGGAATCTAATTGTATGGTTCAAGAACATATCCATTCAAAAATTCCATAAAAATACTGAACAATTACGAAATTAGTCATCGAAAGGTATCACAATATTTTGGTTCTACTATATTTCATTTGGTTGAAATGTTAGTGAAGATGATTAGACAATCAACAATGATGTTGTACATTGGTGAATAAGACTTCGTTTCTAAAATTATTTTCTTTATAACTAATAATTTAATAAACGATATTTTTAAATACTTTCTTAAGCAACATTATATTGTAGGAAAATATGAGGGTTGTTCATTGACTCTCGTCCCCCGTGCCGCCGAAGGGAAGTCGATAACCTCACCAATCGGGACAACTTCCGAGATGCGTGAGTGCTCCCCGGGGGAGCCCGGGCTGACCGACCGCCGCGCCGGACTCTTCACCCGGCAGCATCGTTCTCGCAGCCCATATCGGCGGCGGCTCACTCAGGGCTCGCAGGGGCACTTCGATAATCGATAACCATTATCGACTCGTCTGTCACTGCTCTGGAAACGCGAGAAGCGTGTTTCGGGAGGCACCGAGCCGCGGCGTCGCGTCAGCCGCAGCGAAGGCGGCGCAGCGGGGGGGGGCACGGTGGGGGGCGGGGGCGCGGAGGAGGCTGTGACATTGGACTGTGAAGGGGGCGATATCTGATTTGAAGAGGAACGAATTTGGGTAGGCAAAGATGGGGTGTGTATAGGATTAGAGTAGAGCTAGAGGGAGAGCAATTTGCATTGGAGATCACTGCAAGAAACAATGAGGCCTATTGGGAAAGAAGATAGTGGAGGGTGGTCGGCGAGGGAGCCTGAAGTAGATGATGACAACGGTCGACGCGAGGGTAGCCAAAAAGTGAAAAAAAATACAGATGGAAGTCAATGAAAAAAGAATAAATAAAGAGCTGTCTGGTAGCGGGAGTGGACAGGTGGAGCAAACGAAGTTAGTGAATCGGAAGATGTGAGTTTGCGAAGGAGAGGAGACAGGAATGAGATGGACAATTTTAAGAGGTACGCGCCGAATAACATAACAAAAAATAGAGGACGCGGCATTAAAGAATTTTGCTTCTAGAAAGGTAGTCACGAAATCTAGAAATGTTAGTAGTTGAATTCAAATTCTTAATAATCTGACATTTTCAACTCCTTATTTTCTCACCACCATCGGTAGCGGGAGCTCAGTGCATCAACTGATGTCACTGCAGCGCTTCTGACCGGGAGGTCCTAGGTTCGAGTCCTGACGGCGGCAGAATTTTCGACACTAGCTTTCCAGCTAGGTCGAACTCAGTCGCTGTCTGTACCCTACCAAACGGGTCACGGACCGCGTGCGATCTGTCCTTCCTCTTCCTTGTCCTATCCTTTCCCCTTACACACACACTTACACTAATATGCACTACACTACCGCATATTCCGGGAGACCGGTAGGGAGCTTAGAGCTTGTCCCGGCTGGAGCGGTGCCCCGCTGGTGGGAGAGTCCTGGTTAGGGGGAAACCCCACTAGCCGACGGTAGGTCAGTGTCGGATCTCGCCACCCAGCGGGGGAAGATCACCGCCATCTCCCGAGAAAAAGCATGCACTACACTAACGGGACTAATGACCAAAGCAGTTGACGCGCCCGGAAACACGAAAAAATCAATCCATCAATCAATTCGCACTACTCCAGAGAAAGAACAAAGAGGATTAGATGGAGCGGACCGGACGGTCGCAATAAGTGTGTAGAAGCAGGATGAGGCCAAGAAAGCAGGGAAGAGCGGTGGGATGGAGAGAGCATGGAAGAGTGATCGGAGCGGAAGGGCGGGGAAGAGCAGTCGAGTGCACTACCCCAGGAGGGCGGGACAGAGAAGGCGGGACAGTCCAGATGAGTTGGAGGCGGAGAGGGCAGTGAAAAGTGGGTGCGTTGGAGGGGGCAAAGAGGCTGGTGAAGAGTGAACGGGGCTGAGAGGGCGGGGAAGGGCGGGATGAAGTGCAGGGGGGGGGCAGCTGGTGGGGCGAAGCTGCCTCCAGCCGATATCCCCGTGGATCGCTGCTCGCGTGGGCCCCCTTCGAGGCCGAGCTGCGTTCATTTCCTCCCCTCTCCGCTGCGCTGCGCTTCGCTCGCTCCTCCACGCGCCGCAATTGCCTCTAAATTCTTTTCCGATACTCGCGCCATTGCGGATTTACCCACTGCATACTTTGCAGCTTTGCATTAACGTCGTGCCAGGCACTTTTGTGCAGTTGCACTCAACTGTCTTTACGTCTCGATGGAAGCTGTGTTCTTCCCAACGTACGCTGGTTTCTTGCTTGACGGTTATTATGAATAATTTATAGAAGTCAGACCATTTTTAATATATGTGCATTAAAAAATGACAATGGAAGATGCAAGTTATACCTACAATATATCCTACAGTACTGTAACTGTTATTTCACAGAAGCATGCAGTGAAGCATAAACTATTGATAAGACAATTTATCTGTTGGTAATTGTTAAATAACTTCATTCGTTTAGCTACAAGTAGTTTTAGATTCACATAAAATCTCCTTTGCACTAATGCATTGTATTACATATTTCCTTCTTATCCAAAACGCATTAGCATACATTTCTAGAAAAAATAACCGACGCTCTTTGTGTGAACACAAAATTTAGATATTTGATGCGCCGTTTTCTAAATGTTTAGTAGATGCAATATCGCAACATACACAATAATTTCATCATTTGGTGTTTTATTTTCCTCTAAAACAGCTTTAAACTCACAAAGGTGTTCACCTGTAATACATATTGCAGTGATAGAGTAAGATTAGAAATGAACATTTTTTACCTTATTCTGTGTCTGGAAGTCAGATATTTCTGTGAATCCGCAGGGACCTGGCGAGCAACCGCATCGGCAGCCTGGAGGGTGGCCCTTCCGGCAGCTGGCCAAGCTGCACGACCTCATGCTGTCGCACAACTCCATCACGTACCTGCCGGAGCACGCGTTCCAGGGCCTGGCCAACCTTCAGCGCCTGTAAGCATCCCTCCAGGCGAATGCCGGAGCGGTTTTGTATTCGTTTTTGAAGAATTATACATAGCTCAATAAATATAACTATGAATATGTATTTACAGACTTATATGCTAACCTTAAATATAAATCTTACATACTATTACAACAGGGAGGAAATCCCTTTTCGGGTCCTCAGTCTGGATCTAAATCTGAAATTTGTTTTACGAATATGTGATACGGATATTTCTTTATGATTAGTGTTTGGAAATTGGGGTTTTTGGCAAGTTTGAAAGGTGAGTGGGCTGGGATTTGATAAAAGTGTTCAAGGTTATGATGAAAGTTGGTTGTCAGATATGTGATGTATTGTTCTATATGCAGGACACGTAGTTTATGAATGTTAGTTTTAGCAGAAATATCCAAATTGGGCTGGCGTACAACATTAATGGTTTTAAAATTGTCTTGTAAATTGCTATGGCTGATTTCTAATGAATTGGACTGTTTCTTTAAATTAGTGGTTGTAGTTGTGCCAATTTTATTTTACCTTGGGTCACTTTTGGCATTTATGTTTTCCTCAATTTAAAAACCATTCTAAACCGTTCAGCCGATTTTCTTCAAAATTGATATTCCCCAATCGATCTAAATGTTCTCGTGGATTTGGTAATTTCAAACGGATATTGTGATTTTTGAGGGTACTTTACATGAAGTTTCAAAAACATTTTAAAATTTTGCTCAAAAACAGCACGAACCTTTTTACGAAACTTTGCCTTCGGATAGCGTAAAGAACGATTAAGACAATGGTGGTAGTCTTATGTTCATTGAAATCTCAGATTTTTTGAAAATTGAAGAAGCACACTTTTTTCGGGCGTCTTCCTACAACTATAATATTGAACATTTTCCTTAATAAAATGTGTACCTTAAAGACCTATGAGGTCCTTAAAGATTTTCAAATACGTTCATGTTCAATTATTCCAAAATATGAGTAGTTTCAGTGTAATTTTGAGCAAAATATAGGCATTTTTTTCTCAAAAACCGCACCAATTTTTTTCTTTAAATTTGCTCCTCAAATGTAATAAGGGGTGGTAAAAATATGGTGCTAGTCCCATTTTCGGTTCTCACACCGTTTTTTCGGAATTTCCAAAACTGAACATCTGAAAACTACAAAATTGGAGATATCGATTTTTGCCTTAAACAAAGTCGGTTGTAAACAACCAGTCCTTTAAAAAAGGTCATGTACATTTTTTGCGAACACGAGCTGATTTCGCTTAATATATGTTAGAAATTTACGCAATTCCTAAGAAAAAGTTCTCTAAAACCTCTCCAGTATTTTTCATTACATTTTCTCCACATACGTAATAAGGGACAGTAAAAAATACGGCGCTAGTCTAATTTTCGGCTATTGCGCCATTTTTTCGAAACTGACATAAATAATCGTTAACATTTCAAAAGTGCAAAATTGGAGATAACGACTTTTGCTTTAAACAAATTATATTGTGAAGATCATTCACAATGTTTTGATAAAAAATGAACTGATTTCGCTTAATTCCTGTCTGCAATGTATTACATTTCTAAAGATATTATTTTCTCAAAACCTGCACCAAATATTTTCATTAAAGTTTCTCCGCGTATGTAACAGCGTATAGTAAATAAATAAACTAGTGGTGCTCAAGAATGGTACAGACTTTCTCACAGTAGTTAATTTTCTACAAGTAATATCTTTAGTCTGGTCTAGCTTCGAGTTTGTCTTATGCTCTTCACGGTTGCATTCTTTTGACGCCCAAAAAGACATTTTTTCACATTTTCGCGAACTTACCGGTTTCCTAATGCTAGAGCTGATACAGTTATCTCTTGACTAATTTATATAGAAGTATGCTGACCGCATCCAACCGGAATGGCGGATCTGGTTAAGGCGAGGACGGATTGAGCGGTTCGGTTTGAAAGGAACCCGGTTCGAACCTCACACAGGGATTTTAATTTGATGAATGTGTTGTTGCAAGAAACTATTGTAGATTCCAGGAACTTTATTGAATAATTTGAACTTACTTTATCGCTTTACGAACTTCTTCTTAAGAAGGGAAAGTTATGTAATCATGCGCTGGAAAACGGTGAATTTTCGGCCGAAAAACTGAAAATTTTAATCACAAATACCATTGATTACTGGAGACTTAGAGAATTTGTAATGGATATTTAGATTATTGAGGTTTTTTCACATGAATCAGGCATTTACCTTTTTATGGCCCTGCCCGAGTTCGATTAATACAGCTTTGTGTGACGTAGTGGTAAGTGACAAGTTAAATCTGAGAATCAGAAATCGTGTCTCGGAGCAGAAAAAATTGCTGATTGAAACTTTTTTTATTGTTTATGTGGTTGTAAAAAGTGCGAAGCATTTACAAAAATGTGAGAATGTATGTGCTATGGAAGCACCACTAGTTTTTTGTTTTTTTAATTTTCTCTACATTTCAGTTTCCTAATAGTAGATCCGAAATATTACTTTCAGAATATTAAAGAAGGTTAATCGTCGTCCTAATAGCAATTTTTATTCAAAAATTTAGAGCCATTTTTATGAAAATGGTGTTTAAGCATTACTGTAAATGCTCTTTTTCACAGGAATCTATTGAGTTTTCGAGAAACTTCATTTAAAGTCATTGAAATCACTTAAACCACAAATGCAATAATGTATACAAATCGATGGAAATATGCACATTAACGGCGTGAGAGATATTCCAAAAAGATTATACTTGGGTAATTAAAAAAAAACAAAAGAATACACCAATGTGAACTTTACGTCATATTAAACAGTGCAATAAGCACTATCGGTTGGAAAAATTCGAAACCCTTTTTGGGTAAATGGTATTTGAAAGTTTCTCTAAATACGGAAATTTGCGCTCATTTTCACAGACAACAATTGTGTTTTCGAGAAACTTTAGAAGACTTTATTTAAAGCATATGTCCTCAAAAATAATATAAGGTGAAGAAACGTGAGAGACAAGTCAAAATAATTACATTTTTGTACTTTTTTAATAAAAACACAAGAATAGAGCAAAATGACCTTAATGTCATCGTATAGCGTGCATTTAGCTACCCCTGCCAAGTTAAAGGAAAAAATTGGAGCCATTTTTGAGAAAATATAATTTGTTTCTTTTTAATTGCAAATATTGCACTCAATATTGCGCGAAAACTATTAAAATTTTTAAAAAATGTTCAAGATCTTAATGAAAGAACTAAAATGAAAACAAATTTCATTTTAAGGAAAATTTTCTAACTTTAAATTTGTAGTTGTAGGAAGCCGAAAGTAATTGCAATTGCAATTATGAAAATTCAGGTTTGAAAATCGGACATATGTCACCTTTATAAGTGTATTTTACTGTATTCTTCAACAAATTTAAAGAAAAAATTGAACCCATTTTTGAAAAAATTGAAAATGTCCCAGGTACTTTATGTAAAGTACCCACAAATTTTAAAGAATGTTTTTCAAAATTTCAAAGCTTCAACTAGAGCCAGATGACAGATTTGACAGATGTTTCTTCAACTGGAAAAACTGCTACCGATGGTTTAGGCGCTAGTAGTGTTCACAGACGGACGGACGTTTTGGCGTCATTTGACTTTTCGGTATCGAGAACCTACAAAACAGGGATTCTGGCTACACCACGTGTTAGATGATTTTTTTTCTTAATTTAGCCACTGGAGTTATCCACTTTTTCGTTTGCAGGGCTCGGCAATCAAATGTTTTCTCCCGAAAATCCGCCTTTTTTCGCGCAGTAATACATTATTATTTCTATGCTACCATAGAGTAAAGAATTAGCTCTTTAGTCTATGATACTACGTACATTACTCCGTATATACGTACATATACGAGAAAGTAAAAATTGAGTACCATAACTTTGTACGAACGTTTATTACAATAATTGTATATTATCATAGAGTAAAGAATTATACCTCTTTAGTCTATGATATTACCATCTTACCCAACGTTGCCATACTATGCAACGAATGGATTTTTGAGATGTGTTTCCGAGAAATTCATCGTTGGCGACATAAATGGGATAGAGATAAAAAGTCTGCTTTATTTTTTACTTGACGTTAAAGTTACAGATTGGAACGCGAGAATGTTGCGAGACGGCAGTTGTATTTCTGTAAATCCTCTCATTGTTGGTTTTTAAAGGTTTAATTAATATTTACGATTCGAAATGAGTTTTACAATAATGATAACTGTGATGTGTTAATTCGGACACATTGCGATATAAATAGTATTACGTTCGTCATTGTTACTAAGGGTCGAAAGTATTTGCTGTTTTAGCACCAATAATTTACGGCGATTACAATTTTGAAATTGCAATATTACCAGTTCGTATACCTTATGGAGATAACATGCAAGGCCATTGAGTATTGATTTTTGAACGGAAGTATAACATATTTTCTACGATTCATTGTTAAGTCAAACACCAGATACTAGAAGCACTTTTTTGAACCATGCTGTGTATCAAATTTAGAAATGTTCAACCCATGAAAATACTTTTAAAACGATTTAATGCGTCGGCGACGCCACATTCAGCTGGTGTTGATATACTTTATGAACAACTTTCGGATTTCTAGGTACTAAATATGCAATTTTATTATAATGAGAGGCAAATAATTTGTGAATATTATTTTTTCTGTTTTAGAATGAAAATGTTCAAAAACACGCACAATATAAATATATTGATTATTGTTCTTTTGGATGATATAAGGAATATGCAATTTTTATATTGAAAATGTCTTAAATGTGCAATGGAAAAGAAGAAAACATAAAAATGGAGAAAATACATATCCGCGAATGTAAAAGAGAGGCACTTTTCAAATGCTATAAAATGACAAAAAATACTTAAGTAAAACCTGTATTTGGATTGTCCATTGGATATACTGATGAAGATCTGACTGCAAGTCTGTGATAATCAATTTTCAAAAATTCTGTGCCCGGTAAATGAAAGAAACCCCATTCTCATTTTATTGTAAACTATTTCAAGGTACTGCACATGCAAATTTTCATGTTTGAAATACAAAAGCTAATTGAATGTGTTTGCCTTTGCAGGGACCTGGAGAGCAATGTCATCGTGGACATCCATCCACGCGCTTTTGTGCCATTTAATAAGCTGCAAGACTTGTAAGTTTTTGTTAACAGACTTATTTTACGCTAAGTGGGACGCACCTTTCAATGTTTTCCTTTTGATTTACATTTACTGATGTGAATGGAGGATCTGCGAATGTAAAGAAATACAGATTGCTAGAGAATTTGGGAAGTGATCCTAAATCAAAGCTTCTCTTTGAGATTTTAATATTTTTAAGAACGAAATATTCGTAAAATAAAATATACAAGATGAACATATACAAGATTTTTATGTTTATAAAAACATCTTCGGAATCCTTTGATTTCTTTTACCTTGCTATTTTTATTTTTCATTATTTTTACAGAGAATATTAGAAGTTCAAATATATTTAGCTTCTCAAGAAAATTGTTTGACTACTATTAATAAATGAATATAACTACTGTGCTTAATCTGTCATACATTTTAAAAATAGGATATATGTCGTCATTCAGGAATGACAGAAGTTTGACTGTTTCTCAGAAAACCAAAAACAGTATTATTTACATGTGTATGCACAGTTCGAAAAACAAGTTTATAAATATTTTGTCTTGCACAACCCACCAGCAAGTGAATTGTAGAGTTAGTTAAAAATCTGTGTTGACGTGGCCGACCCCCCCCCCTTAGATCATTCGTCACAATTCCTCATCCGCTTGATTTGGCAGCCGCTACTTGAGGACGCGTCCACACGAACTTCCCAGTTAAACTAAACACACTTTAATTTCTGCGAAATACTGCAAAACTAGCCAATTGTGTCAGTTTCCAACATTAACATGTCGAGACCTCACATCTGGTATTTCTCAAATTTCCCATTGTTTCTCTCTTCAACTTTTAATGAACAACTACGAAATTTATTCGGTTGCAGCACAATTGACAGGAGAACCGTAGTTTGTAAACGAAAACAATTTATTTGAAATATTCAAATATAATGTCACCCTAACTAGAAAAACATCTGGAATGATAAATTATTTTATATAATGTTTCTATTTTATTTTCCTTAATTTTATTTAAGTATAGTGTTTTGCAGCAGGTTGCAAAAACTCTACTAGCAAATATAATAAAATATCTATAAGATTTGTTATTCTGTTATTATTTTTTTACGTATTCAACATTTTTCACTGAAAAATATTGCTGTAAAAGAACATAAAAATAAGCTGAAGGCGCAAAAAGATAAACCTTGTAAATATACCACTACATTTGTAGTATTCGCACAAAAATCGACTAGTGACGCATTGACTATCCAAGAAAATGTGTAGGTATCTGATGAGGAGAGTCAGCGAAAAAGCACTGCTCTAAATTATAGCCCCGCGTTAGCATCAGTAGCTGGCGGTCACGATTCGCACTTGCTCTGCAACGACCGCTGAGTTGTGAAGCGAACGCCGCCATTCCAGCGCATCCGCATCCACAACTGCCAATTGGGTCCAGTCGCCCGCTCTGCCAATCTGTGACTGAACTGACGCGCGCAGGAATAATTGGCTGGCAACGGCGCACCCACAGACGCCGCGCACTCCTCAAGCAATCAGCCGCCCTTTGCGCCAACCTTTCAAGTACCAATTTTACCATTCCTGTGCTTTTCTTTGTACTGTTGTTTTATTTTTGTTGGAACATATGCAACTTTAACTGTTTAATTCATTAATGAAAATCAAAAAAGGTATACCTATGTATATAAAAATGCCAATGGTAGATACCAGAGCTGTGAACTCCGTCAGCGTGTGACCAATCTCATGAAAGTTGCCACATTACGTAGTTTTTCACGCAGGAGGTTTTTATGCTGTTAATTTTGTTATAACTTCACTAAATGGCGCTGCAGCACAAGATTGAGCTTTATTTTAATTCAATTTCCATTCAAACCGAGCTCCACCTGGGCTTCATTGTTGGTAGGCCTCGCCGTGTGACGGAGGGCGAGGCCGAGGTGGACAGGCCAGGTGGCGCGATATATATATATATATATATATATATATATATATATATATATATAGATAGATAGATAGATAGAGAGAGAGAGAGAGAGAGAGAGAGAGAAATGAAAAAGTGTAAGAGGGAACAAAGAGAGAAAAAAGGAGACAGAGAGAGAGGGAGAGAGACGGAGACATGCAGAGAGAGAGAAATAAATCGAGAGACGACAGAGACGAAGGGAGAAAGAGAGACGGAGAAAGAGATGTGGAAGAAGAAAGAAGGCGGGGGAGGGAGATGGAAAGCGGGATAATGCCTGCCTGGTTTCGCTACTTTTCTCTCATTTTGATCCAACCGTTTGTCTATTTTTAAAGTTCAAAGTGTATTTGAAATGAAACAACGTTAAATGAAAAATCTCATAATCACAATTTTGTAAAAGTTAAAATATGAGAAAATAACTGATGGCAGTGCACACCCCATTCGAACTACACAAACGTGGTTTTTACTAGTCGCGCGACTTTTCTTGACGTCTCCCAGCGCGGGGTGCGGGTAGAGGACACCTCCCAACGATGGGAGTTGCCAACTGCAACATTAATACTATTCGCGCCTCTTTCACTCTTAATACAACAGGACATTGTAGACGATAAAATAGAACAAATAATAACGTGATTAATAGCAACCACAAATGAAATTAATTAGATAATGATAATATTGCTTATTAAGGAGATAAGATATTAGTGTACGAACTTCATTTTCACATTCTGAATAATTTGAATCATCGCTGGAATTCTCTGTAGTATTAATTACAATGTCATTCACTACAATTTCCATTATCCCGTCTTTTTGCCAGTATTCTTTTTATAGATGTTTTACATGGTTGCAGTAACCTTCCCAGTCCGAAACAGTTACAGCTTCAAACCGTCTGACTGTTAATTCACGCAGATGTGTAGCTTACATGTCCCCAGATATATTGTGTTCCGTAAAATACCTTTTAGTTTTTGCCCATGCCATGCCAGCTCAATTGCATTTAAGTCGCAACTGTAGGGAGGGAGACGAATGACTGTGTGACCAGCACCTGCAGCCATTTCATGTATTACGTACATTTCTCCCGCCCGTCTTCCATGAAGAGCTTCATTTTCACAAGGAAGCGAGACCTCCAATCAACAATGTCTCCACTTTCTAACAATCGAATCGTAATCACCAAAATCCGAATCGAATAAATCACAGGGCACAAAAATAACAGCGAAAACGCGAGAACTGAATTCATTCGAAAGCAGAGCTTGGCAGCCCTGACAGTCTTGCCGTGCCGTTCCGTGTGAGACCAATGTTGTGACCAGACCGTACCGAGTCGTGCTGTGTTGAGCACTAGGGAGTTCAGACGTGAAGAAAAGTCGCGCGACTAGTACTGCCTTCATTGAGCTGACTGTACCTCGCCCGAGATGATCCTCATACCCTGATAACCTTTGTCTTTTCTCGTATTTCGCACACGGGGATCGTTTTTCACTGTTTTAAATTAAATTTTAATTGTAAATGAATACACCAGGTCTCTGTCAAATTAATTTTTGTTCCGCACAAATTTGATGTTTGAGGTTATTAAACCATCGATGTATTATTAATATCGATATTTTGTTATCGATGTCGCTTCATTACCGCCTACCTTGCCCACTGCATGGCATGCAAGGTGTTGAGCGCGCTTTTACTGGCCGTCGCGTTTACGCACGGCCTCTCATTACCGGCTCTTTCGCACCTTCCTTGGCGCCATTTGTAGCCGCAATGAAGGACGATACTTTGCCTCCGCGGTGAGCAGTTCGATTACCTTTGCAGCGTAAAGCGAATTAAAGCTTCCGCCACCTTCACAGTAATATGATAACGGGTAATGTTGGAACTGTAGCTTCCAGTTGATAGTGAGCTTGCCAGAAGGAACATCGCAGTTCATCATCACTCTATTTCTTTTGAGGAAAATTTCAAAATTCGTTATGTAGTAATTTTTTTTTAATTTCTAGGACTAGGTCGAAAAATATCAAAGCTCAAGAGTGAGAGATGTGTGGCCACTGTTCTGTAAAACATATTTTCTAAGACAATACATGTATATACAATATTCATAAAAGATCCTGAAGTAGACAAGTCGAAAAATGGATATACAACGGAGTGTGTTCTTATGACACACATGCTGTGTTAACATAACACACTGTTATTAGTAGTTTCGTGATATATGGACAATTTTAAATTTTGATTAAATAATTATTTTTTTCTCAAAAGCGGCGACAAATTTTGTGATTAAATTTTGACCTCAGATAGCGTGAAGCGAAGAGAATCATGCAAGTGCAATGATGCCTGTTCTTTGAAATTCCTAAGTTTTCAAAAATTGGGAAAATGAACAATTGTTTCGGCGTCTTCCTACAGCTACAATTATGAAGATATTTTTTCATAATGAAATGTGTTCATAAAATAACCATCAAATAATGTCATGTGCCATTTTTCGAAAATATGAGTATTTTTTGTGTTTTGGGCGTCAAACATAAGACGCTCTCTTTGAATTTCTTGCACTTCGTCAATGTAATTTGAGGCGTTTTTGAAGGCAGTTGGATATTTTGGGAATCCCGTCTCATTGTTTCACTTAATATTACTAAACGTGGAACATTAGATTCGAAATCTTATACGTATATTAAGTTGTAATGTAAATCCATACGTAAGCATTACAAATATTGTGAGGAAGTACTTTCCTGCATTTGCTTGAAGAGTCGTTATTGACTTGGAATATTTATAGGTTTGAGCGTTTCATCCAGGCTCTAATATAAAAAAAAATTGAAAAAATGGAATACCACAATTTTGTACGAGCGTTTGTTACAATAATTTGATATTACTATCTTAAGTGGGGTTGCCATACAAGCACATACAGGCATGGATATTTGAGATGTGTTTCCAAGAAGTTAGTTGTTGGTGACATAAATGGGAGAGAGATAACATAAGACGGTTTTATTTACTTAACGTTAATGTTACAGAATGGAATGCAACAATGGAATTCTGCTCCGCGAGACTGCTGTTGTGACATGCTTGGATAAAAGGCAGTTTTAATTATCAAATTTGTGTTGATATTTGCTCGAAAATATTTAGTTTTCGCACATAATATTCTATGATTTGTAGTGTGTTTTACAAAAAATGATGTCTGAAATATGTTATTCGGACATAAATTGCGGTAAAAATAGTATTACGTAATTGTTACTAATGGCGTGAAATTATGTGCTTTGGTAGCACTACTAGTTTCTCTTCATTTTCTTCTCTTTACCTTATCCATCTTTTTCTTCCCCACTACTTATCTTTTGAATCATATCTCCGTTATTTACTCTCCCTCATCAATGTATCAAAACTGTCTTTCAGTGAAACAGTATAGTATTACAATCTGGGTTTCTTATTTCATATCAATATTTTCTGTCTCCGAAATGTCTTGACTTGGGAATAATTATTAATACTATTTAGCTCTTTGATTAGACATCTCAGTCATTTGGGAACGTATGAGTTTCATTTAACGCTAATCTTTTCGAGAATTTCAACAAACAAAATACAATATTGTAAAATCAATATCTACGTTATGAAGCCAATTATACGTGATTGGCGTGGCGTTGAGAGTGAGATTTCTCTTCACTCTCAATCTGAACATTTCTCTTTCTATCTTTCTGGCTTCTATCGCTGATCGCATTGCAAGAACTGGTGAATATGTCCATAAATAATTTCTTTTATCCCTTCAAAGGAATTTAATTGTTCTCATACTAATCGTTTTGCTGCTTTGAACAAATATTAAATGAATTGGGGTGAAATATCCATTTGAAAAAAATTGAACGAAGAAATCATCTTTTAAGAAAGTAAGATTTAAATATTTTCAAATTTATTTTTCATCCATCTGCACTTTCATTGAAATGAATGCAATATCTTTTGTTACTCGGAAGATCATAGAGGAATATTTAGCAGCGTTCATAGGGATATGTTAAAAAAGAAAAAAAAGATATACAGGTTGGATTTAGGATCGGAAGGGAATTTGCCCAAATACATAATTTTTGTCTTCCCCGTTAACCTTCGTTAAGTACTTAATGTCAATATTCGCATTAATGGTCTTTTTTATTAAATATAATTCTCATCATTCATTTCACACACAGTAATTACAATTGTAATTATTATTCCTACGTTTGGATTCTTCATTCGTAGTTTAAAAGCAAATAATATACTCGTATGATAAGTTAATGAAGTAAATTTTGTTTTACCTTTTGTTGGTAGAAGGCAAGTATTATCATTGAAAATACTAATTCAGTTTGCCTTATGCTTGTTCATCCTCCAGCTGTAGTTTGTCTTACAATATTGCTTAGATTGAAGCACCTTGTTCGTTGTGTAAACGCTCTTGAAAACAGCAAGCACGACCGTCCAGTATGCAAATTCGCAATATAAACACTTTCTTCTCGATCTGAGCAGGACAGGCTTCATCAGCAGACGCCGCCTCCCCCACCACTTCCTCCTCGGCCTCCTCCATCTAGTGGCAGCTTCGCGCGTGCGCAGAACGCCCCGCGACAGGGCGCGATCTGGCGCAATTACCTGCAATTAGGCTAGGCGCTGCGAATCTCTAATTGGCTATTCCCCGCAACGGTGGCGTTTAGTGCTACGCCGTGTAGGGAAGCCAGCTGAAGTGAAACTAGTGATGCCACAGAATGGCACGGACTTTCTCGTACTAGATAGTTTTCTAATTTCTTTGGTCTGGGCTGGCTTTTCGAACTTGCCACACTCTTGCCAGCTGCCATCTTTCGCCCCAGAAAATACACTTTTTTAATTTTCACAATATTTCGGTTTCCTAATACTTGAACCGGAATATTACTTTAATTTCGTCCTATAAAGAAATTTTCCTTTAAAACATTGTTGCCATTTTTAAGAAAATTGCGTTTAAGCCTTACTGTAACTGCGAAATTTGAAGCTCTTTTTCACAAAAATCTTTTAAGGATTCAAAAACCTTCATTTGAAGTTATTTGAAGAACTTTCAACTCGCAAATGCAAAACTGTTTACAAATCACTGGAAATGTGCATATTGACGGAGTGAGAAATATCACTCCGTCAGCAGCATTCTTTTATGTCATCTTACATAATGCAATAAGCAATATCCATACAAAATGTTTCAAGAAAATGTTGAGATCTTGAAAATCATAGTGAAGCGTCAGAAAATCGCTGGGAAACAGTCGTCGTGTTCGCCAAAGATTCCTCGACAGCGAGCAAGGAATAACTCGTCGTCCACGCTATTTTTACTTTCTCGTATACGTACGTATATACATGGTAATGTACGTAGTATAGAGAAAGTTATATAATGCTGCAGAAATACGATTTCGAGATTTCAACGGAAATTCATGTTTTGGGGATTTCCTGATACAGATTCAAAATGTCTGACCATCTCTCCGTCTGTCTGGTGATTGTGAACAACACTAGTGTCTAAACTATGCATGGGATATTTTCCCAACTGAATGAACCGTTTTCAAACTGACCTGAGTCGAAGATTCGCGATTTTGAAAAACATTCATGAATTTTTGGGGGTACTTTACTTGAAGCCCTTGCGACATTTTCAAAATTTTCTCAAAAACGGCTCCAAATTCTTTCTTTAAATTTCTTTTAAGTTTCTTCTAAATTTCTTCTACAACTACAAAATTGAAGATAGAGATATTTCCTTCAAGTAAAATTTGTTCTTCATATTTAGTTCTTTCTTTATGTTCATTTTCATTTATTAGAAAATTTTAGTCGTTTTCGTGCAATATTGCGGTAAATTATGCAATTTAAAAAAAGCACCAAGATTATATGTAAAACGGTTCCAAATTTTTTCCTTTAAACTTTTGGTCGGAAAAGAGTTCAATGCACTCTATCAGATGACATAAACGCCATATAGCTGTATTCTTTTGTTGTTGTTTTTAAATTTACAAAAATGTAATTTTTTGACCTGTCTCCCACGTCGTTAATGTTTACATTCGCAGCAATTCGATCACATTGAATTTATGAGTACATTTACTTTATATAATATCATGTAAAGTTTCTAGAATATTCAACTTTTTCCTGAAAATGATATGAAAATTCCGCATTTTCATAAAAGCTCACACGTGATTTTCTCAGAAATGGCTCCAAATTTTTTCTTCAAACTTTTCTAAAGGATAACGCTGTTGTACTGTTTAATTCAATATAAAGTTCATTTTGGTGTGTCCTTTTATTTTTCAATCATTACACAATTATGATTTTTCTCAAATATCTCTCACGCCGTTAATATGCACAATTCCAGCAATTTGTATACATTATTACATTAGTAAATGGGAGTGCTTTAGAAGACGTAATAAAAGTTTTTCGTAAATTCAATAATTCCTGTGGGAAGAGCTTCAAATTTCGCATTTAAAAAAGGCTGTAAATTTTTTCATACAAATTGCCAATTAGGACATGGTTTTACTCTTTTTCAATATTCTTAAAGTAATATTTCGGATTTACTATTAAAAAACCGAAAAATTGAGAAAATGTAAAAAAAATATACTTTGGGCGGCGATAGATGGCAATTGGGAAGAGGACGGGGCAAGACCGTAAAGACAGTTCACACTAAGGAAAGTTTACTACGAGAAAGTCTGTGCCATTCTGTAGCACAACTAGTTTCAATGTTTTAAAAACATCGATTTTTTCACATTGATGGCCGGGGGAAAGGGAGATGGCCCCTGTCGCTTCTAATTTTGAAGAACATAAAGTAGATAAGAAAACAAATGCAGATTTTAACGTTGTTCAATTTTTGAAACTAGTATTGTAATGGTCAGATAGAGTAAGGAAATACATGTAACTTTGGAATTAAACAGTATCGATTGTTCTTATTTATTTGTTGAAACTGACTTCTACGTATCCGCGGACTGCTCTAAGGAGGAGGTAGGGGAGATCACGAATGTCCATTAAAATATGCAGAATTTAAATATATACAGGGTGAGTCACGTAACTTTACAACTTACTGCAGTTTTTGAACGGTTCAAGTTATTGCAATGCAGTTTTCACGTAAATGCATGGGAGAATGGGGCTAATAATACGAGTACACGTATTAATTTCCATTTTATCATTTATATTGCGTGACCTTGGTTGGCGGACTGTTTATTTAAAACATCTAATAATAATAAATTTAATAAAAAAACAAAATAAATCATTTAAAATATACGTTCTACCACGTGCACCTATGTTAGAGGTTTTCTCTCGACTGGTGCGAGAATATGTATTTACACAGATCGGAATGAAACACCTAAATTGTTTCCTCTTTTCTCCTTCAGAAACCGACCGGGACGCAATGAGGCCATGGGTGTGAGGAACCTGCCTCTCGCTCCTGTCCCTCCCTCCCTCTCCCCCCTCCCCCCTCGTCCTCCCCCTTCTTGCCCGCGTGCGTGCGCCGCTTGTCGACGGCCAGGGCGGGGCAGAGCGGAATTCACTTCAACACGCTCCGCCGGAATCGACGCACCCTTGTGAGCAGATCGCTGAAGGGGTCTTCAAAGTTCTCGGAGTTGGAGAGGGCTCAATAGAAGGGCACCGCCCAAGGATTTGCTCGAAAGGAACTGGAATTGTTATTATCTCTGAGAGTCTTATATTGTACTTCGCGAGGTGGAAAAGATAGGGAGAAGTCGAATTGCTTTTGAATAAAGTAACAGACGTATTCATCTGGTAGTTCCTACCCTTTAAATGTGTCGTGAAAGAGGAGTAGTGTAAAGTAGTGAAACGTTATTTGTGTGAGACTGTTTGAAATTTTGAAGGGAGAATAATTCTTGCGGATCAAATAGGTACAACAAAATGACATTCCAGCATTACAACATTTCAAGTATGTGAATAAAATGCAGTACTGTGTAAATTATACTTAGTGCAATTATTTTTTAAATAAATTTAATTTTCCATTATTAGTATCACTGCTTACATTCAGCATATTTAAGCTCATTGTATGTTAATTGATGAATTTAAAAGAAATTGTTTTATGAGATTGTGAGCGGGACATCTTGTTTTCATAACTGATATAGTTTCGTCCTGTCCCGTCCTGTCCTGTCCAATGCCAAATTATTCGCAGTTAACACAGTTTTGATAAAGGGTGATTCACAAATTGATTTGGGATCTCCAATTAATCGAGGCCTTAATCGAGTGGCGAAACTGTATCCATTCATGACAGAGAGACGTAATGGAAACGTCTACGTATTAAAATATTTCATGACTAAAACTCGGAAGTTTGGCAAAATACATTTTTATTACTATTATGATTTTATGACATTTTTAACAATTTTTCTTCTTAATTATACTTCTGGAGTTTTTTTTGTATATTTTCATTTTTTAGTATACTGTATCATTGTAGTCTATTTTTGTATACTTTGCTTATTCTGCCTTTTATCAAACCATCCCTCTAATGAATTCTTGTTCTCTAATGAGAAGTTGTAAAATCAATATAAAATCATCTGAACCCTAATGGGATTTTAATACCATCTCTCTAACAACCTTTTTACATTTCGTTTGCTTACCATAACAGTAAAGATTAACAAATATTTTCATTTTTATACTTGGGTCTACTACCCTCAACCACCACGTTATAAAAACCAAAGTATATATTAACGTTTCAGAATAAATTATGACGCAATGACCTAATCATTTTTTCAGACAATACATAGGGGCCCCAAATCTTTCAACAGTTAGGGTCCCCATCTTTCCGAAAGACGGCCCTATAAATAGATATGAAATATAACGGGCTCTTCTTCGGGATTGTTGCACTGTCCTTGCAAAGTCCGGTATTCTGCTGGTTCCTTTTAAATGTGATTTTTCATTGCTTACATATCTTTTTGAATCCCTACTTTAGCCAGAATAAATGCGTTTTTCTGGCAAGTTTAGGAAAAATAAATGGCTTTTTGCCTACTTGTTGTAGGTAAAATAAATGACTGAACTTCCGAGCTCTATTCATGACTTATGTAATCAGGCGTGATATAAATACAATGATCTTGGAATAAAAGTGAAAAACCAATGATATCTTGATGGAAACGGACGTAAAAACGGAATTCGAAGTCCTTTGTGATCAGCCTTCAAGTCAACTTTTCAAAGTATTGATTTAAACACTAAAGTATATTTCAAAAGATCACAGATGAGAAAATCCATAAAACCATAAATACGAGTATTTTTTTACAAATAGAATTTCACTTCATTAGTTTCTTTTATGTCGTTCATTGAAATACTTGATCGTGCAAAAGTAACTCAGTCAAATTAAAATTTATCATTTATAGTATTGAGATATTTTTTGATTTCATCATTTTATCATACTAAACATTCTCATGCAAATAATATACAAGCAATAAAACCACAAAGTTAGTGACATTTGTTCCATTCAAATATAAGCAAAACCAAACACACCTAACATTATCGTTATCAACTTTAACTTCAAATTCTGATTGCATCAAGTCACGCGACAAACGATCTAACTTGTTCCACTTTTATCCTTTCCTGCACGTCGAAGAGTGAACGCCAAAAATTGCGAGTGTTTCTTCCGCTGATAAAGAAAAATTAAGTTGCCTGGCGCGGGAGCCATGCGTCGTCTGCTTGACGAAGAGCAGTCCCAGTCCGCGAGGCCATTCCCAGGGGCGAGAGCGGGCGGAATGTCGCCGAGCCCGTTCCTTATCTCGCGCGAGGACGAGCATTTGCTCTCCGATCGCCCACCAATCGCTCAAACCTTTGCCAGCGCGCGTCGACACGGGAGTCACAGCTGCCAGCGCGCCACCGGACGCTCCTCTTGACTGTGATGAGTGGACTGCGTCGACTCCCTGCGTCGCTGATTATACTTGGCGCATCGCTTCTTGCTGCACGACGTTCTTCTGATGGAGGACATTTTGGCTCATAATATTGGGCTGTAAATGACTGTTGTTTTTACTTTCTTGCCCTTACGATTAAAAGAAGAGAAAGTATTGTAATTGGGTGGCGGAAAACGGCGAATTGCCGACAGAAATACTCATATTGTCGGGCCCTAGTGACGAAAATGTGGATAAACCATTTTCCTCTGTATCAGGGTTGTCCAACTGGTGGCCCGCAGGCCGCATACGGCCCGCGGTGCCATTTATTCTGGCGTGCGCAAGTTCATTAGTCAAACGTGATAGTCCCTTTCATCCATGTCAAGCGCCTAGAGCCATATTGTGCGCCTAGAGCTCGCGCCCTGTCGGGGCCAACGACACCTTAATGTAAAAATAGGTTAAGTTTAAAATTACAGAATTATTTTTGTAGTAAATACAGAAATTCGAAATGATCTCAATGATCTTCACTGCAATGTGCATGGCGCCGACTCCCCCTCCCCTCCCGTTTCAGAGCAGCGGGGCAAAATGATCAACAAGACAGGGAGGTCAGCTGTGGATCGCCCGAGCAATGAAAATATGGCCCGCAACCATATAAAAGGTTTTAGTTGTGGCCCTTTAGGCCTTGCAAGATGGATTCCCCCTGCTCTTTATAGTAAATTATTTACTCTAACACTTGGTGTAGCCAGAATCCCTAGTTTGTGGGTTCTAAATACCGAAAAATCGGTTGACGGCAAAACGTCCGTCTTCATAAAGCCGTCTTACATAAAGCTTCAAAAATAGTTTCAAAATTTCCTCAAAATGGATTTTTATTAAACTTTGCCCTCCTATAAGGAAGTAAAGGACACTTAAGAGAGTTCCCTGAAATCCATGATATTTGAAAATTGCAAAAGTGCAATTTTTTGGGGCGTCTTCCGACTACTATAGTATTGAAGAAAGATATTTTTCCTTAATGAAATCGTTGTTTGAAGACCGATCTTGAGGTCATGTTCAATTTTTCGAAACTACATATAATTAGTTTTCGTATAATTTTGCACGAAATATAGGCATTTTTAAATAACTTTTTTTCAGAAACCGCTACAATATTTTCCCTTAAATTTCATCCTCAAATGTAAAAGTACAGAAAAAATATAGTGCTAGTTCCATTTTCGACGAACTCTTGACGAATGGAGAAAAGTTAACATTTCGAAATTTGAAAATTGAGTATAGCGATGTTTGCCTTAAACTAAGTCTGTTCTTAAAAAATCAACTTTTTAAAAGGTTTGCATTCAATGTTTTGAAAAAACGAGTAGATTTTGCAAAATTTGTGTCGAGAATTTCTGCGATTTCTAAAAAAAGTTAATTTCTCAAAAACTACTCCAAATTTTTCATTAAATTTTCTCCTCGTATTTAAAAAAGGGTGGTAAAAATATGTTGCTAGTCTCATTTTCGGTAAAATCTTAGTTTTTTCAAAAATTGGAAACAGTTTATATTTCAAAACTATGGGCCCGAATTTGAACCTGGCTACTTTTCGATAGTGCAGAGGGAAGGCTCACGGCGAGCATACTATTCAGAGGACCTGTGATCGAGCCTCGGTACGGAGAAAATTTACTTGTTGAAAACACTTTTGCAGGTTTATACAGTAATATAATTTAGAAGTAGTGCGAGAAAGTATGTGCTTCTGAAGCAACACTTGTTTAAATGTATACGACTGTACGGAAATCAGAGGTAATACAACGAGACGGTCATATAATAACTGTAGTTCGAGAAGGAAAGAGTAATTCGAGAACTCTACGAATTGGAGTGTCTTTATTGCAAGTATTATTAGTGATCAAAAGACTTTCTAATGTTTATATGAAATACAATTTGATAAACAATAATTTACGCAGAATCGTTCTTCCGAAGACGTATTACAAAAGCATGTTGAGTAAACACAGTAAGAATTATTGAATTCTTAAAGACTACAAAATATGTAAGTAACAATTCATCGATAAACATATCGATAGTATAACCACATAAGTCAATCGATAAACAAATGTATAATGGATTGTTAACATTTATATATTTTGATTCATAATGTTTACATTCCACTTCCAGGGTTTCTAAGGATTCTTAGTATTCTTGACCTGATATAATTTTACATAATTTCCGTATTATAAGTTTTATAAGTCCCACTTTCCCAAAGATCAATCATAGCACTTCAGCGATCTATTGAACATCATTGTTTGCTTGAACATGTCTAAGTATTGTCCTTATTTTTTAGTTGACAGTATTACATTAATGTTCAAAGGAGAAAATGAATTGTGACCACAAAAGCTATTTGCGACTTCTTTCCTTTCTAATTCAACAAGATTTTACAATTAATTTAATAATATTTAACTCACAAGGTCGTAATTTATAGCACAGCAGTAATGATAATGAATACTGGCATTTGCATATTTGTTTTTTACTTAATTTCTTATAACGTACTGGTATAGACACTTATACAGTGCAAAATATTGAATGTTTAGTCATGCATTATTACTCAAATAAAAACGTTTATCGTATTATGATATGAAACCTTTGTTTATATTAAAATTTTCACGCAATATATTGATACACAAAAGGGAAGCATATGGATTGAAGAGAAAAAAGATAAATTAAATTAATTTTTTGTTGAAATAATTACTCGAACAATTGAAAATTCCTTTCACTTTGTACTAAATGATGTCTACTGCAAAGGCTGCTGAAGTTGTGTTTGGTAAATCCTAAATGCAGATGGATGCTCTGGACACGTGAGTTCAATGATCTCGTTCTCGGTGCCAACGCTAGCTTCAAATGATATATTCTGGAGATTTATCACATACTGATGCATCAATTCTTCATGTTCTTCCGTTATTTGTCAATGCCAGAATATTATTCATCTGTGAGATTCAACTCCCACCAAGAACCTTTTGGCATTCCTTCAAGGCAGTGAACCCTCATTATTCTAAATCGACAATCAATATTTCTGTTTTCACATAAGATTATGGTATCTTTAAAGATAGCAGGAGAGTTCCTACTGGAGTTCTCAATTTCAGTTACTCACATTTTAAAAAAAGTCCTTTTCCCCTTCAAACGTTCGCAATTTACTAGCACAAATGTGCAGAATTATACCCAGAATTTGGTTTTCAATTTCCGTGATGCAAATCGTTTCCCTAACCGTAAAACTAATAAGTAAATGATATAAGAAATAAATATAAAAGATGAATATTTGAAAATTTTCGTCGGAATTATAATAGAAACACCGTTTTTGACACTCCGAAGGATGCTTTGATCCCATTTACTGAATTTGTCTGATAGTTCAAGAAGCTCAATTTCGAATGTTTAATGGCTTCAAAATAATGATGCTATAAAATTATCAATAGAAAGAAAAATGAATTTCGAGAATAATATAAATTGTTTCTTTAAAAAAATATTACCGGTGCGGGGACACTTAACAGGAGACCGAGTGAACCTCTTACTCTTTTCTTGAATTGTGGAATTCCTGAGCTGTTCGTCCAAAGACGACGTGTTCTTTCCACCAGATTCCCCTCCCTAGATCTCGTGCGGATGTTCGCCCTCGTTACCTAATATTCGCTCCCCCCCCCCTCCGCTCGGGGATTCGGTGGGGGCCGCGCCAGCTGAACGGGTCGCCAAGGCGCCATCAGTCTTCGTCGCGATGACAGCGCTCCGGTGGCCGCGCCCCTCACTGCAGCGATGTCGCGCCCCCGCGCCCCCGCCGCCGCACGCCCTCGTTTCCCGCTGGTAGGACCCTCTTCCAGCGCACTCTTTGAATGTTGGTAGTCAGAAATTAATAAAAAGTGTCTCAGAATAAATGTTCCAAAATTCTAGTGATTAGGCGATTTCCGCGCAGCGACAGGGTCAAGAAAGGTCCGATTATTAATTGTCGCAAGAACACTACTTATGGTGCTACCGTTCTTCCTAGCACTTAAAAATGTACCTGAATGCATTTTGCTCGGTGCTGAATGATCTGCTAAAATTTCAAGTGAATCCAGCTTCGTGAGTGTTGCGTGTAAGATTTATTTTTGGTGTGTGTGTGTCAAATGATGTTAATCACTTTGTCGTCGCGGCCCCTTTGTTTTATATTTGTGAACAAAAGGCCTCTTCCCTGGACCTAGATCGCCATAGTAAAGCTCGCACGATAAACGCCTAAACTTAGGTGGCGTGTCACGCGCCTGTGTTCTTTCTTTCTTTCTTTCTTTCTTTCTGCGTAGAATATTAGTCCACATTGTTTACATTGTAAGTGAATTATCATCAGATAATTTGTGATTGTGTGCGGTACAAAATTTTAAGTTACAGTGGTTTTATCTTGTACCCCAAGAGAAACAGGTCAAGGAAGAGAGTGGCTGAGATCCAGTACTGTCGGTTGCAATGAATTTCGCAGTAGTTTTTTTTTATCAATTACTCCTCAGAATGCCCGGTGATGTATGTTATTAATCCATCTGATTCCTACAAAAATTTCCTGCATATTGAATAAAAGTAAAAGTACTTTCATCGTATAGTTTCTTCAATAACTTAGAAAAAAATATGCCCGCGGAAGCTTTTTCATAAGAGCCTGTAAGAATTAAAAAAAAATAGGCTGCTAAGGGCCCATTTTTTTCTTACTTCTTGAAGAACAGATAGTGTGCTTTTATTTTTGGGGGACGTGAAGTCCCGTGCTCGATCTAAAGAAAATACTCCCTTAACACTTGTCACAACGCAATGCGCGCGAAGCAAAGGCGGCGACGCGGGCGGGGGAGGGGAGGTTCACTGCACGATGCTCCTAGGTTTCCAGTTCGTCAGAGGCAACTCAGATATTCTTTCACTCTGTGATTGGCAGCTTCGATGGAAACGGGAGAGGCGCACTTACTTCACACACAACAGTCAGTCAACTGTCAACTTATTTTAATCGGAGCGTAGGCGGTCGCCAGCCCTTGCTTCTCTGTGGTTTCAGGAACCTGGGCAACAACGTGTTCCCGGAGCTGCCGTCGCTGGGCGTGGGCCAGCTGCTGCACCTGAAGGCGTTCAACAACCCCGCCCTGCGCGAGTTCCCTCCCCCAGAGAGCTTCCCGCACATCCAGACGCTGGTGCTGTCGTACGCCTACCACTGCTGCGCCTTCCTGCCGCTGCTGCAGGCCGACCCCGCGCCCACGCCCGCCGTCGTCGAGACCATCATCTACCCGGGCAAGGAGCTCGACATGAGCCTCTGGAACTCCTCCACCACCGACGTCTGGCCGCAGATGCGTAAGGATTTGGAACATTTCGTTGGGAGGTTCTTGAGGTCATGGTAATAATTTAGTCTCTGGAATTTCCCTATCACTGACGTAGGATTCATGAGTACCGCTGTTTTCAGCCATCTGAAACATTTCGTTGCGAGGTTCTCGAGCCCATGTCAATTACGGAACCTCTGGAACTCCCGCATCACCGCAGTATATCTAACGAACATTTTTGCAGCCAAGTTTTTCTCCTTCACGTGAATATTCGACATGGCATTGATATTTTTTTAATTGTGTAATTTGAATCCCATTGTGTAAATATATACGAGAACAAAAAATAGTTCCAACTAAAGATTCCACCTAAATGCGCAAGCACGTGGAGCATTGTGTTCATCCTATGCAGTCATTCAGAGAATGAAGGTAAAAATCTAAAATCCTGTACCTTCTGAATATGAAAACAACATTGCACACACGAAAAGGTGTCGGAAGAGCGATAATTGTACTGACTGTAGCGCCGTGTGTAATTGAATTTTTCAGGAAAAAAAGAGCAAACGGTCAGCCGGATGAACAGAATTCTCCATCATCACACTCACATTAAGTAATCAAAAACTACGGATAGCGAATTCAGTGTTATTGACTTTTTTACATTTTTGAGATGTGGATTCTGTACGTGAATTCGCGATTGCCAAAAATAGGCAAGAATCAAATTCTTGAACTATATGTTACCAATGACGACATTTCATTTCTTTATGGCGCGGCATGGACTCAACGAGACGTTGGAAGTCCCTTGCAGAAATAGTGAGCCATTCTGTGTCTGTAGCCCTCCATAACTGCGAAAGTATTGCCTGTGCAGGATTTTGTGTACGAAATAACCTCCCGATTATTTCCAATAAATGGTCGATGGGATTCATGTCTGGAGATCTCGGTGGTGAAATAATTCCCTTGAATTTTACAGAATGTTCTTCAAACCAATCGCGAACAGTTGTTGCCCGGTGACATGGCGAATTGTCATCCATAAAAATTCCATCGTTCTATGAATGGCAAGTCGTCTCCAAGTAGCTGATCATAACAATTTCCAGTCAATGATCGGTTCACTTGGACCAAAGTAATATTCCTTAAAAAAAGAAGCAACCCACATTGATTGGACCAATGGTCTTTTCCACGTAAAAACAGCCTACAACATTATGGAGCCACCAGCAGCTTGCACAGTGCCTTGTTGACAACTCGAATCCCTGACTTCTTGGGTTCCGCGCCACACTCGAGCATTACCATCAGCTCTTGCCAACTGAATTCAGAATCATCCGGCCAAACCACGGTTTTCCTGTTGTCTAGGGTCCAAACTATATAGTCACAAGCTCAGGAGAAGCGCTGCAGGCGTGGTCGTGATGTCAGGAAAAGCGCCCGAGTAGATCTTCTCCTGCCATAGCCCAAAGCCAAATTTCGCCGCACTGTCTTAACGGATACGTTTTATCGAACTTTCCACATTGATTTCTACGGTTATTTTACGCAGTGTTGCTTGCCTGTTAGCGCCGACAACTACGCAAACGGCGCTGCTCTCGGCCATTAAGTGAAAGCCATCGGCCACCGCGTTGTCCGTAGTGAAAGGTTATGCCTGAAATTAGGTATTCCCTATACACTCTTGACACAGTGAATTTCGGAATATTGAATTCCCTAACAAAATGAAATGTCCTATGCGCCTAGTTCCAACTACCAGTCCACTTTCAAAGTTCATTATCGTCGTGCGGCCTTAATCGCGTTCGAAGCCTTTTCACATGAATCACTTGAGTACAAATGTAAGCTCTGCCAGTGCACTGCCCTTTTATACCTTCCATACGCGATACTACTGCCATCTGTATATTTCCAAATAGCTATCCCATTACTTCTGTCACTTCAGTGCAAATTAACAGTGTTTCCCCATAAGTGATTCAACTGAAACATTCCTCATTTATATCTAATATAACAGTTCATTGCTAATAAACTACATCTAATAACCGCATCTAATAGTTTCATTAGTAAATTATCATAATGATGAATGCATAAATCAAATTACGAGTGCATAGTATGCTTCATTTGAGGTTTCCGCATCTGACAGTCTGTGCCAGAAAACTAAGACGCAAGATTCTCACAAAGAAACTACCGTAATAAGTGATAGTTAATTAGTAGTGTTATTAATAATTCAACCACCGAATTTTACAGAATAAAAAGATATAAAAGTTAAAGACGTAGACTTGATGTAAACTTCACATGAAGTTTATTATGAAGAAACATAATTAGCACATGCTAATTAGAGAAGAAAAAACTTGTTGTTCCTGTCGGTAAGTTATTTTAATAGAGATCATAAATGTGTATGTTCATGAAATACACAAACTCATTGACGTCTTGTAGGTCATTGATCATTTCTTATGAAAGTTGAATTAACTGGGAAGACATCGATGCAATTTTAATAAAGGGAATGCATATACGTGATATAATGAATTTCGTTGCGACATTTAACTACTCTGCTAGCGAAATCTATTCAAATACATAAGCGATAACGCGAACTTTCAATTATGAAATTAAAATCTTTCTGTCGACTTGAAAATAAATTCTGTCACAACTGCGAACATTTTTATTTTTTCGTTTCGCATCCACACTCACGAACTGGTTCTAAATACAAAGGAATGAATCTGTTTCTTGAAGATACCTTGCAATACATTTCGCATCGTATCACAATACCTCGATTTAAATGGTAATTACAACCTTAACAGAATAAGAATGAGACAGAACAGGATCCACCGAGCCCGTAATTCAATGCACACTCCTGTGTCAGCGACGGTCATAAATATCCCGCCATTCAGGAGCCTTGGGGGACACCACAATAAATCGCGAGCGCGCGCGTCCGCGGGTAGTTAGTTAATTCGGGCGGTGACGCCCGCCGCGCCGTGCAGACCCAGTCGCGCTCGCCCGTTACACGCCCCACGGCCCAGCTACCGCCTGGCCACCATCACATGATCCCAGGGCAATTAGGGGCAAACAGCTCGCAAACGAATTTTGAACGTGCACAAGGTTTGTTGGAAGGTAGATATTTCGAGTCATTTGTTGTTTTGTGCTGCCCCTCGCGTCATTGTATAATAATTCATCGGTAAACTTAATTTTATTGGATTGAGACTATTTTTGAACAGTTCTTCAATGTACCACTTGCGTCATAATTCGTATATTAAATAAAATATATTCAGATAAAAGTAGGGTTTAGAGGGGCAAGGTAACGTACGTACGAAATTTTGAATTCTGAGTGGGGAAAGTTTGGAGCACTCAACAGAGATTTGTAGTAATTTACCATTTTTCTCTTATCACATTCGCAATTTCGTAATTCGAGTGCTTTAAATGCAATGAATCTTAATCCCTCTTGGAAAATCCTGAGGGAGTGGGCCGAGATCTCAAGTCTGTATGTTTTTCTTCGGCCAGAGACCTGAAGTCTGGAAAATAAAAATTTCCGACTTCGATTGTACATTACTCCCTCTAATCAGTCGTATTACAATAGAACAAGTAAGGAAGTTATCTCTCTGATGAAAACCATAATGGCTCTAATTTTGTTTGATTTCTGTCAACAACATTTATTAAGAGTCTTAAATATCTATGATAAAATATTATACATTTCAAGAACACCTTCCGATTCATTTACGAACGAGGGAAAGTAAAGCTATTTAATTTAGAGAGTATTGAGACCGATTTCGTGTGAATTATTCCATATTTTTTCCCTCATTCATGGGAGCCTCTGAGATTCATAGCGATTCCACCTAAATCGCAAGAATACAATACACAACAACTAAAACATACGTACGAAAATATTCTACATCTTGAAGTAGCAAATCTAAATATACACACGCTTATTTACATTATGTTAATTTTAAAAAACTCGTTCATATTACGCATACATATTATTATAGCTATTTACTTTTAAATCTTACTCTCCTTTAAACATTTAGTACCTAATGTGACAAATCCTTTAAACATTCTTGGATTTGTCATATTAATTTAGAATAAAATAGTGCAAACTTTTCACTTCCCTTGATTGCAGCAGTGCCAGTCTTACATCTTACCAGCCCTCGATCCGTTAACTCTCAGGAATTTTCATTTCTCCATTACTCCGGATCCCCAAAATGTCGAGTTGAATGGAATGAGTGCATGGGTGATAACACCCATGCACTCATTCCATTCAACTCGACATTTTGGGAAACGAAATTCGCTACCCGCTGTTCGGCGATCTGTGCTCGTTGACTCCCGCTCCCGCTGTCCACGCTGTCTGAACTCATTCCCCTGTGTTGTTCTTTTTAACCCCTAGCTAAAACGAAGATCAAAACAACTGCTGTCGCTTTCACATCTTGACTTCTGTAGAATTTTTCTTTATTTTTATAATATTATCTAAATTGTTTATTTTCCTTTAATTATTACAACTGAATATTATCCCATAAATATTTCGACTTCCCCCGACTTTACAATTGAGTTGCCAAGCTCTAATATCTAAACTAATTTTTGTGTAATTCACATGCTCTTCTTTCGTAATTTGCGTCCGTCATATTAGTTATTTTACAGTTTTTTCTCAGATCTGGGTCAGTTTAACTAGAAACGTCCTATATTCGTCTCTCCTTCAATTGTCCACAATCCATAATGTAACTTTCGGTATTAAATTTTTCTATATTAAAGTTATTGTTGACGTATCCAGATGGATCGCGGTATCTACTTTATATTATGCATGTCATTAATAAATATAGGTACGTAAGTTTATTTACTTAAAAATGGACATCAAATATACTGTGTTCAAGTTGATAAAGGATCCCTTTGGGTGCACCGACATGTGTCATTAGTGATATTTATAGTCAGTTTGCAAAGATTAATTTTTGAATTACAGTACTCACTGCTAAAAATTTAAAGTGTTTATTCGCATTTATCACAATTTACATTAGTATTATATGTTGTTCATCTCGCTTGTTGAAAACCCCATCTTTCCTTTTTATTTTGAAACCGATTTTCCGATCGATTCGAAACGATCTATGTGCTTTCGAACAACTGTGTAAGTGGCTCAGTGAGCCGTGCAGCGTCAGGATTTGCAGGATTTGAGCCCTGCAGCGTATTTGTTCGTTTACCATTACAAGTAAGTTTTCTATAATTCGGCAAACTAACTAGTTTTGGAAATGTTAATCTCTGGCTTTTTAAAATTTATTATTATTATTATTATTATTATTAATATTAATAATAATATAATATTATTATTATTGTAATTATTAATAATAATTATTATTATAATATTAATAATAATAATATTAATAATAATAATAATGTTACTATTATTTTTTCATCTTTTAAATATTAATAGTTTCATTGTTGGGAAGGGATTCTGAAACTCAAGAAAGCGTGCGCAAATGATTTTCTCCCCCATACGTCACATACAGTTTTTGACTAAATAAGTAAATAAATGAAAGGTGCTCTTGTGAGCGTGAACGCGGCGTGCGCGCGCAACTGGGCGGGCGTTGGCTGCAAGTGGGCGGGCGGCGCGCGCGGGGGCGGGGAGGAGGCGCCCGCCTCGTAAGCGAACGGCACCTGGCGGCGCAGGCCGGAAACAGGCGGCGCAATTAATTAAACGCTTCCCGCAGGCGCGTGGCTCGCCCCTCCCGCCTCCGCCCCCGCTCCCGCCGCACGTGCTTCCGTCGCTCTGCTCCTGCCGCCGCCGCCACCCCACATCCTCGCCCCCTCGCGTCCCCCCGGCCCCCCCCCCCCCCCCACCCCGGCGACTGCGCCAACAACAAGCCGCCAGCTCCAACCCAACCACAACCACCACCATCCGCAATACCAACGCTACTGCCACCGATACTATCGCCACCATCGCCGCCACTTCTTCCGACACTTCCACCGAATTATCAGAGCCTTCAAAACCGACATCGTCAGTCATAATCGTGTCCCCAACGCCTCTGCCATGAGATCCAACACAATCGTCACCCGCAAGTCGCAGACTTATAGCGTTTTCCATTCGTTGTACTGAAACCCACCCTAGAGCAGGGCAAAAAGTCATCGCTCCACAACAGTGCTGCCCCACACGCGTGAAGGGCAGCTACGAATGAAACGGATTCCGAACTGAGTCAGTGCGTGTGCGCTACGCAGAGAGGTTATAGACAGCTGTTCCTGGTTTGTCGCACTGATGGAACTCGAAAAATAATAATTTGGAATTCTGATCATTGTTATAATTTTTATGAAGTCTTTTGGTAGTTCTTATTTCTTAATTCATAAATTATTAACGTGTGATTTCTTTATTTAAAAACTACGAAAACTTCAAATGCGTATGTGTTGAAATTTCATTTTTTGAGGTTTGCTAGTGATCGATAAAGTACACTGACGCAATCGTCAGTACAGTTTAGGGCGCCCCGAGTGCGCCTTGGTTCCGTGCGAATGTGCGAATGGAACAGGCGCTTCTTTGCACTGGTGCGCCCTAGCGGTCGAATGGAACACGAAAGCTGCCCTGAGGGCGCACTCGGTGCGCACCAATGCGGCGAATGGAAAACGCTATTAGCCGTCGTCATCAATATTTCTAACGCTGGCATTATCACAACCGAACCACCACTACACTTATCGCATAATAAACATACCAACCCCAAGTCATCATCACCAACCTTGGCAGTTGACGCGCTCGGAATCAGTCAACTGCTAAGATCAAAAGTCCCATAAATGTAGTACATGTTTTCATCGTGGTATGCGGTGGCGATTTTCTTTCACTGGATGGTGAAATTCGACTTACACGTCCGCTAGCGAGTTTTTCTTAGCCAGGTATCTTCAATCAGCGGAACACAACCCCAGCCGGGCCAAGTTCTAAACTCCTGACTGGTCTCCCACTATGTATGGTGGTTGGGCATGAAAGTGTAAGTATAAGAAAGGGGTGAGAATAGAACAAGGAAGAGGAAGGAAAGATCGCGCGCCGTCGGCGGCCCATGTTAGGGTACTGCTCCGACATACGCCTGTTACTGATTGGAGAAATCACTGAAAATTACCGATCAGAGCAGCCGACCGCTAAAATTCTCCTCCAGACAGCGGCTGACCTCGACGTAGCTCTCTACCTCGTGTCGAAAATCCTATCACCGTCGAGACTGGAACTCCAGGACCTCCCGGTCATAGACGCTGCAGAGACATCGTTTGACGGCATGAACCAGCTAAGCCGGTCCACGTGCTTGGGTTATTCACCTTAGTGCATAGTATAATAATTAAAAGCAGACGTGTTTTGACTTGTGAAATAAAACTTTTCTGAATCGACGTTATTTTGAAAGTCCAGTTGTCTACCTCTGTTAATTATCATAGTGTTAATTAAAAGGGTAAAATAGTCAGATTTAATTAATTAAGATAAATATATGAATTCCACTGAACCAAGTCTTAATGAAAAAATCAATAAGAAAATAATCGTGCATCATATTGTGTAACAGTGGTTGTGTAGTTGTGGTTGACTGTACAGAAATATGAATTCCAAACACTGGATGTTGAATTGTGAAAAAACGAACGCCGTTTAAGTGAACATTTGATGTACTATTATTTCAGACAACATGACGAAGAAGTTCGGGTCGCAGATGAACCACATATGGGACAAGTTCGGCAACGACTTCACGTACCCCGGCGCGCTGCCCACGGACGAGTACTTCGAGGACCAGGACGGCCATTTGGGGGGCAGCGACGCGCCGCCCAAGAAGGTGCAATGCCTGCCTCTGCCCGGTGAGTTTACATTTATTCAGCTTCAGAATCACTCGAATTCAGAAGCGGCTAGCTGTTTTACATTAGTTGGTTGATACTTTATTTCATACATACATTGGTTGGTACTTTCATGTTCCCTAAACCTACTTACAACGTCAGATAATATATATTATACACTAGATTGAACTATATTTCTACGAATAGTTTCACATTTTGGTCTGAATCTTTTCAAGTGGAAAAAAAACCAGCGTGATCATAACGTTAGAAATCAATAATTCTTTTCCATTTGGACCTCGGAAGCTTTGATTTGCGTTTAAAGTATTTTCTCTCATTTTTCGATTTCGTTTTAGCCTGTGTATCACCGCCCATTTATTCGCCATTCCAAGACTCGAAGCACTGTTATAGATTCGAGAGGTCTTTAGCGACACTTGTGAAGAGGCAGTGAGTGCATTGCTATCCTGGCGGGTTGCTGGAGACTAAGGTTCTGGTTGGCTAAAATTGGGCGCGATTGCAGGGCTGCGTCCGATTATCGGTGTATCGTAATTTACATCCCAATTACGTCAATTCCCTAAATTACGTTGTTGTTTTCTTCATTTGTACATCAAAAAATTTAGATGTCACGTCAATACTTCGAATTATTCTAAGAGATTCGACTTAGAATAAACCCGACCTTCTGGTCATATATAAAAAGAAAAATTGTTAACAAATGGAATGCAGAAAGAAAGCGGTTGTCGCCAAGATGACGTTACAAATGCGAATCTCCAGTCACTGAAATCGAAATTTCTTTGAGTCAGGGAACTTTCTCAACAAATTAAAATCAATGTGTCTCTTCACACATTGTTTCCCAGAGCTAAAACATATTTAAAGTTATCTTATGATGACTGAATGACATCCAAAAAACTAATGTTAACACAGGAAATAATGATTCTCGTTTGTTCAGAGCAATTGCTTGAAATTTATCGATGGGGTAAAATAAATGTAAAAATTGCTTTCTATGTGTTACTTGCAATAGTTATTTTTCAACGTCATTCATAAAACAACTCTCATGCTTGGTTTTACGATATTACGCCAATGAAAATGAGAAAATAATCTAATATGTGAAACAGTTTACAACATAATATCTTCCCAGATATCCTGATGATATAAGTGTACTTCGCAAAACACAGCTCCCACTTCATGCGCATGTAACAACTAACAAATTATTACGTAATGTTAATGTACCACTGATGACGGAATTGAGTACGTTTTGAAAACTTTCTGCAACCATTTCACCAGACGTCCTATATATTCAGCATAAAACGCTTTGGAAACCATTCTTGATTTGAAATAATAAAGTTTCACTAAAATCCCACTACTGAACTGAAAAATGCTGCCGAATGACCCCGTGGTGTGTGGCTGCATTATTTGTCGCCCTTGCATTCATTGTCGCTTCAATAAACTCGCCTCTTCTACTCCCTCCCGCTGCATATTGTCCCTCAATCCTGAATTTGTCTCTGCCTCCGCCACCTCTTCGACATTCACCTACCCCTCCCGCTTCCGCCACTGACACCGCCTTCGTCTCAACTTCTGAGCCACCAAAACCCACTCCGGCTGTAGCGCCACTTGCATTCTCATCAAAACGGTTATGAAACTCAATAGAAATTTAAAGAAATACAAATACATGTTACTTTCTCGTATAATTACATATATACGGAGTAATATACGTAGTATAGAGAAAGTTATGTTATGCTGCGCGAAAAGACTGGGGATTTTCGGCAGAAAAAAATTGATTATCGGGCCCTGACAACGACTAAGTGGATAAATCCAGTTACAAAATTACCCCCAAAAAATTCCTCTAGCACATAATGTATCCTGACTCTCGGTTTTGTGGCACCTTGATACCGAAGCAACAATTGACGACCAAACGTCTGTCTGTCTGTCTGTCAACTCTATACCAAATGTTTTCTTTAAATTTCTTGTAAGAATAGAGTAAAATACCCTTATAAAGGTGGCATAGGTCCAATTTTCACGGATAACAGAAATTTTGAAAATTGCAAAAGTTTGAATGTTTTCGGCGTTTTCCTACAACTATAAAATTGAATGCAGAGATTTTTTCTTCAAATAAACTTTTTTGTCCATAAATAGTTCTTTCATTACGGTCATGTAGTTTTTTTAGCATTTTAGTTGCTTTCGTGCAATAGTGCTTGCAATATTTGCAATTAAAAAAACAAGATTAACAAGACAAATTAAGAAAACAAAAACGGCTCCAAATTTTGCCTTTAAATTTTTTGCTAGGGTAATGCCAAATGTACTCTGTACGATGACAGAAACTCCACATTGCTCAATTCTTTGTTATTGTTGTTGTTGTTGTTTTGTTTTGTTTTTTCAAAAATTATAATTTTTTTTACTTGTCTCTCACGTCGGTAATATACACTTTAGAGGCGATTTCTTCAGATTATTGTATTTATGAGTAAATATGCTTTAAATAATGCCTTATGAAGTTTCTCGAAAACGTATCAGTTTTCTGTTAAAATTAGCTCAAAATCCCGCATTTTCTGAAACGCTCAAACGCCATTTTCTCAAAAAGGCTCCAAATTTTTCTTCCAGTGGATAGTGCTAATTGTACTGTTTAATATGACGTAAAGTTCATATTGGCGTATTCGTTTGTTTTTAAAAAATTACACAAATGTAATTTTTTTAATATCTCTTCGTCCTTAATATGCACATTTTCAACAATTTGTATACATTATTGCATCTACGAGTGGAAGTACTTCAAATGACTTTAAATGAAGTTTTTCATAAACTCAATATATTCCTGTGAAAAGAGCATTTTTCAACAAACATTGTCACATATGACGTGATTTTAACCTTTTTAAAATTCTTGAAGTAATATTTTGGTTCCACTATTAGGAAACCAATAAATTGGGAAAATTTCAAAAACATGTACTTTGGGTGGCGATAAATGGCAGCTGGCAAGATCTTAAAGGCAGTCCACATCAAGGATATTAGATAACTTTACTACGAAAAAGCCTGAGACATTCTGTAGCACTGATAGTTATATTTAACACGAAGGAATTACAGGCCTCTCGGAATACTAATTAAGTAAAATGAAGTTAATACTAGCGTACCCGTGCGAGATCTTCCCAATGTGAAATCCTACCCTCTTCCCTATTTCTCCATTTCCAATTAGTTTAATTTCACATTCAGTTGCAGATCCAACAGACTACTACTAGTAAACAGGAGAGGTAGAATTGAGAAGCGTCGAATCAGCAAATATGTAATAGAATGTTCAAGTAGATCTTATCCTATATATTACTGTACGAAAAACGTTTCTTTTGTTTTTTAAGGCCCTAAAACGTTTGTTTAAACAAATCCTTCATGTTTTTAAAGTCAAAGTGCAATTTTTCACGTCTCCGCGAAATTTTATTTCATTAGAGAACTCAGTTATAAAGATTGGTTGCGTGTAAGTGCCGCAAAAGGGATGTACACTAGTGAAATAATATAGGAGACGTTAATCCGATGTCAAAGAAGAAGTTAACCAACTCTTTCTTCGTAAAAGAAAGACAATGAAATTGCGAAAACGAAAATTTTGAAATTCAAATTTTGGAAACATTTTGGTTTTGTGCGCAGCGCATGGAAAATCGCGCTCTGACAGGCCCGGTCGGCCGCCCGCCCAGCGCACGGCGGGGCGAGAAGAGCGGCTGCGATCGCGCGAATCAATTACACTTCATTAGCCCCGTCAGCGCATAATGCGCCCCAATTTGGGTCATACACGTGGTTGCCCGCCCGCCCGGGGAGCGGTCGGGGGGCGTGGCGTTCTCCTGATGAGAGCGCGGGGCTGCGGGGGCGTGGGCGGTACTCGTTCAGGAGCTGTGAAGGGGTTCGGTGGTGCGGGGTGTGATGGAATAATTTTTGATGGGGCGGGGTTTTGTGTGACAGGATTTGGAAGGGGGGGTTGGTGGGGCGGGGGTGTTGGAGCCATTTTTGATACTGCGGGGTTTGGTGGGACGGGGTTTAGTGGGACGGAGTGTGGTGGGACAATGTTTAGTATGGCGGGATTTGGTATTGTTTCGCAGAGAGTAACCAGCAATTTTAACCAACACAGAAAATACTCTAAAATTACGATTTTTCATTTTTCATTTTCTGGATTTCATTGTCTTTCATAGAGAAAGAGATAGTTACCAATGTTTTATTATCGAATGAAATCTAATCTTGTAGTTTAATTGTTTTCTGGGAAGTTTGCAATGTCTTTATGTAAGAAAAAATGTATTGGTATTTCTTTAAATTTCGATTTAGTTTTAAAACGTTTGTGGAAAGATTTGAAAAAACGGGGTACACAAGGACCTCCTTAAAATTATATGTTCCAGAAAGTAAGCAACAAAATGAACAACAGTTCACGTCAAAATTCTAAACGTGGCAATACCGTAGCTAATAATAGTCAACCAGGTTTCTCTGGGCACATTGTCATTCCTTCCTCGTAATTAGATATTTTTGTTTGATAGCCTTTGCTCGAGAAAGTTTGCATTCCGATAAAAGTGAAATGAATTGCCTATTTCAGATTCTATTGAAAGTCTTCAGTTTCTGTTTGCTTGTTGTTGTTTTTTTCTTCCTTCCCGTCCGCACCGCGAATCTTTGGTTGCTTGCTCCATACTTCTTAAAACCAAACGTTTAGATGACGGGACGCCGTGACTTGCTTTCATGATATTACAAGATGTTGCTATCAAAACGAAGTAGTGGTGCTACCGAATGGCACAGACCTTCTCGTATTATTTTTTTTATTTTCTTTGGTCTAGGCAAGTTATTCGGGCTCGCCGCATACTCTTGCATCTGCGTTATATCGCCGCCTAAATTTCATTTTTTAATTGAAATTTTGTTACTTTTTCGGTTTTCTATAAGTATAACCGATACATTACTTTAAGAATATAAAAAGAGAGTAAAACTTTGTCCAAAATGGCAATTTTTATGGAAAAATTTGGAGCCGTTTTAAGAAAATGGCGTTTAAACGTTACTGTAAAAGCGAATTTGTAACTATTTTTCACAGAAAATTTTTCAGTTTTCGAAAAACTTCATTTGAAGTCATTTGAAGAACTTAAATTCACAAATGCAATAGTTCACATTAACGGCGTGAGAAATATTTTAAAAAATTACATTGGTATAATTTTTTAAAAAACGAAATACAGTCGACTCCGGTTATAGTGAACTTCTGGGGATTAACATACTTGGTTCACTATATCCGAGGTTCACTATATCCCATGATGTCAAAATTATATAGAATTTCTCCATAACGATTAATTTTATTAATATAGAGATACAGCAAAACACATTAACAGCACGAACTGAAAATTTCAATATCTTTATTTGTTTTATGTAAAAATCAATTTCTTTTCAATTGTTTGTTTTGTACTTTTTCTTAGTAATTTCTTTAGATTCTTCTCCAGAATTCGTGTTCTCTCCATAATTCATTTTACATTGACCTCTGTGTCTAAGAATCGTAATGCAGTCTTGACACCCTTCAATTCCACTTGCACTGTTGGAACCGTCCCACTCTCCAAAGGCCCTTTTACTCGCCTAATAATGTACGAGATGCTTTGGGAAGAGGGATGGCGCAAGCGGCTAATGAAACTTTCGGTTTTCCGCGCGGCACGGCGAATATCGCCAGGTGGAAATCTCATGCTTCGTGTCGCCTACGTAGAAACTCTCCGTGCTTTATTCCGCGGAATATCAAGTAACACTAAGATTGAAACTGAAGCTAGCAATCGCACGTCGCCGCCGCCAGTAGTAGCCCACGCAGGACACGGCCTTCGTTTCCGCCGTGAAACTGAGTGGCATAAGGTCATCAGTAAGGTGCCCATTCCCGGTCCCCTTCACCTCGGAGGAGGCTTCTGTTATGGCCTTTGGCCGACGACAGTTTTTCAAGCTGCCTAGTGTTGGAATTTGGGGCACTGTGGCGATATATTCTTTTCCAGTAAAGAATTAATTTCGAGGACATTGTATTTCCTACGTTCACTATAGCCAAGGTCCAGATTCTCTACAAAAGATTCTTCTTATGCTCATTTGCAATATAAGTGAAACGGGACCAGTGACTTAAGTTCACTATAACCGAGGATTCACTATATCCGAGTTCACTATAACCGGAGTCGACTGTAATACCTCAAAATAAACTATATGCCATATTAAACCATGCAATTTGCACTATCCGTTAAAAAAGTTTGAAGAAAAAATTTGGAGCCATTTTTGTGAAAATGGCTTTTGAGCGTTTCTGAAATTTGGAGTTTATGTTCCCAGAAAACTGTTGAGTTTTCAAGACACTGTATTGTATGTATTGTGTAACAATGTGTATTAAAGACACATTGTTTAAAACACATGTATTCATAAATATAATAATGATAACAAATCGCTACTAATGTAAATATTAACGACGTGAGAGATAAGTCAAAAGTGAAAGCCATAGTGATCCTATCATGGCTATCAATTATCAAAACACCTACGTATGGTTTCGGCGCTAGCAGTGTTCACAAGCGGGCGGACGGACAGACGGACTGACTGTGGGATGGGTGGACGGACAGACGGACCGACGGAGGTTTGCTTTCAATTGGAAAGGGCTAGGCGTCAAGGGATTCTGGCTACTCCACGTATTAGAGGATTTTTTTCTCTTAATTTAGCAACTGGATTTATTCACTTTTTCGTTGTCAGGGCCCAGCAATAAATTTGTTTGTTCCGAAAATCCCCTATTCTTTTGCGCACCACTTTCGCTAACTTTCTCTATAGTGCGTATATTATTCCGTATATACGTAGGTATACGAGAAAGTAAAAATTAAATACCATTGTTCTTGGCAGAAGTTTCAATTACACCCTCCCCCAAATTTCTCACTCTGATGCACCTTATACATGCTGGTATGTGCAACTATGACGTATGAACGAGTGTGTATTACACGAATTCTCTAACTATTGTTGGAAAAAATATTTCATTAACATATGATCCACACAATGTTAAATTGTGGCACAAACTCAAAAAGATAATTTAATACCTAAATTATTGAAGGACTATTGTTCGTTTCTATGGAAGACCCTCAGAGACACTTACTTATTTTATCCCTCTCAATGTTACTGCCAATCGAAAGTAAACAATTTGTCTATATCGCTTTCCCAGCAAAATATTTTCGAATTCCTCCACTACTGCTCGCTACCGTCGCGTAGCCGGGAGAAGCGGAGCGACCGAAGAGCGCGCTAGAGCTCGCAACACCATCTAGTAGAGAAACTGCAAACTACTATTAGTGTGATGCTCGCGCGCTTCGTTTATTGGATACGAGTTTTTTCGTTGTTGACTAAAATTTTATATAGTTTAAATGACTATTTTGTTTCCGCACCAAATAATCCACGGGTTGTAATGAGTTTTACAAAAAAAAAAAAAAAAAAAAGACTGAGATGTGTTAATCCGGAGAGAAATTGTTGAGTAAATAGTATTTTTTGCCGTTACCAAGTACTGTTTTAGCAACACTAGTTTATCTTGATCTTCGTGATTTCTGTCTCTTACGTGGGATAGACAGAACTTTTCCTCAAAGTATTAAAGAACATGTTAATAACATTAACGGGACTGGCGCAAAATTAAAATCAATTTCCTGACATCTCCTTGATATTTTTATTATTTTAATTTTGTCAGCCCTTCCAATTTGGATAATGAACGCCGAAAATATTTAAGATTAATGTCTTAAAATACGCAATACTATTAAAGCTAAGTGGAAATCCGAGTTTGTTCACAAACATTTCTGTGGATGTTCTATTTAAAATACCTAAAACAATTTTATTCTTTCTGATGTGCTGCATTATCCTTCACTTGTATTTGTATACTACATTTTTGCCTGTTTCTTCCCTCTTCCATCTCTGTTTATTTCTAATTTTTACTTGATTTTTTTGTTATCTTTTCCAAATGAACTCGTTACTTTTTACGTTAATGTGCTCCCTTCCAATTAATAATTACCCCCTTCTCCTTGATGGGATGATGTATATATTTACAATTGCAATGTTTTTCCTTATTTGTTATTATTTTGGATTTATCTTTTTAATTTTATAATTTTTTATTCATTTTAACTATTTTGGTCTGTTCTTTCCCATCTATTTATATACTTTTTTAGTTACTACATATTCTTTTCATATACTTGTTTTATTCCATAATTTTTTCTCTGAAATGTGTTAATATTAATATTAATAAACTAATATTAATCTCAGAGCCGCCGAAACGGTATAGCGTGGTCATAATCGGCAATGAAAATGAATTTTCTAACATTAGACCAAAAACTGAGATTTGAACTCGTCATCCAAAAGGGGTAAAAGATGACACATTGAATTCAATACGGCGGACAGAGTGAGACGCCACATCGGTTTAGGATACAACTCCTTCACACTTTGGCTCTGTAGCGAACAATGTACAACAAGAAGTACCTGTGTACTCCTTCCCCAAGGGCATAGTTTCCTTCGACACAATCAACGAATTGTGCAGCGCAACGCTGACACGTGCGTTTCCTTATTATTCATATCACAGGCTAACTTCACAAAACGTTTAGCTTTGAGCTAGCTTATCATACATGATTTTTCTTGCTGGCTCCCGACCTACTAGGACAATTGCTCCTAAGCCTAACATCCAGGTTCTGGGTACGAATCCCGCTCAAGGCAAGGTTGTTGTATGTTGTAGAATAGTGGGACATATTCAACAATCATTGCAACACCCTCTAAAATCCACTTCCTACTCATAACAGGCATTGATATCTCCACCAAATCGCAGTCTTTCACCGAGATGGAAATGCGGGGTCCTTCGGCTGTAATAATATGTACGACTGAACGAGACGTGTCTATGGGTTATCTCGGACAGTCGGCGAGGGCTAGGGCCCATCTCGAAATACGGTGGTAGAAAATGGAAGATTAGAAGAGAGCAGTGATTTGGTGGAATGACCGGGTAGTTAATTTCGAGAGCTGGGCTGACCTGAGCGTTGTGCGTTGCAGGCCCGTTCCTGCCGTGCCAGGACCTGTTCGACTGGTGGACGCTGCGCTGCGGCGTGTGGATCGTGTTCCGGGAACGGCCGTCTTCTTCTCGCGCTCCAAGATGGACGTGCCGCGCTTCCTCGTCTGCAACCTGGCCGCCGCCGACTTCTTCATGGGCATCTACTTGGGTAAATCCTTCACGTGGCAACACGGAATAAATGTACTTGTGTTCGTAGGTAAATAAAATGAGCAGAAACATAGTGAGGTAAAACAGCAAAATATTCTGTCTTTTTATTTTCTTAACTGACAAATAAAAATGCACCGTTTATTTCAAATTACTTTGAGAGTACTTTTCGTACATATCATTTTAGATGCCACTCATGCGAATTGAATATATTTACACCGACGTGCTCTTCAAGCTCCATCCTCATCTGGTCACGTGGCGTTCAGTATGTAGTGACATATCTGTCAAGTCAACTTGTTACACTCGTAATAATTATTATGCACATTTTTTACATTTTTTATTTATTAAAGTAATGCCTGAGCTTAAAAGGTTTGCACTGAGATGCCTGACGAAAAAAGGGGCTTGGAGCAGTAGATCCATGGGGGCCTTTTTATTTTCAACCAAAGTTCTCTTCATTTATTAACATTAAAATATATTAATAATTAATGATAAAGTGAATCAAATTTTAAATACTGTTAAATGTTTTTCTAAATAATGTATTTTAGTCAATACACTTTGTATACATTTTCGGGGCCCCATTTTACTGGGAGCCTGGTACAGATTGTCCCAGCCTCTGAATGCCCCTGGGCTTACAATTGTCAGGTATTTCAAAATATGAAAAAAAAAGTTTGATAGATGAATAATGCTGAAATCCCCCATGTTTTTTATGTTTGTTGATTCAATAACAAGTAGTCAGTATTATTTTTTCATAGTTTTTATTTGTTAATGTCTGTGTTTAACACGTTTACAATAGAAGTTTTAAAACACGAAAACAGATTAATTTAGTAACCACCCCTTAAATGCCATACAGTTACTGTTGTGTAAACGGGCGGTGGCGTTCCGGGGGGCTTCCTGGGGGTGCGAGGGCCGTGATCACGCTGGAGCGCAACTACGCCATCACGCACGCCATGCACCTCAACAAGCGGCTGTCGCTCAAGCACGCGGGCTACATCATGGCGTGCGGCTGGAGCTTCGCGCTGGTGATGGCGCTGCTGCCGCTGCTGGGCGTGTCCGACTACCGCAAGTTCGCCGTGTGCCTGCCCTTCGAGACGAACGGCGCGGCGTCGCTGGCCTACGTCGTCTTCCTTATGTTCATCAACGGCGTCGCCTTCCTCATCCTCATGGGCTGCTACCTCAAGATGTACTGCGCTATTCGAGGGTCTCAGGTGCGGCTTTCCCTCTTTGCGTTGTTCACAACTTTCTCGTAAATGGATGAATTTACTGTATATTGTTTCTTTTTCTATTTGAAAGTTTCTTCATGTTTCGAAAAAATATTTTGTTTTTTGTACTATTTTGTTACCCGTTCAACGACCCGTATCGTTACTCTCAGAACGCGACCTCTTCTCCTCCTCTCTCTCGAACATACTCATACATAGCCATTCGTTCACTCACTCACCTCTTAATTGTTTCTCTCATATTACATTCGTTGTATGCGACTCTTAGAATTCTTCAGTTCCGCTCTTTGTCTTAAGCACATTAATACAAAAGTAGAAAAATACCGGTCAATTTCTTTAACATCGATTGCCTGCAAACAAATTGAGCATTGTGTCGGGAGTATTCAATTTGTCTGAAGCGTCTTCCTCCTTCCTTTCGAAAATAAAGCCTCTTGTACATCAGCTCGAGGGTGGGCGTCACGATGCTTTGCAAGCTGTCCCTGTTAATCTGAATAATTCTTGTTTCTACTTCTTCCTTTCCGCTGTGAATTAGTAACCTGGTACTCCACAACTTCATACTAGCCTTGCAAATGCAATAAATCTAGGATGAAATTGATAGATCTCCAGGGTCTTCAAAATTCAATCGCATGGTACACTTTCAAAGGCGTTCTGGTAGTCAATCCAAGCCATGCTTAAATTACGTTTTCATTTCTTTATATCAATCAAGATAACTCTATTTAGTAGCAAGATTTCCTTACAGTCATAGGGACTTTTACGACGTCCTTTGTGTTCAATTGGCAACAGATGGTTCTCCTCTACGAGTCTGTAAATTTTGTTGGTTATGGGTGCAGTTATAATTTTGTACGTTACTGGCAGATAAGCCATTGGCGATAGTTCGTTGCCAAAAAAGTGTCTCTCGCTTTGTGAAGCAAATAAGTGATGCAGAGTGTGAGCCATTCCGAGAATTCCTTTTCTAAAATTGTGTTTATAGCCTTGTTAGATGAGAATGTAATGCTGTTAATTTCTTAATCCAGTCATTCTGGATCTTATCAATCACAGGTGATTTCCAGTTTCCATGTTTTTAATTGCTTGAAAGAGCATCTTCTTTCGAGAATTCTAGAACATGTTCCATTGCTTCCACAAGTTCATCTGCAGCATCAACTCCACATTGAAGCCAAGTGGCGTCTTTGTTATAGGATCTGCTTGCTTCCCAGACCTGCCCAAAATATTTCGACGTCATGATTTGAAGGCAGAACAGCATTGCCCTTGGGGTTTTGAGTCAGATTGCGATAGAAACTACTCGCGTCTGTTTCAAAAATCGATTCTGTACACGGAAATACACTCTACGTTTGTAACTTCCAATGCGTTGAGCCCATGCTTGGATTTTCTCTTGTAGTTTCTAAGCTGCCATTAGCAATGTGACATTTTGAATGCTGTTTTTTTTATCATCATGGAGTATTTTTCGTTAAACTTGAAAGTTGTGCGTTGGCTTAGAAAAGGCCTCGCTAAATATTAACATTTCACGCCGGGTGTCGGGTATCCGTTTCATAATTATTTTTTTCGCCCATGGGGTACGGAAAAGTGCTATATACTCTGCTTTGCTGTAGGCTGTCGGTGTTCTTGGCTAGCCCCAAAATTATATGAGATACCAGCTATCGAGTTTCATATACGATGTGATTGATTTCAGTAGGATCCACATCTCTTTCTGAGGTGTGTACCACCTCATTTTAGTCAGACTTTGCACTCTCTAACACTCTCTTAGCTTTAGCATTTTCGTACATTCTCCTCAATGGAAGTAGACGAATTCGTTCTCTCGCGTCGAAGGAGGTTCTGCATCATGTCCTTCTCGTGTGATTCATAGCGAGATGAATTTTCATCACTGATGGATGTTTCACTGGGAAGAATTGAACCTTGAATAGGACTATCGTTTTCAGGGATATTAGATGTTTATAAATGTTTGTCATGTGAATAGTTTGATCGAAGAACATATTCCGCAGTCGTAGGCTTTCGCGGCCAGAGTCATTTAAATGATCTTGGCTGTCCGGATGACGTCGCGTCGGATGACTGTGTTGCCGACGTTTCGACCATCTTTTCGTGGTTTTCCTCAGGGCTGTTCTGCGAGCAAAAACCACGAACTTTGGTCGAAACGTCGGCAACACAGCCTTCGACGCGGCGTCACCCGGACAGCTATTTACAACATACTTCGCATTTCTCTGAATTATTTACGGCAAGTTCTGCTGTGAAATTTTCGCTACTGAGTATGTATCACTCTCCATATCTGGAGAGTGCATATTTCTGAGCCCCCAGTTTTCGCTTTCGCGTAGTAAAAGCACCACATTACCTCCTTTAATTCATCCCGGGTCCATCTCTGACAGTGCCTTCGAGCTACTGCCAACTCTGAACCACTGGGACTAACATCTGTAGGATGTCCAGACGTCGACAAAGTGAATTAGTTCGGTTTCTGAACAGGTATTGTACATTGGTGGACAACGGCACGTTAAGATTGATTACATTTCTTGTTCTAACCATTATGATCATTGGTTTTAAGTGAAGTATCGCAGAAAGTAAGTTCGAGAGTTCACAGATCATACTTAATCCATTGATTATCTCCTGTCATCCGTTACTGCGACACACAATGACCTCGGGACATCCCCCCACAGGTCCCAGCATGGGTTCCTCCGATCGCCAACCGCATTACCAAACCTCTGGGATTTCCACTGACTACTGAAAGCAGTCTCCTTCGCTGGCTAATGGATGCTTCGCTTGTTAGAGTGGAGGCTTCGGTCCTCCACTCTAATCAATGACCCGGTGTGCCAAGCCAGTTTCTCTCCTGTATCCTTCATGGACCGATAACAGGAAGTTCAAAGTTTCATGACCTTCCCTTCTATACTTATTTCCCGCTGTGTATGCAGCCGCCCCTAACATGGAGACACGCTGTTTGCAGCCACGCGCTGCGAACAGCGCCGTGGTTGGAGGTACCTCTTCCGCCGTCTTCATCAACCTTTTCTTCTTCGAAAATACCTTTGAGGCTCTTCTCTGGCGTATTTCTTAGCATGACTCCTCACCTTGAAGCAATTCACCATGGGAGGCCCTACTCAAATTTTATTAGACGTTTCCCTCTACAGAACCCTAAATGAAGTTCATCAAACCAATGAAGAATTTTGTGTAGAGTGATTTTCCAAAACTGTAACATTTTACTCTATGAAACTCAAACATTCGTTTTGCTCTGAAATCAAAATGATGTCCATTATGTTTCGTAGAGATCCCAATTACATTCAAATGCAAAATTATTCAGTATTTCATCAAATAAAAGAGACATTTATTTCCCAATGGTACTAATGTACTAAACTCATGAACTAAATGAATACGCGCCTAGTGTTTTTATCTATTCCCGTCAGATAGTATTTTTGTCAGAGAATTTCAAAAGACTTCCCTCAAAACATTGTCTAAACTAATTGATCACTCAAGTGATTTTATTTATATACAATAATTCGTGACTCCACACCTCGTGTAAGTTACATCAGAAACAGTGCAAAATCGTCATAGTGACTGAAGTATTTTTCCCCATTCTTTATCCATTCTTCATTGCCAATTTGACTTACTCTCAGAACAGTAAACAAGTACAGTACGTTTCTGTTTAATCGTAATTTCAGAATTTTCAGGTGTATTTTACGAACTTGTTACAATTACTTTGTGAAAATGCAAGAATTAGTATCTTGTTTCCATATATTTCATTTTTAGATTTATAATTATTTATAATTTTATTTAATTCATCTAATTTCATCATGTTCATGAAATTATTTATAATTTCATGTATAGTCAAATAAGAAAATTGGAAATGAGAAAAATAACGTATTCCAAATTTATTTTAATAGTAATCTTAGTGAAGATGTCCATTCAATGTGAAATTGCCGTGATGAGTCACAGAATGACTCATATGATGTGATTTGAAAGAATTCATTAGCTTCACTAAGCGCACGTTTTATTGAGCTCTCCTTTTGTTAGTTATGGTAGGAGCATAGCCAGGGGTATTGCTTTCTATTTTGTTAGCAGTACTAAATAATCAAATACGTATTTCGTTGAGCGAATCATGAAAGTTTTCTATAAATGAGGAGGAAAAAGTTCTAGTTTACAAACGTTGCTAAGCTCGCTTTGTTGTTATTTTTATTCATCATTCTACTAAATATGTTTGAAAGGTGTGGAAGAGTTTCTGAAGCTCAAGTAAACGTGCACAGATTGTACTTCGTCTCTATACATCCCATACGGTTTTCTCTGTTCTTTGGCGAAATAAGTACAATCAAATTAGGTGATGCGTCACGTGGTGGATTCCGCGTCGGTCTTTTGAGCCCGTGATGACGTCGTGTAAAACCTCTTCCACAAAGCAAACTTAAACGTAGACGTATCGTTACCGCTAAACACAGAAATGAGTTATTAAGCGAGACCATTCATACCACCTTGATGTAACCGTAGATGTAAACTCATAAACTTCACTGCAAGAGTTCACTGGCACCAAGCTTTTAATGTAAAAGTTTATGTCGGAATTGTAACCGAAGACCCATCAGAGAGCACTATGAAAAAACAAATGCTCAAATAAGTCCGCGAAAAGCAAATAGAAGGTAGATTTTAGACTGTAGGTTGGCAGGAAAGTAGATAGACTTATGTCTTACACAGACAACAATCATATATTTTCGTCATGATTATGTAGTGAACGATTTTGGTGCGAGGTGAATTCAAAGTAAGAATCTGGGCAATTTTTCTCATGACTACCTTGACATAACGAATAAAATAACTACGCTTGATGAATTACTCGTGAAATTGGTACAAGAGAATCCTGGTTTACATGAGAGAAAGTAAATGCGAGCACAAATACAGCAGCTACTCGCTCATACGAAAGCCTTAAATCGATAGGAAAGTCAAAGAAAAGGCTAGAAACATTCCGATCGAGCTTCAATACGTTGAATTCTGATTGGTTTAGGCGAAACGTACATTCGTTCGTGAATGCTCCGTACATTTGACTGATGAGTTTGCAGTAGTTGGCGCTGTGCACGAGGCGAAAGCTGACGCGCGCGCATGCGCGTTGCGGTGGGTCGGCAGGCGTGGAACTCCAACGACTCTCGCATCGCCAAGCGCATGGCGCTGCTGGTGTTCACGGACTTCGTGTGCTGGTCGCCCATCGCCTTCTTCTCGCTGACGGCCGCCTTCGGGCTGCAGCTGGTGTCGCTGGAGCAGGCCAAGGTGTTCACGGTGTTCGTGCTGCCGCTCAACAGCTGCTGCAACCCGTTCCTCTACGCCATCCTCACCAAGCAGTTCAAGAAGGACTGCGTGCTCATCTGCAAGGCCATCGAGGAGTCGCGCGTCACGCGCGGCATCGGCCGCTGCCGCCACAGCTCCAACTTCTCCAACAGGTGGGCGGAGATTCTTATGTAAAAGAATATGCGTTTTCTACATGTTGCTATTCTAAGGCAGTGATATCCCCAGGAATTTAAAGACAATCAAACACTCTTTCCTTAATTTTTTTACATTAATTTGAACACGTTTTGTGACTCGTATAAACGCATCGTCAGGTTGTTTCAGACAAAAAAAACACAAAACTATTTATTTGAAAAACATTAATTTTAGCTCAAAGTCATCAACTAAAACGTATGCAAAGCGAAAACCAAAGCATACAACCAAATAAGAACCATCTCCACAGTTAAAATCAGATAGCCAGCCCTCCACAGTTAGAATCAGAAAAACGTATCCTAAGGATACAACTGTCCTTCAATAATTTGTTGTTGTTAAGATGAAATAAAACAATACGAGTGTATTCGTATTGGGAATATTGCTTTTGATGTGACGAAATTACATATGGTAAATATTTTGTAAAAATTGAGTAAAATACAAAAAATGTTGCCTTGCTCGGAGGCTGCGGAGGGGGCCTCACGGGGTAAAATGGCTGACATGAGAGTTACACTGAGGCAGGAGGCGTAGATGCAAGCCGTAATGGGATAAACTTTCGGCTACGAAGGATGTTTGCATCCTTCGAAAACCAATTGGGAAAACTAAGTCCGATACAGTAATATTCTTTCTGTTAATCATAATTAAATTTAAATTGAGTTATTGTTTTTGAAGATTTTAAACAATAAGATACTGCAGTATAACTTCGAAGCTTTAGTCCGCATCAACACGTTCTCAAACTCCTGATCGAACATAACCTCATATCACATTGCGGAAACACCACACCGAAAGGATGAAAAAGATTTATTGCAGGTCATAGTAAGATTACACGATAAAAACGTCTTCTTTATAGTATCTTTGAAGTAGTTTACTAAGAAACACCTATACAGGATATCAAAAGTGTAAAGGAATAAAGACAAAAAATTATAAAATGTGGGTTGGGTAACTGAGTTACCCCCGTTGGTAGTCCAATAGTTAACCGACATTGAAATCCAATAATGAGTACCTGAGAATATTTCCTACCTCTTCCTTATCTTATCCTCTTCCCTTACACACACACACACACACACACACACACACAGCGCGCCGCGCGCGCACGCACGCACGCACACACACACATAAATGCGCGTAAACATGTACTACACTACCACACATGCCGGGATACCGGTCGGGAGCTTAGGGCTTGTCCCGGCTGGGGCGTTGCCCCGCTGGCGGGAGACACCTAGTCGGGAGGAAAAACCCCACAAGGAGATGTAGGTGGGCCCCGGCTGTCGCCATGCAGAAGGGAGGAACTCGATGAGTTGAAGCAGTAAGGGTGGTTGTGTGTGTTGCGCAGGCAGACGCCGGCCAACACGAACAGCCTGGTGGACCGGTCGTCGCGCGAGCACCCGGGCCACCACGCGCAGCAGTGCACGTGCTCGGCCAAGCTGCTGGGCGACAGCGGCGCGGGCAGCTCGGTGCGCTCGGGCGGGGCAACCGCGCGCCGCGCGCCGCGCGCCTGGCTGCTGGACAAGGCCGGCTGGCTGCTGCTCTGCCTGCAGCGCGACGCCGGCGCCCGCCACCGCGCGCGCTCCGACCAGTACGCCTACCAGGTATACTCTCACTTCAGACACTTACAGGACATGGCAAGCACAGACTCAAAGAAAAGGCGCCCTTTCGTAGCCAAGATATTTTCAGAGAGTTTATTGGAGACATCGCTTCAACTAGGTACTTCATCATCACGTTCGAAATAACAAATAATTACTAACAACTTACTGAGAACAAATTGAGTACAAATCTGTATTGTAAGTGGATCAGGGATGATGTATAGAGAGCAATACACTTGATTGCAACCTCTCTTATCTCAGTCAAGTTTCACACCTCCAATGTGCATTCTCAATGGTATCTGGACTCCCACTCGTCTTATCTAGTTATTTCAAAAATAGTTTGAATTTGTTTGTACATTCTTACGCGCCACTAATTCATCCAAACGGATATTCACTTTGCTTTTGATTTCGCATGCTCAACGTTCACGAATGCAAGTGTCCTGGCGTTCATTAGTACCATTTCCACGCCTCGGGCAATACCTCCCTATTTCCATTAGCCCACCCATTTCTACCTCTCACTCAACGCAGGAACACTCATCTATATCAAGCCACTCTTCTTGCAGGCAACAGACGCTGCAAGCATCTATCATCAATACGTACTCCATTTTTTTTAACAAAATCACGATACCAAATCCATTGGGTTTTTATGCAAAAATCGATAAGTTCTTTATTATTATTATTATTATTATTATTATTATTATTATTATTATTATTTTATTATTATTATTATTATCGTTATTACTCCCTTTTCGCATACTGCTTTAGGGGTGTTAATGTATTACATTTTAATACTCTCATTCATTCTCACACTAATTATCTTGATTGCTACAGGCTGATGTTCTCAGATGATAATTTTAAAATTCAGTTCAAGTGATGTGAAATTTATACTTGCAACTCGTGTTTGAATTTAATATTAGGAAGTTACTATTTTATATTATCAGATGTTGGGAATTGATGCTCATGAATATCGGAGATCTGCATTTGTCTTTGGGAAATCGCGAGCACATTCGGTGGGGTTCTGGCTAGTTTCTGCCACGTTTGAAAAACGGGGTGGCTGGAGATTCTGAAAGAAAATTGAAACACTCGTGAGACGTTTTTAGGGTGTGTATAGTAGACTAAGCGCGTTAATAACTTTGTTGTCCACTGGTAGTGCTTGGCCGAAGCCAAAAATAAACTTTTAATCACTAACTGATCGCACTTATTGTATGTTGTATTTAGCACTTCGTAAAGGAACTGAATGACTATCCGTCGCCTATCAGCACTAGCAAAGTGGTCAATGCGAAGTGAACTTGGAGCTCCGTGATCGATGTGAACGCCACCGCTTCTCTCGCAAACTGTGTGTTACATTCTGAAATGACAAAACAAGATTATTGTGAAATCAACATCGAACATTGCTAGACATCTGAACAAATGCTGCCTAAAGAGGACGTCCGATGTCTCTGAAACAGCTCTTCTTTAAAACGGAACTCTCGTTATCTAAATTTAAACGAAAAGTCTTGCGTAAATTTTTGTGCGAACTCATACGGCAGTTAAAAATTGTTATTTATATTATTGAAAGATTCCATTTATCACAAGCTTTATCATGATCTTTACTAAAACTAGAAATACTTTTTTGAAAATTCCACGATTTATTTCAAAGAATTTAACCTGCAAATTTTGGTATTCACTTCGTAACTCAATTTTTAGTTCGAGCATTGACAGATTCTTTAAAAAATATTTGTGATTGAGTGTAAGGTTGGGTTCTAAAGTTTATAGTTCACCAGACTTTCTAAATTTCTTTGTGTCCTTGAGTTCTAGAGTTTCCTATCGTATTTAGCAAGTGGATAAATATTTTATCACCCTGCAGTATAAGGATGAATTTCTCTTCGGCGGGTAGATGGGAACCTAATTCTAGTATTCTCACCGGTGTATTCTCAAGTCGTTCGCACAGAATAGGTGTGTCAATTCCTTGAAAGGAGTTGATACACATATTCTCTTATATCGCAGCGAAAACCGATGAGAAAACATTGAAGTTCAGGAACGTTGAAAAGATAAGTGAGTCTAATTTGTGACCAACATCCCTTGAAAAATACCAAAAGAATTAAATAAACCGTTGCCCTAAATTTCACATAAAATAATAAATCCTGTATTTTGAGCCCACCACAAGTAGCCTCTCCGAGAGTGGCTTTTCCTTGTAATGAGGAGGACGCGGGCGGGGCAGGGGTCGCGCACTTGCGACGCCTCTCTGGACCCGCGCGTCTCGGCGCTTGCGCAGATCGCCGAGATCCAGCAGAAGCAGCACAAGCGCGCCAGCTCGGTGTCGTCGAGCGAGAACTTCAGCTCGTCGCGCTCGGACTCGTGGCGCCAGCACCACCACCACTGCGGCATCCGCTGCGCCTGCTCGACCCCAAGCGGCGCGCGTCCTCGTGGCTGGTGACGCGCAAGACGTCGCAGGACTCCAACCTGTCGAGCTCGCGCAACGACTCGTCGGGCTCGGCCACCACGGCCAGCACCAGCACGTGGCGCATGTCGCGCTCCTCCGCCTCCAGCGACGCCCGCGCATGCGCGCAGGCCGCCGTGAGTACGCCCCTCCACCACCACCCACCCCTTCCACCTGCTCCACCGCCTCCACCATGATACGGCAAATATTCCCCTCGTGTTCTCCTCATGTTTTTTTGATTGTTTTTTTCTCCGTTTCAAAATTCAAAATTGTATTGCTTATTTATCCTTGAAAATAGATTTTATTGCATGGGAGTTTTTTGGTTTTTTTTTCTCCCTTTCAAAATTCAAAATTTATTGCTTATTAATTTTTGAAAATAGATTTTACTACATGGGAGTTTTTTTCTCCCTTTCAAAAATTCGAAATTTAAGTAGTATATGACTTAGTGTAGGGATCACAGAATTTTGAAAATGTGCACACAATTCACTTTTCCCCATAGCACGTCATACGCAGTTTTTAACTGTTTTTTGACGTAAAATAAATAAAAAAATAAATAAAAAAATAAAATAAATAAATAAAATAATTTTCCCTCAGATGTTCCCTCAGCCCTAGGCAGGAGCACAGCCAATTCCGAATACAGCCACAGCGAGAACTATGCGTTTCTTTTTATGTCTGATTCTGGTCGATTTGTCCTACCGCGCTTAGAGAAGTTTCACTTCAACATACGACAATGTAGACACGCCACTTCGGAAATAAGCGCTTCAATTATACAAAGCGTCATATGGGTCTATATCTTAATTGCATTATACTGTTGCTCCATATTACCAAGATCACTATGTGGCTGATAATTACTGAGCAGACCCTCTTTCCGTGACCCTATTTAGATCTCCATAAAGTGGTCTCCGCCGAGTTGGCAGTAGTACTGCTTGAATTCGCCTCTGCTGTTGAGCTCTTGGCCGCGCTCTAGCTGTGGTGCGCGCCGCGCGGGGGCGTTGCAGGTGCTGGCGGCGGAGCGCGCGCCGCTGACGGGCCCGCTGGCGGTGCAGCAGGCGGCGGCGGCGGCGGCGGTGGTGGCGGCCGAGCCGGGGGCGGGCGCGGCGGCGGCGGCGGCGACGGCGGCGGCGGTGCGCGGCCGCGTCAAGCCGCGCCTCACGCGCCAGAGCGCCGTCGTGCAGGAGGACTGCTGCCTGCTGGAGCCGGCGTCCGTCTTCTCGGCGGCGGCGGCGGCGGCGGCCGGGCCGGGAGCCCCGGCCGCCTCACCGTGCGCTTCCTCGCCACCATCCCGTCGGCGGCGGAGACGAGCGTGGTGGCGGACGACGAGTCGACGGCGGCGGAGGCGGCGCGCGCCGCCACGCCCTCGCCGCCCGGCGGCAGCCCTGCGGCGGCGGCGGCGCACCGCAGCTGTCGCCGCCCGCGCCCTTCTACGCCATCCTGCACGCCACGCCGCCGCACACCACCATCGTCCCGCGGCGCTCGTCCCTGGCGGCCGCCGCCGGCGCCGCCCCGCGCCCTCCGCGTCCGCGGGCGAGGTCACCGTCCACCGACCGCCGCTGGACCTCGCAGCAGCGCCCGCGCCCGCACCGCAGCAGCAGCAGCACACTAGTCAACAGGCGCCGGGGGCGGCGGCGGCGGCGAGGCCTCCCGCCCCGCCCGACGCCCCCGCGCCCACGTGAAGCGCGCGCGCGCCGCCGCCCGTATGCCAGGGCCTCCACCCGCCCCCGCCCCCGCCCCCGCCCCCGCCCCGCAGGGCAGGATGCTGCTGCCGCACTTAGCTTTACGCACGGGGCTCCTGTGCAGCGAATCGGATGGGAAGTAGATTTTGAGAGGTGCAGTTGTTTGTATGCTTGGGATGATATTAAACGTAGTAGACGTGGGTTTGTAGAAGGATGTACAGTTCTAGGAGTATTTTTACAATCTAACTAATTTATCTTCACTTAGCTATTTTATATAGTGCTTTCAACACTTTCCTACATTTTCTTCCCAAAAGTTTCTGTATTCCTAACTCGTAGTCTTCTTGAACGAAGTAGAGTAATCCATCCGTAAACGAAGACTTATGGATACATATTAAATATATTTTGATATGATAATATTAATATAAATACATTTAAATATCTTTTCGATGTCCATATAGTTATTTAAAATCATTCAAATTTAATATATATGTTCTTCATATTATCTTTTTTTATAGAAAATTTTACCTCAATTCCAATGCGCTTAATTTATTTTTGTGTAAATTTCATAGTGATATTATGAAACATATTAACTATATTTATTTGATAAGAAAAAAGTTAACATCGGTATTAATTTTTAATAACAATCTTTTCCTTCTTGAAGTGCTATTCTTTTACTTTCTCGTGGCTGCACATCATTTGAGTTTTAAAATATCTGAAAAAATGTGTAAGTAAAGAATATTTTACATTTTGTTTTAGATGTTTGTTGGGAAATTTTAGCAATGAAAACATTTCAACGCACACTACCGAAGTGCAGTGCGTGTTTATATTCATTTTAATTGGCACGCGTTCATTGCACTTAAAAACATAGTTTCGTTTCTCCTGTCCCTACTTTCATCATATTTGTAATTTCGATGACTGGTTACGAAGTGATAAAATGATAAATTATTTTTACACAAGTGAACCATTCTTGTGATAGATCAGGAGGGAAATAAATGACATCTGAATCGCTGCAGTGGCAACACGGGGTGTGAAGTAGTTTTGACATAGAATAACGATAACTCGTGTTCAATGACAATCCATACTCTGATGCAAATGTGCATTCATATTTTACTTAACGACAATACACTCTAATACCCGTTGCTCTCTAATTGCAGGTCATATGTTTAAGCATCTCTCATGATAAATCGTTCGTGTTAAGCAGTGTAAATTCTAGCGTCGACTAATTTTGTCAAGCCGTGGCTATGTTTTGCTGTTCTGTGCTGGTTATTATTTAGAAGCACGCAGCATTTGGGATGCCTGGAGGCCCTTTTATACGAGTGCATTCGTAGCCAAAAAGTACATTCGAATCTTGTATTACTACTATAATTTTTTGTTTTTACAGACAATATTGAGTATTTAAGTAAGCAAGCAAGCAAGCTTCCAGCATGTTTAATTTCCTGTGAAAGTTTGTATGACTGCCGTGCGGTCGCTATTTATATAAGAAAGAGTGGGAAAATGAGAAAAAAACGTGTCGAAGAGACCTGTGTTGCGGGTATTAGGCTCGTTCGCAGTAGAAGTGCGTGCACAATAATGTATACATGAAGTGGGGCTGCTGGATGTGTGTAGTGTGTAATACGCCCCCGTGAGTGAGAGATGGCTGCTAGATGTGCGAGTGCTGAGGCAAAGGTCCTCAAAAGTGACAATAATTTTCCGGGCTCCGCAGCCGGCCCGCCTCATTTTAATTACATCCAGGTTTTGATTATTATTTAAATAATAAACCGTATGCAGCAATCATAACGTTCCATGTTCGCATTTCAGAAATAATAAAACTTATTGGTTATTCTGTTGATTTATACTCTTTTGTTTCGTTGTTTTTCTTTTGTCTGAGAGTGTCAACTCTTCTCTTGTTTCTAGGAAAATGCATTCAAACATGGGGAATGTAAACGCTGATGTGAAACATATTTTAGTAATGCTTTTTGAATGACATAACATATTGTGATCTTTAAGAGATTTTTGAAAGTATCTCAGAGACATAGTGTCCATTCAAAATGTAAATTTTACTGAAGTGTCATATTTTACGTGATTGTAGAAATATATATGCCAAATGATTGGAATATTCATCTTCCAAGATACTTCCCCCACATACTATGTGTTGCGAATGTGTGCCAATGTTACATTATCACACACACCCTTTCATCCCAGTGTGGTAGATATCTTACTGAATCAGTAATTACTGATATCAGATAATCAGATATTACTGATATCATACTGAATCAGATACAGAATCATTGATTATGAACTAATTGTATTTATAACTCTATTTCACGAAACACAACTTCATGAAACAAAAGAGCTCAAAAAATGTGTTTATCTGTATTTATAACATTCCATTGTTATTATTGATTTGCTATTTAGAAAGCTTCAGTAATGTTAATGAAATAGTTATCTAACCAATAGTAAATTTTATTAACATGTATTTGATAAGCATGATTAGTCTCATAATTAGAGCCCGGAAGTTCAGGTATTTATTTTACCTGAAATAGGCAGGCAAAATGGCATTTATTTTACTAAAATAGGTATCCAAAAAGGTATTTATTCTAGCTAAAGTAGGGGTGCAAAAAAGCATGTAAACAATGATAACTCACAAGTAAAAGAAATTATAAAAAATAATAATTAAAATTATTCCAACTCTAAAATTTACATTATCACTTCCCGTGAAAGAAAACGATATTTTGTTTGTAATATTGATTCCGCATGACCACGTATGATGGCTACGAATTTCCTTTTTTCACGACGCTGTCTCTTCAAAATGCTATTGTGAACTCCCTTTTGAATCTTGAAATGCATAAGTGAAAATGGAATTATATTTTTCGCACTTGTGGTATGTAATGCTTTTTTAACTCCGAGCATCATGTAAAGAGAACTGTTCGCAAGAGGATCGGTGGTCATACTCAAACATAGAATGGGATTGTTCGTGAGCAAACGAAGTCTGACGACTACATTCAAAAAATCAAAAATCATGATTCGCATCATCTTCCTTTTTCATTCAGATTTTATCACAGTGTCTGCTTCCACAGCAAAACAAAAAACACTGTTGTGCCTTCGAGTTGTCCAGGCATATATATATATATATATATATATATATATATATATATATATACATATATACGCTTAAAACAAACAAAAAGAATAGGTAAATATGCGGGCAAAATAAAAGGGAAAGGGTAAAATTCCGCAAAATGGCAAAAATAGACAACATACGTTAAAATAGGCAAAAAAGCAAAATAAAAATCTACAAAAACAACCTCAGAAGTACAATTAAGTACTTTTGTTAAAAGTCATAAAATAGTAACAATAACAAATAGGCATTTTTCCAAACTTCCGGGCTCTACTCATAATACTCAATTCATAAAGAAAAAGTATTCATATAGGTGGAGTTTTGGTCAAACTTCTAAAAGTAAATATTCATTTTAATTTTCAGTAATACACAAGCCGCAAATCAATTCATTACTGGAATGTAAACAAATTAAGACAATATTTTTGACAAGGAAATTTGTCCGTAACGAATATTTCTTAAAAACACTCAAAGGAGAGCATTTGGAAACGTTTGGCACGTAGTGGATCATAAAGTCATTGAAAAAAGCAGGTAAAATAAATTCTAAACAACATTGCTCTTAAAGTAATTCATTATTAAATTGATTACATTCTTTTCATTTGGGATTGTAAAATAGTTTTCGATTTAGATTACTTAAATACAAATGAAAAATACAATGATTATTTGCGATCGCCATTTCTCATGATCCACTACTCTCATTAACCCCTCTTCCCAACATGTAAATTTTTAATGTTGAAACTTCTGTCGTTCATAATTCATTCTCCTTGAATCCCTAATTTTCTCTACTAATTACACCCAATCACCCTAATGTCGCTATTTCTTGGAAATATTTTAAATCCGAAAAAGGAGCTACACTCCCTCTAGATTTGTCATAAAATACACGTTACACGAAAATATGATTTACTCTATTTCTATCGCAAGCATTGATTCTAGTACAGTTACTCTTTTCCCGAAGTCATAGAATTAAACACAAAGTTTGAGAACCAAAAAGGAATAATTATTCGAGAGCAGAAGAGATAGTTGGTAACATGACTGCACATACTGATGTGGTGATATTATCGGTGCACAATTTTTTCAGCTCTCATTTCCTAGATTCGATAGGAGTGAAAAGTTATATTATTTCGTCGACAATACGATCAAATCAAATACGAAGCTCATTTGTCGATGTAAATAGTTTCTAATGCATGGGAGAGAAATTCCTTATTACCAGATGCTTCCAACAAAGCTCGTTTCTGTATTTTATTCATAATTCAACTGGTAAAATAGATGGGGAAGGAATCCCGGAGCTCGAGAAAAACGTAATAAAGCTTATAATACTGATGTGTATGTTGATGCTTCTGTTACCGATGATCATTATTTACATTAACATTGTGGTAAACTTTGAGCAATGGTTTTGAGACATTTTCTGATAGTCATTTTTACCCCCAAAACCTATCTCCCTTTGCAGTATGACATGTTTTATCTCCCACTCTTACCCTGCTTTTACTTTTCTGGCCCCGGCCCTTGCTACTTGTTCAGTTACCATCACGTTTTATTTAATAATATACAAATATTATTATCAATAATAAATTAATTAAAGTAATATCTATTAATAAAATCATGACGTTAGAGAATCAATGTTCTGTAATGCTAATGCTGTGATTGCGCGCAGTCAGCTGTGAGTTTTCCACCGGAAATTGTGGGCGTGGACGTGTCAGGAAACATAAATAAACAAATATCTTTATTGGTGGCGAGGCTCAGGCCATTTGGCTGGCTCTTCCGCCTGACCACTTTCAAAACTTTGATTACAAAATGGAGATCATTCAATGAAAATGCGTATGCAATTTGGGTGAAATGTTTCTCACATAGGAGACAGAGGTGAAAGCGAGGGAAGAAGAAATTGATACGAAAGGAATTCTCTCACAGCATTTGTGTGATTGAATATATTAATTTCAGTTAGGATGGTATTAAATATTAATCACTAATATATAAGTTGAACACTGAGATTTTACTTAAGTTTAGAGAATTTGTTTTTTGTGACTAGCAAGTCAGGTAAAGAAGGATTGGAAACAAAATGTTAAACTTAAATAACAAAATGTTAATAAGTACTACTAATTGTTTTAAAGGGGTTTTGAAGAAGCTTAAAATGCGTACGTGTATGTGAATTACCCCCTAAAATGCAGAAAGGGAGGGAATCTTGTCAGCATACAAGCGAGTTCAAGCGAGTACAAGTCGAGAGTTCAAGCACCACCCCCTAGAGTTATAAAGCCTGCTCACTGTTTTGTGACGTCACCGTAGGTAGTCATGAAGAGCGTTGATCATTCCTCGCTTACAATTTCCACAGCACTAGGAAAACCGTTTTCACTCCTTTTGTATTAAAAATTATCAATTCATGATTAAAGTTCTTTTAAGTACATTTTTCAATAAACATTGGTTTTCAATACAGTATATTATAACCTATTTATTGAGAATAAAACTTTTAAAAATCATTTTTTTGACAAAACTTAACAAAAATACATCTTTCCAGCGTAAATGTTTGACTAAATCATTTACTGAATGACCATTTACACAAGCATCATGAAAGAATTCTCTCTCAGATATTTTAAGATAGTGGGACAGCAAACATTTCTTTCATTGGTGACTTTTGAAGCATTTCTTATTACGAGGAGTCATTGGGAGCAGTCACCCATTTTCATCTTACATTTTCTTCAGTGCATATTCCAGGAAACTAAATTTTAAATTTTTTTTAATTAAAAATTTTTAATATAATACACATTATTTACTGAATTTACTCTGAATTCACTGAATTTATTGAAATGTATGTAGTTTACTCTGTAATTTCATTTCCAGTCTTTCTCGCTTTTCACAAGGGCCTTCTCGTCTGGAAAACTCCTTGGTAAGGTGAGCTTGGACAGTTAGGGAACACAGATGGTACAGCATCACTTCATAACTTCGATATATTCAGTCTCGATGACAGTTCGTTATACACCACCCTCTCCCAAATAATGTCATTTTGATGGAAATGAAGGAAGTATACCTGAAACAAAAAAAATATAATATGTATAATAAAATAATAATAATAATAATAATAATAATAATAATAATAATAATAATAATAATAATAATAATGGAGGTTGCATGAGGGGTAAACTAAAATTGTCAGTGGTTAGTCTATAATATTAAATATGTACATAGAATTTAAGTTCACTTTCAAACCAATTTTACCAAAGAACAAAAAAATTAATTTGAAATTAATTCATGCACCACTGAGACTTTTGCTTTCATCTTCCCAAAGTAATTCCTTTGACATAAATTATTGTTTTGTTTTAGTAACTTATTCATACAAGTTACAGGAAATCTCTAAGATTGTTTGTGAGGTTATGCATTTTTTACGCATTATTTACAATTGAATTCTATAACTTAAGTGCTACTATTCTAAGATTTTTTAACTGATAGTTTAAGTTTTTACTATCACTATTCACTTAACAGTATACAGAAAATAGTTGCAAGTTCAGCATCATATTACAAGGAAGAATTGCAAGATCTAATTGCAAACAACTTGGCTTCGTGATAGAACATTAGGAATATTACTAAATAATGTACCCTTAGCAACTTACATACAATGTATGCTTTGAATAAATATAATAAATGTAGGTTCTACATGTGCATATGAACCACAGCCTTACCTTCGAGGATTTGGAAGGAACAAAATCTTCTCTGCGAATAGCAGCCGTCCATTTCTTCCGCAAAGCAGGATCTATTGGAAAACCAAAAACATGTACTTTCCAGGCTTCATCGCAATTTCCTCGACACCTCGGAACTACACATCTAAACGGCATATCAAACCGGCAGTATAATACAAGTATGAACTGCACCGAACACACGGACAACACCAGATAAATTCAACTGAAAACAACATGCCTGCGTCTAGGCCACCCATGCCTCATGACTACCTACGCCGCCATCTTAGTGACGTCACGTACTAGTGAGCAGGCTTTATAACTCTAGGAGGTGGTGGTTCAAGCCTTGAGAGAAACGGGAAACATTGGAATAGTAGTTTATGCAATTAGTTTATAATGTTAAGCTTTATTGCATGAGTACATGTTTTGAAACCGAGCGACGTTAGGAGCGAGTTTTCAAATTTGTACGAATGCAATAAAGCAACATTATAAACGAGTTGCATACGCTATTTTTTTGTATAACAGCATTATAAATTTACAAGAGAATCAAACTTAATTTCGCGAAACAACTTTCTTCTGACGTCTCGGATGCTTGACATCCAACGCCCTCTGGAAATCAAATTCAAGATGGCATTGTTGACATCCGTGCGAGAAAACGGTGGTCGGCTGTTCCGTGTTCTTCTACCTCCCCACGATTCTCTCGCTACTATTGGCTGAATGTGTGATGACGTCATGTCGCGTTTAATAATGGCGATGACGTCATGTAGCGTGCGATAAAATACTGGATTATGCACGATTCGGGGTATCGAAAAGGGTCGTTTATAATGGTGGTATACAAAAAAAATATATTATAATAGCATAAGAAATATTATAAATCTATTTGGTTATTAAATTCAGTAAAAAATACAGACGTGATATGATGAATTCAATTTTAGGAAATGTTTAAATTTAAAATATTCCCCAAACTACAAAATTATAAATTTAAAAATTCAGGAAATGTTTACTTTTCAGAAAATTCCCCAGATTGAAAACCCGGCCCAACATCCCTCACCCGTAAGCGAACGATTTATACTAGATTTATTTCTGGGACTGCAAGTAAGGAACCATCGGACCAAGAGACCATCATGCGCTTTAATCGAACCCAAGTAAACGTCAATGAAGATGACGGCTTAAGGCAAAGACACAATATGCCATTAGCAATTTCAGCTCACAGAATAGTAGGGAAGAGACGGAAATATTTTGAATTGAATATTATGTTCACTTTTTTAAGTTATATAATTAAATAATTGTATTAAAATTGGAGGAAAGAGAGAGTAAAGTCACCTAGAATTAAAATCAAAAGACGGAAAGGAAATAAAAAGAGCGAGGATTTTAGTGATACGAAAGGAGAGAAAAATAGAGAAAGGATAGAGAAGAGATGGAAGTATTTATTTCAAAATTAGGTAGAACGTTCTACGGTAGGTAAGATTGGATTAATATGAGATTCGTCAGAGAGCTGAAACAGTGATCATGGACACTGCAACTGTACATAGGTGCGTAAATTGAAGGAAGTGAACGTGTTGTCTGGTAAAAGTATTGCATAACAACATTTCTATAGGGACAATGCAGCCTGCTTTTTTATTGCAAGAACTGACGCTTGAAGCAGCCGCGTCCCCTTATCAGGAAGAAATGTAGCCCCAAAAATATGACCGACAACGAATTTCACGCTAAATATTCTTTAATATTAAAAGGCAGTTTCGCAAGGTTTGGCAAAGAACCATAATTCTTTTAGTTACAAAACAAGGAACAAACAGAACATTATTGTAATCAGAAGTAAACCGAGAGGCTTGAAGTAAACAAACCGTATAAATATATTTCCAATAACCATTACCACACAATTTTTACACAGGTAAATATAGAACTAGAGTCTTAAATTGCATCAGAAACATTCACGATGGCTCTTCAGGCGCAACCGGTTTTTGTTGAGCGCTTCACATCAAAGTAACATTTCCTAGTCCATCAGCTTCAAACGTGTACGGCCCACTGAAGTACTGTGTTTACAGTAGATAAGTTGGTTAGGCTTTCCGCTTTTTCGTGCAGTTGGTAACACTGGCCCGAAATACCGCAGGAAAGTGGTTGTGTGCCGCCAAAAATTCGCCCCATTTGTGCAACGCGTTTGTGTGCGCTTTTAGCGGCCGGAACGCGATTCGAGAATCCGGCGGCGACGGGAGGTGGCGCGCTCGCGGCGGCTGCGGCAACCGCGCCAACCGCGCAGTGGGGCGCAGAGCAAAGTCGCGCAGCCAATAATAATAATAATACTATTATAACAGTTATTCCTTTGGTTTTTCTAAAACTGTTTTATAAATGGTATTCTATAGCACGAAAATCCGCTGGAGTCTGATCTAATGACACCAGGAAAGTGTGATGAGAGGTATTGTAATTCCATTATTTATTCCACATAATAATATCAAAGTCCAAAAGATCATTGGATCATACAGTCAACAGCACTGAAAAAGAACTCTGGACTTCCAAACCACTCCATGAAAAGTACTATAATGTAGTATTGCAGGACCCTGCCGCAGATAGCAATGTTACAGTTAGGTGACTAGTTAAAGATTATTTGTCAGCAAGGACTGAAGGCTTCATGCTTGCATGAGTAGGGCCCGGATTTGAATGAAAAGTCATATATTTTTTCTGAACCTTCGGGTGAATTTTAAAACAATTTATGCACGAATCCAGGTATTGTGATTAGAAAAACTTATTTTCATTGTGATATAAAGTCATATTTACACCGTTTTTAGTAAAAAGTCATATTTTGGCAAAATTTTACCTAAATGTTATGTGTCATATTTTAAAGGACACAAGAATAAAAGGCTTGAAAATGTGTCACTTATGACAATGTATCCGGTTACATTGTCACAAATAAACACAAAAATTATACCACAAAGGATTATTTGAAACGTAAGTGAATTTGAATGAAGAGTGTTGGGTCGAGCTCTTGGTCATGTGGCTGGAAAAGTGTACAACACATTGCTGAGTGTTCTTCAGCGAAATCCTGAATATTCTTCAATGTGCAAAATTAGCGATATCATTTCTGGAAGTTCCGCAACATTTGAAGAAATGAACCAAAGCTGCCTTGCAGTGACATCGTCGCCTTCAAATACGCTCAGGTGACGTCATGTGATGAGGAGAGGAGCTTTCCCAGATACAAAACTATCATCAGTGACAACCGTAAGTCTTTTAAGATTAAAAACCTGAAAATACACCTTGCGATCCAATGCAACTCTCTAGAAACTGAAAACTGAGAGGAAATTAGAAATCATTAAACAAGAAGTATGCAGTAGTAAAGCAAGACATTTTGTTTGATGGGTTTTATTGTACTGTAGTTGATTTGTCATACAGGCACAAGCAATTGTTTTAATGTTAGTTAGTTACAAAGACTGCCAACCGTATGTACCGTACTCACAATGTTCTTAAATGAATTTTGTATTTAATATACCTAAAAAATTAACATAAAAGTCGTTTAACGTCATATTTTATTTTTAAGGTTATATTTATATAGGTCATAAATGTTTGCATATTTCGCTGATTTTTAGGTCATTAGGCGTTCGTGCCGTACACGGCCGCCATGGTTTCGGCGATGCTCTGAACTAAGCCAGGGTTGGGCGGCGCTGTACTGTCACTAATTACTGGATAAATTAGATTTGCTTTGTGCTGCACACTGTACACTACACTTCACACTGACACTAATATTTTAGTACTTTAAACTAAATAAACTTGTCGAAACAGTACTTTACTTTCGCTGTTACTAAGCAGAGCGGAGCGCGATGTGCACCCTACCGCTGCGTGGAGCAAACTGTCATTATTCCTATCGCTGGATGTCGATGTTGTCTTTCAACTCAACCCGGAGTTCTTGGCTTATCACAAAATCATATATTTGGCTATTTTCCTCCGACAATAGTTCAGTATTAATACACACACACACACACAGAGGGTGAGTCACGTAACTCTAGCACCTCCTGTAACTTTTGAACGGTTCAAGTTATTGCAATGAAGTTTTCATGAAAGTATATGTATATGTATATATGTGTATATATATATATATATATATATATATATAGAAGAGAGAGAGAGAGAGAGAGAGAGAGAGAGAAATAGATAGATAGATAGATGGATAGACGGATAGATAGAAGATAGATAGAGAAATAGATAGATAGATAGATAGACAGACAGCTAGATAGATAGATAGATAGATAGATAGATAGATAGATAGATAGATAGATAGATAGATAGATAGATAGAGAATAAAGATGCCAATTTATTACTGTGAATGAAAGTCTACACTTAACCTTCCTCATGAACTCAACCCATCACGAAGATAAATACAATTGTTAAGGATAAGTACAAGTGTTATTTTCTTTCTTTCCATGTTTGATAAGTTCCTGTCAAAGCGTACTTCTGCTCAATGAGATCAATTTTTCCACTGTGAACTATGATCGATATCCTATCAGATTATTATAGAAAAACAATTGCCATATTTCATACTATATTGTCATGCTATTTGCTGGCTTAGCGATATAGCCAAAGATGTATGTCTGATTTTGATATTACTCTTCAGCATTCTTGTTTTTAAAATAAACAAGAATTTTAGAGTCCAATATTTTCATGCACCATCCTTTCTTGATGATAGTGTACCTTGTGGAAGACAGTTTGCATCCTTCACAATTGGTGACCGAATATACCTCGGTTTACAATTTTCTTGGAAACCCGTTTGTAGGTTCGTGGCATCAATTTCAGAAATAATTTAATGATTTAATTACTTCTTGAATTGATAATATTGTGGGTACACATTTTGTTTTCTGAGTGTTTAGGCGGATGAGAAAGATACTTTGACTTTACCATCACTAATTCAACATTTGGTGTTAGCAGAATCTAGATTGTAGAATTCGAAAGGAACTACCTTGTTTGAGTGTATTTGCGGAAAAAGGGTTCTAATATATAATATTTCAAATACCTAAAACAAACCTGTTTCAATAATTTCCTATCATCACATGCACGTCAACGAGATACTACTAGAAAAAGCTCTATTGTAAGTACCGTTTTATATGTTATATAATTTCATGCTTCTATCTCAACACATCCACCATCGTATAGTTGGTTAAAAGGCATGGTATCAGGCTACACAATAATTATTTATGATAAAGATATTGAAATGAGTAATAATATCTACAAGATATTTTGAAACATAAATTAAAATTAGATGACGAATTACGACAACAAGATCGTATAATTCGGGGTAAATAGAAGAAACGTGACGTTGGGTGTCTATACGTCGCTAAGAGTAAAAGAAGACATTTTCCATCAAATATTTAAAATACTTTTAAATAGTAAATTGAATAAATAAATAAATAAATATTGTATGAGAGGGCAATATTGGGAAGACAAAAGAACTTAGTATTGCGCAGTCGAGAAAGGACAGAATAGTATCGATCATGCTAATGAACAGTGTAAAGAAGACACAGTCGAGTGAAAGAAGATCTTCAACTAAAAATTCCACAGAACGGAAACATTAAGTAGTAAAAGTAAAAGTCGAAAAGTTTTATTAAAACAAAATGAATTGTGTCTCGGCTAAAGCAGACGTAAGCAGCTAGATTCAATTTTACTAAATTATTACAAAGAACGTGTTGCTCGGATGAAGGCCGACGTAGAGCCGCGAGTGGGACGAAATTGAATTTATTTCCGGAAAGTACGAATGTAAAACTGCCGACGGATTAGATATAAACAATAATAATTTTTGAGTTGAATTTTTATTAACTGTTTTGCGCTAAAATGGAATTGGTATTATAGATGCACATCGTACAAAAATCGCGAGAGAAATAGTATTCCGATGATGAAAGACAAAAGAACATAAGAGTGGAAGCCCGAAAATGAGTTGGAATTGGGCCCCAGCTGTCATGACGACTTGTATGGAGTTCCAGATACAACGCCGAGAGAGCTGATTTCTTCTCCCATAAAACAAATAAAAGTTAAGCTATTTCCAAAGATGTGCATCGTTAAAGTATAAATTAGGCACGGATCCAAAAGCTAATACAAAAATTGAACTAGATGATTTACGGAAGTTATTATAAAGTTAAAGCACAGTTCACCAATATATAGCTAAAATTAGCAGAATTTTTTAGTAATTAAAACCCAAGTTACAATAGATATGCTGCTGTACCTTTATTACGAATCAATTGTTGTTATTTAGTGTAATGTTTGCATAATAAGGAAACAACCACTAACTCCAGTTTTTCACAAATTATAAAAATTATTACTAACCGTGTACTCGTAAGAGTATAATTTTCAGACTCCCAAAGGTCATAATTTATTCCGACAGAGAATGTAAGTATTATTATGTTAAAATGTGAGCTAACGAAAAGTAAAAATACATAAAGACAATAAAGAGTGGAAAAAGTAGTTTTATTAAGTTTATAATAAATAAATAAATAAATAAATAAATAAATAAATAAATAAAGAGAAGGAGAGAAGTTATTTCAAAATAATTTATATTTTGGGAGCTAGTCAAAACTTACACTTTCGTATGTGTGGCATGGTACGAAGGGTACGCTGTGTGCATTATATTTTCGACAAAAGCTGGCCATGAGCGGAAACGATAGTTACAATAGAAAAGCGTTTGTCCTTGACACAATCATCGCATCCCGCTCGTGAATCAGACGACACGTTTGCACATTAAGTAACACAAAAACGTTACATTTTTCGCGAATGAACCGATTCGTGAACCTGTCAAGTAATTTTTGGATATTTTTGTTCTGGGAAATGGCTTTAGTACTGAGAAATTATGTTGTACAGTGTTTGAATAATAAACTGTTCTTAGGTTGAAACCCCAATTTGTCACTTAGTAGTAGAAAATAATAGAAACCTGGGAATCATTTCGATTACTTCGGTTGCTTTACAGAACATAGAGAGAGAGAGAGGAAGAGAGGGAGAGAGAGCGAGAGGGAGAGAGAAAGAGAGAGAGGGGGAGAGAGAGAGGGAGAGAGAGAGGGGAGAGAGAGAGGGAGAGAGAGCGAGATCGCATAAAGGTCCTACATATGGGGGTTCTTGTATTTACGTTAGAAATAATATTGATTCTATTCCTTGGCGGAATTAAATGTGTATTCCGTTGAAAATGTTTTCGAAATTTCTGTTGTACTACATCTTACTTCGCTAAAAGTGATATTACTTTGCATCTACAGACCTCCGACAAAGAGAACTGCAGATTATATTTTGTTCTTAGAAAAACTGGAGATAACACTTAACAAAGTCAGCAATCGCTCTTTTGAATACATTGTTGTTTGCAGAGATTTTAACATTGATTTTCTAGTCGAATCTTGGGAGAAAGATCTCAATTTAATTAATTCCTTCAATTTAGACATTACAATTAATGTACCTACACGGATCACACTAAATTCGATGAAGGCAATTGATCAAATTATAATTAACAAAACTACTACTCGATATGGAGTTGAAACAAAAGATTTAGGATACAGTGACCACGATGTACAAATTCCTACCATTATAAGAAATGCGCACGCTGACACAATAAAAATTACACGTATGACTAGATTGTTTACTAAAAGTAAAATAAAATTATTCATTGATTACTTGATGCAGGAGTCATGGGAAGCGGTTTATAATACTGTTGATACAAACGACAAATATAATTCTTTTTTTCAACTCTTTCATTTCATTTTAACACTTGTTTTCCTCTTCAAAAAAGAAGATTAAATATTTAACGGAAAAGCAATTCTTGGGTAACACAAGGGATTAGGACATCAGATAAAAACAAGCGAATTCTTTCTTTCATTTCTAAACGTCATAACGCATGGATTTCCTCATCTACTTTAAAAAATACAAATCATTTTAAGAAAAGTCATAAAGCAAGCTAAAATCATGAAACACGATCAGAATATTTTGAACTCAAATAACAAAACAAAAGCAATGTGGAATATAATAAAAAATACGACCAAATCAACTAGAAACCCTGTAGAAAATATTGCTTTAAAATATAACGATATAAATGTGAACGATCAGGCAACAGTGGCTTGTCTCTTTCATGGTGGAAATAACAAGGTGTAGCGGTGCGCATGCCCCTGACTGTGGACCAATAATATTAATTCCCACCAACTGTGCGCCAAATTCAAATTATCTACGCAGGCGCGGACATTTGAAAATTACTTAAAAGAACGATATTTGCTTTTAAAATTTATTTATTTAGTCAAAAACTGTATGTGACGTATGGGGGAGAAAATCATCTGCGCACGCTTTCTTGAGTTTCAGAATCTCTTCCCAATAATTTAACTATCAATAGTTGAAAGATGAAAAATATTATTATTATTATTAATAATAATAATAATAATAATAATAATAATAATAATAACAACAACAACAACAAATTTTAAAAAGCGAGGGATTAACATTTCAAATACTAGATATTTTCGTTGCCAAATTATAGAAAACTTATTTTTAACGGTAAAGGAACTAACAGATTTGATTTTTCTGTATTGTTAACAAAATAGAAACTCACCCCAAACTCTACTAACACTACAAGCAAAAGGAAAGTTCAACAAAACGTGCGCATGGTGAAGCTACATTTACGTCCAGAAGCAAATCAAGGGGCCATCTCAGCATTTGCAGCATCAGCAGGTCTTCGCTCCTTCGCAAACGGGAAGCAAATGAACACGTGTGCCAGCCGTTTTCGCTTCATCCCTGGGTTCAAACGTGATTGGCTGCTACTGCGCATCCTCCGGAGCGCTACACCTTGTTATTTCCACCATGGTCTCTTTAACCAATACTTTTCGAGAATTGCTGCCGATCTCACTCAGGGTCTTCAGCCACAAAATTAAAAAACAGAGCCAAAATTTTAGACACGATGTTCGTTTCCGAAACTTCTTCCAATGAAATTCTCAAAATAATCGGTAAACTAAAAAATAAATATTAAGTCCGGTTTAGATGAATTCCCGGATTCTTTGTTAAAGACCTGTGTGTCTGCCATTATACACCCGTTAACTAACATATTTAATTCGTTATGCATCGGAACGTTTCCAGATATTTTCAAAACAGCTACAATTAAGCCGCTCTTCAAAAAAGGCAACAAAAAATAAATTCAAAATTATCGGCCCATTTCTCTTCTATCAGTTTTTTCAAAAATATTAGAGAGACATTTTACGTACGAATCGAAATCTTTCTCAGTGAACATGACGCGCTTTCGGATTGCCAACATGGATTTAGAAAATATCAACGGAAACAGCGCTATTTTTTTTTCTTAAAGATGCCGCCTCATCAATAGATAAAAACGAGGCACCTATTGGATTGGTTTTAGATCTCTCAAAAGCTTTTGACGTCATTGATCATGACATTTTACTTTCAAAATTACCTTCATATGGAATCCGTGGTATTGCTCTAGACTGGTTATGTTCGTACCTTAAACAACGATCTCAGAGAGTGGAAATAACTTACTGGATTGATGGAACATTACGTACGCACCTTTCTGACTCTGTGCCCATTGCACGTGGAGTTCCTCAAGGATCGATTTTAGGACCTATTCTGTTTCTACTTTACATAAACGAAATGCCCTCGACGATTCTAAACGGAAGAACGGTTCTCTTTGCAGATGATACGAACATCCTTTGCAATAAAGTAACCGTAAATAGTACATTATCAGATGTTTCAAGTTGGTTCCGAAATAACAAATTAATAATAAACGAAATGAAAAAGGTTTTAATGCAGTTTTCTATTTCTAATAACAATTCTGTGCTCCATTGAAAATGAGCGGTGTACCATTGATTGATGTTAAGGCAACAAAATTGTTAGGTCTCTCAATTCAGTCGAATCTTAAATGGAACGTCCATTTAAATGAACTGAATACAAAATTATGTTCATGATGCTACGAGTTCAGAATTCTTTCAAATTCAGTCAGCCTTCATACTGTTCGTTGTGTATATTTTGCGAATGTTCATTCCCGCTTGAGATATGGCATAATATTCCGGGGAAATACATCTTATAGCTCCCAGACTTTTAGATTACAAAAACGAATTGTACGAATAATAACCAAATCCCATCCACGTGATTCGTGTAAGCCTCTCTTCATTAATCTAGGAATTTTACCATTACCTTGTCTGTTGATTTACGAATCAGTGGCTTTTGCCAAAAATCACTTGCTTATGGGCGTAAATATATTTTCAGGAAACGCTGATGTCTATAACTGTAATACTCAACATAGTATTCATATTCGTCAGGTAACAGTATCAACAGCTCATTACAAAACAATTCACATACAATACATGTACATTATTTTACAACACTTTGTCAGATGACATTAAACGATTAAATTCAATAGAAAAGTTTAAATCTCAAGTGAAATCGTTTCTGTTGCATAACTGTTTCTATACAATTAGAGACTATACTGATCATCAAAAGAAAAGTAACATTAATTTTAACAGTGATATTTATTGTATTATTTACCATTGGACTGTATAAGTCTAAACAATATGTAACAAGTATTGTATCGCAGCTTCTGGGTCAATGACCCCATCTTGATCAGGTTTTTCGTCCACTTTCCCTGATCCATTGAGAAAATACTGAGTTGGTCCCTTGTTTTGCTTCTGGACACAAATGTAACTTCATGATCTATGCACGTCTTCTAGAATTCAGTGGAAAATATAGTTATTCAAATTATCGTTTCTATGTTGTCGCGGCAGGAAGTATTATTCCTTTACGAAGGACATCATGGATAAGAGCCCAAAATTTATTGCTTATTTATCCTTGGAAATAGATTTTAGTACATAGGAGCGGTTTTTTAAATTAAAAATTCATGTAGTATATGACTTATGATAGGGATCACAGAAATTTGAAAATGTGTGCAGAATTCACTCCTCCCCATAGCACGTCATACGCAATTTTAACTGTTTTTTTACGTAACATAAGTAAATTTTAAAAAATTAGGAGAAACAGTGTTTTTGCTTACCTATAGCTAAAGTGTTAATAACTGTCGAATATCAAGTATTACAATGTGAGCTATTTGACCGTAACTCATTTTATTTTTAGGACCTAAGGAAATATTAGTTGATCTCACATAAGCATCAATGGGACAAAAATAATTTAACATATTGGACGGACTTAATTGAAAGAACAAACATCTTGTTGTGGTGTATATGTAGTGTGGTGTAAATGTAAAAAATATTGTGGCACATGGTCTGTAATAATGACGAATTATGTATTAATGAATCTATAATTTGAACACTGGCGAATCATGATTGATTTGCTGCAGTGAAGCTTTTATCGTACAAAATGGTTGCCACAAAAGCTTATAGTAGTTCGGATTAGGCCCAGTAGGTTGCAGTTCTATGCATTTCAACCGATAACAGCCAATAACAGGATAAACGAAATAACTGTTATTTCACGTAACAGTTACGAAACGTTAACGGTTAAGAAATAACTGTTTAGCTGTTAAGGGGACATCCCTAGTCCCTATACGACGGTGCGACTCTACTCTGAATGTTTTCAACGTACTAAGGCGAACTTGGTTCGGGGGGAGTCCTTTTGTGCACAAATATAAAACAAAGGGGTTGCGACGACAAAGTGATGATTCCATTGAGCAAATGCTGAGATCGCCTCTTCTTTGATTTCTGGACATAAATGTAACTTCATTATTTGTGCACGTCTTCTAGAATTCATTGGGAAATATAGTTATTTAAATTATCGTTTCCATGTTGTTGCGGCAGGAAGTGTTATTCCTTGACGAAGGACATCATGGACATGAGCCCAAAATGTATTGCTTATTTATCCTTGAAAATAGATTTTATTACATGAAAACATTTTTTTTTAAATTTCCAAATTTATGTAGTATATGACTCAGTGTAGGGATCACAGAATTTTGAAAATGTGCGCAGAATTCATTTCTCCCCATAGCTCGTCATACGCAGTTTCAACTGTTTTCAACTGTTATCGCAACCATCAACTTTCAAGAGATTATTTTTAACAAGAGAACAGTAATTATTTAAACATCCGACTAAAATGATGCACATTGTTGCTGCAGTAAGTACTTTGTACGAAGGATGAGGTTCAGAATCCTGCAGAAAATGATCTCTCCGCGTGATATTGGTGTGAGAGCTACTAAAAATACATTACGTGTCCTATAACATCATCTTAATCTTTGTAATTGCTTAATGTGTAGTCTCAATTCCCCAATCCATGGACGCCAACTGGCAGTGTCAGGTAAAAAAAAAAGAAAAAAGAGAAAAATGTCATCAATTCCTAACGATAATTATGTAAAATTCAAGCAACTGCCAAATACAAAATTTAAAATTATCAATGGTGTAGTAAAAGTGTCACAAATGGAAATTGAGATTAATCTGATGGTGACCTCATTAGAGTTGGCCAATAACGTAAAAATAATTTGTTACTGTTTACGTTGGACTAATAGAAATATTGTGAAATGCAGAGGTCACCTTAATTTGAGACATGGCTCTGAAAAGTGTTTTCTTTGCTAAAACAGCATCCGTAAACAGTAAACAACCCCATATGACTCTTCGCAATAATTTCGGAAGCTTAGATAATCAAACCTCCACGTACACATCAAAGAGAAACGTTTGTACAGAGACTACGGGTAGTGGACTCGCCGAGGAGAGAGACTACGGGTAGTGGACTGAACAGACCCCTCTTATATTATAGTGCCAGCATATGGCACGAGCAAATCACAAATTCTGTGTCCGCGCCGCCAGTTCTGCCGCAGACAAGCGTGGCAAGTAGAGATGGGCTTAACCGCTTTTCTTCAATAACTGTTATCACGAAAACAGCTGACTCGTAATAGCTGTTATTAATAACAGTCGAAAAATAACAGGTCCATGGCCAGCAACCTAACATGACCGACTGCTAAGAGTTAAAGCAGTTGTAGCTACTGCTAAGAGTTAAACCACACAAAACGAATAACGTTGGTAGCAACGTAAAGCTTGCGCAGCTACCTTATGGCGCTTCCTTGTACTACTTTCCCTAACATGTTTGGACAGAGAAGCAGCTGACATGAACGAGACTGAGTGAACTGCCAAGGATGAATAGTAATTCATATAATGTGTAGCAACCGCAGTTAGAATATTACTAAAATGAAAGTGATTCGGGTTCAGATTGCAAATATTCTTTCAAATATGCAACTTGTGCGTAGTGAAGTGACGAATGCCAAATATAATGAGGAGAAACAGTGTTCTTGCTTACCTATAGGTCAAGTGTTAATGACTGTCGAATATCAAGTATTATAATGTGAGTTATTTGACCGTAACTTATTTTATTTTATCGGACCTAGGAAAATATTAGTTGATCTCACATAAGCAGCAATGGGACAGAAATAAGTTAACATATTGGACGGACATAATTTAAAGGACAAACATTTTGTTGTAGTGTATACAAAAAATATAAAACTATTGTGGCACATGGTGTGAAATAATGACGAATTATGTATTAATAATATATAATATGAACACTGACAAATCATGATTGATTAGCTGCAATGAAGCTGTTATCGTACAAAATGGTTGCCACAAAAACTTGTAGTAGTTCGGATTAGGCCCAGTAGGTTACAGTTCTATGTATTTCAACCGATAACTGCCAATAACAGCATAAACTAAATACCTGTTATTTCGCATAACAGTTACGAAACGTTAACGGTTAATAAATAATAGTTTAGCTGTTAAGATCACATCCCTAGTGGCAAGTGGCATTCGATACGGCCTCAAGAGATGTGTTCGAATACTTTTTTTTTCAAGTGCTTCTACATTGTAGTAATTCAGTTTTTTTTGTAAAGTGTAATTGTGAATGCCAAGCCAAACAACATGAAGTAATGTATTTTTAAAACAGAAACTGAAATTATGAAGACAGAATTTTAGCAAAAGAATCAGCCCACATCAACCAGACGTGTGCATAAACAAGTGTTCAGTGATAAAAATACGTATAGTATAGTAGAAAATGTAATAGATCAATGTACGAGAAATGGGAGTGAATTTGCTGAAGCCAGGGAAGAATATCATTTTTCTTTTTTTCTTGCCTCCTGTTCGGGAGCGACGGAATGTGGACTATGAGTGGCATTTAAGATATCAAGCATTTACCTTGGAAATGTAAAAAACATGCTCTGTCAAAAAAACACTAAACAATGAAATTAATTTAAACCTTGGAAATTAAATTAATCAGCAATTGATGATGTGTATAGGATTTCTATACGCAAACATAATGAACTTGTAGACTCAATTAGGTACATTTTAAGACTAATTGTGCAATAAATTTTGCGACGAGTTTGAATTAGGTTTGCGTGGTCATGACGAAAGTGAAAAGTCGAATAACCAAGGATTTTCAAGGGTTTGACAGATTATACATCAACTCTTGATAACATTTTAAAAAATCATTTGGGAAATAAAAAATCGTTTAAAGGAATTTCAAAGACATTTCTAAACGATATACTGAATGCAATTTTCAAAATTTGCCAAAATGTATTGTACATGAAATAAATAATGAGGAATACGTCTCTATACAAGCTGATGAAACAACAGATGCTTCATGTAAAACTGAAGTGTCTTTAATTTTAAGATATCAATTAGAAGGTAACATTGACGAGCGGTTCTGGGGTTCTTTTTCAAGTGATTGAGAGAGGTGCGAAGGGTTTAGCTGAGAAAATTACGGAACAGCTACATATATTAGTAATCGAGAAAACACCTGAAAAAACTATTTCCCAAACGTATGATGGGGCTCCAGTAATGAGTGGGCAAAATAGGGGTGTGCAACGTTTGATAAAAGAAAATTATTCAAATGCAAATGATGTGTATTACGCTCATTCCACCAACAAGATGGTACTTTATGTACAAGATGGTACAGTTGTGTTAACACTGTGTATTAATATAGAGGTAGTCTCATTAAATGTTTTTAATATATTGAGGACAACGAACAGGATGATTTTAAAGCTAGTGGGCAAGCTGTAGGATTTGTATGAGCCATGAAAGATACAGATTTTGTATTTTCGCTTACAATCTACAGTAAAATTATTCCTCGCGTGTCATTTCTTTTTGATTCTGTTCAACAAAGAAACATCGATACTGTAAAAATCAGAACATTCAAGAGCTACTTTTCGGATGCAATGTCAAATATTCGTGTAATGTATGAAGACGACCAAGCTTCTTCAAACGAACCAATGAAAAAGAGACCGTGTGTTGATCTCAGAGGAGGTAGAAGTAATCGTGTTGCTGTATTGAAATATGTATGTTATTGTGACAATGTCAAAGACAGTTGATTTCTAATATCATCTAAGTGCTGCGAAATTATTTCTAACTGCAACATTTCCACAATATTCTGTGAAATCTCCAAAAAGTGAGTTTCAAACGACTATAAGACAATACAGAAAATTTAATGGGCCAAAACATGAAACAGAACTGGAAGTGATATATTCTCGAAAAGACAAGCATGATGCTTCTGGTGCTCTTGTGTTACTTCATTTTTTCTTGAAAAATAATGTCACGTACATCTTCATCAGAGTGTGTAAATCTTTTAAAAAATGTTACCATACACATGACAGTTGAGAACGAAAGATGTGTCTCCACTCTCAAACGGTTTAAAACATTTCTACGAAACACAATGGGCAGAAACAGACTAAATGGATTTTCTGTGCTTCCATATCCCAATTATCTGTATTCCATATGTCAACATATCGACTGACGTCGTGCAGTCAAAACCTTCCCAATATCTGGTTAATTCTTCTATCCTTCCGTATTTTCTCTTGATTACAGCAGCAACACCTCTGGTCATATCTAAATCCTGGCCGACACAATGCGCCAATGTATATTCCAAGGGTAGCGCAAACAGATCCCGTTGCACCTCCATTGTCAAACCATAATGCGCTTTATGCTTTTCACTATAATGAGACATAAACTCGTGAAATGTGAACTCTTGCATGTCCAGCTCACAAACTCGTGCGGTCTTTTCTTCATCATCATTTTCATTACTTCCTGCGTACGGGGCCAGCCGATTCGAATGCACGACTCGTGGTTTTCCATTCGGCAATTATTTAATTCGGTAGCCAACATCATTTATCCTTTCACTACCTCGTACGGTCCTTCCCACTGTCGTAATTTTGGACACAAATCGCGGCGTCGTTGGGGGTTAAACAGCTAGACATGATCTCCAGGTTGAAACCTCCTCCTTCAGCTTTGATGTCATACCGGTCTTTCATCCTGTCACTAGCAATTTGGATTCTTTCACGCACCTGGTTATGGATTACGTCCATTTCTTGTCTCAGGTCATCTACAAAGCCTTCTTCGTCTATTTCTTCATTAGTTTTACAACCAAACCGTAGATCACATGGTAGACGTAGTTCCCTGCCCAAGAGAATATTAGCGGGTGTTCGTCCCCTTGCCTCATGAACAGAGGAGCGGTGGGCTGGAAGAAAAAGATGTATGTACTGGTCCCAGTTGCGTTGGTGATCTGACACGACCTTCCCTAAATATTTTCCCATTGTTCTGTTCATGCGTTCCACCATTCCGTCTGACTGCGGATGTAGGGCTGTTCTTCTTGTTTTTCGTATTCCAAGAAGTTCACACATCCCTTGAAACACTGCGGATTCGAAGTTCCGTCCTTGATCAGAATGTAATTCCTGTGGCACACCAAATCGACTCACCCATTCCTTAACCAGTACTTCGGAGATAGCAGTGGCCTCTTGGTTCGGTAGGGGATATGCTTCAACCCACTTGCTGAAATAATCTATAGCCACGAGTATGTATTTATTTCCATCATTTGACATTGGAAATGGGCCAAGTCAATGGCAATTCGTTCGAAAGGACTCCCAACGTTGTATTGTCTCATTTTCGCTCTTCTCTTTTTATGTGGCCCATTACTGGTAGCACAAACTTGACTTTTTGTCATCACATCTTTACGACTTGCTTGCAATTAACCCAGTAGAATCGATCGCGCACTTTCTCTAATGTTTTCGTTATACCGAGATGTCCTCCCGAAGTTCCATCATGCAATTCCTTCAAGTATCTATATTGTGTAAATATTGTTGTAATCTTTGTTGGTGTAGATATTTTGCTGATTCGTCCTGGAGTAGATATACTTTGAAGACTTCTTCTATTTTGTTTTGCCATCGGTTATTATCCTTTTTCCATCTGGTGAGCAATGCAGCTTTGCTTGTACTGGAAAACGATCTGAGTTAACATCTTCTATATACTCTCACATCTTCGACTGACCAGGAGAGGTGGATCAGGGCATCAAATAATTTTGTAGTGCCCCTGACCAAGAGGTGGTAGGTTCGAGTCATGACGATGGCAGTATATTCGACTCTAGCTAGATAGCTTGAATAAGTCTTGTCGTGGTGTGGAATAGATTTCTACTGGTTAACTGCTTTGATCTGTAGCTATCCGTGGTTTCTCGGATCAACGTCAACGAATGGACGGGCTGTATCCTGCCATACGGACCGTGATTCCTTGTTCTCTCCTACCCTTTAATCAAATACACATTACCCTCAATCACACTACCACACATACCTGGGGACAGGTCCAGGTGCCAGAGCTTGTCCGCAGCAGGGGGATATCCCTTTAGTGGGAGGCACCTAGTTGGAGAAAATCCCGCTAGCTGACGATAGGTCGGCGCCGGTTTAAGCCATCCAGGGTGGGGAGATCACCGTTACCACCCAGACAACAACAACAACAAAATTAATACACTTACGGGACACATATTTGGCGTTGACACGTCCGGAATTACTATCAATCAATCAACGTATCAACCTAACAACTGTCAGTCCGTCTGGGAACAACTGTAGCCCCTAAATCGTTCGGACGTCTTTTTCCAAAATTGATACTTAACGTACTGGAGACTGGGAGATTCTAATGGATATATTCATTGTTGAGGGATTATACATGAATCAGGCATTTACCTTTTTATCTCTCTCTACGTGAGTTCGATTAACACGACTCTCGTATGGCGGAGTGGTATGAATGGCTGACAAGTTAAATCAGAGTATCTGTTATCGAGTCTGGAGCGGAAAAAAAATTGCTGGTCTCCATAGTTTATGTGTAGTATAATATTGCGTAGCATTTAGAAAATATGCGAGAAAATAGGGCAATTTCATTGAAAAATTTGGAGCTGTTTTTAAGAAAATAGCTTTACTTTACTGTAAATGCGAAATTTGAAGCTCTTTTCATTGAAAATTTTGAGTTTTCGAAAAACTACATTTGAAATCATTTGTAGCACTTCCACTCACAAATGCCACAGTATTCCCAAATAGCTAGAAATTTGTAGCTTAACGCCGAGAGATGTATTTGGTTTTGTGGGTCCTTGATACTGAAAAGTCAATTTAGGCCAAATCGTCTGTCCGTCTGTTGGTCTGTCTGTGAACACTACTAGGGCCTAAACCATACGTAGAATTTTTACCAAATTGAATTCACGTGTCCATTCGGCTCCAATTGAAGCTTTGAAATTTTGAAAAATATTCTTTATAATTTGGAGGTACTTTACATGAAGCTCCCCGAACATTTTCAAATTTTTTTAAAAACGGCTCCAAATTATTCTTTAAATTTCTTGTAAGAATAGAGTAAATTACTACAACTAAACTACGTCTTTCTACAACTACAAATTGAAATAGAATTTTTCCTTAAATAAAATTTGTTTTCATATTTAGTTCTTTCTTAAGGCAGACATTTTTTAAACTTTTAGTAGTTTTCGCGGAATATTGCGTGAATATGTGCAATTTTAAGAAATAACAACACTAGAATTTCTCAGAGTACTCAAAATGTTTTCTTTAAACTTATAGTAGGGATAGTGCTTAATATATCTATGATATTACATAAATGCGATATTGCTGGATAGTTTATTTTTTAATTACCAAAATGTACTTGTTTCTCACGTCGTTAATATTTACATTGATGCGATTTGTTGGCACGCTGTAGTTACGAGTACAGATGCTATAAATAATGCCATATAAATTATCTCGGAAACTCAACAGTTTTCTGTTAAAATGAGCTAAATTTCCGCATTTTCAGAAACGCTCATACCCCATTTTCTTAAAAATGGCTACAAAAGTTTTTCTTCAAACATTTTCAAAAGATAGTACTATTTGTACTGTTTAATATGACATAAGTTATTTTAGGGTACCTTTGTTTTTTTTAATTTATTTTGAAACATCTCTCATGCCGTTAAGACGATATTTCTAATTATTTGTATACACTACGACATTTGTGAATGGAACTGCCATTTTCATAAAAACGGCCTTTAATTTTTGAAAGAAAATTGCTGTTTAGGATACAGTTTTAACGTTCTTTAATATTCTTAAAGTAATCCTTTGGTTCATCTATTACGAAAGCGGAAAAAGTGAAGAAAAAATATACTTTGGGCGGCGATTGTTTGTCGCTGGCAAGAGTATGTGGCAAGTACGAACCAGACCAAAGAAAATAGAAAATGAATACGAGTAAGTCTGTGCTATTCTGTAGCACCACTAGTTTCTTCTTTGTTTGTGCGCGTACAACGGCGCGCCCGTCTGATCGCGCAGGCTTCCCCCGGGCGCCGCCTGGCCCGCGCCGCTTTCTGCCCTCGCTCGCCGCTTCAGTGGCTGCCCTGCCGCACGCGCGCCTCTTTCAAATGTCCCGACGCATCGAACACTCCGTTTCCGACTTCCTGCATACGGAGGGCGTTATCCGGAAGAACTAAATGTCCTAAAGTGTAATCGAAGGTCCAAAAGAGGTTCAATTTGAAGGCCACAAGAAAAATAACTCGGCCCTTATAAACAAGGAACGGAAATTGATTTGTCATACTGTAGGATGCATGTTTAAAAGTTATGCGCTCTGGTTAAGCGTATTGCGGGTTGCGTCTGCATCTGCTGATTTCTTCTTAGATTCATCTAGAACATGCTACCTTTTTCGACTTAAGTATGTTGGATTCACTCTAGGGAAGGTAATGATTAGTCTAACAATAACACATTTACGGGCTTTTGCGACTTAAAAATAGTACAAATAGTCAGCTTTTCTTTGCGTATTGAAGAGGCAGGGAGGAGCCCACCGTCTGTAGCCACGATCCACGGCTCGCGATGTGGGTCACAGTCAGCCTCTTAGAAGTGTAGGGCGTATCCTAAAACAAAAGGAGGGAGACATTTACCTTTACACGTCCTTTTTCCTTTAAACAATTTATTTACATACGACATATTTTTACTAGATTTACTAATAAAAAAGCACTTCAGTGAGAATGCAACTATAGCATTTAATGTTCCACCGAATAGATATATTTAATTTTATGTAGAACAATTTTACAAGGGAGCAAGATGGCTTATAGAACCTCTTTTACGAATGTTATATAACAAATCCTTAAACTGTCAGGTTAAAAAAGGAGGGGTAAATTAGGGATGAAACATATTTATGGCAATAAAATGATTTATTACGTGAGGCTGTGGGGCATATTTCAATATTTCCCTGCTTTCCCTACCCTGAGCGTCCGCGTGCGTCTTGATTGTCCGTCAATTGATTATTTTATTTTTTCGTGTGCGACAACTGCTGTGGTTATTAAACCTCCATATTATATACCAGGAAGTGCCGGTATCACCCCCCCCTGGAGTTACATGAGGAGTTTTCATACCTCCACCAGCAAAGGGTCGCCCCAACCGGGACAAGCAGTAAGCTCCCGACTGTCCCCCGATACGTGTGATTAGTGCGTACATGTAAACGTAAGAGTGCGTGTGCAGGAGGAGATAGAGACCAAGAGATGAAGAAGGAAAGATCGCGCTCTCCATGAGCCGTTCGTTCGTTGAGGTACTCATCCGGCGTATTCCTTATATTGATCAGCGAAATCACGGTAAAGTACCGATCCACTATAAGACGGCGGATGAGTGCGGCGTAGCTCTCTAGCCAGTGCCGGGACCGAACCCTACAACCTTCCGGCGGGAGGCCCAGCAGTGGCGACAGCTGTTGCCCTGAGCTGCCTCAGCCGTTGCGTCGTCCGTCGGCGTTGTGCGTTGGGCGCACTGCGCTCCGCCGGCGTTATATTTGACGACGGGGGGCACGGCGGGCGGCCGGGGGGCGGCGGGGGCTGCGGCGCGCTCGCAGCGGCAGCGGCGGTGGCGCAGTCTGCCGGGAGGCTCCGCCGGCGACGTCCACGCGGGTGCAGCCGCCGCCCGCGCCGCCGCCCGCGCCGCCCGCCCACGCAAGGTAACGCACTCGCCCTGGCAGCAACGGCGCTGGGCTGCTTTTGTCGCAGGGCTTTCTTTCCATTCCAGCATCTGCGGCGCGGATACTTCGTAGAGTGTGTGTTATAAAACGCTTGGAATGGAAGTTCTAGAATATGACAATGTTACGAACAGCGGTACTAATTGATGTTCTCTTGTTGAAATGAGGAAAATTGTGTTAATATAAACACTTTTGTTTGCGAAAGAATTGGAAAAAATAAGGCAACAAAAAAGCATGCAATGCAATGAATCTGCTTCCAGATAATCGGAAATATTCTTATGTGAACTTCAAATTTTTCGTAAGAGAGAAGAGTACTTCTAAAATCACTTGTGTTTTCAAAGTAGAGACATGTTAACAGTCACATAACAATGCCACAATTCGAAGAACATGAATGGTGGGTAGTCAACGGCCGACCCCCAAAGAAATTGCAAAATAAATTAGCATTTTTGTAAATAATAATTAATCAATCACATATTTTGAACTTTGCTGTACTTACTGTTCTTATCGTGGAGGCAAAGATGGCCACGTGTTTTTTTTTACCTTTTTTAAAAATCATTTTTATATTTTTAAGATGTAGTCTAACAGTATCTTAATCACAACGTTTGCATAACAGATATTTACAAGGACCTAAAAGAAGGCCACAATGTGTTTATGGGCATGCCTGGCCCATTTTTGTAAACAATTGATAATCGTTGAAAGACGAAACTAGGATTAAGGGTTCAGAAATGTTATAAGTCCTAAACAATGAACAGGAGCTTCTTATCCGAGCAAATACAGAAGCAAAATACGCTGGGGTACGTTGATGTGGCCTCCTCATTGGACACTTCAACCCCCTCACTGTATCATTATCATTCGATATATAGTATATATAGTATCTTTTATGTAAAATATTCCCAATTACTAAAATTATCGATATATTGTATTATTCATTTTTTTGTCACGAAAGCGCTTTCGCGGAGCATTATTAATGGCGCCGTATGTTGTTCTTTTTTTAAATTTTATTTACCGATTGCTTGAACTTTTTACATAGTTCAGTTTTGAGCTCCCTCATTTGTTTTACTGGATTCTTAACTTACACGTATTCTACTTACTACCAAAAAAAATAATGTTGACATCTCTAATATGTTAACAGTCCGTGTGTGTCTCTACTGTTAACAGTCATTGAAAATATTTGTAGGAATGAGAGAAATGATTGCTATTTTGGTTTAAAAACCAGGGGACGTTTCTGATTAATCTGAGAAACATGTTTTGAACTATTGTTGGATAGAGCTGTATTTATACAGATGGAACATGCGTATAATATTGGAGATCTGATGGTGGTTCTGTAGAATTACTGCGTTGGATATTAATAATATTAGTATTTAATTCGCAATAGATTTCGTATTTAATATTAGTTCGAGATGAATTACTTTGTTTTTATTTTTTCAACTAATTCTAGTACCTAGATTTAATCCCGAGTAATTGATGGGTTGATTTTACGCTGCCCAATTGTGTTATAATTTATTTGTAAAGAGTTAGGGGCAGAGAATTGTCTTACTGAAACAATTTTTGCATTACATTTGAATGGATTTAGTTTTATGTTCCATTTGGTTGCCATACCATCTATTTCATTTAAGTGATGTATCTTTGTACTTGTTTTATAGAGTACCGACAGGACATAAATACCTCTGTATCGTCGGCGAACTGCGGGAGGTGTGTGTGTGTGTGTGTGTGTGTGTGTGTGTGTTTTGTGTGTGAAGTATGATAGGAATGTCTGCTGTGGAAGGATAAAAAGTTAAACCCTGTTTCTGTTTTACGTGGGTTGGAACTACTATCTATTTGAACTACGACTGATCTACCTGTTATGAATTTAGTGATGATATCTTGTATTTAGGTGTTCCTATTGCTTTAAGTGTATGGATTAATCCTGAATGCCAAACTCTATCAAAAGCGTGAAATAAACTAAAAATTATGCTATTGTATGTTTTCCTTCTTGGAAATTTGCAATTATTTGTTCGGTTAACCTTAAGAGTTGGTGCGCCTTTAACGTTTGGATTCTAAATCCTAACTGATGATTTGGAATGTTTTTTGTCTTGATTCGATAATTATTTAACTCTTTCTTTTTAGTCTTTTTAACATTATTTTTCGAATAACTTTGAAAGGGTTGACAGAAGGTGAATTTTATATAGTTTTCTGCCGAGATATGATTTTTGTTTGGTTTAGGAATGGGAATTATATTTTATCTTGTCCACGTTATACAGAAATAGCATATTCTGTGTGAGAAATTATAGTTGTTATTTACATATGCGATTGTAGGTATTGGAAGGTTTTTTACTTTAGTTTAGTTTAGTTAATGCCTTATTTTACGTGGCGAGACAGAAAAGAAAGTTTTTTTAGTGTCGTATTGCTAATTTCATCCTGTCCTGGAGATTTCTTTTGAATTTTTTTAAAATTATGTTCTTGATTTCTAATGGTGAATTAAATTTTATATTGTGTTGTACTACATTGTAGTTTGGTCCTGCGTTGGTCTATTTTTACTTGACGTATGTGAGCGCCGTGTATAGTGCAACACATGGAGGTGCGTAGATGGGACTGTACTTTGTACTGGTCTCTTAGTGCATTAACGTGTCAAGAGCTCAAGACGGCGCGACAACCCTGCATGCAATGAAACGTATTGCAGTACGATACCACAGTGGCTCGACGTGAGGGAATACAAAAATTCGCGTAAGAAATATCAAAATGCCAAATACTAGAATGTTTACAAATTGTTTTACCTTTTATCCGAACTGTGAGAACGTTGTAGAGTTACATTTGGAAATCAGTTATGCTTAATTATTTTGACTTCATTAGATCCCCAAGAAATATTTGACATATCTTCAGTTATCCAAACCATGTAAGATATTTTCCGTACATATCTTCTATATCGAAAAGTTCTCGAGACATTTTCTGATTTCTTTAAAATGTATCACTTTTACTTTCTCGGCTTACGAATATTTTGTAAAAGGGGAAAGTTATGTAATCATGCGCGGAAAACGGCGGTTTATTTTTACATTTTCTCACTTGTTTTAAAGAAGTAACCACTGCTATCGAGTAAATATTTTTTATACTATCGCAATTGAATTATCTTTTGAATAGTTGTAAAATCAAGAGACATCATCAGCAAACACATCATATTCTATTTCAGATTTTATTTACTACGTTTCATTCACATCGGGTATTTTTTACTTTCTCGGTTTCCAAAGGAATTTGGAAGATGGAATCGTGCGCCGAAAAACGGCGAATTTTCGGCAGAAAACTCTTATTACCGGGCCCTGGTAACGAAAAAGTGGATTAATCCTCTCGTTGAATTAGAAAAAATCCTCTAACACGTGGTGTAGCCAGAATTCATGTTTGTGGGTCCTTCATACCGAAAAATCGATTGACAGCAAAAACGTCTTTCTGTCTATCCGCCTGTGGTCAACGCTAGCGCCCAAACCGTTCAGCCTATTTTCTTCGAAATTGATATTCCCTAATAGATCTGAATGAACTCGAAGCAGTTTGAAATGGATATTTGATTTTTCAGGGTACTTCGCATCAATCCTTAAATATATTATTAAAATTGTCTCAAATATGGCACCGAATTTCTTGACTAAACTTTGTCCTGGGATTGCGGGATGGACTCCTAAGAAGTGTGTTACGTTCGTTGAATTTCCACATTTGTTTAAAAAGCGGAAAGTTTTAATATTGAAGATATAGATTTTTTTGATGAAATTTGTTCCATACAAATAGATCATCAAATATGTTTATGTTAAATTTTTCGAAAATAAGAGTAGTTTTCGTGTAATTTTGCGCGAATTACAGGCAAGTTAATTTTTTTTGAAAAACAGCTCCACTTTTTAAAAACAACTCCTTAAATGTAATATGAACTGGTAAAAAATATTGTGTTAGTCCTATTTTCGGCTGTTTCCGTTTTTTTCGAAAGCTGCAGAACGTGTGTCTGTGTGTGTCACTCTGCCGTCTATCCCTCTGTGGTCGACGCTAGCGCCTAAACCGTTTAGCCGATTTTCTCCAAACTAGATATTTCTATTAATATAGTATCTAATTCCATGAATATTGAAACAAGATCATTTAATCGTCTTAATGGATTGCCGAACGCCTTAAGGCAGTAGTTATTTTACTTTTGGTAGATTACTTGATACTGTGTATTCGAACCGCGACTAGCAAAACACGTATTAACATTGTTTCAAATGTGTCTTTGCCTTTTATAAGATTTTTTTTTCAGGATTAATAATGGGTCCGGCTTAGATGGCTGCGGGCAACTGATGACACTGCAGTGCCTCGGACCAGGAGGTCGAGTCCCATGGTGGTAGGCTTTTAGACACTAGCTAGGTCGAATTCAGCCGCTGTGCCCAAGAATTCTAGCGGCCGGTTGCTCTGATCGGTAGTTTCTGTGATAAAAACACCAGGCAAATACTGGAGCACTACCCTAACACGAGCGACGGACCCATGCACTCTTTCCTGCGTCTCCCTCGTCCTATCCTCAGCCCTCGTACACACTTGCATGCACTGCTCTATCGCACATGCCGGGAGATCGGTCGGGAGCTTACAGCTTGTCGCGGCTGAGGCGGTGGGAGATACCTTGTTGGGGAAAACCCTGCTAGCCGACGCGTAGGTCGGCGCCGGATGTCGCCATCCTGCGGGGGAAGATCACTGCCACCTCCCGCAAAAATGCACTACATTTACAGGAACACTTAGCAGTAGAGCACTTACCATAGCAGTTGACGTGCGGAATCACCAATCCGTTTATAATGGATTAAATAAAGGTGACCAACCATACGATTTAAAACTATCACGTGCAGCAGAGACACTAAAGAATGCAGAGAAATTCGAATGGTGAAGTTTGAAGAAAAGAAAATATCCGTACCGAGCAATGCAGACCTACTGGTTCCAGAAGTGTACATCGGCCCAGAAAGCGCAGAACTCACTTTGTCAATAATAGGCGAGTCCGTAACAAGGCAAATGTGCAAAAACCACAAACGTGCAAAATCTAAAACAAAAACTACATTTCTGAATCCCCTTTCGCATTTATCTTTCTTTATTTTCGTAGGACATATTTTACTAGTAAATAAATAAAACACACGAGAAGGAATATGAATACATCACTTTACATATAATAAATATATACATTTAATAAATATATTTTATTTTGTATTGATGCAATTGCAGGGCTTCCAGATGGCTTGGAGAGGCCGTCCGCATAACAAATCCCCAAATTGTTTGGTTGAAAGGGCAAAATCATGTGTTGAATGAATTTAAGGGAATAAACTGTTTTATTATGGGCAGTCCCCTTTAATGTGTTCAGGGACGGCCCTGACCTCCTGCCCTTCGTGCGCAGCCTGTGGCCCTAACTATTCGAGACTTTGATGATAATGACTAGCAACAACAATGATTACACACACTTCTCCATTCTCCCATAACTCCAGTACCTTGCCTCCACGGTGTAGTTTCAACAAGTGGAGCATTTCGTGTGTGTTTGCTCTTGGCCAGCGCGTACACATCCGCGCTCTATTAATAAGCGGCCGTCAGTGTGGGGGGGGGGCGCCCCGCGCCGAGCGTCGAACCCGCGCCGCCCAGCGTCGCGCCCGCGCTCTTTCCCCGGCTGCGGCGTTATTCTGGGCGCACAATGCCACGCGCTGCCGCCCGCCCCCGCCGCTTCCTGTATGGCCGAGCGCTACGAGGCACATCCTGCTTGCACACACAATGCGGAATTTTCCTATTCAAAACGAGCACAAGAGGAATTTTAAATAAAATTACGTTATTAATTCAATTAATTATATTATTATTAATTCAATTGATTATATTATTATCAATTCAAGTAATTCTATTATTAATAATTCAGTAGTTACTGTTAAAAACTTCTGTTTCTTTGGTTTGGTTGTTTCATTGTTTCTTGTTTTTCTTTTTAATTTTTTTCAATTCTCTCTTTCATTTTTCTATGACTACGTATTAAGATGAGCTCTAACAAATATGAGCTCACCGGTAGCGGTAGCTCCTCAAGTGTGCCCCGGGGGGAGGTTCACGGGGGGATTTTCGTCACCAGCTTTTCAGCAGGGTCGAATTGGCCGGCTGCTCTGATCGGTAGTTTTCCGCGCTTTCTCCAGTCAACACCAGGCGAATGCTGGAGCAGTACCCTACCAAAAGGGCCACGGACCGCGCGCGATTTGTCCTTCCTCTTCCTTGTCCTATCCTCTCCCTATACACACACACACTTACACTAACATGCACTACACTACCACATATTCCGGAAGACCGGTCGGGAGCGTAGAGTTTGTCCCGCTGGGGCGGGGCCACGCTGGAGGGAGAGTCCTGGTTACGGGAAACCCCACTAGTGACGGTAGGTCGGCGCCGGATCTCGCCACCCAGCGGGGAAGATCACCGCCATCTCCCGAGAAAAAACATGCAATACACTAACGGGACTACTGACCAAAGCAGTTGACGCGCCCGGAAACACGAAAAAATCAATCAATCAATCTAACAAAGTTCAAGCCTACGACATGTCATACTTGCATAATTTTCGGCGTAGGTAGTCTATTCTAAAACTGAAAATTATGTTCCTGCACAGTTCCGAACTGTTGCGTGCCAGGTTAAAAATGAAGTATGGTCTCTTACGGTGACAGTGATGTCAAACAAGGCGCATTTCTGCTGAACTGAATGAATCAAAAGCTAGCGCTCAATGGTGACGACGAATGCGGCGACGGCGAAAGGGCACTAGTTCAGCGCTAAACCTTTGTACCTTCCCAATTTATGAAAAGTATTTTCTACTCTTTCCTCTATCTAAAACTATTTCTATGAGACTCCGGTCCACAGGAAACGTTTCTGTTAATCTTCTCACGTACTTTGAACTTCAACAGTACCCCGCATTGCTGGGGTATTTATCAAAGGTAATTTCACGAGGGGTTTAAAAATTGTCGATAAATTCCCGACTCTCTTCGCGTGAGTGACAATTACTGAGACTATTTCACGAATGAAATTTCATAAATATAATGTACTATCAATAATTAACTTTGTTCTCTTCAAATATTTTTTACATCGAACATAAATATATACATAAGGGCAATTATAAACAACAAAATAAACGTAAGACAAACTAAAAGCGAAATTACTTGAAAACACAATTAATGAATACACAGTCTTTAAAGTTTAAATTCGAAGGAAACGTGTTTTGTTCGCTTATTTTTAAGGAAGATGTTGAATTTGCAGCGCTACTATGTCTTAACTTATTAATAATTAAAGAATGGTGTTCCTCATTCATTTGGAGGTGTGTCTTGAGTGACGATGTGTTGGAGTGTCCTGTAATTTTTATTATTTCTTGCTCTTGTATGCCAACTTGGAGCATTTCAGAAACTGCAGTTGAACCACAAGAATGATTAGTTATTTTCTGTTGTTGTTTTTTGTCAAATCCAACTTTAGCTGCGCACTGCTTTAGTTTTTGTCCACGTAGACAACTGATTCTCCCCAACAGGGCAGTTCTTGTACTAAATACCTGACTTTTGGTAGGAACGGTTAGGTGTGTCAAAATATTGATTTTTTTTTAATTTGTTGCGTCTACTTCGACGCAACGCGTCTCCAAGCCCCTTGGGGGGCGTTGAGCGCTTTGCGCTTCTCGGAGTAATCCTCCCATTACTGCGCTTGTTTTATGGAGTTAACATTGTCGCGTCTCGTCGTAGTCGGTTGTCAAGAGGACCGCCAGGTAGCATCTCCGCGTACGCGCCTCCTACCGCGCGCTCCTGCGTCACTACCCAGCGGCCAGAATTAGGAAGGAATAAGGATAGGGTTTAGGACACTTCACAGGGGTTGGACTAGCAACGAAAAAAGGCTATTCTACCGGTTTCTTTACCATCATGACCTAATTCCGTTTGGAAATAATAGACTAAACATTTTGCCGTCTCCACCACGCCACGCTATTCTAATGAGGCGACAGAAAGAACTTTATTTGCAACCCTTCTGGGTATTTCTTCACACGATCAATCATTAATTGGTACTCTTGAGATTCAAGAGCTACTGCACTAATCTTTCGTTTCTCCGGAATGTTTTGTAGTACTTTCTCTTGCATTTCTAGCCTTCTAGGACTTGAAATTCATATCTGAAAAGGGGTTAATATTTCTATTGAATTCTTTGACAAATTTCTCTTGTATTATTTTCGCAGTCACGTTCCATATCGTTTTCACGGAATATTCTTTATATTCTTCACCATTCCTTTTTTTTCGTATTCATGCTTCAATCTTTTAAGATATTTGGTACTTCCTGATTTGTATTACTCGCGGTTAATTTATATTTCCTTTCCTCACAACATTTTTCAAACTGATTCCAAATATATTTCCTGTTGTTGAGTGTGTTATTTGGTTTGGAATTACAAATAATTTCCTCTATTTCGTCATTGGACGTCGAATCAAACCCTTGCTGCAACATTTTGCGCTCAAACAAAAGATACACACCCGACCATGGAATAAAAATAATAGCAAAATTACATAACCTCTATCTGTAGACAAAACAAGGCGCAAAATGTATCACCTCCTAGAAGGTGATAATCAATAACTGATAAATATGCATGGTAAAGTCGTCTCTAATTGGCTGGTAGGGTGCCAGTTCTTGCACGCTATTGGCTGAAATTTCATGAGTGGAATAGTCATAATAATTTATTGTCCATAAAAGGAATTCCATCGCCCTGCAGCGGAGCCTATTTCTATCTATTCTATTGTTCCCCTCTCGAACCTGCTCCGCCCCTCTCTGCCTTACTCTTACTGGAAATACCCTGTGTTCCAGATTTCACAAAAAAAAAAAAGATCGTTTTCGTATTGGAGTTCCCGCCTCCCTTTATCATTAAAAACAAATCTAAACAAAAAAATACTCACGTACATTATTTTTGTAAAATTTATGTATTACACCAATACTCTCAATCAATTGTCAAATTGTAAAACTTACTCTTTTTCATATCATTTTTTCTGGCGTATTTATAAAGAAAAGTTGGCAATTTCTCTTTTACTTCAATTATACTTCGTCTTGCTCTCGTGAATTTATATAATCATTTCTTTACTATGCAAAGGTACGCTTTCATTCCCCACTACAATAATCACTTCCCTACAAAAATTGTCCATCTGTTACATTTCAGTATAACACGTAAATAATTCCTATATTTTTCACTTTCCCTCGTTCAACTCGCAAATACGTAGTAATCATGCTTTATTTACTACCACTAACCCAGTAACTATTTCATGCAGAGTATATGTGTGCATTCACACCTTTAAGTACATTCATCAACAATTTTTTGCATTAATTTCATATCTCTTCTATATTTAATAAATTCACGCCTATAGGCAATTAAAATCAAAATCCAATTTACTTAATAATATATATATAATATATAAATATATATAAAAAGAAAAACTGACATTACCTTCCTTAAATACAAACATTCCAAATTAGACAATTGAAAGTAAAAATCAACAAACTGTCCTCTTCAAGGAGGTTATAATGTATTATAACCTCTTTGATCTTTGGTAGCCACGCAATTCTGTGCACAGATGAACTCAAACGTTGATTTCAGTCGTCATCCTCTGGTGGAGCGCAGCTAAACAATTCCACGTTGTTGCACTCTTGAATCTGTAATGTAATGCTAGGCAAAAACGTCCAAAAAAGTCCTTATTTTGTAAGTATATTAAGGTTTGTGATTGTATATCATAGTGTAACGTCGTAGACTCTTTCATCCCTTTATAAGAGACGGTTCCGTCTGACGACCATGACAACACATTGCCATGGTGCGTATCAACACATGAAAGTTGTTATTAGAATCATCATCTGTTTTCCCGCAAACGACACGCGGATGATATATGCTCTGAACAAATATTAAGTTATTCGTGTATATTATGTACAAAATAAATGTACATGTTTGAGAATCCTGTCATCTTTACTCATCACGACGCTACAATAGCCTACAGCACTCCAGACCTTTAAAGAAAGTTTCGCAAAAGTTTCATCGGTATTGGTTCAGTATTAAGAGATAATCGCGCTGTAAGTCAACGCACTTGTCTTTATATATTAGTATATAGATAGGTAGAGAGATTGAATTGAATTTGCCTTATTTTACGTGGCGAGACTCAGGCCATGAGGCCTGCTCTTCCGTCTGACCACGCAAATTTCGTTACACTCCTTTCACCAATCATGGGAGAAAGAAAGTATTACTTGGGCGACGAAACAGGCGATTTGAATTTAGCTCAGAGGCGTCATTTAGGCTTGAGGATCTTTTACATGCAGTAAATGTACTAACATGGGACAGCCGGCTTTACTTCCCCTCCGAAGGAAGGCGTACGAAGGATTTTTTCGCCCTTAAAAATCCACGGCTTCGATCGGGTTAGAACCCGCAAACTTGGGTATAGCAGTCCGATACGCTAACCACTACACCATCGCCGCCGCCATCATCGCCGCCACCATCGAGATAGACATAGATCTAGATGTAGATAAGCAATATTAGTTTTAAAGTGCACCACTATTTCAATACTATATCCAAAATTCATGCCAACTAAATGCAGTTGCAAAAAGGCCAAGGTTCTTGTTCCTTTTTTAACAGCAGGGAGATAATAAGTTTTGATTACCGAACAAAATTTGTCGATAAAATAAGTCGACAAAATAAATGGAATCCACGTGGAAAAACTGTTCTGATTCACTGGAAACCGAGCTGCCGGTTGAGCGGACAGTCACCGCCCGCTAGGCATTGAGTACGAATCCCGTTCGAAAATATAATTATAGTTAGTTATAAACATTTGTTTCTCCCCACTGCCCTTTACGGATGGTGGATCATACATTCTAAATTAAGTTTGCAAAGAAAACAAATTATATTTAAAAAATTGAAAATTAATAAATTTACCAAAACAAAAATGAAGAAAAGGAAACGAAATTTCATTTAACTTTGACGTAATTAAAACTATAAATCTCGAAAACCAAACACCACAAAACACATGCGAACAAACAGGAAAACTGCCGATACGCGAACTTTCTGAGCACAGTATACACGGCAACTGAGGCACGTTACAGCGGCGATGTGGCTGTCCAATAGCCGAACGTATGCCTTCCTACAAAAATTATTAAATTCTAGTAATTTTCACCATGATTTGTTGTAAATATATAATGAATTCGAGGTACTATTTTACTAATGTAATTGTTGTTATGAAAAATTATGTTAAAGAGGATTTAAAACAGTTTTGAAATCTTAATAGGGGGGAGATTCTTTTACTGAAAAGGCCCATTAAAAATAAAGGCACATTAAAAATAATCACAGATGACATCTCTATTTAGAATACTTTGTGTAAATATAATGACGTGTTCATACGTACATACGTGTACATGATACAGTCGAGATTATTATATGAGATTCTGGGGACTAACATTTTTGGTTCACTATTTCTGAAGTTCACTGTATCCGATGATGTCAACATTAATTAGATGTTCTCCAAAACGATTAATTTTATTAATATAGAAATACAGCAAAATATATTAACAACACAAACTTAACATTTCAATATCTTTATTTGTCCTTAAAATATAATTATTTTCAATTCTTTGCTTTGTACTTTTTCATTAGTAATTTCTCTATATCTTTCTCCAGAGTTCGTGCTCTCTCCATTCTTGGTTCTGCATTGTCCTCTGTCTTTAAGTATCATAATGCAGTCTTGACGCCCTTCATTGTCTCTTCCACTGTTGGAACACCGTCCCTCTCTCCGAAGGCCCTTTTACTCGCCTAAGAACATACGAGATGCTTTCGGACGTGGGATGGTTCAAGCGGCTAATGAAACCGATCTCTTTTCCGCGCGGCATGGCAAATATCACCAGGTTTCGATTATGACCTTTGGTCGACGATATTTTTTCAATCTGGCTAGAGTTGAAATTTGTGGCACTGAGGCGATATATTCTTTTCCAGGAGGGAATTAATTTCTAGGACGTATTTCCTACGTCCACTGTAGCCGAGGTTCAGGTTCACTATAACCGAATTTCTTAGTCTTGTTTGTAATGTAAGTGAAACGGGACCAGTGACTTAAGTTCACTATAACCGAGAGATCACTATATTCGAGTTCACTACATCCGGAGTCGACTGTACATTCAGAATGAAACATATTTTGTGTATGAGAGAAATTACAACATGGAGTTCTGAGCCAGAATAGCTCTCTCATTTTTAGTACGTGTGGCACATACAATTTTTCTAGGCATCCTTTTAGCATTTTTCTTCATTCAAGAATGTATTGCGCTGATTAGACCATGTGTTACTCGTGAATGTTTCGTAAATAAGTGAAAGTGGTAGGCTGGCTACACAGAAAAAAATTGAGCCAATACAAGTGAGTTGTCGGAATTAATGGATGCCATGGGAAGAAACCACCAGAATTATTACTCATGAAATTGATAAATTAACTACTCACTTTAGAATCTGAAGAAACTTAATACTACAATGTTGTTTTTGTCACTAATACGTTTTTAACTTCCCGCGCTACTTACTAATGATTACTTTCTTACTCATTACTACCTGATAATTTTTTTGTATAACCGCCTGCAAAAAATTAATGGGCTTTTGAAATAGCGATTGCCTCAAAGCAAAGTAAGAGCATGTTCTTGATCGGCGTAATTAGTAGCCTAATTAGCCGCACTCTTTATTGTGAGAATTAAAGGTGGCACTCAGACGCTATGCAAGCCAAACACCGGATTTCGGCCGCGTGGATCGTAGGATTGCCGCATTCGCCCGCGGGTTGGGCGCCGTCGCAGCAGCAGACCCCGAAATAGCGAAGAGGCGGGGACGCGCGCGCTGCACTCGGCCCGGCCCCGCCCACGCCCCCCCCCCACTGGCCCCTTCCCTCTCCTCTCCTTGCTTCTTCTTCAACCTTGTTGAGAGACGAGACAACTAAACATTCATGTAAAACAAACAATACAACTAAGTTCATTTAAAAAAAAAACGCTACAATGTTAGGAGTGTTATCGATTCTTTTAGTTATTAGTCCTTGGACCGATATGCAGCAAAATCGAAATAACTGAAGCGGATGAAGTTTGTAAACCGAGGCGTTAATAGACATTAACCAAGGACGTTATTTATGACATTCGGCGTATGACATTTTTCGTAATTCCACCTTCTTAAAAGAGAAAGGAATATAAATAAATACCAAGTTTCTTGTAGTAAGACGTCTTATACATCTTCAGCTACAAGTCATATGCTTCCATTGTTCCTAACGGACGGCGGACTGTAAAATCCATAACGGCCGGCGGCCATTAAGAAGGGCTTAATGTTCTTCTGTTTTCTGTTAAATAAACGATATTCTTTCAGTTTTTCGTTAAATAATAAAACGGTATTAAGAAAAATGATTATTAAGTATTTGGCCAAACAAAAAGAGTAGAAACAACAATAGGTACATCAATGCATTGTATTATGCAAAGAACTATAGTTCAGTACTTGAATACATGCAGCTAAAAATTTGTATGTATTTCGAAATATTAACATTCAAAAGTAAAAGACTTTCTTGTAAGTAATTCATCCATCACTTCAACAACACTCTTTATTAACCAACGAACATTGAATACAACTTTTTTTAATCAACTGTTTATTCACAATTTGTTCTTTCCATGAACATTCGGTGAATTATTTATAAATGAAAATAACTCGAGTAAAGAGTTGTCCTTTGAACTTAATGACCGTTGCAATTACATAGTCATCTTTGATACTATTTTTCAATTTTATATCTAGGCTGAGGTATAGGGATGGTGTCGTTTCAATCTTCTATATCTTCACTTTTGTCCAGGATGTTCACTGCAAGGTAATTTGGGTGGTTTTCGAGTCTGTTTTCGAATATTTTCTGTATTCTATAATGGTCTGATGGATAGTTGGAATCTGCAAACCGAAATGTATTGTTAGATACATACAATGGTGCATTTGTTATGTATCCTAGAATTTTTGATTGATATCTTTGCAGAAATTCAATATTCGAATTCATAGTTGTATTCCATAATTGATTACAACTGTGCACCAAATAATGTTTGCCGCATAGTTCTAACAAATAATTGTGCTTAGTCCAATTTTGGTGCATGGTTGTAAACTAGTGGTGCTAAAACAGCACGTACTTTCTCACCTGAATTTTAAAGCAAATTACGCTGAAAATACTCAAATTTTGGTTGAACTATAATACCAAAAAACAAAAATTACTGAAATTTTGGGTCATTATTGAACTTTATGATCTAACTAAACCATTTTAAAATTTTACTTAGTAACGAACACTCCTTTATATTTTTTTCTTAGCAGTATTTGGGTTCAGCTAGTGGAAAGTGATCTCTATGATGACCTGCAAGTGGCTCGCTTCGTCCAGTTGTTGCCAGCTACCTCCTTGAAGCACTTCCCATCGTTTGCGTTACCTACCAGGATGACGCCAGCCTGTTCGTGGTTCTCATACCGTAGTATCATATGGCCATCGATGATCTTGCTGTCTGATGACATAGCCGGCCCATTTCCATTTTTGCACTGCTGCTTGTTCTATTGCATCTTTATAATATAATCTGTTAATTTCATCTTGTGTTTGCCAGTTCTGATTATTTACGGAATCATTCATTAGTACTGAAGTGAGGGAGTCGAGAAAATCAAATCTTTATGATCTGGGAATTTCGTGGAAAGACGAAGAGCTGGCAGAGAAACGACCTCGTTAGTTAATACTTTTTTTTTGTATCATAACTAGAGAGCGGATCGATAGGGACTATAAAATTCAAGATAGGCAGGCAAAATGGCGACAAAAATTCTCAAGAATAGGCACGTAAATAGAAAATAGGCATTTAAACTCAGGTATGGCACTAATTTATAGGTAAAAACTAATCACTGTTGATATTGTTTGTTAATTTTACATTTTATTATGGTAACCAATTAATACAGAGGGATGGAACCAAATGAGATATACACGTCAACCACCATAATAATTAACTGTTCATCTAAATCTCACGTAGATGACAACTCGTTCAAGCAAAGTTATTTTAATAGTAAGTAGTATATGTATCTGCTAAAGCGAAGACGAAAGTGCCAAACAACCCATTGAAAAGTATCACATACTGAAATGGCAGTCTACTACCCAATACTGTTCTGAAGGAAACTGTGATCTCCTGTCACTTAAAACATTTTTGAATTTTGAAAAGGACCTTTCAATATCACGTGAACACACGTAAGTGCTACTTCATTGAAGACAGTTCCATGGGTTCAACCTGGAACTCACTTTTACTACCCAGCGCCACCCGGATTACGTTGCAGTATTTTGTCAAAATTTGTCGTTATTTCTTTACTGATGTTTCCTGGGACTTGGCTAAAATCAGCTTGAAGACTTTTAATTGTAGTTACTGCAACCACAAGAGGCATACCTCTCTCTTCCACCATAATAGCAGAGATTTTACTGAAATTAATAGCGGTAATAGCCATATTTTCTGCAAGATTTAGATAAGGCCTTTTTTGCTTCAGATATAGCTTGGTCTTCGTCAAAAGAAAATACAACCTCTTTTATATTAGTAGCATGCTCAACGTAATACAATGAAACTTGAAGCCACGTAGTACCCCAGCTTCTCAAATTTGGTTGAGGTGGCAGTGGATTGCGTGGAGTAGCCTATTTGAAAACAGACATTCGAAAAACACTTTCTTACTGCAGATATCACACAATTGACTGAGGAAATGCGTACTCGAACGTTCTCTGTCACGCGATGAACAGCGTGAGCTCAACATGTCACATGTGTCATTCTAGGGTAAAAGACTTTCTCCTGCCTTCAACATGTAACATGAAACATCGGATAAATTGACGAGAGCAAGTTTAAGGTGACGGTTGGCGAAACTATAGATTCAAATGGAAAACTTGTCCTCGAAAAGCGAAAACAGGCATTTATCTCATAATAAGCATTCAATTCCCAAAAAAAAGGCAAAAATAGACGCTATAAAATTCCATTATGTGAATGTACTGATAAAGAAACAAATTACATATCGACAGCCTATGATTCTGAGCAAGGGTGAAACCCGCTCTCTAGCCATAACCTACTACGTCATGGAGGAAGACATTAAGTTCATTGTGTCTGCTTTGTTTTCGAGGCGACCAGCAGAGCAAGCTACAAACGGCCGTGCAAAAACTCCTTTATAACATTTACATTTTCAGAGGAGAGAAATGGGAGTTGTAGCACCGAGGAAAGACGGTTGTAGATGTCACACATGTAGAAAAAATTAAATAATATATTAGGTGCCTTGAGTCTACGTCAGTTGTAGAAAGAAAAATTGATGGGATTCGTTGACCGACATCCCCATGAGGTATGTTTGGAGTTTAGATCACCTGCAATAATGAATGAACTTGGTAGTTGTAATAATGTGGAGAAGTTGCTGTTATTGATTTTTATATACAGAGGTTTATATGCAGTCACTATTGTTAATGTCCTGTTATTATTATAACAGGACATTATAACATTTATTCCTGCTTTTTCGAGACCGGGCGTGTGTGGTAGAGTAATCTGGTGATATGGTATGCTGTTTTTTATTAATATTATGACACCTCCTCCTTTCGAGTTTTGTATGTTTTTTTTCATGGTTTTGTATCTTGTAAAAAATATGGGGAGTCAGGGTTGAGATGCGATTCTGTGATGCATGCTATATCAATTCTGTAAGCATGTAGGAAGTGTTGTAATTCGGCTATTTTGTTGATAATGCCGTTGGCATTCCAATTTAGTATAATTAAATCATATAGTGATCCATAATTGTTGTTTAATGATACAGCATGAGTGTTGGATTTCTGTATAATTGTTGGTATTAGGAATGTATAAAATTAAGTTATAAACTGAGTGATGTTTTGATGAATGGATTACCAATATTGAAGTTGTTTTTTTTTGCATGTTTGTTATGTTGTTGCTGTTGATGCTGATTTGTGTTTGTTGTGTTTCGTTGGTGGTTGGTATTTGTCACCTTTGCGAAATTAGGTATATTGTTGGTTGGAGGTAGTATTGGAAAATTTGTTATATTGAATTGCTGGGTATAGGATTGCCCCTATGTCTAACATTTGGATTATTTCTTTTACTTTCCAACATTTTTCGATAGTATGAACGTTCTACTGCTCTGAGGTCAGCTCTATGCTTCCCTAGACAAAGTTTACAAGTTGGGGGGAGTTCTTTTGTTCACAGTTTGCTGATAGGTGATCACCTGCACAAAACACGCACGAAATTGTGTGATTACAGTTGTTTCTATTGGGGCAAGCATGTGTATATAAATGATCTTGGCTGTTCGGATAACGCCGCGTCGAAGACTGTATTACCGACGTTTCGACCATCTTTTGTGGTCTTCCTCAGGGCAGGTCTGCGCTGGACCAGCCTTCGACGCGGCCTCACCCGGACAGCCAAGATCATTTACATGACTTCGGCCACGGAAGCCTACGACTTCATTTAATCATGTGTATAATTTTCAATTATCACAATGTTATAGTTAATTGAATCCTTATACATTTTATTTAAATCAATAAATCTGGCACAATCCAAGAATGACTTTTCTGAAGAAATCTCCAGTGACTTGCAGTGTGTAGTAGAGTTTCATTAAAGCAAGCATTGATTTTGTTAAAGTATGTCATACAAATAATAAATATCTGACAAATTTCAAATCTTTAAATTTCCATTTAATATTTTTTCGAGTGAAGTAACCTTTAGAGACAAATCCTCTGATTCAGTGGGTCATATTTTAAACTAGTGGTGCTACAGAATGGCAGATATTTTCTCGTATTAGTTTTCTATTTTCTTTGGTCTGGGCTAGCTATTCTGAAATGCTACTCTTGCTGGCTGCCATCTATCGTCACCCATAGTACATGTTTTCAAATTTTCTCAACTTTTGGCTTTCCTAATAGAACAACAGAAATATTACTTCAAGAATATTAAATAAAAGTAAAATATGTCCAAAATAAAAAATTTCATTGACTCTTTGAAGCCTTTTTAAGAAAATGGCGATTAAGCATTACATTAAATGCGAAATTTGAAGCTCTTTTTCACACTTTTCGAAAAACTCCATTTGAACCATTTCCACTTACAAATGCAATAATGTATTCAAATCGATGGAAATGTGCATGTTCACGGTGTGGGATATATTTCGAAAAAATACAATAGTGTAAGTTTTTAAAAATAAGAATACATCAAAATGAACTTCACGTCATATTAGCACTGTTCACAGGAATAAATTTGAAGAACAATTTGTAGCCATTTTTGAGAAAGTGACGTTTGTGTGTTTGTGAAAATGCGGAATTTTGCGCTCATTTTCACAGAAAACTGTTAGTTTTTCGAGAAACTTCATCTGAAACATTGAAAGCACATTTATTAGCACATGAATTTGTTAACCGTTAAAATCGGACCTATGCCACCTTTATAAGTGTATTTTACTCTATTTTTACAAAACATTTAAAGAAAAATTTAATGGAAAAGTTGGGAAAATATCGTACGCATGGCTTAGGCGCTAGTATTGTTAACAGACCTACAGACAGACGGACGGTTTGAAAAAAACCAAACAAACACTTTTTCGATATCAGGGGACTCCAAAAGTGTATTTTCGTTGAAATCTCGAAATCGACTTTCCGCAGTATTATATAACGTTCTCTTTTCTACGTATATTACTCCATATATACGTATATATACGAGAAAGTAAAAAGTAATAAACTCAAGAGGACATGTGAACAGATGTTCGCATCTCTAATTTTAAATCTTGCCTCTTTGAGTTGTAATCGCCACTCAACACATCTCAAGTGTCTGTGAAGACACTTGGAGAAATCTTGGGTGACTACCACACACGTTGCCGGATGCTATTGGCTGCGTATCTTAAACCCAGGGCTATGAGCCATTCTCAGAATTTGACCAAGAAACGTCTGTGAAATTATCGGTGGTATTTCAGACAACGCAATGACTTGATGTCGACCAGGGTAGCCAAAATCGTAAGGCAGACGCACCTAAGCAGTGTCAGTTCGGAGGATCCCGGTTCGGGCTTGGATGGTTGCGTGTGCGTTGTGGCCTGGTGGCATTCGCCCAACCTCCATTTTGGTTTCATGATTTCAACCCTCTCCCTTCAATTCCTGGGTGTCGCAGGTGACAGGCATTTACCCTAAGTACACTTAACATCGGGGCTCTGGTTTCGAATCCCGCGTAAGGAATAGACATTGAGTGTTGTGGCATGGTGAGTATTGTTCATACACATTGTATGAACCTTTAATCTTACTTCTTTTCCCTTTCCCAGTAAGTTGTTTGGGCGTGCGCGACGTACGGGCCTCGCGTTAGCGCAGTCTAGGCGTAACCCTTCCTCTAATTCACCGCTGCGCATGATAGGACGACGTGCTATAGTTACGCATACTGTAGAAGTACGTAAAATGATTGATAGGGCTCACTAAGGCGCGATTCATGGGTTGTTTGGTAGATGCAACAGTTGCTCCACGTGAAGGAAACAATGCCAGCCGGGGAAGACGTCTGTAGGCACTGAAAGGTGCAAAGACGTAAAACAGGAAATACATGCATTATGACTTCATCCTCATTTGATACAAATGTAGCTGAACCGTGCAGGAAAAAGGTTCCACTCTGCGTACTCTAAAATTTAGATTGACGGCTGAACCCTCAATATACCCATCGGCTTTCACGAGTAACTTCCTCTCCGTCATTCAACGTGGTGTGACCAGAAGTTCTTTATCCGTAAAGTTTATGGTTTTTGCGCACGGTTGCGTCACATGCATAGGGTACAAATCGGTGGCATCAGTTGACCACTGCGTCTTCCCATCAATCTCGAGAAAAAAGACGGACAGTGGATTGGCTGAGAAGCAGCACTGAAATATATGATACATATGCTCATGAAACTCGGATGATTAAATTTTTACATTGAATGTAATACCATCATTTTTATTTCTACATTTTTCCTTTGGAAGAGCAAACTTGTGGTAAAAACTGTTTTCGGATATGTAACATCTTTTTAAATGTTTAACACATAAAAATATAACACATTAAACACAATTTACATATGCCGTATAACTATTTAAAAAATAAATAGTTCACAAAAAGTATAGAAGAATTATTATTCTTTTATATTAATCCTAAAGTAGTCTCTAACCCTTGTAGCTGCCATCGGGTGAGATGCCTTAGGCCTTTAACATGGTTCACCATGGTTTCTCCGATCAATACCAGGCGAACGCCGGTGCAGTTCCCTAACAAACGGGACACGGACCACACACAAACTAATACACACAAACTAACACTTACAAGCACTACATTAGCTCAAATGCCAGGAGACTATGCCCCGTGGTCGTGGGAGATACCTGGTTGAGGAAAATCTCGCAAACCAACATGTAGGTCGGCGCCGCATCTCGCCAGCCAGTGGGGAAGATTACCGCCAACTCTCGCCACAAACATGCACCACACTTACGGGAATAATGGCCTTATCCCTTAACGCGTCCTGAAACACGACATAACCAATCAGTTAAGCTGCCATGTTCGCGATTCAGAACATTTTGAATTATTATTCCATGACATGAATTATGTATAAATTGTTTATTCTCAGTCACAAAATACACGTGGCATGCTAGCGGCAGCCGAGCTGGGTGATAGTCAGAAGCACCTGGGCGTCGCCCCTATCGTCCTTCCCCCACCTTGACATCGCTTTTAAACTAATCTAGTACACATCTTTGAGGGAACTAATATGCGGTGTTTACCTTATTTTTTTCTCTCCGATCGATGACGGAATATTGTGCCTATATTTCTTAAGTGTACATTTTATTTTGCTATGCGAATACGAATAAGTTTTGGGATGAAGCATGAAACAGCAAGAAAAATGCATAAATTAATATTTGAAGAGAATAAAATAACCTACTAATGTTTAGATAATGTGAGGATAATGTGAGGATAAGAGATTATACTAGAGGCAATACTAGCCGGAAGGCACATTTATATTTAACTAATTTTTATTCTAGTATTTACAAGTTGTTTTACATGAGTGATAATATCTTAAAACGAATATTTATGAAATGAATAAATTGCTTATGGTGGCGTTGGATGCACTGTGGTTACAAGGTCTGAGTTAGGTTCTGGGTCAGGATCGGGGGCTTCTCTGTATATGGCTACGGCCACCACGAAGAAGGGCAAACGGCAGGGCCCGAGAGGGGTGCGTTGATTGGCCGACTGCCCTCCCCATCATAATCACGAAATGGAAACGCTCTTCCCTGACGTCCGCGCAGCACGCCTGCCGCCGCGCCAGAGCCGGCGCCGCGGACGGGTCGGCGCAGACGCTATAACAGTTTTATTACTATTGGCTTTTTCACGTCGATCCGCTCTAGGGCAAGGTTGGTTGTCGCTCTCTGCAGAACCAGGGTTCGAATGCCGAGTAAGGCCCTTTAAAGATTTCTTCTTGTAACTGTGGTCAGAAAATCTAATGTGTATACCATTAAACACCATTCCATTACGCATTGTCTTGTACACACATACGCGCCCAGGAGGAACTCTAGAGGAGGAACCTCTTTGAACGAATCGTCTTTGTGAATGCTAGTCATTATTTAAAATTTTCATTGATACGCAGCATTGTCATCGTGTTTCTTCATTACAAAGTTTTTTATGACGTTATGGGGGTGTTTTGGGGCAATCTACACGGTGGTAAAATGTACATTTCGAATATTTCCTAATTATGAGGAAAATTAAATTAAAATATTCAGTATATTAATAAACACAAATGTATTAATAAAAAAAATTACGTTACACCATCCACACCGTTGCCAAAGTAGTTTGCCCAAATATCCCGTAACGTACATATTACCTAAAATTGTCAAATTAAAGAAGGCGCAATTCAAGGCTTGAACATTGTACTTAAGGAAAGAAAATGTTTTATTTCGTGTGGCAACGGGGCCCTTTTCAGACTCTTCTTGCGAGTCAAGGCCCCCCTGCACAGGTGCGAATGCACGTGATGAAAAGGACTACAATTTGTACTACGTATGGTCGGTGCAGGCACTCTGCGTTCTTTCCGGGTTATACAGATTTTGAAATGTCTTTCAAAGAAGACAGTAGAATCACGTTTAACATATTTATGTTGCAACGTTCAACCTTATTTTTTATACGAGACAACCTTCTTATGCCGAAAAACTGGACCGAATGTGCTGGTGTTCAACTGTACCATGGAGATCATACAACGCGTTTCTTCATTCATTGGAGATTACCACCATGTACGTTGTTGATAAACGTGTGCTATATATCTCTGGAGTATGTGTGTGTGCTAAATGGAAAGGGAGAATACACATAATGCATGTCTAAAATGTCCCCATAATTTTGAAAGAGGGTCCCGCTGGGTTATGTTTCAAATATATTACTTTCTGCGAGGGTATTCATCTTTTCTTTTGCATGAGAAGATACCAAGAAAATTATCTCTTTCACTATCTGAAAACCCAGTTTGACGGATGGACAGACGTTTTGCGTTCATTCGATTTTTGGGTATCAAGGACTCACGAAACATGGATTCTGACTACAGCACGAGTTAGAGGATTTTGTTTTCTTAATTTAGCAACTGAATTTTACCACTTTTTCATTATCAGGGCCCTGTAATAAGATGTTTTCTGTCGAAAATTCGCCGTTTTTGCGCGAACATAACTTTCTCCGTACTGTGTAAGTGGTAGCGAGTAAATAATAAATAATAAATACCTTTCTTGGAATAGAAGTCCTCATACGTACGCCATTAGTAGCTACAACTCCTTAGTTTCTAATGGTCTAATTGACGGTGGCCGTAAAAATCCTTGACGAATTCCTATCTTTAAGAGTAGCATTTGATTCCTCTGTTTGGTGTCGTTATAACGGTACAGCATTAAAAAAGAAATAACGCAGCTGCCATCGGCCAAGCAGTAGCGCATTGGGTCGGGTGTGCGGCGGAGTCGGGCTGTTGGCGGCTCGGATCGACTTGAGCCGCGCGGCAGCTGCGGATTACGCAACGCGGGTTGTTTCTGGGCGCTCCCGCCCCCGCCCCGCCCCCGCCGCGCCCGCCGCCCCACACCCCACGCCCCACAATGGGCCGAAAGCGCATGCCAACTCCATGGGCGCGCGCACTCTAAAGCAACAGGGGGACAACTTATATTTGTGGCCACCTTTCCCCTTGAATATTTTTTTTATTTATATAAAATTATTGTTTTTAAATAAATAAAACATACTTCAAAGTAAGTGAAATTATACCTGATAACATCATATTGAACCGTTTCCAGGGTTGCCAGCTCATGCACCCTGGATAAGCCGTAATTCTATTGCACTTGGACTTTTCAAAAATCTTGGCCCTTGTGGTTTGGAGCTATGAGACTTGATGTTGTCCGAAGAAAAATATCCAATATCCTTCTCTACAGAAAATGGACGTGGGAAATTTTCATTTGCAAACTGATCCTTAGAGTCTGGAACAGTTTGCCTGCGACAATCTTAGAACCCTTTCCTCAAAACTTGAGCAAGTTTAGAAATAAATTAGTTTTCTAGCTAATTATATTTTAGGTCAATGTATAGTATTAAGTTTCTACTGTTAAATTAGTAGTATTTCGAATTAAGTAAGTTATTTAATTGTTAGTATCAATATCAATTGTATTATTATTATTATTATTATTATTATTATTATTATTGTTGTTGTTTTTATCATTTTATAACTATGCAGAGTAGTGCAGTGCAGTGCAGTGCAGTGCAACGCAGCGCACCGCAGTGTTGTGTTATGTAGTGGAGGGAAAGGAATGCGAAGACATGAGTCATAGTTGAGTGTTGTGCAGTGCAGTGCAGTGCAGTGAAGCGAAGTGGAGTAAGGCTTGCGCGGTGCTATTATGTACTATTTATTATTATTATTATTATTATTATTATTATTATTATTATTATTATTATTATATGATTTGCTTATCAAATGCTTTTGAAAAGGCACATGCTAAATGTGCGAAACGTTAAGCAATAAATAAATGTATATGTCTTATATGAATTATACGTCTTAATTCCTGATATATTCATTGATTGATCCTATTTGGCCCAATAAGTTTAAAAAGATCCATCTTTCTACTACTACTACTATTATTATTATTATTATTATTATTATTATTATTATTACTATTATTATTATTGTTTTAATTATCTACTTTTTTGCAACTAATTATTAGTCATGTAAGTTTAATGCATGTAAAGTTAAGGTATTCTGCCACCAAGTCACTACACTTAATTGCAGAATTAATAATAGAATCTAATCTAAAAAAATCTAATTTTAATTTCGCTAATTTAGAACCACTGATCACGACGAGCTCAACCCACACGCTACCGGATCCTTACGAACTCAACGGCTTATAGCCCCTTCACTCCCCACCGCGCCTCCTGGCACTGTTGACCAATCGGCATTAAAACATATCTGGGAAAGTAAGCAGCGGAGGAGGGTTTTCAATTCCCCGCCTGGGCTCTTGTATTTGGGAAGCCCAACTCCGTCCTCAACTTCGACCCTGTCCCCGCGTCAGCCCCCGGCCGCTCTACCGATCCCTCCCCCGATCCCGTCCCTAATCCCCCCTCCAATCCCGTCCCCGATCTCGCTTACGTGACGACCGTCATCGCCACCATCCAACGCCAGCCTCTGTCCCCGTCTCCTTATGCACTCGGCAGTCACGCCTGCTTTCGCTGTAACAACGTAGGTATCGCTAAGAAACTCAGGAACTGGGTGTGTTTCCATATGTCCACCAGTACTAGAGGCGAGATTCTAGCCCAAACCCCGGCTCAAATGTTGCTGTTGCTCCACCGCGTGCAAATCCTACCGCGCATAGATAGCACTAACCCCACCCGCAGTGTGGTGTTTCGAGTGCCTGTCGCGTGCAATGCTTCACGGCGGAAGCCAGCTCTGCGGAGACCAATTGCCAGTAAAGGAGCGGACCACAAAATATATCAGTGGGATTCGACCAGGGGTGAAAAGGTTTCGGCAGAAACCTTAAGAAGAAAATGATTAAATTTCAATTTGCATCTATATACTTCAAGTTTTCTATTAATTATAACATAAGTGTTCGCGATGTGCCATGTGCAAATATCGTTGATTATTTTCTTACATTACTTTAAAAGAAGATAATTCTCGCTTTCAAAGAATTCGTATATATGCCATGTTATAATAGGGTGGGAAATTATTGGAATCACCTCAACAGTGCGGTCTCGAATAGACGTAAAATTCGTGTTCAAGTTTTTTTTTTATTTTCCTGACTTTTCATTTAAATGAAAGGGAGTAGGCATCAGATGTTTTGCTTCCTATATATAGTAAACAAAGTCTAAATTTTACAAAACGCTAAATTTTAATAAAATGATAAAATAAAACTAGAGGAGCTACAGAATGGCACATACTTTCTCGTAGTAAAGTTTTCTAATTTCCTTGATGTGGATTGGTACTGTAGAGTCATGCCTTCCTACTTGCCTGCTGTAATCAATCGCCGCCCAAAGTACATATTTTTGACATTTTCTCAACTTCTCGTTTCCCAAATAGTAGAACCGAAACATTATTTTAAATAATTTTATTAAAAAAGAATAAAACCTTGTTCTAAACAGCAATTTTCATTGAAAAATATGGAGCCGTCTTTAAGAAAACGGCGTTACGCGTTAATGTAAATGCGAAAGGTGAAGCTCTTTCTCACAGTAATCTATTGAGTTTTCGAAAAACTCATTTCAAGTCATTTGAAGAACTTCCACTCACAAATTTATTAATGTGTACACATCCATTGAAATGTGCATATTAACGGGGTGAGAGATATTTTAAAAAAATAGATTTTTTAAAAGACTACAATTAACTCTACGTCATGTTAAAACAGTGAGAATTTAAAGAAAAATTTGGAACCGTTTTTGAGAAAATCTTGTTTTTGTAACTTTTTAAAATTGCAAATATTGTACGCCATATTATGCGAATACTACTAAAATATTAAAGACATCTACATGACCTTATGCAATTTTCGAAAATGAAGAGTTAATCGCGAAAATCGGACCTATGCCACTTGTTAACCGCGAAATTGTGTTCGGCCACTATCCTTTTAAATAATGCTATTCTATCACGCCTTCATTTGGAGAACTTTTAATTCTTGAAATGTTGAAACTTTACAGTGTTTCCGGTACCTGGCGCAGCCTACCGGGCTTCTGCGAAAACAGTTCAAATCTTCAACTGTTTCTGTCCTTTCAAAGAGTTTCTTGCGAAAGATGTTCTTGTCTTGCTTTCCCTCTGGAAGCATATTTTTTAGAGAAAAAATATTACAAGTCCGACGCGGGATGTTTAAAAATGCATGCTCTTTACTGTTGAGTAGTGGCAAGGAATTGTTATAATCATAAGTTTCAAAGTACGATGCCAAATTTGAATTAATTTTGGCCGCCGATGTTTTAACATTGGTTATGCAAACTTTCTACTAAATAACAATTGATTAGTTATAAATAAACTAATGTTCCTGTAACTGGTGTTTTAATTAAAAAATTTTTTTTTTTTGTGCCTAATTCATATTTAAACAATTTAAATGCATATCTTTTGAGAAAAATGGCCACTTGTACTTTGAATTATTAGTAATTGAAATTTAATTAAATTCTTAATTAAGACATACTTGGCCTTGTACAATTTTACTTAAATGTCATGGAAATTTCTTAATTTTCGAGCACTTCCTGGTCCGAAGAAATCAGCTCTCTTGGCGTTGTATCTGAAACTCCATATAAGTCATCACAGCTGCGACCCAATTCCAACCCATTTTCGGGCTTCCACTCCTATGTTTTTTTTTTTTTTTTTTGTCTTTTATCATCCAATACTATTTCTCTCGCGATGTTTCTATGATGTGCATTATCTATAATACCAATTCCATTTTAGCGCAAAACAGTTAATCAAATTTCCACTCAACAATTTATTATTGCTTTATATCTAATCCGTCGCGCAGTTTTACATTCGTACTTTCCGGAAATAAATTCAATTTCGTCCCCTCGCGGCCTTCATCGAGCAACACGTTCTTTGTAATAATTTAGTAAAATTGAATCTAGCTGCTTACGTCTGCTTCACCCGAGACACAATTCATTCTGTTAATTATTTTTAGTAAAATTGCATCTAGCTCACGGTCTACGTTTTCCTTCTGTGGAATTTTTAGTTGAAGATCTTCTTTCACTCGACTGTGACTGTTTACACTTTTCATTATCATGATCAATGCTATTCTGTCCTTTCCCGACTGCACAATACTAAGTTCTTTTGTCTTCCCTATATTGCCCTCTCATAAAATATTTATTTATTTATTCAATTTACTATTTAAAAGTATTTTAAATATTTAATGGAAAATGTCTCTTTTACTCTTAGCGTCACGTTTCTTCTCCTATGTACCCCGAATTATACGATCTTGTTGTCGTAATTCGTCATCTAATTTTAATTTATCTTTCAAAATATCTTGTAGATATTATTACTCATTTCAATATCTTTATCATAAATAAATATTGTGTATGCTTAGACCATGCATTTTAACCAAGTATAGGATAGTTAAATGACGTAAATTTTGGTGCAGTGGCGGCTCGTGGTCATACTATTAGGGTGTGCAACGCTTCTCCTCTCCCTTCCATCCTCTCCCTATGGAGTATTTTATGGAGTTATGGAGTATTTTCCCTAAACTCTCTGTACAAATTTAAGGTTAAAAGTACATGTTTCTATACCCAACACTAAAAATATCTGGATAGTTTGCCGTCTACACTGACTGACGTAACACAAATTCTGTGTCGCTTCAGTAAATGCTGTTTCTTTTCAGCAATTTTTTCTGTGACTTTTTCATTGATGTTATTTTAATATTTTCGACGCTATTTATTGTCAGTTGTACAAACACTCTTCACAGAAAAACGAACACCCTAACTTCGGTTTTTCAAAACGCATTAAAAAGTAGCCTCCTACATACGTTTACACAATACATTTTGATTTTCACATGCTTAGGAATGGATTTGTAAATGCCGATATGCTAACACTACTTTTATGTGTGTTATAAGTGTATAAGTCACATCAAACAGTGCAATTATCCGTTGAAAAATCCATCCATTCCAAAAATCCATTGGGGAAATTTGGAAAACAAAATTGGAGACATTTGTGAGAAAATGGTGTTTGAACATTTCTGAAAATGCGGGATTTAGGGCTCATTTTTACAGAAAACTTTTGAGTTTATTTGACATTATTTAAAGCTCATGTACTCGTAAATCAAATAAAGCGAAGACATCGCCTCAAGTGTAAATATTTCCGACGAGAGAAACATGTCAAGAAAAAACAAAAGAATAGAGGAATATGGTGTTTATGCTATCGGATAGGACGCAATTGGTACTATCCCTTCCAAAACGTTAAAGAAAAAATTTGGAGCCGTTTTTGAGAAACTCTTGTTTTTGTATTTCGTTGAAATTGCAAACATTGCACGCTAACTAAGTGCGAAAACTATTAAAATATCCAAAAGCATCTACATGACCTTATTAAAAGAACTGATTATGAGAGAAGAACTGAAATAATATATTCTTTCTGCTCCAAGCCCTTCATTTCAATATTTCCCTTGCGTCCTTTAGAAAAAGGTCTTTCCCACTCGTTTGATTTATTTATTTATACATTTATGTAGCGGTTTCGTCATCCTCTGCTCGGGCTCTTAAAGCCACAAGGCATCGCCCGCTGCCCGAGCTGCCCTCTCAGGCTCTACGCGCCGCCAACACGCGCCCACACACGTTTGGAACCAGATTACTAAAGAGGGAAATAAAAATAAACAACATCACACTCGGACAAGTGTCCAACTTCCAATATTTAGGATGCAACGTAACATATCTTAATGACATTGAAGTGCAACAAAAAATCTAAATTTCAGGCTATTTGCGCCACTATAAAACGAACATTGGAAAAAGAAGCACGAAAAGGAACCAAACTCAAGCTGTATAAAACAATGGTCATGCCGACTCTTCTGCATGGATGCGAAACATGGGTAACACATCTTGATGTGGAGGATTAACCAAGAGAATTAATGCAGAAGAAATGAAATTTCTGAGGTGTGTGAAGGGATGCGCATTCATGGATCATATTAGAAGTGAGGATATAAGAGACGAATTAGCTTACAAGAATTATTAGAATTAATTAGAATTTTAAAAAAAAAAAACATATAGAAAAAACTGGATGGACCGTTTACAAAGAATGAATAATGAGAGATTGCCCGAGCTATTACTATCTTTTTAAACGAAAAATAGAGAAACAAGACCAAAGAAGATATGGTCTTCTCTAGACAACTTTTCCAGAACATTTTATTTATTTTACGTCAAAAATCAGTTAAAACTGCGTATGACGTGCTATGGGGAGAAGTGAATTCTATGTACACTCTCCCTGAGAAAAAAATGTCGGGCAAAATTCTTCCACACCGCGCCGACAAACTTGGACACCCCTCGGCCTGGGGGAGGGCAGGGGGAGGGACGCGTTGACCAATCGCTAGCAGGTAGAACCACAGTTGTCTGTAATTGGTGCAACATCCCAAGGGGTGGAAAGGAAGTTGCCTCAGGGGGAGGGGGCTAGTTTATTTACGTACGAGGCGGAAATAAGTCATATTTCCCTACCGATGGAGAGATTTTGCCTGCACGTTCGCCACGACGAAAAAATATTTCTCAGCGGGGGTTTCCGTCCAGAATTATTGTCAATTGACTCGTAAATATTTAGCATTTTAGCAACAATTGATCTAACGGTTAGCAATCGATTTGTAACTCCAGTCGAAGTGCAATTTTCAGATGCTCATTTCAGGCACAATTTGCGGACCCTTCCCGGTCGTTCTAACGCATATTTCGAATTTGTTTATAAAATTATAAATTGTTGCAAAATTGTTAATTCACAATTTTCGGCTTTAGGGCATCAGGAGACACTCCCCCCTTTAGATTTGCAAAAGTTGGAAATTGTTTATAAATTTTCAAGTTGCAAATTTTTTTATTGTCTCATCTGAGTGGCGTTTAAACACGATACAAAATTCCGGTGTTATCATATTTCGTTCTCGAGATATATGTAATTGTTTATAAGAAATTAACATCTTAGAATGACCCCATTTGTTTTCACTTAACACAAGCATACTGAAAAATACAGTTCTCCAATGTTGCGCTTTTGCATGCTACGCTTAAAAAACACTTAGCTTATAAACAAATTCTGTGGCCAATTTAATAACGCAAAATCCGTCTTTGTATGGCGAGTATGAATATAATATTTATTTTGTTTTTATATTCTATTTTAAATGCTGCAATTTGCAACTCGATATATTTATCAAATAAAGAGGAAACTGATTCTATACAAATTATTTTTGAATGTGCATTACGTCGAAATGAGTGTTTCTATCAAAGTGATGTTGAGCAACCCAATAGCTAGAAAATAAAAAATATTTATTTTGTGTTATGAAAAATCACATGAGTAGAATCACACATCACAATATTTACACAAGTATAGAAATTTCTAAATGAACGTATATAAACTTTAAGTTAATATTTTCAATTCAATTTATCATTCAATAAGTCAGGATCATCTTTCTAAAACTGTTAATTTGATGATTTCATTGTATAATATCAAATCAGAGCTAAAAGCATCATGTGCTAAATCTAGGCGTTGTTAATACATAGTTTTAAACAACATTAATATATTTAAAATACATTTAAAACGCTTTTTAGATTGGCGAACGTTTCAATGAAATTTCATGGATTCCTAAATGCTTGAAAATAAATACTTGTAAAATTAAATTATTGTAGCGTGTAAAAATATAACAAACTCACGTACTTGGTAAAACGAGTTGATACTACTAAAAGAAAGCAAAACAGATGTTATAACAATTCAAAGAGATTTACCGTTTGTTTACAGTTTAGTAAATATCAATGCTCTAGCATTTCCCAGTGAAAATTCATAGAACGAACTTGGTGGTCAAGTGATATGACCTTCCCAACACAGACTACATTTCAGTATCGTCAGAGTTCGAAGGTGGTTTGTTGGACGGTACTCTCCATTCTACGAAATTGCCGAAACCTTGAATTTTGCACGACTATCTGTACAGGAGAACGTAGCGGTTTAATAAACGAAAACGGGCCATTCAAGGTATCTAATGTGATTCTTTGAAAACATTTAACCATTATAAACTATCCCTAAGAAAAATATCAAATAAACAATGTTAAAGGTCACCAGCTTAACATTGCCTTTACTATTTGAATGTTTTCAACATCCCCAAAACCTACAGAAAACCCATGTTTTTACAGGTTATTATAAAACCAATTCAAAACATATAAGAATTTATTCACGTTATTATTTTTAAAACACTCAAATATCTACGATGTTATTTGATTCATGTCTTCATCGAAGATCTGAAAATAAAAAAACTGATTAGCAGAGAAAATTAAAGTAATTGTGAATGATTGATGAAGTTGAATGATCAAATGAAAAACAATGTTTCTTGCTTCATATAATGCTATCTTGTTTAACAGACATGTAATTACATGTGATACCTATATTTAAACATTCAAATTAATGAAAATTTTCAAAATTAAAATAATCAATAAAACGTTTATTCATCAGCAAGGATTATATTATTAAATACATTTTTTGTGATTCATGTGCTCCTGGGTGAATAACGTAGTAAACGTGATTCGTATGATCCAGTTTCTCAGAATAATTAGACATATACACTGCTAGACACATACACTAAACATAATAGTTGTCAAATAGTTATTTACGACATGAGTATCGTATGATATCTTATTACAATACGAAATTGGAGAATTATCAAACAAGACTCTTTAGCCGAAATTGTGAACCAATTGAATATTGTAATATAATGTTACCATTTGAATATCATAGAAAGTAAGATGCAATTTGTCAAAATTCATGTGAACTATAATTTTTGTTTAAATTTGACTCCTTATCCGGCGAAAGATATGTGACAGTACTTATGTTCACAGTTCTACTACCATGGGTTTAATTAATTAATTTGCAGAACGCAAATTATTATTTTTGGTTTTAAAGAAGCATGGGTATACCGAATGTCGGGGAAGGAAACGTCGAAACTTTGAAAAAAGCTGTTTAGACAATTTTAATCATATTTTGTCTAATAAACTACATAGATATTCTGAATGGCTGAGCTGCAATAAACACGCAAATGTTGGTTTGAAAATATTGTTTCTACGCAAAAATTTGCATTTTAGAATCATATAAACAGATCAGAAACATGTAACATGTTTAATATTAGCAATATAAATTAATATATTGTGATGAACCCATCCTGCCGCCACGGCAACACACGCATGCGCGCAATGCGCGTAGCTCGCGGTCTGGGCACCTCACAAAGGGGGGGGGGAGATACCGTCACACCGAAGTGCGTCGGTAATCAGCTGACAGGTGTGCGCGTTAAATTTATCAATGAAGGGCGCCAAACGGGCACTTACCTATCAGCTGGCACCGGCATTTCGAGAACCTCAGGGGTAGGCACTCTTGAATGAGGGCATGCACGGGGTTTGCTATTACTACCACTACTTTACAATAATCACAAAGTTTTGTAACTTTAAGTGTCAATCACCTGAATGGCAAGAACACATTTATTGCATTTGATTCTTTAATACAATTTGGGTAAGAATTCCCCTTAAACTAAATTATATGTTATTTACATTAAATGACACCTTTCCTATTTTTTACTGTCTTTGGAATGATTACAAAATGAAAGTCTTTCGTTCACCTCTTTCGATGATTGCACAATCCGTAGTCGTCCCGAAGCAGTCGCTGTCGCGAGCCGCACCACGGCAAGGCGCAGCCGACCGAAGCAGCAGTGCGTGCGGTGCTAGTGCTCCTGGCTCCGATCGGTGATTATTGGAGGAAGTCGTCTGACGCCACCCACTCCTCACCAGGCCAGCCTCAATGACTCGGCTGCACAATCATTCCTTCCGGAGACGCCGGCCCGTTGAAATCGGAATAAATTCCTGATTGTCTTTTATACTGGGCGGCCTGCACAATGTTGGTCGACCCCCAAGTCACTGCTCCACTACCTCTCATCAACACTGCAGTCTCAATTCTGTGTCGTTCTCTCGCCTTCTATCCGTCTTCTCCCAAAATCCGCTGCTCTCCAGCTTCCTGCGTCGCATCCCCACCCTTTTTCCAAGTTTCGCCCATCGCTCCTTCACGTGATTGGAATTTTGAATATTATTGGCCGAAATCTTAGTTTCCGAAATATTCGACGCGAGTCAAGCCGATAGGTATTTTAAAATTAACCTCATTTTCTGGGCCTGATTGGTGGTCTTTGTGCGTGTACACCGGAGATGAACAAAGCAGTTCTTTCTGCTGTCTTCGTGACGCTTATATGGGTCCTAGGGGAACTCTTCAAGTAGCCGGATCTCTATAATTTGCTTGTTCCGGTGCCTAGCCGCATGTGGACTGGCCGCCGGTTGCCTAAAGCGGCTGTCCCTGAGGACAATTGCACCCTAATCGTAAATCTTTTGAATCTTCTGACACGCGTTCGCGCGTCTTGCGCTGAGCCGTGTCAAATCAGGGACCTTCCTAATCGGCGTGACAGAGGGGGAAGTTTTGGGTCCGGCGACTAGCAATGACCTCGTTGCAATATTAGTTCAGAAAAAAAATAAACCGAGAAATTAAAAAGCAGTCGAACTGTGAAAATTGGGTGCTTTTTTTATTTCTAGGTTAATTTTTCTTTCTGATCAAATGTATTCATTTATTTTGTTAATAAAAAAATTTAGATATTAATGAATGCTTCTACAACGCAAATAGTTGCCTAGAAAACATATCCAAACCAAGTTTTGAATGCTTATTGCGGCTTAGCCATTTGGAGTATCCGTGTAGTTTATTAGAAAAAAAATATCCTTAAAATTGTCGACATTTCTCCCCAAATATCCTGTATATACAGGGCTTGATTTCTGTCGGTACGCGACGGAACGGCGTTCCGGTTCTTTGGAAATAATTATTGTTATATTATATATAAATAACTATTGCTTTTATATTAATAATTAATTTGAGCGCGTTTCGGGCCTAAGATTTTAAAATAAAGCTTTGGGATATATGTATCATATAACCTTATGACGACACTGTTCTCAGTTACGTCAAGTTTTAATTTAGAGAATCAAAGTGAATGGTCTAAGTTTACTTACCTAAATAAAGTTTATCTTACGATACATACTATTGAGAATGTGTTTTATGTTCAAAACAAGTGTTGCTTCAACAGCATGAATTTTCACGTATTATTCGTAATTGCTTCGCAATATTCAATACGGACTATGTGAACCTGCAAAAAAGAAACAAAAAAAACAACACCTACTGCAGCATAAAATATTTTCTACTCGCCGGGATTCTGAACTCGGGTCTTCAAAGTTAACTCGTCTGACACTGTTCCCCTGCACCACCAGGTACACGACAAGACTACCCCCTTTCCGATGCGAAAAGAAAGTGACGCATTTGCATTTGCAGTTAAAAAAACAGAGTGTTTAATTTACCTTAATACAAGATCAATTTTTAAAAAGAGATTTCATTAATCAAAAATCTCTTGCATTAATACTGTTTTTCCACAATGTTAATAAGATCAGTCGGAGTTAATATTATGAGAAAATTAGCTAATATAATAAAACTTTAAGAGTTGTTACTTATCTTTGTCCAAAATTAACAAGAAAATGATAAATGATAGAAAATATATTCTATTATAATGACCATATAGCAAGCACTCAGAATGTTACAATATTTGGGAGGAAAAAAATAAAAACTAAAATACCTAATTTTTCCAGTCAAAAACGTTACCGCCGTGATATAAAACTTTTGATGTTACTTCGTTATTTTGTGTGACACGATATTTTTGAAAACAGGTTATCATTAAAAAAGAATTAATATTTTTTCTGCGTTAAAATAATGCAATATAATCGTGGCATGATATATACAGCCTCAAATTTGTGGGGCTAATATGATACAACTTAAGAGGCTAATGTGATACGGGTGTCGGGGCTATTTTGATACGCTAAAAATTAACACGCAGACAAGTGGAAGGCATTTTTTTGTTTAATATTACATCAAACGCGCTAAAATTCCGATTCGATGTTGATAAACTATCCAAGTATTTATCTGAGAAGGAAAGAGCAGGCGACAATTCATAAAGATTTCCTCGTTCTCCTCCCTACCCAGTACATGGTGATTCACTTATGATTATCAATTGGCGAGAAGTTCTACTGTTTCAGTGCAGTTACTGATTTTTCACTGGAATCACAAGGAACCAGGCCTACAATAGAAGCTAACACCATCCCTTCAACTCCAGATATCAACTGTTCTCCTCCAGTACTTTTGAGATAATACTGTTGGAAAAAATTTGAAAAAACAGTAGCCATCCAAAGTACAAGGAAGCGGTTAGACCCAATAGCACCAATCATTACTAGTGAAAAGTGGATCATTACTAGGAAAGAGTGGAGTGTTTAATTTACATTAATTTAATATCTATTTTTAAAAAGAGATTTCATGAAACAAAAATCTCTAGCGTTAATATTTGTTTTCGCGAATGTTAATAGGTAATTGTTTGAAATTTTCGAAAATTCAGATCGTTCGCGCAAAATTGAAAGCACGCCATCTTTAAACATCTTGTGCTTCTAAGAATGGATTTACAGAGAAATTGAAGCTCTTTTTGAGAAAATTATGTAAATATGATGGGATTTGGTGTAAAGTACCTTCAAAATTAAAAGATTCGTTTCAAATTCGAAGATTCGTAATATTAGCAAGATCGTTTAAGGAATAACCATTTTGATGAAAATCATGTTTACTTTAGGCTCTAAAATTACTCACACGAAGACGGATTGACGAAGAGGTTTTTTGGAAAATCACATTTTCGGGTTCAAAAAACAATCGTTTTGACAGCCTTGTGTATAGAAAATAAACGAACAATACCAACAATCTACTTTTTTCGAACTAGCTACTTACAAAACGTGTTTTCTGTGAAAATTTCGACACTTCCTCCTACAGCATTACGTAACTCTGTTTACACGTGGAGGTAAAAATATTCGAGCGTTACTGGGTTTTGAACTTAGAACCAGTCTGTAGGTCTGGCTCGACCGCACTGTGCCATCACAGATATTTCTCAGCACGTTGTCCAAGCACACTTATTACGAAAAGAATAGTTACGTGATATTCATTTCACTTAGATTTTTTATTAGAGAAATGTTCTACATGTTTCAACTGTATCAAATTCGCAATAAGAATTCAAACGATTACAACCCACGCAACTACATAGCTCATTTTATTAAGAAATATTTTCAACCAGAAGCCGTGGTCGTTAGAACCCTCTGTGGAAGTCGTTCCCGGTCTTATCTTTCGACGACTATGGCCAAGGTTGAATTACGTCACAGATGAAAGATTGCGATAACGCTAGAGCTCAACACGGGCGCGGATGCAGACGTTCTGAAGCCAGAATCGCAATAGGGGCATATTTATACGTGATTTTTTAAAACATTAACACACTAAAATAAGTAGTTGGCCCTCAAAACAGATGCTTTATGTGATATTTATAATGGATACGAATGATTATAACTATACAATTAACCGCAAAATTGTTTTGCAGTTAACTATCAGTTAACAGCAAAAATTATTCGCCGTGGAAGAGATTCGATCTTACGTGCTTAAGCTTCTCCAACAGTGCGCTTACCTGTTATACCACAGAAACTCTTATGACTCTTATTCTCACAAAGATTGACTCACAAAGATGATTTTAAACTGTCATGTATCACAGATTTAACTAAAAACGAACGTGCGGCGTTTAGATGCTTGTGTTAACTACAGACGGACAAACAGACGTTTTGTCGTAAATAGATTTTTTAGTAAAAAGGACCCACAAAACATGGATTCTGTCTACAAACGTATTGAAGTAATTCACTATATACAGGAATAACATTTATAAACTTTTGTCGTAACCAGAGACCGGAATTGAGAGGTTTTTGTCGAAAAATCGATTACAAAGATGAAAAAAAGTAAATATTAAAATGAGCATTGTTTCTATTCAACGAAAATTTTCAATCAATTCCAAAGGTGCAATAATAAGTAAATATTAAAATGAGATTTATTAACAATATGAAATGAAAAACAATTAGAAAGGAACATTCTGTTCTTTACTTGGTATTCTTCACAAATTATAAGAAAAACATAATAAAGGCATTATATCAACGACATTCGAATATTATTGTTGAGAATCTATGAGAAAACTGTTAATGCCGGGCCCTGGTAACAAAAAAAGGGTTCACTAATGTTGTGAAATGTAGACAAACATCCTTTAACTCGTGTTGCCAGAAACAAATGTTTTGTGGGTTGTTGATACAGAAAAATCGAATGACGGCGAAAAGCCTGTATGTTCGTGTGTCTGTTCATGTGTCTGTTCTTGTGTCTGTTCGTCTGTTTGTAATTTTCAAAAAAAATTATATGACCTTATTGAAATAATTATTTATGAACAACAAATTTCATTTGCAAGAAAAATCTGTGTTCAATTTTAGTTGTAGGAAAACGCCGAAAAAATTAAAACTTTTCCAATTTTCGAAAATTAAGAGTTAACAGTGGAAATGGGACATATGTCGCCTTTATAAGTTTATTTTACTCTGTTCTTAGAAGAAACTTAAAGAAATATTTGGGGCCATTTTTGAAAAAATTTTTGAAACCACCCAAACGAATTAACGCTTGTAGGACACATTTTCCCGTGAGGTGGAAAATATAGTGTTTGGAAAATGCCCAGTTCAGGGAGATAATTTTTTTAAACTTCCAAATCAGAGGAATGAATTTCGAAAGAAGGAAGAACGACAAAGAAAATTGAATGTTTCCTCATCCATCCTCAAATAATCCTTCAGTTCGAAGGTCTTTAATTAATGCTGCACAATGTGCGACCCATAACCTCACCATGGCGTTGTTCTAAGGCCTCACCCTCAAACGTTTTCTTATTTACCTTTTACTACATTAGTATTAACCATTGATTAGTTATAATAAAACATAAAGTAGCAAAACACAACTATTTGTGCGTAATTCATCGTAAATCGCGAGCAAACCTACATAAAATATTGGTCGAAATGTAATACGCTCATTAATTTTCTTGTCAAAGTTTTCTCGTCAAAGTTCAAAGAATTCCACAAAGTTTTGTTGCATTTTCCGAAAAATTCACTACATGAACAAAAATCATCTGCGCCATCCTCTTAAAGCGTCCATTACGTTATCCGGCAATAATATTTAATCAAAAAAGTTCATGCCTTTTTTTTAAATTTTGAAAATGTTTCAGGGGCTTCTTGTACAGTACCATACAACTATAAAATATTGATTTGGAATTCAGGGGGGGCTCGACATCATCTAGATCGCTTGGGGAATATCAACTTTGGAGAAAATTGCTTCAACAGTTTAGCCGCTAGCATTTTTCACAGAGGAAAGACGTTTTGCCTTTAATCGTTTTTTCCGTATTAACTACCCACCAAACCTGGATTCTGGCTACACCATATGTTAAAGGGATTTTATCTATATTTATAAACTGAATTTATCCACTTATTCTGATACCAGGGCCCGGAAATTACAGTCTTTTTATGTCGAAAATTAGCCGATTTCCTCCGTAGCATTACGTAACTTTTTTCTTTCTCGTATACGCACATATATACGGAGTAATATACGTAGAATAGAGAAAATTATGTAATGCTGCGCGAAAAAAACGGCGAATTTTCGACAGAAAAAAATGCATTTCCGCACCCTGAAAACAAAAGACTTCATAAATCCAGTTACTAAATTAACAGAAAAAATCTCTAAAACGTGGTGTAACCATAATTCCTGTTTTGTGGGTCTTCTCCGTCCGTCGCTCAGTGTGTCTGCGTCTGTCCGTCTGTTTGTCCGTCTGTGAACACTTCTAGCGCCAAAACCATTCGTACGATCTTTTCGAAATTGTAGAATCCCTTGTCGATGTGACTCTAGTTGAAGCTTTGAGATTTTAAAAAACATTCTTTAATTTTCAAAACGGCTCCAAATTTTTCTTTAAATTTCTTCTAAGAATAGAGTAAAATACACTTATAAAGGCGTCATAGGTCCCATTGCCACAGTTAACTCTGAATTTTAAAAAGTTTCAAAAATTTGAATTTTTTGCTGTCTTCCTACAACTCTAGAATTGAAGACAGATTTTTCTTTCAAATTAAATTTGTTGTCCATAAATAGTTCTTTCAATAGGCCCTATATTTTTGAAATTTACAGACATACAGGAACAGACACAAGAACAGACACAAGAACAGACACAAGAACAGACACAAGAACAGACACAAGAACAGACAAAGAACAGACACAAGAACAGACACAAGAACAGACACAAGAACAGACACAAGAACAGACACAAGAATAGACAGAAGAATAGACACAAGAACTCACACAAGAACAGACACAAGAACAGACACAAGAACAGACACAAGAACAGGCTACAATAACAGACACAATAACAGACACACGAACAGACAGCCTTTCGCGTCATTCATTCTTTCTGTATCAACGACCCACAAACATTGGTTTCTGGCAACACGAGTTAATGGATTTTTCATATTTTACAACATGAGTTAACTCTTTTTTCGTTACCAGGGACCGGGATTAACAGTTTTCCCCATAGATCCTCAAGAATAATATTCGAATATTGTTGAAATAATGCTTTTATATGTTTTTCTTATAGATTTGTGAAGAATACAAGTAAAGAAAGGAGGTTCTTTCATTGTATTTATTTTATATTGTTAATAAATCTCATCATACTATTTGCTAATTTTTCCTAATTTGAAACTGATTGTAAATTTTCGTTGAATAGAAACAACGAAAAACATTTTTTTCTTATTTTCTGGTAATTACGTAGTAAGAAAAAGTATTGTAATCATGCGCCTGGAGACGGCGATTTTTCGACGAAAAACTCAATTTCGAGCTCTGGTAACGACAAAAGTGTATACATGTTGTTCCTATATATAGTAAATTACTTCCTCCAATACGTTTGTAGTCAAAATCCATGTTTTGTTCGTCCTTGTTTCTCAAAAATCTATTTACGTCAAAACGTCTGACTGTCTGTCCGTCTGTAGTTAACACAGGGACCTAAACGCCGCACGTTCTTTTTTAGTCAAATCTGTGATATATGACAGTTTAGAATAATCTTTGTGAGAGTGAAGTGTCATTAGAGTTTCTGTGGTGCAATGGGTAAGTGGGTAAGCCCACTGCTGGAGAAAGTTGAGAACGTAAGATCGAATTCCATCCATGGCGAATAATTTTTGCGAGTAGAAAGAATTTTGCGGTTAATTGCATAGTTATAATCATTTGTATCCATTATAAATATCACATAAAGCATGTGTTTTTGAGGCGCCACTAATTTTAGTGTGTTAAAGTCTTTAAGAATCAAGTATAAATATGCGCTATGCAATTTGACTTCAGAACGACTGCATGCGCGCCCGTGTTAAGTCACGTTATCGCAACTTTTATCTGTGACGTATTTCAACCTTGGCGATAGCCGCCGAAAGATAAGAGCGGGAACTACCTGCACACGGAGTTCTAGAGAACTTAAATTCTGGTTGAAAATATTTCTAAGTAAAATGAGCTATGTAGTTGCGTGGGTTTTATTCGTTTACATTCTTATTGAGAAATTGATATCTCTGACACATGTAGCACATTTATCTAATTAAAAATCTAAGTGCAATGAATATCTCGATATTATTCTTTTCGTAATAAGTGTGCCTGGACAGCGTGATTAGAAGTGTCTGTGGTAGCACAGTGCGGTCGAGCCAGACCTACATACTTAAGGGAGCCGAGTTCAATTCCTAGTAACGCTGGAATTTTTTAATCTCCACGTTTACTAGTGTAAAGAGAGTTACGTAATACTGCAGAAGGACGTGTCGAAATTTTCACAGAAAACACGTTTTGTAAGTCGCTGATTCGAAAAAAGTGGATTGTCGGTATTGTTCTTGTATTATTTTCTATACACAGGGCTGTCAAAACGCTTGTTTTGAACAACAATAAGTGATTTTCCAAAAAACCTCTTTGACAATCCGTAATTCTAAAGCCTAAAATAAACATGATTTTCACCCAAATGGATATTCCTTGAACGAACTGGCTAATATTACGAAGCTTCAAATTTGAAACGAATCTTTTAATTTTGAAGGTACTATACACCAAACCTCATTATATTTTCAAATTTTCCAAAAGAGCTCCAATTTTTTTAAATCTATTTCTCGAAGCAGGAGACGTTTAAAATGCCGTACGTTCAATTCTCAAGAACGATCTGAATTTTTGAATATTTCAAACAAATAACTATTAACATTGTCGAGAACCAAATATTAAAGCCAGAGACTTTTGTTTTGTGATATCTCTTTTTAAAAATAAATCTTGAATTAATGTAAATTAAACACTCTTGAAAACTGCAAATGCAAAAGCTTCACTTTCTTTTCGCATAGGAAAGGAGGAAGTCTTCTAGTGTACATGGTGGTATAGGAGGAAACGTGTCCGGCGAGTTAACTTTAAAGAGGCGAGATCGAATCCCAATGAGTAGAAAATATTTTCTGCTGGAATAGGTGCTTTTTTGTTTCTTTTTTGCAAGTTCATGTAGTCCGTATTGTATATTGCGTAGCGATTACGAATAAGACGTGAATGTACATGCTGTGAAAATACAAGCATCACTTGTTTTAAACATAAAACACTGTGTAAATAGTTTGTATAGTAAGATAAACGTTATTTAGGTGAATAAACATAGACCATTCACTTTGATTGCTTAAAGTCAAACTAGACGAAATTGAGATCAGTGTCGTCATAAGAGTTATTATGACTCATATATCCAGTGCTTTATTTTTAAAATCTTAGGTCCCTGAACGCGCCTCAAATTACTTATTAATAGCAATAGTTATATAATATAATTTAGTAATTTTTTTCGAGGAACCGGAACGCCGTTGCGTCGCTTTCCGACAGAAATCAAGCCCTGTATCATAACCCATGTCAGAACTGTTAATATAAGTACTGTCAGATGTCATCTTTCGCAGGACGAGGAGTCAAATTTAAACAAAAATTATAGTTTCAATGAATTTTGTTTAATTGCGTGTAACTTTCTATGATATTCAAATGGTAATATTTTATTAGAATATTCAATAGGTTAACAATTTCGGCTTAAGAGTCTTGTTTGATAATTCTCCAATTTCGTATTATAATAAGATATCTTATGATACTCATGTCGTAAATAACTATTTCGCAACTATTATGTTTAATGCATGTGTCTAGCAGGTTTTGTATTATTCTGAGAAACTGGATCATACGAATCACGTGTACTATGCGATTCACACAGGAACACATGAATCACAAAAATGTATTTAATAATATAATACTTGTTGATGAATCAACGTTTCATTGATAAATTTACTTTCAAAAATTTTCATTAATTTGCATATTTAAATATATTTATCACATGTAATTACATGTTTATTAAAAATTAAGAGACATTGTTTTTCATTTGATCATTCAACTTTATCAATTACTCACAGTTACTTCAATTTTCTCTACTTGTCAGTTTTTTTAATCTCAGACCTCCGATGAAGACATGAATCAAATAACATATTAGATATTTACAAATTATAACGTGAATAAATGCATACATTTATAGAATTGGTTTTATAATAACTTGAAAGAATATCGGTTTTCTGTAGGTTTTGGGGTGTTAAAAACATTCAAATAGTAAAAGCAATGTTAAGCTGGTGATCATTAACATTGTTTATTTGATATTTTTCTTAGGGGTAGTTTATAATGGTTAAACGTTTTCAACGATTGCACATTAGCTACCTTGAACGGCCCGTTTACGTTTAATAAACAGTTATGTTCTCCCTTTACAGATGGTCGTCCAAACTTCAAGGTTTCGGTAGTTTCGTAGAATGGAAAGTAGCGGTCAACAAACCACCTTCAAACTCCGACGATACTGAAATGTAGTCTGGGTTGGGAAGGTAATATTACTTGACCACCAAGTTCGTACTATGTATTTTCACTGGAAAATGCTACGGCATTGATATTTACTAAACTGTAAACAAACGCTAAATCTCTTTGAATTGTTATAACATCTTTTTTGTTTTCTTTTAATTGGAACAACTCGTTTTACCAAGTACGTGTCTTTGTAATATTTTAAGACGCTACAATAATTGGAATTGAGAAGTATTTATTTTCAAGCATTTAGGAATTCATGAAATTTCATGGAAATGTTCGCCAATCTAAAAAAATGTTTTAAATATAATATATTAATATTTTGAAAAATATTGACTTAAGTTTATATACGTTCATTTAGAAATTACTGTACTTGTGTAAATAAAGTAGCATTTTGTGATGTGTGATTCTACTGGAGATCTTTCATCACACAAAATAAATATTTCTCTATTAGGAACTCTAACATTCCATTTATCCAATCCAATACAGTTTACAACAAACAGCTAATATAATGTTTCCCTATTTTTTTAATGGTAATGGTTAAACAGGAGGAACATATAGTTTCTAACTCACGGTTTAAACAGGAGCCTTCGAAAAAATTTAATAATACAGCTATTCGGTTGCTCAACATCCCTTTGATAGACAAGCACAAAACTATCGTTTCCACGTAATGCACCTTGGAAAATAATTTGTTTATAATCAGTTTCCTTTCTATTTGATAAATATATCGACTTGCAAATTGTAGCTATTAAAAGATAATATGAACACAAAATAAAAGTTATGTTCATACTCGCCATAAAAAGACGGATTTAGCGTGATTAAATGATTACAGAATTTGTTTATAAACTGTTTTTTAAGCGTAGCAGGTCAAAGCGCGATATTGAAGAACTGTTTTTTCAGTATGCTTGTGTTAAGTGAAAACTAATGGCGTTATTCTAAGATGTTAATTTATTATAAACAATTACATATATCTCGAGAACGAAATATGATAGCAGCGATCGCATTCCGGGATTTTGTATCGCGTTTAAACGCCATTCAGATGCAACAATAATTTTTGCAACATTTGCAAATTTATAAACAATTTCCAACTTTTGTAAATCTGAAGGGGGAGAGCCTCCTGATGTCCCATAGCCGAAAATCGCGAATTAACAATTTTGCAACAATTCATAATTTTATAAACAAATTCGAAATATGCGTTAGAACGGCCGGGAACGGTCCGCAAATTGTGCCTGAAATTATCATCTCAAAGTTGCAGTGCGATTGGAGTTACAAATCGATTGCTAAAATTTAGAACAATTGTTGCTAAAATGCTAAATATTTACTGGTCTATTGACAATAAATCTGGACGGAAACCCCCGCTAGAAATATTTTTCGTCGTGACGTACGCGCATTCAAAATTTTCCTGGCAGGGAAATATGACGATATTTTCTCCTCGTACGTAAACGAACTAGCCCTCTCCCTTTGAGACAGCGTCCGTTCCACCCCTTGGGATGTTGCACCAATCAGAGACAACTGTGGTTCTACTTGTTAGCGATTGGTCAACGCGTTCCTCCCCGTGCCCTCGCCCTGGCCGCGGGGTGTCCAAGTAGGACGATGCGGTTTGGAAGATAGAATTTTGCCCGACATTTTTTCTGAGGGAGAGGGTACATCAGTTCTTCTTTCACCACAGCGTTGCGAAACTCCTTTCAAGACAACTCTAAACTTTTTAACTGTCTCCAACTGATAATACAAGTTGACATAATTGAATATAATTATAGGCAAGCGAGTCGATTCTTGACCCTTCCATTACATACCACTTAATGAAACTGCTATGTGGAACGTTACCCATTGGACGGCCGTGAGCGAGGGCCGTGCTGTCGCGCACGCGCGGGGTGGCAGCCGCCCCATTGGCCACTTCGCAAATTGGATCCATTAGAAGCAGGTGGTGCGCGGTACAAATATCCCCGCGGACCGGGCACTTCCGTCAGTCACCGGGAAACCTTCAAGGAGGATTCTTCGTCCGAGACCACATCGCCACTGAGGATGTCTGCCGTAGTTGCGGACGAAACGTCTGGAAATATGTTTTCCAATGGACCACGGCCCTTCAGCCCGGAAGAAATCGTTGACTACTTTAATATCCAAATTCATGTCATTATTTCTACAAATGATAAACCATAACAATTCAATTGAACTTTAACAAAGTATTAGCACTAACGATATTAAAGCTTTGTGAGTTTTTTAAATTTATTCGTCATTTTCAGTATGGATCAGAGGAAATATTGAAAGAAATGCACACTTACAGGTAAAGTATTTTCGTTTTTTCTCTTTTAAAAATTTAATGCTAAAAAAATTAAACTGCATTCCCACACAAATAATATGTCGTGACCTCGCACTTTGCTGAAAATAATTCATCAACATCAGTATACAAGAACATGTCACGTAATGTTGTTCTCGCTTCATGCCGCTCGTTGCCGAGTTTATAATACTATTATTCTCTGGCCATGCTTGCTTCATCTCGCTGTTCCCGTCGATTCGAGAATCGATTCTGAAGAGAATCAACTATCACAATCGAATTGCACTTGTTGCCCGTCTGCTCATTTTATTGCAATATTTATTGTTAAACTCAAAAAATAAAAAAGTTATATCTAGAGCCTAGACAATGAAAAATTAACTTCCATAAAAATGCTTCTCGAGCAAAATCGGTCGCTTAATTTATCCGTAGTACATCTAGATCGAAACTGCCTTACCCTAATAATATTTATGATAATACTCGAATGTCATGCAAAATGGGCACGACAAATCGAACGAATCAAGCTACCTCTCTACACATTTACACTACTACCTTTCTACAAAGTGTGTGTTTACGAAGATTCACGGCCCACCTGGAGAGCCAAGACGCTAAGGCTGGAAGGCAGTAGAAGGCAGTGGTCCTGCCTCATGTTTGAAGGGTCGCAGGTTCGAATGCCTCCCGGGGCGTGGATGTTATGTGTATCCGTATACGTTACCGCTACCCTCAATGTTACTTACAGTGGTCGCTATAATACTTTCGTAGTTAAAAAACGACCTTAAATATCTAAAAAAAAAGGTTTCACAATTCTAATTCACAATCACTGGTTACAGATTAGTTTTACATCAAATAAAATTTTCAGAAGAAATACTTATTTGTCAACTCCTACAAAGCCGTGCAATTCTGAAAGAAATTGACACATGCCCTGGGAAACATCATCCGTCTTTATATATGGATGTATGAATTTCGTTAAGTTAATTCGCCCGTTCTTCTGAAAGTGGAAGGAAAGATGTTACGAATTCACAAACGGATAGATTCACATTAAATTAACTCTCTTAGAACGCTCTTTACAGGCAACCTCGATTTGACGAATATTTATGCTGGAAACTTTCACTTTCATACGCCCTCCCTAACTGAAACGATTCATGCCCACATCACTCCGATCCCGTTTTACTCGTATGCCCACTCAAGCTATTACATGCCCTTGTTTGCAAATCACCAACTGGCGTGTTGCTTTACAACGGATAGACGTTTTTCGAACCTCGGCGACGTAAAATGCACCACAAATAAGATTATATAGAGAGCAAGAAAAAAGTTATATAACAATTCAACTTGAAAAAATATATGATTCATATTACTTTTTAAAAAATTAGCCTATACCTATAGAAAAAGTTATGCAATGCTGCGGAAAATCTATTTCGAGATTTCAACGTCAATGTAAGTTTTGGAGTCCCCTGATAACAAAAAAGTTGATTTTTACTTTCTCGTATACGTAGTAATATAAGAAGTAATATACGTCTGTCCGTCCGTCTGTGAACACTACTAGCGCCTAATTCACATGTTTTTTCCAAATTGAAAAAAGGCCAGTCAATCTGGCTCTATCGAAGCTTAGAGGTTTTGAAAAACATTTTATATTTGGGAATACTTTACATGAAGGCCCCCGGATATTTTCAAAATTTTCTGAAAAAGGGCTCTAAATTTTTTCTTTAAATTTCTTCTAAGAATAGAATAGAATACACTTATAAAGATGGCATTGGTCCGATTTTCAGAGTTAACTCTGAATTTTCGGAAATTTCAAAAGTTTGAATTATTTCCGGCGTCGTCATATAACAACAAAATTCAAGATAGAAATTCCTACAAATGAAATTTGTTGCACATAATCAGTTCTTTCAATTAAGTCGCGTACATTTTTTTTGAAAATTTTAGTACTTTTCGAGCAATATTGGGTGCAACATGTGCAGTTCTAAAAAATTACAAGTACAATATTTCCTCAAAAACGTCTCCATTCTACTCCATTCCTTTGTGCACAAAACTAATAAAATGTAATTTTTACTTTCTCGTGTACGTACGGAGTGATATACAAAGTAATATACGTAGTACAGAGAAAGTTATGTAATGCTGCTCGCGAAAACGGCGTATTTTTGGCACAAAAAATTAATTGCCGGGTCCTGATAATGAAAAACTGAATAAATCCAGTTGCTAAAATTAAGAAAAAATCCCCTAACTCGTGTAGTAGCCAGAATCAGCAGTTTTATGGGTCCTTCATGCCGAAAAACCAATTGAAAGCAAAACGCCCGTCCGCCCGTCCGCCCGTCCGCCCGTCCGCCCGTCCGCCCGTCCGCCCGTCCGCCCGTCCGCCCGTCCGCCCGTCCGCCCGTCCGCCCGTCCGCCCGTCCGCCCGTCCGCCCGTCCCCCGTCCCCGTCCGCCCGTCCGCCCGTCCGCCCGTCCGCCCGTCCGCCCGTCCGCCCGTCCGCCCGTCCGCCCGTCCGCCCGTCCGCCCGTCCGCCCGTCCGCCCGTCCGCCGTCGCCCGTCCGCCCGTCCGCTGCCCGTCCGCCCGTCCGCCCGTCCGCCCGTCCGCCCGTCCGCCCGTCGCCCGTCCGCCCGTCCCGCCCGTCCCCGTCGCCCGTCGCCCGTCCGCCCCCGTCCGCCCGTCCGCCCGTCAAATTATGAAGCTCATCGAAAATTTAAACAAACCCAAACCACACGTACGATCTTTTCCAAATTGAAGAAACCCTTGTCCATCTGTCTCTAGTTAAAGATTTGAAATTTTGAAGAACATTCTTTAAAATTAGGGGGTATTCTACATGAAGCTCATCGAAAATTTCCAATTTTTTCTCAAAAACTGCTTCAAATTATTTCTTTAAATTTCTTGTAAGAATAGAGTAAAATACACTTATAAAGGTGGCGTATGTCCTATTTTTAAGGTTACCTCCGAATTTTCGAAAATTACAAATGTTTTAATTTTTAGGCGTCTTTCTACAACTACAAAATGTAAGATCCAGATTTTTCCTTCGGATTATGGATGGAAGCAGGCAAGAAAGTGGGACAAGACTGTACAGTACTAGTCCACACCAAGGAAATTAGAAAACTTTACTAGGAGAAAGTCTGCGCCATTCTGTAGCACCTCTAGTTACTTTCTTGTGTACGTACGAAGTAATATACGTAGTATAGAGAAAATTATGTAATGCGCGAAAAAACGGCCGATTTTCGACAGAAAAAAATTCATTGTGGCCGTGACAACGAAAAAGTGGATAAATCCAGTTGCAAAATTAACAAAAACTACGTGGTGTAGCTAGAATTCCTGTGTTGTGGATCATAGGTGCCGCAAAAGTAATTGAGAGCAAAACGCCCGTCCGTCAGTTTGTCCGTCCGTGTGTGAGCACTTCTAGCGCCTAAACCGTACATAGGATTTTTTCCAAATTGAAAAAACCCCTGTCCATCCGACTAAAGTAGAAGCTTTGAGATTTTTAAAAACATTCTTTAAAATTTGGGGTACTTTGCATGAAGACTCCCAGACTTTTTCAAAATTTTCTCAAAAACGGTTCCAAATTTTTTCTTGAAATTTCTTTTAAATACAATAAAATACATTTTTAAAGGTGGTATATGTCAGATTTCCAAAGTTAACCTAGAATTTTCGAACATTTCAAAAGTTTGAGTGTTTTTGGCGTCTGCCTGCAACTATAAAATTAAAGATATAGATTTTCCCTTCAAATTCAATTTGTTCTCGATATTTAACTATTTCATTAAGGTCATGTACATTTTTTTGAAAATGTTAGTAGTTTTCGTCGAATATTAAAAAATAACTAATACAATATTTTTTACAAATACAAATTTTTGTACGGATAGTGCAAAATACACTGTTTAATAAAACTCGAAAGCCATTTATTTCTTCTTTCAAAATTTATGCAATTCTTTTTAATTCTCTCATCCCGTTAATACGCGCATTTAGACCGATTTGTATTCTTTTATGAGTGAATGTTCTGCAAATGACTTCCAATGGTGGTTTTATAAAACTTCAAAGTTTATTATAACTCTGAGTTTCAATGTTCGCATTTACAGTGATGCTTAAACGTCATTTTGTTAAAAACGGCTCCACATTTTTCAACGAAAATGTCCATTTAGTGCGAGGTTTTACTCTTCTTTAATATTCGTAAAGTAATATTTCGGTTCTACGATTAGAAAAACGAGAAATTAAGAAACTTTAAAAAAAGTAGTACATTGGGCGACAATAGTTGGAGGTTGGCAAGAGGATGGAGCAGAATCAAAAAGATTGACCAAACCAAAGAAATTGCAAACCTAACTATTGCGAGAAAGCCTGTGCCATTCTGTAGCATAATTAGTTTACAATTCTGTCATAATTTAGAGTGACAGTAACCCAAATAGATATTATTTGAACGTTCGGCCGTTTTACTGCAGTAGTGTTCAGTTTAAATTGAATTCTTGGTTGGACTCGGAGCTTCCTTATGGAAACACCTTGCAGTCTTACGACCAAATGCTCTGTGAAAATCTACTGAGGCAATGTTCAAATCCTATTCTGTTTTTTTTTTTTCTTGTAACATGAAATGAAACTATACCAAACGCTTAAACGTATCTCTATGTCTCTGATGATCACGGAAATATGACTTCTGTTAGCAGTAGCCGGTAACTTCGCGCATTAGCCAGTTTGGATAAAGCTGTATGAATGACGAAAACAATATAATTTCAGACATAATGCAGCTAATGTTTGGCAGAAGCCAAGGGCGCTGATTAAGGTAAGGTGATTTTCCGAATATGATTCGGACAATGTTATCGTGTGTACTCGAAAAATCTTTTGCTACAAAATCGCCGTAGAAAGTATGCGTTGCACAGGCTGGAAGTTGTTTTGGGTAGACACCAGAGTCCGAGTCCGGAGGAGGTATCTGAATCAAAAACTTGATGCGATGTGACGATTGACAGAGAGACATTCGAAACTACACAGAGACTTGAAACTTTATCTATTAATTTGAATAATGTGAGCATTAACTGGCTAAATCATAAATTAGCCAGATTCGTAAATTATCCGTTCTACAGGTGCCGATTCAGATTTCTACTTCATATAAATTTTAACCATGAAATGTGAACAGCCTCAATCCCTTCAAATGTATTTTTTTCCTGCTATCTGTCCCACAGTGACTACAGAACCTCCATGAAGAAGTCCTTCAGACCCGTCTTGCTAGGCAAGAACCTCCCTGGAATGCAAACTTATTAGCTTTTATTGTCACTTCCATTACTAACGACTATTCACTCTAAATGATTCATCAGATTCGTTACTGATGTTATTTTCCCTTTGTCCCAATTTATTTGCATACACATCCAACTGCTTATGTCTTCTTTAATACATTCAAATTGTTTAATAACACCAACCCCGGGGTCCTTATTTTAAAAGTTCAGATCTTTCTCTAAATAAACTCTATGCTTCCTCCCCTGGTGAACTGACATTTTTATTCACATTCAGTCACCGTTTCCTTTTTGAAAGGGATTTAAATTCTATTCAACTTATGACAACTTTGAACTGATGTTGGTTATCCAGTGATTACATGTAAACGATATCAAGTATATGTTGTCGAAGAACTTGTTTCGAAAATAACGTTGTATTTATTTTTCACTCAGAGACTCGGAGGTTGCGAGTTATGTCAAATTGTCGACACGAGTATGATCCAACAAATTATGTATCGCATCAGCGGCGCCCGCAGCTGCCGCTGCGGTGCGCTGTGCTGGGGTTTGCTGATCGCATCACAAGTCGTGTGGCACGAAGCCCGAGCCTGTTTCACCGCCGGCGCCGGCGCATTTAAATATTTGCTCATGTGGCTGCATGTCACCTCGGTGTGAGATTCCGATCATTTCATGTGCGATGGCGAGCAAGATGTCGTGGATGAAAATGGCATTTACATTTGGTCACAGTTTCCAGAAAATAAATGTGCCTATGTTTACATTTCCCCAGCCATTGTGAAAGAAGAATTTCGGTTCTTTATTTTAAGAAACTAGAAAACCCCGGATGTCTTTACTAGCAATAAATGTAGCAAATCACGCGCTCACACACGTACACACACAAAATGCATACATACACACACAGACACGACCCGACAGTATTGAAAACATTACTGAAATCCCGTTTTAAAAGTATATACCAATTTAACAAAGATTATATAACACGATCGCTTGGCAAATCTTCGCCCTTAGTTTTATTTTGTTTCCTTCAGAGTTGAAAATAATTTTCTGTTGAAAACCAGTCAGGTTCATTTATTCCAAAGAGAATCCCGACTCTTAGAATGGGTTGAAGCCATTTCAATTAATGTGAAACGAGAAAAAATACACTGATATTTAATAGTCTGATATCAGTTTTTCTCCTCGACAAATGTTATTTTATCCTTGAATACATCTATTCTACTTTAATAAATTACGAAGGGAGGAATCAGCCTTTCTGCCACATGAAAAGCTTTCTTCGAATTTACGAGAACTAATGTAGTTTTGTTACTGCCAAAAACGACATATTCTCAACATTTTCCCTTAAAGCACAACAATTAATAGATCCCTGAGAATACAATTAAATCTCACAGTAAAAACGCCCAAGAATCAGGGCGCGCTCAAAAACACCGCACGATTTCACCCTCAATTCCTACTGAAAGTTCGAATGGCGCATTCGACAGGCAAGGACAAAACCGCGAAGCAAACGAGATTCTCCGAACGCAGTGATGAGTAGGATCGCTTGTCGGCGTGCAGACGGAAACAAACCGCTGCAGCCAGTTGATAGCCGCATTCCCATCTCTATCGTGCCTCTTGAGAATTGATCCTGAACACACGAATTCTAATTTTTTAATTTCTCTAGCATCTAGGCTTGCGAGAATTATAATATGGGTAAATCTTCCTTACCATATTCTTTCCCAAAAATGATCATATTTGAACACTATCTGCTTGAAAATAATTTTAAAAAGAACATGGGCTGGAGAGGGATTTTCCTGTTTGTGTCCGGTGCCGCCTCTGCCATCAACCTGTTCGCCGCGCCGCGCCCCTTTCCCTGAGCGCCCCCTCTACTTCCCCTGCGCCCCGAGTGCAGCCTCAGCATCGCCAGCGGCACGAAGGGGCGGGCAATTAGCCAAGACGTTGCGTAAGGCGGCTGGAGGTTCCGCCTCCGGCCATCCACCGTGTAATTTGTCCGTCGACTTCCGAGCGCCTGAAACAACGACCGACCCGCCCCGCCTCCTAGGACGTGCAGCGCCTGCTAACCGGCGCGCGATCAGATAGCGCGATCAGCCAGCACCCGCCGCGCCACGCCCCGCCACACTCGCCGCTCGCCCTGCGGAGGTGGGCGTCCACTGGACAGAATGTCCTTGCAATAACTTGTGTGTCCAGATAAGAGTCTCTTTCGGGTAGGTACCTTCCACAAATGAATGTTTCTCTGTTGAAATGTCCACTGTAACATTGTAGTAAAACGGACGGGGTTCAACATTTCCTTCTGTTCGTGTTCAACAAATTCTAAAAGTCTTGTGTATAAATCGCGATAAAGTAGACTGTTGCCACCTTGTGAAGCAGACTGAAGGGTTACTCACTTGGCAAGGATCGGCCAAAATGACTGAACCACTTCAATTATGAACAGATAAGTCAGTGTTCTTGAAATATTTGCTTTAATTCGAGTATTAAGATATTGAAAAGTTCCGATTGTCCATATTCCGAATCGCCACAGGTGGCTCAGGCTCAGCTGATATTATGCAGTGTCCGGTAGGTTCTGAGGTTAGAGTACCGACTGTGGCAGGGATGTCCACTCTTAACTTGTCTGCTAGATCGAATTCAGCCATTGTCTGGAAGAGGATTCTAACGGCCGGCTGCTCTGATCGGTAGTTTTCATGATTTCTCCGATCAACACAAGGCGAATGCCGGAGCAGTACCCTAACATGGACCGCGTGCGATCTTTCCTTCATCCTCCTTGACCTATCCTCACCTCTTTTCATACTCACACTCACAATTCACTACACTATCGCATATGTCGGGAGCTTAGAGCTTTTCCCGGCTGGGGCAGTGCCCCGCTGGTGGGAGATGTCTAATTGGAGAAATTCCCCGCTAGCCGATGTGGGTCGACGCCGGTTTTCGCCATTCAGGGGAGATCACCGCTACCTCACACGATAAAACATGCACCACACTTACGGGACTAATGACCTCAGCAGATTATGCGCCCAGAATCACCAATCAATCAATACTCCGAGATGGTTTGTACTAAAAGTCTTCTAACATCTTTGTGACGTACAATGTAACACCTAGGGGCCCCTTCTTATTTCAATCTTATCTCACAGTAAGGATGTATCCCATCACTGACGTAAGTTCGTTACAACATTTGAGATACAGATGAAGTTTCACAACTCACATATAAACGCAGCGCATTATTATTAGGAACACATATTTGCTAATGATATGACATTTGAATTCTCCAACCAAAAATTTAAAAAATCAAGAATTCGAAATTTCATGCTCGATTCCACTCTTTTCTTTTAAAATTTGACATGCTTATTCCCTTAATTAATAGTGATTTACTTCAAAATGTTATTTTTTTTTAAAGTTTACACTCTTTGTTCAAGACACTTTTTTTTAAATTTATCAACACGTACGTATTTATCACCTATTTTAATTAATTTTCACAGAGGAATTTAGTCCTGGTATCGCTGTGCGGAGTAATGCTGTATTCAGTAATATTAAGTATATTATTCGTTTTGACCCACAGGTTGCCAAATTAATTCAAAATTTGCCCCTTTCTTCTGGGACCGGTTCTTTTCGGGGGCGGGAATTGTTTTGGCACATAGGCCGGCAAATGAACTCACATTTGGCGCCATACTTGCAATACAATTAATTACAGCCACTCTTTGGGCCGAATGAACAGCAAAGTGAATACATTTCAAACGTCCCGTGCTCGACTTAGTGTTTACCTCAAAAACCGCCGGCTAGCTTGCAGTGAGAAAATAAATTCATTTCGTGTGTTTCAACTGCTTGAATTGCTCCCAAAAATGACCGTGAGAGCCCGCCACGGATCAGACCCAAAGACGTGTACAAAAGCCGTTCATAGTCGACAACTTCTCAGAATTCAACTTAAGACGCATCAAAGTGACATTGTTTGAAAATCATGGAAGTCGAGCACTTTCGTGGCGACTCACCTCGCTCGTGTTAAACGCTGGTAAAGCAGGCATATGAATCGAGAACACTGAAAATCAATTTGACGATGTGAGGTTAGTGTTGCAACTCGAGATCTGTACGATTTGTAAGGGAGAATGGTTAGAGCGTAAACGTAGCTCACATGCACAAATTCTAAGAGAAAACCGGAAGGAAATGATTTCCTTTTCGCCTAGATAGGAAATACTGACAATTTCCTCAATACTTAATTACTCTTTCGCCGAGAAATGGTAACAGTCTGGATATAATCATTTTCAGATTCTCCCTTCACGACAAGACTACACGAACAGATGATAAGGAGTTTCCTTGACACAATCTCTTCAAGAAAGCTCTCCCAATATTTCGCAGCCTCAACATTTCGCCATCCTAGGACTGAGGTTCAATTATACTCTCGAGGGCAAGTGCACGTGCCCTTTCCGGGAGGATCAGCACTTGCATGTCGAATCCATTTTTACACCCCCGGGTTGTTAGTATGAGATAATGAAGGGTGAATTATTATTATTATTATTATTATTATTATTATTATTATTATTATTATTATTCGCCCATTATGATGATACTGAGAGTCTGGATTTATTTTGTAAATCAATGCCCCCGTGTTGAAATAACCTGCAGCGGCTACTTTTTTCTAGTTCCAGTGCTACAATTCTTAGAATCAAAACGCTCTTAAAAGTAATACGTCCATAATAATAATAATAATAATAATAATAATAATAATAATAATAATAATAATAATACTTGAAAGCAGAGCTCCCCTTCTACGTGTGAGTACTTCTATCTCAGCACATAAGCGTTTTCCTTGGCCGATCCTCACAGACACATTTGCTGCGTCGCTCTGGGGAATTGCCTCATGAATGAGAATTCGGTTTTTCCACACAGAAATCATTCTGGTTTGACAAGTTCATCGCCCACCGCTGGGACATTCCATGTCACATCGAACACTTTTGAAGAAAACTGAAATATAATTTTAGTAGCCTGGATATTTTTTAAAGTAATCTACAGACAAAATAATGAGGTTCATGTGTTCTTTTAAAATCGTCAAATTTCTTCCACCGTCAAAAAGAATAACGAAATATTGGTTATTCTTTAAATATTGGATTGGATTGTATTGGATTGGACTTTGGATATTCTTTAAAACTTGGCGGGAAAAACGTCATTTGAAGCGTTTATTTTCAATTTTCCGGAAATTATAAAAAATCCATTTACTGGGGAGTACCCTTCATTGAAAATGTAATAAAATTCTTTTTTGTTTAACATGGATTAATGTCTTTTTTATCAGAAGTATGCGAAATAGTTAAAAATCTGGAAAATATTGAATTTTCGTTCATAAGACCACATGTTTTTTATTCAAAATTTGGAAGTGCTTCTAATTAATTATGGTAGAAATCCCTTGGCGTCTTACACCTAAAACACAAATACAATGATATTCTGTCCCTCATCTGCTGTCACCAGTGATTTCAATTCTATGGAAATCTCCCGCAAAAATACTCTTTAGGAAATGCTGCGAGGGCCGGTGATGGAGCGAGCGTTGTAGCAGTGTCGGGATCAGGGGTGGGGGTGGGGGGCGTGGGAGTCATGAAGACGGCGAGGTCGTGGGGAGTCAACGGCGACGGAAGCGTCGCACAGTGGGCCAAAGCATCATACATCATTGCGCGAAAAGCCTCGCATTGCGCACTTCCATTCTCTTTCGTAAACACGTGCTGATCGTAACCACTTGGAAAATACATTAAAGCAACAGCAAACTATTACAATAGGCTAGGGAGCCGTGATCATTTAGGCGGGGGCTGCGTAACTTTGTAAGCGGGGAGGGTTGTGGTTCGAATCCCGTTTCGAACATAGATGTTTGTTTGTGGGGTCTTGAGGAATGGTGAGGCTTTCTCCACCACCTTGTACTACATTTTATTTGCTCTTCCTTTATTTCCTTCATCCCTTCCGAGTAATGGGCCTGCCTGTAATGAGCCTACGGGCTACAACGGAACAGAGTAAATTGAAAGAGCCGCCATCCGCTACCTGTACGCTGGGGCTCCCAGATTGGGGGCAAAGAGGGGATTGGAGTGCTCCCGGTCCCGCCATCATTGGTACTCCGGACTTTTTTTCATTCAAATAAAATTTATTTACTTTTAATTGGAATTCTCCGCTCTAAGTTATTTCTGTTGCAATGAGAGATGAATTATATTTGTTGCAGGGGTGGGGGACGTCTGTTTGTAATAAGGGCATCCCCCCGTGGATTTACTGTTCTCAGGCCTCTCGAATTCTCTGGATGTCACTTCCTGTACAAGAAGAATACTATAGACATGGGCCGAAGGGCTACCATCGATTTTAAAGGCAAACTGACAATCCGAGAATGGTCTGAGGGCTTCCTCTAATAGGAAATGGGGAGCATGTTCACAGCCTCTTTGTACTGTGGTCTGCGGAAGATGTGGCTACATAGTGTGAACCAGTAAAGGCCTCTTCGTCGTCACAGGCGGGACACATCAAGTTAAAACTCTTACAATGAATGTTAAAATGAGGCATGTGGGATAGGGATCGCCAATACATGACGAAAGATAAAGCGGCCACAACTAATATTTTTTTTAAAAAAGAGAAATAATAATGAATCTATTCGGCATTGTCGGCTCGATTGTCCGACTTCATCTCCTACTTAGCACTGTCCATCTTGTCTGGGCCTAGTTTAATTCCAACGCTTGACAGTAAGAGAGACATGTGGCGAATATGGCACATTTATTTCACCGTAACTAGCAAACTCCGCCTGCCTGCCCTTTTTCTAGTTACACATTTATAGAAACTAAGACGATTTAAAAGAAAAGCTTCAACTGATTTTTCTCGCCCGGGACTACGTCATGGAAGCTAGTACGTTGCCCATGGGCCATCCTGGAAGCAATAATAATAATAATAATAATAATAATAATAATAATAATAATAATAATAATAATAATAATAATAATAATATGCCGTTGGATTTCTCATCTTGAATTAAAAATATTTCACTTGGAAACTGCACCAGTTAGAACCGCCCCACCTCAAAAAAATTGTAATGTTCCCATTATTTCTCTCTAAAACATTAGGCATTTCGGGCAAGTGTATTTTTCCGTTCCTTTTATTCCGCGTGACATTTGTCGGTGCTGGCCCATTGTCGGGCGCGAGGCGGAGCGGCGCGGCGGGGCGGGGGCGGCGAGCGCAGCGGCTCGGAACCGGCGCCGGCAATAACAGCACAGGCAGGCGCGGCGCGGCGCGGCGCCTGCGAAACCCTTTATTAGCGACAGAAGCAAGACACCGGACACGTGAAACGAGGCAACGATTACACCTCGCCGCTTGGAGCGCGCGGGTCGTCGCCCCTTGGGAGCGCTCCGAACCCGTCAGCAGGGCCCCCCACGCGGGAAGAGTTGCATTGCGACACCTACAAGTCCAAATGAGACGTTACGAAGATGCGACGGCCATTCCTGTCGCTCGCTCCAAGGGAGGAGCGTGGCTCCTCGCACTTACTTTGTTCCTTCTGCTCGAGGGGACCACTCCACAAACATTGACAAGGACCTGGCGCCAATGGTCACGAAATTTTATTTTAAAATTGGAGCAATATTTAAATATTCTCTATTAATTAACGTGATTTGATATTTCCACTTGACAATTCACAAAGAAATACAAATCTTCTATACGAAAGCAGAAAGTGCGTTGACTTACAGCATGATAATCTCTAAATCTACTGAACCAATGGCGATGAAACTTTTGTGCTAGCTTCCTTTCAAGGTCTGGAGTAGAATAGGCTATGATTTACAACCATAAATCTTACGTACGTTTACAAAATAATAACTTTTCTGGACATTTTTCGCCTAGCATTATATCACAGATTTAAGATTGCATCAATGTCAATAGTGTAGCTGCACACCATCAGAGGATGACGTCTGAGATCTACTACTGATTTCATCAGTGTACAGAATTATTACGAAATTCATTGGGAGTTAGAATCGGGCTATGTTATGTTTATGTGTGAACGTTGGTGTGTGAACGTGATTTGTTAGTTCTGAACGTTCGTAGATCATCTAAATGAAAGCCATAACCAAAGTAGTAAAGAATATCAATATAATACATGCATTGTCCTCAGTTCGTGTTATATCCAGTGGCAAAAAAGTTGTGAGTTTGAATGTGTTTAAATATTGAGGTAGGCTGAGAGAGTACAAAAAACAATAATATTCACTACAGAATATACAGTAATGTACAATTTGTAGATATCGTATTCTTTCTAAATAACGTAGTTTCCAGAACTTTGTGAATTGTTTGTAGCAACGCCGAAACGAGTATCGCGATTGTCAAAACAGACTTCATGTGCGAAGAGATGGGCAGTCTAAACATTTTGAATCAGCTACTCAGAGGCGTATTGCTGAAGAACACATTCCCACCATTGAAAAGAATACTGCAAAGAGAGAAGCAAATTTGAATAATTCTCTAGGTAGTAGGGCAGCTTTCCATTATGACTCTCAATTTGATTATTTACCCACCTTTCATGTTCAAATTATTAGAATAGAAAATGTTTGTATATTTTGGGTCAACCCTGTTAAACGTTTTTTTCTTCAATATGTGCAGGAGATGAGTGCCGTGTAATTAAGCATTGATCCTTTACATAGTAAGACTAATCTATGCTGCTGTTTTTTATAACAATTCCTCGCAATGAATGAATTCATCCATTTTTCTTTAAAAAATAGGCAAAAATTAATTTAACTAAAAATATTTATGTCTAAAAAGTTCTCGTTCTATTATTCTATTCTATTATTCACATTTCAAGATCCTTCATATCTAGCTCTTCAGATGACATAATGAAGCTAATATTGTTTTGTAACGTCGTTCAGGACATTGTCAATTTATTGCGTGTAATAATGTACTTGTTGGTGGTTCAGTGTTGTTCTTATGTTGCAATGGTATGATGAATTGATGTACCTAAACAAATAAGTTTTATACTACATGTTACTTGCACATAGGACTTTAAACATATATTGTTCTGTCGTGTTCAAAATAATTGTAGAAACAGAAAACTACGTTTCAGCATAGATATATTCATTTAATTATATATGACATAATTTATGATTTATAAATTACGTTATGACATCTATATTGTGACATACCAATATGTAGAACATTGTATTGCGTCACATTTATTGTAAACAGGGTGAATGGTGGCAGTAATTCGCAAAGTAATTAATGTAGACATATGTTAATATGGCGGCATAACAACAATGGACGAGTTGTCGTCAAGGTCAACAAACTGCATTGCTTTGAACCACGGGGCGCGGCTAGTTGATAAAATAAACTGTTTGGGGATTGGCCGAGCAAGCAATGACAGTCTGGGGCGCGGCTAGTTGAATTTGTATGTAATTGAGGGATTGGCTAGGCATGGAATGACAATGTATTTCGACGGAAGCGGGTCGAATTTTTTCTGACAAGAAACAGTAGAAAGTATGGACCGAGTTTTGAAGGACTGAAGGAGGGGAATATGGATGCATTCCGACTTACGCCGTGGTGCTGTGCGGATCGTGTGCAGATAATTGATGTTGGGAGTTTGGGAATTGTGAACATCTACTTTGGAGCGTATGGTTGTCGGACTTAGAATATTGATGTAACGTGCGGAAATAGGAACTTGGAAATATTTCAAGTGCAGCAGCTAGAATTTAAACTTTCAACTTAGGTGAATTTGTCGGCAACAGGACTGGGAGTATTTGAAGCAGATAGTAGTTTGCTGAACTTTAATATTTTAAGTATACGTGTAGAAAGAACTGGGAACTTTTAAAAGGAAAATTAATCAAGTCTTATCAACTTATGAGGCGGTGAGGATCAGTGACTTGAGTACACTTGTGCCAGAACGGGAGAAAAGAATATGGTATTTGGACCTGGAGCCATCGACACCGGGGAAAAAATGAAAACGGTTCTACGCGGCGACATCAGCCAAGAGCGCGCGAAGACGGGTACTACAACATAAGGTTTGAGACTGGTCATGACCGAAAGTACGTTTCGTATTGTTACCAATGGACATTGAATAAACTTACAAGTTTCTGTGAATAGAGAAGATGATTTTCAGTTATCCAATTCCAGCAAATGAGTAGCGAGAAATGTATATTTGCTTTTCAGATTTCTCAGCCACTCTGTACAGATGGCAGATCGAATAATCGGCTATTAGTAGGCAATAGCGATTATTTCTTATAAGACCCATCGACCCAGTTAGCCGGATATTAATTTATTGGAAATAGTAGTTGAAGATTAATTTTAATAACAGAATTAACGTAATCTTTTCCTGGCGCCCACATTGTTTTATAAATTTGGAACAGGTTACGTTGAATTAATATTTAATTATATTAGACGGGCAGAGGAAATATTAAATTTAAAAATCAAATTAGACAGTTTGTTTCAATATCTATTACTCCAGATTTATCTACTAGCGTATCCACCCGAGAACTCTCGCATGTTATACGTCCCTTCACTTTCACGAGTTGTCTGGAGATAAATTTTAAACCTTTCTTTACGAATACAATAGAAAAAATAAAAAGTAAGTTTTACAATGTGGTAATTTATTGAAAGTTCTGGTATAATATATAAATCTCCACAAAAAGAATATACGTGAGTCTACAAATATTTCATTTTGTAGTTAGATATTTGTTTATTGTTTTAGTTATAAAGTGAGGAATGTTTGGGAGCTGGAACTCCCAATAAGAAAAATGTAACTTTTTTAGTGGCAAAGTGAGCGAGATAGACCGAAAATTTCCAAATAGGGGGCAAAACAAAAAAGGGTAGCTGGTCGGTGTTAGGAATACAATGGGATAGAAGTAGGCTCCGCCGCAGGGCAAGAATTAATTGAATTCCTGTTACTAATTTACTGTAATGAATGTTCGGGCAGTGCTGAGTAGTTCAGCTAGTAATAGAATAAATAATTTAAAGCGCCAAGATATAAACAATAAGATAATACGAAAGAATTTATTTTAATAAAATTGATAAAAGATGAGAAGACATAATCAGATACATGCAGGTAGGTTTTCATTTACTGGAAGTTCAATATTAAGATGTAATATTTTTTTGAAGTAATATTAGTTCCTAGAGCTGTTGAGTTAAGAAAAGAAAACGGAAACATTGTCTGGAAATATACCGTGAATCAATCTCTCTCTCTCTCTCTCTCTCTCTCTCTCTCTCTCTCTCTCTCTCTCTCTCTCTCTCTCTTTCTTTCTCTCTCTCTCTCTCTCTCTCTCTTCTCTCTCTCTCTCTCTCTCATCAAACATCTTGTCGGTAACAAATGGCGTCTGAGTTTTGTTCTCATTCCTTTGGTTGGTTGGCTGGTTCTTCTAGAATCTGAAATATTTTGATAAGTATTGGTTTGTCTTAAAATATTAACTTTAAATAATCGTAATCAACGCCTTTTTTTATTTCCGAGTGCCAGCTTTCGTCGGATTCGCCTATAGTATTAATCATGTAAAAGATAGTCAAGAGAGAGTGCGCACTGTATCTCCACTCCAAACACTCTCCCATCCTTCTCGACCATTACTCGATCCCCTCTCAATTCTTCACAATCCACTCTACATGTCTCCTCTCCTTCTCGACCTATTTTCACCCTCTTCAAACTCTCTCGAGGCTCTCTCGAACCCCTTCTTGAAGCCCTCTAGAACCCTTATCAATCCTTCTCAACCCTGTTCAACAGATCTACAGCAGAGAGCAGGACATGACGCATTCTATTATCGGTCGTTCTCACCGGCTTGCTTTCGCAGTGTCGGAGGGCGCGCGCGCTCCTTATCTGCCTGTTGAAATCTATACGTTGGACTTTCTCAAGAGTCGGAACCGCTCCATTCTCGGCTATTCTCGCCAGCATCGGCAGTAGAGGCCGCCGGCCGCTCGACGGATTTAAAGTCGCCGCGCGTAGTGATCGGAAAACCCTTTCAATTAATTGTGATCGAAAGAAAATACAATTCATGAAAATACAATTCAATGAAATCAACTTTTTAGCTTTATCAATAAAACAGAATAAAAATAGAAAAACAATTATCTTCATCGCCGGCCCGGTGGCCGAGATCGCTAAGGCAGTAGTGTCGTAGTGATCTCCGACCGTAGGGTCGCGGGTTCGAGTCCCGCCTCGGGCATGGTTGTATTTGTGTTCGTCCTTTCACCCCTTATCATCAATCACCATACCGTTTCATCTACATAGTTACCATACCGTTAACAGCAATAGTGGTCGCTAATGACCTTAAATGTTGAAGCGACCTTAAATAAACCAAAAAAAAAATTTTCATCAATTCTTTACATTAAATAATTGTAATCACATTTGAGTTTCTTACAAATCCAAATGTAAGGCATATTTATTAAACACAATTAACATTCGGCGTTAATTTCATCATTATATAATAAAAAAGTGTGTGCTAAACAAATTTGAGACGGGTACTTCCTTGTGTAAAAACGTCTTTTCGTCACTGGAAATAATTTATTGTGGAACAGTTGATGTGGGCCGCCATGGCCTCTGAATTGGTCAATGCAATGGGAAGTCGAGGTTATCGACGGTGGGAGGACGACGAGGTATCGACGATTTGTGGGAGTGTAGTGCATGTTAGTGCAAGCGTGGAGGAGAGGACAAGGAAGAAGCCGAAAAGATCGCGCGCGGTCCCTGACTCTTTGTTATGGTACTGCTCCTGCATTCGCGTGGTATTGATCGAAGAAACCACGGAAAGCTACCGACCAGAGCAGCCGGCCGCTGGAATTCTCCTTCAGATAGCGGCTGAATTCTACCTAGCTGACAAGCTACTTTCGAAAATTCTGCCACCGTCGGGACTAGGACTTCCCGGTCAAAAGGACTGCAGTGACATCAGTTGATGGCCTGAGTCATCTCTCCCGGCCGGAATTCGAAGATATATTTTCCCAATTAGACAGTATTGCATATGACACAATGCACTACTATAGAATTTACGTTTGTCAGGACCACGTTTTATCTTCACATTGAACATATTTCAGCATTATACACTTCCGCCTTGAGCAAGTCGTATTGTATCATAATATTGGCTGCTGCCAGTCGTAGACTTTTTCCAATAAACAAAGGAACTATCAGCGAGAAACACCTTCTTGGCCATTTGAAATGACCATCATGTAAGCAGCTTCATTCGCAAATCACCACTAGACAGCGAGTCGACGATGAAAACATTACAACTCCTTTTTACGTTCCAAAAGTGCATCTAAATACGATGAATTTTAATTTTATTTAACTACTAGCTGAAGTATCCGGCGTTGCTCAGGCCTTTATTACAGTATATTGTTAGTCAGAACGAGGAATTCCATCTTTTCATGCTCTGCGGTGGGGCCTACGCCCTGCCATGTTCTGCCCGGCCACGCCCCGATAGCCCTGTCTTCTCTTGACCTCCATTTGGAAATTTCCAGTTCCCCTCACTCACATTTCCACAAAAAATTACATTGTTCTTGTTTTGAGTTCCATCTCCTAAACATTCTTCACTTTATAATTAAAAACAATAAACAAACCTAAACTACAAAACAAAATACTTGTAAACGCATGTATATTATTTTGTGGAATTTTATATACTATTCCAATACTGTCAATAAACTGTCACATTGTAAAACCTTCTATTTTATTATATTTTTTCTTCTATTGTATTGATAAAGAAAGATTTGAAATTGATCTGTCAACTCGTGACCTTGATGGGACTTACTCTTTTAAGCGGAGTTTAACATGCGAGAGACCACGCATGGAGACGCTAGATATATATAGAAATATATGTTTAAAATGTAAAATGTATTATGAAAACTTATTTGTTTAGGTAAATAAATTCATCATACCATTGCAACAAAGAACACTATTGATCTACCAATATTACTTTATTTGTACATAATAAGTTGTAAATGTACGGAGTAGAGTCCTTCACGAAACGATTTTGCTCGAACATCGCGGCAATTCACAGAGAATCCGCTAGGCGTCAGGCCAGTAGGACTCAAGCATTCGATGGTCGGTGAGAGGGTGAACGAGCGACTCTGGCAGTAATCTGACATAAAATCATCAAGGCTGTGCGCGAAAACCCCACCACCACATCCCCACTCCTTACCCCACAAAATATCCTTACCTTCGACCCGCAACAAATCGCAAACACCCTTGCTCAATCCCTGGCCGACCGCTTCCGTCCCGCCAACATCCCACTCCCTACACAAGTTATCCTCAAATATCAAAATACCCCCTCATTACCGCCAACCCAACAACGAACCTGGACAACGACGGACGACGAGACGCGACATATCATAACCACTATTGACAATAGTAAAAACCCCAGACCCGATGGAGTTCTCCCCTCCCAATTAAAACACCTTCCGAGAAACGCTATCCGCCTCCTCACCCTAATCCTTAACTCGTGCCTGGAAATATCCTATTTCTCCACCGCCTGGAAGACCGCCCGCGTCTCCATGATCCCCAAAACCCGGCAAGGACCATCGGCATCCAAATAACTTCCGCCCCATCAGCCTCCTGCCCATCCTTGGCAAAATCTTTGAAAAAACCATCCTTCTCCGACTCCCTCCTATCCTCGATCCCATAATTCTCCCAACACAATTCGGTTTCCGCGAGGGTCGCTCTGCGGCCCTCCAATCCCTCCATCTGGCTATCTCTGTCGCCACTCTGTCGCTTGAAATATGAATAATACGAAACCAAGGACTCCCAGATTTTTTATTTGCTTAGACATAAATATTTTTAGATCAATTAATTTTTGCATATTTTTAAAATAAAAATGGATGAATTCATTCATTGGGGGCAATTGATATGGAAAAACACAGCACAGATTAGTTTTAATATGTAAATGATCACTGCTTAATTGTGTGTTCCTCGTTTTTGCATTGTGTCAAAGAATTCAGTGCTCACAAATTTCTGTAAAAGAAGATGTTTAAAAAGTATGCGATATGTATGTATTGTACATTGTACATTATTGTATATTCTGCACTGTGTATTATTGTTCTTTTTACTCTCTCAACCTACCTGAATGTTTAAACACTCTCAAACTCACAATGTTTTCTTGCCACTTTGTATATAAGGCGGACTAAGGACAATGAATGACGTTTTTAAAATTGAACAATGAATTGAACATTCTTTACCACTTTAGGTACGGATTTCATTCAAATGTTCCACAAACGTTCAGATCTAACAAATCAGCGACGTTCACACACAAACATTACATTACCTTATTCAAAACTCAATGAATTTCGTAATAATTCTGGATATTGATGAAATTAGTAATAGATTTCAGACGTCAACCTCTCGTGGCGCGCAGCTAAACTAATGACATTGATTGACTTCAATCTGTGATGTACATCTAGGAGAAAAATGTCCAGAAATTATTTTGTAAATAATATTACGGTTTATGGTTGTAAATCATGGCCTATAGTACTCCAGACCTTTAAAGGAAGGTAGCAAAAAAGTTTCATCGGCATTGGTTCAGTAGATTGAGGCGTTACCGCGCTGTAAGACAACGCACTTCCGTCTTTATATATATATATATATATATATATATATATATATATATATATATATATATATATATATTCTAACACACCCACCTACTACCTTCCAGCACGTGGGGAGAGCGTGATAGTATGAATGCTCGTGAAGCGAGCTTAAAATTCTCAGGAAGCAGGATCTTTTGGGTATGAGAAAGGTCTGAACCCTTGACACAATGAATCAGATAAAATATAAATAAAATGAGCATATATTCAATGAAAATTACAATTATATAATAGGATTATGCACTTTAAATAGTTGGTCACTGAAAAAAACAAAACAAGGCAAAACAAAAAATTGACGTCACCTCGACTGCCTGAACACACTTTCACCTATTACAATTCCCAATTTGCTCATTCCTCTTTCTGAATTTTTATCTACCACATTATTTTACTCTTTCTACTCTCTAGTTTTTCCGTGCACGGCTTTCAAAACGAGTTTTACACTTGTTCTAAGGTATCCCGTTCACAGGTGCTAGCCTTGGGCTTCGCACTCACTATACCATTATGAACTTTAAAGAGAGAAAAAACAATAAAACGTAACATACACGTTACTTAAATTTGACCCCTTTACATATCAAAGAAAGCAATTACTTTTAACACAATACAATAAACTGTGACTTTTCCAGATAACATCACTGTACAACATATGAAAATCATGAATTATTTAAGTAAAATTGTACAAAGTATGGCCTCTTTGAATGAATTTAATAACACGTGCAGTAAATGAACTTGAAATTACCACTCACATCGTTCGGAATACTTCTCCCACCTATTTTGACCTTTCACCCACTTTTAACACGAATTGTCGTGTATTTACTGCTATTTTCTTTCCCCAACTGATCGCCGCATAAAAGTTTCCAGTTCTTTTACCTCAACAGCTCCGCATCGCTCGCCTGTAGGTGACCTTGTGGATTTTCTGCCGCTCGCAGCCTCGCGTTGCCACTCGTCTTCGCTTGCTGTCCCGCTCTGGACTCCGCCACGCCTCCAATTTCCACACCCTTCTCCCGTTCTCCGAACTCGTACGATTCTCGTTCCAGTCCAAATCTTTCGCGCCTACGCTTCTCTCTTCCTGGGATCGTCCTTCTTCTGCCGTGCCTCGTACAAGTTTGTTCGCTCTTCCAACCTCGAATAATTAATGTTGCTGAAGTTATGCTTTAAATGCTCGGCCTACCTACCACTCTTTGGACGTGTGTGGTCTCAGCGTGCAATATGAGATGCTGGATTTAGTTAATGTCCTTCTGCGCGAATTTTACAAATTTGAAATTATTTCGAAGTCAAACAATCACTTCACTTGCTTTCTCAAATATTGTGAATGTTAATTGCGAAGAATGTTCTCAATTCCACATCTCAATTACATCAATTTCGTTGATACGCTTCTCAAGCTAACTTTTAACTACCAAGTTAAAATAAAGTCTTATGCCACCATGTTAAAATCGCGTTCAGAACTCAGTCTAGTCGCCGTCGCTGCTGCAATCATAGAGAGCTCCTCCGAGACGCGCCGCCATAAGTATGGTACTCGCGGTGGGGAAATTTTTGGAGGGGTGAATATTCTCCTCTTTTCGTGACCTCCCGGAAAAACATTATTCGCTAGTTCGGGCGTCAGAGTTCGAAAAGCTATGGGTAGATGGCGCGTTTACAAGCCATCGTTCCGCCGCGTACTCGACTTCTTTCTGTTCGCGCTTCTTTCACTTCACTGAATTATTTTTATTAATCTATTATATCTTAGTCAAAATTGTATTTCACACTACATATATACAAGAAAACTCGTTCCAGAAAGTTGTCAGCTGACTTCTTTTTTAATTAATCTATCCTTATTCGCTTTTCAAAGAAATTAGTCTTTTACGTGGTGAGCTTCCAAGTGTTTCGAGCCTCCCGCTACAGACTACGTCTGAATGTAGCCCACGGCCAAGCCGCATCCGGATCATAGCGCCGAGCCGACTAATGACCCAGTTCCCCAGGTCGAAAATAGTTGACACGCGAGAGCGCGCCGGCTTCCGGTGCCTTGCCGCTCCGCACGGCAGCGTCGCGCGCTGCACGCGGCTCGCGCAAGCTGTTGCGTCGCTCCTTGCGATTGTCGCATTTATTTATCCGTTCGCATGCGTCACACAAAGCGAACCCGAGCATCAAGGCCGCCCAACACAGTCGGTATTCGACAAGTAGCAAGCTACTACTCGCTCAAACCCGAACAGCTAATATTTCGACGAATGTTCGCTTCCTTCGATGTGTCCAAAAGACCGACACGCCGTGAGTAGGTCGAGCACCGAATGTTCGTCTCTTGGCAACTCGTCCGCAATACTTGTGATTCGGCGAGCGGTTGCTCGCTACTCGCCGAATAACGAATGTTTGGATCCGCTTTTAGGTGCATACTGATGACAAATTCCAGCTCATAAAGTATTCATTATCTTTCATGATAATAACGGTGCACACAACAGTTTCTGTGTCGGCCCGGTGGCCGAGATCGCTAAGGCAGTAGTGTCGAAATGATCACGGACCGAAGAGTTGCGGGTTCGAGTCCCGCCTCGGGCATGGTTGTATTTGTGTTCGTCCTTTCACCCCTTATCATCACCATTTCGTTTCACCCTCATAGTTACCATAACGTTAATGCCAATAGTGGTCGCTAATGACCTAGCTGTTGATGCGACCTTAAATAACAAAAAAAGAAACAAAAAAAAAAACTGTTTCTGTAAGCGAACTACAAAAATACTCGCATGTAATCTCCTAAGTTTTTAAAGAAATAGAGAAAAGTTAAGGTTCATTATTAATTTTTACATTCTCACACTTACCAACGTAAGAAGAGAAGGTATTGTAATCATGCGCCACAAGAAGGCAAATTTTCGACCCAAAAATTTTCGCCGGGCTCTTGTACCGAAAACGTGAATACATCCATTGCAAAATATAGAAAACATTCTCTAACACGTGGTGTTGCCAGAATCCATATTTTGTGCGACCTTCATACTGAAAAATCGATAGCAAACCGTCTGTCCGTTTGTCTGCCTAGCCATTCAGCCGATTTTCTCCAAAATTAATATTCCCCAATTTTTCTGGCTGATTTCGGGTCTCTGGAATTTGAAACCGATATTTTAATTCTCGGGGTTCTTTACATATAGCCCCTCCGCAATTTTCAAACTTTTCAAAAAATATGGCTCCAAATTTTTTGATTAAATTCATTTTTTTTGTGTTCTAGCGTGAAGAACGTTTTAGCGAGTCTCATTTTTGTTGAAATATCCGATTTTCGAAAAATTGCAACAAAAAAAGAACTACAAAATGGAAGAGAGAGATTTTTGCGTCAGACAAAGACTGTTGTACAAAATGTGCTATTTAAAAAGTTCATTTACAATTTTTTGTAAAACTTCCTAGTTTCGGCGTAATTTCTGTTTAAAATTAACGAAATATATATTGGGCGTAGTATCGTACATAACCATAACATAATATTACATATCGTACATAACCATAATATTACAATATTGCCCAAATTTTGTGCTGTTGGAGCACCACTTGTTAAAGATTTCCTTATTAGTATCTAAAGTTCGTTTTAAGCTTCACTTACATTTATATTCCAGCCAAATTTTAACAGAAAGTGATACAAGTTCATATAGTAACAAGTAAATACTGCGAATGCACTACATGCAAATTTCTCATCATTCTTAACCTCTTTTTGATTTCTACACATGACACCATGTATAACAACCCAGGTGCGTTGTATGTTTACAATTTTGCGTAGCAGTTAGATTTTCGCTTTCCTTGATAGGCACAAAAATATTCGAAAAGCTTTTTACTCTTAAAGAACCTACGTAAAGTTGTCCATGCAATACACAGGATCGGGCGAGGACAACCCTACTCTTTGGAATATTTGTTACACAGGGCAACAAAAAACGTTTTTTCTGCCTAAAATTTTATTACACAGGACAACAAAAAACGTTTTTTTGTGCCTAAAATTTTAGAGCTGATTAATGGTATTTCAGTTCCGCTGATTCTAAAAATGCTAACTGCTTGGCTCCATCATCTCTAGTTTTCAAGATACAATGAAAAGAATGATTTTCGTATTTTCAGAATCATATACATATTAATTCATTTTCAATTAATATGTATAGTTTATTCCATTATTATTTCATTATAAACCGACAAATTTGAATTCTCTGTGCCTTTTTAGCAATGTAATTGTGTTTACAGAATATAAGTCTGATGAATGGCGACGTATCACTGTTAGCGCAAGGAGAATTTTGAAGTGAGTACTCTTTTACAACGGAAACAAATATGGCTCTCTCACTCATTCTGCATGAAAGAAGAGTATGAGACAATTTATTTAGTATAAAAAGAGTTAAGTTTTATGAACATGAGTGGGTAATTTGTGTTTAGATTTAGATTTATTATTAAAGTTCGCTTTGAGCTAACGCTCGGTGGCAAACATTATTACAACTAGATATACGACAATTACAAAACTATTACGAATATTTACAAATATAATTACAATTAGAATTAGAGATTGATATCCTAGTTATAATTAATTTTGACTTATTTGTAAGTTGACTTATAGCTTTTCCAACACTTCACTCCACTTCACTTCACTTCATTTCACTGCGCTGCACTTCCCTCCCCTCCCATGCCCCCACCACACTACACTTCACTTCACTGTATAAGGGACATGACCATATCATTAATAATAATGATTATAATAATGTAACTAAATAATAATAATAAAATAATAATAATAATAATGATAAAAGTCCCAGTATTATTAATGATGACCTACATAGAATTAAGTATATTTTTAAATTTCACTACATTAGAGGAGTCTCTAGTGCTTTTGCAGGTAGTTTGTTCCAATCTACTATAGTACGATTCACAAAGGAAAACTTGCCTACATCAGTTCTACATCGTATTTTCCGGGGACGGTCTCCTCTGCTTTTATAATCAGGTTTCCGTAATCTTTTACTGAGGTCTGCTCATGCTGAGTCCCCTTTGTATGTCTTGTACATTACGCATAAACGCGCCCGTTCCCGTCTCTTAGATAAGGGTTCCCATTCATTTCGTCCATCAACGCGTCCATGATTTACAAACTTTCCGGCCCGTTTTTGAATTGTATCTAACGCCTCGATTTGCCCTTTTCTGTACGGGTCCCATCAAGCCGCTCCGTACTCTAAAATAGGACGAACAAGTGTAGTATATGCCGAGGATCGGGCATTCGAACTAATGTTTTTTAGAATGCGCTTTACAAAGTGCAGCGCCCTCCATGATTTTCTGACCGTATTGTTAATATGATCCGACCAACCCAAGTCGCTACGCAGGATCAAACCCAAGTATTCACAGTTTTTTTATACGCGGTATATCGTTAGTTCCTAACTCGTAATTTGAGTGTACATTCGAGCGAGATTTGGTAAAACAAATGAATTTACTCTTTTCCGGATTTAATTCCATCTTATTTCTGCACGCCCAGTTCCATAAACAGTTAAGATCGTTCTGTAAAACATTTTCATCCGAAGACACGCCAATACTCCTATATATTATGCAATCATCGGCGAAAAGTCTAACTTTCGATTTTATTCCAGTTGAAATATCATTAATAAACGCTAAGAATAGCAATGCCCTAACACACTCCCCTGGAGGACCCCAGAGGTTACATCGGCTTTTGATGAGTGTTTGTCACCTATTCTGACTGCTTGAGTTCGGCCCGTAAGAAATTTTTTTATCCACAAGATTATTCGATGATCTAATCCAGTTTTTGACAGTTTTTCAATTAAAAGCCCATGTGGAACCAGATCAAATGCTTTAGAAAAGTCTAATATTACTGCATCGACCCTACTCCCTTCGTCTAATGAATCTGCTATGTCCTGACATAAAGAAATAGTCTGGCTGTCGCACGAATAGCCAGGACGAAAACCGTGCTGATTTTGGAAACGCCAGTGAGTTTCATTCCAGACTCGTCTAATATATTCCGCAATCATGTGTTCCATCTGCTTGCATACAACTGATGTCAAACTTATAGGCCTGTAATTATTAACAATCCTTTTGTCTCCTCCCTTGTGAATCGGCACTACAATTGCCTCTCCAATTTTGAGGAGTGTTCATCTGAAGATAGTGAATTTTCTTCTCGGTCAACTAAGTGGCTGTACAAACTACATTTCTGTGAGACAGCAGAGCCAACAGTGAACATCGGTTAAGAAAATCTTGGACTCTGAGGAGAGAGATAGTTGTAGGGGAAAATAATGTGATCAATTTACCTTTAGTTACTCGAGAAAAAATTATTCTCTCTCCTTTGCGTATCGAGTTAGGCTTGAAGCAATTTGTACAGTCGTTGGGGATGGGACGGTTTGTGTTTACAGTGTATATTGCATACTTTTGCAAGAGTCACCATCAAGAAACTGAAGGCAGGAATTTTTTATGGTTCTCAAATGAGAAAGCTCGTAAATGTTTATTATTTCTTGGAATCCATGAGCGAAAATGAATCAAGTGCTTGGTCTTCTTTTGTTGTGAAAAACATTCTAAGAAAGCAGAAAGCTTTTCACAATTATAGAAATAATGCTTTCCGATTTGCATGTGCTTGGCTGCAATGAGTATTAAGGTCCATTACCTACAGAGCCACTTGGATTGCTTATCTTCACTTGATGACCTAAGGGAAGAGTGGAAGAGTAAGGTGAAAGATTTCACCAATGGAAGAGAGACACCAAGAAAAATATTCATATTATGGGATACACATATTATAGCAGACTTCTGTTGGAACATGCAGCAAGACTGCTGCGGCATTTATCACTCCAAAAAATCTATTTAAAAAATATTTTTTGATCTTCAATAAATGGTTAATTTTGTGAATTTTTAAAAAATGTTGATGAGAAATTACGTGATTTACAGTTATCTCATTAATACATTTCATTTATAAAAACCAATATTTTTTTACAACAAATTAACACTAGTAAATATAGTATGTCCACATGCCATTGCTGCTCCCAAATTGTAGCAAACACAGTGAGGAAGTGGAGTATATGATGATAATTCTGTATTTACAAAACTAGAGTTGATAGGGCAAAACTAATGCACTTTTTGCAATCTGTGATATTGAAATACCCAGGAAAAAGTTTAATATCTTCGGCACCAAAATGCGTGATGGCCAGTGTTATTTAACTTAATTGCCGAGCTGAGAGGTACACTCGTGCAATTCAATCGCCTCGAATATCAGTGATTAGTTTAATATTGTAGCAGATTCTGCACGTCTCTGAACACGTGGGGGTGGGGGAGAATTGAAAAGTTCCATACCAGGAAAATGTAATAGAATATCCAAGAAGTTCTCGTCCTATAGATTACAGTCGAGGCACATGTTTCTAGGTTACTGGCCTCAAAGTTCCATATTTTAAGGCCCTAGATCGATTCCTTTAGAATTTTAACAATACTCCCCAGTGTTGCGGATTGAATTGCGTGCATATTTAGATGCTTTTTTTTCTTCAACAAAATCTTCATATTTTAAAGTCAAAGTGCAATTCCTCACATCCCCTGCATTTAGTGTGGTACCATTCCAAGAGATTAGTAATGTAGGTCATGTCACTTCTTACAGAAACAAGAATGTCAATACTTACTTTCCTGTGCTGTCTGGGAACTAAATCCTGCCGATGAATAGCAAAGATACAATTTACCCTAAGGGTATCGTGAAGATGAAACATGGAAACATGTAGTCCGTTTCGACCGCAGTTTCTCCTTCAATTGGATACACAACCCTTGCAGAAACGAGAAGTGAACGGTTGCGCTACATGCATATTTATTATTATTATTATTATTATTATTATTATTATTATTATTATTATTATTATTATTTATTTTACGTCAAAAAAGCAGTGAAAAACTGCGTATGACGGGCTATGGGGAAAAGTGAATTGTGTGCACATTTTCAAAGTTCTGTGATCCCTACACTAAGTCGTATACTACTTAAAATTGAAAGAAAAAAAAGCTTCCATGTAATAAAATCTATTTTCAAGAATAAAAAGGCAATAAATTTTGGCTCTTATCCATGTTGTCCATCGGAATAATACTTCCTGCCGCGACAACATGGAAACGATAATTTGGATAATTGTATTTCCCTCTGAATTCTAGAAGACGTGCACAGAAAATGAAGTTACATTTATGTCCAGAAGAAAAACAAGGGGCCATCTCAGCATTTGCTCATTGGATCAGGGAAACTGGACGAAAAACCTGATCGAGATGGGGGTCATTGACCCGGAGGCTGCAATACAATACTTGTTACAGATTGTTTATACACATTTATACAGTTCAAATGGTAAATAATGCATTCTGTATAATTGTTAAAATTAATGTCACTTTTCTTGTGATGCTCAGTATAGTCTCTAATTGTATAGAAACAGAAAAAACAGTATTATGCAGCAGAAACGATTTCACTTGCGATTTAAACTTTTCTATTGAATTTAATCGTTTAATGTCATCTGGCAAAGTGTTGTAAAATAATGTACATGTATTGTATATGAATTTTTTGTAATGGGCTGTTGATACTGTCACCTGATGAATATTATTTCTACGTCGAGTGTTATAGTAATAGATATCGGCAGTTTTTGAAAATATATTCCCGCCCTTAAGCAAGTCATTGTTGACAAAAACCACTGATTCGTAAATCAACAGACAAGGTAATAATTGTAAAATTCCTAGATTAATGAAGAGAGGCTTAAATGAATCACGTGGGTGGGATTTCGTTATTATTCGTACAATTCGTTTGTGTAATCTAAAAGTCTGGGAGCTATAAGATGTATTTCCCCAGAATATTATGCCATATCTCAGGCGGGAATGAACATTCGCGAAATATACACAACGAGCAGTATGAAGGGTGACTGAATTTGCAAGAATTCTGAACGCGTAGCATAATGAACTTAATTTTGTGTTCAATTCATTTAAATGGACGTTCCATTTAAGTTTTGACTGAATTGAAAGACCTAAAAATTTTGTTGCCTTCATATCGTCAATGGTACACTGTTCATTTTCAATGGAGCACAGAATTGTTTATTTGTAATAGAAAACTGCATCAAAACCGTTTTCTTTTCTTTTACTATTAATTTGTTATTTCGGAACGAATTAGAAACATCTGATATTGTACTATTTACGGTTTATTTATTGCAAAGGATGTTCGTATCATATGCGAAGAGAAAGGTACGAACATAACCAATCTAGAGCAATACCACGTATTCCATATAAAGGTAATTTTGAAAGTAAAATGTCATGATCAATGACGTCAAAAGCTTTTGAGAGAACTCAAAATAATTCAATAGGTGCCTCGTTTTGATCCAATGATGAGGCGACATCTTTAAGAAAAGAAAATATTGCTGTATCCGTTGATTTTGATTTTCTAAATCCATGTTGGCAATCTGAAAGCGCGTCGTGTTTACTGAGAAAGGTTTCCATTCGTACGTAAAAAAGTCTCTCTAATAGTTTTGAAAAAACTGATAGAAGAGAAATGGGTCGATAATTTTGAATTTCATTTCTGTTGCCTTTTTGAAGAGCGGCTTAATTTTAGCTGTTTTGAAAATATCTTGAAACGTTCCGGTGCGTAAAGATGAATTAAATATGTGAGTTAACGGGTGTATAATGGCATACGCACAGGTCTATAACAAAGAATCCGGGAATTCATCTAAACCGGACGAATATTTATTTTTTAGTTTACCGATTATTTTGAGAATTTCATAGGAAGAAGTTTCGGAAACGAACATCGTGTCTAAAATTTTGGATGAACTGTCTGTTTTTGAATTTTGTGGCTGAAGACCCTTAGTGAGACCGGCAGCAATTCTCGAAAAGTATTGGTTAAAGAGACTAGCCACTGTTGCCGGATCGTTCACATTTATATCGTTATATTTTAAAACAACATTCTCTACAGAGTTTCTAGTTGATTTAGTCGTATTTTTTATTATATTCCACATTGCTTTCGTTTTGTGATTTGAGTTCAAAAAAACATAAAAAAGCATAAAAAACTATCTTCAGTATTTATCGGTATCAAGCAACTACTAATGTTTCTAGCTGCTGCGAGAGCGAATCTTGAATTCATGATTATGCAAATGATAGTGCAAACAATATGGTCATAGAAAGTGTAAACATAAGATGGAAGAATATAAGCCTTCTAAGCGAAACATCACAAAAAATCGGGTCTCCACCGCCAAAGCCAGATATAGATGGTATTAGGCAGTGTTGATAAGCGCCGAACCAGGAGAAATGAATGGCTAATTGCATTTCATTCTGTTGACTACGGTATGGGAAACGTTTCTTTGAGGTCTTTGAGGCCAAAATTCCAGGTTTTAATTCACTAGGACGCTTCGCTTAGGATTTATTTAACTATACAGAGTTTGACAATGGAGCCGAGTGTTGCGGGTTGCGTTTGATGCGGTTTTTTTTTCTTCATCTGCAACTCATCCTTCATATTTTTAAAGTGAAAGTGCAATTCGTCACGTCACCGTGAAATTCTCTTTCTTTAGAGATCCATTTATAAAGATTGGTAGCGTGTGACAGCCGCAAAAGGTAGGCATACTGAAATAATATAGGAGAAGATTCACACACACGCGTGTATATCATACAGTATATTATACACATGGACAAAATAAGGATTCCGGCTACACCACGTGTTAGAGGACTTTTTTCCTAAATTTAGCAACTGGATTTATCCCCTTTTTCGTTACCAGCACCCGGCAATAAGGGTTTTCTTCCGAAAATTCACCGCTTTTTCCTGCATCATTACATAACTTTCTCGTAAGAAATACCTTCTTTAAGCGAGAAAGTAAAAAGGCACGTGCACATTCATTGTTCTCACTTTTCCGTAACGTTTAATGGCCGGGGAATTTTTATGTGTCAGACAATCGATCGACAATCGAGTTGAAGTACTTCTTTAACACTGACCATGAGAATGAAATATTTTGAAATATACCGATTTGAAGTATTGTAATTTCCCACGGTTTGTCCTTTATCTCGCAATAGTAACATCAAAGTTGGAAAATTATACGTTAGAATAATTTTACGTTAGAATACCGACAGTCCCTGTGGAGACATTTCCGAACCATTGGAATGAGCATTTTTTGTAGTAGATAGTTTTTCTTTATCCATAGAAAACGATAATATAAAAGTGAATATCTGTATGGCAATTATTGTATTGTGTAATTCTATCTCATGAAAAATTATTATATTAAGAGTGAGTTTCACGAATATTGCGTCGAACGCCAACAACAGCTCAAATATACAAATTCAATGTATCATACGCTAAAGCAAGATATAATTTGCATTTATTCGTTTTTAATAATAACAGTACGTTCCTAGTATTTTGCTTCTTACTCATGCTCTTAAATTAGTTTCTGAATGGTTCTCTGTATTCTTGATGGTCACGCTCACTTTCCGCATTCGTTCCGAACTTTCACTAAAAATACTTTTTACTAGTCAGCGTTCCAGCCATACATAACTTCCAAGAAGTAATAGTTTAAAGATGTTTTTAGCAATTAATTCCTATGTGTTCTCCTGCATTTTACTTTATAGATTTTAATAATGCTATTAGATCAAAGTTTAACTTTCATTAATATATTCTCTTCAGATACTTTCCTTCTTTAGGCAAGTATTTTGACCACCGTTTTCACAGTTATTAAAAAAAATATTTTTTATACAGTCACTAGTAAAAGCAGTTCTTTCACATCATGCGTAATGTGCAAAAGTTCAATTTTTAGCCTTAGTAACAAAAGTGGGACGTTGCTCAAGTATTCAGATAAATCTGTAAATGCAACAAAGAAAACAAAATACTTTCGTCTGACAGCATCAACTACTACTTACCTGAATGTATCATTAAGTGATTTGCATACTTGAATAAAAAATGAAAATCAGTAAAGTTGTCTAAAAAGTAGTGTTAGACATGTGGAAAAAGTGATTTTATCACTTTTTTCATAAATAACTTTCCGCATTGTTGCCTTGTCGCATGTTCTTCTCTGGCGTGAATTGTTTTACACGGGACGAATATGATTCGTGTCTCCGCTTACTGATATTTATTCTGCTCCGTTTTAGCTATCCTAGTGATTTTTTTCTAGATAGCTTAAATTACATTAATCCAGTTTTCCAAAGATTAGTATGAATTCCTAATTGCGTCAGAGTAAAAGTCCCCTACAAATAATTTCACATAAATATAACAAAAAAATCACATAAAATAATTTTTGATCAGTTAAAATTGTCACTTTGAATTAAACTTGGATAGATAATTAATATTTATTTGAATGATAGGGGGAGAAGGTTCCCATTTCAATCCATCAGCTGAAGGTGAATGAGATGAAATGTTCGTGCTGGTCTTAGCTTCTTTAATAAATACTTGTACCTCTATTTCAAAATAATTTTGCTAATGGTGTGATGTAAAAATACGTGAAGTAGGAAGTTATCCTGACTTCAGAGTTGTCTTGTCAGTGTTGTCTTCTACCATCTTTCATCAAAATTTGGTTTTTAGATCAGCATTTGTTAAACATCAGACGTTACAAGTATTTCTCCACGGTTCCAATAAATATTGATACCATCTCTACTTTTAGAACAGTAATGGTATATTTTACTATTTATTTCTCTTTTAGGTCGCTTTTTAACATCTTGGTCATATAGTGTCCACTGCGGTTTTTAAACTGTAGGGGAAACTGTAGGGAGAACACGTAAGGACAACACAAACCAACACAAACATTCATAGCCGAGGCTACTGCGTGCCTTCGGCCTTTACGATCTAGGCAATCCAGGCCGCCTAATATTGTCTTTTGAAAAATAATGTAACAGTCGTAGGCCATCTTACTACTAAATTTACAGAGATTTTTCAGTCATTACCACTGAAAAATGCCTAAGCTGAATCCGTAATCCGTCCGGTTGTGCATGGTGAAGAGAGCTAGGAATTATGAAGGTCCCCTGGCCGCGTCAGGGGCGCCGCGTAGGTTAAGTGCGGTGATGGGGTCGCCTCCTCACAGCTGCTGTTCTGATTTCTCATTCATCACGTCTTGAATCGTAATAGCAATAATTACACTAAATCTTAATGTATTTACTCCATTCAAACGCATCAAAATTAAACAAAGAGAAACCAGGAATAAAGATTTGAATTTGAAAGGAAAATCGAATTTATTATTGACTGAAGATGACTTTGATATGTACAAATAGGCAAGTTTAATGATGTGGTCACCTTTACATTTTGAACAGTATCCTTCTTTTTATTACAGAGAAATTAAATCAATTCACTTCACGTAGCGGGGTCAATGGTATTGGATACGACAATTGGGGCATTGAAGGAGAAGTTGGCAGCGGTGGCGTAGTGGCGGCGCGGCGGTGGAATTGGACACGGCAACTGGGCAGGCATTAAGGGAGGGTTGGCAGCGATAACGGCGTTGGCGATTGGGGCGTTTTTGCGAGGGGACGGTGCTGGTGGTGGTTGGGGGTAGTGGTAATGTGAGTAGGGACGGATGATGTGATCATGGTGTTGGTGTTGGGGATGGGGAAGGTTATCATGGTGATGGTGACGGTGGTAATCGTGATGGTTGTGCTGATGATGGTAGTATTGTTCACATTGATGTGAATGAATATTCTTCAATGGAAGTTGCTTTTCCTGTTCTGCTGGCAAGGTGTGTCCGTACTGATGATTAGCGATGGTGATGGAGAAGGTTGTGAAGTGTCAGATGTGAAGGTTTCCCAATTATCGAATCCAACTCCACCGCCCCTACTATGCCACCACTACTACCTCTGCCAATTTCTCCCTTAATGCCCAGATTTCTGTATCCAATTCCACCGCCTCCACTACGCCACCGCTTCTACCACTGCCAGCCTCTCCCCTGTGTCCCTATCCGATGACACGGCCCCATCTAGGCCACCCCTACGACCGCGGCCAACCTCAATGCCCCAATTTCTGTCTCCAAATCCACCGCCGTCTGTTCGCCACTGCTGCTACAGCTGTCGATCTCCTCCTTTATGCCTCAACAGCTTGCACCGCAAGCCCTTGCGTATCTAACTGCTATCTTCAACAGTTTTTAAAGACACTATCTTCTACAGATGTTAAAGACTCAGATTCTTCCCCTCATTCTGGAAAAAATCAATAATAATTCCCATTTTAAAACCGGATAAATCCCCAAAACTCCCATTAAGTTACAGACCAAGTACTCTACAACCAGCATTTGAAAAAAATGTTCGAAAAGCTTAACTTGTTCAGATTAAACAGATACCGTGATAAAATAAATGCCATTCCACTACATCAATTTGTTGGATTTCGTGCAACTCACTCATCCACACACCAATTATTAAGAATTGTTGAAGAAATTGCTCTAGATTATCAACGTAAACAATTCTGTATAACGGCCTTCTTAGACTTCGCACAGGCATTTGATAAAGTCTGACACAATGGATTATTATACAAAGTACGTAAACTGGGACTCCCAGAATATCTTTTCCAAATTACAAAACGCTTTCTCGATAATAGATACTTCATAGTAAAAATGAACAATACCCTATCCTTACCTACCCCGATTCTAGCCGGTGTTCCTCTAGGTTCCCCAATCTCTCCAACCCTCTTAACATCTTTACTGCAGATATTCCTCAAGTATCAAACTGTTCTACGGCTCTCTATTCTGACGACACAACAAACTTCAAGTCTAGTGACAAGTCTTAATCTCTGAAGCAATAAATAACGTACAAGACTTGAATATATTTTCTTAATGAACAACAAAATGGGGATTGCAGCTAAACACATCAAAATGCAAAACCAAAAACATATACCTTACGAAGAATAAATATCCCTCCCCCTTTAAAAGTAAATAATTATCCGATTACATGGGCCCTTTCAAATAAATAAATCATATACCAAGGCGTCCACTTGGATACTCGTCTTACATGGTAAACTCATATTTTACAGACTGAATAAAATTTATGGAGACCTAATCAATTATATCCCCTTATTAATAAAAAGTCAGCTCTAAAAATTAAAAATTCTTTGTTTCTTTACAAATCAGTCCCAAGACCCTCAATAACTTACGCAGCCCCAATTTGGGGAGGTGCTGCTTCTTCCGTTATAAAACCCTTACAAAACCTTCCAGAATAAAATACTTCGTACAAGTACCAAAACCCCGTATATATCCAATAAACAACTTCATAGAGAACTAGACATGGAACCAATTGTTAATTACATTTACTTACTGTCATCCAAATGCTTTTGCAACCTCCAAACAGTCCCTGCCACCAGCCACTTCAACCTCGGAAAAATTAGAATTGCTCCTACAAGAATTAAATCCCGTCTCTCAAAAGATTTGTTCCGTCCCCCATAACTTAGAGAAATTTTTGTCACACCTCTCACTCTCAATCTTGTTTTCTTCACAAAATTAACAACAATCATCATTGAGGTACCCAGTGCGGATGTCCTCATCAAAAACAGGTTTATATAGTGAGCAAATTTACGGCAACCCCAAACTTCGAGCCACTATCTTTTATAGTACATAGTTAAAACAAAGTAAAGTGGTAATGTAAAGTGGTAATCCACTGATCTGGTTAAGTAAAAAGAAATCCGCATCCAGTTCTACCACCCTCGCTACGCCAACACTACTACCGTTGTGCCAACTTCTCTCTTATTGCTCTGTAATCCACTCCGCAAACTCCCCCATACCCCGCCAAAATTCCACGGCCTCCAACCACCCCCCATCCATCCCCCCCCCCACCCTCGAATGCCCTTCACTGCGCCACCGCTACTAGCGCTGCGAACCACCACCTTAATGATCCAATTTCTGTACCCAAATCCACCATCCCCACTACGCCACAGCAACTACCCCAACCTTTTTAATCATTTTCCGTATTAAATTCCACCGCTCCCACTATGCCATCGGGATTCTGTATACAATTCCTTCCCCACACTACGCCACGTTCAGTATAGCCCTTGATTCCCCTGCGTGCGTATTCAATTCCCCAACCAAACCGTTGCCCCCCCTTAAAGCCCGGGAATTACGGGAATACTACCGCTGCCACTTTCTCCCCTAATCTCCCCTTTTTCCCCCTACGCCCCTATCTCCGTAACCAATTTCACCAACCCCACTCCGCCAACGCTGCAAACCTCTTCTTCAATGCCCCAATGTCTGTATTCAAATCCACTGCCCCAATACACCACCGCCTTTACCGCTGTCAACCTCTTCCCTATGACCTCTCCGATTCCAAAACCTTCCTTTTCCTCCCTACAGCCCCGCTACAACCACTGCCAGCCTCTCCCTTAATGCCCTACAATCGTATACAACTCCACCGATCCCATTACGCCACCTCAACATCCACTGCCAGTCTCACCCCGAATGTCCCTATTTTCCACGGCCCCCACTTCGCCACCGCTCCCGGTCGATCTCTCCCTATCCCCCGCCCCTCCCCCCCCCCCTGCCCCAATGCCCCTATTTCCGTATCCACTTGCGACGCTCCCACTAGGCCACACCTACTACTGAGCCGCTCTCTCCCCTATTCTCCCAAATTCCGTATCCGCTTCCACCGCCCCCCGTACGTCCCCTCTCCTACTTGGACCAGCACCGTTAGAAGTGCTGCCACCAGTCGCGCCACCGCCGCCGCTGCGTTGCGACTCCGGCCCAGAATAGCTCGCGCGTCCTTCGCGACTGGGGCGGGGAGCGAGCAGCCACAGCGTCGGCGCGGCGCGGCGCGGCGCGGCGCGGCCCCTGCCGTCGCCTTCGCCGCCGTCGCTAGCGCTCGCTGGCGCGCAGTTGGACAATGACGAAGGCGAACGGCCGCGCGGGGGCTGCGCGCGCACGCGGCGCCTGACCGCGCTTCAGTCGCGCGCGGATTCCGTGCAGGGCGGTGCAGTGCAACTGGCGGAGCACGTGGCCCCGACGCGCGCGCCCTCTGCTGGGAGCATCTCCTACCACACCCTGCGTAAGTTGCCAGCGCACCTGCCACGCTCCCCCCGGCGGCGATTGGGTACTTGTGGGGGAAGAAATATTTCAAATTAAAATTCACGACGCATTCCTAGAGTATGCGCAACGTTCTTCTCTCTGTGACAGTGCAGTTTGTGTGTGGTAGTGCTTACTGTGCTTGCCTTGTGAATGCAGTTCTTCATCCATTGATGTGAGCTTGTTTCGTGATAAACCAGTGACAATGTGTAGTGCGGATACATAAGTTTCTTGTTTGAATGTTCGTTCGCACATCCAGTTGTCTTTTTATAGTGTTCGCGATTGATTTACGAACCGTACTTCGTCAATCAATGAAATATTATGCATGATGACTGAAAAGGAGATTATTGGAAGCAAAATATATTTCTTGAATATAGAAACAACATTATAAACAAATTTTATGTTATTGAAAAACTAACCAATCATTCAAATGTGCTAGATATCCCGAAATAATTGGAAGAATGGTTAACTGGAGTATGACGTTTGAAGTTTCAATTTTTTAAACTTTTTCTATCAATTTAGTAACTGTTTAGATACTACACTACAAAATGAAGTTTCAGTGTTATTCTTCTTTTCTTTCCTACAATCAATCAGAATTGTGTTACGATTGAAGATATAAATTGATGCGATAGAAATGGTTTGTTTATGAAATGCTTTCCGGAGAATTGTAAAGTATTAAAATAAATTGTAAATTGATTATTACGTCTTTGTTCTCTAGAAACATGACATAACTTATTGCAAAGATATTACAAGACAATAATCTTGCTATGATTTTTGTAAAATTGATATTTATTTGCGTCAAATATAAGAACTACTAGAGCCAGCTTCGTAAAAGAGTGTGTTCCTAATGCATATGATTAAAAACATTGGTTCTGTTTAACGTTCGTAATGTCCTGCACGAGTTGTGCGACGTTTATGGCAGATTGAAATTTGCTAGTTGTTTTAACGCTGATTTGATAGACAGTTTAGTAAATGTTTGTGTATCAGGCCGTTCAACAAAATGTTCTGGTCAGTTTTAGAAAACGAGAAAGCCGGTTCTGTGTATTTCTAACTTATTTACATTTCTAAACTTCAGTCATATGGAAACGTAATTTGGATTCAATTATTTTTAAATTTCTTCTTTTAAACTGTTAGAACAACTCTTACTTCATTGAAGTATTCACGTGTTTATCAGATCTTGTCAAACCTCGGATAGAAATATTTTCTTCCCTAAGTAATCAGACACGCAGCCGTAAATTCTACTAGAATTTTCCCCCCAATTGTCAGATTTTATTAGCTTGACACAATTTACCAGCATGAAACACAGGAATCACAGAAAGAGTCAAATAAAATTGAGACGTGAACAAGTAATTATACAGAGGGAATGATATGTTGACTGAACTAGAATGTATGGGACATAAATCAGGCAAATTTAGGGTCTCTGTCTCTCATTGCGGGCGTTTAAAGCGCGGCAGCGGGGGGGAGGGCGGCGCGTTCCGAAATGCTCGCGTAATGACAGCCCCGGCCCCCGGGCGAGGGGCCGAAACGAAGGCTTTTCCGAGAACCTCACCTGCGCGCATCGAAACCTCTCGTGTTTCGACACTGCCACGGAGCCCGTGACGTCACCGTTCTCGCGGCTTCTGCGAGCGGAGTGCGGCACACGCCCGCTACTCCACGCCGCATCGAGCACAGCGGCTCCCCGCCCCGCCCCGCCCCGCCCCGCCCCCCGCCCCGCCCCGCCCCGCCCCGCCCCGCCCCGCCGCGGGCCCGGGTGAACGCCCGCTCTGTGACGTCACATGGCGAGGCTCCAGATCGGCGGGTGCGGGGCGGGTCGCTTTTGGAGAACGTAGGCTTTCTGGGAGCGGCGCGAGTCGACACAGCCTTCGCCGCCGCCTCCGCCAGCGCCGCAGTCGCTGTTGGCTCGGATTTGCCCCTTCATCATCTGAAACTCGGGCTCCTCCGGCCCCAATGCGCCACCAACCCTGTCTCCGCCATCCTCCCGCCAATAGCCACCAACTCTACCAAGGTTGTTGGCTTCATTTACGCCTCACTTATCACTTATCTCGCGTCGTAATAACACCACAACAGTTTTAGCTACCTCTTTAGCTATTTTCAGCATCATTCAATAACTCGATCGCTGTTATTACCGGCACCATCCTCACGGTCATCTTCAAAGCGTTCTCAGTTCCTCTTCTGTCATCGCATTTGACTTCGTCACCATTGTCACCACTGCCCTTCCTTCCAGATACTGATCCCCCCTTAACCTGCTTTCTGTTGACCTGTACGCTTCCACCAAGGACATCGTATAAAATCCACGTGACTTTCTCGTACTCGCTATTGCCATTTGACATCATGATCATCGTGATTATTGCCTCCCACGACCAAGAAGTCCATCACCTTCCATTATCGGAGGCAAGAGAAGTCGAAGAGGGCGATGGCAGAGGTGGCAGTGCCGGAGATGTATTGCACCCCATCTTCGGCGCAGCTGCGTCCGTTAGCAAACAAACTGCCCGCTTTAAATATATGGGTCACGTGGCGTCAGCGACGGCCCCGCGAAAGATGAGGCCGATGACGGCTCAGGGCTGCCAGCGGCGCAGCTGGAACGGGTGCCACCTCTTCACGAAACGAATCTACATTTCGTACACCGCCACAGGCGTTTGTGCAGCCTGCTGTTCATTTTAAATAATGGCACCTCTCATGTGTCATCCCTAGCTGCAATTGTAAGTCTGTAGTAGGTTGATTTGGTTGGTTTCGTTTGTTGGTTCGTTGGGTTAGATGGGGTGGAATGGTTGGGTTAGGTGGGGTGGAATGGTTGGATTGGGTGGGTTTGGTGGGTTGGTTGGTTGGTTTAGTTAGTTGGTGGGTTGGGTAGGTTGGTGGTTTGGGTTGGTTTGTTTGGGTTTGGAATTTGGTTAGGTTGGTGTGGGTTGGTGGGTTGTTTTGGTTGGGTTGGTCGGTTTCGTTGGTTGGTTTGGGCTGCGCTGGGCTAGAAGGTTTTATTGGTTTGTAATGCCCTGGCGCTTTGTGTTTGATCCAATGCTACTTTCCCAACATTGGCTAAAATTTTTTTCTCGCATCCTCGCGTTGCTTGTAAATTTTGATCTCCATATTTGTTGCCTTTTGGTGCCATAACAATGATCTAATTTCTTCTAATATTTATTCATTATGCGTCTAAGCAAATACGAAATCTCAATAAGACTGCTATTGATTAAGGATTAATTTTCACGGGCATTTAGCCGGGGTTTTCTTACTTTCTGCAATTGTAACATAGCCGCTGTGTATGTTTTTCACTCACAACAAACCTACGCTCTGTGGATTGACAGGCCAGTCATCTAACATTTCACCCACCGCAAAGCTAGCACGACTTCTTCCCTTAAAAAAGTAGGATTTAGAGACAATGAATTTATAAAATAAAATCTAACTAAAGTCTATCCAACGGTAGATCGTATGGATCTATGAGTACTCCGCATTGTACTTCTCAAAAAAAGCGGCTAGGGCGTGTTTCAATGAGGATCGCTTGCTCTCTGTCGCCCTCTTACAAAATGGCACACAGACACTTGTGTGATGTGTCACATCTCTGACGGTGTCGCATCTACAGCCGTTGACAGTCAAGCTGAATAGTGTGTCAGTGAGCCGAATGCATGCAGAACCATGTCAGTCAAATGTTTCTGAAAGGAAAACGTTAAAACGGACTTCTCTTCATAGTGATTTTACCAGAGGAGAAAACAGACTGAAGAAGAACAAAATAACGACCTTAGCTGACATCTCATAAACGGATTATAAAGAACTCGTAAATGTTGACTTGTGATTTTTCTAATAGTATGAAATAACTTTTTTATGAATTCAGAATTATCTTATTAACACATCATTATTAATACTAACGCCATTGGTAATGATGGAAAGAGTTATTTTATTTTAAAGTTAATTAATCGCTGAAATTGGTAAAGATGTGTATAATATGATGAAATCATTTCGTGTTTTTGCAAAAATATTTTACATAATCTTCTGTGTGAGTTTCTGATTACAAAATGTCCCACAAAGGACTTTTCCAATCCGGTAATCGCAACCCAGCGGAGTGAGCTTGACCACCATGCAAATCCTAAACTAATGTCCCCTTACAAACTCGATTGATTTTTGGTTGTCCAAATCGTCATGCAACCACACGCGCCCGTACAGACGAAGAATTCTCGACGATTTTAGATCATTGTCAGCAGACTCGCCAAGCTTGCGTATTGTAGACATAAATACGATAGTAGGAGATGCCTGCTATAGTTTTCATCGCACTTGCCACGCGCGGTATGACCTGACCTTAAGTGGTTAGACCTAATGTTTCCATGCGGTTTGTCAAATTGTTCATGTGGTTTGCGGACGTTCATGAGGTTTGTCAAACCGCAGCTGCGGGCGCAGTCATGGAAACCAAAACGAGTGAGGAATTGCTGGCAGGAGACCAGACATTTTGTAATCGATGTCAAAGGCGAGATCGAAGATGATAACAAGAAGAAGAATAAGAAGAAGAAGAATAAGAAGAAGAAGAAGAAGAAGAAAGAGACGGATGGAGGTGAACAATATTTGTAGAATCTTTGTTACTCACAGGTAGACTTGACAGCAATAGAGTGGCATAGAAACCAAGTCACTGATTCTAAAGAACGTATGGTGCATGCATGCCGGAGAAGGAATTAACACTGCCATTGTAACACTATATGATTTGTTTCTGTTCTTTTGATCCTTTCGGTGCCCAGAATACGCGCAGCCCCGAGCGGTCAGTGCCGTAAGCCACCCTTCAGGTGCGGCGCTGAGCACAGTCAGTATTGCCGCTAGCACTCTCGCTCACATAATTCAACGCCCGCGCTTGTCCAAGCAGGATTTTCGCCAAGAACGACTTCAAACGATGTTCTCCAAAACTGTTCGGAAATGTACTTTTAATAGCAATCTCGAGTGTGGTGAAGAAAAAATATGTTTGCGTATATATAGTGACGTGATTTACTTACAACCACAGTATTATTTTCATCATTTAACATTTTAACAAATTCACAGTTTTGGCAGGACGTGAATTCCATAGCCAGAGTTCGAAAATTTTCTTCAATAATAAATAATGAATCTTCAGAAAATTAAGTTTTTTTTCTGCCGTGCAATCCAATACTTACAATGTATTTGACCATACCAAAACTACAAACAAACAAAATCGTAAAAAGCTATTTGATTTTCGTTCAAGTCATGACTAGAATTTTCTTTCGTAAGTATTGTACAATGCAAGAACTCACAGATACGGAGAATTATGATTAGGTTCATAGATCTCAAAAAAATGTATATAGAATTAAAATGTGATGTAATGTAGATATACTTAAGAATAAAAATATTCCTAAAACTGAGGTGTACTTGAAATATGAATCTCAAGAACCACATCAGTCTCCTCAAAATAGAGAGTACTTCAGACTCGCGTGTGTTCGAGCTATGCATATCTCCCGAACGAGAGTTCTGATTTGAATTCAATTAACAAAAATATTCATGAAAAGGTTCAATTAGATCTACTTTTCTACCGTTAATTGCATTTTTATTGACTTAGCTTATCACACATGGGCATGTGGTGTCGGCATGTTTTGACTGCGCAAGTTAAATAATATTACTGTACTTACCATTCAACACATATAAGAGAAACCAGCATCACTTATAATTGTTAATATCATTGACTTAATTACAATTTGATGTAAAGCAATCAATTTCCAAAAGTGTGAATCTCTTTCATTTACTGTCCATTGTTTCACTCACTTCATTTTTTCTTCTCAATTTCTTTTAATTATTCGTTGTAAATTTCAAGGCTACATGGTCAATAAAACAGCGGGAAAATCTCCTTGAGAAAGGGTCTGAGAGAATTCTCTCTGCTAGAGATCAAATCCTCGTGAGAATGAGCCAGGTTTTAACTCACTGTTTTGCAATATGGAACTAAAACAGTGTTACTTCACTTGAAAACACTAGTAAAATGCAGTTTTATCAATAATAGCTCTTAATTTTCTCTGCTTACATATTTGAATTTCATAATACTTCAATCTGGCTGTTTCTCATTCTCACTGCGAAGATTTCAAGGTAACTACAAGTCTTCCAAAGATGATATTCACAAGTCAAAGAAGTCTAATATAAATAATTTTGAATGAAAGGGTTCCCCCGAATAAGATTATAAAAAGTTCCTCCAAACAAAATCACATATGAGTAGTTTACACTATACTACACTATAACTCACACCACACACTAATCTACAGACAAAAACGTGTTTCTTTTAATTTTACGTCAACAACACTAATTTATCAGATTGAACGGAGTAATATACGTAGTAAAAAGAGTTATGTAATGCTGCGCGAAAAAAACTGCGGATTTTCGGCAGAAAAAAATAATTTCCGGGCCCTGATAACGAAACTAGTGGTGTAACAGAATGGCACAGTCTTTCTCGCAGTAAAGTTTTCTAATTTCCTTGGTGTGGACTGGTTTTACTGTCTTGCCCCATCCTCCCTATTGCCCCCTAAATGCCAAATTTGATGCCCTTTTAACAGGAATCTATTACAGGAACGAAACTATATCTTCTTGGGAGTTTAGTTTCTATCGCGATGTTTTATTCAATATTCAGTGTCGGTATATAAAATTCATGATGTCACAGAAAATGTTTAGTTTCTCTCCTAGTGACACAGCACGCAAGTAGTGTTTTGGCGACCTTTCATGACCCCGCAGCCTGTCGACAAGCGGAAATCGCCGAGCGGCCGTTATTCGTGCAGAGTACTGCCGCTATCAGCCGATCTGTCGGCATTGTCCATTGCCTTGGAGGGCAGGCGAGGCGGCAAAAACACGTTTACGATCACATGTAGTATAAATTCGGACAGACGAGGAGGTTGAACGCATGCGTGAATAACACAAAAACAATTTTTCAAAGACGTGGGTCCCTTAAAATGTAACCTTGATATGTGATAAATAAATGAAAAAAATGTTCCCAATTATGGGGTCTAATAAAAATGTCAAAATATAGAATATAAACACAATGTCATCAGGTGCACCGTATGTTTCTTTTCCAGTTTCCTTGATAATATCATTCGTTTACGATGTCTTCGAATTCCATCTTGGAAATACTATCCTCAGCCGCCACGTTCGAAAAACCCAAGTATATACATCTACAAACTTGAACATTGAGATTTTCTTTCCAAATAAAATTTTTCCTCCATAATTATTTCTTTCATTACGGTTGTGCATATTTTTTTGAAACGTTTGTAGTTTTCGCGCAATATTACGTTCAAATTGTGCAATATTAAAAAATAACAAAAACAAGAATTTCTCAAAAACGGGTCCAAGTATTTTCTTTAAACGTTTCGTTAGTATAGTACTAAATAATCTCTGTAAGATGACGAACTCCATATTGCTCTATTCTTTTGTTTGTTGAAAATTTCAAAAATGTATCTTTTTTACGTGTCTTTCACGTCGTTAGTATTTTACATTAGCGGCGATTTGTTCACATTATTACATTTATGATTACATGTGCTTTTAATTATGTTTTATAAAGTTTCTCGAAAACTGAAACGTTTTCTGTAAAAATGAGCTCAAAATTTCACATTTTCAGAAAAACCCACACGCTATTTTCCTAAAAACGACTCCAAATTATTCAACAAAAATTTCCATACAGGACTAACTTTTACTCTTCTTTAATATTCTTATAGTAATATTTCTGTAATTAGAAAGTCGAAATGTTGAGAGTTGCACTTCGTGCGGCGATAGATGGCAACTGGCGTGATTGAAGGCAACACTGAAAAGCTAGCCCAGATCAAAGACATTAGAAAACTAACTAGAGAAGGTCTGTGCCATTCTGTCATCTTCTAAAACATAAGGGAATTTATATACAAAGTTTTACATTTTTCTGAGACGGTGAGGCGACTAAACTTTGCTGTGGAGCTCTTAAAATGGAATAACCCAAAAAGAACAAGACATTTGTTTTTTAACGTTGGAACTGTTCATCTGCTCAGTATTTGCCTTGCGTATTTCTTCAATATTGTACAAAATGAGCTTCTTTCAATCGAATACCGAAATTACCTTTATTATTCCTTTATTCAAAATACCTTTAGAAACGCCGGTACACGACGTCAAATACCGGTATTTTTTAGAGTTGTTTTGCCTTTTTGGACGTCTGCATCTAGAAAATGCCTTTATTTAAAAGTATTGTAGTACTGAAATATCGGTATTTCTTATGTAAATACCAGTATTTCAGTAGATTCACACCGGTATTTGGGTGGAAATCATTGTGATGGTTACCACTAAGATGGGTCAGAGGAACAACTATTGAACCTGCAGAGTCTCTGACCAATCTCCTCGGATTCTAGTCTCGTCAGTGATGGATTTTCGACATTAGGTCGAATTCTACCGACTCACTTCTAGCTAGGTCGAATTCTACTGTTGGCTGGCAAAGAATTCTAGTGTTCGCTAAATGATAGTTTTCCATAGTTTCTCTGATCAGTACCAGTAGAATGCCAGAGCAATACTTCAACAAATGGGCCAGTGATCGCGCGTTCTCTTTTTTTCCTCATTCTTTCGCCTTAACTACACTCTTTCACTCACTGCAGTACTATACATCCCGGGAGAACACTCGGAGCCAAGAGATTGTTCTGATCGGGAAAAATGGGAATGGAGGATCGCTCGAGAAGCCCACATAGTTCGACGCCGCACCTCACATACTAGCTGGCGAGAAACACCGGCTGCACCGGATTTATTGATTTATATATTGAGGTTTCCGATAGTTTCCACGTCAATCAATCATTAGCGAGGTAGCGGTACTCCTCCGAGGCTTGATTGTGTGATCTGGCGCTATCCTAAGTGTGAACTTGGGGATTTCTCCCTCCAAGAATCCCAGCGGGGTCCCGGCCCAGGCAGAACAAAATTTAAGATCGCGACTGGTTTCCAGACAAGTGTGATAGTGTAATGCATGTAGTGTGTAAGGATAGATATTAGGACAAAGAAGAGGGAGGAAAGATCTGCTACTCTGGCTTTCGCTTCTATTGATCGGAGAAATCACGGAAAATTACCAATCAAACCAACCGGCCGCTAGCCACCGCGACCTTTAAGATTTGAACCTTACAACCTCCCAGTCAGAGCCGCAGCAGAGACAACAACATTGCTGGCACTGAGCTAACTCAGTTCGCCTCCTGAAATTCAACATGCACTACACTTACTATTTTGAACCCAGCTTACTTCGACCTATTTATATATTCAAAATGAATATCCTATACCAACCTGACTGTCTTTCCCCTTTGGACCCCTTTACTAACATTAGTTACATCGATATAATATAGTCATGATAATTTTATTTTACAGTTCTGATAAGCCGCCTATACAGAATCTCGGCAGTGCAATTTTACATACGCAATTATTATAATTTTCAATGTGGAATCTGAAAAGCTTGTCTCTATACTCATAAATAGTTGCTTCGTAAATAGCATATGCTATTATATTCTGCTACATTACACGGGTACAACATATAGCAGTTGTTATACAAAAATCCCAAACTCGAAACAGCATTAAAACTTATAATAATACGTTTACGTTACTTGTATTTATTAGTAACGTAATATATAACGTATTAAATATTACTCTTACAAAATATTACTCATTATTCTTTTACATCTTGTATATCTTCCTCCCTGAATGCATTCGTGGCGATTGTCTTGTTAAAAAATATTAAGTTAATTCATAAAATTAAACCGGACTTGGTCTTCCTACATTATTTCATTTTTTGGACAGGATTCTCCAGTGTTTACTTTTCTGTTGCGGCAAATCAGCACTCTTGACCGGCGCTCCAGGCTCGTTCTATATCCATCTTACGATTTTTCCACACAAAATGTCCGTGTTTTCTACGCGCACTCAGATTTTCAAATTTACTTCCGATATTTCCTAATAACTTGAACCGAACATTCCTTCGTAATTGATACAGCAATCGTCCGCGTTGAACACAATCGCGTCAAAATTTAATTCCGACTTTACTTCATTACTAGGAAAAATCACCCTTTCCTCGTTTCTGTTTCCGAACACCACCGGATCCACGACTCGTTTCTTTATTCATCTTGCGCACCTGTCCACTGTTTTTAGAATAATGTGCACTAGCCCCCAAAATGTTTCTACCGTACATCTCATTCCATAACTCAAATAATATCCAAATTCCCCTTGGTTCTTGTGGAAAAATTTTATTAAATTATTTCATTCGCCCACAGAATTTGCTCACGTGTCCATTATGTTACCTAAATTTGTTACCATCTTGTTTATTTCTTTGTTGTTGATTACATTCACATTATCTTTTTATCACTGTTTTAATCTCAAGTATTCGTTCCTGACTCCATGGTTGTCATATTTACTTTCACTGTAATGATGCATTACAGTTTGAACATTCAATATTCGCAGTTGTGCTGCATTTTTGCAGTTTGCCTGATGTGGGATCTCGAATGGGTTTATTTTGGTAGCTGCTTAGGAAATTCCGAACCCTTCTGGTATCGTACAGGGAAGACGAAGGGTGACGGGTTTTCCAGCCTGCCTATTTCGCATCATTCGTATTTGAAGCTCTTGTAGTCGTGTTCTTACGTGGTATACCACGAAACAACACGACTACTAGTGCTCTATAGAGCACTAGTTGACTTTCCTAAAACGTGTGCAAAATCAAAGAAACGACATAACTTTCTGATATGGAAGCGTGTGAAATATGAATGTATTCCTCACTTCCTGTTCTCATCACAGCAGTTTTCTAGCGCTGTAGGAAAGTACATAAAAAACTAACTTTAAAGTATGTGTACATTAAATTTATGTACACGCACAGTAAATTTAATTGATTGTACAAAATTAAGTGTACACGTACATTAAATTTAATGAACACTTACTTTAAAGATACTTTACGTGTACATTAAATTTTATGTCGTACATGATGACTCTTCCATGTACTTTACATTAAAAGTAATGCAGAATATCTGAGTGTTACTATGATTTTCCTAATTGTTGTACATCAATATATCTTATGCAGTTTCTCCTAAATTACATAATGCTTTTCTCTGCCTGCCAGATCAGCCTAATACTAACACGTAAAACTCATCGAATTGATACTCTGATTGACATGAAATGTTACCAGCTTGTTCAGCACCTTTCAAAACTCATAAATATATATATACTCGTATTTAAGTGCTATAAATATGTTCATATGTCCAGTGTTACAACGAATTGCAAATCGAGTTATTGTTTAATTAATATTGGGGCATTTCACGAACTGCCGGTTATCGAAGTGCGGAAATCGCCACGCGCCGGCGTCTTGCAGCCGCGCCGCCCCGTCAGCCTATCGGTCGGCATTGTGTCCATTGACTCGGAGGGCACTGCAGGTGTCCACGGTGTGGGAAGGGCTCTGCCGCCTCTGGGCAGCGCGAGGCGTCGCACAGTGTGTAATTTTGACGATCTAGGAAGAAAAAATTAATAACTTCCTTCGAAATGAATTTATCCTAGTTTTTAATTAATTTTTTTTAATATTTAGGAAATTTGAATACTTGTATTAGCTTTTATGTGAGTATACGTTTGTCAAACGTTGCATTTGTTTAATATTATGGGACATAATATTTGAATTTAACAAAACATACTCTGCAAGAACAATAAAATGAAAGTATACAAGAATAAAAAGTCGAAAATGTAAAAATTATAACAAAAAAATAAAATAAGAGGAATGTACAAATATACTCACAAATTAGTTTGAATCACTACTCGCGTATTCTTCTGTTGATGATTCTTCTGAGTATATTTCTTTTGCCTCATTCCTTGATTCTAATAACATTAAGAGTTCAGGTTTCACTTTTTTGGGTACAGTTGCAGGTTTAGCGCGTAAGCTCGAAATGAATGTATCTGAGCTAATTAGCAGCCTGTGGAGCAAATCCATATTTGTGTCTGCTCTTGACGTTTTTCTTGTGAATAGTTCTCTGTATTGTCGGTTGTGCTTGTTTCTGGACTCCTGGGCTTCTTCAGAGAACTGTCCAATTGGTAAAATACATAATGACATAATACCCTTTCCATGAAAAAGTACCTTGTGCACACTAACAGGCATTGGATACCACGAATACTCTTTCACGTACAGTTCCCTTGTCTCTGTGGTGTACTCTTCAAACGTTTGTAAATTAATTTCGAAATTACCATTAATGCATTGTAAAATAATACCAAATCTTTTTATTAGATTTAAATTAATACCTGTTATTTTAGAGGATACTTCAGCATGTTTGAAAAAATTCTTGCTGTGTTGCTGTCCTTTGTATTACCACTTTGCTTTTTGGGAATATTAATGAGAAGACCTAACTTACTTCTAAATCCATCTTGCACGTGCCTCTTCTTTTTCGCCACTTTCGCTTTATTTTCTTCTCCACTCACTCGCCATATTCCAATTTCTAAACGATATAAATGGATCTTCGGGCTTTCTTAATTGTAGTTCCCCTGTTGGGGGAGGCTTCAGAGAGCTCCTTAACTATAGCTGCCGAATCTCTTTTGCCATCCTTCCTTAGTTTCATTTCAGTGGCCATGGATAATTCTTCTGAACTAGTGGTATCCAAAAGAGGTTTCAATTTTAGGGATTTAGCTTTATTCCCACAGCTTTTGAAGGGCTTATTAGGTCTTCCAGCTCTATTCCTTTTTACATTAATTTGCGATGGGCCTGGGACTGCCTCTAAAATATAATCAGGAAGGGAAAGAGTTTCTTGCAGCACGGACGAATTGTATTTTAGAAACTGTTCTTTACTTCTCACGGATTTTTGCCATCTGGTTTCAAATTTTTTACAAATACATCTAGCATATGGCTTAATTTTGTCCAACAATGCCTTTTCAGGTTCTATAATACCTAATTCACGCAAAACAATAGTTAATACACCTTCAAATTTTTCAACAATTGATTTTTTTACTCATGTATCAAATAGCGACATACGGGTAACTGGAGGAGCCATTCTGTAAAAAAAATTATATTCGACAGATAAGCAGATATAAGCAGCTAGTCTTTTCTCGATCAAGAACCTAAAAGTACTAGTTTTAAAATGTATATGGCCCCAAAGGTGTATAATGGTGTATAATACACTAAAACTCTAAGTGAATTTAGAGAACGTGCCGTACATTTAATATAAATCACTCACCTTTTCGATTAACGTTTTTAGGCACAACAAAAGTCAATAACTAAATAATATTCACATAAAAATGATTGTAAAACTATGAAAATTACTTCTGGTTGGCACACAAATCACAGAATCAGTCAAGAGGTGTATCACGACCAAGGGAAATTTCGCGTACTGAAAAGGGTCATTCGGAGCTGAGTCCTGCCGGAGCGGCAATGGACGTGTTTGAACATGCACCACGGGACTCATGTGACCTTCAAGAGAAAACTAACAACGTTCCCACATAGCTGGGACATACTACTATACAGAAACCTAACAATTTTACTGCTTCAATTCAGTCGAAAATTTAATTTTTTCCTGCTAGATGGCCAAAATTACACACTGTGCGTCGTCAGAAGAAGCCGCCCTTCTGATTTGATTCATTTCCCCTGTAATCCGTACGAAAAAGTAGTAAAACTTCATGTCCAACCGTGTATCCAGCATGGTGAGTAGTGCGAGTAAGAATTGACCAACAGCCATGAAATAAATATTTGAAGAGTAATGAAATTGTCGATAGAAGATAGAGGAAAAGGTACATATAATCACTGGTGTTTTGGTAGTTCTGAAACAAAACAGTACATACAGAAATGTAGTATGGGGTCCAACTTCACTTAATGGGCCTCTCCCGACTTTCGATACTTGTCGTTCAACAAGTATTAATAACGAAACTAAATAAAGAAATAACGTTTCTTACCCAATTAAAGGAAATGCACCTTGGTTTCCTTTCTTCACTGAAACGAAACCGTCTTCAACGATTTGTTCTTTCCGTAACGAAACTAAATTCGTGCAAATTTACTACCTAGACGAACCTAAACTCACGAGCAAATAATTTCGTTACAGCGGCGCAGATACGAAACGTTTGGTTTCATTTCTGTAGCCATTCTTGCTTCAAATATTCAATGAAAACCAGAAGACTGTTATCCAAAATAATAATCTAATGGCGGAGGAAATCTATAAAAATAGTTGCACCAAAGAAAATAGGAGCAGATTTGAAGCTCTCTCATTCAATCAAGATGCAAATACTTTTCAATCATCATGTCTAAACTACTTATTTTTATTCAAAATGTAGATATTACAAAATGTTAATTATGAATTTAAAAAGTGAAACTAATGGTAACAATTTTACTGTCAATATCATAAACAAAACTGTAAAAATTAAAACCTGCAGTATCAAGAACATTAGAAGTATAATTAAGTTTTGTAAAGAAAAACGTATGGATTTTCACTCTTTCCAAGAACCGACGACAAAGCACAAAGAAGTTGTCTCACGGTAAACCCATCGATTAGAATTAGGAATGAAGTGAATGAGGAATGAAGTGAACTCATTGCCCTTGGCTATCCAGTTATAATAACAATCATATTGTCCAAAACAAAATCCCAATTCCATTATGTCATCGACCTCGATTGTAATTTTGTCATAAAAGAAGTTTTCAAATTAAACTACATATTTTTGGCAATTGTCAAGGTTGGAAATAGAAAGAGACCTAAAACCCCAGTTTAATGTACAGATGTTATACACAGTTTCAATCAAACTAATTGTAATTGCCTTAACTATACTAATTGTAAAACCCAGATGAGTAAAATGCCTAGAACCACACCATTATTCACAATGTTAGAAATATCCTCCAATATTAGATGTTTGAACTACCTAAGAATACATATTGCAAATTATCGCAAGTTTCGTGTTAAAAAGCTATCAGAGATTCTAATATTTCACAATATCCTAAATCCTTACGAAATCAACAACTACCTGACCTTCGAAACGAATTCCCTTTACCTACAACTCACAGAATTGGTACCACTCAAGGCACAAGTAATCGTTCCAACGCAAACGTAATGAATTCGCAACACGATGAGGTACCACCCTAAAAAAATGGCGAAATTTCAACGAAGCTTTCGGAGGTATCGAAATAATAACAAACAAAATTAAAAATTCTTCAGACAGTAATAACATAAATTCTTTCCAAAATTCTCACTACTGATTTTAATTCATTTAAATGTATAATACAATTAAATAAATCTTAAATTGGATTGCAATGAAGTAATTCTCCCAAAAGAACTTTTTAAAATGTTTTAGATGACTACAAAATAACTCTGCCTTGCATAATGAAATCCTTTCCACGAAATGAGCCACCTACATGTTTTCACCAAACTTAAAATGCCTGGTTTTAGAATTTATCAAAATGATAGAATCGCAAACAAAGAACCCCGTGGAGTTCTTACAATATAGTGATCTCGCATAACATGACCGGCTTAGTTTAGCTGAGGATCAGCATTGCCGCTGACTCCGCAATGTCTATGACCGGGAGGTCCTAGGATTCGAGTGCCGATGCTAGCAGAATTTTGGATACTAACTATACAGTTAGATTGAATTCAACTGCTGTCTGGAGGAGGATTGTAGCAGCCAGCTGTTCTGATCGTTAGCTCTCTTGGTTTCTCCGATTAATACCAGGCGAATGCCTAAAACATATCCTAACAAACAGGCCACGGACCGCACACGATCTTTCCTTCCTCCTATTCTCACTCCTTACTTACACGCACTACAATACCACACATGACGGGGGACTAGTTGGAAGTTTAGAGCTTGTCCTGGCTGAGGCGGTGCAACGCTGGAGGCATCCACAAAACACTCAATACATTAACAGGACTAATAGTCATAGTTGTTGAACTTCCCGGAAATATCAATCAATCATCGCATAACAAGATGTTTTTTAGTGACCTAGTGGTTGAAGCAACCATGAAGAACGTTTCTCCAAAATTTGGTTTTCTATATATTACACAAGTCAATATGTTCTTCTCAAGTCTCAGAACTTTACCAATTGCTGCTCATCACATTTTCAGCCAAGTTACGTCGGTTGAAGATCATATTTTTAATTTTCCTACATGAACATCACAAACAAATGGCACTCGCCATAGGCACGTTCCCCCTTATAAACAGAAGCTCCTGTTCTTGGAAGTTGGCTGCTCTCGATGGCTGCCGCCCATTGACGTCACCACCTGCGGACCGGCCTCGGCGAAGAGGCGGCCTTCGGGTTCCCTTTATCGTCAAAGAGCTCCTGGAGCACCCATTCCTTTCTCGGCCACCCTGTCCCCGCCCCCTGCCCCGCCCCCGCCCCGCAGCGCCAAGCGCCCGCGTGGTATACGCCGCCTGCGACGGTTTGTTGCTCTTGGCTCAGCCCCGGCAGCGCACTGGGCCAAAACGGACCAAATGGCTCGAAAAGTAAAAGAAAAACACGAAGCGTAGAAAGCCACAAATCCCCTGTGAATACTTTTTGGTCCCAAAATCATTGTTTTAAATACGAAAGTGGCTTCATATTTGAACCCGACTTCGAATAGACAAGTTGACCGGAAGATCGGAATTCAACCTTTGTCCGTAGAAGAATTCTAATAACCGGCTGCTCTGGTCGGTAGTTTTCTGTGAGTTTTCCAAATTTACGTCAGATGAATACCCTACACGTGAATACCCTACCCCACTACCCCCACCCTGACGATGAATACGTCAGTGCAACACCCTAAAAAATGGCCAAGGATCACGGACGCATCATTTCTCCTTGCTCATCCTTCTTCCCTCATCCATGAGCTCCTTTCCTCCTACACGCACACATACATACAAGCACTAAACTACAACGTGTTCGTGAGCTTGTGCCTCGCAGAGGAGATACATGGAGGTGATAACCCAATTCAGACGATGTGTAAATCGGCGCTAGACCTCATTCCCGCGGGGGGGAGGAAGGGACATATCATGGACTACACTTGCAGGACTAATGACCTAAGACGTTGGCTTGCCTGGGAACAATTATTCGCTTAATAATATGTGCGTTGCATCATATAGTTCAGTATTCTATGTGGGTAAACATGCATTCAATTGTTTCTTTAATAATGAAAATCCGTCAATTAATTCCGAAGTTAAAAAGGGGTGACAAAATAAGTGATTTACAGCTTACACAATAATTTAACGACAACAGTAATTACATCATAAATGCATATTTTACTCAATCTAGAATGAGTATTGGCAAGAAAGATTAAACCTTTTTTGTTATATATTATACTCGTGCACAAATAGAAAAGTGGAAAGGGTTACCAGGATTTCTAAAACACAAAAAACAACACAAGTTTAAAATAACGACAAGACTAGCAAAATAACTAAAACTTTTTTGCGCTTCTTTGTTTTTCTGCACGATTCATATTTTTAAAATATTTTTCTGTTGTAATATATTCTACGCACGTATTTAGGGACATTTTCACCCCCCTCCCCTGTGCTCCCTTAGGCGCTTACTTACTTCACCGCGCTCACCCAAGAACCAAGAACAAGAGCAAGAATTTGTACTTCTCCCCCATACGTCACGTATAGTTTTTATTGTTCTTTGACAAAAAAATCAAATCAAAGAACATGCAATATAAGGACATTTTTTCAACATTCCGAAATTATCGGGTATTCTGAGTCTTGATTCCTACGTGAAAGGAAATGGAGGTCCGGTTAGGGCCGCCCGATGCCCGGGTAAATCCGCCCGTTTCGGATCGTCAGCCTTATGTTCTACGGGCCGTATATCCAAAATTCTTTATGCATATGATGTCGTGAATTAAAATAATTAGAAAGTTGGTTTTCGCGTTTGAGATTCATGTTAACAAACATTCGAGTGTACATCGGAGAGTCGGGTGCCGGTTTGCAGAGTCGGGTCAGCCGAACGGTGCTTGTAAATTCCAACCAATTCACCCAAATGCACACAACCCACGCCAACTCCAACCTGATCCGTCCCGAAACGAATCTGACTCCATCCGGACTGGAAACTGACACGACTCAGAGCCTGGACTGAGAGTAAAGTGGATCCGATTTTGACTAAAAACCGACTTGAGATGGCCATAGCCGGATCCATGAGTTTTTGACATTTAATGTGCTTACCTGAACTGAAAACCGTGTTCACAATTGATATTTACAAAATCTTAGATTTTAATTAAAAAAACTAATAAAATACATTACTTATAAAATGGGAACAATTTTATCACAAATTCAGCTAAGTACTTCAGAGAGTATTTCATTATAATTTTTGTTTAAATTGGCGGATAGAACCAATACAGCTGAAGAAACATTGTACAGAAGCAGCAAAGATATTAACCTGCTTATGTCAGCCCTTTGTGAGCAGCTAGCAATACACGTCAAGATCGTTTCATGGAAAACCTTGTATATGTAGCTTGCGCTTGACCAGAGTTCCACACACTAGAGCACACTCGGCTCTCGACAAACGTTTATTTTACCTCTGACTTCAGTTGAATGAAAACTGTTAAACCGCATTACTCACTACTATCTTGTCTTAAAGAGAAAATAGTAATAAAAAGTAAATTATTTCAGACGTAATAAAATTTTACAACCAAATTCAATGCCCGCAATTTGTTTCATTCTTTTAAACATTCCAGGATGCGTAACTTACGCTTAATTTTAAATTCTAGTTTCTAAACTGCACAAACATTTTGTGTTTTGAATTCGTTTTTTTCTAAATTCTATTAGGAAATTAAAATTTATGGTGGATGAACTTCTTGTAATGGTGCATTGTAACAAACGTTTGTAAAATTCGCATGGAATATCTGAATTCAAATGCTTGCAAATCATATTTTTCACAGATTTCATCACCTTTCACGAAAGTCCCATGAGCTACTTTAGTCACTATTGTGCACTGTTACCTAAAGTGTGATGTCTTGTGTGTGTTGTGCAGGATGGTCTGGAAACTCCCCAAAAAGATAAATGTAGTTCATCCAAGCGCATTCAAGAAAAAAGAAATTCTTTAGGAAAGACAGCAATTCTTGTAATTTAATATTTAATACTTTCGGAATTAACACAATTAATTATTAAATATAGTAATCTAATAATAATAATAATAATAATAAGTAATTTAAGATGATAGTTATTTCTTTTACGTGTTCTGTTATTTATCGTTACTCAAAACCTACTGTTGACTTTATCTTTTTTATGGAGATAAAGTCAACATATACAGTTCATTTCATTATACTCTGACATTAATACGATAATTTATTTAACTCCTATTTTCCATTTTCGGGACTTTACTGAATTTTTGCTTATTTTTTATTCAAGGACTGAAATAGCAATCCAATGCACGATTCGTTTTAGAAAGCACGTCAATTCTGCATTTCATTATTCTGAATTATTTGCGAATGCCAAAGATTACTAGTTAGAGTTTCTCAAAACCATCGTGATATCGTGGAAAATTGAAAGATAAAATACTTTCGTAGAATATTCAGGTTTGAGGCATAGCCTGTACACGTTTAAATGTGCAAACAAATTATGCAATATTTGACTAGTGGAAATATTAGCCATTTAATTAAATATATATATATATATATATATATATATATATATATCCTACACGTGCTTACATTGATATTTCAATATTTGGACAAAATTCTTGCTGATATTGAGGTAAAGTCTTCAAATAAGGGAAAATTCTTGAGAGTGCTAGTTAAAACCACTAAAGGGGCATAATCAAAGTAATTAGTCTTCATTGGCAGATCTCCAGGAAATCTTGCACTGCCTTTAAAAAGTAGCAGCTTCTAAACTCGGAGGAGTCTGGTTGAAGATGTTTTATCTGCCTCTAATTGGATTCCAGAACTACATGGGGATACTTATACTTTTGAAGTTTGTGAAACACTGTACTAAGCTCCGGATTTTGGAACCAAAATCCGCACAATGCACTTAAAAGCGGCAGAACTGGAATCTTCCGGAGCTTTGAGACATTTCACACAAAATATTAGTTTCCCAATTCTTCCAACGGTTATATATATATATATATATATATATATATATATATATATATATAAGAGAGAGAGAGAGAGAGAGAGTTTATATATTTTTATTGGTATTTATTTATTTGATTTATTTTATTCTTTCTGAAATCAAAACAATTTCCAGTCACGCATGTATGCTTTTTTTATACTTTCTAAACTACCGTTATTTTATTTGCATGAATCACTAAACTATTTAACAAGTGGAAGTTTTCTTCGATGTCATGACCAATCAGTATCTCTTCTCTCAGAAGAAACATACACAGATTCACTCGGAGGGAAAGCACCTTATATATATATATATATATATATATATATATATATATATATATATATATATATATATATATATATATATATATATATATCACAGCCCGAAGAATCTCTTGAATAATTCATCATTAACAATTAATGGTCCAATTCCGAGGTTCTGTGAGCAATATCATTTATATGGCAAGTAGTTTACTAGTCTGACCCGCCAACCCTCTTCCTTTACCCAGGTATGGGACCGGCGAGAGCTACAGTTAGACTACTCGATCCACCCAACGGTTGCTCCAGGTGGAGTTTCTTTCAGTCCTGTACGAAGGAAGAGATTCAAGACCGAAGAAAAGATGGATCTAAAGCTGGCACGACATCTCCCACTCATCATGAAGGTGCTGTGTGACGAATAACAGGTCCCCCTACATAGAAGAAGAAGAACAATTAATGGCAGTATTATATTCTATCTGTTTTCCATTACTTTTATTTTGACATAGATTAGAAAATTTGCACTTAAAAGAAATTTATGATAACAGTTTCATATTTTCAGTCCATTATTCTTAATTTGTATTTTTAAAATTTGTATTCATATTATCTTATGTATTCTGCACATTGCATACGTAGACCTACACAATGTAAACATTTATAATTCTAAGACCTGTTTGTAGTGCGCAAGCCGCAAACTGTGCAATTGTAAGTCTTAGCAAATATTTTATTGAATAGGTAAATTGCCAAATTAAAGATGCTTGAAACAAAAATAACATCAAAAGTTGAATTTCTATGTCAAAATGATTCCATACACTTGCATTTTGAAATTCACTCATTAAAAACACTACTTATACAGATGTGTTACAGAACACTTTCCCGGGAGACGCGGATCGAATTATTTCTGAGAATAACATAAATAAATATTGAATAAGGAGTGTTCCAGGAATATCCCTTTTATTTAGCCTCGATGTTCACCCAATATTAACTTAACGTAACTCGCATATTGTGACCAAACGGAAAAAAGCCGTTATGATTGGCTGACGTCTTTAAGGATTTAACAGTCCGCCGTCCGTTATAAACAATCCAAAGAAAAGAGTTGGAGCTAAAATACTGAATGAGTTCACTTATCTCAAGAAGTCCATTTCGCCTTTAGTTTTTCTAATAACAAAACTATACTACAAACAGCATTGAACCACACAAGGCCGATAACACGCATAAAAAACTCGGTTGGTTAAAAACCTCAACTATCGCTTCGGTTTACGAACTCCAACCTCATCTGTTATAATTGCTTTATAGAAGCCTAGTGACGTTAACAAGTATTTCCAAGCGTGATTTCACTCGTGTGATTCGCCTGCGTGGCCAGACTGCCTGCCCAAACGCATGTTCCCAGAGCGTCGGCGAGAGCGGTCATGCTCTGCGAGGTCGTCACCCGAAATACACGTGTCCCGCTGGATAATATTACCCTGAGCGTCTCTCACTGGCACCTGCGTGCACCCTACCCGTAGTAGGAGCCCTCTCTAGCATTTCCTAGAACTAGAATAGGTTTCAGCAGAAGTAACATACGTTATAGCGGCCACGCACGGCAAAAGGCTGACGAACGGACATCCAACAACAGGCATAAATTAAGTTTTCGAATAATATTTTTGTTTACATCACAACAAAAAACATAATACTAATTAAAATTATTTACAAAGGAATTTAGAATATGTTTGTAAACATAGTATACATGAAATGTTTTTGTACAATGCGTGCATTGCCCATTACGGAGCTTTGGAAAGCTCTCGTAATATTCGCTCAGTTCTGTTTTAGATTCATCGAAAAAGTTAGATGGTTTCCGAGAAGAAAAAATGAGAGACGTATAAACAACAAGACGTAGTTTATAAACATTGGAACTCTGCTGGAATTGTAGTAATAGTCTAAGAGGTGCATCAAGTGTAACAAGGAGAAACAGCGAACAGCGTTATGATTCGCATTGGCGATGGCAATGCGATTGATAATGAATAATAAATAAAAATTCAATATTATAAAAAGTTTTTCCAAAAAAATAGTGCGTCATGATGACTCACACGATTTCGAGAAAGGTTCCCTTTAGGTATAATAGATTTAATCACATTCCCATCTACCGCTATTCATGTATTGAGAGCTCTGTACCCTGAGCCAGGCCAACCTGTTCGTGGAATACGACGTACTCGGTTAATCCGTACGTACTTGTTAATTGGAAACTCGCAAATAATATTTCCAAGAAAAAGCACCGGGTATTTCCCCGCCAATGAAAAAATAGACTCCTCTCGCTGAGCCACATCCAAGTAGACGAAAGTGAGGTGGGGTTCTAGAGAAGTGTTTACAAATATCAGAGACGCTGATGGCTTCTGAGGAAGTGGAAGAGCACCGTTTTGGCGACGCACACACCCAGATGATGTTTGCCTCTTTTCTTAAAGTTCATTGCCTCGTGGCCCAATCCCAGTTAAAGATAGCGACAGCTGAACAATGCGTGGCGAAAACATAAAGAAAATTGTGTAGATGAAATTCCAACATGAAATCAAAATAAATGAAATATTTTCGCTGAATTTAGTTTTTAATAATTTTATTTTAATTGGATAGATATTTGTGGTGTTGGTTCAAGTTGTTTTTTATTTTACACTGATAGAAAGTGATATCTATGCGAGAAATTCTAATCGAAAGACAAAATTTCGCGATGAAACTTCTTTTTTCGAGTGTATCTTTATTTGGACCAATTCTGATATATTATTTTAAGAATATATTTAATTATGTTAATTTTTCCTACTTTATTATAAAATAAAAATGTTATTGCATTTTCGCACCATTCTGAGAAATTTCTGAAGATGAATTCTAAAAGAGAAAGCTATTGTGTGGAATTATTAACACTGATGGCGAGAGTCGCCGTGGGGAGGAAGGGGCATGTCCCCCATCCCCTCGAAAATAAGAACATCAAGTTATTTTTATTATTTAATTTTTTATTACGTTAAGTACTTATTAACTGCAGTAGATGTTCCTATCAGCATGATTTCGAGATGGGTGTAATAACGCTGCCAATATGATCGAAGCTTTAAACTCTGAAAAGAATCAGCAGGAGACACAAATAATTGAATCATGGTAAGGTAACCAACTCAGTAAGATTTTCTGGACCTTTTGAACGTAGACAAGTTATCAGGAAGATTTATTGCAGCAAGTGACGATCAAAGGACGATCATTAATCCAACCAGCAATACAAATTTGGTAGCGTGTGTTATAGGTCAAGGTAATTTAGTATTGCTTATTTTAATTTAAATGTGACGTTTGCTGTTCATTTTAATATTCTATGAATATAATATTGAAAATAATATTCAAGTTTATCGTCAGAGCAGATTTAAAATCTTTATTTATGAGACGGGGAGGGGCGGGGGAAGGGTGGGGAGGGGCGGGGCGGGCGTCACGGCAGATACATTCTCGTATTATTTCTAACTGCTCTGCTGTATTATACTACTACTACTACATAAACATGCAAAAGTGATTTCCATCAGTAAAAAATATTTTTCTGGATACACCACGTGTTACAGGACGTAATGTTCTACATATAGGTACTGAATTTTTCCACTTTTTCGTTACTAGGGCCCGCCAATACGAGTTTTTCTGTCGGAAATTCGCCGTCTTCTTACGAAATTAGTGCGAGAAAGTGAAAACCATATCATGTGCTGCCAGTGTTCTATAAAATCTTTTAACTTCCAAAAATGCTTGTATCGCCACAACCATTTTCAACCAATGCTATAAGTGAATAAGGAAATCGGTCACAGCAATGCGTCTGAAATGTGAGTCGTTGAGCGACACCGACTGCGTACGACACAAATGTTAGCCAATTTGTTGAGTTGTTCGAACCACAAGTAACCAGCTGGTGGGGAGTCGGACGCTTTCGAGTCGCCTCGGGTGTGGTCGCACACAGCTCGCACCGGAAGGCGCAACGTGCGCTGCACTGGATGTCCAATTGCACTGGTCTACACAATCTTTTGCATGTAACAAGAACAAATCACAGATTCTGGTTGGTAATTTGCTTCACAATCCAGATCTAATTTCAGAATTTCTGTATCGAACTCAGTTTTCATGTGATATCGGTTTTGTAAATGCGTATGTCTCCTTACGTATTGTATCTGGCAAAATGACACGCTTTAATAACAACAGACGCAAATGTATATATACAGTAAAAAATACAACATAAGTGTTAAGAAAAGTGAGGAAACGTACACAAAAATATTTTCTTCCCGATTTCTCGTGATACTTTGCCTCGGGTACTTCTCATCGTAAGATCGGACAACATTGCGGTTCTCCGATTGCATTGATGACGCCGTTGCGTTTGAGAAATGCCTGGTTGAACCGCTCGCCATGTTCATTCCTAATGACCGGGAGAGGTAGCTCAGTGCATCAACTGATGTTACTGCTGCGCCTCTGACCGGGAGGTCCTAGGTTCGAGTCCTGTCGGCGCTAGGACTTTCGACACTAGCTTTTCAGCTAAGTCAATTCTGTCGCTGTCTGGAGGAGAATTCTAGCGGCCGGCTGCTCTGAATGGTAGTTTTCCGTGGTTTCTCCGATCAACACCAGGCGAATGCCGGAGCAGTATCCTAACAAACGGGCCGCGGACCGCGCGCGATCTGTCCTTCCTCTTCATTGTCCTATCCTCTCCCCTTACACACACACACACACACACTTACACTAACATAAACTACACTACCACATATTCCGGGAGACCGGTCGGGAGCTTAGAGCTTGTTCCGGCTGGGGCGGTGCCCCGCTGGTTGGAGAGACCTGGTTAGGGGGAAACCCCATTAGCCGACGGTAGGTCGGTGTCGGATCTCGCCATTCATCGGGGGTAGATCACCGCCGTCTCCCTAGAAAAACATGCACTATACTAACGGGACTAATGACCAAAGCTGTTGACGTGCCCGGAAACACGAAAAAGTCAATCAATAAATTCATCCCTAATGGCGTCGAGGTTATCTGGCAAGAAGTCGAAATTAACATTAAAAATGTAGTTTAAGTGACATGTTACATCCCTTACGGCGGTATGATCTCAATAGTTCATGAACAATTTCACGATAATTCTCTGCCTTACAGTTGCCTAGAAAGTCTTTACAAACACTTGTGAAAAACTGCCAAATCTTTTTTAAACGTTTTTCAACAAATTAACGAAATGTTCATCAGTCATTAATTTTCTAATTTGCAGTCTTACAAATACTCCTTCCTTTATTTTTGCTTCACTGACCCTTGGGAACGTCTCTTTGTAATACGTGAATCCACGTGATGTTTTGGGCTCCCAGTAAGTTTTTGACAAGACCCAATTTAATGTGCAGTGGAGGCAGATACATATTTTGGGGGTTAACTAGAGGAGTGTTAACCACATTTCTCTGACAAGGCAATAGTGCAATTCGATCAGGCCACTTTTCCCAAGAATAGTAATTTTTCTGTCTTAGCTGTCCCACTCACATAAGAAGCAGCAGTGCTTTGTTTGTGCGAGTTTCATGCAGAGCAGATTTGCAATTGCCATTGAGATCTCTACATATATTATATTTGTATTTCTCATGATGTCTTCCTTATTTTATGAGTATGAAGAGCAGTTTCAAGTTCTCACATGTCTCCTTCATTTTAACATGATGAACAATCGGAACAGAAGGAGATTTCTTCCCATTGTGAAGAACTGCTTTCGAACTTATTTTGCTAGAATCTATGAACACGCGCCATTCAGTTGCATTGAAATTATGGCCATAACGCATTCGATATGATTACAAAAAGATATATCACTTTCTTGGAGAAATATTTTGAACTATTTGGTGATCACAAAAAACATTCTCTTTCGTACAGGGGGAAGTCGATTCCAATTGTTTAGTGGCGAAATTAAAAGCTTAGACAATTGCTTCGATAAATTTAAACCATTAACAAGATCGTTGAGGTCCCCTTCAGACAATAAAATGTGGTTCATTTCAGTCACAGGAGACTTGGAAATGTTGAGTTAGTGTAGATACCTACTTCTCTGTCTTCTGAAAGCTTATCACTGAAGCATTCATCTTCACTTACTGTCACATTTTCAGGAGGTAGTCAATTTTTCAATATGATATACAGGTCTTCTTCTTCATTATTATTATTATTATTATTATTATTATTATTATTATTATTATTATTATTAGCTCATTACAATCCCAATTCAGGGCAAGGGCCTCCTGGCTGCTCTGATGATTTTACTTGTTACTTGATTGCTGAAATTAAAAAAATTTGAAATAATTGAATTACTAAAATTACTAAATAGTTGGTTGAACTACAAATACAAACAAACAAAAATACTGAAATTGTGTCGTTATCAAACTTTTCTAAATTCTACTTAGTAATGGGAAACCTATCAGGATTTTTTCTTACCGTATTTGGGTTCCTAGTAAAACCACGCCAGCCTGTTCGAGGTTCCCATTAGCATATGACCATCGATGATCCTGATGACATGGCCGCTCCGTTTCCATATTAGCACAGCCACTTGTCTGTTGCATCTTTTATCTTGGTCTTGTATATTTCCGTGAAGGTCTTTTAGCTGTTGGTAAATTAGAATACTGCACAGTTTTCATCGTTTTTTAGGTATTTCCGCATATTTCTGTCAGGTGTAAATAACAGTGTTGTGTGATCCGTTGGTTCCCTCCAAATTATGGGGACAGCAAAGGGCAGGTGTCGTGAATCTTTTAATCAGCATATAAGCAGTGTAACATACAACAGCAGCATTTATTGGAGGATTTTTTGTTCTAAGCGCCAACTTTCACCCGAAATAAAGTTCTTAACACTTCTTTATCAGATGATTAAGGCTCCGTTTTAAGATTTCAAAGTGAATTATTCACAATATAACAGAATTGGACTATTTACACAGTTACGAGACATTTCTTCTTCTGAATTAATACAAAGCATAAACATTCACGAACATAAACGAACACGAACAACAAACAGGCACAGCCAAGACATTTTCCGCGCCATCAGATCTCTGAATGCTGGGACGCAACTGGCAAGAAACAAAACGCGATTCTATCTGCTCGAGCGTGATTTACGAACAATGTTGTCAAATCTTTCATTTCGTAGAAGTAAATTTTCTGAATTTAGTGCCATGTATATCAATGCTTTTACACATTTTGATTGTTCCTAAACAATTAAGTCAGCAGAATAATTAAATTAAGCTACAACAAACGGCCAATACACAGCATTTCCAAGCGCTTTTGTGGATAGGGAGCAGCGCGTCACAAGAAAACTGAGCCCGATAGCAAAATCTGATTTCATATTCGAACTCGGTGTCCAAGTCTTTGCTAAGAATACCATTCGCATTCTTTGTTGCAAAATCGCTGTTGATCTGTGTTAGTGAGGCGCCGGGTGGAGGGCGCGGGGAGCAGTGAGCGTGTGGCCAACGGGAGGTGGAGAGCTTTTACATTCAACGTGTAAAATATTGTAATTAGTCAACTGTTGTACGTAGAGCTCGTGTCTGTGAGTCATTATCTAGTCACCACGAGACTGTGCGGAAACATCAGTGGATGTAACAAAGTGGCTCTTTCGCTGCAGCTCGCCGTGCAACCGTGCGAGCGTGTTTGACAATGCCGGCAGCTCGCCAGGGGCGACGAGTCGGCGTTGATGCGCCGCGGGGCCCGCCACTCGCCAGCGAAGCAGCGCCAGCGCAGCGGAGCAAGCACTTCCGCCGGACGCCGCCGCCTCCAGGTGACGGCTGGGAAGCGCGCTCGCTCGCACAAACGAACAAAAGAAGGCGAGCTCGCGCGCTCCACCACAGGAACTGATACTGTTACGATCTTCTGCAAGGTCGGAGGCCACATATCTGCAGAAGAATGCCGATGCTGTGGGTAACAATGTTCAAATCTCCATGAAGAAGTAAAATAGACCACAGAATCATCAGAATAATATTAATAAATTCATCATTATAATAATCTCAACAGATTAATATTAATACATTAAAGTTCTATTATCGAAATTGTTTCATATGACCGGGAGCTTCTAGGTTTCGAGTCCCTATGTTGACGGATTGTCGATGCTCGCTCCATAGCAGAATCGACCATTTTCTATAGGAAAATTCTAGTGACCGGCTGCTCTCACCGGTAGTTTTCCGCGGTTTCTCCGAACGTTCTTTAAGTAAATGCCGGAGCAATACATTAACGAAATAGTCTCGGGCAGCGCGTGATCTTTCCTTCTTCCACCTTGGCCCCTCTTAGACACACACCTGAACATGTGTTAGGACACCAGTCTGGAGCTCAGTTTCTCGCTGCGGGTGGTGTCCCGCTGATGGGGATACCTGAAGAGGGAAACCGCCAGCCTCGCCTAGAGTAGCGCTAGATATCACGTTGCTGCGTGTCATAGAAACACCACCTCCCAGAATGTAACACGAAAGTACAACAGTTTGCATGACCGGAGATACGAAATATTCTATTTTTATTAGTGATTCTGGGCGCCTCAACGGCAAATGCTCATTAATCTCGTAAGTGTAGTGCATGTTTTCCTCGGGGGTGACCTTCCTTCTCTAGATGGCGAGATTCAGTGCCAATCTACCGTCGGCTAGCGGGGTTTTCCCCAAACAGGCATCTCCCACCAACGAGGCACCGCCCAACCAGGACAAGCTCCAAGCTCCTGACTGGTCTCTCGACATGTGTTACAGTAGTGCAGTAAGTGTATCTGAGCGGTGAGGATAGGACAAGGAAGACGGAGAGATTTCGCTTTTGTTAGGACACGGCTCTGGGATTCGCCTGGTATTGATAGGAAAACCACAGAAAAATACCGATCAGAGCAGCTCGCCGCTAGAATTCTCATCCAAACACCGTCGGGACTCAAACCTAAAACTTCCGGTCAGAGACTCTGCAGTGACATCAGTTGATGCCTTCAGCCACCTCTCTCAGTATGAAATGTTCTAAACAACAATATGATCGAAGATATGGAACAAACTTGAATTCATTTAAATTTAAATTTGTTGTTGTGCGATTTGATATGGCTGAATAAAGTGTGATTGAAGGCATCATTCAGCCATATCAAATCGCTCAGCAAAAAATTTAAATATAAATGAACCGAAAACAATATATAAATCAGATTCATTCAATTCATTGTCCGAGTGGAACCCGGAATCAAACCAAAAGTTCCGATTGATTATTAGTGCTTTCGGGCGCTTCAATTACTAGGATCATTAGTCCTTTAAGTGTAGTGCATGTTTTTCTCACTAGGTGGCGGTGGGCTTCCCCAGCTGGATAGTGAGATCCGATGCCGACCTACCGCCGGCTAGTGGGGTTTTCGCCCAACCAGGTATTATCACACCAGCAGGGCACCGCCCCAGCCGGGACAAGCTCCCGACCGGTCTCCCGGCATGTGTGGTTGTGCAAGGCATGTTAGTGGAAGTGTGTGTGTAAGCGGAGAGGATAGGAGAAGGAAGACGTAGGAATGGCCGCGCGGTCTGTGACACGTTTGTTAGAGTACTGCTCCGGCATTCGCTTGGTGATGATGGAGAAACCACGGAAAACTACCGATCAGAGCAGCTGGCCACTAGAATTCTCCTCCAGACAGCAGCTGAATTCGACCTAGCTGACAAGCTATTGTCGACAATCCTGCCGCCTTCAAGACTCGAACCTAGGACCTCCCGGTCAGAGGTACTGCAGAGACATCAGTTAATGCCCTGAGCCATATCTCCCGGTCAAAAGTCCCGATACAATGGAAAAATTGTGAAAGGCATAATCACTCTGACTATCAAATGCAACCAAGATATGCCAAATGTATAGAATAGCATCACTGTCCTAAGTGCACCAAATCAAAAGCCCCCCCCCCTCAACATGTGTAAACTGTGGAGGCAACCACACAGCCAACTAGCACGGATGCGATGTCTTCAATGACGCAACTCGGCTTCAAAAACAACGTACAATTTTCTCAATCACACAACCTTCCTGATTTCACTCGGATAATAAATTCTACAGTTACACAAATAATTACAATCATCATACCACAAATAGAAAAAAAATAAGAAATAGTCAAAAATATTCTATTATCAAAAAAAAAAAAAAAAAGGAAAAAAAAAACTAACCTTCGAAATATTCTTAAAACAACCTGAAGCTGACATAGCATGCATAACAGTAACTCATTAAATGCATAACGGAAGCTCCTAAATCACAAGTTCTGCCTACCAGGATATGAAATATACCGCAACGACAGCCCTCTAAAAAAGCTGCAGGTGCGCCGCCCTAATAATAATAATAATAATAATAATAATAATAATAATAATAATAATAAAATAATAATAATAATAATAATAATAATAATAATAATAATAATAAATCAAACCAAGCACGTACCAATTTATTGCCCGAACACGCAAGATCTTGAAAAGTTGGCCATAAAAACAAGTATCTTTAACAAGATACCCATTATCAGTGTATGCAAATTCCCAAAACAAAACATTTTCCATATAAATCTTTTCAAGAAATATTTAATTCTAAAAATAACAATCTAACCACATTAAAAGAAGAGAGTAAACACTATATGGGGATGTAACATATTGACCTCAAAGTACTTCAACTCGCCACATCAAATAATCTTCAAATAATAGCACCTTGGGAAACAAGACATTACCCATATAATAGCAACACAATGCCTGACATACTTGACATTACAATAACAAAAACGTCCAGCCAAACAACTAAACAGTTAGTATTACCAGAACTCTACTCTGGTCATAACCCTGTTATCTTAATGCTTCAGTCATCAAACACAGAACTAACACCACACAGAAATCAAGTATATTGGAAACTTTAACTGAAATAAATTCAGAGATCAAATGGACATCAATCTTATTTTCTCCAAAAACATTAAAACACCAATAGATTTGGATAAACAAAAGATAAAGAAATTTTCATTTTTTAAAAAGTAATTACATTGATGAAATTACATTAACTGAAATATGTATTTTTTGAAAAATTTCTTTACAGAGGAATAAAGTACACATTTCAAAAAATTAAATGAATATTTAATTTTATTATTAAGTATTTTTATATTAAGTACATTCGGAGCAACAGTTGATCATATTTTCCAAAGAATCCTTCAATTTCAAAATTTAATATAGGCATAACTACAGAAATAATCAATTTCCAGGAAAAAAACTTGTCTTTTTTTAATGTCCAGATTTAAGAAAAAATACCGTACATTTAAAAAAGGTTGTGTACACTATTGTGCGATTTGACGTGGAATGAGTCAATTGCTACAACTTTTACAGCCATACCACAAATTGAATCAAATTTTAATCTAAGTATGTCTTGAAATGAACATCACTAAACGAATGTGGATTGTTTTGGCCATGAGGATCATCAATTCTAAAGTAAAGTACTCGTGCATCATCAGTCTTGAGAGGCAGCAATGCGGAGCAAGTAGAAATCATAGCAGATCCGCAAAGTGTGAACAATTATCGTACGATTTGCATTCCCCGTTGGCGTGTGCAGCCTCCGCTCGTGGAACAATGAGCGGTGCAGCTGCATGAGCGAGGCAGTCAGTGGCCGCCCGCGCTAATTCGGGCGGCGCGCGCTCTATTTGGGGCCGGGCGCGCAGCGGGAGCCTCCGCACTCACGGCCCAGCTCTTCCTTCTCCCCAATAAACGTCGGCTCGGCGCGTGCGGGCCCAAAATACACTCATTAATAGGGACAGGTCTCATTTTTGTTCTACAGTTTATCTGCATTTTTCAAACAAATTACTGGGTTTTGTTTTCAAAGGTATTTTTTTTTCATAAGAGGGTATTATTAAAACATAAAAACAATAAGGTATTTAAGTAAAACTCTTTCTAGGTAAAATTAATAAAATATTTTAGTGGCGCCACCATTTCATGCAGTTCCTCAATGAGTCGCGCACGCTCTCTGCACAGGCTTATGCATTGTGTGGCAGTCCATTGTTGTGATGCCATTTGGCGTATCTCCATTTTAGTGAGCAGTGAAAAATTTGGAAATTTATCATGACTTTCCGGTAACCACTTACCTGATTTTAGTATGGTTTGCTTGTAGATAAGGATTTGCAATGTGCCGGAGGATCTAAACAGTTGTTAGGATGTTTAGCATAAAATTTAACTTGCATTGATTAAGTTGGTGGGGATTAAGGGAGCTTTGAGGGGTTAACTTAACCAATAACCAGGTACAAAAATTGTAATACGTAAAATTATAAAAATAAACAAAAAATAAAATAATTATCAATCAAATGTATGTCCTTCAAATGGAAAATATTGCAATTTCAATAAGAAACAATTTTGTTAATGTAGTTACATAAAAAAATACGATATGCTTAAGCATATATAAAAAGAAATATCAATTTTTTCTGGAAAAATTTGACAATTAGCAAAGTATATCATCTTCAAGAGTATATATAAACTGAATAATAATTCTCACAGGAAAATTGTGATATTTAATCTAGGACAAATGTGACTTCTTGCAGACAAATTATGAATTCAACATAAAATATATCTTTTAAATTATATAGAAACTGAATCAACATAACATATCACCATTGAAATATGTAAAATCTGAATAATACTTCTTACAAGCAAATTGTGATATTTAACATAGTATATCATATTTGAAAATGTATAGAAACTAAATGATAATTGAATTGGTTCACACTATTTTCAAAAAATAAATTAAGGTCAACAAATTCAACCAAACGAAATTTTCGTATAATTGAATAAATCATTAACAAAAATTATAGCAAACACACTATTAGATGTGCTGATGAGGTCTTCTTTTGTTTCAAGAGCCACAACAGTGACCCCACGTGGCTTTTAATACAAATACACAAAATGCGCCATTCTTCAAAAGTAGTTAATAATAAACGCGTTGTAATACATTCAGAATTATATTGTTTATGAAGTTGAAATTATTGATCACTATTGTACTAGATTCGTTAATGGAGATAGATGGCTCGCTCGTGGCACATAGCGAAGTCACCAATGGGGTATGGGTTCGATTCCCGTCGAATCTCATGTGAAATTTGTTCTGACAAAACGAGTTTGGCTGCTTCACAAGGGCTAGTCCAACACCTGTGAAGTGTCCTAACCCCTACCCCTATCCTTATTCCTTCCTAATTCTGGCCGCTGGGTAGTGACGCAGGAGCGCATAGCAGGAGACGCGTACGCGGAGATGCTACCTGGCGGTCCTGTTGATAACTGACTGCGACGTGACGTGACATGACTTAAAAGTAATGGAGGATTACTTCCCAGCGCAAAGCGCTTAACGCCTCTGAAGGGGCTTGGAAGCGCGTTGCGTCAAAATTGTAGACGCAATAAATTAAAAAAAAATTAAAGTCAAGTCGTGCGTGAATGTAAAACGAACTTGTTCACATCTTCATGTTTTTTAAATCAATCACAATTTCTTAATAGTTGAATAAATCACTAAGACGGATTCTAACAAAAGCTTACACTTCGTTGGAAAAGCTGATGAGATCGCCTTTTGTTTTAACAAGCACAGTCATATACTATATTGTAACGTGGTTTTTAATTATGAATACATACAATACACTGTTCTTGAAAGTAGTAATTAACAAACGTGTTATAATAATATATGATTACATATCAACTGATAATTACATACAATTACACTGTTCTAGTACAATAATTGTACTAAATCTGTTCCATGGAGATAGCTTACAACACAAACCGAACGTGAATGCGAACTGTATTTTTCATATCTCCACGATTCGCCATGCGTGGTCTGACTGGCGGTTATAGAGATGCTCTCTGCCCTGAAGGGCAGGAGATGCCAACCGTTGCAAAGTTAAGCAGGCCAACCCTGCGCGATTGACAATAGAAATGGATGGATTTTAAGGAAGCATAACACTATTCTTTGTTGAGAATTTCAATCCACTGACGTTTGCTGGTGATCACATGCTTGGCGATCGCACGTTTGGTGAGTTCCCACGTGTCTTTTTAGGGTTTACATCTGGTGAGTTCTCCGGTCAGGACAAAACGGTGATCTTATTCTGCCAGGAATGCAGCAATACTACTTGCTGGTCTACTCATGGTCCCTTCTGCGATATATTGGCGCCCTACATATCCTTCACTGAGATCATAGGCCACCCAACGACACTGCTTGCTCAACCCTCTCCACTAGGGAGTGTGGATGAAACTGTTCCTGAGGGCGTTCCCATGTTCTCTTCGGCTAACAGTCTCTGGTCTCTCCTTTTAGAAACACTTACTCTCTCGGCGTTTATCATCGTAGTCAGAAGGATAACATTATTTTTACAATTTTTGAGGCAACAATATTATTCTACAATCGATACGAAGACTGGTGATTCTACATTTACCCACACTTTCGTGCCACATTTACCCACACGGCCTGCTTCAAAGAGTTTGTTCTGATCAATTTGTACTTGTTCTTTTGTTTTACGACAGTTTTCAAAACACCTGAAATCTGGTCGCCCACACGACCGACCGACCGACCGACCGACCGACCGGCGCACACTGGTTGAATCGGGCCTAAAACGTGGTCATAATTGTAAATGCCAGTGTATTTGTGTAAAAATGGGTATCAAAGGATTTTTTAGGTCGCTGAATTTGAATATCGTGGAATGAAATTTTAAAATGCAAAATGGCGGGTTGAAATGGCTAATGACTCATAAAAAAACCCAAAAAAAAAGGTTGGCAATTAAATATCAAAATTCAAATTTGAAGCTTGGAAGTGAAGGGATTTTACGTAGAAATATGGTTATACGTAAAGTTCTGTTTTCAAAGTTGCTGAATACAAATATTGCAACGAAATTCAAAACCACTGCTTGAAAAAGATATATCGGATTTAATGGATAAAGAGAGTTATTGACTTCGTTGGTTCATTGATTTACTTAACGTATAAAAAGTGAACAATCGTTATGGTCCTAAAGTAGCATATGCGCACCTTTTCCTGTGTTCTGGAATCTTCCTTTTCCTACATTATTTTTTAAATTGAATTATGAAAAAAAGGAGCTTTTGGTAACATTTGATATATTAACTGATCATATTAATTCTACTAATGTTCTCTTCTTTGAAAAGATACCTCTACAAATTTGTCATTCACACTATAACTTAATTACATTAAGAGGCACTATTATGGCAATTTATGATTTCAAGCCTTATCCTAAATACACCGATATTGACGGAATATCTTGCCCAAAATCGAGATGATTTTAGAATATCTGTGAAAATCCTAACTATCGTTGGGCATTTATATATCTTTTCATTATTTTGACATAACGGGAAAGAGTGAAAAGAGACACATAATGTAGGAAGTGGATTTACTAACGACTGAAGACTACTGGGAGATCCAAACTGAGCATGAAGATCATGACACCGGAAAACAAAGATCACTTCGATGCGTCACTGCAAGTAAGATGCTCAAGAAAGGAAATGCTTAAGAAAATATACTGTCATTCAAGGTCAAAAGAACCATCGAAAATGCAGCTGACACACATTTCCTTGTATCATGTGGCGAACAATTATTTACAAAAAATTATTAGAGGTAACTATACTCACAAATACGATAATGTATAAGAAATGCCTGTAAAGTATTTTGACGACATAATAAATATTTCAAAAATTATTTTTGTTTAATTTAAAAAACAACAATAAAAGATCACAATGGCATTTATGTCGTGTTATTAAGTCCATTTGGAACTATCCGTACAAAAATTTAAAGCCAAAATCTGGAGCCTTTCCGAGAAAATTGCATTTGAGCGTTTCTGAAAATGCTGAATTTGGGGTAGATACATTTACAGTAGTATAATTAAATTATAAACAATAATCTAAATTATACGGGTATATTTATGTGTTACTCAATTGGCACCCATCTGCCGGGACTCAACGCTGTACAGGCCTAATTTCGTCAGCACTTATTTATTGAAAAATATTATATGTTATTGAAAAAATGGCCAACTATAGTTTGAGATAACATAATTAAGTTCACTTTTACAGCCGCAGAACTCTTAGTCTTGGTTTCTACGACAAGAAAATACGAATCTTTCAAGTACACTAAAATTCTTATAGTGCTCGGTGGCACGTATTAATATTGTTTAATAATTCCAAAAATTTGTAAAAGTTATTTTCTTATTAAAAGTAATTAAGAGAAGAAGAAGTCGAAAAAATATACCAAGAAAATAAGTTCCCGTCGAAGACACTTCCGGGATATCCAGTGTTAAATCTTTCTATGTAGCATTGCAGTAAAGTGGCTATAAAAAAATAATAAGAATAATACTTAAGAAATAAGCCACAATATACATGACTAACATTGTTACACTACACAAGTTAGAATTCAGCCGTATTATAATAAAATAATTGGACACTTTTTCTTAAAAAAAATACTAAACTTACAGTCAAAAGTGTCTCCTATTTGGAAACACGAAAAGAATCTATAGAAAAATAATTTAAACACTTTTTTTGATTTAACAAATGAGTCGTAAGAAGCAATGAATTCGCGTGTTTTTTAACGAACAGTAACTTTACGAGACCGTAAGGACGACGAATATGATTGAAATGACGTTCTGGAAGGTAAAGTAGTGTACTCCAATGTCTTCCAAGAAAGATTTGATACGTCAGAATTCCGAACGCGCACTTTGGATTTTCCCATTATGGCCAGGTTTTTGGCCCGATTCAACAGTGTGCGGCGGTCCGAGCCGACCGACCGACCAACAGACGGTCCGACCGATGACCGACCGTGCCGTCTGACCGTTTCCCCCCCGACCGACTACTACCAGTATCGTCCGACCGACTGACTGTGTGATCAATCGCCGCCGACCGGCTGACTGCCGCCGACCGGCTGACTGACCGTCTGATAGATCGGGACCGTCTGACTGATCGGACGAGCGATTGACCGAGTGATGCCGGAGGTGAACACGTCTAGCAAACTAGCAATCGTGTGTATATCCGCACGTCCGTCCGTTTGTCCGTCCGTCCATCCGACGAACTAAGCGATGTATCCAGCGACGGACATACGGACCGACAAGTACCGTTCAATTTATCGCTGGACATTTCCAATAATCTTTCTGAGGAAACATGTCAGAAAGCAAGAAAATCATGAAATGTATTTATGAACTGAGTAGTTTTATATTTTATTAGTGAGTATCACTATTATTTTATTATTTTGTTATTTTGTTATACTCTCGTGTACATTAATAAGTCATACGCGTTTAAAGTATTAACGGAAATAACAGTATATATTTTAAAATATATACAGTCCTTACTTCATTTCTTGAAGGTTACAGTATACTTACTACTGGGTGTAATTAAATTGTAGTATAATTTGTAGAGGAAAAGAAATATAATGGAATTTAATTATTAAAATGTTAAGAAAACTGAGGAATTAAAGATTTCCACAAGGGAGCATGTCGAATATAATGATAGCACTGTGTCCGTCCACTTCAACAGTGTCAATTTTCAACATTGCAAGCTAATCTGCGCGCAGAAATTGCAGTATTTCATTTCATATTTTCTTACTGTATGCGAGTGTGTTTCCCTTTAGTTGTGGTGAATATATGCAAACAACCCAAATTTAGTTACCTGCGCCTTCGGATGTGTTTCTTAGAAGTGTAAGAATGAAAAATATATATGTAAGTATGTAGGATTATATCCCCATACAGAATTTTAGTACCTCCTCCAGTACGCAGATATGCGTATGTGCTATTTATGTCACTCACAGTTAGAGCACTTCCCGTGCACCAATTGAGACATGAGATGTCATTCGACGCATCTCCGTTTCCTGATGGGGAACAGATAATTTGTTTTCAGATCCGGTCAGAACATTCAAAGAAAGTTTTAAAATCGTGTTTTTACGTGTTTTGTCGCTGCGATCTTAGTGAGTATGCCGAGAATTAAACCAACGCCACCTAAATAGATCTATGTAGATGGCGTTGATTAGAATCCAGTACCCAAAGGCATTTTTCTCTCAATGAAAATTTTCTTTCACGACGTTGCCAACACTGTTATTGACACCTTTATGTGACCAAGTGAAGTTAATTTCAATAAAAGAGTGAATCGCGCGGCATATTTCATTTTAAGTTATTCATAAGGGCCTATTACCATATTTTTAAAAATAAATTTAAAAAAACAATGAGCAGTATTGCCTTGAAACTTATTAATTTTGAAGAATTTCAAGTGAATTCGCAGAAAATAAAACTTCTAACTTTTACGAAGTGTACAAATATTGATTTTCAAATGAAGGTGACCCAGAACTCATTCTTATTAAACTTAACTTCCACGTTATTCACATAAACACACAAAATAATCGGCTTTTCATGATTTATTAGATTCGCATACAAAACGATTAATAGAGCAATTGTATAAGTGTAAGTAAACACAAATTAGACAGTTTGTGGAACCTCTTCAAAAACTAGAGAAAAATATGCAAGTATTAATCAAATCCAGGGAAGCATAAAATGTAGTTGTAGAAGATATTGCGACAAAATTTTACCAGACTTTCTCATCTAATATGTAATATAATTGATTTAGTGCGTTGGATTAGGCAGGAAGATACGGCATTAGGGATTTCAGTGATAGTGTAAAGAGGAGAAAAGTTCAGAAGAACAGCTTGACGTCCTGAAATGTAACCGACTTTGGTCAGTGACGATAGCGTAGTGGTGTTTAATTAGAGTGCGAAAATGGCAGTAGGGACTTGTGTTATCTACAGTTAATTACTTTAATCAAATCACTAATTAGTTTTCAATTTTCTAAAATCGTTAATTTGTTATAGATATGTGGGTACTGAGTTCCATATTCTAATTACAGTGACGGCAAATGACTCACTGTAGGATATCGTATTTAGCCGAGGTATACGTAATAATCGCGAGGAACGTGCTCGTCCAAGCGTCTGCATTTTAAAGTTGTGCGATAAGTGCGTTTGATAGTTAGTATACAAAATTGTATGATGATCGTATCTTCATAGATCGTGTATGTATGCATTCCTAAGTTCTTTACATCGCTGCTCCAGGGAACTGGAGAGTTGGTATCATATGCCCTGTATGCCCTCCAAACAACATACGATCAATAAAAATATGCTGACTTCGCAAGTGGACTTATGTAAATGGCAGTCTACTTATGTAAATAGATCTACTTTTCGAAACACCAAAAATGTCCTCAATGAAAAGTTGGTTCAACAAAAACTAAATACACCGAACAAAAGAATCTCAGTAGAATGGACTAGTTTCTAACTGCGATTTCACAAAGTGTCAAATGAAATGAAATAACATGTAAATATTCTAAACAAAGAGTAGATTAAGTTTATATAAATACCTATAGGCGGATTCGGTGGTATAACGGTCAGCGTACCGGACTGTTGTAACCGAGTTTGCGGGTTCAAACCCGATCGAAGCCGTGGATTAGGGCGAGAAAATCCTTCGTACGCCTTCCTTCGGAGGGGAAGTAAAGCCGGCTGTCCCATGTTAGTACATTTACTTGCATGTAAAAGATCCTCAAGCCTAAATGAAGCCTCTGAGCAAAATTGAGATCCGCCTGTTTAGTCGCCCAACAATACCTCCTTTCTCCGCTAGGTGGTGAAAGGAGCGTAACGAAATTTGCGTGGTTAGACGGAAGAGCGGGCCTGATGGCCCGAGTCTCGCCACGTAAAATAAGGCATTAACTAACTAACTAACTAACTATATGCTCTAAATTATTGAATGTATTCATTGAAAAGGCATTGAAAGAAAATAGAATATCAGTACAGTAACAACGTCGATCCATGAATTTCCTTCGTCAAAATCAAAGTACTGAGCACGTTTTCACACGCAATTTTGAGATTTATAAAATATTTATATGTGTAATAGGTGCTAATTCTCTGAATGGTTAAACTTGAATTGTTGGAATGTTAAGTTTTAGAGACTCCGTTCCTAATTATAGGGTGTACATTTTGAAAGAACTGGCGTTGGAGAAATCTCACTCGCCACCATACTTTGCTACTCGGGAGTCTTGCTTACGAAGGCTTATACTTTGCCGCGATACTTTTGGTCATTCTTTTCTTAATTTGTTGCGCCTTCGTCATGACGAAACGCGTCTCATAACCCTCATTGGGCGTTGAGCGCGTAAGAGTGATTCTCCGTTACTTTTTAAGGTCATTGTCATTGGGAGAAATCCTTCATTACGTAGTTCGTAAGTCGTCAAGAGAACCGCCAGGAGAATCTTCGCCAACGCGTCTCTCTTGCTCGCTTCTGCGTCACTACCCAGCGGCCAGAATTGGAAAGGAAATAGAATAGGGGTAGGGTTTAGAATACTTCACAGGGGTTGGACTAGCCCTCGTGAAGCAGCTAAACTCGTTTTGTTGAAACATTTTTCACATGAGATTGTCCGGGAATCGAACCCGGATCTCCTTGGTGAAAGGCGAGTGACTTTGCTCTTGAGACATGGGACAGCTTCACCTTTTTCAACCACAACTCAATGAGATTCATTCCATGAGAAATTAGAGCAGTGTGATACTTTCCCAATAATTCTGTGCTGGCGTTTGTAGAGTACAGCTAATCGTTCAAAAAAATCGCAATCGGAATAAGAAATATTACTCATAGAAAAATCACATTAGGTAAGATCAAGAAATCTGAGAGACCAAATTTCACCAGTGATAAATTCTTTCATCGCAGTGTACCGCGAAATGCGCATAATTTGATGCACAGTGAATTAGAAAATACTTGTGAGGGGTCTGCAGTGTATCCTTGTCAAGAAAAGGTATGTAAGATCTGACGGTAAAGCATCGCGAATTGCCAGGGGGACAAACAAACCTCGATCGTGATAAATGTGTGTGGTGACAGTAATTTTTCCAAAGAATGACCCGTTACGTAGCGAATCAGACCGATCCATCCGCCTTCCGCCGTTTTGATCTGGACTTCAATCTCGGGCAATGAACGAGGAATTTGTGTCGAACAAAGCGGGTTCGACGCAGGTTGCTTTGGGTTCTCCAGTTTTCCCTGGCTCTCGTTCCATCATTACTCGATCGCTTGTAATATGTTGCCGATTGCATTTGTGCTTGCAAATTTCTTCAAAGTGTAATCTCCAAAATTCTTTATTTTCCTTTTAAATCCGTTTGGTGCACTCCTAGGGGGGTAAGTCCCTCTCCAGTAGTAGCATATTTATACTGATTTATGTCGATAGACTTGTAACTCTTCAGCATTTAAAGTGAAGAAGCGTGTTAAGTAAAGAAGGAATAAAATACCCCCTTCTATATATAATATGCTAAGGAAAGTTCACCCGAGGGATACAAGGCGAAAAATGTTACGTTTATTGTGATAAGGAAAGCATCAGAATATGCAACCCACAACACACACTCATCTGACTTACTAGATACCTATGTCTCTTAGACCCCTTAAAACTCATTTTTCAGGTTCCTGAATATCTTCAACACACTATATCATCTTTCTTCAGCCGTGATCTTCAAAAGGATAATTTTATTGACGTTTTATTATATTTTTGAAGGATACGCTCACCCCGATTATCAAAAACAATAATTTAAAATGTAAGGAATGAGCAAGATAGAGATCAATAAAGGCCAATGATTTATATGGTTTTAAATAGGAAGAATTATGCTAGCATTGGAAGAAATGGCATTTGCTGCGTAAGATCAGGCATTGAAAAAACGACATTATATATTCTCAAAATTGCCCAGGATGATAAATGCCGTGTTTTTCAGGGACAAATAGAAACGATTGATCATAGAGTAGCAGTTTTTCGAATTCTAGAAAATTCGGAGTATCTGAAAACCCGGTTTTGCAGAAAAAAATCCTCTCTTCTTGTTGATGTTGCTGAGCCATGAGATCAAAACGTCGCAACCAAGACGGTAAAGAAACGCATTACATACAAGAATTTGTAAATCGAGATCAGCTAGTCGTGGGACGCAAATACACATTTTGTCTTGATAAGTTATCGGAGCTCTGCGATTTGTTTCGCAAAATCTCGTAAGAAATTGTGTAAACTCCCAGGCCATTGTGCAGAATGTATGTTTTATAGGCACTGAGAAATTGTAGATGCACAACCCATACAAAACGGCATTACCAATACGAAAAAACTCGGATTTTAGTATTCTGACGTACCGTTTGTTATTTCATATCATGTCACATCTCACTAGTCGAAGATAAGCAAATATAGATAGAAGACCTGGCCATCTTAACAGTTTCCAGAGGAGCAAATCGAAAAATAAAAAATATCTTTATTTAGAGCTGGGAAGACTCTGAAAACAAACGATGCCAGTTGTTCAGTAGCAATATAGATTCTATCAGTCATACCCAAAGACCTGTGCACTCTAGGCCTTAATGCTAGTTAATCCTTCCAGCTGCAAATGACTGCGTTACTGGCCACATCCTACGTAGGTATCTCTTTGGGTGTGACCCATATCCAGAGTAGTATCAACCAACCAAACGACGGAGGATTGTGAAATAATAATAATAATAATAATAATAATAATAATAATAATAATAATAATAATAATAATAATAATAAAATGACGACCTGGGTAGCGATGTCACTAAGGTGGGAGTGCAATTATTACCTCGACTGGAAGGATTACGAGTTCGATCCTGCTTTGGATGTTTGCGTAAATTTGTGTAGGAGTATGTATGTCCCCAGGGTTGCCAAAATCTTGGAAAAAATGTCAATATTTGAATCTCTGCTTACCAATAATTATCATTGATAAACTGATACACTCGATGCTAAGGCAGGTTGCATCGTCGTGGTCTAAAGGCGTCCTAGAAAAGAGAAGAAGGGTCTGTCCAGCGTTAGTATCTGGACGTTTGGACGATTTTTAGTACAAAGAGTTTGAAGTCACGCACTATACGCTAATTAAAACGCATCGTTTAATACACCTATTTATTTGTAATAAAATTAGGTACTAATTTTTGTCCTTTCCTTAACTCTTACCCTCTAACCCTTTAAATAGATTAACAATTTATCTTTCGTTAGTATACGGACGCGGAAATGGTTAAAGAAAGTGACACATATAATGACAGGTGAAGGTTTCCTCACTTTGGTACTTCATTACCATACTGAGTTTGGAGGAAGCCTTGGCCAATATTTCTCTTTTGATTTATAATATGACAACAGTAATACTTTAAAAGCATTGCCATTAAATAATTAAAATTATTTGGTGTTGCGTGTTAGTATACGGACGTTAGTATACGGACAAATAGGCAGCCAACAAATTAAACCAGAGTAGCGCTTCTTATTCCAATGAATTCTCCGAATTACGATTGTGGTCACATAGACAATACAATAAATTTATTTAGAAATAAATAATACAATTAAATCAATGTGTTTATTACTTTTTTTTTTTTTATATTACAATTAAATATATGAATTTAGGGATGATAATTAATTTCAAGTTTCTCATATATTTTAGAACATAATGTAACAAACTATATTTTTAAGATTCTGTTCTTCATTAAATTTGTTTCTTTCCTTTTTTCAATAAATTTTCTGTCTTAATTCTTTCTTCCGAGTCCAGAGCATGGTATTTGTAACCAATAACGTAAGGAGATAGAGCAACAACTTGATGAATTTTTTGCGTGCCTTTTACTGTAATTATGCCCTCCCAATTTTATCCAAATTTTTCTTTTCTTTTCAATTGTGGAAAGCGGTATAGCAATTACAATTGTGCTGAGACTTTGCAGCAGTCACGAAATGCATCAGCAGTCCTAACTACTGTTTTCAAAGAACGCACTTTGTTCCAAACATGGTGCTTGACATTGCGCCAATTCCATCTACGGCACCTTTACCATGAGATGAAGCAAAAAATGTCCATTTCAAGCTTTCCAATCTATAGTCCTGTTTTAAAAGAGTGATGTTAGCAAAATTGTATTTTTGCTTAAATTGTGAGGCAGCTCCATCCGAAAATACATGTAAATATTTAAAAGATGAGTTTTTACTAATATGGGTGTTCAGAACAGCTCGCAGAAATATGTCAACACAGTATCTATCATGGGTTATATTTTCAGAAACTACTGCATAACTTTCGCACGTTTCTTTTCCACACCATATAACAGCAGTAAACAATGCTATTTGTGGATTTGACCAATGAGCAGATTGTATCTCATTCTCGTAGTTGCAGGAATAATTCTCTGCGAAATCTACTTGAATCACAACATTCGTAGCCGAAGAAATTTCTTTTGCCATCTTAAAGCATTTTTGTGACTGATTTTGATTAAAACTGTGTATCAAGAGGAATGGAAAATGCTCTTTAATTTTCTCAATGGCATCATTCAATGCTTCCTCTAATAAAATGTATTCATACCGTTTCTCCACCATTATCCACTGACGATACTGCACAGTTATACGTTATTTGGGTCACAAACAATGGAATTAATAAAATCAGTGCTCGAGGTACCAAAACCAGGTAGGTATTGTGATACCACCAGTCGCAGGTTTTCAAAATTTTCATGATAACGACAAACACAAACGTTGTGAGGAATGTCACGGTAGGGTTTAATTTCCGAAGGACGTAATTCTGCAAATTTGCTGCGACCAATATTCACCTCCGGGTACTGATCTTTAAACAAACGAAAAGCCTCCGAGATTGTAAACAGCATGTGACGTCGAGCCACAGTTTTCTTGGTACCACTCTCCAATTTTTTAACACAAACACTTTTTTCCTGGATCTACCCTACTAATTTCATCACTATTGTAAAATGTAAGAATGTTTTGAATGTTTTCATCGGTTAGTTTTTTCTTAGATAACTTTAGTGGCTGATCAACTATTGTAACTCCACACATTTCTGCCAATTTCTTGACAACTGCAACTTGTTTACGCGGGCTCTTCGGCATTGCTGTGGTGGCCTTTTTCAAAGCTTTTCCCACAACTGAAGGAGACAGTTTACTAGTTTCCGGTAGCTTAGCGTCTTGCCTTTTAGCAGCGCGACTTAACCTTTTTCTTTCTGCATCTTTTGCTCTTCTCAGTGCACGTGCAGTTGATGTTTCCGATCTTTTTACCTTTTCTTTATATTTCTTCATTATAGCCTTCCTCTTAATATTGTAATTAGGATCATTCTTATGTCTTTCCATATACAACTTTTGTCTATCAGCGTTTGTTTTCGCCATATCTCCTAACCTAAAACATTTTAAAAAGCGTTTCAAGAATGTAAGAATACGAATTTTCAACGACTTCCAAGTATCATGGCTTTACGTACCTTTCAGTTAATATTCTTCACTAGACAAATGCAGGTCACCCACTTAAATTGTCTTCAAACTTTAACATTCGCTTCAAATCACCACATTGTCTCATACGTGTTGATCTCCCGTTAGTATCCGGACGCAAAAACAAACCTCTTTTGTTTCAGTCTCGGGCATTTAAAACTCATGACAACTACCTCTATCTTTCAACATACACATGAACTAGGAGGCTTGAAAGTTTCTAGAAGATAGCAGCAGTTTACAGGTTTTAACTGAAAGTTTTCCAAAATTTTGTTAGTATCCGGACAATATAGAGATGGTCTCTAATATATGCATTTTTTCGAATATAATGTGATTTGAGTCGACAGACTTTAATGTGAAATCTTTGATAAAAGCATGAAAAAGGTATGGAAAAAGGAAACTATAAGTTTTCACAGTATATTCCAGTTAAAAAAATCTTCAAAATAATACTTGTTCACGGTAGTTTCGAACGCAATTGAAACGGCTTCACATTATAAGTGAAAAAATGACATAAAATAAACTCGCAATCAATTTTACGATCAAAAACAAACATTTCAATGATCTTTGAACAACATGCATTCGTGTACAGAGCGCAACAAATTATTTTTATTTTGACCAAAAATGGACACATTCGCGTGGACGCACCCAGAAGCAGTGGCTTGGAAGGCGGCGGCGCCGAGACGCAGCAAATGGGCGAGGAGCGCCCCTAGCGGCGATTCCAAATTGTCGCGCCGCGCCAGGGCGACGTAAACAGTGTTCTCCATTCAGATAAACAACGCGGCTGGCCGCGTGCCGTTTAAGAGCGGGATGTACGGGCGGCAGCGACGCCGCGCCCGGCGTGCCAAAGGGCGCCGCTGAGAGGGGGGGAGAGAGGAAGATGGCGACTGGCTGCCAGCTCAGGTCACGCGCCGCAGCCAACCCAAAATGGGACTAGCACGGTGCTATGTTGCAACTCGCACGAGGCAGAGATGGCCGAGACAAGAGAGAGATGGAGGCGTTTTGAGTAATTACGCTTTCATGTGAAAAATACAGTGGCTAAAAAGTTAATAATAACGACACTAACTGGTACATAGTCTAGTCGTTCAGGTACAGTGACTCAAGAAACTATCCGGACATTTATTAATTTAACCAAAATTTTTTTAATTTTCCTCAGAAAACCACAAAATCATTAACGCACGAATTTGAAAGAATAGAATGTTCTTACATACGTAAACATTACAAATGCTTTCAAAAATATGTATTTGTTTGTTTAAAAGAAAAATTAATGGCCGATGCAGAAACTTCGCTTTAACAAAACTATTCCGACAGCCGTTGGGGCTACTTGGTAACGGATGTTTTTTTCTCCGAAAAGAACGTTGAAACCTTCCAACCTTGCTACACATTCAAGGTCACCTGTCAATGAACCAGATTCGTGGGAACCTTAACATTTAAGCGAAATGAGTCGCAGAGGAAAGAACACCACTTTGAGCAGCGTCAGCTGGTTGTTTACCGTCCCGCAAAGGGCAAATCATGATAAAAATATGCAACATGTGAATAATGAAGAAAGCACTGTGAGAGACAATCTCTCGATACGTCAATGGAAAAGAGGATTGAACTGCAAACCCGGAGAAGAACACCGAAGCCAATTTCTGATCGAGAAAATAATCTCATAGTGAGAATAATAAAGAAAGATCTTCGTATTAGAATATCAAAAATTACTCCAAAGTTAGAAATTGGCATTGGCAAGAAAGTAAATTCCGAAACCGTGCGAAGGGTATCAAGGAGGTCGAATTTCCTATAGCGGAGTTTCCAAAAAAAGTAATTTATAAGTAAAGCGAACCAACAGAAAGCAGGGGTTTGCTAAATAACACGCAGAAAAATATGAAAATTGGTGGAATAGAGTAATCTTCTTTGACAAATCGAAAATCAACATATGTGGATCCGATGGAAGAATTAAGATATGGACGAGAATAAATTAAGAGCAGAAAGCAGAAAACAGGTAAGCAACCGTGAAGCACGGAGGCAATGTAATGGTGTGGAGCTGTATGTCAGGCAATAGTGACGGTGAACTTGTGTTCGTAGAGCAAACAAGGAACAGGTTCAGCTATCTTGAAATTCTTAAACAAAATTTAAAACAAAGTTCTGAAAATTTTCCTATTCTTGAGTTTTAATTTTTATCAGGATAATGAATAAAATTTGAAAAAACAAATGAATACATCAAAATGACTCATATTAAGCAGTGCAATTTGTACTGTCTATTGGAAAAATTTGGAGCCATTTTAGAAAAAATGGCGTTTGAGCGTTTCTGAAAATGGGAAATTTTGAGCTCATTTTTACAGAAACCCGTTGCGTTTTCGAGAAACGTCACTTGACATTATTTAAAGCACATGTAGTCATAAATGAAATCAGGTGAAGAAATTGCCTATAATGTAAATATTATTGGCGTGAGAGACAAGTCAAAAAAATTACATTCTTGTAATTTTTGACGAAGCAAAAGAATCGTGCAATATGGCGTTTATGTCATATAGGTTCGTTTGGCACTAATATCTTTAAATAAAAGTTAAAGAAAAAACGTGGAGCCATTTTTGGGAAACTTTTAAAAATGTCCGGGGGCTTTATGTAAAGTACCTCCATATTTTAAAAGAATGTTTTTTCAAAATTTGAAAGCTTCATCTAGATCTAGATCGACAAGGGATTCTTCAATTTGGAAGAGATCGTACGTATGGTTTAGGCGCTAGTAGTGTTCACAGACAGACGGACGGACATTTTGAAAAAATCTTTTTCGATATCAGGGTGTCCGAAAACGTGCGTTTCCCTTGAAATCTCGAAATCAATTTTCCGCAGCATTACATAACTTTCTCTATACTATGTGTATTACTCCGTATATATACGAGAAAGTAAATGCGGTAAGTAGACGGCCAAATTCTGTACTAACATCATTTGATTTTGAAGTGTTTAGAGCAATTTTCAATTAATTTGTATAAAATTTCATGATAGTCTGAAGCCACGAGGAGTAATTTCTCTTTAAAACTCGGTTTACACCTCACACATTTCCCACATCTTTGATAATGAACTGAAAATTATTGCTAATTAGAGTTTTCATCGAACTTCTTGAACCAGCAAAAGCACCTGCTTAACGTAAGCTAATTGAAACAGCAAACTTAGGGTACCAGCAAAGTTTCGTCACCTAATTCGTGTAAAACATATGAACGTTCGGCGTCATAACTTACTTCCGTGTAGCTTCCGCACCAAATATTAAAAAATGTCGTTCGAGAAATTGAGCGCTCCTCTGCGAAAAAATGGAAACTCTTGAGTGCGCAGGAATGCGCAGCTGATCTTTCATTATTTCGATAGTCAAAAGAACAAGGTTTAATGTATATGAAGTCGTAAGCCTCAATTATGATAAATTCTAAATAAAAAGCTTAGATAAATTTGTAAAATGCCGTGAAAATAACATTAAAATTACTTACTTTTTCAAAACACTCCACGAGCAATCAAGAGCACGTTTTACTTATCTTGATGCACTACTAAAAAGAAAACACCTTCGAAAACACTATTCATGAATGATTACCGTGATATAAGTGCCATTTGATGCTCATTGGTCTCCAACCCAAGATTTAGCGAAATGCAACTGACAGAGCCGTCCGGTGACAGTGCAAGATCGTGCTTGTTTGAACTTGTTTTACCGACACCTTAATCGATTCAGAAGGAAATTAATTCCCATTTTATATACTATGGACCTCTTAAAATCAAGCAAATGCCTCACATAACTTTTCTGAGGACATTGGAAATTGGCCTTTTTTTTCAGCCTGATTGCCAAAATTACAGACTGTAAGCTGTCGAATCCTAATCGTAGGCAGTTGCTGCCCCGAGCCACCTCAGCCGGGGGGGGGAGCGCAGGTGGGGCGGGAGCGACACCGGTGGTCAAGGCGAAGTGCTAGCGCGAATTGCGAGACCCCGAGGTCGAGGCCGAGCCTATTTATAGCAGCGTTTACTTCAAGACAGAGCTCAGTGGCAGCGCTGCAGACACGAGAAGACGGCACTTCGTTCTAGAAGGAACAGCACGTTCGGTTACACGAATCTAGAAACTTTTTAAATTTAATTAATAGAAAAGATGCACATTGACGTCTGGATGTTATTAAATATATTATTCTTTTCTAGATTTTTTTAATATGCATAATTTTGTTTTTGAATTTATTTCGTGGTCGTTTCAACATATACTACTCGTATTTCCAATTGTATTATGGCAAAAAGGATCATCAGAAAAGAAGAATGACTTAAGAACAAGGAGAACTGTTCAATTGCCGTTCATCTTTTAATGTGAGAAACGTATTGTTAAAATAAGTAGATTTTGAAATAAGCAAAATTTAATTATCAGGTGTGAGATAGACATTGCTCAAAGTGAGATAAATAAAAAGCACGGGGAAATACGTAAAATTTTTGAAAATGACAATTCGAATTTTAACAAATGCGAATTACGCATTCTCGAGTACAAAAGAAGTTATTCCGTTTCTATCGCTTCAGTTTTTCCAAATATCCCACTTCTGATGGTTTCTCTACTCTTCATCCTCTCCAATTCTCCCCACATTTTTTCCGTAAATGCAGTCAATACAGTGGCGATCGGTACGGAATTCTATTGCTGGTGCTAGTTGTAGTGATGCGACATCTACAACAAAACATCGATGTTACCAGTTATCGGTGTATAAAATTAAATCATCAATGGTAAATCAAAATCATTCGATCAAAAATCATCTATGTTTTTAAACATCGATGCGAGGTTTAAAATTGGTTTAGTAATCTCTAATTTTTTTATTATTTTTTATTTAAGGTCACATGAACATCTAGATCATTAGCGACCACTATTGGAGTTAACGTTATGATAACTGAAGATAAAACGATATGGTGATAACGGGTGAAAGGACGAACACCGCACCATGCCCGAGGAGGGGACCCGAACTCGCGACCCTTCGGTCCGAGATAGCTACAACACTACCGCCTCAGGGATCTCGGCCGCAGGATCGGCTAACATAAAATTCATGGGCAACAAAATTTAATTTTTCACTGACTGTTTATTAATTTATAATGAAAATTAAACGGAAAACAAACTAAAAGCTAATAAGGGGAAATAAAAATACTCAGCGTGAAAGCCTGAGCACCCACAGTAATCTCAAGACGCCACAGCTTCCTGAGTCCACCTTACGCCTACGGTGTTTGCCGCCTTTCCATGTGCGAAACAAAAGGAAAGGCGTACGACATACCAGGGCATCGGTGTCATCCTTAGCGAGAAAGTCTTTTCTAACAGACATGTTGGAATGCAACAGCCATATTTCATACGATGTAAAGTTCATTTTGGTGTATTCTTTTGTTGTTGTTTCTTTAATTTACAGAAATGTATTGTAATGATTTACGATCATTGCGGTAATTTAGTGTTCCGGAGAAAAAAGACTTTCCAATAAAATGTTAAGATATAAATCTTAACATTTTATTGGAAAGTCTTTTTTCTCCGGAAAATTCAAAAAGACAGAAGACGGCAGCACCGCGTGAAACATTTTTCTAAATTAACCGAATACGCGAAGAAAGTCAAATTTAATATAAACATTCAATAAAGCATAATATTTAGAATTGTTAGAAAGAACAACCAGCAAAACGGGGCAAGGGGTTCACAAGATTTCGAAGATAATTGTAATCGTACATTCAAGTTAAAAAGCGTGAACATGGAGACCATTGTTGTTAGGGTAAAGTTGAGGAAGAATATAGTTTCTAATAAATATTACGAAAACGCCTGAAGGGATAGGGGTGGAACTTAATAGAACAACGAGGCGAAATTTTTGAACGTTTTCAAGACTAATCAGATTTTGGGAAACATCTAGAAAGCTAATTAAAATTAAACATAGAAAAGTATAATTAAAATACATATTAAAACAAGAACGCATCGTAATGACGTCACGACGCAATATCGAACTAAAAATGGTTGTATTTAATGAAATAAGACAATGGAAAGGAAAAATAGTGCAGTAATTATCAGAGAAATTATAGACAGTATTGAGAACCGGTGACAAGGCCTAAGAACGTTTAAAACCAGAAAATTAAGAAACATTCTGTAATCTTGTTTGTGGTCACGGGCGAGCGATCGGCGCTTGTCAAGAAAAATCTATATAGGATAGTGGACAACAATACTCGACAGACGAGAAAAAAGTGCAGTGTTGTATGGTTGGTGAAGACGCTGTTGCGTAATGTAACATTTTAAAAATTATTGTTCGGAAGTGGACTTTGAAAACATTTTAGATATTTTGATGCGGACGAAAAGGTTAAAAAAGGGGTTAATGAATTCGTAAGTAAGGGCGAATAATTTACGGGTAAAAGCGACATTAATTTTACGTGGTTGCACTTTTGAACGATGGTCGCGGACATTTTGTCGCAGTGTTTACAACACAAAGTTTAGCGTGCTCCGGACAGTAAAAGATAATACAAACAGATTATTTTATTTTGGTTCGCGTAACGAAACAGTCTCTCTTCGCCGCGGGAACTTTAAATGTAGTGAAAACTTTGCGTTTCATCGCCAAACGTTTCGTAGTGGTTTTCTTAACCATGTGAGTTCGTGGTAATATGGTCCTGAGAACTGGTGGAAGCTGAGACGGTACCATTGCCGACGACGACGCGTGATATGGCCGCATGTTGCAGTGTTCATCCGGTATCAGGGAAGTGATGCATGAATTTTTTTTTTATCTGGCAACTTCAAAGGTATCTGTCGAAGACCAAGTCCTGTTAATTCATTATAGAATAAGAGGGTCAACAATCTGAAACGACAGAATGCGCATTCGGCGTGTATTGAATGTATTTTCGTATGTAATTTTGTACTATGTAATTTTCAGTGTGAATGGTCATTATTTGTTCTTTTTTTTTTGTGTTTTAATACGAAGGGTATTGTTTGTTTGCTATGTTTTGTTTTGTGTGCCGTCAGAGGGCACTATCATTGTACATATGTTTGTCATTTTGGGACATCAGAGGAAAAGAAACAGTCCATAAAAGTAGCAAATAAATTGAGATGAATGCATTCGGGTTCATCAATAACCATTAGAGAATGTGTTGTGATTGAGGTAGTTAGATGCTGATCCATGCGCGCGTTGCACGAGTACCACGTTTCGGTCCCTGTACGAGGGTCATCACAAGTTCACGCCCGCATAAATTGTTAGGATTTTGAAAAATTTGCTAGTAAACGGGCATATTAATGTATAGAATAGAGGGAGTAGCCAAGTTTATTATAGTATTTTTGTAAATATCTCTCGGGCCGTTAATATGCACATTTTCATCTATTTGTATACATTTTGCATTTGCGAGTGGAAGTGTTTCAAATGACTTCAAATGAAGCTTTTGAAAACTCAATAGATTCCCCTGAAAAAAGCCACAAATTTTGTATTTACAGTGATGCTTAATCGCCATATTCTTAAAAACAGCTTAAAATTTTTCAATGAAAATTTCTGTTTAGTACGAGGTTTTACTCTTCTTTCATATTTTTGAAGTAATAATTCGTTCTACTATTAGGAAACCGAAAAGTTGAAAAAAAAATAAGTACTTTAGGTGACATAGAAGGTAGCTGTCAAGAAAATGGGGCAAGACCCTAAAGTCTGTCTACACCAAGGAAAGTAGAAAACTTTACTACGAGAAAGTCTGTGCCATTCTGTAACGCCACTAGTTTTTTTCATAATGAAATGTGTTCATGAAAAACATGTTCAAATAAGTGTCAAAAATTTATTACATGGGTTTTAAAAAATTAAAAATTTTTTAAAATTATTGCTTATTTTCTTTGAAAATAGATTTTATTACATGGGAGTTTTTTTGTTGTTTTTTTCTCCCTTTCAAAATTCAAAATTATTGCTTATTTATCCTTGAAAATGGATTTTATTACATGGGAGTTTTTTGTTTGTTTTTTTCTCCCTTTCAAAATTCAAAATTTATTGCTTGTTTATCCCTGAAAATAAGTTTTATTACATGGGAGTTTTTTTTTTCTCCCTTTCAAAAATTCAAAATTTAAGTAATATATGACTTGGTGTAGGGATCGCAGAATTTTGAAAATGTGCACACAATTCACTTTTCCCCATAGCACGTCATACACAGTTTTTAACTGTTTTTTTTTGACGTAAAATAAATAAAAAAAAATCAGACTGTTGGATGATTCGTAAGTTAGAATTTGTTTATTATTTAATTTCTTTGATCTTTTTACATTCGACCTTTTGTTATACTTCCACACGTTAATCTTTTAGAAATTATTTCAAACCTATTTAAAATGTGTGAAATTAAAATTGTTAATCTTTAGGGAATATTAGATTGGAATGCATCAGTGACTCGACAACAAAGACTCGAGAGCTAATTTTTGCGAATTATCTTCTTGCGAATCTTATGGTTGGGACATGATTTACCTGAATGAAAAGCAGTCATAATTGTCAATTTGTGTTGATATTTGCTTAAAATATTTAGTTTTTGGACCCAATGTTGTATGATTTGTAGCAGGTTTGGGCAGCATTTAAAATCTTGTATTGAAATTCGTATTTTAAATACTTTTTTTTTGAAAAACTGTATTTTCGAGTTTGGGGGCATGTATTTAAGAGACGTAAAAATACATAAAGTTGGTGTATTAAAAAAAAGAAATTCTTGAAATACAGACGTAGAAGATAGATTAGATCCTGGATAGTATCTTTTGTTTCATTCCACTAGTGAATCTCATTGCAACAAATCTCATTGAATCAAAATCTCATTGAAATAAAAATAAAAGCTTCTTTCAGCTGATGAGTTTGGATTCTCTTCATTTTCCAACGAAAAATCTAAATCATTAAAAATGCTGGAGAATTATCCGTTAATAAAGAAAACATGTATTCGTTAGAACACTAGTCTATGTTCATCCACGACAGTTGAATGACATTCTCCAACTAGGGGGTAATTTGTCTGTGATTTGTTTAAAAATTAGTCGTTTTAAAAGGAAATTCTATTTCTTTGGTTAGAATATTTTTATAACTAATTTTAATATTTGAAAATGTTAATACATATTGTTACAATACACTAAAATAGTTATTGTTCAAAAATTTGTATGATTGTCGAATACTAATTTGCTGTAATTGACAATTACAATATATTGTTGCAATACAAAATATACAAAACAAAATAATTATATATTTACAGTATTTTGAGTATTTAAGTACGTACGTATTTAGCACATTGTCCTAATGTATTTTGAAGTATATTTGCGAAGTATTCAATAATAAATTTAAAGTATTTTGCCGACTGGTAATGGTTTTAAAAATGATACTGAGATGTATTGATTCGGAGGGAAATTGTGGTATAAATAAAATAACATAACGATTACTTAAGGCGAGAAAGTACATGAAGTTTTAGTTCCACTACTTTCGGTTATCATCGAGTCCATTCTATTTTCGCTGTTTATATAATTCATGTTTATTTGTTGTATCGAAAATGCTTTAGATCTATGGGAGAGTGGCATGTCCACATCTCTTCACAGTGAATGTGGATTGAACAGTCCTGTAAATGTTAAAATCACACAGGTACATCCTCACGATTTCGCCGGAACATTTAATGCAGGGTTTCCAGGCGCGTCAACTGCGAACACAAGTATCATGGATCCCGTACGTGTAGTAAATGTTGTTATCCTGGAATTGTGGTTATCTTCCCTCCCTGGATGGTGAGATGCGGTAATGACCAACCCGTCGGCTTGCTGGGTTCTTCCTCAACCAGGTGTCTCCCAGCCGGAACAAATTCATTGCTCCCGACTGGTCTCCCGACAATTGTGGTAGTGTAGTGCATGTAGTGCAAGTGTGTGTAAGTAAATATGTGACGATAGGATAAGGAGTAGGATGGAACGTTCGCGGGCAGCCCGAGGCCCGTTTGTTAGGGATATAATCCAGCATACGCCGTAGTTGATCAAATAAACAACAGAAATCTAAGGATCAGAGCAACCGACCGCTAGAAATTTCCTCCAGCCGGCTGGATTCAACCTAGCTATCCAGCTAGGTTCGAAAAACCCGTCATCCTAGGGACTCGAAGCGTAAACAGAGCTTGTGAGTCAATGTGCAGGTGGGATGTGACTCAGCGAACTGAGAGGGCGTGCGGTTTGTGTTGCAGCCGTCGACAACATGGACGCCGTGTACCCAGAGCCGCTGTCGCGCCTGCACCGGCGGGCAGTGCGCAAGCCGGCGCACCGCAGCTGCGGCGGCCGCTACCGCACCAGCCCGTCACCTTCGCGGAGATCAAAGTAAGCAAGCACATGCTCACATAAGTACGCACCTAAAAACACAAGCGCACGGGTAAGCACTCACACGTATTCACACGCGCGCGCACAGGTAAATATAATCGCATGTGCTCGTTCTCGCACACAACAACTCGCCCACACGCCAGCCCTTGCGCCATACACTCACGCCAAAGGCACAAGCACTCGCGCCAGGCCAAGCAATTGCGCCGCACAAACAACCTTGCGAACACACAAAAAAAACACTCCCGCCCACACACATGCATTGTGGCCCACACACAAGTACTCATTCCCGCGCACAAGCACTAATGCCGACGCACCAGCACTCGAGATCACACACAAGCACTCACGCCCGCGCACACACACTCGAGACCTCGCACAACCACTAGCCCTCACGCACAAGCACTCATGCCCACGCACAAGCACTAGCGGCGACGCTTCAGCTCTCGGGCTCACACACAAGCACTCACGCCCACGCACACACACTCGAGACCTCGAACAACCACTGGGCTCACACACAAGCACTCACGCCCACGCACACACACTCGAGACCTCGCACAACCACTAGCCCTCACGCACAAGCACTCATGCCCACGCACAAGCACTAACGGCGACACTGCAGCTCTCGCGCTCACACACAAGCACTCACGCCCACGCACACACACTCGAGACCTCGCACAACCACTAGCCCTCACGCACAAGCACTCATGCCCACGCACAAGCACTAACGGCGACGCTGCAGCTCTCGCGCTCACACACAAGCACTCACGCCCACGCACACACACTCGAGACCTCGTGCATTCACTAGCCCTCACGCACAAGCACTCATGCCCACGCACAAGCACTAACGGCGACGCTGCAGCTCTCGCGCTCATACACAAGCATTCACGCCCACGCAGACACACTCGAGACCTCGTGCATTTACTAGCGCCCACGCTCAAGCACTCACACCTGCACGCAAGCAATCGCGTTCATAACTAATACACTCGCGTACACACACAAGCTCTCGTCTTCACGCAAAAAGCTCTTGAGCCCACACACAAGCCATCGCTCCCTACCCTACCCCAGCCGTGCACGTTTATTCTGCATTGACATTGTCCAATGCATTTTGTGGCATTCATAAATTTTGAAGATTCTCACTTTCTTGTTAAAAATTCAATTGACGCGTCACGAGAAGCAATTTACGGTATTCATTCAATTTTCAACTTCTCGAGAATGTTGGTTGTAAGAACGTACCCGTACACCTATTCTGTATCTATATGTTTTTATATTAAGACGATGAAATAGTATTCATATTTTTATAAGACTATCCAAGGTTACTTCACATAACAACGCTTGTGTTTCTCAGATACTTTTCTTTACACAACTCACTCCGTATATCAGAAAAAGAAGGCTGTGCTCTCTTTTAGGAGTCTAACAATAACAGTTGTTTATAAATGTACCCAAGAGTAGTGTTTCTTCAGCAGTCTTCCTTTGCGCGTCGTGTGTTGGTTCTGCGTTTCATAACATGACACGCAGCTTTTTTATAACATTTTTCATAGCATCTCTCGCTGCCCTCATGTTTGGGCGCTGTATCATTGAAGCACCGTGGGGCGAGCGTCCAGTCAGACGGGCGGCGTACGTGAACCGGTAAAAACTAATCCAATCTTGAAATTTTGCAGATAGATACATTATTTCTGCAGAAAAACATGAGAATTTTTAAAAATTAATTTAAGTGTCGGCTTAATGCGAAAATTTATATTTTAAAAATTCAAATATATTCTAAATACATCATATGTTCTTAAAAATTATATTCGCATCATATGAAAGTACATCTTTTTAAGTTTACGTAAAGATGTGTTCTCTGTAGGAAAGATAGATGCATGAAAAATGTTTGAACATTAGCGCACGTAGGATTCTTCCGAAAAAAATTGGTAATATTTGTGAAAGAGTGGGATTAGATGAAAAATAAAAAAAATACCTGTCATCAATTTTCAGTCTGAGAGCTCGTAAAAAAGTTTTAAATCGCTAAAAATATAGTGGTGTTTTGTGACAGTGGGATTTGACGTGAAATTTTTAATACGATCCGGCATCCAGAAATAAAGTTTCCTAGGTCATCAACAAAATAAAATTTCTTGAGAAAATGATATAGCACGTTCCACTCTTTCTTTTTCAGATAATCAACGCGAGAATATAAACATTTTTCATACCATGGTACTCGAGAGCAACACTTGTATTCTTGGTTTGCAGACGTCTGCTGGGATAGCAACCAGTGTTTCACAGCCACCTGCAACTCTGCGTCTCTCTGATACGCGTAATTCTGGCCGCACAGGAATTTCCTAAGGTGTAAGGGAAAAATGGAAATCTCTGGTGGGCGAGATCAGGCCTGGAGGTTGGATGATCGCACGGGCGCCCATACGGATATGCTCACACAGGTCTTCTGCAGCAGCTCCTCTTGGTGATGCCACCCTAAAGTCGGGATCTCCCGATTTCCATCTTTTCTTACTCCTAAAAAATGCGTGCCTACTCAACATTACGCGTAATTCAGTGACAGAGTTGTAGGTGTCTGTTACATATTCCAGGCGAGAGACTTCTACAACACAAGGATACGAATGTTGATCTTAATGTATGTCAATTGTCTCGATTCTGTTGGTAATTATGTGCAAAAAATGCAACATATGTTCTATCTGCTACAATAAAATTTTTCCATGAAATTCTTTTCTTTTTGTTGCCGCCCTAGCAAAAGTTACTTTCTGGATGCGTTTGGAAAATACAAATATTGTACCTGCATTAAACGTCGACTACTTGTACTTCGCCTCTTATGTTCATTCACAATTAAATTCTCTTCTCGTCTTTTTAAATTTCCAAACCTATCCCCCTCCTCCAATCACGGCATGTGCGCTCGTTATTAAGTTATTAAAGTGATTAGATTATTAAGTTCCAAGCGCATCTCTCCACCTCTTTAAAAAGATATCTTCTTGGATTTAAAATATAAAACACACATTAACGACTTGTTATGAATCCTATCTGGTCATTCGTTTGTTTTTATTTGCCTTTCACTAGTCTTTCTTCAATACGCTGCGTTGCGCAAATCTTTCTCTCTTTTCGTTTCTTTGAATTGTTCACATTTCCTAGTCTCGGATTGTGAGAGTCTCACTTCCACAGCCATGTTATATCTCAATTTCTATTGAAAATGAGTATGTTTTAATTATTGAAATAAATATGAAATTCAATTTCAAAATTTTGGACAGTCACAAGAAGATCAATTTTATTCGAAATGCAGAAGCCATTTCTTCAAAACGTTTCGATCAACGATGAACACCAATATATTTTTTTTTAAACTTTGTTTGGGAAAGGAGATACTTTTTCATCGTTCATGAATTTCATTATTATTATTATTATTATTATTATTATTATTATTATTACCGTTATAAGGATTAGTAATAACGTCGTCTGGCTTAGTGATAGTTTCGTCTTTCGGCGAGACAATATAGGAACATTGAAAATGTTGAACTAATTCTTGAAAAAATGACGTTGCCATTTGTGTCCCCGTGGAAAGGACCGCAAGTTCCGAAAACGATCAATATTATATGCCTTTGTTACCCCTCAAAAACGGAAAATACTCTAAATCATACGTGCAGAAAAATAATTATATATTGCTAAGTATATGTAGCATTAGTTTTTAAAAATAAATATGTTCCTTCAATTATTTTGTAATTTATTCTGAGGTCCGGTGTGTACCCTCCCCGGTGAGTTAGTTTGTGTCTGTAGCGGAATGTATATGTGCGTCTGTTAAATACACTATCATTTTCAGGAATCTGCAACTGTCGTCTTTTGACTGGTCAACTTCCGTCTCGCACCCACCGAACAGTAAAGTGTTTCGGGCAGCATACTTCTCGATCTAGGCACAGGTTATAAACTGAGGTGACAAAAGTTATGGAATACCTACTACTATCGTTTTGGACCTTCTTTTGCCAGGCGAAGTCCAGCAACTCGACATGGCATGAACTCTGCAAGTCGTTGGAAATCTCCTAGAGAAATATTGAGCCATGATGCCCCTAAAACCGTCCATAATTGCGGAAGTGTTGCCGGTGCAGTATTTTGCGCAAAAACTGGCCTCTCGATTATGGTCCGTCGTGGGATTTGTGTCGGGCAATAAGGGTGACCAAATTATTCGCTCAAATTGTCCAGAATGTTCTTCAAACCAATCGCGTATAATTGTGACTCCGGTGACATGACGCATTATCGTCCATAAAAACTCTATTGTTGTTTGGGAACATGAAGACCATGAATGGCTGTAAATGGTAGTTGCTGAACGTAATCATTTCCAGCAATAATCGGTTCAGTTTGACCGGAGGAACCAATCTACGTACGAGTAAAAACAGTCCACGCCATTATGGAATGGGGATGGCGAAGCCATGGATGGATCCATGGCTTCGAGGGGCTTGCGCCACACTCGAACCCTGCCATCTGCTCTTACCAACTGAAATAGAGACTAATCTGGCCAAGCCACGGTTTTCCAATCGATATGGTCATGAGACCTGGAGAGGTGCTACAGACAATGTTGTGATGTTAGTAAGGACCCTCGAGTCTGTCTTCTGCTGCAAAAGACCATTAAAGCCAAATTTCGCCGCACTACTGACTACAAGCAAATGCCGCTGCTCTCGATCATTAAGTGAAAGCTGTTAGCCACTGCGTGGTTCGTGATGAGAGGTTACGCCTGAAATTAGATATTCTCGGCACGGTCTCGACACTGTAGATCTCGGTATATTGAATTATCTAACGATTTCCAAAGTAGAATATCCCATGCGACTACCTCCAACCATTCCGTGTTACAGTTCTGTTAATTCCCGTCGTGCGACCCAACTCGTGTGAGAAACCCTGAGGACCATGAATCACTTGAGTACAAATGAAATCTCTGCCAATTCTCTGTCCTTTTATTTCAATACAACTGCCATCTGTGTATTTGCATATGCTATTCCAAGGCTTTTGTCACCTGAAAGTAAAGTAAAATTTAGGAATTATTATTAAAAAACAGGATTTCTAGAACAAGTTACGATTGTACCGAAAGTTTGGTAGTCAACGTTTGGTCCTATCGTTGAGAATATATTAGTATAGGAATAAAAGTGTGCGTGTGTGTTGCTTGCATGCAAATGGACAATATTTCTACGAATTCAGTAGCTGTCACTTTTTCATATTAACTCAGTGACAATACGAATTTCATTAAAGTTGAAGTAAATTATCTTATTTTATTATTTATCTACATGTCTCGTAGTTTGAAATTAATGAACATTTAAATTAGTTGTAAGTGAAGTTGGTACTTTTGCGATCTCAATGCAACAGAAAGAGCGAAACTCAATATAGATAGCACATTTAGTTAGAGACGTTACAATCTATATTATTAATTTTCAGTGCGTGAGGGAACTGATAGAAAACTATCCAGCTTCTGGTCTTTTGACAGTTGAATATAGTTTCGATACCCAGGAAACAGGAATCTTCTTTGTTACTTGCTGTTGGTATGTAACGGACTACTGTATTGTATGCGCGTACATACTGCAACCGAATGACGCGCCTCGTTCGTTTAGCAAGCGCCGCCGCCGCCGGCGCGTCTCCTTGTCAGCTGCTGGAGGGGTGTTACCTGGGGGATGGGACGCGCACGGGGGGCAGGGAGGCGAGCGGTTAAGAGAAAAGATTGGAACGCCGGAGAGAGAGGTTGTGGAGCAGTGAGCGTGGTGGAGGCGGTGAGCTTTTTGGGAAGCAGGTGTGGTGGTGACGGTACCTGGAGCAGTGACGGCCGACATCTCGGTACAACTCGGGTGCCTGCCGCTGCAAACTTCGCCGTTGGTAGAGGTCATAGCCCACGAAGGTTAAAGTTCGGAACACGGCACACCCTTGAGATAAAGCGTGTTGGTGGAGGGGAGAGGGATGGGACAGAGGAGGGGAGCCCTGCCTCAAATTACGCCAAGCGCTCTGTTAGAAATAAAAGGGGGATTTTCATGGCCGCCCTTCATACACTTTGTCTCCGCCGATTTTAATGCCCAAATTACTTTAAAAGGCAAGTTTTCTCGCTTCGCTCGCCCGGATCCAAGTCACGGCGAGGCTCGTGCCTTCGGCACTCGCGTTTACTATAAACATCCTTGAGTCTATCCACCGCATAATTACCAATTCACCTTCATACGAAAGCACTTTACAAGGAAACCTCGAATTCAAACTGCTGCAACGAATTCGAACGATGAAAGCTTTGTTTATCGCAGACACACCACGATCGCAGGCAGCACTATTTTCTAATGGAGCTCCGACTACACCCTAGGGCGAAATTGCCTCCCCTAACTTATGACGTGACCAATTGTGATCTGGGCTGTGTGACCCGGACAGCCCAGATCATAACTCTGGCCGCGGAAGCCTACGATATCGACGTGACCAATTGTTATAATCGCCTAACCACCTCTCGTCCCCTCCCCCGTGGATTTTCCCCTCGCCAGAGGGGCGCGAAGTGCGGGTTTTAACGACTTCCTTAGGTTGTACCGTCTCCTAGACTTCAAACCCCCACGAACTGAGGTTGGTATTCGGTCTGGTTTTTTTGTTACCACGAACTGCCATTCCTGCATGAAGCCTCGAGTTCGCCATATTAAGAGAGGCGAGCGAGGCGCTCGTCGGGGGCACGCGACGAGGTCATGAAAGCTCGGTGGTCCTGCTCCGTGCGTACTCATGTCCAGTAAGGACTCCTACATGTACGGACTTTTAAGATAGTGGAATTCTGAAGGCTGAAAATCTTGCTTGTTGAAATTGGTATTTATTTTCCAGCTGAATGTAAATTATAAATTCGTACTCTTTTCAAGTTCATGTAAGAAATAGACTTTCTAAATGATTTAAGATTCTTTGTGTACTTGTTTTCATCTCTTAGCGTGCTAAAAAGTTTTTTCACAGTTAATTTTTTTAGATTGAATTTCGTCGTTTTTTTAGATTGAATGTAGTCCATTGAATTTAAAGATAGACTTGATGAATGGTATTATCAGCATTTGTCCAAATTTCCTACTTTACATTTCTTACTCAGTAAAACATTTTTTGGTAGTTGTGTATTTAAAGGTTTTCCCTTTCGTTTGCTTTTTCTAGACTATTGTTAATGTTTCTGTTTTTTGTTCGTTTTTGTATTTGAATGTCAATGGTATTGTCGTCTTGTATTTTTTTTTGTTTGATATAATAGTCTAATCATATCTTGTTCTGTGGTCACGACTTCGTTTCTTTTTCTTTAGAAGAGCCACGATCCTACGAGAAACCCCCAACCGAAATTTTGATCGGTTACAATACTATACTTTGTCATTGCAGCATTAATGGAAGACTTTTTTGATAAAATATTTCATTTATTATTGTGTTGCACGAGAGTTTTATTTTTAGGTTCTTGAACAGTGTGCGTGCCACGTTTTGGAAAACGATATTATGTACGTGTGTGTGTGTGTGTGTGTGTGTGTCGTGCGTGTGCGTTGCGCGCGCGTATGTGTGTGTGTGTGTGTGTGTGTGTGTGTGTGTGTTTGTGTGTTTCAGTAGCATTTGCTGCTGCAAGCGCCTTGTTACTACAAGTTACTACAAGCTTAAGATTTCTTGGAATTCTCGCAACTGGATAACTTTATTAACATTGTTTCTAAGAAGCTAATCATATATTTTTCATAAGCATATGAAATAAAATTAATTATTCAATTTTATAAAACTTCGATGAAAATATCCAATAATTAATCTCATTGTCAATTTATTTTGCCGAATAGTAATCCGAATGCCGAATAGTAAGTTATGCAATGGGTGTTGCAAATCGGGCAGGTATTTATGATTCCTTAAAGCGGATTCCTTAGACGCGCCCGGAGCGTCTTAGTGCGTCGTAGACTTTAGTGATTCCGGGCGCGTCAACTGATTGTCATTAGTCCATTAAGTGTAGTGCGTGTTTTTCCCCGCAGTTATATTGCCCCACTGGATAATCAGATCCGGCGCCGACCCTCCCGTCGGCTATCGGGGTTTTCTCGAACCAGGTACGTCTCACCAGCAGAGCACCGCCCCAACCGGGACAAGCTCTAAGTCTCCCAAACGGTCTCCCGAAACGTGTACTAGTGTAGTGCATGTTACTGAGTTTGTAAGTACGAGGTGAGGATATGACAAGGAAGGGAAAGGAAAGATCGCGTCAGTCCTTTGCCCGTTTTTTAGGGTACTGCTCCTGCATTCGCCTGGTTTTGATCGGAGAAACCACGGGACAGGTATTTGTCTTGATATATCGTACGTATATTAAACTTAGTTTTTCATTTCAATTAAATCGCCTTACTATGATGTCAAAGGTACGTTTGTATTTGTTAATTGGGTTTTTTCGTAGCTTTTAAAAATCTTTTTTGGCAGTTTCATCAGCCGATTACCCATCATTTTATTTCTCGAGTGTTGACTCAGCCCCAGCGCAGCTTTCTGGCTCCTCTCGCGGAGGTCGTCCGGCGTCCGATAGGGCGATAAGCCCCCTCCGCCACCGCGGAAGGCTGCGGCCTGAGTCACCAGCACCGAGCTGGCAGCCCCTGCGCCCGCCCTCCGCGCCGCACAAGCGCCGCTTTGTAGCGGCCACGCCTCCTCCCTCCTCCATCCCTCCGCACACCCCGCCCCGCCATGCCATGCGGCACCGCAGTGAGAAATTCTCACCAACACTTTGGACCAAATGTTTACAAAAGTATTAAAACAGAATTACGACTTATTGATTAATGTGTTTCTGGCTGAATAATTCTAGGCTTAATAATTCTGGCAGAATAATTCTAATTTTAAGCCCCATATGCTTAAAATGGTTTCAATAAATTGTAGTAAGCGTACGGTTAAATCTGTTTCTGATGCAAGGTTTTTTTCTACAAACAACAAAAGTTTATGAATAAAACAAACACGTGTAAAATGCGCATATTAAATGTATTCTAATATTTTGCTAGTAGTTAGTAGTTACGCGAGGGAGGTGAGTTAAGATAACCTTCTCTGTATTGGACCTCCAAATTTTGCGTTGGCTGAACTCAAGGATATTTTATGCATTCCGCGAAGACCGACATTACAGCCTCGCCGTCGCGCGTCTCGGAAATGAACTCTCCCTCCAAGAAAACATGTCGTATGCAATTCTATCTTCCCCACTGTGCAGAAAAATCTGGGCATCATTCCCTACCCGTTCCCCGTGAGGAAGGGGCGAGTGGACCCATCACTGGCGGAATCAGTGTATAGTATGTGATGCCGCAAAATCCCACGGCGCAGGAAAGGCGATGTCCCGGGCAGGGACTGAAAAGGTATTGATACCTGTAAAAATACCCGTATTATTTCATACCTCTATCAAATAACCTTACTCCTCTATAACGGAAAAATACCCCTATGGGACGTCTATAAAGTTAACACGTCCATAAGGTCCGTACGGGTACACCGGTCCATAAGGTTACACCAACACGTCCATGAGGATACACCGGTATGGATGTCCATAAAGTTTATACTTTAACATCCGGTAATCATTTTGCGAAATGATTATTAATAAAAACCTCACATGCCCACATTCGCCCACTCACATGCGCGCTCACTCTCTTTCTGTGTGTGTGTCCCTGTCCCTCTCTGTCCCTCTGTGCCTCTCTCTCTCTGCCTCCCTGTCTCTCTCTGTAGCTCTCCCCCTGTCTCTCTATCACAGTCTCTCTCCCTCTCTCTCTGTTTCTCCTCGGCAAAAAAATTGCTGGGGCCAACTGTCAAATATCTGACGCTCTCATTTCAATGCTCCACATTGTGAAAGCAGTCACGGTGATGTTCAAGCTCCCGATTGGATGACACCGTGGCAGCTGGTTTACGTCAAGCGTCACTACAAATAAATCGAATGCTTAACGATTTATAAATCTGTCTGTCGATTGTAAATTACTGTTTCATTCTTGTTTGAACTGTTTTTTCAACATGTAATTTCAGTCCTGTTTTGATTATAGTACACATGTATATTTGCAGTCGATAATAACCTTGTCGTTGATGCGATTTTAAATAAAATAAATTAAAAAATAAATAAATAATTCGAAGTATGCAATGTGGCAACTGGTACGGCGGTTCCGAAGACGTAAGTTTATTTCTTGGTAGGGAAAGGGGATTCTTTTTGGAAATATTCTTCATTATTCGATTAAGGTTTCGCAAATTTCTACTGCTTTGAAATTATTCACAGTAATACAAAAGATTGAAAAAGTGTTTGACATTTGATATTATCACGTCTATAAACAGTTTACATTATTGTGAAAATTTAATCATGTTAGAAAACTTTAATAAACTCTCCCCCTATTTACGCCAATAAACAAATACAATAAATGTAATCCAAACACGTGTACTATTTCCGCCTAACAATACGGAACAATAAGAACTCAATAATATGCCAAACATTACAACACCATGCAAAACCCACAAAACAAAATTTTGAAGTGCTACGGCGTATTAGAAGTACATTACCTACATTAAAAAATTCAAAGTATTTTAGTGGCGTTTTGCATCAAGGCCTCCCACGATCTCCGCGCCTCCCACAGTGGCAAATCGCAGACTTCTAGTGCGACCGCTCATTCACACGTAATGACAAAGGCCACATTCGTTGATATATTTTTCGTTTGTAATGCACAGTGACAAGCATTTTTAACAATTCTACCGAAATCTGTTGTAATGATGTGGTAATGCTATTTTTAAGAAAATGCTAAAAGAAAGTTACATACGATCACTTCATGACATTCTAAGTTACAATCTATGTTTTGAAACATGTTCTATTAGATTCCATTATTGTGAATATTTTGTTTCTAAAATTCAAAAGAGAAAGGGTATCCCCGGATAAGACGGTAAAAACTTCCCCTAAACCAAATGACGTATAAAAGGTTACATAAAATGTAACATAAAATTCTAACATAAAAATAATATTTTTGAAAGATTTCTTACCCCCCGTTCCACCACCCACACCCCTCTACAGCCAAAAACGTGTTTTGTTAATTTTTTTTCTTCGGTGACTTATCATATTTTTCAGTCAGATAAAATAGTGTTAAGACAATCTATACTATCAGAATTTTTTTTGATATTTTATCAGACCCAAATTCTAACACAAAAAAATATTTTGGACAAAAAATTAAAAAAAAATATTTTTGTTGTGCCTTAGAATCATGGAACAGGCTTGAAAAAATCTCAAACGTTCCTCTTAAAACACGAATTGTGAATTATTTTTTTCAAATGTTTTTGACCGCTCGGCTGAGTTAAAACATTTTCCCGCCTTTTAATCACCTTGACTTTAAATATACTTTGAAAATGACTGCAATAGTTCTGTGCATTTATTTTAGTGTTTATTATACATTTGTGTGCATTGTTGTAGAACCCAGTCATATTTAATTTTGGAATTTAGTTACAAATTACTATTTTTTAATGTTTCTAATCCTTTACATAAGAATATCATACGCTAAGGAAAGACGATAGGTTTGGCAGTTTATAAGAAACCATCGACATAAAACCTTGAAAGTGTGTTACTGGTGGATATATAAATATACCTCATCCTCCATCGAAATCATTTCAGAAGAAAAAGTTTTCAGATTATGACATACAACAAAAAATTATTGCAACACCCATTATAATCGCAAATAACTCGGAAGCGCCTAGGCCTGCTAGACCTTTTACACCAGGTGTAAGTGTCTCATGGGAAGACAACGTTTTTTAGGACAAGTAAATTCCGAAGACGTGTTTTGGAGGACGGGTAGATGACAAATGATAAGGTACTGTTCGGGTGCAAGTGAAAAAGGATAGATGGGTGACAGTGGGGAAATCATGGGGGAACGGTTCGATCCCGATTATATCCTTAGGCAGTATTCTAAAGTTGTAATTTTGCATGTTTAGTTCTTTTGGGTGCCCCCTCTCCACAAGATGAGCAGGCAGAAAAGACAAAATCAATGTAAAATTAAACTGGGAGCGATAGCTCAGTGCATCAACTGATGTCACTGCAGCGCCTCTGACCGGGAGATCCTAGGTTCAAGTCCTGACGGCGACAGGATTTTCGACACTAGCTTTTCAGGTAGGTCGAATTCAGTCGCTGTCTGGAGGAGAATTCTAACGGCCGGCTGCTCTGATCGGTAGTTTTCCGTGGTTTCTCCGTTCAACACCAGGCGAATGCCGGAGCAGTACCCTACCAAACGGGCCACGGACCGCGCGCGATCTTTCCTTCCACTTTCTTGTCCCCTTACTACACTACACTAACACCACCTACCTACACTTACACTAACATGCACTACACGACCACATATTCCGGGAGACCGGGAGCTTCGAGCTTGTCCCGACTGGAGCGGTGCCCCGCTGGTGGGAGAGTCCTGGTTAGGGGGAAACCCCGCTAGTCGACGGTAGGTCGGCGCCGGATCTCGCCATCCAGCGGGGGAAGATCACCGCCATCTCCCGAGAAAAAAACATGCACTACACTAACGGGACTAATGACCACAATAGTTGACGCGCCCGGAAACACGAAAAAATCAATCAATGTAAAATTAAATTGAAAGAAAATACTGAAATGATCTTTCACGACAATATTGATAGAACTACTTTATTTTCTGCTAATTTTTACCTCAATGCTCAGTAATATTGGAATGGGTTTTCTCGCACAGTACCGGATCTCTAATTCTGTACATCACATTTCTGGGCATAGGTGTTCGCAGTTTGGTGCCACATTAAATCAATTTTCAGTTTTCATACAACTATTATTTACATAAGACAGAGTTGTTTACAAAAGACAGAGTCCGTATTGTATATTCTTATTTATACGTATATAATAATAAATACTTCGTCGAAATGGGAGAAAGAAGGTATTACTTGGGCGACGAAACAGGCAATTTGAATTTAGCTCAGAGGCTTCATTTAGGCGTAAGAATCTTTTACATGCAGTAAATCCACTAACATGGGACAGCCGGCTTTCTTCCCCTTCGAAGGAAGGCGTACGAAGGACTTTTCGCCCTTAAAAGTTAACGGCTTCGATGGGTTTGAACTCGCGAACTTGGGTATAACAGCCCGATACGCTAACCGTTACACCATCGCCGGCGTTACATCTAGATTACAGATATCACAATAAAAAAAACGTCATATCAGTTACGTCACAGTTTTTAAGTAAACCGTATCTGTATGCTGAACCATGCCGTATTTTTCTATTAATGCAAATACATTTAAATTACACCTATAAGATGTATGGAATCAATACACATAAAATCTAGATAAAAAATATTTGTCCAGTTCATCTATGCCACTGCCATGAGATATCAATATAATTAGACCTCCGTGTTTTTTCACATTCTTTATTCTAAGATTGTCGTCACTATTCTCCCGTCTGATAGTCGCGCTCAATTACGAGTAGGTCTTAGTGGATGTTTTGGAAACAAGTCATGTGCTCCCTCATATTTCCTATTGCACATCAGTCACCGAAAAGAATTATTTTAGCCCCTTACCTTATCGTAAGAATACAAGTATCCAACTTGGGGTGGCAGATTCGGAGACAGTCCGTATAATGCTGCACCCGCAGTGCGCGTGAAGTTCGTGTCTGGTTTGCCTGTACTTCAAATAAATTAATATATTACAGTTTTGTGGGTTTTATAAAGTGAAATTCGCTATATAATGTATAGAATTGAATCGGTTTGATAAAATGCAACTCATTTCACATCGAAAGTGTGCGAATCAACCCGATAACTTCTGTTACGTTTGTGGAAGAACTTCAAAGGAAAAATAAATGAAAATACAAAACTTGAGCATTCTTTATACTTTGGTTATCGTATTTGTGATCAGAACAAACCATGAGCTGCTCACCAGTGTTGTCACAGTGAATCGGGACTCGCTTTCCTGGGTGTGTGATTTTATGTCAATCATATAGACACTAAGATTCTAACTGCCAGCGATTTGTCAACTCGCCTTTCACCTTTTTAAGATATATCCAGAGGACGTTGGTGTTACGGATGTCCAATTGTTTGTTGTCCAGAACGTTCATAGCCAAATGGTTGGAACGTATATTGAGCCTTTTCTGATAATTTTACTATAGGAGGTAATCTCTTCTTTTATTGTATTTTCAAATCTCGTTAAAGAGTTTTCCGCATTCCAGGGTGAGATAGTACGAGCAATCTTACATTTGCACCTCTGCTGAATATCAATATTTTAGATGCATGACGTGCCTCATAACCATTCCGTGCGTCCAAATTGGTTTCGGTAAGGCCTTGTAGATAAGTAATTCATTTTCTGGGATAGAGTTGATCCAACCCAATATCCAATAAATGATTCATATTTTTAAGTGTAAGAAGAAATAAAAGAGGTCATCTTGGTCAACATATTAGCTTTATTAAGATAGCCGGCTTTCGACGGCTTTGCCGTCATCGTCAGTCTATAAGATACAGAAAGATATAACAAAATTATAAATAAATACACAATAAAATAGAAAATTAAATTACAATTAATGGATACATCTAAAGTATTTAGTTACAGATAGCTGATAAAATTTCAAAAAAAAAAGGAAATGCAACTAGGTAGCAGTTAAATTAACAAAACAAAAAAAACAAAAAAAATTAATGATTGAAAAGTTAAGGAACACAAGAGAAAAATTAAAAAGGGGAATTAATACCGATACTCAGTTCAAATTTCAGATTATAAATACATGTGAAGAAATATACATTCTTATATTCAAAAGAAAGAAAAACCAAATGAATATATAAGAAATGGGGGGATAGTAATAATAATTAATAGCAAATGTTATTACGGAGATGGGGAAATAATTGAATAATAAGTTGAACCGCTTTGCTTACCTCGCTGCTGTCGGCAAAAGTCGGTCGACTGTGCCCAGAGGAAACGTGACACGGGGTTTTTATTGCTTTCCGGAGATCCGGCGAGGGGTCGGAGGAGGTCTGTTTAGTGTTCTCTTGGAAATGTCTTAGAAGGCGGGGGAGTCAGTTAGTGAGGTCGGGGTGTGTAAAATTATTAGTAGAGGGGACAGAGGGAAATTAGTTTGTTCGTTGAGAAGGACCTCAGATTTCTGCTTGGCTTGAAATGTAAAGATTTCTAAAGGCTTCTGTTCCAGAATTATTTTCTATTTCAAGAATTTTAATGTTGAGTCTGGGTGGAAAGTGTGACCTGCGTTTATAAGATGTGTAGCAAAGTGCGATTTGTTTGTATTGTGCTTCCATGCATGTAAATGTTCTTTAACTCTGGCATTGAAGCTTCTATCTGTTTGTCCGATGTATTTAGCCTCGCAATTGTGTCAGTGGAGTTCATAAACTCCTGATTTCGCCATGAGTGTGGTGGTGTTGCGAGGTGAGAGTAGGTGTTTGAGGGATTTGTGTGTGGTAAAGGAAATGTGAAAATTGTATTTGTGAAGAATATGGGCTACCTTCTCGATATTTTTCCAAAGAACGGAATAGAAATAAATTCCGTCGAAATAGCCGTCGAAAGTCGGCTATCATAATAAAGCTAATATGTTGACGAAGATGACCTCTTTTATTCTTCTTATAAGAACGTCAACAACACCAAATCAGAATTCCCACACTTTTTAAGTATAACCCTAAATTTCTCGTTTTTAAGTTCTCCCCTGTTCAACTGTCTATCTAGGGTTAGTCGCAACTAAAAGAGCAGCCGGCCGCTGAAGTTTTCCTCTAAACAGCGCCTAAATTGGACCTAGCTTTCTAGCTAGTGCCGAAAATTCTGCCATCGTCAGGACTCGTACCTAGGATCGCCCGACATATTGCAGCGACAGCAGTTTATGTCCTGAGATCCATCTCCCGGTATCGTTTTCGAGCATTTATCCTAAGACATCTGTAGCCCGCAGGCTGATTACAGTCGTAAAACATCGGTACAGTGTAGCACTAATGAGGCAATTTTAAGTGAGGTGGTTTGACATTACTGTTGTGTGCTGCGAACATTTAAATTCTCCGTGCGTACGCTTCGGTCAGGGCTCGCTCTATTTGGGCAGCTGGAGGAGCAGGGGTAGGAGCACGGGAAACGCTCGAGCAACGCCGAGGCAGTGGAACGAGTCACGATGAACAGCGGCGCAATCTATCTGTGAGTCACGATGCAGGCGTGACGATAGTGGCCGTCGAATACTTAGAATGAATCGATAATGAGTGAGCGGCAGGTGATTACGCCAACAGAAGATGCGACTACAGATTGTGCCCCGTTGGTAGCTGGTATCCAAGCTACGGTTATGGACATCTGGTTAACGGTTATTAGGAATTGGACTTGGTTTTTCTCTCCCGGAAAATCTGACAAGTTAGCAAGGTTTTGGAACGAGTACATATAAGGAAACAATATTATGAAGTTCACAATAAAACCACTGTTATTGTTATGTCCGTATGTATTTCATTTGATACATTTCACTCTGCTTATCCAGCCAGAGAGTGAATACTCCAACCGTCCTACAACTACCTTCCACATCACGTCACTTTTCAGCTTCACTCATGTCCTCAGCAGTTTCCATGTTGCTGTACATGTAAACTGTGACATTTTCCATGTAAACTGTGACATTTGCGGAAACTGCTCTTTCTTCTTACTACCGCCAGGAATCGATCTCAGGCCCTTCCGCAAGAAAAGAGATCACGCTTGCCTGAGCCATTGGGATGTCAAACTTTCAATGCACGCAGGATTATTTATTTATTTATTTATTTTACGTCAAAAAACAGTTGAAACTGCGTAGACGTGCTATGGAGAGAAGTGAATTCTGTGCACATTTTCAAAATTCTGTGATCCCTACACTGAGTCATATACTACATAAATTTTGAAAATTAAAGAAAAGCTTCGTGTAATAAAATCTATTTTCAAGGATGAATAAGCAATAAATTTTGGGCTCTTATCTATGATGTACTTCGTCAAGGAATAATACTTCCTGCCGCAACAACATGGAAACGATAAGTTGAATAACTAAATTTCCCAATGAATTCTAGAAGACGTGCACAGATAATGAAGTTACATTTATGTCCAGAAGCAAAACAAGGGGCCATCTCAGCTTTTGGCCAATGGATCAGGGAAACTGGACGAAAAACCTCATCGAGATGGGGGTCATTGACCCTGAGGCTGCAGTACAATACTTGTTACAGGTTGTTTATACATATTTATACTGTCCAAATGGTAAATAACGCATTATGTATCATTGTTAAAATTAATGTTACTTTTCTTTTGATGCTCAGTATAGTCTCTAATTGTATAGAAACAGTTATTCAGAGAAACAATTTCATTTTTGATTTAAATTTTCGGATTAAATTTTAATCGTTTAATGTCATCTGACAAAGTGTTGTAAAAAATGTATACCCACTCACAGAATATAGGATCCCCTTGGGGCCAAATCTGGTTTTCCCACAGCTTGGACAACCATCGCTGGACACTTGACCAATCCTGCGTCGAGGCGTATCCGCTCTTATCATTGGCTTTTGTTTCAAGTTTCAGAACGTCCCTTCCTCCTCAAGATTTTCCCTCCTAGTTATCTCAAAGGGGCGGAGCAATTTCTGAGGTCAGTGACGCTGCCTCGCTAACGTGAGCAGGGGACAGGAGAGGAGGGGGTGAGAGAAATAAGAGGAGGAAACAGGAGAGGGGAAAGAAACGAAACGGTTTGGGGCGCGCGGGCGCGAGGATCACCCACCAATTGCACTAAACGTTGGTCTGAACCCGTGGACGCTGACGAACCATGGGGCAGGGGTCACGGATGGGCTGTAAATTTTTTTTATCGAGTTCTTTACCATAAAAATGAAGTCAATTTATGGTATCTAATATTGTGAGAAATTTGTGTCAGATTAAATTAATAGTATTGAAAGTTTTGTTTCTACAAACTATTTTAAAATGCTAATGGTTCTAAAGAGAACACTAATTATTACATAATCATTTTCGGGAAACACACAATATAAAACATTTACATAATATAGACATTTCCATCAAGCAAATTGAAATTCATGTTCACGTATTTAAAACTTGTATTTTGACATTATTACGCCTTTATTAAGGGAAATGCAAGCAATACACACATTTTATTACGATTATGAAAAATGTAATCGCCCATTTTTTCTATAGGCAGGTGATGCAAACAGTGTTTTCGTTAATCAATTAAAATCACTGCCGGGTGCCCCAAGTAAATTATCATTGCAAAATTGCTATTGTTAATATTGTTTAGACTATTTGTAAATTGATGACACCGATTATCACTATAAATAGTGATAATCGGTAAAAGGAACTGGGGAACCTCATTAGAAATTTTTCGAAAATATAATTGTCTTATTCTTCTATATTTTTCAAAAGTTACTTTTTTTCTGTTACACTGCAGAGAAGATTATATCTATCCCTTCCAGGGGATATTTTTTTTTTATTTATTTTTTTAAAGGTAATATACAGGCAAAAATAAAATCTGATATGGCCTGAATAGGGCTAACATAATTAATTAATTTCAACTTATCACATTGCATACATTAATAGCAAAATTGTAAATTGATATCTTTAATAAAGCTAATAATATAAACAGCAAATTTTAATTTTTTAATTTGTGAAATCTAACTAAGTTAAATATTTTCTTAAATATTTTGAAGAACCACGAGTAAAAGAATAAATTTGAAAACCTTAAATGTTACGAATCAATGTAATTTTCTTAAAACGAGCTGTTAAGAAAGAAAAAACTGGTTTGAATAAACTTTAAAGAGATTGAGTTTTTAGTTAAAAATTTCAACCGGGGACAATTTTCCAAATTTAAAAATATTTAAGCGGAACACAGTGTTTCCGAATCGTATTGTCTTTCCAATTTAGGTTAGGGTTTTGGTATGACCCCCAGAAACAGTTTCGGGAGAGTTTGTTGATTCAAGAAGTTTCCTGCAATTCAAACATCCGAACTTGACGGGGTTATCGATATTGAAGTAAGAAGGGTTTTTTATTCACAGGAAAAAAACCCGTCCTTGTTTTCAATGATTAATTGGAAATAATTTACCCATTGTAAGATATACGCATGACAAAAAGTTGTGCCATAAGATCCCAATTTGAATGCAAATCGAACCTGAAAATACATTTGGTTTTAGATCAACAGAAAACACAAGAGATTCAATGAGATCAAAGTTCTCAAATCTGAAAACTAAACTAGTTTTTATTATTTTCACGAAATGAAACTTCATACCTTCTTTAATAATATAAAAGAACTTTTATTGTGCTCAATTATCTTGTCAATTAAAAGTCAATATTATTCACAAAATTTTCTGAAAATTTGTATAAAAGTCAGTTAAAATTTTTATAATTAAAAGATTAAAAGAGAAAAACAGTAAAAATGACTAATTTTAAAAGAAATAAATGACAAGACAGTGTTACATCAAAAACGAAAATTAGTTATAAAAAGGTTTTAAAAATCATCCCTTCACGAATATTAAATTTATAAATCCATAGCTAAGAAAGTTTTAAGAGTTTGGGAGGACAGTAGCCACATCTCCTCTATAGTAAACAAGCTTGCCTTTTCGGCTCTTTCATTATCGCAGTACAGGAGCATGCTTTACAGAAAAGGTCTGTTTCATTTCTGGGATAGGAACGCACGAGATGTCCGTGCGAAGTGGCGTGCCGATCCGAAGGTGAATAACAATCTTGCCTCGGGCTTAGAGCCACGGATGACCACGCCCAGGGTCTTATGACCCTTTAGAGTTTGAAAGGTTCTACTTGTTTCACTCAAATGCAATTTGGGATAAAATCTTGTTAAGACAGATATTACCATAAAGATGTCTTTCTGGCTTCCTCGAGGCCAACTTTACTACCTAGTCAGAGGTTTCATTTAATTATCCCCACGTGGCCAGGGACACAGGAAAACGTAATTCAAATTATGGAGAATTGCGATATCTTCTATGTATTTGATGTTGGATATATCAAAGGTTTACAAGGAGAGAAGAGGAAATGGACGACAAGGCCGTAGCTGCCTGGGTTAAAGGGGTCGGGTTCCGCCTCGGACATAGATGTGTTTCGTATGTCCTTACGTATTCTCCCTACAAAAAACCCCAAACATAAAAATCACAGTGGTCGTTATATGACCTAGTAGTTAAAAAGAGACATTAAAAATATATACAAAAATAACAATTTCCCAATTGTCAAAGAAAATTTTCCCATATTTAAATTTCCCGACTTTCAATAATCGTTGCCTAATAAACCTAAGGACTTTTTTCGGGAAAAATAGTATTATAAAACGGAAATTTATTTAATCAAAAATAAAATTTTTCATATATGTCAGCTAATCTGATTATTATTTATAACTTAATATTCATCTCTCTCGAGATTTCACAATATTAATGATATTCATTGTAGCCAATACATATTTTATTCACACTTTCTCTATTTCGTTGGAAAAATAAACATATTTATTAAACTGAGTACCACTGAATTTAATAATGTTCTTTCATTACAATATTTCCATAGTTTTGCTGAGGAACAGTGACGGAAAATAATTGGCCTAATATTGAGTTAAGACTTCATTAAATATTTTACTATATTTTACATTCTCGAATGCGCAGCACATACAGAAACAATGATATCAAGTAAAATGGTATTTAGGGTTTTGAAGGAAAATTCGGCTTTGAAATCAGAACTCCAAAAATATTTCCAAAAGACTCTGCGAACATGTATTTATTTTTAGACTCGTTGTAGGAAAAGGACCTGTGTACGATGGTACCGCAAAAATTAAAACATTACTGACTTCTAAATCAATGTATTCTTTTCAAAATTGATATTATACTAAAGTTCATTGGGATTCTGAATCCAATGATATTCCAATTTTTCTGGAGGGTATGTTACATTATGCTCATATTGCATTTTTGGGAAACTTTCTGAAAAAGAACTCTTTCTTTTTACTTACACTTTCATTCGAATACACTATCCCGTTATTACAAATACGTAGTAAATGTCACCTTTATTAATTTTCTGGATTTTTCAACTTACAATTACTAATCTGTTTAAAATTTTCTCATGAACCTTTACTCTTCTTCTCGGTATAACTAATTCTACAAATGAATTTATAAAAAGTGTATAAATGTTTTCCAAATTTAGAAAATTGCTTTGCATGAAAGCATACAAATTTTCCTGAACGATAATCTAAATTTTCATATTTGACTGCACTTTCTTCTTAAGGAGTAGAAAGTTACGTAATGCTACGCGAAAAAACGGCAAATTTGTCTGCAGAAAAACGCATATTACACGGACCTTGTGACGAAAAAATGGATAAATCCACTTGCTAAATTTAGAAAAAATCCTCCAAATCGTGGTGTAGCCAGAATCCATGTTTTGTGGGTGGTTGATAGCGAAAAATCGACTGACGGCAAAATGTCTGTCCGTCCGTCCTGAACAAGCTAGCGGCAAAAACCGTTCAGCGATTTTCACCAAATTGATACTCCCAATCGATCTGGCTGATGTCGTAGCGCCTTGAATTTGAAACCGATATTCAATTAGGGGGGTGGGTACTTTACATGAAGCCCCTGGGACATTTTTCAAATGTTCACACAAATGGCTCCATAATTTTTTAATACATTTTAGGGTTTGGGATAGTGGGGTGCATTTAAGAGAATATTGCAGGTCCTATGTTGTTGAAAACTGTTTTTTCGAAGTATTCCTACAAGTAAAATATTGAAATTTAGATTTTCCTTGATGAAACTTTTCCAAAGATAAGATTTTTAAATAAGATCATGTGAAATTTTTCGAAACTTTAGTATTTTCAGCATAAGTTTCGTGAAAATACGGGTGAGAAAGACCCCTGTTTTAGCATCACTAGTATTCTTTAAAACTGTCCTACTTCTAGACATTAGGCTCTTCTCGAATAATTGCAAGTCCTTTCCGGGTTTTATTATGACAATGTGGTACTGAAGTAGCATGAGGAAAAGTAAAATATTGTACTTTCTTTCTATAGAGAAAGTTGCATTCTATTAAAATATAATTATATTATATTAATATATTTAATATTCCATATATTATACTTTTTTATATTATATTATATATCACAGTATATTTAAACTTAAAAGGATTGCCCTTCTGAAACAAAAAAATATATTGAAACGATTATGTTCTATTTAGCATAGGTTTTATTATATTTAACTACTTTTCTAAGTGGCAACTGAAACAGAAACCGCTTTAGCCGAATGGTTAACGTCATAGGTACGCTGTCAGCTTGCTAACGTTGTGAGTTCGAACCAGAAGGTGATTTTTCTTCTGTTATGGTGTGATTTCACTAGTAATATGTCCAATATTTTGTAATTAATATTAATTTTTAAAAAAGACTTGGGGGCCGTAAAAGGGCCAGTTTTGTCGTCCATCAGTACGACGACCAGAAGCTCCGTTCTGACTATCTGCCCGAGGCGCTGGTCGTCCTTTTTTCGAGGAACTCTGATATTTTTGAAAATTGAAAAAGTTAATTTTTTCAAAACTACAAAATTGAAAATAGAGATCTTACTGGTTGAAAACTCTTTCCCAATTCATGTAATAGTATAATATTGGGAGCAGTGACATTAGAGAAGAAAGTATGTGCTGTTGTAGTACAACTACTTGTTGTTTACATTATAAGCATTATAATTTTTAAGAAGCAATCAATCAACTATTTGCAGATAATTAAAATTTGTTAGCATTATATCATTCAAGTTTAGGTTACAAGTTTTCATGAATAACGAACAAATTTGTCCGGAAATTTTTATTTTGGAATTGGTTTTAAAATCTCAGTTAAAATTTCCTTAATACTACGCGGTTCTGTATTTCAGACTGGTGTTTCACGACGAGTTACAGTTCGTCTTATCGCGTAAGTGGAGATCACTGAAGATATGGGAGGGGGCAAGATAGCAGTTGCAGGATAGAAGCTACTTCGAGCCCTACACAAAAGACATTCGAATCGAAATATTTCTAACTAGAATCAACTATAGAATAGTATCGCGTTGATGATTCCACATTCTTATCAAGAATGTGAGTTTTGAAACCCTGAAAGTAAATGTTGTACATCATAAGAACAATAAATTTCAAGATAGAATTCATTCTACAACACCCTCATCGGTGCTGTAAGGTACTCTGTGATAGCCCCGTGGATTAAACGCGTAGATAGAGGAATGGACGCCGATCAAATCCTGCCGAATATGTATTTTACCTGATGCCTGGAACACATTAATCACTATCATCACGAAGAATTCCAAATCCTTGAAGGGAGGAACAAACTTGTTTTTGTAAACGATAATGTGATTATATTAAGATTGTTGTGGATCTTGTATTCCAAGCAATGGACGAAACGAAATTTGGAAGAGATAGCTAAAATATTAACAGTGTCTCAATTGCAATATCATTATCATATTTTATGTAATCGTTAGAAATAATATGAAAAGTCTGTACCAAGTTGTATAATCACTAGTAATTTACATATTTAACAGTTCTAGAGATAATCAGAATCCAAAAGTCTGTGGGTTTATTATAAAATTTTGCAATAAAGGTAATTTCTTCGGTCTTTTATTAATTTAGAAAGGAATATGTCTTTTTTACACGTTTAACAAAGTTCCTTAGAGACTATTACGAACTCATTAAAATTACCATTTTGTGTTTGTGCCTTGTGATAAAATGCTAACAGAACGCACCCCTAATTGTTTGTAAGAATTGATAATTTTATTTCTTTTATGGTCTTCTTAAAATTTTAATGTAAGTTTCGGTAGGTGGAGCCACATTTCAAAATGTATTAACTCCAAAACATAATAAAGTACGATTTGACGTGGTCATGTGAAAGAAATAAATATTTTTTATTATTATTCCATTTTTAAAAAAAAATGTTTTGATACATTTATCTTTAGTGCGGGTAGACTGAGACTATGGTGACCATTCAATCAGTCCCAATTTCACAAAGAAAATAAGGAATTTTAATTATTTAGTTATATCCAATGATTATTCGCAGCTTGTGTAGGTGATCCAATGCACAAATAACCTGTCATTTAGTCCCAATATAGGAAAAACAAGGAGGTGCGAATTTGGGATCTCAAAATGTCTGGGATAATGGGTTCTTTAAATCTAAATATTAAATTTATCATAAAATTCATAAGTATGATGACGGAGTTAGATAAATAAATATATTATCATGTATTGTTAAAAACATCAGTTGCCCTAATATTGCATTTTCCAGAAATTGTACTGCTTTAGAACGAATATATTTAGAGAATATGATTTCTATTACGTCTTAAATGTTACTCTCAGAGAAAATGGAGAAATTAAGAACAAACATTTCGTATTCGTAGATACTTTAAAGGGCTTGCAGATTACTGAGCCCAATCACTCTCTTAGCTGAAATCGTTTGACACGGGGTTTTAAATCGAGGTATTGAGGATCGAGTTCTGGATGCCTTTTTTTTCTTTTCCCGCGCTCTTTTTTAACCTAAGTCTGAGAATTAAAAGATAAGAATGTTTAGCGGAAAATAATTGTATTTATTTATTGCTTATAAGTTCTTTGCTGAACGTTTATACTATATAATGTGTAATTAGTTTGATACCGCTTTATTACAAATATTTATACAAATGTGTATTTATTTATATTTAGTTAGTAAGAATTCAACCTAACCTCGCTTGGAATTAAGATAGTGAACGTTTTGACATACATTTTGTATTCATTTCCCAAAAAGTTTGTACAACTCTGTCACTTTTAGGGGAAATGAAATATGAGGGCAATGTTTACCCCGTTCGTTAGTGATATCCATATTGTACCTGATAACCGTATAATTGAGTACTAAAGATGTAATTCTTCGGGCAGGAATCAAACCCCATCGTTCGATTTACGACCAGTTGCTCTGACCACTGAGCTTCCGAAAATGGTTTTACAGTTGGGGTTTTTTGGGCTCGTGTATTCCCACGCATTTGATATTTGTCACCGCTGTACCATTTACGTACGTCAGTATGAGGGCTTTGGACATGATATCAAAGTTGTGACTTTTAACAACGTCGTCCCCAGATTGTGACAAATTACTCGTTTTTTCTTGATTAGATAAATACATTCATATTTTGTAATATGAATCATTTTTTAAAAATAAACTCACCTTGAAATGACAATCAGTAATGCAGAAAATTCTCAGTACTGTTTTTTGTATCTCACCTTTTGGAACTGCTGTAACACGTTTAGATGGATTTTGAACTATGATAATTCGTTATCTCAGCACAAAACAAAACTTGTACTTCTCGTTTTTACTTTCGTATACGCACGAATATACGTAGTATACGTAGTATATTCGTATGTAGCGTATATACGTAGTATATTCGTGCGTATACGAGTATAGAGAAAGTTATGTAATACAGCGGAAAATCGATTTTGCGATTAAACGGTAATACACGTTTTGGGGGTCGAAAAAACGGTTTTATCCAAACCGTCCGTCCATCCGTCTGTAATCACTAATAGCGCCTAAACCACACGTACGATCCTTTCCAAATTGAAGAAACCCTGTTTTCTTTGGGTGTTGTTAAGCTTGGGAAATTTTTAAAAATCTTGAAATTTGGGGTACTTTTCATGAAGCCTTTTGGGCATTTTCAAAATTTTCTCAAAGACGGCGCCCAATTTTCTGGTAAGGAGTAGAATAAAAAACACTTAGAAGGATGACATAGTTCCAATTTTCATGGTTAACTATGAATTTTCGAAAAATTTAAAGTTTGAACATTTTGGGGCGTCATCCTACAACTACAAAATTGAAAAAAGATTTGTCTTTCAAATGAAATATGTTGTCCATAATTCGTTCTTACATAACAATCATGTAGGCTTTCTTTAAATGATGGCATGTTTCTGCAAAAGTGCAAGCAATATTTACAATTTTAAAGAATTGTTTGAAATGCAAAACTGCAATGAAACCGTTTTTCTTTCTTACTATTAAAACGTTTCAAAACCGATTTTGCGAAATCGTACTTTACTGTTCTTTGTTAAGCAACATTCCCGTCTTCAGCTAGCAAAACTCACAAGTATCACTCGTCAACACATCCTAATATGTAAGCATTGTATGACTGGAATGACGTCTGGTTCAGGGGCTTGTTTGAAGAACTGGAAGACTCGAGTTCACGTCCTGGCCTGTTCATGCAACTTTTTATTTTTGACTATGTGTAGATTTTAATTAATACTTTTCCTTTTTAATATTTAAGGTATGCATTTACGTTTGTCGTTTGAGAGTTTTCAAAACGAATGAAGTGTTAATAGTGTAACATTTGTTTATATTAAGAAAACATTACCAATAACACGAGAAAATAAAGAGTTAATTTTTTTTTTAAATGTGAGTAGATGAACAAAAAAATAATAACTGCGTAATGATAGGTGATTTTTTTTGAAGTCAATAAATGTTTCTTAGATTCTGTAATTACTTGCAGCAAATAATTCTAATGTCGGGCCGTGTCGAAACTTGTCTCAGCCCAACGTTACACGTCTAATAATCTCACCTTGGCAGAGGCGATAAGGGTTTAGCGTCAGGCTAGAACCGAAGGCAAAAAATTAAAAGTACTTGAACTGAACATTCTTAAGTAGAATTAACTATTTTATAGTGCCGCGTAGATTTCTTTGCTTTCTTATTGTCTCTTAGAGGTAATTTATTAATATTTTAAATTGCAGAAATGCGGAAAAGCAATGAGTTTGAAGACAAAATTGTAAGACTTAATTGAGTGTTCACGGAAAGCTTACGTCGTCTGTTGTAGGCAATCGCAGGTCGGCTTCACAATAGAGGAACGCGTGTTCAAATCTCGTACGATATCAGCGGATTTTTTCTTGACGAGCAATGAAAATAAATTCCTAATAACGATGTCGAGAATGTTCTAAACATTCCTTTTTTTTGCAAGAAGATACATTACAAAACTGCGGAAAGAATTTGATGTATTTTGATTACTGGTCTTTTTCCAGATCATTCACTACTCCATATTTTCCTGTTCATAGGCCGTTTTGGTTTTACATTGGTACGTTCGTTTCCCTTTCCCCAAACCCTAATACAAGTATTACGTCCTTTGTAATTAACTTTATTTATTTGTGTCTCACTGTTCTTTTGTCAAGTTTTCTAGCTGAAATTTTCTTTGTTTAAAAAATTTAAAAAATGCTTACACTTGCTACTACCAAATATGAAGAACTAGAGGTGCTAGAATGGACAGACTTTCTTTGAGCAAATGTTTATAATCCTTTGTGGACTGTTTTAAGGTTTTGCTACTCACATAAGGTTCTTGCCGTTCTCTTGCCAGCTGACATCTATCGCCGCACAAAATACATTTTGACATTTTCTCAATTTTCGGTTCAAAAAAGCTCTTTCAAGGAATCTATTGAGTTTGAAAACTTCCTCAAAGTCATTTGAAGCACTTCACCAGTTAAATAATCTATACAAATCTATTCAAATGCTCATATTAACAGCGTGAGAGGGTTTTTAAAAATTACATTTGTGTAATTTTAAAAACAATAGAATAGAGCAATATCTCGTTTATGTCATGAATAGGCTGCATTGGGATTACCCAACCAAAAAATTTAAGAAAAATTTGGGGCTGCTTTAGAAAATCTTGTTTTTGTAAATTTTTAAATTGCAAATATTGCACGCCATATTGTGCAAATCAACTAAAACTTTAAAAAATTGCAGGACCTTATTAAAAGATCTAATTATAAGCAACACATTTATTTGAAGCAAAAATTCTATCTTTAATTTTGTAGTTGTAGTAAGACGCCGCAAAATATTCAAATTTTAGCGATTTTTCAAAATTGGGGTTAACGTGACAATTGGACATATTCACCTTTATAAGCGTATTTTACTATAGAGTAAACAGTCCTTACAAGAAATTTACAGAAAAAATTTTGGGGCCGTTTTTGAAAACAATTTAAAATGTCCGAAGGCTAAAAAAGTCCCGCCAAAAATTAATGAATGTTTTTCAAAATCGATATTTCAGCTCAGAAACGACAGGTGTCTTTTAATTGGAAAATCGGGATGGTTTAGCGCTGAGTTGTATTGTTGGAAAAATAAGTCTTGGTTTTAAAAACCCTGTATTTATATAATAAATATTCGATTATTAGTTGAAGTAAATATTTTATCATGCCCATTTGCTAACATTCTGAAAGGCTACATTGTTGTGAATGATATTGATTAATAAAAGTCCATTATTAAATATTCTTTCAATCATTCATTCAAGAGTATCTAATACTATTTTATAAAGTATTTTTTTGTGTTAAAAGTCTTCGTACACGCTTGTTGAACAAAAAAATATTACATTATTTAATACTGGTATAAATTCCATTTGCTTTGATTATTGTCTCTAGTCTTTAACATAGATTTAGAACGTTGCTGTAGTCGCAGGGTCAGTTAAACGTCTTTTTCTCAGACAAGCATGTTTAATATTTTATTAGACAAACCTGTATTTTCTATTTTCAAACCCATAACTGACCACATATGACCCCAAGGATCAGTACAGTGATCAGTGAACGCTGGAATTTAAGAAGGAATGAATTTGATTTCTTAGTATTTCAGAAACCATCCCAACCGCGGATCCAAAATAAAAGACTCAGGGTCACGTGCCTCTCTTCATCCTAGAAAATATTCATTTGTCTCTCATAATGAACTATGGTAAACTAGTAAAAGAAGATGAAATCTTTTTATATAATATTATTTCATCAGAAACAGTTTTTTACCCCTTAACTTGACGTTGAAATACGTTACATTACTTTAGGGGACACCTAATAAGCCGAAAGACTGGTAAAACAAAATGTTGGGAAGGTTGATTAGTGCATAATCCAAATAACTAAAAATGTTGGTGGATATCGTTTAAGACTTCGAGAACGGGTGCAAAACCTTTTGAATTCACATAAGGATTTCGCTTTTGACATGTATCACTTGAAAATAGGTAGAAAATAATATTTTTTTGTATCTGTAACATTTAATCCAAAATTAATAAAACATAAAAATGGAGACTCAAAATAAATAATGTAAAGTCAAGACCATGGTTGTAGGAAATCTGATATGATCTAGAACAGAAATATATATTTCCAGTAGGAAAGGAATTTAAATATATCGGAGTGATTATTAGAGCAGGGGATCTAATAATATTGACTTTATTAAAAATAAGCTAGAAGGCCAATTATTAGTAGACTTCATAATATTTTATAAAACAAAAAATTTTTGAAAGAAAACTAAGAGACAAATACATGACAATGGTGGAGAGTGTGTTACGTATGAATGGAAATTGAATTAAAATGATGCAAAACTCGGTTAAATGCTTGAAAATGAATTTTTGAGACGATGTTGTCAGTATACTGTTTGATAGAATACTAAACGAAGAGATTAGAGAGATAATAATGATTGAGAGACAAGTGATCGAAAATGTGAATCCAAACAACCAATGGTATGCTGCAGAATGCATGCTGACAGAATATCAAAAAATTTTCTTTGAGTGAATCCTTCGAAAGAAGAAAACGAGGAAGGCCCAAAGGAAATCTTGTAAGTACGTTATCGATTTGACAATGAAGGGCACAAGAATAGAGGAAGATGTCTGACGGAATAAAAAAAATTGGGGTGTAGATTTGCGAAAATCATTAGAACTGTAAAATACTCTTAAGAATTAATAATAATTACCTTAAACCCGAAGTGGAAGATACCGGATAAAGAAGCTTGTTATTATGTGCTGGCACAAGTAAGGGCAAGATCTGTTAAGATCTGTTAAGATCTTGCAATACCAAACCAAAAACCAAAGTTACGTTCTTATTTGAAAAGATTAAATGAAAACAAAGAAAATTTGATTATTTTCTAAAGGAGTCCTTAGATAACAAATATCAGATATTTACTCTATTTGGTATTTATGATATTTGTAAACTTGGGCCATTTATCGCATGATCTTTTTCAATGGGAACAACTATTCTTCCGAATTGACAGGTCGAAAAGTAAATATTGTATTTAGGGAAAAAAATGTTGAATTATGTTTTCGAAAATTGACGGGACTGAAGTGAAAAGAAAACTATCACAAATAGTGAATTCACATTTTGATGTTGACCAATGAATAATGTCAATTCCATAATTAAAATCTATTTTCGATCCACCAATAAACATATGTGGGGCTCTTTAACCTGGGAAAACTTTCGTTTAGGCGATAATAATTCACCGGAAAATGTTCGGAGTTTATCGACGAATGACAGAAAATGTAATTACAATAGCCAGTAGGGCTTCTGATGCATTTTTTTCCAAAGGCAGATTTTTTAAAACTCCAGACATTTGTTCATGATTTCTCATGGTATGCAACATGTATTCTCAAGTTAATGTTGAAATATCTAGTATCACTTTCGGAATCCTAAGACTTAAGAAAGGGAACGCAATGGTGACCCTGAAGATTTGGTTTCGAACCCAACAGCGATAGCCTGATTTCTCCCCTTCCGACCCTTGATTAAAGTGGTCGCGAAGTGCGACCAAATCCAAATGAATTATAAATTTGAGGTTATTTCGTATTATTTGATTTCTTTTGTAAATCGTCTCTGCGTGAGATATAATATATCGAACACAAACTATCAATCAATGGAGTACATTTTAAAACGTTACTTGTAATATAGTAGCAATGCGTTTCAACAATAATAAATATTGTAGTTATAGTTTTAAAATTTTAACCTTAATTCATATTATAGTACTTTAATTAAATTACTTTATAAATATTTATAACTTAATGAAATTTTTCCAAATAAAAAAATTAATTGCTTATTTTTTTTACAATTTATTAACAATTCATTAAAAATTATAATATGCGTGCAATTACTGAAGATCGTTAGTGAAACATATCCAATAAATTGCAATTTGATGAAATGTAAAAATGTATGAAAATAGAGAAAATTTTATTTTGCAACAATATTTTACAGAAGAGGATCATCATTTTCTAACGATTATCGTGACAAGATTTAGTTTGAAAATTTTGAAACATTATTAACAATTACAATTTTGAAATAATTTATGACAGGAGAATTTCTAGTGATTCTTTAAAGGATTAGAAAAACAGTGTTTGCATAGGTCTGCTTATCTAGAAGAAGTGGTGTAACATCTGATGACGTAAAAACTTTGTGATTGTCTCTCGAAAATAAAATATCGTAATGTAAAATATACTTGCTATAATAATATAAATATATTAATTTCATTTTGTTGGATTGGGAAAACATCATAAATTACATGTAAGTAATATATTGATATGAGTGTGTGTATGGGTGTAGTTGTGTGTGTGTGTGTGTGTGTGTGTGTGTGTGTGTGTTCCTCCAATGTTCAGCAAAGACGAAAATGGTGTTTCTACCTTTGCAAACATTAAATATTAAAAAGTTATATAAGAGTCATATGTCGTTTTGATTCTCACGCAAAATCCTCAAAGACTAGATATCACATATGATTTTAATATTTGCGGTAAAGAACTCCATGTAAAATGCAATCACCCTAACGTTAGATTGAAGAGGTAATTAATTGTGATACCCCCAAAAAAAAGATCAAAAATCATTCATTTGCTTACAGCTGCACTTACCAATCATAATGTCTGCAGTAGAAAAAATTTTATTGTGACTAAATGAACTTTAAATACTTTAAGTTTATTTAGTATTTTACATATCAAAACTATTTTATTACAATATTAATGTCCGCGACCATATAGTATTTTTTAATTGGGTCATCTGAGAAATTAATGATGAAGTATTTCACAACTGAAAGCTGCTATCTCGGAGACGTGTTTGTGAAACTGACTCTAAAACGTATTTCTTTAAGTTATTAATTTTGTAATAAAATAACTAGGGGTTTGATAATGCATACAATGCAAATTATGCATTTTATATTAAATATTACAATAATAAACGACGAAATGTGACTTGGAGCTTATAGTCGTTGTCCAGTGTTATTTTTGGCAAAACCCGTTTTATAACAGTTTTAAAATGTGTTTTTACTGGGAAATTGCATGCCTTTATTTATGTAATTGAAAAGTATATACAAAAAATTTTTGAAACTGTTGGTTGATTTAATATTTATATTCAAATATTTACTATAATATAACTGCCATCACCGCCATTTTGTAATGATCAAGATGAAAGTCCCGCCTCCCCGAAAAGAAGCAAAGCTGATTGGTCAGCTCGATTCCAGGGCGGGGCAGGGGGCGGAAAACTCCCGGTAAGTTCGCTCAGGACATCGCCCATTTTTTGTGCAAGCGAGGGTACATGTACTGTATGTTAAGTTTTTGTAATGAGCTGTTGATACTGTCACCTGATGAATATGATTTCTACGTCGAGTGTTATAGTAATAGACTTCGGTATTTTCTGAAAAACATTTCGCCCTAAGCAAGTCATTTTTGACAAAACCACTGATTTTGTAAATCAAGACAAGGTAATGGTAAAATTCTAACTTAATGAAGAGAGGCTTCAAGAATCACGTGGTGGATTTGGTTTATTCGTACAATCGTTTTGATTAAAAGCCATAATTTGAAAGAACTCTGAACGCGTAGCATAATGAACTTAATTTTGTGTTCAATTCATTTAAATGGACGTTCCATTGACTGAATTGACTGAATGACTGGTTTGACTGAATTCAGAGACCTAAAAATGTTGTTGCCTTAACATCAGTCATTGATTGATGATGCGGTACACCGCTCATTTTTAATGAAGCACAGAATTGTAATTTGAAATGGAAAACTGCATTAAAACCGTTTTCTTTTCGTTTACTATTAATTTGTTATTTCGGAACCAATTTGAAACAGCTGATATTGTACTATTTACGATTTCTTTATTGCAAAGGATGTTCGTATCATCCGCAAAGAGAACCGTTCTTGCGTTTCGAATCATCGAGGGCATATCGTTTACGTAAAGTAGGAACAGAATAGGCCTAAAATGATCCTTGAGGTACTCCACGTGCAATGGGCAAAGAGTCGAAATGGTGTGTACGTAATGTTCCATCAATCCAGTAAGGTATTTCCACTCTCTGAGATCGTTGTTTAAGGTACGAACATAACCAATCTAGAACAATACCACGGATTCCATATGAAGGTGATTTTGAAAGTAAAATGTCATGATCAATGACGTCAAAAGCTTTTGACAGATCTAAAAATAATTCAATAGGTGCCATGTTTTGATCCAATGATGAAGCGAAATCGTTAAGAAAAGAAAATATGGCAGTTTCCGTTGATTTTGAATTTCTAAATCCATGTTGGCAATCAGGTTGTCTGTGAGAACCGTTCTTTTAGTTTTTGTATCATGCGTACATTTCGTTCACCCGTGAACTCATCTTTGCCTTTCACTCGCACTAAGGGTATCTTTATAACACAATGCAAACAACAGAAAATAATTGGTCGGAGCGAATGTTTTTAATAGAGACTGACAACTCTCGGATCTCTTAAAACAGCGTTGATGACCTTTCTTCGAGAAACCATGAAAAAGTTTTGAAAAAAGATAAGTAATCTTTGCGCACAGGTCTGCTGATTTCTTCTAAGCGTTATATATAAAACTCCAGTTTTCGTCTTAAACTTGTTTGATGCATCCCTGGGTGGTGAGGGTTATATCATTGCGTCTAACAAATTGCATAAAAGTCATCTTTCCTTAGCGTATTACATACAGAAGACAGGGAAAATGGGATCTTTCAATTGAAATTTATTTTATTTTTCAATTGTTTTATGAATTTTACTTGTTTAATTAAGTGTTTGGGAGCTCTTACCAGACACCAGCCGGAAGGTTCGAGGTTTCGTTCTCCGACGGCGGCGGACTAGCTACTTAACAGGGTAAAATTAAGTCCCGGCCGGCGCGACTGCTCTGAACACCGGGTCCTCTTTCCGTGGTTTCTCCCACAAACACCATGCGAATGCCGGAGCAGTACCCCAACAAACGGGCCACGGACTGCGCGCGATCTTTCCTTCAACTATGTTCACCCATCCCCTTACGCATACACTTACATGTATTACAGTATTCTTACCACACTATAAGAATTTATTTTTTCGCTTTTGCCCTTCAAGGGTTTTGAACGATTTTTGGCCGTGTAAATGATTCTCAGCACCCACTGCGCAGCGGCCGCGACGATCCGAGCACCGGGCGCCCCCACGCGGACATATTTGTGCCAGCGCGCGCGGCGCGACGAGCTGTCTCTGACTGTTACCCCAGAAAATAGCTGCGCGACATCCCCCCGGGTAAACAATCTAATTTTAGCGTTTTCGCACCCCGATACCATCCCGTGATTCAGTTGCGAAATACGGATTTCGCGCGCAGTAATTTAAAGAAATATCGCTTCACCGGGGCGGCCCATCAAGAAGTGCTCCCGCGCGGATGTGCAAGAGATTACAGGCAGTAGGGGCATAAGGGGCGAGAGGACTGCTTTCTGACTCACGAACCTAATGGCGTTGACATGCAGTGTGGAACTTCCAGGATCCAATTTCGTACAGGTCGACGAGTTTCGACTGCTGTCTTCAAGAAGACAAATACTAAGTTTTCTTATTATAATAATTATGAAACTTTTGTTCATAGTAAAAAGGAATATTAAACGTATGTTGCCTGGCTCGTTCAATCTCGGGCATAGATACTATAATAAAATATCGATAGAAACACTTTTAATTTTGGTTGTTACAAAATTACGTGAAAATTATTGCATGCTTAAAAATCAAGTCTTAACAATTTATCTTATGTTATAAAAGCAGCATAGTAATTTAACGTTTCATCACGATAATTGCCTTGCAATCCCTAATATATATTTTTGATAAATTTCTACCAGAGTAATCTACAAATATTCGCATAAAAATTACCAATTCATTTTTTTGCCGAAAGGACTGGAATGAGTTACTGAGCTTCTCTGCAGTCTTAAAACCTTTAAAATTCCGATTAGGATACATAAAACCCCCAAAACTGCATTCTACTATCAAATGTCTCGTTGTCTAGCTTTCGCAGTATCGGATAGCAACCGCGCTGCTTATTCGTATCTGAAATTTGTACGTTTGTAAGTTGCACACTTCTAAAGCATTTCAGTTACAACCCCTCCATCAATGACTACCACTATGTTTCAGTTGGCCATAATTTCTAATTTTATTATTATGAATTTCACTAATTCTAACCTTTCTGTTTCAGTTTGTCATTCTTAAAACCTACATCACACAAAACATGATATTTGACTCGAAATATATCCATTTTACTTTCTCACACTTATTTGGAAGAAAGAGAGAGGATTGTAACAGTCTGCCGGGAAACAACAGATTTTCGAATAAAAAACTCTAATGGCCTGCCACCTGTTAATGAAAATCTGTTTAAATCGTGTTCATCTGTATAGTAAATTATTTCCCTAACACGTTGCGTAGTCCGAATCCGCGTTTTGCAGGCCCTTGATGCTGAAAACTCGTTTCCCACCAGAAAACAGAGACGCGTCGAATGACATTCATTTGTCTCGGTCGGTGGACAGGAAAGGGATCTAACCGTGATTGGCGCAAGGATGCACAGCCGGAAGGACGCAGGTTACTCGAACAAGGATTTCCGGACGTTAACAACGTCCCGTACGTACATCATTAGTTCCGAAAGCGTAGTGCATGTTTCATACAGTGGAGGATGATCGTGTTTTCCCCATTGGCACGTAAGATGCGCCGCCGGCCTCCGCGTCGGTTTGTGTAGGCTCCTGTCAGTAGCGACCGCCTCAGTCGAGACAATTTCTGGCCTCGTGACTGGTCTCCAGATGCACTTCTAGTGCTTGCAAGTGTACATATGTATGTGTGTGAGGGAAGAGGGGCAAGAATGAAAAAGGGAAGTCCGTGCGCGGTCCGTGCACGGACTTCCCTTCCGTGTAGATTTATCAGGCACTACTCCGATATTCGGAGAAACTATGGAAAATCTGAGCAACTTGCCACTAAAACTGTGCTTACATTTCTACAAGATGTGTAGCTAATGCCGAAGATCCGCCGCTGAAGGGCTCGAACTCTAGAATCTGCCGAAGCGCGGCACTGCAAGGGGAGTAATTCTGTGTGTAATTCTTCGTGTAACTCTGCCGCTGAGTCATTTCAGCTGGAAATAGATTAAGACACGAAATTAGGTAAGAAGAAGAGCAGGTGCGTGGGATATAACAACTTAATTAGTTTAATGTATATTTATAATGAAAATTTCTGATCGTATATACATCAAGAGTTTCACTCGGTCCCGCTACTCGGTGGAAAAAATATTCATAGATGCGATGTGATAATAAAAATAAGGTATGTTAATATTTTTCGCATTAAAGTAGTATTCTAGTTTAATCTTTTTGAACTTAACTTCTGAAGTTCATGGAATTAAAACTCATCGACTAAAACGATAATTAATAGACGTTTGCGAGACAAAAATTAATTTATTGCAGTGGTCTATTCAATAAAGTAATCAAAATGCGGAAAACTTTTCGAAAATTCGCCGTTTGCCTTAAATTACATGAGATTCTAGGAGGTTTAGAGTTCGTCCAGACATTTACAATTACAACATTCATCACATGTGTGAATTTACTCATGTCTAGCGAGGTCGGCGCCTGCGAGATATGCAATTTCCAACACGCAAAAGTAAAGGCGGTTGCCTTGTCAGCATCAACCTCCTCTTTTCTACCGCTTCTCAGTGAAATGTACTTGATTCATTGTGGCAATATATTTCATAAATTCCGTACATTGATATTATAAATCAAACAAAATTCCTTAGCAAGGTTGTCCTTAACCATAGCTTTTAGGACAGCAAGTAAGTCGAAGAATAGCTTCATTTTTTTCTCTTTATTTTTAATCGCATCACCGACTAAGGGCCTGTTTCACCTGTGTCTGATAAAGTTTCTGATACCCTCTCCAGAATTTATCTCACTTATATGATGAAAATTCGTGTTCTACGAGTGCTTGATAAATCTATCCAGTGGTTAAAGTAACTGGTAAATAATGTGGTTTGAGAGGCTGTTAACTGTTTATGTGGTCGATAACCCCAAAATAACAGAATTTGTGTAAACTTGCTGTGTTTTTCAAGAAATATCTGGTATTTCGGTGATGGACAACGTAATAGAGATGATAGACGTCCAATTCCTTAATCATTTAGAGCGTCTGCGCAGACGGCATGTCCGCCAGAATATTTTGAATCCTTGACGAACAAGATTGCAGATCCCATTTAAGGTTAACGAAGCCAGCGGTTAGCAAAGTTATGACTTTGATAGAACAGAAAATAAAAACAATAACTGATTTGTGAATACCGGCTTATATTGCAGTTCTGCAAGGAATGGTTCTACTAAATTCATTTATGTCAAAATAATAGAATTATGCTTTGTGTTTTGTTAGCGATTCTGAGGTATCCCAAATGAACCGTCTTCTTCTTCTCACTTTGCGTTATTTTGCAACGAGGTCATTTTTTTTATCGCAATTAGAGACTTTAGTGGGGTGAGCCAATATACTACTTCAAATGTAGTGAGTGAAGTGTCTAGTAGTCTAAGTAAGAAAGCGAAGAAGTTTGTTTTATGAAAATGCTATATTTTCTAAATTTCTTGCCCAATAGATTGCACACATGTTCCCATACAATGAATTGGTAATATGTGACATACATTTACAAATCAAAAATATAATTTGCACGAGAATGGTTTTATGCTGAGTGGAGCCCATTTTGTAGTGTTCTACTTTACATACTGACTGTCTTGTGAACTATCTTTATGATTTTTCTAATAAAATATATATTTCTAATAAATAATAAAGTGTCCTTTTGTATTTTCACAATCAATGATTTTTTTCTTCATTGTCCAACACAATGTTTCATGTGTCAATTACATGCATCTTCAGGAATATACAAAAAAAAATTGTCATAATTACATCTGAAAATAAAAAATGACAAATAAATTTTGAAGATAGTAAATAAAATAAGAAAAAAAAAAAATAATATTTAAAAAATAGAATTATATAAAAATGTTATCAAAAAAGGAAATATTGCCCATTGTGAGAACATAATAATACATCCTCCCTTTAAGGAGAGAGCACGTATGGGATGAAAGAGAGCAGATAAGTGTAAAAAATAAACATTATTATTTTTAATAGACTATATGAAAGCAATTAAAAAAGAGTAATCAGAGGTGGAAGGTACAAATCTAAACATATGTACACCAATAAATTTATAAAGGCCAACAGAACATATCACAAAGTACAAAAAAATATATATATTTATATGGGATTTTTATTTTAGAAGAACATTGTCATAAAGTTTGTGAAAAGATTTGATTCTAACATAACATTAATAGTCTTGTGTTTTAAAGAGTTTTGAGATTATTAAAATTTTTCATTACCCAAAATTAATTTTTATTTTAGAGAGAACATTGTCATCAATGTTTGTGAAAGATTTATTCTAACAGATGGCATTAAAAGCATGTTAGAATGGATTAATACCATGCTAGAATCAAATCTTTTTCACAAACATTTCTGGCAATGCTCTTTCTAAAATAAAAATACCATAAAAATGTTTTTTGAAGAAAACATTTTCATTGATTGTTAAAAACAAAAGAATACTTGTGTTTATTATTATTACTATTATTATTATTATTATTATTATTATTATTATTATTTCCCAATTTCTGTAGATATACACTGATGCCGGGGTTCTCAAAATCACCCAAGGCAACAATGGTTTGCACGTAAAGTGGAACAAGAATATATTTTGATTTTTATATCAGTCAAGTCAGACTTAAGAATTTACGGACTTTTTTTCTGTTCCCAATAATGCGGCTTTTTGAATTGTCCGTATATGCTTTTCAGTCAATTCCAACTTCTTCGCGATCTCTTGCCATTCCTTGGTGACCAATCCATCCGCTGAGACCACTACTGGAAGCACTTCCACAGCGCGCAATCCATACATGTCCTTCAATTCAACAGCCAGGGGTTGGTATTTCCTCAGTTGTTACAAGCCGGTCATCTGTAGGAACCGCAACATCAATGATGCATGATGTTTTAGATATTTTATCAAAGAGAACAATATCCTGTCTATTTGCTTCCACTGTTCGGTCAGTGAAGATTACACTCTCCCACAGAATTCGAGCTCGATCATAGCTGATTACTTGCTCAGGTTTCCACTTATAATATGGTTGTTCACTCTCTACGAGGTCGTATCTTTTGGCAAGGGCTTGGTGGATTACTTTGGCGACGCAGTTGTGTCTCTTAAGGTATTCTGTTTGTGCTAATGCGGTGAATCCACAGCAAATATGCTGGATTGACTCGTTGGTGGATTTACATAGGCGACATCGGCTATCAATTTGCTGACCCATGATGAATTTTTTATAAGCTCTGGTTTTGACAACTTGGTCTTGAATGGAGAAAATAAATCCTTCCGTCTCACCGAAGAGGCCCCCGGTTCGAAGCCACTCCACTGAGTTTTTCTTATCAATGTTCTCCGAAGTTAAAGTTGCAAAAAATCTACCATGAAGTTCCTTTCTTTGCCAGATATTCACGCGGTCTTGATGCTTCAGGTAATCAAAATCTTTACTTGGTTGTGCCACACATAATGGGGTCATCTTCCTATCTTGATCACAGATAGCTTTGTGAACAGACGAGTTGATAGAGAGAAAGTACCGACGCAGCTTTTCTTCTTGCTGTCGGCACAGTGTCTCCAAGTTAAGGAGTCCTCTTCCTGCACTAGCACGAGGTAAGTACAGCCTGTGCACTGAACTCTGAGAATGGTGCAGTCGATGCCTTGTAAGTGTAGTTCTTATTTTCCTGTCGAAAGTCTGCAAGGATGTTTCTGTCCATTTTATTACACCAAATGTGTAATTTCTATGTAATAGCCCAAGTATTAATAGCAGATATTTTTCTTCTTTAATTGATCCACGTTTTGCAGATTTTATTTACTCTCGATAGCACGTTCTGTACAATTTTGTTCCTAACGTCTGAATCAAAAATTCCCAGCAATTGCAGCATTCCCAAATATTTGTAGGAGTCTTCAGTGCTGATATTTTTAATAATTGTGTCACCAGATATTTGCATATTTTGTTCTTCATTTTTGGACTTGCCCGCGGACAACACGAAGGGTAGCGCATTTTTCAATCCCAAACTCTAAACAAACTGCATCGCTGAAACTATTGACAAGTTCGAGCTCGTTTTGTAAGTGATCTCTATTAGAAGCATATAGTTTGAGATCATCCATGTAAAGCTGGTGAGAGATACGAACATCAGGGTTTTTCTTCAATAAGTACCCATATCCTGATTGTCTGAGCATTCTGCTCAAAGGGGTGAATGTTATCCAAAACCATAGCGGGCTTAGGCTGTCCCCTTGAAAGATTCCACGACGATTTGCAATATCTTCCGTCACGTAACAGCAGATTCCCTTCTTAATCTGCAAATGAGTTTTCCATTCTGACATGCAGTTCTTCGAGTACGATTCGAGTACTCTTAAAAGCCATGAGTGAGGTACCGAATCAAAGGCTTTTTTGTAATCTATCCAGCCTACAGAAAGATTGCGCTGGTTCTTCCGTACTTGCTGCGTAATTACGCTATCAATCAATAATAATTCCTTGCATCCCAGACTTCCCTTGCGACACCCATTCTGTTCAGGAGCCAAAATGTGCTGGTCGACTAAATGACTGTACATTCTTGAAGAGATTATAGAAGTCATAATTTTTTATATGTTGGCAGGCAAGTGATCGGTCGATAATTTTTTTGGCTGGGATCTATCACCAGCTTTGGGCACCATATACGTTCTGCCTGTCAACAGGTACTTTGGGAATATAGTTGGATCTAGCAAAACTTCATTGAACAGCCGAGTCAGGCGTGGGTGCGTGGCAGTGAAATATTTCCACCATACATTTTGGATACCATCTGGACCTGGTGACTTCCAATTCTGTGTTCTCTGTACTGCTGTTTTCATATCAGCAAGGGAAATTTCAAAGGGAGGCATCGTGTTGCTTTGGTTTAGCCCAGATATCAGTCCAATACTGAACCAGGGATTTGCTACTCGGAAATTGCCCTTGATGGTCTTCATTGTTATTCTGCAGTAGTCTATAAAATTTCTTCTGGTCGAAAGCAAACTAACTGTTGATGGCGTCTCTTTGCTGCTTCATCATAACGCCTAATTCTTGCGCCGAGTGCAGCTATTCTGTTTCAGACGTTCCTCTTCATCTTTCAATCTCTTATCCAGATCCTTAAGGTTCATTCGCAACTTCATTCTTTTAGCGATTGATCGTATCCCATTTCTCAATTTCTTAGGTACTTTTTCTTTCCCTGCGAAGTACGCTGCTAGATGACTGATTTCCTTCCTGGATTTATTAATTTTGGAAATGATTATTTTCTTCCATGTTGGTACGAATTCATTTTTAGAGCTGGAGTCTTATTATTATTATTATTATTATTATTATTATTATTATTATTATTATATTATATTATTATTATTATTATTATGACTTATGCACTTCTCCCACGCGGGGGGGAAACATTCACCTGCCACAGATGTCATTGTGGCTAGGCTCACTCGTACGGCTCAGAGCAAGTAACGAGCAAGATCTTCATTTATTTCCAGGACCTCTAACACTACGTATCAGACACATCAGTGACAGTTTTTCTGACAATGTGACAGGTGTCTAGAATGACTGATTTTTGTACTGTTCCTAGTATATGCTTTATATTCAATTCTTGCAGATGTTTGATGAGGGATTTTGGTATTATTCCGGTTGTAGAAATTGTCAGGGGACGGATCTGAACCTTTTTTATTTTCCAAATCTTCTTTATCTCATCTGCTAGCTCTTGGTATTTTCGGACTTTGTTCGTGTATGCGGAGTGGAGATTATGTGATAGTGGTACCGTAATATCGATGATGGTGACTTCCTTCTTGGTTTTATTTAGCACTATAATGTCTGGTCTATTTGCGGTGATGGTCTTATCTGTTCTAATCTCCCTATCCCAGTACATCTTCATGGATTCATTTTCCAAGACGGTGGGAGGTTGGTACTAATAGTATGGTACGTTTTCCACACTAAGATGTTCTTTAACAGCCAGAGATTGGTGAACGATTTTTGCAAAGTTGTTATGTCGTCGCAGGTATTCCGTTCCAGCAAGAATTTTACATGCCCCAGTTATGTGCTCAATTGTTTCCGTCTCCGTTGAGCATAACCTACATTTATCGTTCAGTGTTTCTTTCAATATATATTTTCTGTAGTTTCGTGTGCTAATGACTCTGTCCTGAATGGCCATCATGAATCCAGCGGTTTCTCCATACAAGTTACCTGCAGTTAACCAAAGATGCGAAAATGTACTGTCAACATTTGTATCCTCAAGCTGATGGGGATACGAACCGTGTAAAGATTTCTGCTTCCATGACAGTATTTTTTCTTCCATAGATTGCCAGGTATTTTCCAGATCTTGGTTTTGGTTTGCAGTTTTAATGGTGTTATATTTACGTCTGCGAGCACAATATCTCATACATGTGTTTATCCTGCTTAGAATGGAAGTATTCCTTAGGTCTTGAATTTGCTTGCAGTGTACTTGAAGGACACTCGTGATACCCATTCCTCCCTTGCATGGAGGTAGCGTTACCCTTTCAATTGCTGATTTAGGATGCCTCATTCTGTGCTTGGTAATCTTGACTCTGATTTGTCTTTCAATATTTTCCAAATCTGTCTTGGACCATTTCACCACTCCAAAAGTGTAACCCAAAACAGGGATAGCGAATGTATTGATTGCTTTGACTTTATTCCGCCTATGAAGATGAGTTTTAAGAACTGTTTCTACCCTTCTCATTACTTCGGTAGAAGTTTTCTCTTTAATAAGAGTGTCATTGATACCTCGCAATTGTTGGAATCCCAGGTACTTGTACAGCTCTTCGGCTGTCAGGTCTTCGATGACACCTTTCCCTGTGTCAAAGCCACTAGTTTGGGTTATTTTCCCTTTTGTAAGGTGTAGTGATTTGCACTTACTAAGGCCAAATGACATATGTATGTCGTTACTGAACTTTGTTGTTATATCCAGCATTTTGTGCAATTGTGTGGGAGAGTTGGCATACATTTTCATATCATCTATGTAGAGTAAATGGCTTATCGTATGGGAACCTTTAGATGATTTAATTTTGAAACCATACTTCGTTTCATTAAGAGCTCGATGGATTGAGGGCCATACAGAACCAGAGTGGACTGAATGAGTCACCTTGAAAGATACCCCTTTTAATTTGTATTGTCCTTGATGTCAGCTTTACCTCGGGGGTTGCCAGTTGCAGTACTGTTGTCCATTTTTTCATGGTTTCTTGAAAAAACTGTATTAGTGTTGCATCTACCTTATACATTTGCATAATCTCTATAAGGTAGGAGTGCGGAACAGAATCAAATGCCTTTTGATAATCAATATAGGTGAAACTAAGATTCCTGTTTCCTTTCGTATATTGATGAGTGATTACAGAGTCAATTATCACTTGCTCCTTACAACCTTTTGAATGTCTGTAACAGCCTTTTTGCTCTTCTGTCATAATGTTGTACTTTTCGAGGTATTCATTAATCTTGTCAGTGATGATCTTTGTCAAGCATTTGTAGAAGACAGATAAGCACGTGATTGGCCTGTAGTTAGCAGGATTGGTAGTTTCTTCGGTTTTTGGGAGTAGCAGAGTTTTACCGGTAGTTAAGAATGCTGGTGCAGTGTCTGGTTGATGCAGTAAGCTGTTATAGCACTCTGCCAGCTTCTCATGCACACTGGTGAAGTACTTAAGCCAGAAGACATGTATCCCATCTGGCCCTGGAGATTTCCAGTTGCTCATCCGACAAATTGCTTTCTTAATTTCCTCAGTAGAAATGTTAGTGGAGAGCATTTCCGACAGGTTTTGTGATCGCGTTTTTCCTCAAGGAGAACCGGAGTGGTTGTATTGTGTATTTTGCCATTTTCCCATATGCCCGACCAAAAGTTTGTAATAGATTCAAGGGCAGGTGTTCCGTTAGAGAAGGAGACCGGTTTTTGAGATAAGCCTCTGTAAAATTTTCGTTCTTCCAAAAATTTTTTATTTTGTTGTTTTCGCTTCAGAGATGTCATGTATCTGCGTAGTCTGTGGCAATATACATTCAACTTCTGAGTATAGTTATCAATTATTTCTAAGAGGTCATTGTCTTTAAGATGGTCTAGACTTTTGGCTTTATTATAATTGAAACTTTTCTCTTCAAAGCTTTTGTCCGTATTCCCTTCGATACTGTGTCAATCGTCCCAGTTTTTGCCGGATATCCCCTATCCGCTTTTTTATCCGTCTTTTCCAGGCAGGTTCGCGGTTATCTTTTCTTTGTCTTTGCTCATTCCAATTGTTAGTCGGTCTCCTCGGTGGATTTGCTATTGTGTGAGCACTGCAGTATATAAGGTGATGCATATCAGTTATATCATTACATTCTGGGATTAGATCAGGTAGAACATTTTCATTGAGATAATTCAGCTGTTGCCAGAAGATATGTGAAAATTTAGGTTTGGGGATATTTTGGCGCAATAAGGGGTCTAGCCCGAGAAACTGAATGAGATTGGTTTTCAGTTTCTGTTTCAGCTCATGCATACTTGTATTGTTTTCTCCTCCCAGATTTGATGGCGTCTCAGCTGACAACGGTGGGTGCTCAGTAAGTCTTTCGTTTAATTCCAGGTTTTGCTGTGCAAGGGTGTTAGTTCCTCTTAAAGGACGCGGTGGGTCGCTACTTGTAAGACACAGTTCGGTTAGCACTGAGTTTTTAATATCAGCTATTTCAAGGTTATTATTATTATTATTATTATTATTATTATTATTATTATTATTATTATTAAAGGACAATAATAATTTTCTCACATTTTTATGGCTTAATTTTTCTAAACTTTGAAGATTAGTCTTACAATTTGTTTAAGCGTTGTCAGTATTTAAAATAGATCACTTTGTTTCTTGGGGCATCCCACGCTCCTCTTTGGAGGATTTTTATCGAGAAGTTCTGGACTTCATTCTGTTGTGATGTTTAAGTCAATTTTCTCTGACTTTTTATTTTCTTAATTTAATTGTAAATTATACACTCCAAAAATTCTGTTCAGAGATAATGTATTTAGTTTTATTTTTATAATATATAATAGGCTGGCTTCAGAGAAAAGACTCAATATTGAGTAATTATAAGAAATATGCAATAGAATTTTCAGAACTTATTTTCAATGATATCCTCTATAATCAAATAAAAATTTGTCATGGATTTCCTTGCCAACGAGGTATACAAGTCTGTTTCCTCACGTGTAAAATTAACTCCTTTCTCGCTTCTTTCCCCTTTCTATTTTGAAATTCGAACACACAGAAAGTATGATATAATAAAACAAACGATTACACCGAACTCGCACACAGCTCACGCCGAAGTAATCTGTAACACAAAATAACAACGAATGAAGCGAAAACCTCAAAAATACCTCACACTTCCATCAGCAAAACAAAATCGAATTCGGACGTACAGAGCGCGTTTGAGCTGAAAATGCGGCGTTGCCGCTGGTAAAAGTGCAATCAGCAAGATTATTTATCAGAAAGATATCTGTCAGGTATTTTAACAAGAAAGACCTTGGTGAAACGAAAAATAAATATCAGACACTTATCTGACAGACACGTTATCTGTCGGATTAGTATTCGGAACTTTATCAGGCACCGCTGAAACAGCCCTAAGGTTATTAGAGACTACAAAGATTTATAGCCGAGTTTAAGACAATATTTTAAATAACATTATATCATTTACCTTGTGTAACATAATCGTACTGTATCAACAGGACAGGATCATAACATATCACGAAAGTCGTGAATGGACATGAAACATTTCTAGTATGACATTTGTTTGCAAAATTTGACAGTCTGTTTCTGAAAGTGAATAGAGTACAGGATTTTCTCCAAGTTATTTGGATTAAAATACTTAATTATAATGTCCGACGGGCGACAAGACAAAATAATATGTTCAACTGATAGTCTTACTTGACATATTACGCATGTGGTGGTGAGGTATTTTTCCGCAAGTACCTGTGTGTAATTTTAGATTCACCAGTTCTAATTCATGAAAATGCAGCTTTTTCGCGTCTAGCCATCTCGGGTCGGAGTTGAGTGATAAGAATAAATCAATTATTTATGGGTATTATTAGTTTTATGATATCGCCATATCGGCTCTGATGCTGAATCATCTTCTTATGTATGAATCTTGTGACATCTTGTTTGGAATATTCAAGGTTCGGTCTTACATTATTTCTTTGGAAATCACTTACTATTGTTGTATTCATTTTATTATAATGGACTTCAGTCATAATAACTGGATAAAGCTGATTAAGTTAAAAAAGGAAAATGACTGATAAGCCTTGAATCGTTTGATCGTATAAAGTAGTTCCTTAATTGGATCCAACGTTTAAAATTGTGTTTCATCATATACCATCGTATTTCATCGTATCTTGAAGTTACCCTGTAGAATTGTATTAGTGATGATAGTGGCATAGTGATGATAGTGGCAATTATACTTTTTAAGCTCTTCCAGAAGTGCATGATTCAACATGTTTTCGTAACTAGCAATGTTCATAAACCGGAATTTAACCTAAGACTTGGGGTCCTTCACTGTGGCTTCTTATAAAAATAAAATAAAAATGAAATGTGAGTAGGAGGACTAATACAAGAAAAGTGAGAACTCAGTAGCGGCAAAAATTGAGTTACGTAAGTTGTATTCTAAGTATTGGCAAGTTTTAAAGTTAAAGGTGAGGACAAACAGAAGAAAATGAACTTTACGGTGGCAAAACAATATGTTAAGTTAATATCCTAAATGGTGTCAAGCAGGGAAATAGTGGTCAACAATCATCAGAAGTAGCTCATCTGATGTGTGTCAAGAGCTAACCCTAATTTCATATAGGAGGCCTTTGCCCGAAAGGGATTAAAATAGACTTTATTTATTTGCTATGGCTTCAGAAAAAATATGATTACAACCGTCAATGAAGATATAATTATTTTACTGGAGTTGAGAATGATTCTGTCATTGTAGTCATTTACTTTTTGCAATAATCTGCATCTTTTATCAATTTTATAGAATCCTCACAAGGAGGGATAAGAGTTCAAGTCCTTAAGAATTATGAAGGGCAGAAGGTGAACCTTGGGGAACCCCAGTAGCAATGTTCCTTGAATTTAGAGCAATGGCCTTCGACTGACACTGAAAAAGTTATATTTGTGATATAGCTAAGGATAACACAATAGATAGTTGCGTGTACCTATTGAAATTAATTTAAAATAGAGAGCTGGATCCCACATTCTATCGAATGTTTGCGAGATGTCTACAAATGTAGCGATGGTATGTTGTCCCTTTGGAATGCTGTGTGAATATGTACCGCAAGCCTTAGTAGTTGGTGGATGGTAGAGTATTGTGGTTTGAAGCCAAACTGAAGTGCACAGTTTGTTTTCTTGATATGGTTGATCAATCTGGTGAGTATTAATTTCTTAAAATTTTTGACATTATAGGTAGCGGGCTGGTAGGTATGTAATTTTCTGCTTTTAAGTGATTCTTATTGGGTTTTGCTATTGGGTGAATGACTGAACGTTTCCATATTTGAGGAAAATACCCTGTTCTCAATATAGAATTGTAAATATTATTTAGAAAAGCAATGACGTTTCTTCGGTAGATTTTTTAAAACGATTGTATTGATCCGATCGTGTTCTGATGCTTTTTTATTTGGCTTATCCTTTATTTTCCTTATTTCGTCAGGGGAAATGAATAACATTTGCTAGGGAAAATTATATAGGGAAGCATTAATCATTTTCAAAATTTCGTCGTTTGGGATCTTTAGGGGAGTTATTGGGGGTAAATGTGTCAACAAAGTGAGAGGCTAGTACTTCAGTCTTTTCCATTGGGGAGTATTTTTTACCATCACTAGTTGCTAATCGGGGAATACTTGTTTTTTTAAAGAGTTTCTTGGGAAATAGCCATAGTGAGTTGTTTTTAGTTTTTAAGTTATTCGCAAGGACAGAGTACGAAATGAAGAAATATGGAGAAGGATGAATATAATTTGTTCTATTACGAAGACCTTGGAAAATAGAGTACTACAGTGGTATGGACATGTTCAGAGAATGTCAGAAAAGAGATGGCCACACAAGATCTTAAAATGGCAACCACCTGAGAGGCGAAAAAGAAAAAGACCAGTTTTAGAATGGGAAAAATACATCCAAGAAGCTATGAAGGGTAGAGGCCTCAAACCACGAGATTGGGAGGATCGAGAGTTGTGGAGGGTGAAAACGGCAAGCTCCTAAGGGGAAAATGCCGAAGAAGAAGAAGAAGAAGTTATTGATTTAGAAATTGTGTTGTTCTTGTTTATATCTATTGAGAACCTTTTTACAAATATTATTTAACAGATTTAGTTCTTTTTTTAAAAAAGGAATTCTTAGGAATTGTCTTGTTTTATTTTTATACGAATTAAGTTAATTATACTAGATGGGAGCGATTTATGTAGTATTTTGTTAACATTACATTTTTTCAATATGACTGACGTTAATTGTACTAATTATTGTTGTTGAGGGTCGTGATGGCTTGGTTAATTTCTTAGGGAGATTTTAAGTTGTGAAATGAAGGTATGGATTTTTTACAGTACCTTTAAATTACTTCCAATGAGTGTTTAAGGTGGATGGGGGAGTTGGGGAGGTTTTTCTACGCGAGTTGACATTATTACCTGTAAATGTTCTGATTCTAGTTCATGATACGTTGTAGATATGAATTGTCTGAATATTTGTGACTGCTATGTCAAGTATGTCTGGAATGTTATTTGGATCATGTGGGAAGTAAGTGGGTTCAGTTGGTGGTAATATGTTCAGATTAAAATTTACTTTTATGTTGTACAAGTATTTACCAGCAGGATTCGTAAACCGACATACCCATGAGATGTGTTTGGATTTTAGGCCGCCTGCAATAATGAATGGACTTGGTAGTTGTAATAATGTGGAGAAGTTGCTGTTATCGATTTTTATATTTGGACGTTTATATGCTGTGACTATCGTTAATGTCCTGTTGTTATTATTATACTTTACATTTATTCCTGCTTTTTCGAGACCGGGCGTGTGCGGTAGAGTAATCTGGTGATGTGGTATACTGTTTATATTAATATTGTGACACCTCCTCCTTTCGAGTTTGCCTGTCTTCTTTGATGGTTTTGTATCTCTGTAGAAATAATGGGGATTCTGGGTTGAGATGTGATTCTGTGATGGATAACTATATCAATTCTGTTAGTATGTAGGATGTGTATTTCGGCTTTTTTGTTGATACTGCCGTTGGCATTCCAATTTATTATAATTAAATCATTATGATGATCCATAATTGTTGTTTAATGACATAGCAATTGAGTGTTGTATATTCTGTATAATTGTTGGTATTAGTGAATTTATGTGGCTGGTTATAAACTGAGTGATGTTTTGTATGAATGAATTACCAATATTGAAGTTGAAGTTTCTGTTTTTGGTTGTTATGTTGTTGGTGATTTGTGTTTGGTGTGTTTTGTTGGTAGTTGGATTTGCTGTGAAATTAGGTATACTGTTGGTTGGAGGTAGTATTGGAAAGTTGGTTATATTGAATTGAGAGGGAATAAGATTGTTCCTATGTCTGACATTTGGATTATTTCTTCCACTTTCTAACATTTTACGATAATGGCCATTCTAATGATCTGAGGTCAACTCTGTACTTCCCTAGACAAAGTTTACATGTTGGAGGGGAGTTCTTATGTTCACAGTTTCCTGATATGTGATCACTTGCACAAAACACTCACGAAATATTATGATTACAATTGTGTTTACTGTGCTGAAAGTCTAAACACAGGTAACGTTGTAGGGGGCCTTTGAATTTCTTTCTTCTTTCTGGTTTCACTACTTGAATTAAGGCGAATTTAAATTTTTGTTTTCAAAAGCCGCTCCAAAATTTTATTTCTATTTTTTTCCTCGGATAGAGCAAAGGAAACTTTAAAGCAGTAATTTTTCGTTGAACTCACTAATTTTCGAAAATTAAATGAGTTATAAATGAAGCGCAAAACATGATCTGTTGTAGTACCACAAGTTCTATTCTGCAACTAGGGAACCGAAACATTAATAAATTGCAACAAATTATTTTTCATGTTGATAAGAACCAGCCGGGAGGAGAGATGGGGACAAAAACGACAACCAGACGAAACAGATTAGGAAATTAACTAGTACACGAAAGTCTGTACCATTCTGTAGCACCAATAGTTTTAATTTTTTAAAATAATTTTTGTACAATAATGTGTGCGATTTGTGCAATTTTAAAAAATAACAAAAACAATATTTTCTCGAAAACAGCTCTAAATGTTTTCTATAAAAGTTTCTAGGGTGCTATGTTACATGACATATTCACCGTTTTCCTCTATTCCTCAAAAATCTAAAGAGTTTTTTGTAAAATTACGAGAATGTCTTTTTCTATGTCATAAAGTCCCGTCTGCGAACTCCACTATATAGGATTTTTTTTTTTTCAAAATGGATATTCCACAGCCGACGTGGTTTAACGGGAGGCGCGCTGCAATTTTGAAAATCTTTCTTCCAAATTTTGGGGTACTTTATATGAAGTTCCCCTGACATTTTCAAAATGTTCTCAAAATCTTCTCCAATTTTTACTTTCTTGTATACGTAGTAGAGAGAGAGAGTTATGTAATGATGCACAAAAAACGGCGAATTTTCGGCAGAAACATAATGATATCTAGACCTTGATAATGTGGATAAATCAAATTGCTGATTTAAGAGAAAAAAATTCTCTAACACGTGGTGTAAACGGAATCCCTGTTTTATGGGTCATTGATGCCGAAAAACCAATTGACATTAAAACGTCCGTCCGTCCGTCCGTTCGTCTGTCCGTCTCTCTGTCTGTCCGTTCGACTGTGAACACTACTAGCGCAAAGACCATTCGAACGATCTTTTCCAAATTGAAGACTCCCCTGTTCATCTGGCTCTAGTTGAAAATATGCAATTTCGAAAAGCATTCTTTAAAATTCGGGGGCACATTACATGAATCCCCCCGGACATTTTCAACATTTTCTCAAAAACGGCTCCAAAGTTTTTCTTTAAATTTATTGTAAGAATACAGTAAAATACACTTAAGAAGGTAGCAGAATCTATTTTCACTGTTAAAACTGAATTTTCGAAAATCGAAAAATCTTCCTACAACTAGAAATTTGATTAGAGATGACTAGAGATTTTTCCTTCAAATGCAATTTTTTGCTTATAAATAGTTCTTTCATTAAGATCATTTAGATTTTTTCGAAAATTTTAGTGGATTCCGGCAATAGTGCGTGAAGTATTTTCAATTTTAAAAAATAACAAAAACAAGATTTTCTCAAAAATGGCTCAAAATTCGTTCTTTAAACTTTTTGTAGGGATAGTACTAAATGCAATCTATAAGACGTCATACACGCCATATTGCTCTATTTTGTTGTTTCAAAAATTACAAATATGTATTTTTTACTTGCCTCTGAGTCTTGAATATTTACAATAGCAGCAATTTCTTTACATTATTATATTTGTGAGTTCATGAGCTTTAAATAATACATAAAGTTTCTCGATAACTCCACCGTTTTATGTTAAAGTGAGTTAAAAATTTTATTTTCAAAAAAAAAATTTTTTTGTTCATTTCTCTGTATAATTTGGTTTTTCAAAAATAACACAAATGTATTTATTTCATGTTTATCTCTCACATCGTTAATATGCACATTTCTAGCTATTTGTAAACATTATTGCATTGGCGAGTTAACCTACCTTAAATGGCTTGAAATGAAGTTTTTCGAAAACTCAAATATTTTCTGTGAAAATGAGGTTCATATTTTTTTATATACAGTAATGCTTAATTGCCGTTTTCTTAAAATCGGCTCCAAATTTTTAAATGAAAATTACCATTAATGACGATGTTTTGTTTAATATAGTAATATTTCGGTTCTACTATTAGAAAAGCGAAAAATTGAGAAAATGTCAAAAGAATTTACTTTGGGCGGCGATAGATGGCAGCTGGCAAGAGTATGGGGCAAGTCCGCAAAGCCAGTTCACACTAAAGAAAGTATAAAAAGTTTCTACGAGAAAGTCCGTGCCATTCTGAAGTACCACTATTTTTCTTAATGAAATATGTTCATCAACAACAGATCTTCAAATAAGATCATGCCCAGTTTCTAGAAAATATTAGTATTTTTTGTGTAATTTGCGTTGGAAATTAACCCATTTTGGTTTTCGCTCTTAAAAATACGATTTAAATGTAACATGAAAGAAAAATTGGAAATATAGAGTAGCAAAACTGTATACGAACTTTTGTTGAATATGAATTTTAAATCACCGTACGCTGCCTGGGACAGCAGTGCAGCGATGGATATTTGAGAAGTTCGTTGTTGAACGCCGACAAGATAAGACAAGATAAGAGACAATTTTTGTTTCATATTTTATTTGCAAATTGTTTGTGAATAACATTTGGCAAAATTGCATAAGTTTGTGCATATAGGTAATTGATTAAGGTCCCTTGACCGGACTCAACTAGTAGTTAACCAGCTTCTTTAAACATACTTGACAAACATATAATAAGAAATACAGAGTGGAACAACTGAGTAGTAACTATTTTGTACTACGAATATGTAAGGTCAACGTTTTTTGCTTTTTTAATGGAATGCGATGTTCAATTTTAGCGTATCGTAATGAGCTTAAAATGAAGATAGCAAAATACACTTATAAAGGTAGCACAGGTCTGATTATCACGGTTAACTAAATTTTCGATAATCGCAAAAGTTGAAAGTTTTTTCGGCGTCTTCCTACAAATATAAAATTAAAGATAGAGATTTTTTCTTTAAATGATTATTTTTTGTCCATAAGTAGTTATTTCATTAAGGTCATGTATATTTTTTGAAAATATTAGTATATTTCCTGCAATATTGTGAGAAATAATTGCAATTTTAAGAAATAACAAAAACCAATTTTTTGTTCAAATCTGTTCTTTAAATTTGTGGTATGGGTGCTAAATGCGCAGTATAAGACGATATAAACGCCATATTGCTCTATTCTTTTATTTTTTCAACAATTACAAAAATATAATGTTCTTGACTTGTGTCGGAAATATATACCTTCGGAAATATATACATTACAGGCAATTTCGTCACGATACTGTTTTTATAAGCAAATGTGCATTAAATAATGTCAATTAAAGTTTCTCGAAAACTCAACAGTTTTGAGTAAAAATGAGATCTAAATTCCGCATTTTCAGAAAAGCTCAAACGCCATTTTCTCAAACATGCCTCCAAATTATTTCTTCAAAATTCTGCAATGAGTAGAGTTAATTGCACTGTTGTAACTCTTGTAATCTAATAAAGTGAAGAAATCGCCTCGAATATTTCTTACGTGTAAAAATTTCCGGCGTGAGAGAAAAGTCAAAAACAAACAATTTTTGTAATTTTTGAAAAAACAAAAGAATAGAGCGTGAAATATAGAAAGAACATAGTGATCGGATACGGTGTATCTGGTACTATTCCTACCAAAAATTTGGAACCGATTATGAGCAATACTTGTTTTTGTATATTTCAAATTGCAAATATTGCATGCACTATTGAACGGAAACTACAAATATTTTCAAAAATCTATATGACCTTAATGAAAGAGAAATTTATAGATAACAAATTTCATTTGTAGGAAAAATTTCTATCTTCAATTTTATAGTCGTAAGAAGACGCCGAAAAAATTCAAATTTTTTGCAATTGTCGAGTTTCAGAATTAACTACGAAAATGTGACATATACCACCATTTTTAAGTGTATTTTACTCTGTTTTTACAAGAAATTTAAAGAAAAAATATGGAGCCTTTTTGAGAAAATTTTGAAAATGTCTGGGGGTTTCGTGTAAAGTACCCTTAAATTTTAAAGAATGTTTTTCAGAGTATTTAAAAATTGTAAATCAATTTGGGAAAGATCATACGCATGGTTTAGGCGCTATGTTTCTTCTCTTACGACAGACGGACGGGCGGAGTTTAAAAGAAGAAACAACAGTTTTTCGGTATCAGGGGACCCCAAAACCTGTATTTCCGTTGAAATCTCGAAATCGATTTTCCGCAGCATTACATAACTTTCTGTATACTACGCATATTACATCTGTGTATACGTATGTATATGAGAAAGTAACAAGAAGTGCTGCAGACGGCACAGACTTTCACGTAGGAAAAGGTTTCTAATTTCTTTGGTATGGACTGGTACTGTGAAGTCTTGTTCCCTCCTTCCTGCCTGCTTCCATCTATTGCGGCCCAAAGAAATTCTTTTTGAAATTTTCGCAATTTTTCGGTTTCCAAATAGAAGAACCTAAATTATATTTTAATTACATTAAAGAAGGCTATTACGTCGTCCTAAATAGCAACGTACATAGAATAACTTGAAGCCGTTTTTAAAAAAATGACGATTAATCATTACTTTAAATATGAAAATTCAAGCTCTTTCTCACAGGAATCTCTTGCGCTTTCGAAGAACTTTAATTCAATTCATTTAAAGTACTTCCACTCACAAATGCAAGAATGTATACAAATCGATGGAAATGTGCCTATTAATGGCGTGAGAGATATTTCAAAAAAATTAAATTTGAGGAATTTTTGAAAAAACAAAGAAATATACCAAAATGAGTTCTATGTCATATTAAAGAGTGCAATTAGCACTATCGATTAGAAACATTTGAAGGAAAATTTTTGAGCAATTTTCGAGAAAATGGCGTTTGAGCGTTTCTGAAAATGCGGAATTGGGAGCTCATTTGTACAGAAACTCAATTTGACATTATTTAAAGCACATGTACTCATAAATCTAATAAAATGATGATATCGCCTCTAGTGTAAATCTTTCCGACGTGAGAGACAAGTCAAAAACATTACATTTTTTGTAATTTTTGAAAAAACAAAAGAATTGAGCAATTTGATGTTTATGTCATCGGATAGGATGCATTTCGTATTATCGTTACCAAAAGTTGAAAGAAAACATATGGAACCGTTTATGAGAAAATCTTATTTTTGTGATATTTTAAAATTGCAAATATTGCACGCACTATTGCGCGAAAACTACTAAAATTTTCGAAAGTATTTATTAATTTATTATTATTATTTATTAATTTATTATTTAAATTTCATTTGTAGGAAAACTCCCTACCTTCAATTTTAATAGTTGTAGAAAGACACCGGTGTGCTAGGTGTTCATGGACGGGTAGGCGGGCGGGCGGGCGGGCGGGCGGGCGGGCGGACGGACGAAAAAAAAACACTTTTTCGGTCTCAGAGGACTCTTTCAGGGAACTTTCTTTATACTATGTATATTACTCCCGTATATACGTAAGTATACCAGAAAGTAAAAATGATAAAAGAATTCCACAAATACTACAATTAAGTGGTTACTTTTTTAAAAAATAGGTCATAAACTCGTAACAAAGAAAGGGCATTTTTCTAAACTTTCGTGCTTTTGTAATGAGTTTTTAAAAATGATGACCGAGATGAGTTAATTCGGACAGAAATTGCGATACAAATAGCATTACGTAATTATTAGTAAGGGAGTTTTAGCGCCACTAGTTTTAGCAAGACAATAATACAATACTAGTTGTAGCAATACAAATAAAAATCAGAAGCTTCTTCACCGAAACAAATATGTATTACTCGGGTATTACTAGGGAGGTAAAATTTTCAGTGTTCAAATATTTCTAACCGCGATTTGTGCTTTTATTCATCATTCACCTATGTATTAAAAAGTTGGAGTAGGAATTCTGGGCCTCAAGGAAACGTGCCCAGATAATACTTCTAAGGCGTAGGGCAGTTTGTTTTTACTTTGTTTCGAAATAAATCAAATAAACTTCTGGTCTTATGGTGAATAAGCGTCAATAATAAACCGATTGCTGACCTATTATGAATACTTCCGGATGAAGTTCTTCTTGCACGTTCGTAAATTAATATTGTATTCTGCTTTTCTCTATTTAAAGTACATTAGTGAAACGTTTTGCAAGAGATACGTAAAATAAAAATAGCATATCCATTTTATGTGGACGTTACGAACAGTGAGAGAACGTTTTGCTGCATTGAAGCAGTTCTAGTTTTATTATTGTAGTCTCGTCAACTGCATGGTCTTTATCGGTTTGTTTAAAAAATTCAGTTAATAATTCTTTAAGTACATTAAACGTGTTATGTTTATAACTTATTATATGCTTTGTTTCATGACCGTCATTTGTATAATCCATATCATTGTTCTGACGGTTTGGTTCATAAATCAAACTATTACATTAGTGTGCCGATGATTCGTAGTTTTATTTCTCCATCTTCAGGGCTGAATTCAACACAACACGGTTAGAACCATGACACCACACTACAACACAATAAATATGACACATTCGATGGAAACACACAAACAGAAAAGAAATTAAAATTAAAACACCACAACAGGAACATACCTCACTAGGGTAAGAAAACTCATACAAACATAATACACTTGCCAACTCATGAGCAACAATTTAATACGTTATATATATATATATATATATATATATATATATATATATATATATATATAATTTTCTTGTGGCGTTAATATCAATGTTAAACAAACTACTAAACATTTAATTACACCAACTTAAAGTACACCATTTAAAGAGAGGTATTTCAAAATGCATGTTGTTGCAGGAGGTGGACGAGGAGAACCTGGACGAGGGCGCCCCGGAGCAGACCGCTGGCAGCGCCAGCAAATCCGAACTCGACCTCAACTCGAAATTCGAAGAATTCTGGCGAGCGGGCCGCGAGAAGGCGAAGGAGAAGAAGCGCAAGAAGGAGCTGCACAAGCTGTCCACCGCCCCCGCCGGCAGGACCCCCCCCCCCCCCCCCCGCCGCCCCCGCCGCCCCCGCCGCCCCCCTGCCCCCGGGGCGGCGGCCGGCCCCGTATGGCGTGCGCCCCATGGCCCCAAGATGGCCGCCCCCCCCGCGGCGGGCGCCCCTCGCCCCTGCGAGAAACGTCCTCGACGTTGCATTTGTGGGCCGACGGAGAGATTTGCGGCGAGAAGTCACGTTTCTCGCCAGATCTTCGAATCGAATGACTTAATACGAAAACTTTTTGATGACAATAAAATATACATATGTATTCATATTGTGCATTAATTACTGTATAGATAATGGATATCGACGGTTTTGTAGGTATCTTGAGAAATGAATATTTTGAAATAAATGTGATGTGTAAAGTGTTAACTTCACTATTTTCACAAAAATGGGTAACCCACTTTTGGAACCAAACTCAAGAAATGTTGTGATGCACGTAGAGTAAGGATGTTGCATCAATTTCTTCATGGTTCGTATGCATTCAGTTGCTGAAGATAAATCATATTGAATATATAAACTTGCAGATCGTCATGGTTGTTTGTTGTTGTTGTTGTTTGTCCACTATCTTTGTCACTAACAAACATCATTTGATTTCAATTTCATTAAAAATGCTGATATTGTAGAACATTATAAATTAGTTAATGAATTCTTGAATATACAAATATTTTCTGGTGCTTTTTATCAGATAATAGCTATATTTTCTCTATATACTTGTGCTTTCTCGCCAAGTTGTTGGTTATAGTTAATCGCATACATTCAAAAAAATGAAACTCATATTACCTCATTTTCCTTCTATTTCTTAGTCGAAAACTGTTAAGTGGTCAAAATCTGTTTCACGTAATAAAAAACGTCAAAATATCGATTTCATCATTGAAAGTGCTTCCACTTTTGAACAGCTATCAAATTCGATGGCATACTTGCTTTCAATGAAAGGGTAAAGGCATTCATTTGTAATAACTGACGAAACCTACTAAACATATGCAATGAATTTCTTAGATACAAATAAAGACTGTGTTTTAAGTAGTACAGAAAGAACAAATATTTTGGATTGTAAAACATATGCTTATATGTGGACAGTTTTGAAGATTCTATTTCTATTAAACTCGATATACCAGCCAATTAAATCTTAACGTCAGACTGAGCATTGTAATTTTGGCATTTTGGCAAGATACAATTTTATTCTAATCAACTGGTTTAAAAAATCGACCGAATTAGAGCTGTTTCAATCGGTATTGTCATCAATCGGAATTGTAACATGTCTTGTCATAGCGTATCAGCTAATTCTTGAAATGACCCGAACGTTAATCTGAAAATATTAATATGCGATTGTGTATTTTTCAGAATAACTCCGAAACACTTGGAGTAATTTCAACTACATTTTGATGAATACTTAAGAGCGGCCGAGAAAAACACCGTGGTGGTTGACGATCCAAAAACATTACACCCAATTTATTTATTTGTTTTTTACATTCTCGTAAAAAGGAAGGAATTTACGGAGTAATACACGAGTATAGAGAGAGTTAAGTAATGCTGCGGAAAATAGATTTCGAGATTTCAACGGAAATACACGATTTGGGCTCCCCTGATACCGAAAAAGTGTTTGTTTTTTAAACGTCCATCAGTCCGTCTGTCCAGTGTCTATGAACAACACTAGCGTCTAAACTACGCATAGCAGTGGCGAATCCTGAACATCATTTTAAGTATACCGCAGTTCATGCAAAATGGAAACGTGTATTTCCGTTGAAATCTCGAAATCGATTTTCCGCATCATAACATAACTTTCTCTATACTATGTATATACGTATGCATATGAGAAAGTAATAATGGAAATGTCCTCATGAAATTTAAATACGATGTATACATTACCCATGGAACTTAACGACTGCGCGGGGGAGGTGGCTCGGGACATCAAGTAGTGTTTTTGTAGTGCCACAGACAGGGAGGTCCTATGTTCGAGGGTTGACAATGGCAGCTTTTTGACACTAGCCTGATTTCTAGGTCTAGCTCTGTGGCTGTATGGAAAATCATTCTAGCGGCCGACTGCTTTGATCGGTAGCTATGTGTGGTTTCTCTTATCAGCTCCCAGGCGAATACTGGAGCAATACTCTTCCAAACGGACCGGTGCGATCTTTTCTTCCCATTTCTTGTCCAATCCTACCCTTTACTTATACACACTTACTTGCACCACACTACCACACATGCCTGGAGACTAGGGGGATCTTAGGGCTTGTCCCGGTTGGAGGAATCTCTCCCTAGTGGGAGGTGCCTGGTTGGCGAAAATCTCGCTAGACGATTGTAGGCCGGCGCCGGGTTTAGCTATCCAGAGGGGAAGATTACAGCTAAATTCCGAGGAAGAGCCCTGCAGGACTAATGACCTTAGAAGTTGGCGCGCGTGGTATCACTAAATCAATCTATCAATCTAACAGCTGTCAGTCCGTCTGTGCACTACTGTAGCGCCTTAACCGTTAAGTCGATTTTCTCCAAAATTGAGAGAGCTGAACGGATTTTGATTCTTGAGTTGTATTTTACATCAAGGTCGGGCATTTACCTCTTAAAACCTCTGCCAAAGTTCGATCCGAGCGGCGCTTATGTGGCGTAGTGGTACGAGTGCCGGCAAATTAACTCTGAGAATCTGAGGTCGGGTTTCGGAGGGGAAAAATGTTTGCTGGTTTATGTAGTGGTATAATATTTCGTAGCATTGAGAAGCAATGCGAGAAACATGTTCTTTGGTAGTACCACTAGTGTTTACAAAAATTGGTTAAATACAATCAGCAACGCAGATTGAGGATTGCGGGGCAGGGGAGCGAGCGACTTGCGGTAGGGGCAGAGCCGTGGCAGGGCGAGGCGTTGCGTCAGGGTCGGATGGGGGGGGGGGGAAGAGCGGGGCGGTGCACAGAGTATGTTCAAATAAAATCTGTGCAATTTTACACCATGATGGTGGCATCATAATCGAGGCCAGCCTCTTTAGCCTTCCCCGTAGTGGCGTCATTCGTATTCATATTACATCGTATAATGTATTGGATTTCGCGAAAAATATTATCAATGGTGAAATAATATAAAACTAAAGATGATGCTGCCGTGTATTGAGTGGAACTAGTGTATCACGAACATTCACAGAATTAAAATTCAGCAGCCGCAGCTGGCATTCAGATCCGTCCACTCATTTCATTCCTCTTGCAAAAGTCGAATAATACTGAAAACACCTGAACAATAATGATCTCGAATTATCTGTCATACCATCAGGGTTTAACTTTCTTTTGAGCTGTAACTTCACCCACCCGTCACAATTAAGATCTGTTAGTGCTCTTTCAAACATACGGGAGTTCAGGATGCAGGTGGCGAGGAAAAACTCGCAATTTTGCATCCAAAATCGGGAAATGTGAATGAACTGTGTCACGCAAAACAGTCAGATTAGAACCTTTTGAGCTGAAATTTTGTAAATAAGTAAATCAGTTGTAGCATCTCGTTGCCAACAGAACTACAGTAAAATCTCGACCTACCGTTGCGGATCTTTACGATACTTCAATTTTTGGGATACTTTACAAGAAGTCCTTGTGACTGGTTCAAACTTTCCTAGTAAATGACTGCATTTTTGTTTTAGTTGTTAGTTCAAATAGAAGAATGTGCTTTTATAAATATGGGTTAGTTCCGATTTTGATTGAAACATTTGCATTTCTTTAACTGTATGAGTAGAAGTTGAGTAATAAGCGAGGATGGCAACATAAACGAAACTAAACGTTTCGTTTCTGCGCCGCTGTAACGAAATTATTTTCCCCCGAGTTTAGTTTCCATAAAAGTAACGAAAGTTACAAACGAAATTCTGCGCGAATTTAGTTTCGTTACAAAATGAACAGATCGTTGAAGATAGTTTCGTTTCGTTTCTTTACTGAACTTCCTTGCCGTGGGCATGTAACGTTATTGCCTTATTTAGTTTCGTTAGGAATATTTGTTCAAGGACAAATAACGAAAGTCGGGAGAAGTTCTTTGAGAGGATTTTGACCCCAGGATTCGGTAAAACTATTTTGTTTCAGAACTACCAAAACACCAGTGATTATATGTACCTTTTCCTCGATCTTCTATCGACCATTTCATTACTCTTCAAACGTTTCATGGCTGTTGGTCAATTCTTACTCGCACTACTCACCACGCTGGATACACGGTTGGACATGAAATTCTACTATTTTTCGTACGCATTACAGGGGAAATGAATCAAATGAGAAGGGCGGCTTCGTCCGCCGCCTCCCTTGCGCCCGCGCCTCGCGCTTCCCAGAGGCGGCAGAGCCCTTCCCACACCGTGGACACCTGCAGTGCCCTCCGAGTCAATGGACACAATGCCCACCGATAGGCTGACGGGGCGGCGCGGCTGCAAGACGCCGGCGCGTGGCGATTTCCGCACTTCGATAACCGGCAGTTCGTAGAATGCCCCAATATTAATTAATCAATAACTCTATTTGCAATTCGTTGTAACACTGGACATATGAACATATTTATAGCACTTAAATACGAGTATATATATTTATGAGTTTTGAAAGGTGCTGAACAAGCTGGTAACATTTCATGTCAGAGTATCAATTCGGTGAGTTTTACGTGTTAGTATTAGGCTGATCTGGCAGGCAGAGAAAAATGTGTAATTGGGGGGGGGGGATTGACATAAGATGTACTGATGTACAACAATTAGGAAAATAATAGTTGGTGAATTGATTTCCGGCGCGGCAAATGCTATAATTAGTCCTGTAAGTGTAGTGCGTGTTGGATTTCCGTGGGAGGGCTAAGTTAGACCTCCGTGGCCGGAAAAATCTGGGATTTTAACCAAACTTGGTATAACGTTTGCCCACGAAAAATTTTCGTTTGCCCAGACCCAGAAAAAAGTTAGACACAAAAAAAGTTTCCAACCTCACGCTGGCCGGAAAAAATCTGGGATTTCAACCAAACATTGTATATCGTTTGCCCATCGTTTGCCCAGGTTTGCCCACCAAACATTTTCGTTTGCCCACCCTGAAATAAACTGAATATATTTACGATATATCCCAACGTAATCAGTTCCGAATTTGTACAAATGGGCGCCAGGAAAAGATTACGCTGAGACTATTATACACGTCAACCTCAAACTCTGTAATAAATTAGTTTCCGGCTACCTGGGTCGATGGGTTTTATAGAAATAATCACTATTGTATGCTAATAGATGATTATCCGATCTGCCATCTATACAGAGTGGTCGAGGAACCTGAAAAGCAAATATATTTCTATCTTGCTAGAATTGGCTCAATGAAAATCATACATTCATTTCACAAAAACATGGAAATTTATTAACAATTTAAAACAATTTTAGTATTGTATAACTTTACCCAATATAAAATTAAACGTTTGTCATGACCGGTTCCAACCTTATGTCTTCGTGCACTTTTGGACCATCTTTATACATCTCCGACGCCGCCGTCCTCAGGTCCAGACACCATCTTCTCTCTTCCTTTCTCGGAAGCACACTTCAATCACCGTTCATCAGATCAATAAACTATTTGCTGCTAGCATTCCAGTCCAATCACTGACAACTTCGCCCAAGCCCTCAATGTCCCTCCAACTCGTTCACTTGAAATATTTTAAGCTCCATTGTTACACTTAGTATTCAAATTTGATGTTCTCTCAATATCCATTCCCTAGTAGATGCTTACAAGTCCCCCCTCCCAAAAAAAGACTCCTAACATTAATTGGAGCACGATCCGTTCAAGAGCACGGCATCCGTCAGAATGAATGTCCCTCGTATTCTTTCAGCCCTGCAAAGCTCGGTCCATCTTTTCGATTGTTTATTTGCAGATAACATTTGATGTACTTTCGTATCTAGCGAATCCCTAAATTTCTTGCAAAACGAACTAGCTGTCTTCACGACTGTCACTGCTTTTTCGGCCAATCCCTGAATTCTATACAGAATTAACTAGCCGTCTCCGCGATTGTCACTGCATGAATATGTTGACCTTGACGACGGCTCGCTTACCGTTGCTATGCTAGCATATTCACATAATTTATCCCCTTTAATTGACGCCATTTATAATAAATATTGTACAATATTCAGTGACATATTGGTATGTCACAACCCCCAGAAAAAATGTTAGAAGCAAAACAAATTTTCGGGCCACTACACGCTGGCCGGAAAAAATCTGGGATTTCGACCAAACTTGACATATCGATTGCCCATCGTTTACCCAGGTTTGCCCACCAAAATTATAGTTTGTCCACTTACACAAAAAAATGTACAAACAAAAAACTTTGGGGGAAAATCGATATTGATATAAAAATCGGCTATTTTAAATAATATAGTAAATCGTTTTCCCACAAAAAAATTACGTTTGCCCACTAGAAAAAAATTAGACGCAAAAAACATTTTCGAACCAACTTAAGGTTGGCCGGACAGAAATCTGAAAATTGACTTCGCATATCGCATATCAATCATTTCCCAGGTGTGCACATAATACAAATTCACTTATCTATTTGCCTAATCAATTTTTATTTCGTTTACTTTTCTTCACTTCAGAATAACACATCAGTAATGAGAACTCTTTAAGTAATGAGAAATGGAATTCCAAGCAGACGCGTTTATTCTTAGATAGCCCGGGAAGCAAATCCGCGTCTTTGTCCGGCTCTGCTAAGAGTTTGGCAACGCAACAATTATGAAATTTTGCATACTGCATCCTAATAATGTGTTATTGTTTGCCCAGGATCAATTTGCGTTTGCCCAGAAACAGAAATGAAATTACAATCAGAAGCGTTTATTTTTAGATGCCCCGGGAAACAAATCCGCGTCTTTGTCCGGCTCTGCTAAGCGTTTGGCAAAAGCAACAATTATGATATTTTGCATACTGCATCCTAATAGTGTGTTATCAATGGACCAGAATGAATTTGCGTTCGCCCAGAAACAGAAATGAAATTACAAACAGAAGCGTTTATTCTTAGATGTCCCGGAAATGAATCCGCGCATTTGTCCAGTTGTGCTAATCGTTTCGCTAAAGCAACAATGAATATATTTTGCATACTACATTCTAATAGTCTGTTATCGTTCGCCCTGGATGATTTTTTGTTTGCGCAGGCACAGAGGTGGAATTAATAGCAGTAACGTTTACTCTTAGATAGCCTGGGAAGCGAATCCGCACTTTGTCCAGTTCAGCTAAGCGTTTTGCTAAACATTATCTCTATTCCTTTACCGTAAGTGATAGCCAGACCGACCAAAAAGCGGATGCGCCAGCCGAATCCCCGTAAAATTACACGCTTCAGCCTGTAATTCATTTCTGTACCTGGGCAAACAAAAAAATTTTCTGAGCTAACGAAAACTAACAATAAAGAAATGGTATACTGAATATTATAATGTTCCTTCAGTGTAAGTGGTACCTAGGACGATTAAATAAACAAAAGCGTAACCCGGAGACACCGTTTCATAAACACTTCTGCCTTTAATTCAATTTCTGTGATTGGGCAATCGAAAATTGTCACTGGGCAAACGAAAATACACTATTAAGAAATAGTATACTAAATATTATAATTGTTGCTTCAGTGTAAGTGGTATCCGGGCCGAATATATTAACAAAAGCGTAACCCGGAGACACCATTAAATAATCGCCACTGCCTTTAATTCCATTTTTGTGCCTGGGCAAACGAAAGTTGCCTGTGGGCAAACGCAAATACTGTATTAGGAAATAGTAACATGGGCAAACGATATACCAAGTTTGGTCAAAATCCTAGATTTTTTCCGGTCAGCGTGAACTTGGCCCGAAAATTTGTTTTGCGTGTAACTTTTTTCTGGGGGTGGGCAAATGAAAACTATTGGTGGGCAAACCTGGGCAAACGATATACCAAGTTTGGTTGAAATCCCAGATTTTTTCCGTCAGCGTGAACTTGGCCCGAAAATTTGTTTTGCGTGTAACTTTTTTCTGGGGGTGGGCATACGAAAACTATTGGTGGGCAAACCTGGGCAAACAATATACCAAGTTTGGTTGAAATCGCAGAATTTTTCCGGCCAACTTAACGCAGGTCTAAGTTAGCTCAGAGCCTGCCATGTTGTTGTGGTTGGCTGGTTAGTTAGTGATTACGAGCGCGTCAACAGTTTAGGTCATTAGTCCCGCAAGTGTAGTGAATGTTTTCCTCGTGAGATCGCGGTGACCTTCCCCCGCTGGATGGCGAGATCCGGCGCCGACCTACCGTCGGCAAGCGGGATTTCCCCCTAACCAGAACTCTCCCACCATCGGGGCACCGCCCCAGCCGGGACAAGCTCTAAGCTCCCGACCTGAATACGTGGTAGTGTACTGCATATTGATTCAGTGGTGAGGTGTAGTTGACATTTACATAATTGGAATGATTGAAGGCGTTGTCATTGTCAACAATAGTAAATTGACTTCTATTGTTGACAATGACAACGCCTTCAATCATTCCAATAGTGTAGTGCATGTTAATGTACGTATGTGTGCGCGCGCGCGTGTGTGTGTGTGTGTGTGTGTGTGTGTGTGAGGGAGATGATAGGACAAGGAAGAGGAAGGAAAAATCTCGCGCGGTCCGTGGCCCGTTGGTTAGGGTATTGCTCCGGCATTCATCTGGTGTTGATCGGAGAAACTAGTGAAAACTACCGATCAGAGCAGCCGGCCACTAGAATTCTCCTCCAGACAGCGACTGAATTCGACCAAGCTGAAAAGCTAGTGTCCAAAATCCTGTCGCCGCGAGGACTCGAACCTAGGACCTCCCGGTCAGAGGCGCTGCATGTAATCCATTGAAATGTGCATATTAACAGCGTGAGAGATTTCGTGGCCTTAAAGTAAAAAGGTTCTAACTAACATTTTTTTTCAAAAATGACTTTTTGTGATGTTTGTAATGGTAGCGAGGAGATTTACGTGACCTGTAAGTTACATCGATATACGAAACTTAGTTTCTGAGATACAGATAAAGTAAAAAGGTACTATCTGCAAAACGTGTGTACAAGTTCATGAAAAAAGATTCTATCTGCTTCACCGCGCTAACTAATCTGTTTTCATGTATGTGGACTATCTCGTTGGCTTCCCTATTTGCATGATTCCCACACAAAGTGTCCAGTTTTTATAAGATCTTTTGAGAAGCAGATTTAACTGCAATGTTGAGTGAAAGTAAAATTCAAGATGCTGTATTTGAGCATTCTAGATTTGAATACGATCCTAGTGCGGCAAGCAGTTCTGAAAGAGACGAGACCAAGGAGACTTGTTAAAACAAAACATAATGCTGTAAGATGGTAAACATATTTTCATAAATATCGAACTATTTATTCTTTATCAGGTCTAATTAGCAATCAACCAGAATTTATAATAGTTCACCAAAATTAGGCATTTGGGGAATCCTTACGCTGCAGGAATGAATGTCTTGCTAACTACGAATTTATTATATAGGTTACGCGACATTAATTACATGCACTCAGCTTTATATGTTGATATAATGTTATAAAATTGGTTGCGTCTAATTCCTAGTTACAACCAAGGGCGGATACCGAAATAATAGCGGTAAAGGTATTTATACCGGTATAGAAATACCTTTACCTCTATTATACCTTTATTCAAAATACCTTTGAAAACCGGAAAAAAGCTTTTTACCTTTATCCGACGTCTATACCGGTAAAATACCTATTTAAAAATACCTATTTAAAGGTATTATACCGGTATTTTCAAAAATACCGGTATTTCAGTAGAATCATACAGGTATTTGGGGGAAATTCATTGCGATTTTTCCGCTGAGATGGCTCAGAGGAACTACTATTTACACGGCAGAGTTTCTGTCCAGGAGGTTCTAGGTTTCGGTTCCCGATGGTGGCGGATTTTCGACAATAGGCATATTCTAGCTAGGGCGAGGAACTGCCGATGATTGGGAAAGAATTCTAGAGGTCGGGTTTCCTGAACGGTAGTTTTCTATGGTTTCTCCGGTCAGCACCTTGACATAGAGAGTAGTTTCTGGTAACTGGGTTCTTCACTCATGTGCAAAGCGCCCAGTGCTTAAAAACTTTCCTCTTTCTCTCTAAAACACTTCCGCCGCACCGTTGGAGCAGCTGTTCTGGCGGCCCGCAACATGAAGGGCTCCCTTCGCCAAAGACTTTTAGGAATGCGGTTGCATCCGCTCGGCCCCGGCGCCGAGGAGAGGAAGGGCCACTCCGTCTCAGGACGTCATCCCGCACGCGGAAAAGGTGCACCATGACGTCTCCACATGGCATCCCGCAGGTTCAAGTTAAAAGCCCCGGTACGTGTATGGACGGCATCCCATGTTGAAGGGTTAAAGCAAGAGATTCTGGTGGCTTCCGACCATTTTGAGGTGTAAATAATTCTTATTCTTTGTGAACGGTCAGTACTTTGTCATGAGTTTAGTAATTTTTTTTCATGTGGTGTTTCCAAAGAAAATATGGGAAGAAGAACTACAAATATTGTTTATAAAGTTTCTAAGTATGTGTGGTATCCCCCCAATCAGAAGAGGAGTTGGGGTTACGCACCGCTAGTGGAGGGGCACAGCCTCTCCCCTTCCCCTTCACCGGGGGGTGGGGTATAAATTCACAGGCCGGGAGCGGAGCGCCCTCGTTCCGTAATAACCTCGCATCAAGCTACGACCGCCGGCGCTTGCTACACGTCACAGTCGTGGCGTTATCAGCTACGCGATAAGAGTGGACTTCGGGCGGCCACCGCCGGCAGCTACCGCACGGGAGAATCTTATCGCCACTACCGGTGATAACAGCCGGCACCTGACCCCGCGAGCCGCCTCGGCTCGCTATCGAGCGCTGCCAGTAATAAGGAACTATACGGCATGAACGCCGTTATGGGAATTGTTCAGTTATCGTTACTTTAGTTTCAAGTGTATTTGTTATGGTGACAGTAAATCACTTATAAACATTGAGTGTGTAATTCACCCCTGAATCCTGCAGTTATAACAGTATGATAGTTTAAAAAACACCTCGCAGTGCTTGTTTGATTGTTATTTACATGTTAGTAGCAAATGAGTCATTTACTATTTAGAGGAAAAGGTACATACACTTTATTTCTATTATTAACAAAGTTGTACAAAGAATTCCATTTCCAAACCTTAGGTTTTAGAAAGCATTGCCTCATACTTCCTGTTTTGGGTCCGGATAGATTGGAGTTCCTTGGGCCTGCGGATTTTCTCGGCCGCTCGAGAGAAACAATGCCCAACTTTCCCAGGTATTTTGTCTAATCCTCACTTGCAATATTTAAAGCAATAACGGTTCAATTTCCTGAAATTGTTACGGTTTTACGAAATTGTTTCCGCAGCATTACATAACTTTCTCTTTACTACCTGTATTACTCCCGTATATACCAATGTATACGAAAATGTAAACTAGATGTGGTACAGAATGGCACGGACTTTCGCGTAGTTAAGTTTTCTAATTGCCTTAGTGTGGCCTTTCCCTCATCCTCTTGGTAGCTGCCATCTATCGCCCCCAAAATACATTTTTGACACTTTCGGTTTCCAAATAGTAGAACCGAAATTTTATTTTAATAATATTTAAGAAGACTAATGGCGAAGTGCACGGACCTAAGTGAAAATGTGTTGTTAAGAAACGAACGTAAAATCTTAATGGTTGTTAACTCGAAAAACACATGCACCATCGGTAACGGCAGTTAACTAGTGGGATTTAGCTAACGAACGTTAAAATTGTTCTTCCCTTTACTGAACGCACTTTCTTACGAACTCGATTGTCGGTTATAGATGCTCTTCGACTTTCCTCGCGTGAGTTTAACCAGGCTTTACTTACAAAACATTGGAGCCACGCGACCCACGCGGAGTACGTACCGATTTTGGATTGAATTTCGTGAAGAAAATGGATCCTCCAAGAAAGAGGCAGAGATCAGCCAACTTCTCAAAGTATGAGTTAAATATTTTACTGGAGCTGGTGGAAAAATACCAAAGTTTTGTGGAAAATAAAAGAACGGACGGAGTCTCCGTCCAACAAAAGAAAGTGGCATGGGCAAAAATAGAAAAAGAATTCTATAAGGCACCATGTATTTTTGTTATTTACGTGTTCTCTATTAATACAATTAGACGTTGAATGTCAAATAGCTCTTTCAATAATCATGTTTGGGTAAATCCCGAGTTTAGGGTGGCACGGTTCCTTTGATTCACTGATTCGGTTCATTAGAAGAGAATCGACTCCATGAACTGAATACTTGTTTATACGTAGTAGTCGCGTGTAGTTAAGTTCATGATGTTACAGCAATAAATATAATTATTTAAAATAAAGGTAGATTGGGAGAATAGCTACCCCCCTGCTCCAAAACCCCCTGTACGTATAAAAATCTCCGTAGCAACGTACTCTCCTTAAGTGAACTGATTATTCGTATTTTTCACGCTACAAATTTAATTTTATAACCTACACAATTCTTTAACCAACGCATTTTTTTCACCAAGTGGTCCGCGACGTGCTACCGCACGTCGCTACCCGACGGATCCAACGTGCTACGTTCGCGAGGGCCTTCCGGCCCTCGCTCTCGAGACCTGTTCGCGCCTCCGCTGTCGCTCCGGCGCTCACGTTGTCTTATATACTCCCTCACTTTTAAGAGAATTTATTTTAAAGGGAACACTCACTTTTAAGAAAATGCACACCTTCCATCTGAGTAGACACACAAACCTATTTGAAGAAGACTTGAAATGCGAAAATACACACAATTCCACGCCAACAAATTATCAGGTGACTTCTTCTCATTTAACATTGAACATAAATAATTCAATTGTTATAGTGAACCGCGCAACTATAAACATAGGAATCGCGAGAAATAATGAATCATAAAAGGAACCAAAGGAACCGTGCCACCCTTAAACCCGGGATCAACCCATGTTTGTACAATTTCGTAATAATTGCAACTGAACCTAAACAGCATGTGGTCATATTACAATATTTGTGTATCAGTGTTAGGTACTATTTACGTAATATATTTCTATGATTATAGGTATTTCATGCCCGAAATTTGATGTTGCAGGGGTTACTAAGAGAGAAGAAGGCAAGTTAAAGACTTGCTATGAAAACTCTAAACGGAAGGCTATGAGCAATAAAGCCGATGCTCGTGCCGCAGCTGTGAGAACTGGAGGAGGGCCCTGTCCACAAAACCTGAGTGCAATTGACGAGAGGGTTTGGGGGATTCTTGGGCCTCGTGCATCATCGGAATGTAATGCCTTCGACTTGGATGCACAGTTCCACGGTGATGCAATTTGAGTAAATGACTGCATAGAACTGGAGCTACCGGTCGTAGATGCAGGAAATTTGCTGACACCAATTGCTGCAACGGGTGCAGCCCCAGTTTTAGTGTCTACAACACCGATCGAAGGTACCAGTTCAGCAACAGATGAACTGGCACATGTGCAAATCGGTGGTGCGAGTGTAAGTGCCAGTGCCAGTGTCAGTGCCAGTAGCAGTAGTGCAAGTGGCAGTGCCGGTGCCAGTGCCAGTGGCTCTATATCATCTTTAATTGCCACTCCTAAACCATGGCATCGAAGAAGGCTTCCCAAGTACCAGCCTGAAACGAGGCCTATAGATTCTGCGTGCAACAAAAGAGTTGAGTATTTGGATACGGATTTTAAAATGAGGGAGAAGGAGCATAAAAAAATTACGGAGGTGAAGGAAATTGGAAAACAGCATTTTGAGCTCCTAATGAAAGTTTCTGCTGAGCAACTGCGTTACTGAGAAAATATGAATAAGAACTTTGACAAAAGTTGATTTATTTTTATTACAATTTATATCTACTCAAATAAAGTAATTCTTAATTTCTAATATTTATTTATTTTATATTTTTCACTTGTTTATACCTTCTTGAAATGACCAAGGAGTGTTATTTTTGTCCACAAACATTTTAAAACTGCCCAATTCTGAAACTGTTACATTAATTGCATGATACCAATTGTTTTGAATCAGAAACGGAATAATTTTAATACATAAAAATTAATATTTTTTGTATCGTAGTACAAAAATGAATTTAAATCTAATGGTGGACACAAAATAATTCTCCCTTAGCTCAACCCCTTCCTATTATTAAATATATAAAGTGATTATTTTAAATGCCTGATTAAAAACAAGGAGATACAGAATTTAGTGGCAACTCTTTTCTTAACCACATTGGTCCAACTTTACAACAACAAAAAATTTAAGAAAAGTATTGATTTATCAAAGCTTGTTGTACTTCTCTTCCGGTTGTATTATCATGTCTATACATTAAATGCATGGGATGCACTGATTCATCATCTAGAATATCAGGCTCTCTTGTGAGTTGTAACTTATGCAGGAGTCTTGTTATCTCAATATCATCTGGAGGGTTTACCTCTCGAGAAATAATTGCAATATTATGCAATACTCCAATGGCCACATAATAGCGCTTTTTTTAATTACAACGCAGATCTATTGATAAAACAAGGACTTCCATTTTCCATACTGCCTTTCAACACTATTCCTCGTTGTGATGTGAGCTGTGCCTTCTCAGCACGTGTCGTAGGATTTTGCAGTGGAGTTAGAAGGTATGGCTGGCAGGCATACCCACCATCTCCTAGTAGAAATTCGCTCCTAATGACCCCATTCTCAAACTGTGTTCTTCGAAAACAATTTCTAAATATCGTGCTGTCATGCACATATCCAAAATTCTCTTATCAGTAAATGGTGCTAAGACATAGTTTGACAATTAATAGAAAAATATTTTTTTCTATTTCGAAATGTCTCTGCATAATCACCACCTGGAGATTTTATTCGAATATAAGTACGGTCAATAGTCCCTAACACTCGAGGAAGTTTTTATAAGTGTATTTTTCTCTATTCTTTGAAGAAAATTAAAGAAAAAATGTGAGCCATATTTGAGAAAAATTTTAAATATCCCAGTGTCTTCATGTAAATTCCCCCCAAATTTTAATGAATGTTTTTGAAAATCGCAACACTTCTCAAATGTTTTTCAAAATCGATCTAGATCGACCAAGGAATGTCCATTTTGGAAAAAAGGGGTTCAATTTTTCGTTTATTTTTGAAAATTGTATCCTCGGCTGTGCGTCGAACGTTATGCAAGGTCTATCAACGGGTGTCATTTTCTAGCGCGGTGGTTCTTTCACCACTGCTTGCAAAGGCCATATTCGTTGGTCTTTTTTTAGTTTGAAGTGTAGTGACACGCGTTTTTAATAATTCTCTTAACGTCAGTTGTAAGGATATCGCAAACCAATGACATTATCAAGGAAATTGAAAATGAAACATACAGTGTACGTACACACCTGATGACTTTGTGTTACATTCTATATTTTGACATTTTTATTAGATCCCATTATTGTGAACATTTGTTTCCAAAATGCAAAGTATGTTTCATATTTATTTATGACATATCAAAGTTACATTTTAAGGGACCCACGTCTTTGCAAAAATTATATTTGTGTTATTCACGCATGCGTTCAACCTCCTCGTCTGTCCGAATTTGTATATGTGGTAAACGTTTTTGCCGCCTCGCCTGCCCTCCAAGGCAATGGACAATGCCGACAGATCGGCTGATAGCGGCGGCGCCGGGCACGAGTAACGGCCGCTCGGCGATTTCCGCTTGTCGACAGACTGTGAGGTCATGAAAGGTCGCCAAAACACTACTTGCATGTTGTGTCACTGGGAGAGTAACAGCTAGAGTGATTTGAATCTTGAATAAAAAAATTTTGGGAGAGAAACTAAACCGTTTTGTGACGTCACGAATTGTAAAAAAATTTTTAAAACACCTGAATAGAAACTATCCATGTTTCGTTTCTGTAACGAAACTAAATTCCCAGCCGCAGTGAAGTTTCATTAGATAGGCAGTTTCGTTATTAGTCAACAGATTTCTTCGCCGCACTTCTGTGCTTTCTGTGCACAAGAAACAGTAACCAAGTGCCTAATTTCTCTTAACGTTGTTTCTGTTACCATCCTTGGTAAAAGCCATAAGAGGAGGAAGGGTTTCGATGTGCCGGGGATTCCCAGTACTCTACTAATGGAAATCCTTCGGAACAGTACGAAAGGGTCTCCTCAAACGTTTCCATCGTCCATGTCCACCTGGTCCACCTGGATGGACGAATTAATAGAAGAATGTGGGAGTGCCCTGACTTTACATCTGATAATTTTAATCCCTCATAATTTTACATCTAAAAATGGCAAGTAGGCCACTTTACTTATTGCTTTCTTACTACTTGAATTAGGATTAACGTAGTCAACTGTCTCTCCCCCCCCCCATTACTACAGCTGTCGACATTATTTAGCTGGTTTTAAGGAAATATGAATGATCTTCCAGCCATTCCAATTAAAAAAATATCAGCTGCATCTTTTGTATTGCGCACTTCCCCAATATCCTTGTACTGCTCCCTTGATGTGAGTACCGTACAAATCATTTTAATGGTGTGGAAACATTTTTGTAAATAAATCAATTGCCACAAACGGAAATTATTATTCAATTATCTTCTTCTCCTCGGGTTTTATAAGTGATAATACACTAGTACATAGAGCTCAAGTAAAACGTCGAATAACCTTTCAAAGAAGAGAAAGTGCTACAAGGAGATATCTTTCAAAATGTGTGAATTTACATAAAACTTTGAAATTGCAATCCTTTGGATCATTACAGATAAAATGGCAAATGTACAAAGTATTTCAAAGTAAATTGAGTGCTTTACGATTTTTATTGTGATAAATTTTGCTGTAAAACGAATGGCTGGGTATCAAGAAACATAAAGCTTGACGAAAAACGCATGACAAAATTTTACTCATTTATAAATTAATGATTTCCGCTAAAGAAAATACAGTGCTTCACATTGCCAAAGAATTATTGTTTATAACCTTTATATTTTCATGACATGAGTTCATATTTCATTGAGTTACCATAACTCTAGGTTCAACAATCATCGAGCGGGGATATAATGTTCATAAATAATGTTTAAAGTATAAAAATGTAAAAGAAAATACTTAATTCTTCAAATCGAGAGTTCTCAACAATAAATTGGATATCAAAATTGAATTTCTTGCTGAGTCGGACAAAACACATTCTATTATCGTTCTCGCCGGCTTGCTTTCGCAGTGTCGGAAGGCGCGCGCGCTGCTTGTTGCCTGTTGACACCCTCCAGAGTCGGAGCCGCTCCATTCTCGGCTATTCTCGCCAGCTTAGGCAGTAGAGGCCGCCGCCGATCGCTCGGCCGCTCGACGCAACTCCGGGATTTAAAGTAGCCTCGCGTAGATCGCAAAACTCTTTCAATTAACCGAAAGAAAATACAATTTTAATTGGTCTATTCATGGATTGAAAAGTAACAAACAATCGATTAATTGGAAATGATTTTGAAGAGACAAAACAATACAATTTTTGAAAGGCAAACAAAGAGTGTGAAAAGTAATTTAAATCAACTTTTTAGCTCTATCAATATATAGAAAAAAACTAAAATAATTTTCATCATTTCCTTTTACATTGTGATTTATTACACAATTTACACTCCATATATGGATGTGTTATTTTAATAGTGGTACAACTACATTGACACACGGTTCGAGATATTGAACTCTTAAAGTTAAATAATTATACAAAATCGGGGATGGAGTTACCCAAACAAATGTGTGTTTTTCTTATAAGATATTTACTTGTCTGAAGATGATATGAATAGGCATACTGTATTCTTCGCGTAATACTGAAAGTGTAAAGGAGTTACAACAGGATAAAATAGAGGTTGGTGGGCCAAATCGGTAGATGCCGTTCGCAAAAAAGTTCAAAATGAAGTCAATATCGATTTATTAAAACAGATTAAATATTAATTTAATGTTACTGTTGAGGCGCATTCAGTTTATTTATTTATTTATTTTACGTCAAAAAAGTTAAAAAAACTGCGTATGACGTGCTATGGAGAAAAATGAATTGTGTGCACATTTTCAAAATTCTGTGATCCCTACACTAAGTCATATACTACTTAAATTTTGAATTTTGAAAGGGAGAAAAAAAACAAAAAAACTCCCATGTAATAAAATATATTTTCAAGGATAAATAAGCAATAAATTTTGGCTCTTATTACTTCCTGCCGCGACAACATGGAAACGATAATTTGAATAATTGTATTTCCCACTGAATTCTAGAAGACGTGCACAGAAAATGAAGTTACATTTATGTCCAGAAGCAAAACAAGGGGCCATCTCAGCATTTGCTCAATGGATCAGGGAAACTGGACCTGACTGAGAAAACCTGATCGAGATGGGGGTCATTGACCCGGAAGCTGTAGTACAATAGTTGTTACAGGTTGTTTATACTCATTTATACAGTCCAAATGGTAAATAATGCATTATGTATCATTGTTAAAATTAATGTTACTTTTCTTGTGATGCTCAGTATAGTCTCTAATTGTATAGAAACAGTTATGCAGCAGAAACGATTTTACTTGAGATTTAAACTTTTCTATTGAATTTAATCGTTTAATGTCATCTGGCAAAGTGTTGTAAAATAATGTACATATTTGTATGTGAAGTTTTTGTAATGAGCTGTTGATACTGTAACCTGATGAATATGATTTCTACGTCGAGTGTTATAGTAATAGACTTCGGCATTTTCTGAAAATATATTCCCGCCTTTAAGCAAGTCATTTTTGACAAAAAACACTGATTCGTAAATAAAAAGACACGGTAATGGTGGAATTCCTAGATTAATGAAGAGAGGCTTACATGAATCACGTGGGTGGGATTTGGTTATTATTCGTACAATTCGTTTTTGTAATCTAAAAGTCTGGGAGCTATAAGATGTATTTCCCCAGAATATTACGCCATATCTCAGGCGGGAATGAACATTCGCGAAGTATACACAACGAGCAGTATGAAGGCTGACTGAAATTGCAAGAATTCTGAACGCGTAGCATAATGATCTTAATTTTGTGTTCAATTCATTTAAATGGACGTTCCATTTAAGGTTTGACTGAATTGAGAGACCTAAAAATTTTGTTGCCTTAACATCAGTCAATGGTACACAGTTCATTTTCAATGGAGCACAGAATTGTTTATTTGAAATGGAAAACTGCATTAAAACCGTTTTCTTTTCGTTCACTATTAATTTGTTATTTCGGAACCAATTTGAAACATCTGATATTGTACTATTTACGGTTTCGTTATTGCAAAGGATGTTCGCATCATCCGCAAAGAGAACCGTTCTTCCGTTTCGAATCGTCGAGGGCATATCGTTTACGTAAAGTAGGAACAGAATATGGCCTAAAATCGATCCTTGAGGAACTCCACATGCAACGGGCAAGGAGACGGAAAGGTGCGTACATAATGTTCCATCATTCCAGTAAGGTATTTCCACTCTCTGAGATCGTTGTTTAAGGTACGAACATAACCAATCTAGAGCAATACCACGGATTCCATATGATGGTAATTTTGAAAGTAAAATGTCATGATCAATGATGTCAAAAGCTTTTGAGAAATCTAAAAATAATTCAATAGGTGCCTCGTTTTGATCCAATGGTGAGGCGACATCTTTAAGAAAAGAAAATATAGCTGTTTCCGTTGATTTTGATTTTCTAGATCTTCTTGAACTCGTTCAGTTTTCTTGATCTTCTGATCAGTTTTCTTGATCTTCTTGAAATCGTCCGGTTCCTACCTGCAAATTAGTGAAATAAGCGTGATTAACGCCCTAAATGAATGGAAACAAATCATTCATATCCTTTTTCTTCTCATTAACCTTCCTTTGCTGTGGTTGTAGAAGCGGAATATTGAAGTTTTTGAAAACCTTTGTTCTTCCTCTTACACGGTTTGTGTTTAGTGAAGTTCACTGTGTAGCGACTAAAGTCTTGATTTAAGGTTTAAACCTAATTATAAAAAACTTGTTTGACAAATCTAATCCATCTAATTTTTAGCCAGTTACAGACACCATTTTGTTCATTTTCTTCCTTGTTGTTGCAGACTCTTGAAGGTCTTTTAACACATAGACAATTCAATTTATTTTCTGTTTTAAATGAAAAATTTGCCATATATTATATGCGATATTATTTTTGTTGTTCCTATTACCAAAACTGAACCAAGCTCTTTGTCATCATATCACTGCAAACGCTATAAATATCGAGAATCGACTCGAAAGTCTCTCATCACGAGACTGTACCACTGGAGTTGTACCATTATCAAAATAAATAGGTTGACATCTCATGTGATTCAATTTTATTGTGCTGTCGTCCACAAAAAGAACCCGGAGTTCTTTCACCTTCAGAAAAGATGTACATCTCTTGTGTGGTCCTGAAAATAGAATTAACTCAAATTCTCAAAAAAAAGGGGGAGTTGCATCACTTTTAAAATGACACCGCCATATTGTAACACCCCCTACGTGGGGATGTTCTCAGGGTGACCTCGATCTACCTTCTCCTGGCGCTATTGAAAGATGAAGCTTGCCCGGCTACACCCGCAGAAGACCCTGAAAGGCTGAACGGGAACATGCGTGGCGTGGGCATTGGCATGCGTCTTGTGTAAAGAAAAGATAGCTCTTTCATGAACTTACATTTAATACTAGTGAGCTTCCTCTGGTGAGGCTAGATACAAATAACAAGAAAAAACAAAAAGAAACATAACCTAACTTACAGCTTTTGTACATAAGGCGGTCATTCGCCCCTCTCTCGCCTCGCTTACAGTCCAGTGCGTGCTGAGCGATAGGGGGGGGCCTCTACCCGATGCAGCGGCGCAGGGTGGCGTTGGGATAGCGGGGGGCCGGCCCCGGGGTTGGGGTGGGCTGGGGTAGCGGCGACGCAGGGTGCCGGCGCCTGGCTGAACGCCGGGCGTCCTGGGCAGCGGCGACGGTGCTAGCGGCGACCCGGTCTGGTCACGGCCGTTGCCCGTCTTTCGTTCGTCGCCCGTCCGTGACTGAGCGGCGAATCAGCAGGATACCCGCAGTATCCGATGCGTGGCCCGTAAACTTGGCCCGAGGCAATTCTCTCGGCGTACTCGCCTACGCGTTGCTCGTCTAGAAGAGCGTCTGCCCCGCGATCGCTGCTGGAACCAGAAGCGTCTGCCCGCTCTCGCGGCTGGAGATAGAAGCGTCTGCCCGCTGTCACTGTTGGAGATAGAAGAACGCCCGCTTCTCCTCTCCGGAGCTCTTTGGCTCCCCGGGTCACATGACCGCGTCCACGCGACGTTCGCGCACATTGGTCTGTCATATCACGTGACACGGAGCGACCAATCGTGGTGGCACCGACGTTGCAGGCTAGAGTTTTGAATTCGTGTCGTCACTGGAATTTACCCCACGTCACGAATTCCCCGAACTCGCCAACGCTCTGCGCGGAGGGTGGAAATCCCATTGACGTCACTGGCGCGCCCCTTCACCAGGCCTCGAGACAATGGAGAGCCCCGTATGCCCGCTCCGGCGACGCCAAGTAACGGTACATTGTACCAATTCCTGCTACTTTGGCGGCGTGCCTCCGCTACGCGTTTCCACAGGCGTTTGAAAATATGATTTTATATTGCTTTTATTTCGTCGCTACCATGCATGGGCGACTGTCCCATTACAATATGAAAGTACAAAAAGTATCCGTTACGGGAAAATACTAATTTCTTTCATACAAATTGTAATATAATTTAAGTTTCTTACAAATTCGAATGTAAGGTATATTTATTAATCACAATTAACATTTGGTATTAATTTCATCATTATAAAAAAGTGCATTCCAAAGAAAATTGGGATGGGTACTGTTCTTCCTTCCGTAAAAACGTCTTTCCGTTACTGGGCGGGCATAATTTATTGTGGAGCAGTGGAATAACGTTCGGGCCCGAAAAGCCCAGGTAAAAAAGGCCCATTTCTAGGCCGAAGGTTTTGCCATTGTAAGAAATATTGATTAGTTGATACTTCCTTTGCTACTTTGCGATTAATTAGTTAATACAATGAAAGATTAAAAACAGCACTTCGGAAGCTTGTGTAACCCTGTGTCTAAATCAATAAAGGAAAGAAATTCATTTAGGTTTTATAACAGTCTTAATTTCATAAAATTTAATAATAATAAAGGCAGATTTTTTCGTTATTGGTTATTAATCATAGACTGATCAATTCGAATTTGTTAAATGATATTTTTATTATTTAAAGAACTAACACTACTAGTGTTTGCTTCACACTTTTATAAAGGAGGAGAGGGCAGATAAAAAGTTTTCCGGGCGGGCCCGCACTCATTTCGATACTCAGTACTGTGTTGATCAGGGTGTCCCTTATATTGCAAAAAAATTTTTTTGGTAATTTTTTTGGGCTCACCCCCTAAATATTTTCCATTGGGTCAAATATGCTCAAAAATAAAATTTCATCTCAATAGACCTAGTATATTAACCCATGTCGACTTGAGCGCGAAATTTGAATGTTAGGGATAATTGATTTTGTTGTGTTAAGTCAGTGAAAAACTACCGATATGTGTTTAATATATATTTTTATATTACAATTTCATTCATTTTCACTCTTTATACTGCGTTATGGTCTTTACTTTTCTTAAGGGTTCTTTTTCAGTTTTTCTTTCTTGCAATATGGTACTGTGATCAATATTCTTGAACAACACAACATAAATTGCTTTCGCTCCTCATGTACAGTCAGTAGTGCATAAAAATTTTGCATTATTTTAACAGCCCTTTCAGCGCAGTCATTCAGAGCTTTCAACTTTACAAATAACCTTGGAGCTTCTAAATATCTAGAGTTGCCTTTCCAGGTCAAAGGCCATACTTGAATAAAACAAGTATCCACCTTCAGGCAAGATAACAAATATCTGCTTTTTGCTGACATAAAGACGGCTAATGTTTTCCATAAAATGAAGATTAATTTGAATTTGGAGATGTATTTGTATATTAACGAATTAATCATTCACGAACGGTCATTGGAATACAATTGCGTTTCCATATTATTCTCCAACCAATTCCAGGGAATATATCACTCTTCGATGTATAGATTTTCTGTGACTAAATTTGCTACCATTTTGATTTTGATTTCTACGTATCATTCATCACTAAGGAGTGATACGACAGACAATTCTTCTAATAAATACCACATACTCTATCTAAATTTTTAGAGCTATTTTTGAAATTGTGTTATCTATTTTTTCATGTCATTTTAGAACTTTTAAAAAGCAGATATCTTGATAAAGAGCTTTTACAGCTACACTGCACTGAAGCCACGGGTTGACATAAACAGTTACAATCAAGAGAAAGACCTTTTTAAGGAATACATCACTTATTTTACATTCAAACACACATTGTGAAATAAGTTTGTATGAGTGAAGACGGCACGGAAAGAACAATTCCTTGTCCAAATTTTTTTCCAGAAAGACACATGCTCCTTTAAAACGTCGTGCGTTTGATGCAGTTGTGTCTTAGTAAAGAATTTGTACATTGTCATCGATACCCCAGTGCGTTAACACATTCTAGACAGCGTGAGTGTGCTCTTCTCCAGAAAAATTCCGCAATTTTCCCAACCTGATTAGCTGTTGACTATCCTCAAATGTAATACCTGCCTTTCTTCTTTTGTGTCTCTAATATTCCATGCAGGCAACAGTTTACCATTCAAATGAACAGTAAGAATTTCAGATAATTTTCCTTAAAAGTCGATTAAATTGTTCCTTAACGTTCTCTGCTCTTCTTGTGTCTGCTTCGAAAAATAGAATATTTATTAATAGAGTTCTCTTTGTCTCGCCTTTTCTTCTCTATCCGCGAGATTCTGGTCTACTCGTGTAAGATAGCTTTTACGTCCTGGCTCTCTCGGCCGAAGTAAAAACATCTTTAACTGTTTACATTGGAAGAAGTTCCAATGTAATCATTTGTAAAGTATTCGGATGTGCAACATCACATAGATCGTTCAAATTATTTCTTAACTCCTCTTCACTATATGTACACGGCTCAAGTACATTCCAGTGCAGCACGAGACGCCGTGCGGTGCGGACCGACTAGCGGAGCTCCGCCGCAAATCGTATTCGCACTATTGTTTTTGCTTCTCGGTGTTAAAACTAAATTCGATAACGAGTGTTCGCGATAAGTTCGTGATAGCGATTGTGTTGTCGAAGAACTTACAGTATATATAACTGTCATCATAGAAGAAAGCAGTGAATTTAACGGCAAGTTCATAAACATTCAAAGCCACACTCGGGCTTCGTTTCCGACCCTGGCTCGGCCTCGGCCCCGGCCCCGGTAGCGGGGTCAGTGTGATGGCAGAAAATCAACATTGCAACGTCAGATCTTGCGTGCATCTGGCAGAATATCATCAGCAACAACGCATCTACTCAAACAGTACCAGTCAAATACAGCAATCAGAACAAGTCAAGTACAATTTTGGAATCACAACTACTTCCCAGTCACAACAGCCTGACGCCGACGTGCTTCAACCACCTGGCGCAGAAAGCGACATGGAGTCAACTCCCTCACCAGAAACCCATGCACCGTGCAATTCTGAACAACTTGGCAATGTGTTCGCCCTGCTAAGCGTAAGCGTAAGAACAGCAACTAAAGTGCAAGTAGACATATCAAATACGAGTAAGATACATTTAAGTAACAGGTTCCAAGTTTTTCAAAACGCTGAAAACTCCTCCAACAGCACTGAAGAGTTACAGCAAGCGCAGGACGAAGCTGAAGTTACCTCACAAGCAAAACCACGCCAATTTGTATCCCAAATGTTATCAATGTGTCATCATTCATACAATCACTACGAGAAGCTAACGGCCAAAACGAATTCATATATAAAACGTACAATAACGAAGTGAATGTCGACCCAGACACAATAGGAAGCTACAGATCCATTGTTAAATTCCTAAATGAAAAAAGGCAATGTACCACACCTATCAACTTAAGCAAGAGAGAGCATTTCGTGTAGTCCTCAGGCATGTACACCCAGCAGTTGAAACATTGCATTCAAGATGAACTCGAAGAACTAGGACATAAAGTGACAAATATACATAATATACGTCATAGAGTGACAAAAAACCCAACTTGTCTTTTTTACATTGACTTAGAACACCAATAGAACAATGGAGATATTTACAAAATCACAATTTTAATGCACGCCATAGTGAAGTTTGGACCACCATATAAAAAGAGAGTCTTTGTACAATTCTACAGATGCCAAGAGTACAACCACAGTCACGCCTATTGTAAACGAAGCCCTAGATGTGTGAAGTGCGGAGGAGATCATCTTACTGAAGAGTGCAGGAAAGATAAACAAACTAAACCAAAATGTGCACTTTGCGAAGACGATCATCCAGAAAACTACAAAGGTTGTAGAATCGATCAACAACACATTAAAAAAACTTATGCAACAAGTGAGCAACAGAAAAATTTCGTAAATCATAGTGCACCGGTTCATTACCAACCAGCGGCGGATGAGTATCCACAATTAAATTCAAATCCAGAATATTCATCGGATCCCTCACGTGTTTCTACTCGCACACAACTTAAAAATGCTCGATCTTACGCCCATGCACTAACCCACCAGACATAGGAAACGTGTTACAAGAATCCTTTTCAAAATTTGAAAAAATATTACAGCAACGAGAGGAGCAGATAAGATCAGTTCTAAATTTACTAACAATTCTCATATCAAAGATAAAATAAATCCCTACAAGTCATCACGGAAATACAAAATAGCAACATGGAATGCAAATGGCCTCTTGCAGTAAAAACAAAGAATTAATGCTATTCCTTGAGAACTATAATATTGACATCATGCTAATTAGCGAAACACATTTTACCAAGAAGTCGTTTTTCACAATCCACGGGTATTTGACCATACTCAACACCCACGGCACTGCCCACGGAGGAATTGCTATTATTATAAGAAATAAAATTATACATCATGAACTAGAAGAATTCAACTATAATTACATACAGGCAACTTCAATTCAACTGCAAGATCTCTGTGGTCCAATCGTCATAGCATCAGAATACTGTCCATCTAGGCATAACGTCTCCGAAACAATGTTTGAAGCATTTTTCAACAACATTGGATCAAGATTTATTGTTGGCGGAGACTACAATGCAAAAAATGTCCACTGGGGCTCAAGACTTAACTCACCAAAAGGCAGACGATTAACTATGTTCTCCGAAATAAAAGGTTATTTACTTTAGTGTCTACTGGAGAACCGACTTACTGGCCCACCGATAAAAACACAATCCCGGACCTCCTAGACCTCCTACATAATTAAAGATATATATATATATATATATATATATATATATATATATATATATATATATATATACAGACAAAATCCGAGTAGAACAAAACTACGACATGTCATCAGGTCACTGTCCTGTAATTCTGACTATTAACTCTGAGGTAATAAAATATCCTACGCCACCAAGACTTCTTCACAGACTACATCACAGACATCACTACTACTTCACAAACTGGAACAAATTTCGTGAAATTTTGGATTGCAACCATTCAGCAAACGTACCACTGAGAAACTCAGAAGATATTGATCAAGCCACTGAATAGTTGACAAACTGTATGATGAATGAAGTAATGAAAGTAAACCTGGTAGTCCAACACCCTGTAAAAATATACCTTTCTGGCGACGATATCACCCTGCTCTGCAGTGGAAAAAAACTTCAGACAACTGGAAATATCATCCAAGAAACATTAAATAAAATCAATAATTGGTCAATTAACTCGGGATTCACAATTTCGAAAACAAAATCGGAATTTATAGTGTTTTCAAAAAGATGCAAGGATGGGAATGAAGGAATTCAACTTAGACTTGGAACCTTTCAACTCAAAAGAACTGTCTGTAAAATTCTTGGTATGCTTTTTGATTCTACTCACTCATGGAAACAACAGGTAGCTGCTCTAAAGTTGGAATGTAATAAGAGACTAAATGTAATAAAAATGTTGTCGTCCATCAAATGAGGTGCACAATCTGAATGTCTAGTCAAAATATACCAAGCATTCATGCCAAGTTGGATTGCGGTGCAGTAGTATATAACTCAGCAACCAAGAGAACACTGAAAATGTTAAACCCAATAATCACAAGCGCATGTCGCTTAAGCCTTGGCGCTTTTAGAACCAGTCCAGCTAATAGCTTATTAGTGGAAACAGGCAAATACCATTAGTCCTGCGACGTAAAGTTCTCTGTCTAAATTACGCTTACTCAACTTTAAGTGACCCTCCAAATCCTGCATATACAAATATTTTCAATCACGTAAAAACATCTCTTTAGGAAGCCCACCCTCAATTCCCACTACCACTAAGAGAGAGGGTTCCTAAGTACCTGAAGGAACTTAATATTGTTGATCCAGTTACCTTACCTAGATGTATACCTCCCATCCCGCCCTGGCGAGATTAGAATGTAGTAGTATGTAATATAATCTTAGCAAACAGTCCTCACCTTACTTCTGGTCCCAATGCTAATTTCAAAAATTTAATAACAAGTTTACAACAAGATTATGTCAACTATTACCAAGTATACAGATGGTTCTAAAAGTGATGGAAAAGCTGTTTGTGCATTCTATGTTCAGTCTCCCAATATAGTCGAATCGCAACGTCTGCCAGATTATTTTTCCATTTGTTCATGCGAAGCATGGGAAGTCTTTAAAGCCATCGAATTCAGCCTCAAGCAATTAAGCCTCAGAAAATTAAAATCATCAAAATTACATCTAGTTAGGAATTCAGTACTGGAACCAGCCCTGCCGAAAATCTGCCTTAAAAGAAGAGAGCAAGTTATCATCACTAGATTACGGTTAGGTCATTTTAATCTGAAATATTGTTATATATTCAAAAAATTCGACCCAGAACCGTGCCCTAAATGTGGTGAAATAATATCTACACAACACCTTATCTTAGAATGCCCCGGTATAGCAAAGGAAAGAAACCTACTGAAGCTAGAAACTAACTTACATAAATTGTTCAGCTCTGCAGACGGGTGTGCTAAAGTACTGAAGTTGCTAGACATTGTTAACTTAAGTAAGGTTAAGTAAGGTTAAGTTAATATAAAATTTGATGTTATTAATTTTGAGTAACAATCTGATGTAATGCAATCATGAAGAAAAATATGTGTTATAATGTTGTAAATTGTTATGTAATTTAAACTATAATGTGATGTATACTTAATTTGATTGACATTGATTGTGTATACTTAATGAATTGTGAACACTTAATGTGTGAATACTAAATTGTGATACTTAATGCATTGATGTGTACTTAATTGTGCTCGTTGATGACCTATGATGTTAAAAAACGACCTTAAATAAACAAATTAAAAAAACACTTCTCGTATACTTACGTGTATACGGAATAATATACATAGTATACAGAATGTTATGAAATGCTGCGCGAAAAAACCGCGCATTTTCGGCGTAAAAAATCATTGCAGCGCTCTGGAGACGAAAAACTGAATCAAACCAATTGCTAAATGAAGAGAAAAAAATCCTCTAACACGTGGTGTAGCTAGAATCCCAGTTTTGTGGATCCTTGATGCCGAAAAACGTCTGTCTGTCTGGTACAACTCTAGCGCCAAACCATGCATACGATTTTTTCCAAATTGAAGAAACCCCTGTCGTTTTTGCCTGAGCTGAAACTATGCGATTTTGAAAAATATTCATTAATTTTTGGGGGACACTATTTGAAGTCCCCCCCCCCGACATTTTCAAAATTCTCTCAAAACCGGCTCCAAATGTTTTCTTTAAATTTCTTGTAAGAGTAGAGTAAAATACACTTTTAAAGGCAGAATAGGTCCAATTTTCACAGTTAACTCCGAATTTTCAAAAATTGCGAAAATTTGAATATTTTGCGGCGTCTTACTACAACTACAAAATTAAAGATAGAGGTTTTTGCTTCAAATGAAATTTGTTGCTCAAAATTAGTTCTTTTAATAAGGTCATGTAAGTTTTTTGAAAGTTTTAGTTGATTTCGCACAATATGGTGCGAATATTTGCAATTTTATAAATTTACATAAACAAGATTTTCTCAAAAACGGCTCCAAATTTTTTCTTTAAATTTTTCGTAGGGGTAATGCCAAATGCACCCTATCCGATGACATTAACGAGATATTGCTCTATTCATTTGTTTTTTCAAAACTTACAAAAATGTATTTTTTTTGACTAGTCTCTCACGTTGGTAATATTTACATTAGAGTCAATTTCTTCACTTAACTGTATTTATGAGTACATTTTCTTTAAAAAATGTCAAATAAAGTTTCTCGAAATCTCAATAGTTTTTTTAAAAATGACCTCAAAATTCCGCATTTCCAGAAACGCTCAAACGCCATTTTCTCAAAAATGGCTCCAAATTTGTTCTTTAAACTTTTCCAATGGATAGTTCTAATTGCACTGTTTAATATGACGTTAAGTTCATTTTGTTGTATTTTTTTGTTTTTTTCAAAAATTACACAAATGTAATTTTTTGAAATATCACGCCATTAATATGCACATTTGAATAGATTTGTATTCATTATTTAACTTGTGGGTAGAAGTGCTTCAAATGATTTTAGAGGAAGTTTTTCGCAACCTCAATAGATTCCTGTGAAAAAGAGCTTCAAATTTCGCATTTACAGTAACGCTTAACGCCATTTTTTAACAATGGCTCCAAAATGTTTCAATGAAAATAGCTATTTAGGACAAGATTTTAGCCTTCCTTAATATTCTCGAAATAATATTTCTATTCTCCTATTTGGAACCGAAAAGTTGAGTAAATGTAAAAAAAATGTATTTTGTGTGGCGATAGATGGTAGCCTGCCAGAGAACGGAGCAAAACCTTAAAACCAGTCCACACAAAGGAAATTATAAACATTTGCTAAGAGAAAGTCTGTCCCATTCTGTAGCACCTCTAGTTTCAGTTTTCCTCTAGTTTTCCTCTAGTCTTCATATTTTGGTAGTAGCGAAAAGTAAGCTTTTCTTAATTTTTTAAAGCAAAGAAAACATTTCAGCTAGAGAACTTTACAAAAGAGCAGAGAGACACAAATAAATAACATTAATACTCGTAATACTCGTATTAGGGATTGGGAAGGAAACGAACGTACTAATGCAAAAACCAAAAACGGCCTATGAAGAGGAAAATATGGAGTAGTGAATGATCTGGTAAACGACTAGTAATCGAAAGTACGTCAAATTCTTTCCGCAGTTTTGTAATGGCATCTTCTTGCAAAGAAAAAGAATGTTTAGAACATTCTCGACATCGTTATTGGGGATTGATTTTCATTGCTCGTCAAGTAAAAAACCGCTGATACCATACCGGATTTGAACACGCGTTCCTCTATTGTCATACCACGCACCTAAGCGATTGGGCTACCGACACAGACGTACGTACGCATTTCCGTGAACTTACTCAATTAAGAATCTTACGAATTTTGTCTTCAAACTCATTGCTTTTCCGCACTTCTGCATTTTAAAATATTAAATAAATTACCTCTAGGAGACAATAAGAAAGCAAAGAAATCTACACGGCACTATAAAGTAATTAATTCTACTTAAGAATGTTTCAGTTCAGTACTATGTAATTTTTGCTAGCAGGCGCTTCGGTTCTAACCTGATGCTCAACCCTTATCGCCTCTGTCAAGGTGAGATAATTAGACGTGATAACGTTGAGCTAAAAGGCAAGTTTCGACACGGTCCGATATTCACAATTCATTTGCTGCAAGTAATTACTAGAATCTAAGAAACATTTATTGACTTCAAAAAAAATCACCTATCATTACGCAGTTATTATCTTTTTGTTCATCTACTCACATTTAAATAAAAATAAGCTCTTAGTTTCTCGTGTTATTGGTAATGTTTTCTTAATATATAACAAATGTTATACTATTACCACTTCATTAGTTTTTGTAAACTCTCAAACGACAACCGCAAATGCATACCTTAAATTATTGAAAAGGAAAAGTATTAATTAAAATCTCACACATTTTCAAAAATAAAAAATTGCATGAACAGGCCAGGACCTGAACTCGAGTTCTCCAGTTCTTCAAGCAAGCACTGTAGCACCTTAACTACATGACGACACTCCCCACAGTCACTTATACAATTTTTTACATATTAGGATGTGTTGACGAGTGATACTAGTTGAGTTTGGCTTGCTGAAGACAGGAATATTCCTTACAACGAAACAAACAGTAAAAAGTACGATTTCACAAAATCGGTTTCCAAATATTTTAATAGTTAAGAAAAGAAAAACGGTTTCAATGCAGTTTTGCATTTCAAACCATTCTTTAAAATTGTAAATATTGCTCGCACTTTTGCACGAAAAATGCCAACATTTCAAAAAAGCCTACATGACTGTTATGCAAGAACGAATTATGGACAACAAATTTCATTTGAAAGAAAAATCTCTGTTTTCAATTTTGTAGTTGTAGGAAGACGCCCCAAAAAGTTCAAACATTTGCAGTTTTCGAAAATTCATAGTTAATCGAGAAAATTGGTCCCATGTCATCTTTCTACGAGTATTTTACTCTATTCTTACAAGAAAATTAGGAGCCGTTTTTGAGAAAATTTTGAAAATGTCCGAAAGGCTTCAAGTAAAGTATCCCCAAATTTCAAAGATTTTTCAAAATTTCCAAGCTTCAACTAAAGCCAGAAAAACAGGGGTTTCTTCAATTTGGAAAGGATCGTACGTGTGGTATAGGCGCTAGTAGTGTTCACAGACGGACGGACGGTTTGAATAAAACCACTTTTACGACTCCAAAACGTGTATTACCGTTGAAATCGCAAAACCGATTTTCCGCTGTATTACATATCTTTCTCTATACTACGTATATTACTCCGTATATTCGTGCGTATATGGGAAAGTAAAAACGAGGAGTACAAGTTTTGTTTTGTGCCGAGATGTCAAATTATCATAGTTCAAAATCCATCTAAGGTTATTACAGCAGTTCCAAAAAGTGAGATACAAAAAACAGTACTGAGAATTTTCTGCATTACTGACTGTCATTTCAAAGTGAGTTTGTTTTTTATATCAATGATTCATATTGCAAAATATGAATGTATTTATCTAATCAAGAAAACACGAGTAATTTGTCACAATCTGGGCACAACGTTGTGTAAAGGTCACAACTTTGATATCAATTACTTAAAGACTCAAACCTTCCCTCATATTTCACTTACGTAAATGATGACAGAGTGGTGACAAATATCAAATACGTGTGGAATACACGAGCCCAAGAACCAAACTGTAAAACGCATTTTCTCGGAAGCTCAGTGGTCAGAGCAACTGGTCGTAAATCGAACGATGCGGGTTTGATTCCTGTCCGAAGGGAATTACATCTTTAGTACTCAATTAATACGGTTATCGGGTCACAATATGGATATCACTAACGAACGGGATAAACATTTCCTCATATTTCATTTCACATAAACAGTGTGACATAGTGGTGACAAACTTTTTTGGAAGTGAATGCAAAATGTATGTCAACACGTTCACTATCTTAATTGCAAGCGAGGTTAGGTTAAGTGAATATAAATAAACACACATTTGTATAAATATTTGTAATAAAGCGGGATAAAACTCCTGCAAACTAATTACACATTATATAGTACAAAAGTTCAGCAAAGATCTTATAAGCAACATATAAATACAAGTATTTTCCGCTAAACATTCTTATATTTTAATTCTCAGACTTAGTTAAAACAGAACGTGGAACAGAAGGAAAAAAACGCATTGCGCAGAACTCGATCCTCCGTACCTCCGATCTATAACCCGATGATAAACGAGCTCAGCTACAGAGAGAGTTACTGGTTGTTCAGTAATCTGCAAGCCTTAATGTATCTATGAATACGAAATAACTTTTTCTGTAATTTCTCCATTTTCTCTGAGAGTAACATTTAAGACGTAATAGAAATCATATTCTCTAAACATATTCGTTCTCAAGCAGTACAATTTCTGGAAAATGCAATATTATGGCATCTGATGTTTTAACAATACATGATAATATATTTATTTATCTAACTCTGTTATCTTATTTATGAATTTTATCATAAGTTCAAAATCTAGATTTCAAAGACCGACTTTATCCCGGAAATTTTGAGATCCCAAATTCGCACCTCTATGTTTTTTCCTTTATTGAGACTAAATAAAATTTTCAAAGACGGCGAAACATGGATTAAAATTCCTTATTTTCTTTTAAAATTAAAACCCTCAGTCTACCCCGCACTAAAGATATGCCGTATCAAAACATTGTTTATTTAAAAATGGAGATAATATTAAAAAATATTGATTTCTTTCACATGACCACGTCAAATCGTACTTGTTGTACGTACTATGTTGCTCCACCTACCGAAGACTTACATTAAACATTTTAAGAAGACCATACAAGAAATACAATTATCAATTGTTACAAATAATTAGTGGATGCGTTCTGTTAGCATTTATCACAAAGGCACAAACACAAAATGGTAATTTTAATGAGTTCGTAATAGCCTCTAAGGAACTTTGTTAAACGTGCAAAAAAGACATATTCCTTTCTCAATTGTTAAAAGAACGAAGAAATTACCTTTATTACCAAATTTTATAATAAACCCAGAGACATGTTAAGGATTCTGATTATCTCTAGAACTGTTAAATAGGTAAATTACTAGTAATTATACAACTTGATACAGACTTTTTCAAATTATTTCCAACGATTACGTAAAAATATGATAATGATATTGCAATTGAGACACTGTTAATATTTTAGCTATCTCTTCCAAATTTCCTTTCGTCACATTGCTTGGAATACAAGATATCAGCACACAATCTTCATATAATCATATTAGCGTTTACAAAAACAAGTTTGTTCCTCCTTGCAAGAATTTTGGAATGTCTTTCTCGTGATGAGAGTAATTAATGTGTTCCAGGCATCAGGTAAAAAAAATATCTATTCGGCAGAATTTGATCTGGCGTCCATTCCTCTTTCTACTACGCGTTTAATCCACGGAGCTATCACAGAGGTACCTTACAGCACCGATGAGGGGTATTGTAGAATGAATTTTATCTTGAAATTTATTGTTCTTATGACATACTACATTTACTCCAGGTTACAGCAAACTCACATTCTTGATAAGAATGCAGAATCATCAGTGCGATACTATTCTATAGTTGATTCTAGTTAGAAATATTTCGATTCGTATGGCTATTGTGTAGGGCTCGCGAAGTAACTTCTATCCTGCGAAGTGGGTATCTTGCCCCCCTCCCATATCTTCAAGGCGATCTCCACAATTTTATTCCAATTAATAAAAAGGATAGTAAATTAAATAAAACTGTCGTAAACACCGTCTGAAATACAGAACCGCGTATTATTAAGCAAGTAACTAGTGATTTTTAAAACCAATTAACACAATAAGAGAATTGCCGTCAAATTTGCATTCGTTATTCATGAAAACTTGTAACCTAAAATTGAATGATATAATGCTAACAATATTTTAATTATCTGCTAATAGTTGATTGATTGCTTCTTAAAGAAATTGTAATGCTTATAATGTAAACAACAAAGTAGTTGTACAACAACAGCACATACTTTCTTCTCTAATTTGTCACTGCTCCGAAATATTATACTATTACATGAATTGGGAAAAGAGTTTTCAACCAGTAAGATCTCTATTTTCAATTTTGTAGTTTTGAAAAGTTAACTTTTTCAATTTTCAAAAATATATAGAATTCGTCGAAAATAGGACCACCCGCGCCTCGGTCAGGTAGCAAAGATAGGAGGCTTCTGGTCACCGGCCCTTTTTAGGGCCCCTAAGTCTTTTCAAAAATTATTGTTAATTACAAAATTTTGGATATATTACTGCTGAAATCACACCATAACAGAAGAAAAATCACCTCCTGGATTCGAACTCACAACGTTAGCAAGCCGACAGGGTACCTATATCGTTAACCATTCGGCTAAAGCGGTTTCTGTTTCAGTTACCACTTAGAAAAGTAGTTAAATATAATAAAACCTATGATAAATGGAACATAATCGTTTCAATATATTTTCTTCGTTTTCAGGGGTTGATCCTTTTTAAGTTTAAATATATTGTAATATATAATAAAAATGTATAATATATGGAATAATATAATATATATAATATAATTATATTTTAATACAATGCGAACCTTTCTCTATAGAAAGAAAGTGCAATATTTTTACTTTTCTTCATGCATACTTCAATACCACATTGTCATAATAAAACTGGAAAGGGACTTGCAATTATTCGAGAAGAGCCTAATGTCTAGAAGGAGAACAGTTTTAAAGAATACTAGCGGTGCTAAAACAGCGCGTACTTTCTCACCATTTTCCAACGAACATGAGACCTGCACTGAGACACGCTTAAACGCACTTCCCACTATCCAACAATAAAATGTAATCAAAATGAGCCATTTGTTTGAACATTTGAAAAATGTCCCAGGAGCTTCATGTAAAGTACCCCCCCCTCTAATTCAATATCGGTTTTAAATTCAAGGGGCTGCGACATCAGCCATATCGATTGGGGAGTATCAATTTTGGTGAAAATCGGCTGAACGGTTTAGCCGCTAGCGTTGTTCAGGGACGGTCGGACGGACAGACATTCAGTCGATTTTTCGCTATCAACCACTCACAAAACATGGATTCTGGCTACACCACGATTTGGAGGATTTTTTTCTAAATTTAGCAAGTGGATTTATCCATTTTTTCGTCACAAGGGTCTTGCAATACGCGTTTTCGCGGTGAGCGTTCAAATATTTCGATGTCGGAAAACAAGGGGTACCCTAGTGGCGATGTAAGCCGCCAAGGCCTCTGAATTAGGCGGCGCAATCGGCGGCTTAGAAAAGGGTGCTCATTGCAAATCAGCCTATTTCACTCTAGCCCTATCACATACAAGGTTAGGATTTCAAAATAAATAATTCATTCTAATTAACGTATGTTATCCACCATATAGAAGGAGGGGAAATTCATAAATTAATTACATAGTAGGGCAATATCAAAATGCCTAAAATTGTAATTTTATTATAAGCATAGAAATGACATAAATAAATGCTTTAAACCGGGAGCGATAGCTCAGTGCATCAACTGATGTCACTGCAGCGCCTCTGACCGGCAGGTCCTAGGTTTGAGTCCTGACAGCGGCACGATTTTCGACACTAGCTTTTCAGCTAGGTCGAATTCAGTCGCTGTCTGGAGGAGAATTCTAGCGGCCGGCTGCTCTGATCGGTAGTTTTCTGTGGTTTCTCCGATCAACACCAGGGGAATGCCGGAGCAGTACCTTACCAAACAGGCCACGGACCGCGCGCGATCTTTCCTTCCTCTTCCTTGTCCTATCCTCTCCCCTTACACACACACTTACATTAACATCCCCTACACTACCACATTCCGGGAGGCCGGTCGGGAGCTTAGAGCTTGTCCCGGCTGGGGCGGTGCCCTGCTGGTGAGAGAGTCCTGTTTAGGGGGAAACCCCGCTAGCCGACGGTAGGTCGGCGCCGGATCTCGCCATCCAGTGAGGGAAGATCGCCGCCATCTCCGGAGAAAAAACATGCACTACACTAACGGGACTAATGACCAAAGCAGTTGACGTGCCCGGAAACACGACAAAATCAATCAATGCTTTAACTATCTTTAATATACATCACTAGCATACGAAAGAGATCTAACACTTAATTCTTTCAATTAAAGGAGCCTTCCTTCCCTTTCCCTTATCTTCTAAGAAGAACATCAGCAACGGTGAGATATCAGTGTTGGAAGTCTGACTTATCGACTTGGCCCCTCAGGTGTCAGTGATGTTTGCATTGTGAATCAGAGCCCAGCGCTCTCCCATGATTCACTGGTCAACTAAGAGGCATCCTTTTTACTTTCTCGTATACGTACGTATATACGGAGTAATATATGAAGTAATATACGTAGTATAGAGAAAATTATTTAATGCTGCGCAAAAAAAACGGCAGATTTTCGTCGGAAAAAATTCATTGCTGGGCTCCGGTGGCGAAAAAGTGCTTTAAACCAGTTGTTAAATTAAAAGGAAAAAATCCTCTTACACGTGGTGTAGCCAGAATCCCTGTTTTGTTGGTCCTTGATGCCGAAAAAACAATTGGAAGGAAAACGTTCGTACGTCTGTCTCTGTCCGTCCGTCCGTCCGTCTGTGAACACTACTAGCGCCTAAACCACCCGTACGATCTTTTCCAAATTAAAGAATCCAATGTCGATCTGCTTCCTGTTGAAACTTTGAAATTTTGAAAAACATTCTTTAAAATTTGGGAGTACTTTACATGACGTCCCCCGGACATTTTTAACATTTTCTCAAAAACTGCTCCAAATTTTTTCGTAAATTTCTTGTAAGAATAGAGTAAAATACGTTATCAAGGTGGCATAGGTCTGATTTTTACCGTTAACTCTAAATTTTCGAAAATTGCAAAAGTTTGAATTTTTTGTCGTCTTCCCACAACTACAAAATTGAAGACAAACATTTTTTCTTTTAATGAAATTTGTTGTGCATAAATAGTTCTTTCAATAAAGTCATGTTCATTGTTTCGGAAAGTTTTGTAATTATCGTGCAAAAGTACATTCAATATTTGCAATTTTAAAAAATAACAAAAACAAAATTTTCTCCAAAACGGCTCCAAATTTTTTTTTTAATTTTTGGTAGGGTTAGTGCCAAACTAACCCTACCAAATTAAAAGGAAATTGTTTTGACAAAAAATTGAAATTGAAATTTTTTTACATGTGTCTCACATCGGTAATATTTACATTAAAGGCAATTTCTTCATATTATTATATTTACGAGCACATGTGCTTTAAATAATGTCAAATAAAGTTTCTCGAAAACTCAACCGTCTTCTGTACAAATGAGCTCAATTTCCGCATTTTCAGAAACGCTCAAACGCCACTTTCTCAAAAATGGCTCCAAATTTTTCTAATAGATAGTGCTATGCGCGCTGTTTAATATGACGTAAAATCATTATGGTGTATTTATTGGCTTCCTCAAAAATTACACAAATGTATTTTTTGTATACCTCTCAATCCGTTAGTATGGACATTTGCGTCGCTTTGAATGCATTATTGAAATTGTGAATGGTTATCTCACCATATTGTTTCATCCTCATAGTTACCATACCGTTAACAGCAATAGTGGTCGCTAATGACCTAAGATGTTGATGCGACCTTAAATAACCAATTTAAAAAAATTGTGAATGGAAATGCTTCAAATGATTTCAAATGAACTTTTTCTAAAATTCCATAGATTCCTGTGAAAAAGGACTTTAAATTTCGCATTTACAGTAATGCTTAATCGCCATTTTCTTAAAAACCACTTCAAATGTATCAATGGAAATTTGTATTTAGGACAGTTTTTCCTCTTCTTTAATATTCTTAAAGTAATAATTCGCTTGTATTACTAGGAAAGCATTAAGTTGAGAAAATGTCAAAAAAAATGTACTTTGGGCTTTGAATAAGTGGCACGTGGCTGAGGATGGAGAAAAACCATAACACCAAGACCCTGTGCCAGACCACACCAAGGAAATTAGAAAACTATACCACGAGAAAGTCTGTGCCATTCTTTAGCACCTCTAGTTACTTTCTCGTATACGTACGCATATACGGAGTATAGAGAAAGTTATGTAATGCTGCGCGAAAAAAACGACTAATTTTCGACAGAGAAAAATTCATTGAAAACAAGAAAGTGGGAAGTTTGAAAATATCTGGAAATATTCCTGTTCATAAGGAAGCATCGAAAATGTGAGTTAATGGGTGTATAATGGCAGGTACACGTTTTTAATAAACAGTCTGGAAATTCATCTAAAATAGATGAATATTTATTATTTAGTTTACTGACTATTCTGAGGATTTTGTTAGAAGAAGTTTCGTAAATAAACATCGTGCCGAAATTGTTTTGAGAAGCATATAATGTTGAATTTTGTGGTTTTAGTCAGTTCGTGAGATCAACCGCAATTCTAGGAAAGTGTTGGTTAAAGATATTCGCAACTTTTTCTGGATTACTTGTTTCTCTTTCATTGTCTAAAGGACAATTAACGGAATTAAAAGGAATTTAAAACAACATTCTCTACGAAATATCGTCATGACGTGGTCGTATTTTTTACGACATTCCACATTGCTTTAGTTTTATTTCTTCTTCTTCTTCGGCATTTTCCCCTTAGGAGCTTGCCGTTTTCACCCGCCACAACTCTCGATCCTCCCAATCTCGTGGTTTGAGGCCTCTATCCTTCATAGCTTCCTGGATGTATTTTTCCCATTCTAAAACTGGTCTTCCACTTTTTCGCCTCTCAGGTGGTTGCCATTTTCAGATCTTGTGTGGCCCTCTGTTTTCTGACATTCTCTGACCATGTCCATACCACTGTAGTACTCTATTTTCCAAGGTCTTCGTAATATAACAAATTATATTCATCCTTCTCCATATTTCTTCATTTCGCACTCTGTTCTTGCGAGTAAGTTGTAGGCATCGTCTCATATAGTCCATTTCCACTGTCTTTATCTTATCTCTTATTTTTTGTGTTTGTGGCCACATTTCCGCTCCATATAGTACTATATTTTCTACTACACAATGGAATATCCTTCTTTTGACATCTTGACGGATATTGTTATTCCATAATATGCTGTGTAAAGCTTTGGTTGCTTTCTTCCCCATAATTATTCTCGAGTTTAAATCTGCAGCACATGTACCCGAGTTGTTTATTAAAGATCCAAGATATTTGAAGGTGTTACAGCTTTTAATTTTGTTACCATTCACGCCTATATCTGTTATTCCTTGCCCAATGCACATTCATTCGGTTTTATTAAAATGTATTTCTAATCCCCATTTATTACACTCTTCTATTAGCTTTCTTAGCATGTACACCATATCCTCTTCATCTTGGGCAAAGATTACCTGGTCGTCAGCAAATAGAAGGGAGTGAAAGGTGTCGTCTTCGATTTTTATTCCCATGCCAGAACATTTTCTGTACCAGTTATAGAGGGCTTGTTCTAGGTAGGTATTGAACAAAATAGGAGATAACCCGCATCCTTGTTTTAGACCCTTGTTTATCAGAAAGCTACCCGTTAACTTATCTCCAATTTTTATTTGCGCTTCGGTGTTTTTGTAAAGTTTTTTAACCAGATTGATCCACTTTTTCTTTATATCAACCTTTCTCATTGCCTCCCATATCTTTTTTCTTGGGACACTATCGTATTGTAACGTCACCACATGGCGGCCAGGTTCGACCATCTTTAGAAAGTTTAGCAGAGGGAAAGGGCATCCGGTCGGCTAGTACAAAAACTGTTAGTAGCTTTTGTCAACTGAAAAGGGAGCTATTAACACTCCGGGACGCAAGTCGGCCGGGCAGAGGGTCCTGACCCCCCCGCCGGCGGTCAGGGGAGGCTGGCCGGCCATGTGGTCCCAGAGCCACCCGCACGTGCAGAGAAGCTAGGGGGTGGGGGGGGACTTGACCGCCAGAAGCTAGCCGGCCGGAAGGAGGAGTTCGTTAAGAGATCGCCTCGCGTGCGGACGCAACCGCGGCCCGTTGGCGGTAGTGCATTCCTTGGACACTGCGAGTGCGTAGCACCGGGTGTCAGGACACCGGCGCGGTAAAGCGTCTGGGTGGAGGATGCACTAGCCAGGAGTGGGAGCAGGGTGCGTGGAGTCGCGGAGGTAGATTGCGAACGGAACCCCAGAGCTGTACATACTGTATAATATTCTGTAAATAAATATTGTAAGTAGAGCTCGTGTCTGTGTAGTCATTTCGCTACCACGACGCCACAGACGGGGTTATTTAAATGGTGGCAGCGGTCAACGAACCCAGGCAAGGGGAAGCTGTGTTAAAATTAGTTAACAAATTTTAATAGTGCAGCGGCGTAAGTACCCAGGCTGGGGGAGGAAGTATGCGGTTACGATAGACTCGTATATCGGTACTTGGATGAACTTTCGAGGGCTCACCGGTGTAGTAACGCACGGGGTTATTTAAATCGTAAAGGCATCGAAGGCAGAGACTGGATCGTCGGACCGAAGAAAGAAGCCATCCCGGACAGGAAGGAAGGACGACGTCAAAGCCAACCGACGCCGATACAGGGACATCAAGGACACCGTACGTAAGTGTAGCCTCCGGCATTCATAGCGATCAGAATCAGGCATAATGGCATTTTTAGCAAAGTACCGGAAAGACTGCCTGGTGCAGGTCGCGAGAGAATTAGGAGAGTCTGTAAGTAATGAGAATACAGTGGTCAGTCTCAAACAGATAATTCTAGATAGTGTTCATTACGAGGAAGAATTTGTTAAAGAATTAGCGAATAATTGTCAAGATATTATCGCGAGGGAACGAGAAGAAAGGGAAAGAGAAAGGGAAAGAGAAGGAGAGGAAAGGGAACGAGAAGAAAATTTAGAGGCGAAAAGTTGAGGCTAACGAGGCAGACGACGACTATTTCGGATGCAGGTACGGAGGCAAATTCTAAAACTCACATTAAGTTATATCATGTAATGGATAAATTTAGAGGCGAAAAGGATGACATCACGGCTTATTTAAGCGTATTCGAAGCACAGGCCAATCAATTGAGCGTACCGGAAGAAGATTGGGTAATCAATCTTATGGGGTTGTTGCCGAACCAAGTCAACTCATGGCTTATGATTGAAGGTCGGGGAAATGCGACCGAATATACCGAGATAAAAGCAAAATTATTAGAAATGTATAAGTTTAATGCGGAAAAGTTTAGGCAACTATTTACTAAACATATGAAGCAGACCGGTACCACTTGGAACGTGTACGCGAGAGAGTTGCACAATTATTGTAAGCAGTGGGTGGCGGGATTGCAAATATCTACCTTTGAAGCTTTTCTTGATCTAATTGTTACCAATCAAATGAAGCGGCGGGTTCCGTCCGAGATCAGGGAACATTTTATAGACGAATGGGGTACATTTACAGTTGCGTTGGACTTCGCAAAAAAATTAGATAATTATGAAAATAATAGGGCAGGATGGAAGAGCTTGTTTCCAAAGCACGGTAAGAAGGCAGAACCAGTTGCAGATATTACCCGAGTTCGGAGAAGCATAGTGCGAAGCCATATGATAAGAAGGGTGAAGTAAGAATAGATTTCGATCAGCCGAGCAAACGGAAATGTTTCTCTTGTGGCTCGACTCAACACCTTAAGCGGGACTGTCCAGGTGCACGAAACGGGGAGAAGGTTGGTCATGTGGCCGACCAAGATGCGCGTGAATTATTTCGTCCACACCCGGTTTCCGGATTAATTAACGGAATCAAATCGGAACTTTTGAGAGACACTGGTGCGAGTTTTGATATTGTTAATGAACGGCTGGTAAAAGATGAGCACTTGACGGGCGAGTCGGTTTGGATATTTCAGACACTAGACTCTGAATCACGGAACTTGCCAGTCGCGCAGGTAACAGTTCAAGGGCCGTTTGGAACCGTAGTTACGAAGGCAGCGGTAGTAAAAAATGAATGTGATATCGGTTACTATCTGTTGAGTAACAGAACTGCTCTGCTGCTCGATGAAATACGCAAAGGTTACGTAGAGCCGCAAGTGGTTGGGGCCGTGGTAACTCGCGCGGGCGCGGCCAGGGCCGAGGCTCGGGAGGACGTAGCATCCGAGTCGCCGTCAGGTGAGCGACCGGAGGAGGCTCTCCCGGACGGGGCTGACGAAACAGAAGGGCTAGAGCCACCGCAAGCCGTAGAGGGAAGTCAGACGGAACTTGAACCTCAGGTTATCGAATTAATCCGCGTAAACAGAGAGACGTTTGCGGCGGAACAACAAGGGACAATAGCCTGAAGGAAATATACAAAGCGTACGTGAATAGAGTACCAGATGTTACTTTTGTTGATAAGGTAAGCACATATTACTCACATTATCAGGTCCGGCATATCAAACACAACTGAAGTTGCGGACACAAACAAGTCGCAAAGTCTGCGAACACAAATGAATTCACGGTCGCCACCTGATATAATCAGGAACAAACAAATTACTTTACTTTTAAAGCAATTTAACAACAAATATGCCGGCTGACACGTTTAGTTGAGCCTAAGGTTCAGCGGAGTTAACACAGAAAAACTCCTAAGGCGATGACTTCGCAAAATGAAGTGCGTATATTCAAAAATTAAAAAAAAAAAACCTTTTTAAAAAAATTATAATATTCCTCGAACAGGAAAACACATCTGTAATCGAGGAATGACACAGAAATTACAACAAAACGTTTTATCAAAAAGGGTAGTGAACGGAGCAAGACCAGTTCACAAGGACCCACTGAAATACAATAACACAGAATTACAAACAGCGTCGAACAAAATATCCACTTTAGGAATGCCGACGACTTACGTACATTATCAAAAATGACAAAGGCCTTCACATAAGAGCCTTTCAATTACAAAAGCTTAAACAATTTGAATGGTACACTGTAACAAAATATACCTTCAGAATACAAACAAGAAGGCATTAAACTGAATTACAAACTTTAAAAGCTCGTTTGAGCTGGAGACAACAATGAAAAGACCTAATGTAATAAATGCCCATTTAAACTGACAAATAACAAACAGGGAACAAAAACATACATGGCAACTTTCAGGGTGTCACACTTAACACTTTGATGGAATTGGATTGGATTTTGATGCGCTTACACTCAATACCTCACACATATGTGTGTTGTGCTGATTTTTACCACACAAAGCTGCTAAACCAACGGCCGGCCAAAAGCCGACAGCAGCTTGTTGCCCGAGCTGCGTACAACAAGCAAGCTCACGGGGCCAAGGACGGAACGTACAAATGAGCCACGGATAAACCGTACGGGCCCTAGCTCCGTCGACAAACAAGTGCTCCAGAGGTCCCAAGCGTCCAGCGTCTTACTAAGGACGTGAAGCTAGTAGTGATGCTGCTACATATCAACACAAACAATTTAGATAATGTGCACACACTATATAACAAACAAGTGATTGCGCCGCACTGTGCCTAGACACGCAATCACGCGCAATACCGCCGCCTGCAACAATAGACTCGACGCGAAACAGTCATGACAAATCCAAAGGCAAAAATCAGCACATGCGCAACATCAAACAAGAAACTTACAAAATATGCATAATTCTAAAATTTACACCAATCCAATTCCATCACAGATACGGCATAAATGCCGCTACAAAAATTCATTACAACAACATAAAGTAGAATTTACAACTAATGACACCCGTTACCATGTTACCCTGTCGGCCGAAGCCGATAAAAACCGACGCGCGGTCGGGCGGAGTCTACGCGCCGAAGCAAAATGGACCAAGACCTGTCAGAAGTCATAAAAGCCGTAGAGACAGCGCTCGCAGGCGCTTAAATAGCTTCTCCCCGAGGGGAGAGGGAACAACATGCATCGAGATGTGACGAGTCACAAATCGATCATAGTACAAAGAGCAAATGGGCAAGCAGCTTGTTAGACACTCATAATAAACATTCTTAGAAATCGATAAGTACTAGCCCTATCTAGCGGGCGACAGGCGAACTATATACCTGCATACAAATAAATTTTTATTTTGTTAATAATTTAATTCTAAGGCTATGAGGCCAAACAAGGTGTCTAAAATATCACAAAGTTTATGTAAATTTCATATTTTATTAGCCTGCATGGCTAAAACATCTGTATTGTTTACAATAAATGAAAACCTGTTTTATAATATGAAATTTTTACATCATAATTTTTTAATTTTCCTTTAGACCCAAATAACTTCTCTGAAATGTAAACAATATCAAAAAGTACATCACCCTGAGTCTGTCTATGGCCATAGACTATAAAAATGTACACTTTAAGATGGGTTTTTTCCCATTTTATCATAAAAATATGACATGTACCAGTATAACAGTTAACTTAAATTACAAAACTAACTACAATACAATAAGAGATTCTTCTCGGATGCACAGATGACTTCTCAGATGTCGATGAGAGGATGCATTTTGGAAAAGTTAGTTTTGAAATTTAACACCAGAGAAGGGAAAAGACGCGTACTTCATTAAGAATCGAGTGTTATTTCGATCGCGACACAGTAAACGCGCAGAAAGATTCGACATGATTGTTGTACCGGAAATATATCGAAGTACCGTCCTTAAGTTGTGTCATGAAACAGCCAATGCACACTTAGGCACCACTAAGAGCAAGGATAGCATGGCTAAATACTTTTATTGGCCGAATTGTTTCAGGAAATGGAAAAATTTATCAGATCTTGTGATAGTTGTCAGAAGGTGGGAAGGTCGGGAGACAAGGTGCGTGGCTACCTTACCTTAGTACCGCCTGTCTCAGAAATATTTGGCAAAATAAACGTAGATGCATGCGGACCATTTCCTGAATCGCAAACGGGGCATAAATTCATCCTGACTGCCATCTGTGTAGCTAGTCGATTTCCGGAGGCAATCCCGATAACGGATTTAAGATCTACTACGGTTATTGATGCGCTACTGGAATTATTTAGTAGAATAGGATTCCCCAAAGAGATGCAAACGGATCAAGGCACTTGCTTTACTAGTATACTGACAGCGGAATTCGCACAGAAATTCGGAATTCGGCTAGTTAGGAGTTCGCCGTATCACCCTCAATCCAATGCAATAGAGCGTGTACATCGAACGATGAATAGACTCATTAAGGTTATGTGTTTGGAAGCGGGCACGGAATGGGAAAAGCAGCTTCCGGCAATCTTATTTGCGTTACGGACTACTGTGCACGAAAGCTTAGGATTCACTCCCGCTGAGCTTGTGTATGGCAGGAACTTACGTACTCCAACCACTTTAATGTATGAGCGCCTTGCGGGAACTGAGGAGGAAGAGAACTCCGTGGTCGAATACGTGTTTAAATTAGTGAACCGTCTCAAAAGATCGCGCGAGCTTGCTCATCAAAAATTAGTTAAGGAGCAAGAAAAGAGAAAGGTGTGGTATGACCGCAAAGCAGTGCACCGTACATTTGCTGTAGGAGATCGTGTCCTAGTGTTAGCGCCGAACAGAACCCAGAAACTTTCGGTACAGTGGGTCGGGCCCGGCGAGGTGTTAGAAAAAATATCCGAAACGAATTATGTCGTTTTGTTACCTGGGAAAAAGAGGGCCGTGTATACCATGTGAACATGTTGAAAGGTACCATCAGAGAACGGAATACATTAGTTACGTGGCAACACAGGCACCGAGTTCGAACCAGACGAAGATGAATTGGACAAATATGCCGTGAAACTAGAAAATAGGGATTTTGAGTTAGAAGTGATGTTCGAGGGTACAGATGTCGAACCGGAGTTTCGGAAAAGGCTGGAAGAAATAGTATTCAAATATAGAGAGATATTCTCGGACAAGCCTGGTCTGACTGACATGGTAACAATGGATATCGAAATCATGGACGAATCCAAACCTGTCAGAAGTGCACTACCGTATGTCGCCTAGAACGTCGGAAATTCTGAAAGAAGAAATTACAAAATGTTACGGGATAAAAGCATTGAAGTAGGTGATTCAGATTATACATCACCGATGATTTTAGTAGAAGCACCGGGAAGGAAGCCGCGGCCGTGTTTGACTACAGACGTCTGAATCAATGCATTAAGACAGAGTATTACCCCTTACCGAGCATGGAGGAAAGAATAGAGACAGTGGCGGCGGCTAAAATCATTAGCACACTTGATTTGACAAAGTGTTATTGGCAAATTGCCCTCACGCCGAGAGCACAGTGTTATGCGGCTTTTGTGACGAAATTCGGAACTTATCGACCGTTACGACTTCCCTTTGGGATTAAGAACGCACCTTACCAGTGCAGTCGCATGATGGCATCCTTGTTAGATTCGTGTAGTACATTTGCTGTACCGTACATGGATGACATTGCCATTTTAGTAATAACTGGAAGATCATATCCGTCATCTGGAAGAAGTATTTCAGATTATCAAAAGGCGAAACTGCATATCCAGCCGACTAAATGTAAATTCGCTAGGAATTCCGTGCAGTACTTGGATACGTTGTGGGCGGGGGCGTAATGAGGCCAGTCAAGCAAAGGTTCACGCCATCCAAGAGTATCCGCTTCCCAAATCAAAATGCAAGTCAGGGCTTTCTAGGGCTCGCAGGATACTATAGAAGGCTCATTCCAGGATTCGCAGAAAAAGCGGCACCGTTAACAGATTTACTGCGTGGGAGGGAACGCCAAGGCAAAGTAAATTGGTCGCAAGAATGTGATGACGCATTAAAAGCCCTAAAGGACGCCCTATGTAGTGAATCTGTAGTACACGCTCCAGATTTCAGCAAACCATTTATTATGCAACGTGATGCATCAGATCGTGGAATAGGCGTAATTCTGGCTCAAAATGATGAGGAAGGGAATGAACATCCCATATTGTACATAAGTAGGAAATTATCTGACTCGGAAATTAAATTTTGTGCAACTGGAAAAGGAGTGTAGGCTATAATTTGGGGCTTCAGAAACTGAAATATTATTTAGACGGGCAAGTAAAGATCAAAATTGAGACTGATCATAACCCCTTGGTATGGTTAAGTAATTGTTCTGGAAAATCCTAGGTTAATGAGGTGGTCACTAATGATTCAATACCACAACATTGAAATCATTCATAAAAAGGGGAAAGAACATGTAAATGTCGACGCATTGAATCGAATGTTTTGAGAAGGCTGATCTGATCACAATGATGCGGAAGGACACACTGTAGGGGTCCTTGCAACGGTTGCATTATATAAATCCAAAATGTGCTTATATATGTATTGTTTTTTGTTTTTTTCTCTTGTCGAAGTTATATTTAGGTTCATGTTTAATCATTGTTTCAAAGGATATAATTATTGATGTCATAATGTCTTATGAAGATTGAAAATAATATATAAATGTACATATGTGTGTATGGCATAGATCTAATACGAAATTGTAATCTTGCTTGTACTGACAAAAAAAACTGGGGTCCTTCGCAGTCGAGACATTAGATTAGAATGGCTAGGAGAAAAAAATAGTAAAGGTATAGAGAATTGCTTTAGCCTTTGGCCAAAACGGCCATGTAGAATCCAGAATACAGGTTACTAGTGAATTTTTGTCCTGTGGTTGGCACCTGCGGAAAAAATTCATTTCCGCGGATATAGGAGTCTGTAACGTCACCACATGGCGGCCAGGTTCGACCATCTTTACAAAGTTTAGCAGAGGGGAAGGACATCCGGTCGGCTAGTACAAAAACTGTTAGTAGCTTTTGTCAACTGAAAAGGGAGCTATTAACACTCCGGGACGCAAGTCGGCCGGGCAGAGGGTCCTGACCCCCCGCCGGCGGTCAGGGGAGGCTGGCCGGCCATGTGGTCCCAGAGCCACCCGCACGTGCAGAGAAGCTAGGGGGTGGGGGGGGGACTTGACCGCCAGAAGCTAGCCGGCCGGAAGGAGGAGTTCGTTAAGAGATCGCCTCGCGTGCGGACGCAACCGCGGCCCGTTGGCGGTAGTGCATTCCTTGGACACTGCGAGTGCAGCACGGTGTCAGGACACCGCGCGGTAAAGCGTCTGGGTGGAGGATGCACTAGCCAGGAGATGGGAGCAGGGTGCGTGGAGTCGCGGAGGTAGATTGCGAACGGAACCCCAGAGCTGTACATACTGTATAATATTCTGTAAATAAATATTGTAACTAGAGCTCGTGTCTGTGTAGTCATTTCGCTACCACGACGCCACAGTATGCTTTCTGGAGGTCTATAAAGTTTACATAAATATTCATATTTCTGCTTTTATGTTTCTCTATAACTTGTCTGATACAGTGGATGTTATCTAGACATGATCGTCCTCGTCTAAAACCACTCTGCTCTTCACTCAATACAGGTTTATCTTCTTCGACTTTTTTACTTAGAATACTAGAAAACAATCTTGCTGTTGACGGTATGACACTTATTCCCCTGTAATTCGCACATGATTGTTTGTCCCCGTTTTTAAATATAGAAGAGATGTAGGATATGTTCCATTCTACAGGTGGATCCTCTCCTAATTCTATCTTATTGAACATTTTCTTTAGGCAACCACATCTCCACTATATTTCAGGAGCTCCATTCTTATATTTCCAGGTCCTGGGACTTTATTGGTTTTTGCTTTGCTAGTTTTATTTCTAGTGTTCGAAATATCCTCGTTATTTTTCATTATTTTTGCTTGAACTATTATTTTCCTTAAAATTATTTTATATTCTCGGAAGTAGACATGGAAACCGGGCGATACGTTATGATGTTTAGAAATAAAGTAAAGCGTACGTTTATTTTTACACGATGTTCTAATGCATTTTCCTCTCGCTGAGGTAGTCCTCCAGAATCCTCACAAGGGACCAGTGGCGAATTCTCTGATACACCGCGTATACCTAGTAGTACGAAGTGTATAATAAATATTTCATAAGTTTGGTAACCCTCTAAAAGTTATTGAGATTTTGAAAGCTTTAAAACAGATGTGAAAAAATAACTCTGTTTTGCTACCGACAGCCAACCGCATCCATAAGCGCTATGAAGTGCGGTAGAATGAGAAGTTTCAAATTGTTCTTAATGCTATCCAGAGAACTCGCTAGCGCGGGCGAAGGCAATGCATGCCAGCCGCGATAACCTAGGGCTCCTCATGCTTCAAGGGCGGGGAGAGGGGAGGATGCGCGTCTGGACGCTCGGTAGGCACCGCAAAATATTGCAGTGAACAGCCCTTTGGTCATTCGTAAGTTACGCTTCTCTCAAGTGATTTTAGATAAGCTCAAAATAAAAGACACTCCATAAGACAATTCCATAAAGTGCGGTATACTTAAAATGATGTTGAGGATTCCCCACTGCAAGGTACTCAGGAACCTTCTTCGCTACCAGCGCCTGTATTGTCTTTCCACCTGGCGGAGTCAAAATTTTTTGTCTATCGCCACCAATAATATAATAATATAATACTACCACCATATAATACTATTTTCACAATCTGCTAAAGAATTAGAAATCATGCTGCAAGAATTAAAAATGCAGTGCAATAAGGTAGGTCTCCAAATGAATTTAAGTAAAACAAAAGTTATGACAAACAGTGACGAAATCCAAATCAAGCTGGACACAGAAAACATAACTACATCCAGGAATACGTGTACTTAGGTCAAACGGTATCATTTCACAATAGCAATCAGAAAGAAATAAACAGAAGAATCTCGCAAGCTTGGAAAAAGTTTTGGGGCTTGAGTTTTGTACTGTTGGATAAAACACAAACGATAAAAATAAAAAGAGACATATTAGACAGCTGTATACTACCAACAATGCTATATGGAGCACAAACCTGGGCACATATCGAGCAGGAAAAGAAAACACTCCAAATTACGCAGAGGAAAATGGAAAGAAAAATATTACAAGTAACACTCAAAGACCGCAAAAGGAATGCAGAGATTAGAAGAAGGACGCAAGTGAGAGACGCTGCATCCACTGCTCAACAACTTAAATGGAAATGGGCAGGTCATGTAGTGAGACTGAATCACAACCGTGGGGCCAACATTACTACGCTATGAGACACGAGAATTTGAAAAAGACAAAAAGAAAGACCAAGAAGAAGATGGGCCGATGAGATAAGGGTAATTGCGGGCAATCTGTGGTCGAGAACAGCGCGAAACCGTGAAGAATGGTAGTGTCTTGAACGCGTGTCCATACTATCAGTACTATAGTTGCGCAAGAGTGAGTGGAATGCGATATAACAGTGATCTCGAGACGGAAGTGTAACATTGAGAACTGGTTAAAGGACCTAGTGTAAATAGTGAATAGTGTGTAGGAAAATGATGTGTCTGGTGTAGGTAATTGTGGAGAGGTGATTGTAGGACTCACAAACGTTGCTCAGTTGTGGGAATGTTACTGAGAGCAATCCTCCATAAGGAGAGGCTGTTGCCTACCCAGGGATTCTCAGGCTATATTATATATTATTATATTATATCGCCATCAGTGTGCAAAAACCTTTCTTACTTTTGGCTGTTTCAGCATACTGGACTGCTTCTGTAATAGCGTATATTGTCAAGAGACCCTTTCTAAACTCAAACTGTCTTGCTGAGAAGTTTATTCCTGCATTCATGTGTTTTTCTAATCGTTGGAGGAGCAAACCCTCAAGTAATCTACTCATCGTATACAGCAAGCACAAAAGTTTGAACGATGCAATTGGTTTGCTTCATTTCCGCATGAGTATTCTTCTGCTGTTGGCATTAGCATTAGCATTCTTCTGCATTAGCTTCTGCTGTTTCCAATCCTTAAAGAATTTCCCCAGTATAAGGCAGTAATTAAAGGCATCCAGGAGACATCGGAATATTCTTTAATCGCTATACTAAGGATAACGTTTGAGTCCCGTCCGGTTCTGGCGCTGTTTTCTTCTTGGTCATCATCATCGTGTGAACCAATTCATCCTTCGTTAAGTAATTAACTTTGTCGAAGTAGTAGTCAGAAAGTCTATTCCTTACCCAGCATTTTCTGTTAGGAAAAATACCTTCCCTCACTCCAGTCCCGCACTGTTGGATGGTTTAAATTTCCCCATAACTATTTTGTAGGCTTTTCCCCAGGGGTCATACTCCACCTCATTTATTAATTATGAGTATTTGGTTTTATTTCTTTTGATTTCGGACTTAAGACATTTACGACACCTCCTATAGATTTCCATTAGTTGTCCGTTTTGGCTCTTTTTGCAAGTCTACGAGTTTTAAAAACACATGCTTTACGGAGTTCTGCAATATTCGCAGTTCACCAATATACATGTTTTTTTTTTTGTTTTTTTCCTTTGGGTCCCTGTGTCTATGCATTGAGACTTCACACGTATCGTTAACGATTCCTTTACTTCCTCTTCGAGCGTCTCAGGTTTTTCCACCCAATATTCTGCATCAATTTAACTTCATCAAGGAATGTTATGGCCTTTTCCTCGTTTAGTTTTTGGTATTCCATGATGTATGGAGTTTGTATCTCTCTTCCCACTCTGTTATTAGATGGTAAAGTGTAAAATTCAGTATAGCGATGATCGTTGTGTCTCTTCATTAAGAACTTGCCAGTTCTGAACATTCCTGGCTATCTTTCAGGTTCCTATTGTCAGATCTATTATGGAAGATACAGTTCCTTTCAGACGAAAGGAACACCAACTTCCTATATTTAGAACCATCAGATCTCTCCTTGCCATGAATTCACAATCTTATCTCTACTATCAGATCTGCTTTCACCCCATTCCGGGAACTTGCTGTTAAATTCTCCGGCCACAATAATTTCTCCTGGTGCTGAGTTCATACTTGCTTCCAGTTCGTGTATTGTTATTACAAATTATTATTATTTTCATCATCATATTATTATTATTATTATTATTTTCATCGTCATATTATTATTATTATTATTATTATTATTATTTTCATCGTCATATCATTATGATTATTATTTTACTATTATTTCATATTTCTTTGTTCGTTTCTTACATTCGACCTTTTGTTATACATTTGCACATTTATCTTTTAGAAAGTATTTAAAACCTATTTGAAATAAAAATTGTTAGTCATCAGGGAACATGGGTTTAGAATGTAACAATGACTCAGAAGCTAATTTTTTTGATTTACATCTTATTGTTGGGACATGATATACCTGAATGAAAAGTAGTTATAATTGTCAAATATGTGTTGCAATTCACTTGAAAATATTTAGTTTTTGCACCAAATGTTGTATGATTTGGAATGAGCAAGGTTGGACATTATTTAAATCATTGTATTCGATTCACTATACATTTTGTATTCGAAAACCTTTTTTTTTTTCAGTTTCTTGGACATGTATTTTAGATATTTTTTAAATACATAAAGTAGGTGTATTTAAAAGAAGAAATACTTCAAATGCAGATGAAGAAGAAGATGGTTTAGAACAAGGAAAGTTTTTTTCTTTAATTCCACTCGTAAATGCACCTCATTGAAACAAAAATAAAAGCTCCTTCCAGCTACTGAATTTGGATTCTCTTCATTTTTAAATGATAAAACTAAATCATTAAAAATGCTGGACAATTATCCTGCAATAAAAGAAAAGCATTTATTTGTTATAACACTAGTTTATATTCATCCACACCTGTTGAATGATTGTTTTCCTTTGCAGGTTTTATACATGTCTGATGATTTGTTTAAAAAGCTAGTCATTTTCGAGGAAATTCCATTTCTTTGTATTCCACATATTTCTGATTTTTATTACAATACATTGCAGTAGTTATTTTGTTCAGAAATTTGTATGACTGTCAATTACTAATTTACTGTAATTGACAATTATAATATATTGTCGCAATAAAAATATATAATACAAAATTATTATATAGTTCCAGCATTTTGAGTATTTGAAATATTGTAAATATGTATTTAGTACATCAAGTCCTAATGTATTTTGTGTATTTAAATACTTATTTATAAAGTATTTTTCCTAAGTTTTTTAAATACTAAATTGAAAGTATTTTGCCCAACTCTGATGAGTTTTACAAAATATGATAACAGATGAGTTAATTCGGAGATAAATTATATAAATAGAATTACGTAACTATTACTAAAGGCAACAATGTACATGCTGTTTTAGTACTAGTTTTATTAGAAAAATGATATGCTGCATACCTTCAGTTATCACTTATATTTTATAAAATTGTGAAATAAAAATAATTTATAAATTAAAGATGGAAATAAACTCCCAAGTGCTTGTTTTTTTTTATGAAAGACACTCTTTGATACGTACTTTTCATTACAACAGAAAATAATTTAGTACATAAATTTCTTAATGTTTTATTGATCTTTCACTGCAATTTTCTCACTTCAGTTCTTTAGGATTGGTTTTGTTTTGCACAAATCCAACATGTACTACAAAGATCTGCCTCAAGTTGTGTTCAATGATTAAACACAAGTGCATAGAAAAGTATTGGCTAAATTCCTAAGCAGAGACACATCACAGCAACACATTATAATTTTTTAAAATAATAAGGATTTAGGTTTAACTAGACCCTTTTTAACCGACTTTTTTTCTTAACAAATGCAAATGAAAAGAAGGAAACCTTTTTCTTGACCAAATTAAAAGTTTTTTATCGAATTAAATTAGAAGCGCATTTAAGGTTAATGATAACAATAAAAGATGTGGTATATCTTTATTAGGAAGAGACAATAAAATGTCAGTACTTCCAAAGTTGATGAAGTTTAATAATTATATATAAATGTTGAGAGTAATTCTTATATTATCACAAAATTGTAAGCATACACAAATTTTAACAGTATTAGATAACGGAAATATAGAATATATGACATGTACAGCCCATCAATAATCATGGGGCTAGCTATAAATATCAACCATTCACATTTTCAGCAAGTTTTCAAACTTCATGAAATGCATGATACAATATAAATGAAACAAATACATTATGTACTCAGTACCAAAGAATTAGGGAGCTCTGGAAATATCCAGGCATCTCAAAACTAAAGCATACTCTCATAAATTTGAAATAAGTTATACGAGATCGAATAGACTTTTTGTAACATTTATATCTACATAATAATATTTACAAAAATTGCTTCTACCCTTATAAAGAAGATATACCAACAAACACCATTACAATCTGACTGGTCCCTCATATTCTAATCCCATTTGACTGATATTTATAGTTAGTCCATAAGCATGGTATATTACACAATTTACACAAATTCAGCACACGTCTCGCATTAGTTAAATTTTTAGCCACAAACAGATAGAAATTACAGCATGACGAGTTAACCAAACAATTCAATCATAACACTGTGATAAAATTATATCCTGTTGCTTGAGTATGCATATGCTATACACAAAAGTCTAAACTCGTCAACAAGTTTCTGTCACAAATTTCCTAGTGTGGTTGGTCACTAACACTTACATTGATTATTAGAAAAATCATAACCACAATTACTGTTACTGGCCATTAAACAAGTATAAACAAGAGAATAAAATTAAATATCTTTCTTAGGCCTTCATTCGATTACGAAAATTAAATGTGCATTTTCAATTTTTCTTTAACATGAATTCATTGTGCATTAACATGCAAATTACAGTTTGAGCACTAAATGGCATTTGTGCCATTAAATATAAGTTTGCTGAAAAGAAATCATCTCAAAATTTGCAAAACAAAACTCATTTATTACCCTACCATCTGTAAGATGTGAGATTCTATTACCCGTCATACATTCAGCACAATCTTCCACATCAAAAATGTACATTTGCCATCCAAATATTCAAATGCTCTTTTCTCTTCAGTACACTACTCATGTTATCATTAAACTTTCACACACCACCTGCTCTACACCTTTAAAAAACCTGCCTGACTTACATGCACTTTCCATGGCAGTTGCAAGTTCCAGATTCATATATCAATCAGATTTACCACTACTATTTCTGTGATTAAAAAAAGAAATTATAAAAATTGTCTCTAGTACAAAGCACTTACTTAGGTAAAACATTTGAAATAAATAGTATCTTTAGACACACTTCCTTCAATACAAAAACAAGACTCAGTCTTCATTTGTTATTTGTGACAAGATGTGCCCTACCAGCAAAAGTAACAGTTATTAACAACAATCTACAGAAAGTATATTGTCTGGTATCTCGACTGTGCATGTCAGCCTGACAGGGAACTTTAGCTCAGTGCAAGCACTGCTCAAAGCTACGTTTTAAAACAAAATATTTTCTATTTAATGTAGGTTCTTGTGTCTCTTAACATTGTACCACCATATTCACAAACAGAAATAATTATAATTAATAACAAACAACTAGGTTATTCATACAAAAGTGGAATCACATCGCTGGAGAACAAAATATACTTTTGTATCAATCCACTTCAAATGTTAAGATTAATGCATGCAAAATGTGAGAACTGGTTCTAGTTGACACAAAGCAGTGATGTGCAAATAGGCACCAGGCATGCATATGAAAACTGCTAACTAAGTCTATCAGCAGCATCAATGCATCATTTTAGTTGAACAATTCAAGAGAACTAATCAGATTCTTCTTGTCCTTGTCTGGCCATGATGACACATGGTACATCTTTTAAATATCAATAAAAGTGAATATGACCTACAACTGATTCTTGCACTTAATTGTTCGCCATCTACTGATGAGTAGTTCTAATACAATTAGAAAATCACAATCACTAAGCGTGCTGTAAATGTGGCTTGAAAATCTTGTGTCAGAATTCCAGATCTTGAGGCCCATTATGCACTTCAGGTCCTGCTCAATGTTGTCAATATCTGCACACCATATTGTTAAAAATGGGAAAAAATATCATGCAGTATTACAACACCAATTTAATCTTGATTAATCTGGCCTATAGATTGGAATTTTTGGAATGAATTCAATAAGAAGAACCTGAAACAGAAACACAAACAGTAAAACTAATGTTCATACAATTATTTTCTTAAACATACACAAGTATATTCAAATACCTACATATTCCATCATAGATGAAGAATCACAACGCTGTTTAGCAAGCCGCCAATGGAGACCTAATTTATGATACAAGTGGCTATTTTCCCATTCCAATAACTTGTCTATAGAATGCTGAGTCTAAATAAAATATGGCATTATTATTACATGCACCATTCCATTTTTCTACATTTCTAAAATAACAATTTTCCTTTTTTGAACTTACTCTCTTACTGAGACAAATCACAGGCCACAGTGAACACCCCAAAGTGCAACAGCAACATACACATCCACAGAACAACCATTTAACATTGACAGGAAGTGTTTTCTTCAGAATGCTGTTAACACGCATTACTGTAGCCTTATACTCCTCAGGAGCAACACGTGAAACAAGGCCATTGGGAAATTCTGAATCAAACCTATTGCTCAGGCCAAACCTAACAAAGGAAAAGGTCACTTCATTAATTACACATAAACACAAGTGCACTTGTTTACAATGCAAAGACGCAACACAAATGTCCTTAACAATCACTTTTCTTCAATTATATCATTAATTAGCATCATTACGGCACTGATTAGTTCCAAAGTTACCCAATCTAAAGCTTCCACCAAGACACCCTTTCAAGGCTATTGCCAACAAATATATAAATTTGAAAAGAATAAGATCCAGTCACATATGCATGCTATTATAAACATTTACGTTCGATTTTTAAGCGTGTTAGATATAAACACAATACTTCAACAAATGAAATAAATGGACAACACGAAAACAATCCATTGTTTGCAGACGTATCACATTCAGAGGAAAACAAGCAACCTTCAACATTGATTTATTACTCACACTGTCATGTTCCCTGCTCCTCTCACGACAACGGGATCTGGAACCATTGCAACGTATGTTTCTTCCAAAGGTCCCTCATTTTCCTCTTCTTCTTCATATATTGCATCGAAGTCAGCCATCATGATTGTACTCCGAGTTTACGAAATGAAATGTAGACGATAACAAAACATTGCAACTCTGTCTGCCAACTTGACATTAAGAAATTGTCCCGCAACGCTCTCAAAAATCCCAATACCGATTTTAATACAGATGAAAATCCCCTTTTAATGCTCACGATAACCAGGCATGAAGTTTCAAAATAATTTTTACGTAATTAACGATTTCATGATCAAAACAACCTCCAACGTTACACGTTTCTGATAAATTCACGACGATTATCATTTCCTGGCAACCCGAATTGTTATTTGTTTATATTGTTGCCGATCCCTGTAGAAACATACACGCTGAAATTAACTTATCAATTGCTTGAAAACTTCCACAAATGGAGCCCGATGCAATTAATAAAAAAAGTTTGGATGTTGTGCTCAACCGTAATTTGGCGAGTTTGAAAACATGCAATGTGGTCGACGCGTGGTCATTTGTGAAACATGATATTGAAGAACACATCGGTAAAAATTTGGTCTGCGTTCCTCATCTGGTAGATGGATTAAGCTACAATATCACTTCAGTGTTTATAAAAACGAATCAGGTATGTCAAAATCAGAATCCTTTAGCCTTCGTAAGTTCATTGTGCTGAAGATTGAAAGGAAGGTGGTGAAAAACAAGGTAACTTAATGATTATGACCTATATTAGTACAATTTGCAACAAATTAAGTGAAATTATAAAATTGAGAGATATTATTTTTAAAATGCTGAAGATCACTGCTGCAAAACGGAAAGGAATAACTGGAGGTGGAGGAGGATAATGAAGGTGACGATTTATTTCGTTTTGACAGGAAATACACGAGTACATTCTTACGGGTGCACCCTGACGATATGATGAAAAGTACTTGTCCCTTTAAAAACTGAACTGAATAATTAGCTCAGATATTGCAAATAATGCACAAATAATTGATGCACTTGATATTAGACAATGGTAAGCCACTCAACCGGGAAAAGAAAGATGTTTACCTACTTATCTCTTCCCTTTCTGCTAGAGGTTGCTGAAGTAGTGTAATACAATGAAGTAATGTATGCAGTAGCATGCCTATCTTTTAATGCAATAAATATGCTTTTTTATGTCGATTGTCTAATGTACAGAATTCTTTGAACTTTCAATTGTATCTCTTGTAAAAGACATTTGAGGTGGCTTACCATTACCTAATCCCGATAATTGTAGAAGTATTTCATTTTACAAATGACAAATGATGAGATTTTCCATTGATTCGCGTTATGGCAGCTCTCTTACAAGATTTTCAAAAGAAGGACGTAAAAGGTGCGTACGAGAAAGTCAAAATATTATATTAATATTGAAACGAGTTGCACTGCCACTCGTGAATGTTACATTGGGTTTTCCCAAGGAAATGTTTGCCCTAGTGGGTGAAAACATTTTGCGTAGTAAGTCACGCCCGTTTTAATAGTTATAACATCTAATAAAGTCATCATACATGCACAATTACAAGAAAGCACATATTTTTGAAACATTCTACATGCATTATTATATATTATTTAAATACCTGTTTTTGAAGAACAATTTAATTAATGAAAACATATTTATTTATAATATTGTACTTAGTGTAAGACGTCGCCGACAACCTTTTTAAAATTTTCGAAATCTACGCCAGTTCTATGAAAATCCACCATTTTTACTTTCTCGTATTCGTACGTATTTCTTGTATACGGAGTAATAAAGATAATAAGAGAAAGTTATGTATTGCTGTGGAAAATCGATTTCAAAATTTCAACGGAACTACACGTTTTGGAGTCCCCTCATATCGAAAAAGTTTTCTTCTTTTTTTCTCTTCAAAGCGTCCGTCAGTCCGTCCGTCTGCTCATATCTGGTGTATATGAACAGCACTAGCGCCTAAACAATACATACGATTTTTTTCAAAACTGAATAAACCCCTGTAGATCGGGTCTCATTCGAAGTTCTGCAATTTAGAAAATCATTAAGTTTTGGGGGTACTTTACATGAAGCCATTAGTACATATTCAAAATTTTCTTAAAAATGGCTGCGAAATTCATCGTAAAAAGAGAAAGTTATGTAATAGTGTATCGGAAACCAGCGAATTTACAACAGAAAAACTATTGCCGGAGCCTAGTAACGAAAAAGTGGATACCTCCTGACACTAAATTTAGAAAAAGAAATCCTGAGGGATTCGAGCACATTGGTTATGGGCGGAGTGCGATATGCATTTGTCCAATGATGTCATCACCACCACTAGTAATCACATTGCCAACTTAAGCGTAAAAATATGAAACAGGAATGGATAAAGAGTTAATAAATATTCGACACAATGATATTAAATCTTAAATTGAATTATTTTTTATGTCCAGGAAACATGCATTGTAGTGCAAACTACAAGACAAGTTTTCTCGCTTCGCGACTCCGGAACCAAGTCATGCCGAGGCTCGGGATTTCGGCCCTCGCGTTCACTAGAAACAACTTTGTCTATCCACAGCATAGTTACCAAATCACAGTTTCAAACGGATATTTTGATTTTTGAGAATGCTTCACATGAAGCCTCAAAAACATTTTAAAAATTTTCTTAAAAACGGCCCCAAATTTGTTTATTAAACTTTGTCTACGAATATAATAAAGGACGCTTGAAAGAATGGCGGTGGTCTAATTGCAAAAGCACAATTTTTTGGACGTCTTCCTACAACTATAATAATGAAGATAGAGATTTTTTTTCTCAATGAAATCTCTTCCGAATCGAATAAGTTCTTGTTCAATTTTTGAGTAGTTTTCAAAATATGAGTACTTTTCGTGTAATTGTGCGCGAAATTTAGGCAATTTTTTCTCAAAAACACTCCAAATTTTTTCGTCATATGTAATAAGGGACGATAAAAAATATGGCAGTAGTCCCATTTTCAGCTATCGTTCTGTGTTTCGAAAATTGTAAAAAATCGAACACTTCAAAACTACAAAATTGTATATCGATATTTTATTTAGGCAAAGTCTCTAGTAAAAAATTTGCTCTTTAAAACGTCATCTACAATTTTTTTAAGAAAACGAGCTGATTTGGCTTATTTAATACTTGAAATTTATGCATTTTCTAAAATAAATATTTTCTCAAAAACTGTTGTAAAAACTCATATATAGCAAGGAGCGGTAAAAAAATGGTGCTAGTCCCATTTTAGGCTATTGATATGATCGATTCTTTCGATCGATCTGCACTTTCTGGTATACGTACGTACGCAGAGTAATATACGTAGTATAGAGGAAGTTATGTAATGATGCGGAAAATCGAATTCTAGATTTAAAAAAGGTTTTGGGGTCTCCTGATACCGATGTTTACTGTCTCGTATACATAAAATGTCATATACGGAGTAATATACGTAGTGTAGAGAAATTTATGTAATGCTGCGGAAAATCGATTTCGAGATTTTAACGGAACTACGTTTTTGGGTCTGATACCAAAAAAGTGTTTTTTAACGTCCGTCCGTCTGTGTACATTGCTAGCGCGTAAACCATGTGTTCCAAATTGAAGAAACCCTGGTCGATGCGGCTCTAGCTGGTTGAAGCTTTGAGATTTTGAAAAACATTCTTTAGTATTTGAGGATACTTTACATGAAGCCCTGCGGACAATTTCAAAATTTTCTCAAAAACGACTCCAAATTGTTTCTTTAAATTCCTTGTAAGAATAGAGTGAAATACGCTTATAAATATGGCATAGGTCCGATTTTCAAGGTTAACTTTAAATTAAAATTGAATGTTTTAATTTCAAATAGTTGTATCATAAAGGTCATGTACATTTTTTTCGAAAATCTTAGTGGTTTTCGTGCAATAGAGCGTGAAATATTTGCAATTTTTAAAAAACACGAAAACTAGATTTTTACAGAAACGGCTCCAATTTTTTCTTTAAATTTTTGGAAGTGTTAGTACCAAATGCACCCCATACAATGACATAAACGCCAAATTGCTCTTTTCTTTTGTGTTTTCTTTCAAAAATTACAAAAATGTAATTTTTTTGACCTGTCTCTCACGTCGGTAATATTTTCATTAGAGGCAATTTCTTCACAGTATTGTATTTATGAGTACATTCACGTTAAATAATGCCAAATAAAGTTTCTCGAAAACACAACAGTTTGCTATAAAAATGAGTTCAAAATTCCGCATTTTCAGAACCTCATAAACACCAATTTTTAAAAAAGGCTCCAATTTTTTTCTTTAAATTTTTCTAACGGATAGTGATAATTGCACTGTTTAATATGACGTAAAGTTCATCTTGGTGTACTATTTTGTTTTTGAAAAATTACATAAATGTAATTTTTTTAAATACCTCTCACGCCGTTAATATTGGCATTTCCATCAATTTGTATTTATTATTACATTTGTGAGTAGAAGTGCTTTAAATGACTTCAAATTAACATTTTCGAAAACTCAATAGATTTCCGAGAAAAAGACATTCAAATTTCACATTTATAGTAAAGTTTAATCGTCATTTTCTCAAAAAACGGCTACGAATTTCTCAATGACAACTTCTATTTAGGACGAGTTTTTACTCTTCTTTAATATCCTGGAAGTAATATTTCGGTTGGACTACAAGGAAAGCAAAAAGCTCAGAAATTGTCTAAAAAGATGTACTTTGGGCGAAGACAGATGGCACAGAGAATGTTGCATGACCTTATAGACAAGCCTCACGAAGGAAATTAGAAAAATTTGGTACGAGAAAGTCTGTGCCATTCTGTAGCACCTCTAGTTCTTTTTTACTTTCTCGAATACGTAGTAGATACGAAGTAATAAACGTAGTAAAGAGAAAGTTATGTAATGCAGCGCAAACAAACGGCGGATTTTCGTCAGAAAAAAATTAATTGCAGGGCCCTGAAACTGAGAAAGTTGCTGAATTAAGAAAAAAATCCTCTCACCTCCCTATTTTGTAAGCCCTTGATACCGAAATATCAATTGCGGCGAAAAAGCCGAAAAATTGAGAAAATGTAAAAATTATGTTCTTTGAACCAAAGAAGGAAGCCGGAAAGAAAATAAGGCATCATTGAAAAGCTAGTCCAGACCAATGAGATAAGAAAACTAAATAGTGTGAGAAAGTCAAAGCTATTCTATAGCATCACTAGTTTTCTAAATTTAGCAACAGGATTTATCCCCATTTTTGTTACCAGAGCCCAGTAAAAAAGAGTTTTTCTGGCGGAAATTAGCTGTTTTCCGCCATATGATTACATAAAGTTATCTTCTAACGAAGTATTTGTAAAGCGAAAGAGTAAAAATAATTTCGGAACCGTTATTGTTATCTTAAGTTGGCCCCATGGGTACAGATTATATTGTATTTAAATTTCATGTTCATATATAAATAGCTTTCTTAAATCGGTTCATACAGATGCAAAGAAAGACAATTTAATTGACTGTACATACGTTTTACAAATCCAACGACAGCTGTAAAAATTGCTTAAAAGTTGAAATTTCAAAAACCATATACAGACACTTCCAGTGTGATTAGAATGGCTTTAAATGATTTTCAATGGTTTCTGGAATTTTCAACAACTTTCTGCGCAACAGAATTGTGAGGAATAATAATCTCCGAACAAGGCTCGAACCACTGAACCTTCCTTCCGAAGAGCTGAGTCCTTACACACCAATTAACCACTTCGGTCACCCGGGTGGGATATGGAATTTACACTTCTATTTTAGTAATAAGAGCATAGTGGCTTCAGTTCTAGCAATAGACAGCCGAAAAATTGATAAAATGTTAAACGAATGTCCTTTCGCCGGCAAAAGAAGGCAGATGGGAAATGAATAAGACGTAATCCAAAAACTAGTCGAGACTAAAGAGATTCGAAAACTAGCGCGAGATAGGCTGCACCATTCTACAGTACCACTAGTTCATTTATTTATTTACCATACAATGTTACATACGGGGAGGAAATTTAATGAAAAAACTTCGTGCGGAATTTGAGAAAATATATTTTTTAGAAAATGCACAAAAATGCAGACACAAATTAAGCGAAATCAGCTCTTTTTTCCAAAAAAAAAATGTACATGACCTTTTTTAAAGAGCAGATGTTTTACCACACAATTTGTTTAAAGCAAAAATCGCTCTCAAATTTTGTAGTTTTAATGTTAACTTTTTGTGAATTTTTAAAAAACGGAATAATAGCCGGAAATGGGACGAACACCATATTTTTACCGTCCCTTATTACATATCCGAAGGATATTAAAAGAAGAAAATGGAGCAATTTTTTAGAAAAATATTGCCTATTTTTCCCTCAATATTACACGGAAACTACAAATTTTCGAAAAATTGAACATGAACTTATTTAAACATCCGTCTAAAGCACATATTCCATTAAGGAAAAAACTATATCTTCAATTTTATAGTTGTAGGAAAAAACCCAAAAAAATTGCGCTTTTTCAATTTTCAAAAAAAATGTGTTATCAACGAAAATAAGTATATTGGTTTAGTGGTGAGTTGTAGTTGACATTTTCATAATTGAAATGATTGAAGGCGTTGTAATTGTCAACAATACTATTTATTTCAATAAGAGCAGCTTTCGATTGCTTAGCCATCATCAGTTTTCTGCTGTCTGGAAGTCACAAAAATGACTACGTAGTTGTTTTTGTAACCTTCTCTACTCGTAATAACTTTCTCTCTACTTCGTAAGCGGTAATGAGAAAGTAAAAATGAAGGGAGAAAATTTACGAAAAGACAAAAAATTATTTTTTTTAGATATTATTAGCAAGTATTCAAATACAATTGAAATTGGAGACACCATCCGGAAAAGAACAAGTGCTGGGGAAACGTTTGCCACAGCTGTAATGCTCAAGAAAATCGCACAAGGTGGAGCAATTGAGAAATATTATCCTTAGGTCTGCTTTTCACACAGCCTGGAAATTAATAGGAAAATAACTTTCGTAGTAGCGCAGTCAGTATTATAGCAGATCGTAGGTTAACGAATGGTTAATTGTTTACAGGTCTGATTTTAATCTTCTTTAATGAATCGGTAAACTTAAAGAAGTGTATTGCAACGCTTTCTTCCGTTAAGACAACACTTTCACGATCAATTGCGTTTAACGAATCTTTTAATAGGTTCATGCAACTCAGGATAAGAATATTATACAAGAGTAAAAATTCGCGTCCTATAAGGTAATTGTCATTGAAAAAATTGGAGCCGTTTTTAAGAAAATGTTAAATGCAAAATTTCATTAAATGCAAACTTTGAAGCTCTTTTTCACAGAAAGTTTCTGAGTTTTCAAAAACCTTACTGGATGTCATTTGAAGCACTTGACTCCCAAATGCAGTAATGTACACAAAATGCTGGAAATGTGCATATTACAGACGTGAAAGATATTAAAAACATACATTTATGTAATTTTGTGCGAATAGCGCTCGCTAGTTGTCGCGTTCCTTTACTGTCGTACACGCATAGTCATTTTGAGAATCTGGCGTTTGAGCGTTTCTAAAAATTCGGAATTTTGAGTTCGTTTTCAAAGAAAAACTTTATTTCACAAAAAAGGTTTTTGAGCAACTTTATTAAACATCATCTGAAGCACATGTGCTCGTAAATGCAATAAACTTAACTAATCGCCGCAAAGGTAAATATTAAGGACCTGAGAGACAAATCAAACAATTACATTTTTTAAAAATTCGATAAAACGAAAGAATAGTTCAAAATGGCGTTTATTTCATCTCATCCCTACAAAAAGTTTAAAGAAAACTAGCGGTGGTACCAGCACACATACTTTTTCGCATTATTTTTTAATACTCCGCATTATATTATACCACTACTTAAACCTGCAAAAGTTTTTTCGATCAGCAAATTTTCCCGCTCCGAGACTCGAACTCAGATCTGCAGAGTTAACCTGCCGGCACTCATACCACTATGCCACAGAAGCGCCACATGGGCGAACTCGAGCAGAGGCATAGCCTGCCCGATTCATATAAAATGAACTCTCAACAATCAAAATATCCGTTTGGAACTTCCAAAGCCTCCAGTCCGTTCAGATCGACCAGGGAATATGAATTTTGGAGAAAATACGCTGTACTGTTTATGAGCTAAGGTTGACCACAGTCGAACAGACAGCTGTTAGATTGATTGATTGTGAATCCGGGGGCGGCAACGGGTAAGGTCATTAGTCCTATAGGTGTGGTGCTTTATTTGGTAGCGGTGATCTTCCCCTTGGATGGCAAGATCCGGCGCCGACCTACCGTCGGCTAGCGGGGTTTTCCCAACCAAGGTAACTTCCACTAGCGTGGCACCACCCCAACCGGGATAATGCCGAGTTCTTTGTTCCGGCTTGTGTGGTAGTGTTGTGCTTGTAAGTGTTAGTGTAAATAAGGGATAGGAAAGAACAAGGATTGGTAAAGGAAAAATCGCGCGCGATCCGGTGCCGCTTTGGTAAGGTACTGCTGCGGCATTCGCGTGGTGTTGATCGGAGAAACCACGGAAAACTACCGATCTGAGCAGCCGGCTGCAAGAATTCTCCCCCAACAGCGACAGAATCGATCTAGTTTCGAATCAGAATCGAGCTAGTGTCGAAAACACTGTCATCATCGGGACTCCAATCTAGGACCTTTACTGGCACTACAGTAACATCAGTTGCCCTGAGCCACCTGCCTCGGTCAGCCGATAGGGATAAGTCGTTCACGTGGGTACTGTTTATAATTTAATTTCAAGTTGATAGATTCATTAGTTTACTTAAATCGGTTCATATAGACGCACAGAACAGCTTGACGTCTCCGTTGAACGCACAATTAATTTGACGTGATGTACGTTGTAGAAATCAATTAAGAGAGTTGAGAGTTGAAAAGTGTTTAAAAGTTGAAAATTCAAAAATCATATAGCCACTACAGATTTATTTATATGTATTGATTATATTTGTGAATAAAAGCGCTTAAAATGATTTTCAATAAAGTTTCTTCAAATCTCAATAGTCGTCTGTGACAACGGATCCGTGAGAGATGTGACCAATAATAAGCCCTGAGCCAGACTCTTTGCTCCGAAGGGCTGAGTCTGTACACGACATTTAACCATCTCGGCCATCCGAATCGGACAGATATTTTACTCTCCTATAATATTCTTAAAGACATACTTTTATCAGTTCAACCATAAGGGAGCCGAAAAAGTGAGAAAATTTGAAAAAAATATCCTTTGGGCTACAAAAGAAGGCAGCTGAGAAGAGAATATGCAATATCTGTAAAGCTAGTCCAGATTCAAGGTAATAGAACACTAAGTAGTGCGAGAAAATCTGTGCCATTCTATAGCACCACTAGTTTTTTTCTAAATGTAGCAACAGGATTCTTCCACTTTACTGCGTAAAGCGAGAAAGTAATATTTGGAATCGGTAGCAGTGGCAAATTCTCCGCGTATACCGCCAGTATACCTAGTAATTCGAAGTGTATAAGAAATATTTATTAAGTTTGATAATCCTCTAAAACGTTGAGATTTTGAAAGCTTTAAAACATGTGAAAAAATAACTCTGTTTTGCTACCGACAGCCCGTCAATTTTCCGTATCCGTAAGCGCAATGAATTGCGTTGGAGTGAGATGTTTCAAACAGTTCTAAAAGCAGTCCAGAGAATTAGCTCGGCGCAGGCGGAGGCACCGCATGCCAGCCGCGATAACCTAGAGCTACTCATGTGTCAAGAGCGGGGAGAGAGCGTTTGGACGGTCGGTAGGCACCGCAATATTTTGCGGTGAACAACCCTTCTCTAGTCGTTCGTATTTTCGCTTTTCTCAAGTTTTTGTGAAAATGGGAGGTGTTAAGATCAGAAGTTAGTGATTTGTGTAATTGTCTTGAGCAATTATTAAGGACGGAATTTCGTAGTATTGGGATTTCAGAAAACCTTTAAAATAAACGACAACGGTAGAGGTTGTTTCCACAAAGTGCGGAACTCTTGAAATGATGTTCAGGATTCGACACTGACCGATAGAGAAATCTAAGTTGGTCCCATGAGGTGTGTTTATAAAGAAATATTTCGGTTCTAACATTAGAAAACCGAAAAATTGGGGAATTTCAAAAAATAATGTACTTTGGGTGGCTATAGATGGAAGCTGGCAAGAGTATAGTCCAAAAAGCTAGACCAGACCAAAGAAATTAAAAACTAACAAGTACGAGAAAATGCGTGGCATTCTGTAGTACTAGTTCGAACATATCTCACGCCGTTCATATGCATATTTCCTGCGATTTGTATACATTATTGCATTTGTGAGAGGAAGAGCTTCGAATGACGAAAGTTTTTTGGAAACTCTGAAACGAGGATCTGAGTTCATGTCTCGGAACTGATATGAATTGTTGCTGGTTGAAAACACTTTTGCGAGTTTATGTAGTAGTATAATAAAGCGACGCAGTTAGAAATGATGCAAGAAGGTATGTGCTTTTGTAGCACCGCTAGTTTGATATATCTCTCATGCCATGAATATGCACATTTCCAGCGATTTGTATACATTACTGCATTTGTGAGTGGACGGGCTTCAAATGACTTCCAATAAAGTTTTTCCAATTTGAATACTGTGAAAAAGAGCTTCAAATTTCGCATTTACACTAACGTTTACACGGGTTTTTCTTAAGAACGGCTCCAAATGTTTGAACGAAAAGTTCCATATATGACGCGGTGTTACTCTTCTTTAATCTTCTTAAAGTAATACATCGGTTCTACTATTAGGAAACAAAAAAAATAGAGAAATTTAAAAAAATGTACTTTGGGCGGCGATATATGTCAGCTGGTAAGAGAATAAGGCAAAACTGAAAAGCTAGCCCAAACCAAAGAAATTAGAAAACTAACTAGTACGAGAAACTCTGTGCCATTCTCTAGCACTTACGTATGAAGACGAACATTCTATTTATGTTCACATAAAATTACCGAAATTGTTATATATGGATTAGTTCTTAGAAAAGGAAATGGATAAAATTTTATATGATTAAATTCTCTCCCCTTAAATCTTTTTATTTATAAAAAATAAAAAAAAACTCCACATCTTGGAAAAAACCTCCACTACCATCGAAATTGTCATTAAAACCATTAGTTATGTTGCAAGAAAGTATGTACTGTTGTTGCATCATTAGTTTAAATATTCTTTATGTCTGATAAAAAAAATTAATTAAAAAATTGTATAACTATTTTAAGAATATTTTGAAAATGTGAAGGCTGCACGTAAACTATCGCCAAAATAAAATTATCCGTTTCAAATTAGCAGGATCTCGAGTTACTCCAAATCAATCGTAAAATACCATTTTTGGAGAAAATTGTCTGAACTTCTAAAGCGGTATCGTTGACAATAGACGGACGTTTTACTGTAAATCAATTTTTCGGAATCAAGGATCCACAAAAAGTGAATTCTGACTACACAATTTGTTATATGAAGTAATTTAGTACATATACGAATGAGATATACCCTGATTTCGCCAAATGCGAGAGGAGAGGGGGTTGGTTACTTTGACGACAGGATTTGTATCACATCTGTAGCTCACTTTCACTTTATCGCCCTGACTTCGTAAGAAGAGAAAGTATTGTAATCGTTCGCTGGAAAATGGCAAATTGCGACAGAAAAACTTATTGCTTGACCCTGGTAACAAAACAATGGATAAATATTGTCCCTACACGTAGTAAATTACTCCCTCTTAGCACGTTGTGTAGTCAGCATCCGTGTTTTGATACCGAAAAATAAATTGACAAAAGTACGTCCGTCTGTGGTCAAAGCAAGCGCCTAAACCGTACAGGTGATTTCTCCGAAATGTATATTCTTTTATTAATTTAAAGGAACAGGAGGCACAACGAGTTTGAAACGGATATTTTAACTTTTGGGACTCGGTACTATTTTAGGTGGTCTCCACAACATTTTCAAAACGTTCTCAAAAATGACTTCCAATTTTTATCAAACTTATCCTCGGCTAGAAAAAAGGACGATTAAGTGAAAGACGCATGTCTCATTCTTGTTGAAATCTCTTATTTTTCGAAAATAGAAAAAAGTTCAATTCTTTTTCCGCGTGCAGCTACAATATTGAAGATCCAAATTTTTCAAAGAAATCTGTTCTTTATAGGAAGTTCTTCAAATAACGTCATGTACAAAATTTTCGAAAATACGTCACGCATTCGGGTAATTTTGCGTGAAATTAGGCAGTTTTAAATTTTTTGTAAACATTTTTTCTCAAAAACGATTCTATTGGATAAACTTATCTCTGTTATTCTACTGGATACCCTGAAGTAATACCCCTCTGTTATTCCACTGAATACGCCTTACCCTGAAGTAAAATCGCTGAAGCGAATACTAGCGTACGGTACGGTGTTCTTGCATACTGGATCAAAATTATATTTTTTTTCTAATATGAGTTACTTTAATATTTCAAATGTTATGTTTATGCGCTTCTCTTCGTTACTGTATCCCAGTCACTACCCCAAAAATGGCCTTCAGTTCTAAAAAATAGTAACTGATTTTCTTTTTTTAAATTGTTTTTGTTGTTTTAAAAAACATAATAAAAGTACAGAACGGTAGCGGCCCGGACCAAAAATATTGAATATCAAAGGTCACAAAAATCAGTTTTTTGCAAAAATCTCGTTTTCTAGAGCTCGGAGATAGGTGATTGGTTCTATTCATGGTAATGGGAGCGGTGGCTCAGGGTATCAACTGATGTCACTGCAGTGACTCTGATCAAGAGGTCCTAGGTTCGAGTCTCAGCGGTGGCAGAATTTTCGACATTAGCTACATAGATCGAATTCATTCGCTGTCTGGAGGAGAATTCTACAAGCCGGCAGCTCTGATCAGTAGTTTTCCGTGGTCACTCCGATCAATACCAGGCAAATGCCAAAGCAGTACCCTAACAAACGGGCCAAGGATCGCGCGCGATCTTTCCTTCTTCTTCCTTGTCTTATTCTCACCCCTTACAAACACTCACACTTACATGCACTAGTCTACCACACATGCCGGGAGATCGGTCGGGAGATTAGAGCTTGTCCCAGTTGGGACAATGCGTCACTGGTGGAAGATACCTGGTGACGAAAACCCCCCGGAGCCGACGGTAGGTCGGATCTCAACATGCAGTGGGGAATTATTACCGCCACCTCCCACCATAAAACCTCCACTACACTTACGGGACTAATGACGTTGTCTGTTAACGCGCACGAAATTATAAAAAAATTGGCCGCGCGAGTGAAATATAATAAAAGCTTCCAATATTGTTTTTAAATATTTGCTTGTTTCCATGGTGAGTCGAACGCGGGAATACTCGTGTTACGAATGGCCGCGCTAGTGACGGAAAGTTAAGTTGCTTCATGTGGTGACATCCCTTTCGCCTCATTTGGTCCACCCACTCAATTTTCATGACGCTATCGTCGTCGTATCAAGTAACTTTAGAATAATATGTTTCGTTTCCCATGTCAATTCTATCTTGTTTACGTTCGATTTTCATTATTAAATATAATAAATCATATCATAAAATATCATAAAATAAATTAGGAGTCGTATGCTAATTAATAGTATATCAATTCTTCAATCTTTCCGTTGTGGATACTAGTTCAGCTACACTACATTCTTTAATTTTTTTCTTCCTAACAGCATCCTCTCAACATCTAGGTATGCCAATGCTTCTAGAAGATATTAAAAAATACGAACTAGACCCATGTGAAAACTCCGCATATTGTGAACAGTTATTTTAAAATGAATTTTTTTCAAAGTAGAAATGAACTTCGAAAGGCCAGGCGCTGAAACGTTGAATTATAACATTATAGATCCGGTACTGTGCGAGTGTATTAATCTTTCTAATATTGCTAAGCACAGAAATTGCACAGAAAATAAAATACTTCCTTAATCTAACGCGAAAATTAATGATTTTCCCTTCAATTTAATCTTAATTATGTATTCTTTCTGCACTTTTCTGTTTACTCACAGTGAGTGGTGGCACACAAATGTACTAAAACTACAAAAATTTAACAGAAAGTTCAAAAAGATCTTATTTGGTAGAATATTGTTTGAGGAACATACTTCGTGCTTCATATATCCTCCTTCATTTCTCCACATGTCCCACACCTGTCCGTCATATACCCACCTCTCACAAAACTTGGGTCTCCACAACACCTACTAGTCCCCACAGAACTCGTGACCGTCACGAAAACCTGGTGTCAAGGACCTAGGATGCATCGTTTCGGTGGTATGCGCTATTGTAATGTGTTGCAGTAATGTGTCATTATTCGCAAACTCTTTATTTTTTCGTCTTCAATACGTTCGATGCAGGACTGTAGAGTAATAGTATCTAGCAGTAACACACATACAGGGTTTCCTATTGATAGTTTCTAAACAATTGTCAAAAACCGTGATCTACATCAGTGTATTTTATTATGAAGGGAGGATAGTATATTTTTATATAAAATGTAAACAGTAATATGAAGTTCAGATTCTCTCTCTACGCAAAATGTATAATTAAATTACTAAACATTGAAAATAGTATTTACTTTTCAGTCTGGGGCCAGAGGGAAGCGATTCCGAACTTACAAACCTCTCGGCCTCGTGAAAGATTTAATAGACAAGGACAAGTCACACACATCATGGCATGATGTTTCCAGCAAAGTTATTCGATCGGAGCCAGTGAAAGATTTTCAGTCTTATAAGGTAAAAATCACTATATAGTCAATATATTAATCTCTTTTGAATAGAGGAACAAGTATGTATTTCTAATTCCAGTTAACTTTAATGGACGAACCACATCAAAGAAAAATTTGTGTAGCCACAACGAACTTTACGAGATCATATGTACCCACTCAATACTCTCCCATAGGAAAGATAACTTTTAGCAAAGGCAGCAGCGAGGGTAAGAATTCTTCCACTTAAATTTGCAAATAGCGCGTAATTCATTCAAATAGAATGTAAAAGTATTAAATGTACTACCAAACTTAATAAAAAGCGTTGATTTTCTCATAGATATTGCTGCTGCGACGACAGTGTACTTGGTGAACAATGTCATTAAAGCAGGAACTGTTGACTTGTATATAGATGTGGGTGACTACTCCCGAGTGTTCCATTACGGTGACCCACATCCACTTGTGTTTGGATATCAAAAATACCGACTCAGCGATCAGGCCAGGATTATTGGCAAGGTGAGATTTCGACATAATTGTTATTTTTGAAACGAGTGGTTAATGAGATATTTTATTTGCGAGTAGGAAATATTGCAACCTCGAGGTCTATAGGCCGATTGGCGCAATAGTACGACACTTTTACCACGTGAGTCATATCCTATTATTTAGACAGCCCTGACTTTCATTGTATTTTAATTATATTATACAAATCACTTAGTGATGCATTAAGGCTAGTAGTACCACAGTTTAATACATAATGTATAATAAATGTATGTCTTGTTTTGCATCAGCGCAGTAAATGTAGATTTTTTCCTCTCAACCATTTGACAATAATAATTTTGTATTATATGATAAATTTGGAATGAGCGTTTTACTATGTATTTACCGCTAATTATCAGATGTTATGTACTAACCTTCCTACGTGCTCTTTTATAAGTGTGCTAAAAGTTTGTCTTAAAAATTATGAATTCCTACTAGTAGTTCTATGAATTCCTACTACTAGTAGTTAGTACTGTTATCTCTTGTAGCCTCTAGACAGACGCATCTTGCTAGCCACAGCTTTGAACAGAACCACACTTCATCTTTGAAACACATGAATTCTTCTCCCATTACAGCTCCGAAATTGTTATTCTGAACTGTGATAGTACTTTGTGCTGCCTGACGATTTTTTTTATATTCTTGATGCAGTCACAGATATATCTGAATACTTGAGCATCGCCTCACGTTGGCACTAATGCTGAAAATATTTTTTTTTACTAGCCTCTCACGTCGTTAACATATACATTAGCGGCGATTTCTTCCCACTATTGCATTTACGTGGACATGATATTTTAATGTATAATATTTTTTATATATTTTAATGTCTTATAAACTTTCTCGAAAACTTAAAACTTTTCTGTGAAAAACAACTCAAATTTCCGCATCTTCATAACCTTCAAATGCCATTTTCTCAAAAACGGCTCCAAATTTTTTCTTCAAACTTTTCCAGCGGATAGTGCTAATTGCACAGTTTAAGCTGACATAAATTTAATTTTACTGTATTTGGTTTTTCAAAAATTCACAAATGTAACTTTTTTTAAATATATCTCACACCGTTAATATGCACATTTCCCGCAGTTTGTACATTATTGCACTTGTGAGTGGAAGTGCTTCAAATTACTTCAAATGACGTTTATCGAGAACTCAGACGATTTCTATGAAAAGGCTTCAAATTTAGCATTTACAGTAACGGTTAAACGCCATTTTCTTAAAAACGGCTCCAAATGTTTCAATGAAAATTGCCATTTAGAAAGAGGTTTTACTCTTCTTTACTATTCTAAATATAAATATTTCAGTTCTACTTTTCGACAACCGAAAAACTGAGAAAATTTCAAAAATATGTACTTTGTAGGACGATAAATAGCAACTCGCAAACGTATGTTCATTTTTTATTTACGTCAAAAACAGTTAACAACAATGTGTGACGTGCTATGGGGAGAAATGAATTCTGAGCACGTTTTCAAAATTCTGTGATCCCTACCCTAAGCCATGTGGCAAGTCCGACTAGCTAGCCTAGACCAAAGAAAATAGAAAATTAATACGGGAAAGTCTAGCCATTCAGTAGCATCACTAGTTTGAAATTTTCTCAACTTTTCGGTTTCCTAATGGTAGAACAGAAATATAACTTTAAGAATATTAAAGAAAAGTGTCGTCCTGTCAGGAAATTTTCGTTCAAAAATTTGGAGTCGTTTTTACAAAAATGTGGTTTAAGCGTTACAGCAAATTAGTGCAGTCGATAAGTCATTTTTCTGTGCTAAAGGTGAGGTAGAATATTTTTAAAAAATTTTTGTTTATATTGTGATTAATAAGAAACTCCTCAGTTTTCCAGCCTCGGGACAAGTTTTAATAGCCGAAAAGAAAAAAAACATTCGGGCATTTTTGGTTTTTGCAAATTAATTGTTAATAAGTAGTAATTTTTAAGTTGATCTTACCGCAAAAATAGTTATGTACAACTGTAAAGATCATAAAATACTCTATACATTTAATGTATGCATTATTTTTTTCAGGCAAATAGTAACAGTGCTAAGGGATTTTAAAACTTCACCAAATTTTCTTTTTTTTATCCTGAAGTTCCCCAAAATTACTACTACTCTCTAATGTATTTATCAAATTCTATTGTCATTATAAATAAAAAAACGATTAATGGCTAATGTTTTAATGCTTACTGAGGTTGCACTTTCGTTTGAAAGTTCTGATAAAAGTGAGAGTAGGCCTACAGCCTATAAGTTTTCCCAACTAACACGATTTACTTATATCAAAAGCATTCCAATAGAATAAAATGACGTTCGTTTCTTCATCTTCGTCTTCTTTTATAATAATAATAATAATAATAATAATAATAATAATAATTATTATTATTATTATTATTAATGATTAAAGTAATTATTATTATTGTTGTTATTATTACTCTCAATCACAAGAAAGACTGCCCTACGCACAAAAAAATTTGAGTGTAAGGTTATTTTTCCTTGAAAATTTTCCTTAAATTTTTCTTGAAACCATCAATAAAAGCATTTTTTGCATAACACAAGGGATTAGGATATCGCGTACTTGTTTGGTTGGTGATTCCGGCCGCGTCAACAGCTTAGGTCATTAGTCCCGTAAGTGTAGTGCATGTTTCCCTAGGGAGATGGCGGTGATCATCCCTCGCTAGATGGCGAGATCCGGCGCCGACCTACCCTTGTCTGGCGGGGTTTCCCCCTAACCAGGACTCTCCCACCAGCGGGGCACCGCCCCAGCCAGGACAAGCTCTAAGCTCTCGACCGGTCTCCCGCAATATGTGGTGGTGTAGTGGATGTTAGTGTGTGCGTAAGGAGAGAATAGGACAAGGAAGAGGAAGGACAGACGCGCGGTCCGTGGCCCGTTTGGTAGGGTACTGCTCCGGCATTCGCCTGATCTTGCTTGGAGAAACCACGGAAAACTACCAATTAGAGCAGCCGGCCGCTAGAATTCTCCTCCAGACAGTGACTGAATTCGACCTGGCTGAAAAGGTAGTGTTGAAAATATTGCCGTCGTCAGGACTCGAACCTAGAACCTCCCGGTCAGAGGCGCTGCAGTGACATCAGTTGATACACTGAGCTACCGCACCCGGTGGCTTTCGGGGCTCCTTTTTGAGAAGCTTAGCACGTATGCATGGCCTACTGTACTGAGGAGTAGTATGGTGTTAGGCCATGTCATATGTATACCAAAGACATTAGAATAGTATACTAGACCCACACATAGCGCTAGTGTAACGTTGAAAAATTGAATCGTTTCCTGGCAGCCATATTGGGGGCAATCATTTGCGCATTGAGCCGGGTTGTGGAGGTATTTCATTATCGTTTTTGTTTTTTTTGCGAAAGAGGAATATTCTATTTGATAAGGAGTAAAATGGAGAAGTAGCGCGCGACTTACAGATGTACAAATCGTGAGACGAAAGCCTGCACTAACTACTAAGATATTTTATAAAACACACGAAAACTACTAAGATATCTTAAAAAATCTACATGACCTTAATGAAAGAACTTATTGTGGACAACAAGTTTCATTTGAAGGAAAAATTTCTATCTGAAAATATGTAGTTGTAGCATGAATTCAACCTTTTACCGTTTGCCAAAATTCAGAGTTGACCTTGATAATCGGACCTATGCCACCTTTATAAGTATATTGTACTCTATTCTCACAAGAAATTTAAAGAAAAAACTGGAGGCCATTTTTGAAAAAAATTTGAAAATGGACTGGCAGTCAGACAGACAGACAGACGGATAGATAGTCAAGCGGGCACACAGACGGACGTTTTGAAAACAACAACAACAACAACAACAACAACAACAAAGTATCAGGTTACCCGAAAAGGTGTACTTCCGTTGATATTTCGAAATCTATTTTCCGCAGCATTACATGACCTTCGTTATACTTCGTATTTTACTCCGTATATACTTAAGTATAAGAGAAAGTAAAAACAGATGCGGGCGACTATTTGACGCCAAATTGCACAAAAATACCCACAATTTCGAAAAATTGAATATTGCCTAATTTGAAGATCTGTTTTTGACGAACACATTTCATTTAGAAAAAAATGTTTCTTCAAAATTGTAGTTATAGAAAGTTGATGATTTTTCTTTTTTTCTTTTCTTTTTTGAAAAATCGGGAATTTCAACGAACTAGGAGACCTGCACCATTCTATTAAGCGTCCTTAACGCTATCTAAGATCAGCATTTAATCAAAAGTGTCGTTTGTAAGAAATTAAAGAAAATAAAAATAGTCTAGAGAAAGCAGAATACTCATATTTTTGAAATATTGTACATGACATTATTTGAAGATGTTTTGGGTGCACATTTCATTATGAAAAAATATCGTAATTGGAGTTGACGGGAGACGCCGAAAAAAATTTGAATATTTCCAATTATCAAAAAATCAGGGATATCAACGAATTTGAGATATGCACCATTCTCTTAAGCGTTCTACACACTATCCGAAGTCAAACAATTGTTTAAACAAAATTAAAACTTATATTTCACGCAAATTTACGCAAAAAGTACTAAAATTGTCACAAAATTGTGCATGACCATATTTTGTTGTAGTCGTCGAAAAAATTTGGAACTTTCCCAATTTTTGAAAAATCATGGTTTTTATCGAACATGAGATCAACTCATTTCTGTTAAGCGTCTATTACGCTATCCGACAATCAAATTTAATTTAAAAAATTGGTGCCATTGTTTTGAAAATTGTGAGAATGTCCCAGGAGCTTCCTGTAATGTACCCTCAAAATTAAAATATCGGTTTGAAATTCAAGAGGCCGCGATATCTGCCAGATCTAATGGGGAATATCAATTTGTAGAAAGCGGCTGAACAGTTTAGCCGCTAGCATTCACAGAAAGAAGAACGGACAGCCGTCAATCGATTTTTCGGTAACAAGGACCGACAAAACCTGGATTCTGGCTACACAACGTGTTTGAGGATTTTTTAATGTAGCAACTAGATTTATCCTCTTTTTTGTTACCAGGGCCCGGCAATAAGAGTTTTTCTGCCGAAAATATGCCGCTTTTTCATGCAGTTATAACTTTCTCTCTACTGCATAAGCGGTAGCGAGAAAGTAAAAGCTTATCGAGCACTGTTATTACTGTTATATAGATATAGATTATATTACATGGGAGTTTTTTTTCTCCCTTTCAAAATTCAAAATTTATTGCTTATTTATCCTTGAAAATAGATTTTATTACATGGGAGTTTTTGTTTTTTTTCTCCCTTTCAAAATTCAAAATTTATTGCTTGTTTATCCTTGAAAATAGATTTTATTACATGGGAGTTTTTGTTTTTTTCTCCCATTCAAAAATTCAAAATTTAAGTAGTATATGACTTAGTGTAGGGATCACAGAATTTTGAAAATGTGCACACAATTCACTTTTCCCCATAGCACGTCATACGCAGTTTTTAACTGTTTTTTGACGTAAAATAAATAAATAAATAAAAAAAATAAATACACTGTTAAGTACGTGCTTATCGAGCACTGTTTATGCTGTGAGAGCTAGAATCATGAAATTGTAAGAAATATAAATGATACATCAAATTTAAGTAATTTAATAATTAAATGTTAATTTCGATTTTGCACATTTCACGTTTTTATGCAAAATCAGAAGAAATATGCATTTTTAAGAGCAGTTATTAATTCGCTACAATCACAGTTGAACAAAGAAACGCAGCCGGCCCGTTGGCCGAGTTCGCTAAGGCAGTAGTGTCGTAGTGATCTCGGACCGAAGGGTCGCGGGTTCGAGTCCCGCCTCGGGCATGGTTGTATTTGTGTTCGTCCCTTCACCCCTTATCATCAATCACCATATCGTTTCATCCACATAGTTACCATACCGTTAACAGCAATAGTGGTCGCTAATGACGTTAGATGTTGAAGCGACCATAAATAAACCAATTTAAAAAAAAAAGAAGAAGAAAGAAAGAAACACACTCTAAAAGAACGGCATATGAGAGTAAACGTTACTACTTAGAATGATTGACGGAGTATAATGATCCTCATAATTTTGATAGAGATCATTTAGAGAAAATGCTATGAACTTATAGGGCATGTAGAGAAGTCAATGATTATCAGTTTTGTTGATGATCATGTGGTAAGAAATTCCAAATAACTAAGGTGGCACAACTGCCTTATTTGGCATCGCCTGTGCCCATTATGTCACACGCCTGTTTGATAGGCGTATTATCCGACACTGGTGTTTGTCAGGTTGCGCGGCTGTTAAGGAGGTCGTCCCATGAGAGACCTGCCGGTCACCAATGCTGGATGACGTGCCTACAAATCGTGCCAAAAAAGGCAATTTTATGTAACTTCGTTATACGAGATTTCCCACCACATGTTTGTTGGCGTACAGTGATTGTCCTTGACTACATTGCTTGGCTTAGAATTTTGTAACATTTCCCTGCCACCTGATAATTATATTCTCTAGTTACAATTATTTGTAATATATTTTATATAATTTTTTAAAATTTTTTATTTGAATTGTTACAGAAATCCACAACCGTATGCTCTGCTCGTGCCAAGTGGACCGGCTTTGATTTACATGACGCCCCCTCTCACCCCGAGTTGGTAGAATGAATCAGCCTTCTTTCTCCGTGTCTGCCGATTACGTCAAGTGTGAATGAAACATTAATGGCTAAGATTTTACCTGAGATGATGTTTTTTATGTTCCTTCAGAGATGTAATTAGTCAATTGTGTGTATTGCACAACACCTGAGGACAACTCTAATAAAGCACATCAAGGAAAACCATCTTTGTGAAATTATATTCCAGGATCTATCAAATGAAAGAAAATGTTAGATGAGTTGAAACCTGAATGTGAATCCGTTTCTATATGTGGAAAGGGAAAGCGGTCACCTATCTTCTGAATAATGGGACGCCTACCCACTGCATGACTTTTCATGAATTAGGATTCTCAGGATTCTCTCTCTTTCATTTATATGTAATTACATATTTGTATCGTCATTAGTTGCAATCAAACTTGCGTCTTAATTTTTACGGAATAGTATTTTTGAAAAGACTTGAAACATATTCGATAATCCTTAATTGTCCAAATTTCCCGCTGTAGTATATATATTTACGTATGTAAGGAAAAAACATACTTTATAGCACACTTCAAAATTTTATTTGTAATATCTTCCATATATAATTCTTTCAAAATTTTTATTTGAAGATTATTTTTAAGATTTAGTGCAATTTTAAGCTGTTTTGAAGGATATCGAGATTTATGATGTGATTTTGCGTGATTGACGATGCTATTACACCTGATGTTGAACGGAGTTCGTTAGTGCAAGTTAGTGCGTATTTCTTTGTGTGCAATTTCATAAACAAAAATTTAAACCATTTACTTTGTAACACTTTGCTTATTTGATTGACAGGAATCGATTAAAAGATCTTTGAAGCAACACAAAAATATCTAGTCTGCTTTTGTAAAAGAAATTACTAAATCTTGATCCCAGGCTAAAATTCAAAATATTTATTTTGTCATTCTATTTACGAAATTTAAACGTACATGTTTGTATGTTTGTTTTTTTCATTTTCACTTTCTGGCAATTACTTCGTAAGACGAGAAAGTATTGTAATTGTTCTCTGGAAAGCGGCGAATATTGATTGAAAAACTTATTGCCTGATTCTGGTAACGAAAAAGTAAATAACTCTTCTTCGTGTATATAATAAATTACTTCCCTTAACACGTTGTGTAGTCAGAATCCATATTTTGTGAGTCCTTAAAACCGAAAAATCGATTGACGTCAAAACGTCTGGCTGTCCGTATGGCCAACGCTAGCGCCTAAACAGTTCAGCCGATTGTCTCCGAAATTCATGTTCCTGGATCAATTAAGAGAAACCCAAGGCCGCATGAGTTTGAAACGGATATTTTGGTTTTGAGGTTCCCATTTTTTTTATAAAACTTGTCCTCGGAGAGCGTAAAGGACGCTTACGTGAATAGTGCAGATCTCGTTTAGATTGAAATCTCCATTTTTTCGAAAATTGTAGAAGTTCATCTCTTTTTCGGCGTGTTCCTACATTATTGAAGATAATTTTATCTTTAAATGAAATCTGTTCTTTAAAAGAAGTTCTTCAAATAACGTCTTGTACAATCTGTATATTAAAAAAAATAAGGTATTCTGCCATGGCTTCGTTTAGAGCTTCTACTGAACCGATTGTAGTTTTTTCCCCTTTAAATGAAAGAATATGATCCCTAGATGTGTTATCAGATATTGTTTGTGTTGATTCACCAACATTTACGGTGTAAATTAATTAATTAAATCATTCTTTAATAGTACGCTTATCAATAGTCAATTGTTTTCTCCCAAAGGGTGGCTGTTTTAAAATTGATATACATGAGTGATGGCGCTGAGTGATGAGAGGTGGCGCTGCTTGATGTTTTGTTTTGATTATTGAGGTTTGTTCACGATTCGTCAAGGTTTTGTTTCAGTGTAATAATAGCATTGTGGTGATGACAGTTTGCATGTATTTCCTTTTGTAGTGTATTTTGTAGAGAACATTCGGACAGTGGGTTTTGTTTGGTTGTACTGAAGTAATGAAGTTGTTCACAGATTATGTCGAATTCCGAATCGTTGCCCACGCGCCCCAAAAGACGCAAACGTAGTACATCGACTGGGAGCAGGGAAAGAGGAAGTCAACGTATGTGTCGTGATAGTGAGGTCATTTCGTTTTCTGTTGGGTCATTGTCTATGAAATGTAAGTTTTGTTCTACTTTGTACTTCCCGTCTGAGAGAAATTCTGTAAACCAGTTTACTCTGGGTTGCTAAAATGGGAAAATAAGTTTACCTTCGAGCAATATGCCAGAAGAAATCAAACAGTTGTTTATAGGAGATTATGACACATCAAAAAACTTTAGAAATAATATCCGTCAGTATAATAGTCTCTTTCTTTTGTGTAATTTGGTGCCGATATTGCATTGCCACCTGGTCATGGGCCATACGTGTTCAAAATTTTGGGAACACAATTTTATGCAACATATTGTGAACATTAATCTGGGCACAGTATTTTCATTTATCTCAGATCACACCGTGAAATTTTGACGGGTTCAGCCGAGATCTGGTGGTAATTCATATTATGTATGATGGAAGTAATCAGCCTACAGTGAATAAGAAATAGTATATTTAACACATTATTCATAAAAACACATTACAAAATTAGTTTCGGAGAACTTTCCCCGTCTCCAGAGGTCCAAGACTACAGAATAAAATATATATAATAAAAAAGCAAAATGTTATCTACAACATATCTAAAACATTAACAGATGTAAAATTCATACAATTTATTTAAAAAAAATTAAATTATTGATTTCCATGAAGATAATACTTACACAGGTGACATGGTCAAATATGCACGCATTGAGGTGAGCACAATTCAACAACCATATAAAATGGAGAAGACATTTTGTCTGTAGTTTGCAATAAAGGAACCCTAAATAGTACAATATCAGATTTTCAAATTGGTTCCGTCATAACAAATTAATAGTAAATGAAAAGAAAATGGTTTTAATGCAGTTTTCCGTTTCAAATAAACAATTCTTTGCTCCATTGAAAACGAACGGTGTACTGATGTTAAGGCAACAAAATTTGTAGGTCTCACAATTCAATCAAACCACAAATGACCATATATTTTCAGGAAATGACGTCCATAACTATAACACTTGACGTAGTAATCATATTCATAAGGTGACTATCAACTGTTCATTACAAAACAATCACATACAATACGTGCACATTATTTTACTACTCTTTGCCAAATGACATTAAAGATTAAATTCGATAGAAAAGTTTAAATCCCAAGTGAAATCTTTTCTGCTGTATAACTGTTTCTATACAATTAGAGACTATACTGAGCATCACAAGGAAAGTAACATTAACTTTAACAGTAATATTTAATGTATTATTTACCAATTGGACTGTATTATTCTAAACAACCTGTTACAAGTATTGTACCGCAGCCTCTGGCCAATGACCCCCATCGTGATCAGGTTTTTCATCCAGTTTCCCTGATCCTTTGAGCAAATGTTGAAATGGCCCCTTGTTTGGCTTCTGGGCATACTTGTAACGTCATTATCTTCTAGAATTCAGTGGGATATATAGCTATACAAATTATTGTTCTTCATGGTGTCGCGGCAGGAATTATTGTTACGATTCTAGGTGGTGAATTAAAACTCGGGTATATTTTAACAAAAACGTTTATTTTGTTTCTTAACACTCACTGAAAACACGATTTACGTAAAGGTAGTCTTCACTTGATTATTCTTTTATACGGCACACTTCTCTTGGTTATATTTACACTACACTTCTCTTCAGTATTTATTTTCACTGTTCACTTACACTGTCGCACAGTCCACTACACTGACCACAGTCCACTGCACTGACCATAGTTCACGGCGCTGGACACGTTTCACGTCACTGAGCACAATTACTGCATTGATATTCACCGCGATGCACACTTCACAGCTCAGTTTCCACGTCATACTTAAGACTGACTCACGATCGCCGGCCGCCGCGTATTTATACTCGGCGGTTGCCGTCGAGAATTTTCTGGACTCTGCTATTAGCGCCGCGAACACTCTCGGACTAGCTAGTTCGACGGCTACCGGCAGATGTCGCAATCCGCGCATACAGGTAGTTTATAGTGGCCACCGGAAGATGACGCAACATTCTTTATAAGAAGAAAAAAAAGAGGTCATCTTCGTCAACATATCAGCTTTATTAAGATAGCCGGCTTTCGACGGCTTTGCCGTCATCGTCAGTCTACAGGATACAGAAAGATACAACAAAATTATAAATAAATACACAATAATATAGAAAATTAAATTACAATTAATGGATACATCTAAAGTATCTAGTTACAGATATATAAAATTTCAAAAACGGTGGGGGGGGATGCAACGGGAGGATTAGTAGCAGTTCAAATTAAACAAAAAATCAATACAGAAAGACAAGAAAGACAAGAAATTTTTTAGAAAAATTTAACGTGGACGTATTTAAAGATTTGTCTCTAAGGAACAAATTTCATAAAGGAAAAAATATATATTTTCAATATAATTGTTGTAGGAAGATAGCCCAAAAAATTGCACTCTTGCAATTTTGTAAAAGGCCGGGAATTTGAACGTACATGAGACCTACACCATTATCTTAATTGTCCTTCACGCTAACCAAAGACGAAGTTTGATTTTTGACTAAAAGAATTGGTGCGATTTTTGAGAAAATTCTGAATATGTTTCTGAGGCTCCATGTAAAGTACTCTAAAAAATCAAAGTATCCGTTGAAACTTTCAAAACCTGGAGTTCATTCAGATCGATTGGAGAATATGTTTTGAAGAATTTCCCATTCACTAATAAGTGGTCGGAACTTGCGTCTAACCAGTGACGGCTCGTGCGCTCGTGCTTAGGTTGCACGGGTGCAGAACCCCCAGATAATCTCAAACCTTCAACTAGAGCCAGATGGACAGGGATGTCTTCAATTTGTAAAAGATCGCACGTGTGGTTTCGGTGCTAATAGTGTTCGCAGACGTACAGACAGACGGACGAATGGACGTGTTGCTCTCGATTCGTTTTCGGTATAAAGGACTCACAAAACAGGGATTCTGGCAACTGTTACAGGATTTTTTCATAATTTGGCAACAGGATTTAGCATATTTTTCGTTGTCAGTGCCCGGCAATGAATTTTTGCATGTCAAAATCCGCCTTTTTTCGCGCAGCATTACATAACTTTCTCTATACTACGTTATATACATCGTACATACGTATACGAGAAAGTAAAAACCACTTTTTCTGTAACATATGCATCAAGACGTGTATTTCCGTTGAAATCTCGTAACTGATTTTCCGCAGCATTATTACATAATTTTCTACTAGAATGTATATTACACCATTCGTATAAGAGTATATATTGTAAAGAATATTGCGTCATCAGCTGGCGCCACCACAACCTAGATGCTATGCGCGGATGGCGTCATCTGCCGGCGCCTTTCCAAACTAGATGGTTACGAGTTCTGCGCGCATTGCGACATCTGCCGGCTGGCCGCGAACTAGATGATCCCGGAGTGTTCGCTATGTTTATCGCACGATCAAGAATAGTCTAGGCAGTTGCCAAGGCCCCACTATCCTATGCTAATGGTCGTCCTTCGCCGTTGCAAATTGAAGCTTTCGCTGACAGCCATATTGGGGGCAAATATACGCGCCAGATTCAATACCTTGAATTTTTGCCGCCTTGTTCGCGTTCGTAAACATGAGTATAGTTACGAATGGAAGTCATATCTAAATACTGACACATTGTTGAAATGTAAGACGTGAAAAATAAGTCAACGATGAATATTTTATAAACTTCTAACATGTAATTGTATAACGCTCAAATGCGACTGTTTATATCGCGTCGTCCACATTCTTTGGGCAAGTGTAACTGCATGTTTGAAATTTAAAGAATGCATTTAAACTTTTACTCTAAAAAGGTCTTTCCCTTGATAAGTTCATTTAATTAACTAAAGATTCTTGGGAAAATGTGACTTCGTTACATATCTTTAGATACGTAATAGATTTCTAAGAATAATCCCTTAGGCCTCGACCCACACTCCATTAAAATTTATTTAGGTTAATTAATCATCCTGCAGTATTTCTTCAATAAGAGTACACTGCATTAGGAGAATTTTTCAAAAATTTTTACAAACTTATAAAGAAATAAGTTGTTCATTCACATATTTCCAGTGCATAAGAATTTTCAGTAAACAGGGCATGCAATTACCTTGAAAAGTCATTTGAATCAATATTAAAATATACGAATTCTAAAGTTCCCACCAACCTACAGGTAGTATCTTGATAGGATGAATCCTGTGTTAGGTTTGAAATTATGGATAATTAATGGATCTTTACCTACGGTAGAGAAATTGAGTTTTCTCCAAACGAAAATGGCCGCTTACAGGATGAAAATAACAACCTTAATTAGCTAATACCCTTCTCTCTATACTAGATCCCAAGTGAGAATAACATCTGTAAGAAAATAATGTAAGCTTGCAATGAAAATATAAAATTGATTTTTCCCCACATTTTGAATTACTTGTTTTATGTATACCAATCCTGCAAAAATTGTAATAAAAACAAGATTTTACAGGTTGCAGCAAAAATTCCAAAATTACTCAGAAGGCAAAATAAGATATCATTCAATACATTCAAACATTTGACCTGAAAAAATAAATTTTCCAAAATAAAATTTGTTATAGTACTTCCATCAGTGGTTAACAAATACAATGCACATGTCTCATTAGGAATAAGAAGTTTATTACAAACACCTTTACACTATTGATTCATAAAATGAATTGTTTTATGGCAATGTTGCCTAACTAATTCTTTATGCAGTAAACTGCTGTCTGTTTTGGCTATATGGTTTAGTCTTACCTTAAGATACGGTTCTACACCTACTTTTACAATTTGTAGAATATGATTTTGTGGATAAATTTCATCATGGAGGTCACCAAAAAGGTTCCTCCTCACAGCACAACTTAGCACCACATGCTTAACAGAAACCAACTCACTTGGTTTAGGACATTTTGACACATTCATGAGGGTCCTTAAACCCTTATCTGCCTCCATGCAGATATCTACCACTTCCTAACATGGCGTATGCAGGCCTCCATTATTCCTAGCATGCAAAAAATTTGAAAATTGGATTCCCTCCTTATGCCTCAACAATCTTTCTTTGCAAATATTGCACCTCAACTTTGTTGTTATATTTCTAACAACAAATCCACATATGTAAACAACAACATAGCAAGAATATTCTGAGATCTGAGACCCAAAATAAACAGGCATATCTTTATTCAGAATGCTCTCCATTTCTCTATTCTGAAACGATGCTTCCCTGAACAGAGTTGTCCAGGAAAGCAGAGGAACATTTTCTAGTAACGCAGCATTGGCTTTGCTTTTGTGTTCATCATTCCTCACCAAAAGCCTTCTGTACGCACCCTTAAACTGCAGGACAGAGGGGTTATTATTCCATCCAAATCTGCTTCTAATGGCACAGAAGAAAAGTTCCAGGTGGTCCTGACGGAATTTGTACGTACTTAAATAAGACAGTTTCCCTGTCTTCACATTCATTTAAAATAGGCTTTTGAGACACCTATAATTCATAAGAAACCCGATAGTAAATGTTTTTCTGGGCCCTACAGCAATAAGCTTATTATTTACATCTCTTAAGCCGAATAAATACTGCTCCATACTGTCCAGAAAGGGACCCCAAACATGTTCATTATGAATTTTTAGAGGACCTTCATACCCCTTAGCTAACGGGTTCCTAGAATTGCAGATGTCAAAAAGTCTGTCAAAATATAGGCAGAAGTCTGCTGTAGCCTCTGCTAACTTAAACTGTTCAAGTTTTAATTCTGCTTCCAAAAAGTGGAGTGCATGACCTACAGAGGAACTCAACACTTTGGTGGGAAGCGAAACCTTCATTTTCTGTTTCATATAAGCAATATGTTTGTTCCTAAGTTTATTGCTGAGTGTCAGCCCCTCCTGGTACTGAATATCATTCAATTTCATACTAAATTCCCACTTTATGAGCCTACCTTCTCCATCATATAGTAATTTCTTATCACCTAACAAATTCCTTGCTAATTTAAGCATGTGGCATGCATCTAGAAACACAGTCACTCTCTCCCCACTCACAGGGTGTGGAAACCATGGTTCCATGTTCGTAACTGAAATATTGGCACCAAGATGTGCAGCCATGTATTAGCGCTAGTCCATCAAACGTAACTCCCACCACAGTTACATTGCACTCGTGTAAAGACAACAGACTCTGCACCACAATGGAAGCCTTCACTTCCACAGTTAAACCATTACATACAAAATATGCTATGGGCACTTTCCATGAAGCGTTAACAGCAACTGCCATTACAACTAACACTTCCTTAGCTGCCACATCTTCATTCCCACAAATGTTCGCTCCCATATCTACACTGCCAACAAACTTGGCCCCATCCCAATCCACCTGCTTTCTGATGGCCATTTCATCAAGAACAAGATTTACGTATATTTGGAAATCACTCAAGAGCTTCAGACGTAAATCCTGGATTTCCCTCCACAGAATTGTACCAGGACCGTAATGTATTTTCGTGTGGGAGAGACTTACGGAATGTGTCTCTAACAAACCTATAAGCAGCTGGCGAGTAGAAGTGAAGGGTGAGTGAAAAAGACTTTAAAATGCCACTAAATGTTTCATTTTTATGACAACACTCTGCTTAACATTTCAGAGAAAACTTCTCCACAATTATCTTGCAGAACATCAGAGGTCCACTGATTTAACAAGTTCTCTTCCTTAAGGGTTTGAAGAAGAATACTTAGAGATTCAACCTTATTTTGCTGTCTTTTGCATTTAGCAACATATGAGCTGATCTTCGCTCTTTATTTTGAAAGTTCAGATTCTTTTCGAGCAATTGTGCTCTCAAGCTTTATTCTCACTTTTGATGGGCTCGAGCTGAAGGAGTAATTATGTTCACTCAACGCTGACTGAGTAGAAGGGCCAGGAGAATCTTCCACAAAGTTCTCCAAGTCTTCTTGTGGCAAAGAGAGTCTATCACCTTCGTCTGCTCTACATCTCTCCGCACGTGGCTTCTTGGTCTGCAATAGAAAACTCATCTGAATTTCAATTGGGAAAACTAGATTACAATGTATCTTTTCCTGAAACAATTTAGGTTTTATAAATTACAACTGGAAAGGTGTTAAACATATCACAGTATTTATTAATTCAATAAACTCAGTAGAGCTCAAACATCAGTAGAGCTGGAAAGTTCATACACGCTATTAACACTGAAATACACGAGTAAATATACATATAAATTCTTAAAACGTGAATGTATCTTGTTGCCATCTGCATGAATAGGGAATATGCAAATGTAAAATTTTTCTATACTGCACTTTTACTTTCTCATTAACAGCACAAAAGTCATAAGGATTTTAATTTTACAATTGAAAAATCTTTTTATATTACATGCAAGATGCTTATTTGTATTACGATATTTGTAATCACTACATTTTCTGCAAGAATTTGTTTTCAAAAATCTTTTTACCACATTATCATTTATTCATTCTGTATTATAGAGATTAATTTTTACTATGCTAATCTCCAGCTGCCAGATGTTTATAATTACAACAGTACATGAATCTTAAAGTGTATGCTTTGAATAAATAATTAAGCAAAAATAAATATATGTTCGTTTAAGCTCATTGAAAACTTTCAAATAAATAATATACATGACACAAAGCTTTAAAATATGCAAAACGAGTATATATGCTAAACTACCTCAGACTGAGAATATTATGTTATAAAACATTCATATTATAAGTTTCAAAAAGACAAAACAGGTAAATCCCGAGTTTAGGGTGGCACGGTTCCTTTCATTCACTGATTCGGATCATTAGAAGAGAATCGACTCCATGAACTGAATCCTTGTTTATACGTAGTAGACGCTTGTAGTTAAGTTCATGGTGTTACAGCAATAAATATAATTATTTAAAATAAAGGTAGATCCGGTGAATAGATACCCCCTGCTCCAAAGCCCCCCTGTACGTATAAATCTCCGTAGCAACGTACTCTCATTAAGTGAACTCTTTATTCGTATTTTTCACGCTACAAATTTAATTTTATAACCTACACAATTCTTTAACCAGCGCATTTTTTTCACCAAGTGGTCCGCGACGTGCTACCGCACGTCGCTACCCGACGGATCCAACGTGCTACGTTCGCGAGGGCCTTCCGGCCCTCGCTCTCGAGACCTGGTTCGCGCCTCCGCTGTCGCTCCGGCGCTCACGCTGTATTATATACCTCCCTCACTTTTAAGAGAATTTATTTTAAAGGGAAACACTCACTTTTAAGAAAATTCATACCTTCCATCTGAGTAGACACACAAACCTATTTGAAGAAGACTTGAAATGCGAAAATACAATTCCACACCAACAAATTATCATGTGATTTCTTCTCATTTAACATTGAACATAAATAATTCAATTGTTATAGTGAACCGCGCAACTATAAACATAGGAATCGCGAGAAATAATGAATCATAAAAGGAACCAAAGGAACCGTGCCACCCTAAACCCGGGATCAACCAACAAAACAATTCATAAAAAAAATTATTGTATGAACTTCCCAGTTTAAATCTTCCGACAGTTGTGTGTACAACAAAAATATACCTTAGGAAGTAAATGATCAGGAAAGTTAAATCTAGAAGGAACTGCAGTCTTCTTCAGAGTCCTTTTTCCCCTCCTTTCCAGAAGCCCTCAGGTGCAATGTGTTCTGAACACAACCTGTGATATTCAGAGGGAGCAAAATTCTTTCTCTTCACTGCATGTAACCACAAATTCAGAAGATCTTTGTTGTTAAGAGGAGATCTATGAAACACCACGTGCATTTAAAATTCATTTACTTTATCGATTTTCACGAATATCATATTCATTAGCAAAGGCAAAGGCACATTTAATAGGTTACAGCAGAGTGTTAAATGAATTACTTACTTCTGAAATGATAACTTGCAGTCTTTTGTCGGACGATTTGTACATCCGTATGCCGCACACGACTTCACCATTATGCTTCTTGTCTAGTAGAACCGGAGTAGAACCTATCTCTATCGAAGAAAACACGCAAATGAGAACGAAACATATTCCTAGGCCGGCTCGGAGTCCACATGTTTTCCCCCCATCATGGCTGCCACGAAACGATTCAATTTACAACACTACACTAGCGCTGTGTGTGGGTCTAGTATACTATTCCAATGTCTTTGGAAGTTGCCAGCCGAGTATAAATACGTGGCGGCCAGCGACCGTGAGTGAGTCTGTGCGAACAGAGGTCAGTGCGTTGGAAGGTGGTCAATGCAGTTTATTGTGGTCAGTGCATCAGACAGTGCGTCGGACGGTGGTCAGTGTTTAAAACTGTGCGTCAGTACAAAAGCAGTGAACAGTGAAAATAAATAACCCAGAGAAGTGTATTGTAAATAAATAATCAAGAGAAGTGTAGTATAAAGAAATAATCAAGTGAAGATTATCAGTATATAAATCAAGTGTTTTCAGTGATCGTGTTAAGAAACAAAATAAACGTTTTTGTTAAAATGATATCTGTTTTAATTCACCACCACACTGAATCGTAACAATATAAACCATTGGTGTTACAGAATGACACAGTCTCTCTTGAACTAGCTATTTTTAAGTAGTAGACACGACCAGCCGGTCATGGAACACAACATCCGGTGATAACAAACAGCAACCGTGTTCATGAACCCAAAAGTTTTTTTGGGGGGCGAACGTCCTTCGGGCTTGTGACGTCACGACGCCCTTGTGTCGTCGGCCGCCCTCGCGACGTCACGGCAGCTGTTCTGCTGTCTAGCTTGGTTGCTCCCTCCGCCCTGCCTACCAACCTAGGGCGACTACGGAGGAGTCGGGGAGGCCCTATCTGGCGGAGAGGTAGAGGAAAGAAGGAGACAAACAAGTGGTGAAACAACATTCATTTATTTTTTTCTCGAATTTTAAAAATACAGACATATACACATAGTTAAAATCTGCCTTCACAAAATCAATGTTCATTGTACATATTGTCTGGCGGTTGCCAACATTTTCACCTGATCACCGTTCGCAACGTCTTCCGTTCACAGTCCGCGGCTATATTTAATAGTAATTAACAACATCTTCTTGAGAAGTCTCCTTCGCGCGGCGAGATGGAGTGGTGTGTATCCGTGAATATCACGAGTGGCACAGTCTTTGACCATGATTTGGATGTGTCTGCTCGAGCGGTATTCGAGAGTAAACTGACTGCTGTGGTTAGACTGTATCTTGTTGAACAGCTTGAACTTGAAATCTTGAACAGCTTTATTTCTGCTGTTCCGTCTTCCTCGTCTTGTCATTACAGGATGTGGGACACATTTCCGCTTTATGTTCGGGAGGAGGTGGCAGTGTGACGGTTGGAGACGGAATAAGGAAAGGAAAGCTTGCCATCCGGCAAGTTCATGCGTTTCTGCTGAGCCGTTTTGTGACATGGGCTGCGGTTCTGCGACGAATCTTTAATTTTTTTATTTTTTAAAAATTTATTTTACGCCAAAAAACAGTTGAAACTGCGTATGACGTGCTATGAGGAGATGTGAATTCACTGCACATTTTCAAAATTCTGTGATCACTACACTGAGTCATACACTACATAAATTTTGAAAATTAAAAAAATACTCTCATGTAATAAAATCTATTTTCAAGGATAAATAAGCAAATTTTGGGCTCTTATCCATGATGTCCTTCGTCAAGGAATAATACTTCCTGCCGCAACAACGTGGAAACGATAATTTGAAGAACTATATTATCCAATGAAATCTAGACGACGTGCACAGATAATGAAGTTACATTTATGTCAAGAAGCAAAACAAGGGGCCATCTCAGCATTTGCTCAATGGATCAGGGAAACTGGACGAAAAACCTGATTGAGATGGGGTCATTGACCCGGAGGCTGCAGTACAGTACTTGTTACTGGTTGTTTATTCCAAATGGTAAATAATTCATTATGTGCCATTGTTAAAGTTAATGTTACTTTTCTTGTGATGCTTAGTATAGTCTCTAATTGAATAGAAACAGTTATGTAGCAGAAACGATTTCAGTTTAAATTTAAACTTTTCTATCGAATTTAATCGTTTAATGTCATCTGGCAAAGTGTTGTAATATAATGTACATGTATTGTATGTGAATTTTTTGTAATGAGCTGTTGATACTGTCACCTGATGAATATGATTTCTACGTTGAGTGTTATAGTAATAGACTTCGGCATTTTCTGAAAATATATTCCCGCCCTTAAGCAAGTCATTTTTGACAAAAACCACTGATTCGTAAATCAACAGACAAGATAATGGTAAAATTCCTAGATTAATTAAGAGAGGCTTACATGAATCACGTGAGTGGGATTTGGTTATTATTCGTACAATTCGTTTTTGTAATCTAAAAGTCTGGGAGCTACAAGATGTATTTCCCCAGAATATTATGTCATATTACAGGCGGGAATAAACATTCGCGAAATATACACAACGAGCATTATGAAGGCTGACTGAATTTGAAAGAATTCTGAACGCGTAGCATAATGAACTTCATTTTCTTTTCAATTCATTTAAATGGACGTTCCATTTAAGGTTTGACTGAATTGAGAGACCTAAAAATTTTGTTGCCTTGACATCAGTCAATGGTATAACGTTTATTTCCAATGGAGCACATAATTGTTTATTTGAAACGGAAAACTGCATTAAACCCGTTTTCTTTTCGTTTACTATTTAATTGTTATTTCGGAACCAATTTGAATCATCTGATATTGTACTATTTACGGTTTCTTTAAGGCAAACGATGTTCGTATCATCCGCAAAGAGAACCGTTCTTCCGTTTCGAATCGTCGGGAGTTTACGTAAAGTAGGAACAGAATAGGGCCTAAAATCCAATCTTGAGGAACTCCACGTGTAATGGGCAAAGAGTCGGAAAGGTGCGTACATAATGTTCCATCAATCCAATAAGGTATTTCCACTCCCTGAGATCGTTGTTGAAGGGAAGAACATAACCAATCTAGAACAATACCACGGATTCCATATGAAGGTAATTTTGAAAGTAAAATGTCATGATCAATGACGTCAAAAGCTTTTGAGAGATCTAAAAATAATTCAAGGTTGCCTCGTTTTGATCCAATGATGAAGCGACATCTTTAAGAAAAAAGAAAATATGGCTGTTTCCGTTGATTTTGATTTTCTAAATCCATGTTGGCAATCTGAAAGCGCGTCGTGTTTACTGAGAAAGGTTTCCATTCGTACGTAAAAAGTCTTTCTAATAGTTTTGATAAAACTGGTTAAGAAAAAATTGGCCGATAATTTTGAATTTAATTTTTGTTGCCATTTTTGAAGAACGGCTTAATTGTAGCTGTTTTGAAAATATCTGGAAATGTTCCAGTGCATAAGGATGCATTAAATATGTGAGTTAACGGGTTTATAATGGCATACGCACAGGGCTTTAACAAAGAATCCGGAAATTCATCTAAACCAGACGAATATTTATTTTTTAGTTTACCGATTATTTTGAGGATTTCATAGGAAGAAGTTTTGGAAACGAACATCGTGCTAAAATTTTGGGTGAACTGTCTATTATTGAGTTTTGTGGCTGAAGGCCCTTAGTGAGATCGGCAGCAATTCTCGAAAAGTATTGGTTAAAGAGACTAGCCACTGTTGCCGGATCGTTCACATTTATATCAATATATTTTAAAAAAACATTGTCTACAAGGTTTCTAGTTGATTTGGTCGTATTTTTTATTATATTTCACATTGCTTTCGTTTTGTTATTTGAGTTCAAAATATCCTGATCGTTTTCATGATTTTAGCCTGCCTTATGACTTTTCTTAACAATGATTTGCATTTTGTTGAGAAATGGGTTGTTCCGTGAAGCCAAAAACTTCCGTATGCATGAAAACGGCAATGTCATGAATTATCTTTTCTTTTTCATCGTCGAATGTATAGGTTTGCTCCTGATGAAGTGTCTTTGTGGTGTGGGCAGCGTTCGACACTAAGTTGGATATCTCCCACAGCTTCTCGATTTTGCATCCTTTTCCTCGGAGACGATGACGGAGAGATCGGCTGCAGCCTTCTCCATGTTCATCCACATCTAGGCCGCCTTCCCCGCGCTGTTGTCGTCGAGGCCGTCTTCATAGGCGAGCCTCGCGGCAGGGATTTTCGCTCTACTATTTGCCATGATGCCGAGTGCTGACTGAATGAAGAGTTGACGTGAGAGGCATGATATTTCACTTTACAAAGAACAGACTTCCGGTTCATATCTGAGAGCATTTTCGTCGAAGACGTTTTCAGAAGCGAGTGGCAAGTCACGACTTGCCATGAAGACGGTCACTGACTAAATAAAGATGACGCGAAAGACATTTCATTGCAATAGCTCCCACTACCACTATTTTCTTCTCCCCAGCCGTATCCATCTCTAAACCGTGGACATTTGAAAGATACCATTTTTTCTTAAGGGGATAAATTCTTTCTTATGACTGAATTCAGCAACTTTTAAACTTTCAGATTAACATGAAATTCATATGCAATCCTATTGCAAAGTAAAACCAAACCATCAAATTTGGTGCATGAGTCTTTGAGATTTTAATATTTTTATATGACTGACTCGCGATTGCCGGCCGCCGCGTATTTATACTCGGCGAGTACCGTCGAGAACTTTGGGGATCCCGCGAACGTTCTGGAATAATCTGACGGCAGATGACGCAACCCGGGCTCACAGGTAGCTCGTGGTGGCGCTGGTAGATGACACAACTCGCGATCACAGGCAGTCGTGGTGGCGCCGGCAGATGACGCAATCCGCGCGTACAGGTAGTTCGTGGTGGTGCCGGCCGGTGACGCAATATTCGTTACAACGGAAACAGAGAACATTTCAATATTTTATTACATGATTCAAAGGGCGTATGTCGTTATGTTTGTATTATAAATGTGGGGAAAATGGTGAGTAGTTGGTAACACAATTCCGACGGGTATAAGGTTTTCGTTTGTGATCGGTCTTTGAATGTTTCGAACACAAGAGAAACTCGATGTTCACATGTTAGATGAAAGTGTATGATATAGCATCATGGATTGGGTAGCCTGTTTGATAATTGTTGGAACTATCATTCAAATGGTCATTATGACCGCCGCTCTCGTGTGCTTTCTTTTGTGAACTTTGCTTTTCTGAAAGTGACAAGCTGTGAATTTCATCCCCTCATGGATTCGCCCGCGAGAGATTCTACTCCCCCTCCTCCTCCCCCTCCTTTAACAATAGTGTGTGAACTACTCTTCCACTTGATACTATTTATCCCGTATGTTGTTATGTCGTTGAAGAGGCAAGTTGAAGCGGAACGGCCGCAAATATGTCCGATGTATAGATTTGTCTAGGTACCCAAATCGTCGTCATCGTGATGAGGTTGAGGAGAGAGATGAAGAAGAATATAATGAAAAAATGTGATAGCATCCATTCAAGCGTCTTTTGATTATCATTCCGTTCACACCATAGGGCGAATGTAAAAAGGAAGCTCTGAGACTTCACGATGACCCCTTGTGTGAACGAGTCCGCAACTTGCAGAATCGATTGAGTGTAGATATTTCAATGCGCCGTGTTGCAGACTTCATCCTCGAGGATCTCGCGGGTGAAGATCTTGTCTTGATCGAGATGGATGTTCCTCCACGTGACTGGGAAGATTCCCTCACTTGACTGGAAATATGCATGACGTCCTGTTGGCGAAGGTGGTTCTAGTGGTGGGAGGAATCCATCATAACAGACGCTAAGGCAACAGCAGCGCCATCAGTTCACCGTCAACAACTGCTCAAGTCATGTGTGACTATGCTCATTCTACGGAGGAGGTGTACGAGGATGTACGAGAAGAATACGAAGACAACGGCGGAATTGTCAACGATTTGGAAAACATGCAAATTCAACATGCGAAAAACCTCATCGATAAATCGTATGTCAATCGCCATGTGAACATGATTCAATAACAACTCAAAAACATAACCAAACTTCGTGCAGAATTTTCTCATCGTGAACCTGGCGGAACCCACTCACTAAGACAATGCGACCACAAAACGCCACGTCAAAGACATGTTTCAACATCAACGAGATTTCATCATCCGCAACACCCTTTGGCGCAACGGTGAAACGCCAAAGACTACCACTTTCAAGGAAAACGACTCGTTGGCGTCGCCAACCCCATTGAGGAACATAACGCCGTTAATTTCAAAACACTACGACGTCTTCACACACCTAGATATTTTTAATTGATGTCCATGTATTTCAAAATTACAGAAAAATGAATATGTTTTCACCAAATGCTCTTTCATCTTCTTATTTCCCTACGTCACGGCCTCCCACTCCCCGTCTCCGTAGTCGCTCGTACTTTTTCTTAGGTTGGTAGGCAGGGCGGGGCGAGCAACCAAGTTAGGTGCCGTGGCGTCTCGAGGGCGGCCGACGACACAAGGCCGACGGACGACCGCCCGAAAGAAACTTCCGGTGTCATCATCACGGTTGTGATTTGTAATCACCGGATGTTGTGATCGATGACCGGCTATTCTTATCCACTATGGTGCCATGGCACGCTGGCACTACCTAGAAGTCGCCACTGATCCACTGAAAATTTATTATTTTTTATTTTCATCGTTTTGCCGAATTCATTTTTCTCGACGGTTACAAGTCGTAAAACTTAACTTAGTCAACTTTTGAAATGTTTTGCGTTGAGTTCATTATAATAGAAAAACGGATCTTCAATTTTCGTAAAAAAACAGGATTTTCATCAGACTGGGGACTTATATCATGGGGTCCCAGATCCCCGGTCCCTCAGTCCTCAGCCCTCCTGTCGGTCCGTATGGATCTTACGTCGCTGACCGGGGAATATCCATTTTGGAATAAATCCTACGAATGGTTTAGGCACTAGTGGTGTTTACAGACGGACGGTCTAACGTTTTGAAGAAAAAAAAACACTTTTACTGTAACAGATGCCCCAAAAAGTGTATTTCCTTTGAAATCTCGTAATTGATTTTTCTCAGCATTATTACATAACTTTCTCTATACTAGAACATATATTACGCCGTATATACATACATATAAGAGAAAGTAAATCATTGGTTCTACAGAATGGCACAGACTTTCTCGAATTATTTTTCACTTTCTTTGATCTGGGCTAACTTTTCGATCTTCCTCATCCTCTTGCCTTCTGCCATCTATCGTCGCCCTAAAATTATGAAAGTTTCATAAATTTTTCAGTTTCCTAATTATAGAACCGAAATTTTACTTTAAGAAAATTATAGGGGTGTAAAATTTCGTCCTATCTGGAAATTTTCGCTGATAAATTTGAAGCCCTTTTAAGTAAATCAAAATTTCAATCTCTTTTTCACAAAAAAAATATTTCAGTTTTTGAGAAACTTCATTGGAAGCCATTTTAAGCACTTCCACCCGCAAATGCAATAATGTATATAAATCCCTGGTGTTCAGACCGCTGTGCACACTTAGGATTAGAATGGACTATATGGATAAGGGTTCATGCAAGACAGTCTGAAGCCTTACGATGGCTTGTTGGCAGCTCACGGATTGCGAGTTACCAGGACTGTTTCCGGTTCCAATCAGATGCACAAGTTTATTCTTTCGCACGTAGTCACTGATAAAAAAACATAAATAAACAGTTCAGATGATTCACTTACGTTTCAAACACTTCAGTTAATGTGCATAAAACTGTACGCTTTACACAGTTGAAATTAACTCGCCATTGACAAATTAGTGTACGGTATTATGTCTGTGTGCTACTCGTCGTGAGACATTAAACAGATACTTGAAGCTGAATACTTCATTCAAATACTTTTACATGGAAAGAACTTATACCTTCTCACAGAGCACCGACAGTAGCAAACGCGTGTACCTCATGCTGTTCCTACGAACCACAGAGTACCCACGTTCATTTGTCTGTGCTACAAACTGATTTGTGCTTCTAACAGAGCTTGCGCCGCCAAGATTTTTTGTGCGTGGAGAGGAGAATTGGCGAATCACAAATGCGTATTCAAATTATTCTGGAAAAATTTGACTGTTAGGGACGGTTGAAATGCAACATTTCAGAGAAGTGGCGTCGCTCGGAAGCACACACGTGCGAGCAGTAATCAGACGCGCCGAAAGGGCGCGCAAGCGTGGCTGGCACTCAATCTGTTGGATGGTATAAGCACTAGTCAAGCGAAGGTTCTGTCCATGAGAGGCGTATGAAATCAAATGTACGCTTATACAATTTTCGGTTTTGCATGTGGACCCGAACACCTGGAAATGTGCATATTAACAGTAAGAGATATTTTAAAGAAAATATATTTGCGTAATTTAAAAAACAAAAGAATTTAACAAAATGTCTTTCGTATATCTTAAACAGTGTATGCAGCACTATCCGTACAAAAAAGTAAACGATAAAAATTGGAGCCGTTTCTGAGAAAATGGGGTTCGAGCGTCTCTGGAAATACGAAACTTTGTGCTAATTTTCAGAAAAAAATGAGTTTTCGAGAAACTTAAGACGTGATTCCAAGCATACGAAAGCCATGCCGAAAGATTTAAGAAGCAGTTATGTGTTTGGTGTTCTCCAGATGAGGACCCATCCACCAAGGTGAAGAGGGGTCGCAGCTGCAGAAAGAAAATGATTACATCTTTTTTCACAAAGAAAGGTCATCTGGCTACTGCGACCCTAGACGATCAACGTACTGACTGCTGAGTGGTACGTGTCAATGCGTGCCGTAAGTCATCACAACATTGACACCAAAGCGTCCAAAATCCAAACAAGGGCCCATTTTTCTGCACCACGACAATGCTCCTGCTCACACGGCTGCAAGAACAATCGACTTTCTCAACAATGAACATGTGCGATTGTTGTCCCATCCACCCTGTTCGCCCGACTTGGCCCCTTGTGATTTCTTTTTGTTCCCCCAAGCGAAGCAAAAGATCCGAGGACAGCGTTTTTCTTCGGATGAAGACGCTGTAGACACCCATATTGGTGCTATAAACACCATTCCTGAAGAAACATGAAGTAACACGTTTTGTAAGCGGTTCCAAAGCATGGAAAAAAGTATGTGCTAATGGAGAGTATTTTGAAAAAATGTAATGTTTAGACTTTCTATACATTCATTATTTTTAATTCTACTAAAATCTTTCGGCATAACTTACGTATGTATTCATAAAAGCAATATGAGAACAAAACGCCCCTAATATAAATAAATATTAACGTCAGAGACTAGTCAAAAATTCGTTAGCGTCAATGTAAATTAGTGTCAAAATAGCGTTAATGTCATCTTATGCAGTACATTTAGTACCGTCCTTACTAAAAGCTTTTTAGTAAGTTGTTAAGAAAAATTTTTGGCAATTTAAAAAAAATTATTGTTTCTGATTCATTTTAATATTGCACGTATTTCATGCAGTATTACGCGAAAACTATTGAAATTTAGAAAAAATGTACAAGAATAAATTTCATTTGAAGAAAATCTTTCTCTTCAATTTTGTAGTTGGATGACGCCAAAAAATGTCTAACTTTTGTGTTCAGAGATTCAGAGTTAACGGGGAAAATCGGGCCAATGCAACCTTTTTAAGCGTTTTCACTCTATTTTACAAGAAATTTAAAGGAAAACTTTAGAGACATTTTTGAAAATGCCCCAGGGGCTTCATGTAAAGTATCCTCAACATTTAAAAAATGTTTTTCAAAAACGCAGAGCTTCGAATGAAGCGAGATCGTACAGGAAAATTCATTTTGGGAAATATCGTCCGAATAGTTTAGGCGTCAGTGTTGTTCACAGACGGACAGACGGACGGATGGACATTTTGAAACTAGTGGTGCTACAAAAGGGCATAGACTTCCTCGTAGGAAACCAATACCATCACTAACCGCGAACTTTTATCTACCAACGATTTAAAATGATGAACGCGGAATATAGCGCCATCTCTCACTGTGAGCCGCGATTGTTGTTTTCTTACATTTCCTCAACCACTTACCTTCTAGCGGATTCTCTTGAAGCAATTTAGATCACAGAATTGAGACACAGATCGGAAAAATAATTTTTGTCAGCTGCTTCATTTTAGTTGACTGATTCTTACGTTTTGTAGTTCTCTGAATCCACGAATGACAACCGTTTTGCCCTGGGAAGTCAGGTTTTTTAACAAACGGATGATCGTTTAAAAGTCTCGTAACGCCAATATTTTATTTACATAAAAATATTAACTCATTTACACAGGTGACGACGAAATTAACACCACGCTCAATCGGGTTGCTTGTGAAATCGCCTTTTTTAAAAAACTTTTTTAAAATATTTTTTGAACTGTTCTTGTAGGTTGCTTCGGATCCATGTAGAACCTTCACCTGTGTCGACCATTATCGTAATACTCCTTTCCCTTGATTTCCATTTCTTTTATATCTAGATGAAAATACTTTATTTTCTTGCCCTACACTCACTGCTCCCAAATTTTCGGGAAAATAGTCAAAGTGTGAGTTAAAAAAATGGACTTTTGAGCTCATGAAGCAATCAAGCTTTTGGAATGCTTGCAACATTGATTCCAACATTTCCTTAAGATTTGGGTGCTTTTGTTTTTCCAAAAAGGTTTTTATGACAACAGTAAAGGCAATCTATGCCTGTCGTTGAACTGTTATCGGATATGAGGTTATTGATATACTGACCGACAAAAACACTCTTTCAGTTTTGCGTTCGATCAACCTGGAAACTTAAGATTGATTGATTTTTAGTGATTTCGGGCGCATAAACAGCTGAGGTCATTAGTCCCGTAAGAGTAGTGCATGTTTTTTCAAGGGGGGCTGACCTACCGTCTACTAGCAGGGTTTTCCCCAACCAGGTATCTCCCACTAGCGGGGCACCGCCCCAGCTGGGACAAGTTCCCGACCAGTCTCCTGGCATGTGTGGTAGTGTAGTACATGTTAGTGTAAGTGTGTTTTTAAAGGGCGAGGATAGGATAAGGAAGAAGACGGAAAGATCGCGTACTGTTACGGAAAGATCGTGGACTGTTTGTTAGGGTACTGCACCGGCATTCGCCTGGCGTTTATCGATGAAATCACGGAAAATTACCGATCAGAGCAGCCGGCCGCTATAATTCTCCTCCAGACAGCTACTGAATTCGACCAAGCTGAAAAGCTAGTATCGAAAATGCTGCCGCCGTCGGGACTCAAACCTAGGACCTCCGGGTCAGAGGCACTGCAGTGACATCAGTTGATGCACTGAGCCACCGTTCCCGGTAGAAAACTTGGATCCCAAGTACTTGAAGCATTCCGCTTTCGTTGAAAAGTTCCATAAATATCCTCATTATTCCTAATTTTATATGCACATGTGGTAATTGTTGCGGCTGTATAACCGCGCATTGAATTTTATTTAATAGACCTTTGTGAATTTGTAAAAAAAACAAAACAAGATTGTTTTAATACTTTTTTATGGATTTTCCAACCATTTATTCCATTACATCTTTACAAAATGTTTCGTTCTTAAACATTCATTTCATTCATTGGTGCAAATGGCGACGTTTCGAACCACTGCATTCGGTGGCTCAAACTCCATGCACTCTTAGTAAACAAAATTTCTAAATAGTACCTCAAAAGGAGAATCTGCAAGGTCGATTCTTCAATTTGTTACAAAAGATTTACTTTTGATTACTTTCCTCAGAGCTACAATCCATTGTGAACATACTTAAAGACTCGTGAATTAACAGTTTTGGCGTACATTAATCATGGAACATCCCCTTCCAAACTATTTTCATGCTCAATAAATGTTATTGAAATCAAACCAATGTATTGCCTCCACACCTTCCGACTAATCATTATTTCTTCTTTCCTTCCACATCTGTAAGCTAAACATTCTAGCTTTCTCTTCAATCTGTCATCATGTTTCGTTTAAGGCAAATTTTTATTTGTTCCAGACGTACTTTAAGTTGAAAAATTGTTGTCGATTTGGTTTAAAACGAGTTTTTACATAAAACGCAAGAGTCATCAATATTTGAAACACACCTATTTTTAAATAATGATGAATTTTAAGAATAAATATAAAGTTGTTAATGTGTATTATCACCCGAAATATCTTCGTAATGTTGGTAAGAACATGTTGCATTTGGGAGTTGTTAATGATTGAGATGATTGAAGGCGTTGTCATTGTCAACAATAGTATTTATTTCAAAAATAGCAGTCGTCGTCGTTTAGTGGCTCATTCGCGCATTTGAAGAGCGCGCGAAGGTGGCAGCGCTCAGCGGCGACTGAGGAAGTAGGCAGAGGCGGCGATGCGGAAAAGGCGCCGCCCGAGCTGAGAAGAAAGGCTGGCCGGAGAGCCAGAAGCGGTGCAGCGAGTCTGCGGCGCCGCCCGCTTTAAAAGCGAGCGCCGCCAGCCAGAGAGACAGAACGCTAGTGACCGTGTATCGAGTGGAACTGAGTGAGGCGATGGTACCGTGTAGATTTCTTGGTTCGACATGGCTTGCTTTTGGTACATCTCTCGGACTTTTGGTTTTTTGATTTCCGCTTGTGACTTGGTATGCTCTGTTGGATTTTGGAATTGTGACCAATGTACTTTCTGCGGTTAATTGTAATAAATCTTCGTTTGTGAAAAACGTGCAATTATTCTGAACATAACAGTAATAAACCTTTCTCAGGGGCTACAAACGTTTCCCTGAGGACGTTCTTTTCACCAACAACTAGACATCTTGGTAGCCACGGAATATACGTAGTATTGAGAAAGTTATGTAATGCTGCGCGAAAAAACGGCGAATTTACGACAGAAGAAAATTCATTGCCAGGCCATGAAAACAAGACAGTGGACAGTGGCAGTTGCTAAATGAAGAGAAAAAAAAACTCAATCATGTGGTGTAGCCAGAATCCCTATTTGGTGGGTTCTTGACGCCGAAAAACCAACTGAAAGCAAAATGTCCGTTCGTCCGTCTGTCCGTTCGTCTGTCCCTCCGACCGTCCGTCCGTATGTGAACACTATTAACGCCTAAACCATTCGTACGATCTTTTCCAAATTAAAGAATCCCCTGTCCAACTAGCTCTCGTTGAAGCTTTGACATTTTGAAAAACATTCTTTAAAATTTGGTGGTACTTTACACGAAGACCCCCGGACATTTTCAAGATTTTCTCAAAAAAACTCCAATATTTTCTTTAAATTTCTTGTAAAAATAGACTAAAATACACTTAGACAGGTGGCACAAGTCAGATTTTCACGGTTAACTCTGAATTTTCGATAATTGCAAAAGTGAATTTTTTTCGGCGCCTTCCTACAACTATAAAATTAAAGATTTTTTACTTCAAATGAAATTTGTTGTCCATAAATACTTCTTTCATAAAGCTCATGGACATTTTTTTGAATTTTTTTTGTGCAATAGTGCGTGCAATTGTAAAATAATACAAAAACAAGGTTTCCTCAAAAATGGCTTCAAATTTTTTCTTCAATTTTTTCCCTTAGTGCTAATTGCACTATATAAAATGAAGTAAAGTCCATTTTGGTGTATTCTTTTGTTGTTGTTTTTCAAAAATTACACAAATGTATTTCTTTTAAATACCACTCATGCCGTTAGTATGGCCATTTCCATGCATTATTCCATTTGTGAGTGGGTGTGCTTCAAATGAACTTTTCCGAAAACTCAATAGATTCCTGTGAAAAAGAGCTTAAATTTCGCATTTACAGTAAAGCTTAATCGCCATTTTCTTTAAAACAACTACGAATTTTTCAAGGAAAACTTCTTTTTAGGTCGATGTTTAATATTCTTGACGCAATATATCGGTTCTACTTTTAGAAACCAAAATGTTGAGGAAATGTGAAAAAAATGTACTTGGGGCGGCAATAGATGGCAGCTGGCCAGAATATGGGGCAAGACCTTGAAACCAGTTCACACCAAGGAAATTAGAAAAATGTCTACGAGAAATCTGTGCCATTCTGTAGCCCTTCTAGTTCTTTATGAGGGCCCCACAATACGAGTTTTTCCGTCGAGCGTTACATAACGTACTTCGGCACGACTTTTTGAGTCATTCTCAGTCCTGCCGCTAGAGTCGTTTGATCTGCAGCACTGCTTGATGCGGTCGCGATCATGCGACATCTTGCGGCAAAACCGAGAAAGACGCAAAAAGTCGTGCCGAATTCCATCTTGGAGATACTACCCTCACTCACCCCGTTAGAAAAACCCAAGTAAAGTGTATTGCTCCATATAATTTGTACGTATACGAAAAAGTAAAACGAACTTCACTTTTGTGGTATAATAAGACGGACCCCTGTAAGTTTTCTGGGATTGTATGATTTCTATCATAGAGAGACAGCAGGTCAGCTCTTCGCAACAAGAAATAAAAAATACATTTCCTTGTCAATTTGCATTGATTACAGAGGACAAATTTGTACATTTTTCGAAGTTTTGCCTATCGAACAAACATTTTTCACAGTGAATGTTCGGATTTCATTGACGATACAAAGCTCATTGTCTGCGAGTTCGTTGCGACATTTTAATTTTTGTGTTGGTAGAAATGTACCCTGCTGCGAGCTGTCATCGCGTCAAACAGCATTCATTACAGTCAGCTGCAGTGTGAGGAGTGGGGGTGTGGGTGACACAGTTTAGAATCTCGTGCTGGTGGAAGTCAAACAATTGTTTTATGGTGAGTAGTTAATTGATGTCGATAAGGTTATTTCGTAATATAAAATACAGCTTTCTTTCAAAGTATACCTTTCGTCTTTAGAAATGAAATGATAAGGATCAAAATTGATTTACCCGTGAGTTGATTTTTTTAATCAATAGTGCCATGAATAAAGGAACTCAGTAAGCTACGATTCTGTTATTAAACTCTGTTTACTGGGAATACTTTCAATGTATTTAAATCTTTTTCTTCCATTCACTATGTGAATATTGTTTATGTGTATTAATATTGTAAAAGCAGATGTTTTGTCAATTGAATTATATTGAAACAGAATGTAATGAAATAAACATTGTTCTTTCTTATTGATTAATTTATATGCTTCATGTCACAATTTTTGTTTCCAGACGTGTCTGGTAAAATATTACTGAAGGAAAGAGATTAATCTGCATAACATATTCACATTTATTAAAGGTACAAAAATGTCTATGATGACAGGGCCAAAGATTCAAGAAGAAATGAATAACATACCTTTGGCTGATGATGATCCTCAGGGTTTGTAATTTGTTTTCTTCTTTGCAATTGCTGTGTCATGTTTGTGCCTTTGCTATAGTTTTATAAAGGACAGGTTATTCCAAACCATTTTGTTTCGAATTCTTTTTTAGGAATGCTAATTGCATGAATTACATGATATGAGTTCTCAGTTTATAGAATTTTAGAAAAAATGTGCATGGTGCATCTCTAAAAATGTTGATTTAATCTAAGTGTTTTTCAAAAACAATAGACACCAACAAATATTTTTGTTGATGAAATTAGTTTAAAGTGAATTTTCCTTTTGTAGTTATAATCCAGGATGACACAGAAGCAACAGAAGTCTCCCAGGCTTCAGAAGCTATGATACGTGGTCGAAGCTTAGACTCGATTCCTTCAACATTCACAAATGGGAGTAGCAGCCCTGGACCAAATAGTATGCATGATTATTATAGTTTCCTTGTTATGTTAGTACATGTTATTAATATTAGTTATAGTGACAAATATGTTAATCAAAAGGTAGGTATTAATGAATTATCATTAATTGTATTCTTAATTAGATTGTAATATTTGTTTAATTATGTATGATGTTTCATTATAGCAAAGCCTTGAAGTTGTAAAATATACATAATTATTATCTACAAAGTAATACTAAATCAACTTTTTGTTCTTTAGTAACTAAAATGTTCAGGAAAATGCAGATTTACAAACTTTAATGTTTTATGCCAGGAAATATATTTTGGATCAATATATGCAAATTATGTTGCACGCATTTTATTGTACCTTTCATAAAGATACATGATACATACAGAAAAGAAAATACAACAATTCACATCAAAAGACTAATTCTCATTCATATCTACCATCTCTAGGTAACCATTTGTATGTGTACTCCCTACACAATTTCATATTGTAAATAAACAACAAATTTCCCTCTTTTGAGAAACTAATAATTACTCACTGCTTTCATTTCAAGCCTAATTGTTCCATAGAACATCATAATTTACATTTGTGGTTAATATATCTGTTTCTAATTCAGTAGATTAGAATTCTAATTCGGTAGACTCATTGTGTCACAACACAATGAGTTGTAACACAACTTTGCTGTTACTTTGGCCTCTACAAAATTATATTTTCTTGCATTATGTTTATTCTTTGACGTTATTTTTAAACTCTTTGACCACCCCATCACTGCTTTACTATCTGTTTGCAATTGTATAGGAATTTTTACTAAATCTGGAAAACCCATTTGAGATATCATCTCGGTCAGCCACCGACTTTCACAAATTGCTTCACCAACTCCTATCAGTTCTGCTTTCATCATTGATAGTGCTACAATCTTCAATTTTTTCGACTTCAGCTTTCTTGGGAAAAAGTTTCCCAAGTATGTAGTAAATCCTGCAAAATTTAGATTTGCTCCTAGTGCTCCAAGTTGCATCTGAACTCATTTCTAAACAACCATTTTCTATGGTTATTTTCAATTTCAAGCTTTTTGTTCCTTTCAAATATCTCCTTATTCTTTTTAAAGCTGTGTAATGCTTTGTGTCTTTTGAATACTGAGACCTTCTGCTGTATACATATGCCACGTCAGATCTGGTTCTGGTTACTAAATAACCAATACTTCCTAGTATCTCCTGATATACTTCTGTATTAACTTTCTTTGAGTTTTCATAATTGTCTAGCCCATAACCCAACTATTCCTGGTGTCTACTGCAAAGCATTTCTCATCCCAAATCTGTCCAATATTTTCTCTATAAAGTTTGTTTAGGTTTATGGAAACAACACATAAACCAATTTTAAATGTATTTTTTTATTCATTTCGTTCTTCCATGAGACAATAACTACAGTACACTTTCAAACTCTAACTCTCTTTACGAACCTAAATACATAAAAATACAGGTAATCATTACCAACACCTCGTCTCCTCTTTTAGATTCTTATTTTACAGATTCAACCTAACTATTGGTTTCAGTACCCTATCATACCTTGACTTGTTCCTGGATGGTGCTCCCATTACATTTTCATTTTGATTCATCTTTACATCTGTTCTAGTATTTTCAAGTTAATTATTAGTCTCTACTTTCTTACCTACATCATTTTACTAATATGTGTCAATATCTGATGGACTATCCCTATTTAAATCCGTATAAGATTTCATCATATGATGACTAGTTCACCTTAAAACTCCACCAGTCTTTTCCATCTTATATAATCTGGGTTCCTCTCCTTCTAACATTTCTGCCTTTTCTCCAAGTCTTATCCTTTTCTGTTGTCACTACTACCTTCTCCCCAATTTTAAAACTTTATTTTAGCTGTAGCTGTCTCCATTCTTCCACTACTTTCTGTCTAGCACATAACTTGTCATAGATTTGAGTTTGAATTACCGATGTCATAGCTTTTCCTGTCATTAGCATATGTGTCCTCATGATTCTACTATTTAGTATTTGAGATGGTGATGCACCCAGTCACCAGAGGAGTATTGTTATACTCAATTATTGCCTCATTTATGTCCTCACTTGAATATGTATATTTTCTAAGAATTTGTTTGATTAATTTTACTGCATTTAAATTATCTTTACCTTCTTAAATGTAGGTCAGCCCTCATAATAATACTAAGAGTAATTGCAACTGTTTTTCTGTAGCTGTAGTTTTCCTAAATTGTTGAATCTTACATTTTGACATTGGTAAGTGCTGTGTTATCTATCTAAGTACTATCTCTAGCATTTCCGTATCTATAATATTCATTGTTGATCTAGATGATCCACAATGATGCTAAATTCAAATATTTTTCAGGAACGTATTGTAAGTTAAGATCATAATATAATAATCTGAGTCTCAATCTTTGAAGACGTTTGAGCCTAATTTGCACACTACCTTTTTTCATGATCGATAACTAAGGTGTATAATCTGTTTCTACTATTAGATTTCTCACACAATAGATATATTCATGAAATTATTCAATTCATCATTTTAGCCCTGAAACAAATATTTAGTAATTCTTTCTCTGACTGACCATTATTACACTCACAATCATTCATGTTCCTTGACACACATGAAATAGGGTACAAGTCATTTGCTCCCTCTCTTTGAAATAAACATGCTCTTAGTCCATTTTTTTATGCATTACATTGCATAACCAGTTGTTTATATGGAGCATATGGTACAAGCACTGGTGAATTTACCATTCTTTCTTTCAATTCTTCTAATATCTGATCATGCTGTGTTGCCCAATTCCATGCATTATCTTCTTTTAACAAACAATTCACGCAAAGGTATTAATAAAGTCACCATATCTGTTATGTATCTCCTAACATAGTTAAATGCTGCTAATAATTTTTGTAGTCCATTTTCATTCTTTGGAGGCTTTATTTCTTTTAATGCCTCTTTACTACTAGGATCTACAGACATTTTTCACTTGAGATTATTTGTCCCATGAACTTTACTTGTATTTGCTTAAATTGTAATTTGTTAGCGTTTATTTGAGCATTCGTTTTTTTAGTTCTTTTCATGACCTAGTTCAATGTTTCATCATGCCCTTCTTCTATCATATCCATTATTAATATATCATCCCTACATACTACTACATTTGGTATGTTACCAAAATATTGCATTATCTTTTCATCAAACAAATGACTGAAATTTTTCATTCCATAAGGTAGAACCAAATACCTATAAATCCCAAAAGGTGTTGCAAAGCAACAGATCCATAATGATGGTTCATCTAAAACTAGATGAAATCTTTTCCAAGTCTAATACTGTAAATATTGACATTCCCTTGCATTTAACTGATGTCTTGTTTTTTTTTTTTTTTTTTTTTTTTTTTTGTGGCTCCTCTTTTTTCTAACTTCTCTAACTCATTTCTTAGTGGTTCCATTTGTAACCCTTCTTGATGGATTGCATATCTGTTGTCTATTTTCATGCAAGATTACTTTGCATTTACCTGAAAATCTCCCACATTCCTCAAACACTTCCTTTTTCATCTTTATAATATGTTGTCTATCTGTCTCTATTGTTGTTACTGTGTCAGTCTCTCTTTTCTTAGATGGTTTAATTTTTTTCACTAGATTTAGCATGGTACACCCTGGTAATAATCCTAATAACACCTTGCAATTGAGATCTACAATTACAAAGTCTAAGTATGCCTAATTGTCTGTAGGTCTACATGCCAAATATACTATCCCTTCTGTTGTAGTTTTCACATTATTAAATCTTTCCAGGTGCATATTTGCAGGTTGCATTTTGAATGACTGCCTAATTATTTATATATTTTATATTTATTTATATATTTTATATTTACCTAATATTAGTTTTACTTTCTTATTCTCTATCTGAATTGTTTCTACCTAAAATTCTGTTTGATCTCTTTCGTTTACTCTCTAATTTTACACTTTTAACCTTATCTGTCAACAGTACACCATCACTATTATCACCATCTTCATTCACTGTTGTTACACTGTATTTATGCATTTCTCCTACATGCCACTGCAAAATGGCTTTTTATTCCACACTTCACACACACTTTACCAAATGCTGGACAGGCTCTTGGTCCATGTTCTCTTTTGCACCTACTGCACAAAAATGTCTTCTTCTTCTCATTTATTTGTTTGTTTGTTTGTTATGTCAATTCCTGGTTGTTTCTCGTCCTCCATCCCCTGTTTTTTGCATCTACTTCTGCTACATTTGTGTTATTCGTATATTCTCTTTGATCCATTTGTGGCGGATGTTGTTTACTTTGTTCCATGACCCTACAGTGATCTACTGCTTTAACTAGCATTAGATCATTTATTTTCCGTAGTCCTTGTCGAGTTGTACGACTCATTACTCCATGTACTATTTTATCTCTGATCATTGTCTTCATGTTTTCCCCATAGGAATTACATTATAGTCACAGGTCTTCATCAACCTTCTGAGTTCAGTCAGATAATCATCAGAACATTCTCCTTCTTGTTTCCTTTTTGTAAACACAAAACTCTCATAAGTTTAATTGTGTTTAGGCATCACATAGTTCTCTATCTTCAGTATTACTGTTATATACTTCACTTTCAGGTTGAGACATTGGTATGGTCATAAGAATTTCACAAGCTTCCGTACCCATGAGATTCCTAAGTAACATCAGTTTAATTGAATCCGCAGCTTCGTGATGACCTGTTGCTAACATATAGTCTTTTAATGCTCTTTTCCATATTTTCCATTCTTTCACAAAATTTGGGCCTCATATTTAGGTCAGTCAGTAACTTTACAGGGCCTAATTGCATCATTTTTCACTTACTGCTAAGTTAACTGTTGATTTTTACGTTTATTATTCTTTTGCCTATTACTTTTCTCTTCCTTATTTTCCACTGACTATGACTGTGCCATGTTTACCTTTATAAACCAATTTTAGATGTATTTCGTTATTCATATCATTCCTGTACGAGACAAAAACTACAGTACACTGATCAACCCCTAACTCTCTCTCCTTATACTCTCTACCAACCTGCAATGCCTAGATGACCTGTACGGAAGTGACCATTACCCCTCTATCATCCACTTTGATGGACTACCTCGTGGGTTGGCGCGCCCCCTCAATGCCTCCGACGTGCTGACTCGCTGACATTCCAAGCGAACGTCAGTATATGGAAGGGCGAGTTCGTCAGTGTGGAGAACATGGCAGCACATTTTATGTGCTGTATTAAATGACATTACAATTCCCAAGTAGACTGGTAAATCGTGACACCCCTTCGTCCAGTGGTGGAACTTGAATTGCTCAAGGGCTGTCAGTGCTGGTAAGAGCGTTGACTTGTCGGAAACTCTATCCAACTGCAGATAACCTAAATGACCACAAGAGGTGCAAGGCAAAGGCGAGGAGAACCATTATAGAAAGTAGAAATGCATCATGGAGAGCATACGTCTCCTCTCTGAATTGCCCATATGCCACCACGTCTGGTATGGAGGATAGTACGTCAAATTAAAATGATATCCTTCCCCAAACTCAGTGCCAGGTCTTCTTCAAGATGATCACAGCTCGAGACACGATTGCAGAGGAACTTGCCACACACTATGAAAATATGTCCAGTTCAACAAACTACGTTCCAAACTTCCTTTTGATTGAAGAAAGAATGGAAAACCGCGCTTTGGATTTTTCGAGCAGAGTATGAGGATTATAATACCCCTTTCTCCATATATGAAATGCGTTCTGCTCTGTTACTTGCGAAAAGAACCGCACCAGGTCCAGACAAAATCCCTGACTTAATGGTGCAACATCTTCCCAAAACGGCCATGCAATTTCTTCTCCGGCTCTACAATCGTTTCTTGGAAGAGCACACATCCCTACTTATGGCGAGAAACCATCATCGTCCCAGTTCCCAAAGAAGAGAAAGATTGATCACTGCCATCAAGTTATCGACCTATTTCTCTCACAAGCTGTGTACCCAAAGTGCTGGAACGCATGGTGAATCAGCTTTTGGTCTGGACTTAAGAGTATAAAAATCTGTTGACGCCAATCCAAAGAGGGTTTAGAAGGAACCGGTCAACCTTGGACCACCTTGTTGCGTTGACAACAGCTGTCTCTACATCGTCTTGAGACAACTTGTGGCCATATTATTCGATAAAGAAAAGACCTACTACACCACTTGGAGGCACGGCATTCTGAAAACCGTGAACTCTTGGGGATTTAGGGGGAAGTTTCCTCTATTCCTCCAAAACTTCCTTTTGAACAGATCCGTCCGTGTTTGTGTGAGTGATCGCGGCTTTCTTGTAGTCATACTCTTGAAAATTGTATCCCCCAAGGATCGATCCTGAGTATCACTGTTTGTCATCGCCATCAATGGTATAGCGTCGACTATGCGATAAGCTGTAAAGGCATTGTTTGTGGATGATTATGCCATCTTCTGTTCATCCAGCAGAAATCAGTGTGATCCAGAGGCATCTCCAAATGGTGCTCTACAAGCTCCATGAATGGAGCACGTTAATATGCTTTAACTTTTCTGCTACTCAATGTATCGGTTTGCATTTCTGCAGGATATCCCATTTGCATAGCAATCCAGTCCTTTACTTGGCAGGAAATCGGCTTCCATTTGCTGTATCTGTCAGGTTCCTGAAGCTCACATTTGACAAGTTCCTCACGTGGCATGCTCAAACGTGGACTACAAACCAGATGTATCTCCCCCCTTAATCTTCTTCGAATGTGGAATGGTACATCATGGGGAGCCGACCGCACTACCATATTGCGGTTATATAGATCACTCATCCACTCAGTTTTGGATTAAGATAGTGATGTGTATGGCTCGGCACCTCCCTTCACTCTCCGACCCATCAATAGTATACACCACGCTGATACTCGTTTCTCAACAGGTGTGTATTGCACCAGCCCAATTGAGTGCCTTCTAGCTGAGACTGGTGAGCCTTCCTTTAAAAGAAGGCGGGATATTTTATTAGCATCTTATGGTGCTAAAGTATGAGGACTCTCTAATCAACCTTGACGCCAAATAGTTTCCCATCCGGAATATGAAACATCAAATATTGTCAACATCAAAATACCTTAATGTTGGTGTTCCCACCCCTGTGAAACCCCCCAAGTCACCCCCATTTCCCCTTGGAAACTCCTCTGCCCGAATATTGACCTCAGACCATCCAATCTTCCCAAACCAACGACTAGTCCTCTTGTTTACGAGATGCATTTTCTGGAAATGATGGTAGCCTATTCAGATCATGTATTGTTATACATAGATGGTTCATTGTGCAACGACAAAGTAGCATATAGTTTTTATTGTATCAGTGTCACCAAATCATATCAGCTATATGCTCAGTACAGTACCTTCACTGTTGATGTTTATGCAATTCTTGAAGCCCTGAAATACATTGAGTTAGCGACTTTGCGTTGAGCAGTTCTGTTCTGATTCTCTGAGCTCACTTTAAGCTATCTCCCGTTCTTCCTCGGACTATATGACGGAATCAATTCAAATCCTCATTCATCGCCTTCTGTCTCGCCACAATGATCTGGTACTAGATTGGTCATGTGGGAATCATAGGGAATGAGCTGGCTAACCAGGCAGCAAAATCGGGGACAGAAAATTCTCATTTCGACATTCCTTTTGTACCATCGTCCAATGTTAAGGCATTTTTAAAACAATCCGTCTTTAGAGCGTGGCAGTGGCTCAATACCATCTATAAACTAAGTGCAATAAAGGATTCTGTTAATTCCTGGCGTTCCTCACCCTGACCTAGGCGTGTCGATTTTAACCGGTCTTCGTATCGGAATTTTTTTTCCAAAACTTGTTCAAATTCCTGGTGTAATTATATTTAAGTCGTTTGTGTTATTATTTGTATTTTAAATATGTAAAATGCCGAGTAGTATAGAGTAGAATAAGGAGTGTCGATAAAGCAAACACAATGGGGGGCAAAAAGGTTGGGAGCCTCTGGTCGAGGGATGTAAAACTTGAAAAATGTTTGTTTCACTCGGTTGTCAGTCACCTGTGTCCTATTGTGTTGTAGTCAACTTGATAACTCACTACTTTCCAGTTTTGTGTATTAGTGAATTTAATGTTTTGAATTTTTGCAAAAAATAGTTCATGCATGCCAAAAGAATTGTGTATTTTGAATGTACTTGATATTTCTAATTATTTAAATTTTACTTTTAAAATCATAATATTTAAAATTGTATCTTTCAGTTTGTAAGTTCGCAAATTTAGTCAGCAAGTTAATTAGTCTCCAAACAAATAATTGATTTGTTGTATTAAGTGTGTTGACATATCATATTATGAAATCATTAAATTACAAAAAAATTGAAAAGAAATGTGTGAAAATTACTTATAATTTCCATAAACTGTGAAAAACGTAGAAATTGTACATAATGGACCTACAGTGAAATGGGTGAATTCAGAGTAAAAAATGAAGCAACACTTGATTCTACCTTTCTTCAAGCGGTCATTTTAAACTCCTCCCCCCCCCAACCTGCTAATAAATCCAAAACTCCAAAATCAGTCCCATCAAAGTAGGTCGGTCCACGTCCTGCTGGGGGGGATGCAGGGAGGGCTCTCAAGTATTCCTTTCTTTCACAAGTCATTTTTCTTCTCCCCATTGTTCATTCTCATTCTTTTATAACATCCTGTTTCTTTTCTTCATCCTCTTTTATTTCACTGGCTCTCTCTGTGTGCTGAACTCCTACCCTTGTGTTTGCCATGCATGGCGACCCATGTCGAAGGGAATGTGTCGTGGCGGTTGAGGGGTCTGTTTGTCTCTTGGCTGTCCGGGACAAGCCGCGTCGATTTGCTTGTAGCTGATGTTTCGGCCAACATATTGTGGCCTTCCTCAGAGCTTACTGCTCTGGGGAAGTGGGGTACTAGGGGTCTGTTTGTTTCCCCAGTACTCACCTTGTGCTACGTTCTGCTTTGCACTTAGGGATACGTTTACATATTTTGGGGAACATTCCTTGTAGTCTTCAATATACTTGCTTTGGCCTCGGACTCTTCTAGACGGGTGGTCGGGAGCTAACCCACTCCTGATCAATCGGCTTGGACTAGGTCTTGTACTGAACTCCAGGGTGAGCGGGGGGATTCACGGTGGTGCAGCGCTGTGTTATTCCCCCATTATATCCCGTGGCAATCCTGACACTACGATGGAGTGTCCCCTTGTTGGGCTCCGTGGTGTGTGGGGACCACAGGGATGAATCTGATATCCATCTCATGGATACTAAACCTTCTTCTCCGCCCTCTTCTGCAAGGAAGAGGAGAAGTCCAGAACAAACTATTGATTTGAATAGTTTCTTTTCGAAGGAAGAACATATCCAGGACTGACTGTATCTGTTCATGAACTTCTGGACTTGATAATCCAACTGCCCTCTCCGTTTGTGGTTGTCGGGGATGTAAATGCCCATAGTCCTCTCTTGGGCTCTTCATGCACCTGTGTGAGAGGCAGTGTATTAGAATCAGTAATGACACGGCGAACTTGGTTATTCTGAATTCCGGTGAGCCAACTCATTTTGCTGTTGCCACAAATTCGAGCATGTGTATCGATCTAGTACTCTGCAGCTCTTCTCTTGCAACTGTCCTGCAATGGTCCATCCTAGACGACCTGTGCGGAAGCGACCATTACCCCATTATCGTCCACATTGATGGACTTGCTCGTGGGTTGTCGCGCCCCCTCAATGCTTTCAAATTAGCTGGTAAATTCCATCAGCAACACTTTTACTAGAACTTCAATTTATTTATTTTAGAAATACTTTGACATGGGTGCCAATGACCTTAGTAGTCGAAGTGCCCTTTAAACTCAATCAATCAATAATCAACCAAAGTCTGTCTGCAAAAATGTTATGAAGTTGGAGGTAATCCGTCCTACAACCATCCAAAATACATTTGATAATATTTCCCTTTGTTTGTTTTACAAGAGTTGCTTAATTGCATTAATTTTGTGTATAACTGTTGGATTTAAAACTCCTAAAAACTATATTAAGTCATTTTTCACTTTGTGGCTTGAGTCTGTCGCTTTAACTAATTACCAATTCCAGCTGTTAAAATTTAAAGTTGTCCTTTTCAGTGATCTGCAATTAGTTGAAGGTAAGAATTAACCTTCAAAACAATTTTATTTTTGCATAATTGATTCAAACTTTCTATGTAGATAATTCTAGTTTAGTAATTGTTAAATCCACAAGAGAAATACACCAATTTATCCAAATGTTTTTCTAAATGTTCTGCTTTATTTCTGAGTATATCTGTATTTTGTGGCAAGAGGCTGAATTTAAATTTTATGTTTAGATTTTATTTTCAAAACAATTAAGTGAATTAAATTTAATGCAGGTTTAGACCCAGACATCAGTCCTGATGAACAAGAGGAAAAGGCTCGCTTGATATCTCAAGTCTTGGAATTGCAGAACACTTTAGATGGTGCGTATTATTCATTTATTATAAGAAGTTTAAATGATAATCTTAACATATACTTTGGAATATTTGCATAACTTCAATGTTTTTATTATGTTTTTTAGATCTTTCACAACGTGTAGACAGTGTTAAAGAAGAAAATTTAAAACTTCGTTCAGAAAACCAAGTGCTTGGGCAGTATATAGAAAATTTAATGTCAGCCTCGAGTGTCTTTCAGTCAACATCCCCTAAAACCAAAAAGAAGTGAATTTACATCTTAAGTATTTCTAATTTTCAATGTCTCTATTTGCCTTCCAGAGGGTTTTGCACACATATGATTTCTGCAGCACAAATCTGGTAGGTAACTGCTTCCTGATTGATTTCAACAGCATGTGCAGTTCTTTTACAACCAATAGTAGCTTATTGGTGTATGCCTTGTGCCTATTTACTACTGCAGGAAGCACTTTGAATTGTGTTGGATTTTTAATATATAATCATTAACCAAGCATTTCATCCTCTGCCAAGAAACATTGAGAGACAAATAATGAAGCAATACTTTCAGATTGGTCCTAACTTGTTACATTATAGAATATAATATTATTCTAGAAGTTCTCTGTGAAAGTATTGCCAAACATCAAATGTCAAAGTTAATCATTAAAAACAAGTTTTAAAAGGCATTACTGTAATGCAAAAGTATATCAGTTACTATTGCACCAGATCAGTAATTGGTCTCTCAAATGGAGGACTGCAGTGTAATCTAAAATGACTTGAATCATAGATATGTTGAACTGTGTTTATGCTAGAGTTGTATTCATAATTTTCTTGTACATTCATATCAGTTCTTTATATGTGTGTGTAATGTTGAAGATTCTAATTACATGCCCAAAGGTGTAATTGAAGCTGTATTTTTAAAGAAATTTGCCAAAGACTATTTGTGTATTAGAATAATTCTCAAAATAATTTAAATTAGATATATTGTATCTGAAGTTGCAACTATAATAAATCCAGTTGCATGAACATCTCTTGTTTTGTAAAGATAAACCCTATTTTCATCAACAGAAGATAGATTTTCTCTTATGTTTTTGATTATGTCAAAAAGCATATGAAGATTAATATCCTTGGTCATATAGTTAAACGAAATGAAGAAACTATGGTAGTAAAACACCTTCTCATAGTTTGTTGGTTGAAGAGTGATCATAATACATTTAACCATATACCATAACAATATAGTCCGAATAAAATAGAGAGTTTGTGCACCCTCGAATGTTAAAGCACTATCGATCTTCTGCACATGCATAGTTCCAGTTTCACATCGCTTTAGTGTATATGCGCATGCGCAGAAGATCAATAGTGCTGCTCACTGTGGTGTGCACAAGCACTGTAATAATTAGTGTAGTTGTAAACATTCTAATTATTAGAATGTAGTTAACATTTCGTGGTCACGTGATGACACCAGCGCCGTAACGGAGGGTATTACAAGCTTCGGCATTTGCACATTGTTGTCACCTAAAATTAGGGAACAAATACTAGAAACAAATGTTATGTCCAAACTTGTTAAGAGTTTCTCAGCATCCCTTTCTTCTGTTTGCTAGTTAGTGTTGATAGCATGTGGTAGAGCGCTCAGTAAGCGGCAACGCCACCTCCCTCAACACCCAAATGCCATTTTTTAGTAATTTGATTGTGCTATAAGTGAAATGGTTAACAGCGTATTAAACATTTTATGAAAACAGTTAAACGTTTTACTATGCAACGTAAAGTTGCCTGTTGCAACTGAAACATCCATGGAAATCATAGCCTTTCTTTATCATTTTTTATTTTGTCTTTGATTACTATTACACATTTTGACTTTCTTATTCATGTAGGAATGAGTGTCTTCAGTTAAAGACATTACCAACTATAATTCTAATTTTCTCTCTATGCAATGAAGCTTCATATCATAGCCATCCGATACGAAAGGCCGAAACCAATAAGGGCTCTGTACCAGCAGAGTTGCTGGTGGTTTTCATTGCATTCCAGGTGACTTTGTTGTGGTTACAATCTGAATACGTATGTATGAGCAGAAATATAAGTACATAAGAGCTGCTGTTCTTAACACATTGTACATGTGAAGACGTATCTGGACATAAAATAAGTTTTATTTCATTTTTTATCGGTTTACAATTACCAGTTTGTTGTGTTAAAATTATATAATGTTAAAAAAGCCTACCATGAACCAGTAACCGGTCACTGTTTATTGTTAGTTCTTTCAATTATGTTATGTAACATTGTTTTGTCAGGTTATTAAGAATCCTACAATATCCTTTTTGAAAGGAGAAAGTAAGTTTCTTACTTACTTTCCTCATTTACTTTTTGTTAAGATAAAACGAAAAATGACTTCAGAGGCCAATGACAATTAATCGGAAGTTATAAATTAGCATTAGTTAAATCACGCACATGGCAATACACTTGCATATACGCAACCAGTCACACTATTGAACTGACATATTGCCAAAACTGCACAAGTAAATACACAGTTGCCAGATGAACATGAACAATAAAATACAAACCAGGAAGTGTGGTTAATCTCAACACCCTTCCTTAATCACACATTAGTGTATTTTTATCTCTTAAATAACATAATCTGGGTTTAGGTAAACATTTTGTGAACAGATCAGCTAATTGATTTTCAGTAGAAACATACAAAAGATCTATATTATACATTTTACAATATCTCTAACATATTTTAATTTAATATCCAAATGCTTCAGTCTAGCACAATTGTTTTAATTTAATATTGCTTTAATAGCAGACTGATTATCTTCATAAACTGAAACTTTAATGTTGTCAACCTCTAAAACTCCTTTAGTTATATTGTACAGTACAGTTAAGTCTAGAAATGCCTTTGCTAAAAACAAAATTTCTGCCTCAGTAGAGAACAGAGCAATAGAGGATTGCTTTTTAACTGACCAGGTTACAGGACAATTATTACGGTAAATAATATATCCAGAAATGGGTTTTCTGTCATGTGCCTGCCTCCCAATCAGCATAAACATAATGCTATCACTATCAGATTTGCAGAAGGATAATTGGACATCAGATGTACCTTTTAAGTAGCGAAGAATTCTCTTTAGACCAGCCCAAGCATTGTCAGTGGGTTGCTCTTGAATCTGACTCAGTTCACAGAGTACAAAATGTCTGGGCGAGTTGTCATAGACAGGTACAGCAAAGCACCTATAAGTTCACGATAGGGGATCATGAAATCTTTCACCATTCACAAAACTGGATGATGACTTAGGCACTAGAGGAGTATCAGATGGTTTACATCCATCCTGAATTTGTTTAATATTTTGTCAACATAAGCCTGTTGGCCTAAAGAAAGAATATTTGTTGTGAGAATATTTAAATGTATTCCAAGAAATTCTTTTACAACTTCAGCTTTGGACATTTCAAATTCATTTCAGAGTAATTGAATCACAACTCTTACCTCTGAATTATCAGATCCAGCAATGAGCAGATCATCGGCATACAAAACAATAAAGATTTCAAACTGTTTAGAGGTGCAGAGCAAAGGCGAGGAGAACCATTTTAAAAAGTAAAACTGCATCATGGAGGTCATACGTCTCCTCTTTGAATTGCCAAACGCCGACACGTCTGGTATGGAGGAAGGTGCGTAAAATCAAAGGATATTCTTCCCCAAACTCTGTGCCAGGTCTTCTAAAAAATGGTCAGGTTATCACAGCTCGAGACGCCATAGCAGAGGTACTTGCCACTTATTATGAAAACATGTCGAGTTCGGCAAACTATGCTCCAAACTTCATCCTTCTCAAAGGAAGAATGGAAAACCGCGCTTTGGATTTTTCTAGCAGAGCACATGAGGACTATAATACCCATTTCTCCATGTTTGAAATGAGTTCTGCTCTAATGCTTGCAAAAAGAACCACACCAGGTCCAGACCAAATTCACAACTTAATGCTGCAACATCTTCCCGAAATGGCCATGCAATTTCTTCTCCGACTCTTTAACCGTATTTGGGAAGAGCACACCATCCCTACCTTTTGGCGAGAAGCCATCATCGTCCCAGTTCCCAAAGAAGGCAAAGATCGATCACTGCCATCAAGTTATCGACCTATCTCTCTCTCAAGCTGCGTATGCAAAGTTCTGGAACGCATGGTGAATCAGCGTCTCTGGTCTGACCCTGGAGTATAAAAATCTGTTGACGCCAATCCAAAGCGGGTTTAGAAGAAACCGTTCAACCTTGGACGACCTCGCTTCGTTGGCAACAGCTGTTTGTACATCGTTCGTCTTGAGGCAACATCTTGTGGCCATATTATTCGACATAGAAAAGGCCTACGACACCACCTGGAGGCATGGCATTCTGCAAACCCTGCACTCTTGGGGATTTAGGGGGAAGCTCCCTCTATTCCTTCAAAGCTTCCTTTCGAACAGATCCTTCCGTGTTCGTGTGGGTAATAGGCTTTCTCGTAGTCACCCTCTTGAAAATGATATCCCCCAAGGATCAGTCCTGAGTGTCACTGTTTGCCATCGCCATCAATGGTATAGCGTCGACCATGCGAGAACCTGTAAAGGCGTCGTTGTTTGTGGACGACTTTGCCATCTTCTGTTCATCCAGCAGCATCAGTGTGATACAGAGGCAACTCCAAATGGTGCTTAACAAGCTCCACGAATGGAGCACGTCAACGGCTTCAATTTCTCGCTACTAAATGTACCTGTTTGCATTTTGTAGGATATTCCATTTGTATAGCAACCCAGTTCTTTACTTGGGAGGAAATCAGCTTCCATTCGCTGAATCTGCTAAGTTCCTGGGGCTTACATTTGACAGGTCCCTAACGTGGCGTGCTTATATCCGTGGATTACAAACCAGACGTGTCTCTCCCCTTAATCTTCTTCGAATGCTGAATGGTACATTATGGGGTGCCGACCGCACTACCCTACTGCGGTTATATAGATCACTCATCCGCTCAGTTTTGGATTACGGTAGTGAAGTGTATGGCTCGGCAGCTCCCTCCACTCTGCGACCCATCAATAGTATACACCACGCTGGTATCCGTCTGTCAACTGGTGCGTATCGCCGAATTGAGTGCCTTCTAGCCGAGGCCGGTGAGCCCTCCTTGAAAAGAAGGCGGGATATCTTATTAGCATCTTACGGTGCTAAAGTATCAGGACTTCCTAATCATCCTTGTCGCCAAATAATTACCAATCCTAAGTATGAAACTTCCTATATTCTTCGAACATCGCTGCCTCACCCTCCAGGTATTCGATTGCGAAATCTTTTGCGTGACCTTAATGTTGATCTTCCCACCCCTGTGAAACCCCCAAGTCACCCCATTCCCCCTTGGAAACTCCTCCGTCCGAATATTGATCTCAGACTATTCAAACTTCCCAAACAAACGACTAGCCCTCTTGTTTACCAGATGCATTTTCAGGACATGAGGATAGCCTATCCAGATCATGTATTCTTATACACAGATGGTTCATCGTGCAACGGCACAGTGGCATGTAGTTTTTACCGTATCAGAGCCACCAAATCATATCGACTACATTCTCAGTGCAGTATCTTCACTGCTGAACTGTATGCAATTCTTGAAGCCCTAAAATACGAATCAGCGAGTTTGCGCCGAGTAGTTCTTTGTTCTGATTCTCTCAGCTGACTACAAGCTGTCTCCCGTTCATCAGACTACCTGACGCAATCAGTTCAAAACCTCATCCATCGCCTTTTGTCTCACCACTATGACCTGGTACTAAGTTGGGTCCCAGGCCATGTGGGAATCGTGGGAAACGAGATGGCTGATCGGGCGAAATCGGCGACGGAGAGTACTCGTGTTGACATTCCTTTCGTACCATCGTCTGATGTTAAAGCTTCCTTAAAACGATCCATCTTTAGCAAACAGAGTGGCACAATACCACCTAAGTGCAATAAAGGACTCTTAATTCTTGGCGTTCCTCGTCCAGACCTTCTAGGCGCGAGGAAGTTATTTTAACTCGTCTTCGTATCGGACACTGCCACTTTTCTCACAATTTCCTCCTTCGAGGCGAGTCTCCTCCTACCTGTGATAGATGCAGGGCGGATCTTTCTGTGGAACACGTCCTCCTGCAGTGTTTGAAATTTGTTGGCAGTCGACGAAGACATGGTCTGAGCAACTCTCTACGAGAGGTGCTCGGAGATGACGATTCCGCGATCTCAAAGCTTTTTTTTGTTTTTTGAGAGAAAGCGGAATATATAATTTTGTCTGACATAAGGGCAATAAATATTTTCTCTGCCCCAGATTTGTTTTTAAAATTTGTCTTGTTTACCTGAATTTTTTATGCGTAATGGATGGTTTCCTTTTAGGGTATATATGAGCTTTTAAATTAGCTGGAAAGTTGCACCAGCAACCCTTTTAACAAACATTAATTGATTATTTTAGAAATATTTGGACATGGGCGCCAATGACCTTAGCAGTTGAAGCGCCCTTTAAACCCAATCAATCAATCAATCAAAACTTTAGATCTCATAAAAATACATGCTTCACTGTTGAGCTGTTGGAAGTTGAAGCGAATTATGAAATCAAGGAATAGTTTTATTCACTGCATAGCTTGTTTAAGTCCATAAAGACTTCTAAGAAGTTTGCACTCATGACCGCTGTTGACATTTGAAGCTCATTGGTTGCTCCATGTAGATTGTTTTTTGGAGATCACCATTCAGAAATGCAGTTTTTACATCTAACACATAGATTTCAAGATTCTTTTGAACAATGATTGCCAGCACAAGACTAAGTGATGACATACCAATGACAGGAGCCTAGGTCTCAAAGTAATCAATACCTGGCTTTTTTTCAAAGCCACCAGCCTAGCTTTGTAAACCTTGTTTCGCTTGATACACAACACCCATTTACAGGACATTGGCTTTTCATCCTTTGGTAATTCAACTAGCTTCCACATTTCATTTTTACTAAGAGACTCTACTTTCTCATTCATAGCTTTCCTCCATAGGACTTGTTCTTCTTTTGGCAATGTTTCTATATCCTCATACGATACAGAATTAAGAGCTATATCACTCAGCTTCATACCCAAAATAATCATTTAATCTGGCAGGCAATTTCACATTTCTTCTTTGTCTAGTATTTTCTTCAACATTTATATTTTCTGCATCAATCAAATCAAATCGCTTCTTCTTTAACAGGATCTTTACCTTCTATGGAAAAATCATCTTGAACTGAAATAAATTTCTGTTTCTCGTCGTTGAATTGTACATTTCGAGGTACCACAACATGATTTGTGACTGGGTCCAATAAACGATAACCCATAGTAGAGTATCCTTATAAACATCATCTTTTTGGATTTTGGATCCAACTTCTTTCTTAAATTATTAGGAACTCTCATATATGCATCACACCCAAAGACCTTGATATTCAAATCAGGTGACTCACCATATTTGAGCTTAAAACCAGTGGCGGCTGGTGTCCCAACAAACTAGGGGTTGCAGCTGCATAGAATGACGGGATTATAACTTCCAAAATTCAGAACACTAATAAATATCGTAATAAAACATAAGCAATTGTGTAAATGAATTAAACCTTAGTTAATATTTACGTCTGTTATTTTGTTTATTTAATTGTAATGATCATATGTAAACTGATGAATCTCAAACTAATTTTTAAAAACGACTTGTCCTACTGGTAGGCCGGATGATTTTCACCACTTGACCAGTTTTTTATACCATTGACAATTTTTTTATTAAAATGTTTCAACAAACTTGGACAATAGAGTTTTGAAAAATACCCCAAATAGAGTCGAAACGCTAAAAAAGAAATAAAATGCTAAAAAGATGTTATAGTCTGTTTTATTAGGGTCAGAAAACCATTGCAATTAAATAAAACTATATTACAGTAAAATTACAGTTAAATAAATCGGGAGAATAGCTACCCCCCTGTATGTATAAATCTCCGTAGCAACGTACTCTCATGAAGTGAACTGATTATTCGTATTTTTCACGCTATAAATTTAATTTTATAATCTACACAATTCTTTAACCAACGCATTTTTTTCACCAAGTGGTCCGCGACGTGCTACCGCACGTCGCTACCCGACGGATCCAACGTGCTACGTTCGCGAGGGCCTTCCGGCCCTCGCTCTCGAGACCTGGTTCGCGCCTCCGCTGTCGCTGCGGCGCTCACGCTGTTCTATATACCTCCCTCACTTTTAAGAGAGTTTATTTTAAAGGGAACACTCACTTTTAAGATAATTCATACCTTCCATCTGAGTAGACACACAAACCTATTTTAATGGAAAAAAAAACAATTGCTTAGAAACGTATGTGACTTAATGTAGCCTTGACATGGGGGGGGTAGCTATTCTCCCGATCAGCCAATAAAATCTATGTTCAAACATTACTTACATAATTGTCGGGTATGTTTTCCCGCGGACAGGGTACATGCTTTTATTTCCAGAGACCACACGAGTGTTTGTATTAGTTGTGCATTGAGACAATTGCCGGAAATAATATTCGCTCAACTCAAAAATTAACTAGTTTTCGAAAATACTGAGATCGCACTCCTCATGCACTTACGCAGTGTGGTGATCACACTTCGCAACAAGCACAATTGTTTGGACTCGTTTTACATTATTAATTTCATGATCTTAGTTGTTATTGCTGCTACTGGTGGTGATAACGAAATACAATTATTGTATTCTGAAAAATTCACCACCCTGGTATATATTGCAATAATGGAAAATGTTTTTCATGAATGTGTTCTATCCTAAAGTGAAATTCTTATTAGCTTATTCAAAACTACACTTCTTATAGAGATATACAATAATTATTATTTCGAAATGTGAAGTAAGTTTTTGGTGTAATTTAGATATTAATACACCATTTTTACACCACCACCAAACTCCTGGATTTGTTATATTTTAGTTTCATCGTGGTCCCTTAAAGCTAATTCAAAAGCATCACAGAAACTAACAATTAATTATTGTGCTCAATACTTATCTATTTTGTTTCACTTGTTCATTGTGAATTGCAATATTTCCTGTATTCATTATCTAATTGTTCTGCTATATTGGTAGTTACTAATAACGCTAACTGTAAACTGTTTTTTACATGAGTTCCAGAAGCTTCATGTTTTTTCAATCGATCTATAAGTGGTCTGAATCTTTAATTCCAGTTTTTGTGCACGTATCTTCACCTCCAAACAATATACTAGTCGCGCGACTTTTCTTGACGTCTGAGCTCCCTAGTGCTCAACACAGCACGACTCGGTACGGTCCGGTCACAACATTGGTTTCACACGTAACGGCACGGCAAGATTGTCAGAGCTGCCAAGCTCTGCTTTCGAATGAATTCAGTTCTCGCGTTTTCGCTGTTATTGTTGTGCCCTGTGATTTATTCGATTCGGATTTTGGTAATATCATATCTTCTTAATAATCAATATTATCGTTATCTAATGATTTTTACTTGTGGTTGCTATTAATTGTGTTATTATTTGTTATATTTGCATTTTATCGTCTATAATGTCCTGTTGTATTAAGAGCGAAAGAGGCGCGAATAGTATTAATAAGGTTACAGTTGGCAACACCCGTTGGATGTGACGTCGGGAGAAGCCTCCTCTCCCCGCACCCCGCGCTGGGAAACGTCAAGAAAAGCCGCGCGATTAATAATAGGAAAGCAAAACAACTGTTTTCGAATCACATCCACATAACTACTTGAATTTATTGTAAAAATAATTTTAGAAAATTCGATTGAATTATCTTTTTACTGTTTTTATTGTTCGAATAAAGTTTTGCAGAGTTGGGGTAGGCCTTCCCAGTCTCTTAATTTTTAGCTTTTCCTCAATAGGGTGTGAACCAAAAGGAATTTTTGTTTGTAAATTTTGCACTTTATTCATTTTCAGAAAAATAAAACACTTGCAGAAAACGAACTCTTACGTACGTCCTTTACCGTCAGCAACAACACACAAATAATAAAATATCTATCACACACCTTTTTTACCCACTACACATACTGTAGCTCCCGAAATAACCAGGAAATGACTGACATGTTGGCGGAAGAGTATTACGTGTCGAGGGTGATTTCTTCGACGGCGGCCAACTTGACACCAAACAAAATGCACTCTTCAAATGAACGTTTTTAATCAACAAACCTTACTTCGAATGAAAATAATTTTATAATAGGTAGGTATAAATGATGAATTCAATGCCGGCAAGTACTGACTGAACTTTCAATAATAAGCGAAATTTACGTTGCAGCTAGTCAGACGAAGATGGAATATGGGTATTCCCCTCGCTCCTCCGTCGCCACGCAGCGCGACAGCGGTAGTAGTCTGGTTGTGCCACCAAAAGGCCATATCTTCCCCTTGTAAATTGAAAGGCCAAAGAAAAAATGCAGAAAAGGAGGAATACACCCAAGGGCGTTGAATTGGTTTTTTTTTTTTGGGGAAAAATTTAAAATTTGAAATTAATTTTTGGTATGCAGCGATTGTCTGTTCAGCACATCCCCAACAGGATTTAGGAAGCATTGCTTCAAATATTAGAGCTCGAGCCTTCTCTAGAACTGTTAGCTCTTTCAGCAACACTCGTCGAGATGGGTTGGTCCACGTCCTAACGGAGGCCCGTCGAGGTGGGTTGGTTCACGTCCTGACGGGGATACAAGAGAGGCTCTCGCTTTCCCTTTTCCTTCACTAGTCATTTTTCTTCTCCCATTGTACATTCTCATTTTTCTATACCATCCTGTCTCTTTTCTTCTCCCTCTTCATTTCACTGGTCCCTCTGTATGCTGAACGCCCACCCGTGTTTGCTGTGCATGCCGACCGGTCAGGAATGTATGTCCAGGGTTGAGGGCATGTTTCCCACACTCTCCTCGTGCTACATTTTTTCTTGGCATCCGTCCTCTTACGTATTTTGGGAACATTCCTTGTAGGTCTCAATACACTTGCTTTGCCTACGGACTCTTCTAGACGGGCGGTCGGGAGCTAACCCACTCCCGATCAACCGGCTTGGACTAGGTCTTCTACTGAACTCCAGGGTGAGCGGGGGGATCTACGGCAGTGAAGCGCTGTGGTAACCCCCCACTATATCTCCGTGGCAACCCTGGCACTCCGATGGAGTGTCCTCTTGTTGGGCCCTGGTGGTGGGGACCACGGGGATGAATCTGATATCCTTTAATGGATAAAAACCTCATTTCCGCCCTCTTCCATAAGGAAGAGGAGATTTGTTGGAAACAGTTAATCTTGAGAGTTTTTCTGTAATGAATCGACAGACCTACTAAGCCCCGCTTTCGTCATGTCATGTCAAAAAGAGAATGAAACTATGAAAAGTGTCAGCCCAATCAAACTTGCCAGGGAAATTGAAAAGTTTGGCAAATTTCAGTCTGTTGTCCGTTAGAGAAACTGCACAATTCTTTTTGAATGTCGTTCTGACGAACAGATCAGCAAGATCCTTGACCTCAAAGAAATAGCCGGCCCCCAGGTGAAAGTGTCCGCCCACCGACCTTAAACCCCTAGGGTGTGGATCACGAAGACTTCTCCCCGAATCGGAAGAAAATTTAAAGTTTTTCCCGAACCATATGGTGTCAGAGATTTACAAGATTCAGCGGAGAGTAAATGGGACTCATTTTCACCTCAACTTTGATCTGACCTTCGAACGTCCATCTCTACCAGAGAAGATATCTTGTAGCTCTATAATCTCCGTGTCCAGGCAGTATGTTCCAAACCCTCTGCGCTGCTTTAAATGCCAGAGGTTTGGCCAACGCTACCCGCTGCATGAGCCCCGCAGCCTTGTCACTGTGAAGAGAGGCTTTGTATGACTTAACTGCTCCGCAAAAGCAAAGTGGGGAACTTTTTAGAAAAACCCCTCAAATTTCCCAAACCCAGTGCCCCATATACCAAAGGGAAAGAGAGATCAGAAGATCAGGTCTTGAGAAAGTTCCTTTCCGGAGGCAGAGGGTTACCAGACGCGAAACCCCGTGAACATGGCCGGTTTGCTGACACGTGGGTCAACATAAGAAAGTAAATTCTGGAACCCAAACGCCTAAAGTTCCACTTTGCGATGCTGCCTGCCAGGTGTCCTTGATGACATCGGCGGAGATGCCTTTTCCAATCTGTGTCAGTCTGAAACAAAAACGGAAACCAAAAGCATAAATATTTCAACAAACACCCAAACGCATCCTGAGAAGCCGAGACGACAGGCGCTATTGAGGATCTAGATCGCCTGTCTCAAGGGACCGTGGTGTCCAATACATGGGCCTCTCCAGCAGTAGCAAGATGACTCTGCAGGAATGAGGAACTCCTTGAACCAACGCATTACTCTCAACAGAGAAAGGGAAAAAAAAAAAGAAACCGGATACATAACCCCACCTAGAACAAAACCTAAGAACTGAATCTATGCTCTCTCTCATGGAACTTAAATGCAAATTCCCCTTTGAGAATTGTTAATGCATCATAGACCCGTGGTTATCTGCCTGCAGGAAACACTTCCCCTCCCTACGCGGCTTTTTGCTACAGGTAAGACGTAGATGATGGCCTGCGCCCATGGCGGAGTCGCCACTTCTATCACAGACTCTCCCGATATCAAAGAAATAGACATACGAACCACTCTCCAGATATCTTGCGGCCCGGCCAATATCCAAATTTCACCATTTGCAACATTTATATCCGCCGGGACAAGTCTTCAAAAAGAACTAAAGATGTCCCCAGGTGCCTGCACTTTTTCCCTTTTGGGGGGAAAACCCCCCCCAAACCCCCCCCCGGGGGCCCCCATGTCGTGCAGAGGAAATTTTGAAAATATCATGATAACCAAATTTAATTTTCCCCAAATTCGGAAAGCACATTTTTCCGTAACTTCTGGCATTTTTTCCGTCCGTGGCCCCTAGCTCTCTTTAGCCCCTCTGTTTCTATAATCATCAATTGGACGCCCTTTGGGGGACCTGCATCAGTGACGATTTTCCCATTCGCGTAAACCCTCGATTTTCCCCGATCTGAACGTTCCCCGCCCCCCCGCTGGCTAATCCCCCCGGAGCTGATTGGGAGACAAAAAGAAAAAAATACGAAATGGGAAAAAATCCCAAACGACATCATTTTGGTTTCCCCATTTTAATAACGCCGTCCTTCTTTTTGGGCCCCCATTTGGTTTTCCCAGTCGTGGGGCCATCCCGACACCTCCTCTGATGGTGGAACGCTGATTGTCCCAAACCGCGGTCCGTTATCAAAAGGCATTTTTAAAGTAGGTTCCCCAACCATGGAAAACTTAATAAATTATAAAGATTCCGGGGGGTTTAAAGATAAGGTGAGTTTCATCCTGGGGAGCCTCCCCTTTGGGGGGATATCGTTGGGTTTAAGATACCGGAAAATAAAAGGTTGGGCCTGGAGCCTACATTTCCCCACCCCGCCGTTCATCCCCAAAGGTGTGGAGAAAGGTCCAAGATCAGGGGAAAACTCCTTCCCCTCTTTTCAGGGAAAAGGGAAAACAACCCCACAAAAAATTCGAAATGGGTTTTCATTAGAACAAATCTCCCGCTCCAACTATTCTTCGGCTTTTTAAAACAAGAAAAAAAAATGGAAAACTGGGAAAAATTGACTTCGGTCGGTGGAGGAAGATTACAAAAGCCTTTTTTTCCATGGACGAACTTTTGGGGCCCCCCGCCGGGAAAAAATTTTGCTCCCGTATCGGGCCAGATTGGGAAAAAAAAAGTTGAACACCTACCGAAAAGCCTTCGTTTCTCCCGGGATTTTTAAAAAGATTTGGGCTGAAATGCTTTTTACCAAAAGGGTTTGGCGTGGGGGCCACGTCCTCCCAATCTCTAAAAGGGAAAGGGAAAAAACAACCCCCCCAAATTACCGCCCAATCCGCCCAAAAGGGGTTTTGCGGTTTTTTTGAGTGAATGGAAAAACACGTCTGGTCTGGCTCCCGGAACAAAAGGACCTGTTTTTCACCTCTCCCAAAGTGGTTTGGAAACCCGATCAACCATGGACCACTTAGTCCCCCGCTAAGCAGATTTACTTTTTTGGGTAGTCGGGACCTGGGGTAATTTTCTTGAGGGGCAAGGGGCACCACCTGGGAGGTATTCTTCGCACCTTTTAACTTGGGGCCTGAGGGGCGGCCCCCTTTTTTTCAGTAGGCCATCTTTTATCAAAGGGCTTTCCCGGGCCCCTTGGGGCCCTGTTACCCCAGTCACCCAGTTAAAAAACCCAGGGGTCAATTTTAAGGTCACCTGTTTGGGCCCTTCATTAGATTGCATCAGTTTTCCGGGAGCCTGGAAAAAACCCCTGTTCGTTGGGCGATTTCAATTTTTTTCTCCTCCAAGAGCGGGAAATTTAGGCAACCCCCAAAAATTTTCCAAAAACTGCGAAATGGGGGCAAAGTTTAAGTTCTCACCCAAAAAACCCCTTGCATGACTTTTTCAGAATATATCATCATAATCACCCCCAAAACCTTTTTTTTGGGGGACGGCTTCCCTTCGTTGAATCCCTTCCTTGACTCCCTTCGACAAGAGCCCAACCGGGAAAAAATCCGTAAAAAAGGGCGATGTAACACCAGAATCCCTTCCCCTCTTTGGGAGCCTTGCGGTGCAGACCGGGTTTGTCTACTGCGTTTGTATAGAACTCTCATCCGCCCCTATCTTGGATTATGGATGCATAGTGTATGGGTCAGCGTCTCCATCAACCCTCCGGCCATTAAATACCATACACAATGCTGGCATAAGGATTAGTACAGGGCCTACCGCACGAGTCGCATCGAATGCCTCTGGGCCGAGGCTGAAGAACCATCCCTGAGCCGAAGGCGGGATATTCTGATTACCTCCTATGGCGCAAAATATCCAATGTTGATACTCCCTCGCGTCAAGCAGTCCTCCATCCAACACACTTGACCTCATATGCACTTAGACCATCGTTACCCCATCCCCTGGGAGTCCGTCTCCGTATGCTCTTACAGAAGCTTCATATAAAACTACCCAACTCTGTGAAACCCCCCCGAAACCTTGTCTCCCCTTGGAAACTACACTGGCCGATAATAGATCTTAGACTGTCTAACCTTCCTAAATCCTTAACTCTCCCCAGTACATTCTTATCGGAGGCGATAAAATCTACGTATCCTGGCCATTACTTTATTTACACCGATGGCTCCTCTCAAAACGGCAAAGTCGGATGTGCCTTCTACTGCAGTAGAGCCCCGCAAGGTTTTCGACTAGACTCTTTGTGCAGCGTCTATACCGCAGAGAAGTATGCGCAGGAGGCACTTAAATTTGCTGAATCGATGTCACTAAAGAAAGTAGTGATCTGCAGCGATTCCAAAAGCTCTCTTGAATCCATCTCCTCCTTCTCGTCTTGTGACTTACTGGCAATGACCATCCAACAGCAAATCCACCATCTCTTGGTCCGCCACTATATTTTGGTATTTTGTTGGGTCCCTAGACACGTGGGAATAAGAGGAAATGAAATAGCTGACCAGGCAGCAAAGTCTGCCTGGAAGAAAAGAGAATTAGACATCTTCACAGTCCCCACGGAAGACACTAAGCTCTTTATAAAACGCTCTATCCGCAGTGAATGGCAAACAGAGTGGCATAACTCAGATTTTAAACTCACGAGAATCAAGGATTCCATAAATCCTTGGTCTTCCTCATCTCGTGATGCTCGGCGAGAGATCATTTTAACACGCCTCCGGATCGGTCATTGCCATTTCTCCCACGGTTATCTCCTCCACGGGGACCCACCCCCTATATGCGAATACTGCAAAATAGATCTTACCGTGGAGCATGTTCTCTTACACTGTGTTAAGATAAGAGAGAGCCGTCGAAGACACGACCTTGCTAGCTCCCTTGCGGAGATTCTTAGTAATGACGAATCTTCTCTCTGCAAGCTTTTTGGCTTTTCGCGAGAGACTGGCTTGTACAGCCTTATCTGAGAGAAGATGATAATACCAATTATTGGCTTTTAGCCCGAGATTTTAGACAAAAAACTATCTGGCAATTTTTCTGCCAAACCCTTTTATTAGTATACGTCCCTTCTCAATTTTACTTTGCTTTATTTATTATTTATTTATTTTACGTCAGAAAAACAGTTAAAAACTGCGTATGACGTGCTATGGGGAAAAGTGAATTGTGTGCACATTTTCAAAATTCTGTGATCCCTACACTTACTCATATACTACTTAAATTTTGAATTTTGAAAGGGAGAAAAAAAAACTCCCATGCAATAAAATCTATGTTCAAGGATAAACAAGCAATAAATTTTGAATTTTGAAATTTTGAAAGGGAGAAAAAAAAAACAAAAAAACTCCCATGTAATAAAATCTATTTTCAAAGATAAATAAGCAATAAATTTTGAATTTTGAAAGGAGAAAAACAAAAACTCCCATGTAATAAAATCTATTGTCAAAGATAAATAAGCAATAAATTTTGGCTCTTATTACTTCCTGCCGCGACAACATGGAAACGATAATTTGAATAATTGTATTTCCACTGAATTCTAGAAGACATGCACAGAAAATGAAGTTACATTTATGTCCAGAAGAAAACAAGGGGCCATCTCAGCATTTGCTCAATGGATCAGGGAAACTGGACGAAAACCTGATCGAGATGGGGGTCATTGACCCGGAAGCTGTAGTACAATAGTTGTTACATGTTGTTTATACTCATTTATACAGTCCAAATGGTAAATAATGCATTATGTATCATTGTTAAAATTAATGTTACTTTTCTTGTTATGCTCAGTATAGTCTCTAATTGTATAGAAACAGTTATGCAGCAGAAACGATTTCACTTGGGATTTAAACTTTTCTATTGAATTTAATCGTTTAATGTCATCTGGCAAAGTGTTGTAAAATAATGTACATGTATTGTATGTGAATTTTTTGTAATGAGCTGTTGATACTGCCCCCTGATGAATATGATTTCTACGTCGAGTGTTATAGTAATAGACTTCTGCATTTTCTGAAAAATATTCCGCCCTTGAGCAAGTCATTTTTTACAAAAACCACTGATTCGTAAATAAAAAGACACGGTAATGGTAGAATTCCTAGATTAATGAAGAGAGGCTTACATGAATCACGTGGGTGGGATTTGGTTATTATTCGTACAATTCGTTTTTGTAATCTAAAAGTCTGGGAGCTATAAGATGTATTTCCCCAGAATATTATGCCATATCTCAGGCGGGAATGAACATTCGCGAAGTATACACAACGAGCAGTATGAAGGCTGACTGAATTTGCAAGAATTCTTAACGCGTAGCATAAAGAACTTAATTGTGTATTCAATTCATTTAAATGGACGTTCCATTTAAGGTTTGACTGAATTGAGAGACCTAAAAAATTTGTTGCTTTCTATTAAAGATTTTAATTTTCTTTGTTAACTTGGAACTGCAATTTTATGCACTGGTCTTAAAATAATTTGACACGGGCGCAAATGATCTTAGCCGTTGAAACGCCCTTAAACCCAAATCAATCAATCAAAGCTACGCAGTTGGATGCCACGTAAGTTAGAATGTGTATATTGTTTCATATTTCATTTTATTATTATTTATTGTATTTATTTTACTTATATGTTATTTCATTATAAATTGCGTCTTTTAATTCTGTTGAATGTGAAAACGAATAGATGATTTGAACGAGTGAATGAATGATTTATAAGAATAGATTATGTGAAAACGAAAAGTAATTCATGGAAACCCGAGTAATTTTGATTAATATAAAAATATATTTAATTATTATCTTTTTCTATCAATTTTCATTTTCTTGCTAGCAGTATCAAATACGCTAATTGGCAAAATGTGTATCCCATAGGAATTAAGGGTCATTGTTGCTTGTAACCTGTTGTTATAACGTCATGTTGATAAAAGAAGGCGATAATGACGGCTGTTTTCGTCCACCTTAATATGAATTAATACTTTTATATATTTGTAGAATCTTACCATAGTCAATGCCTGACTTTGACTTAAGTGCGCCCTAGGCTGTCAAATGTTTTTACGCCCTTCTTCAATGTGCTTTTTTGACATAAAATAGTTATTTTCATATTAAGTGTGTGAAGTTTCCGTTTTTTTCATGGTCGAGATTAAGATTTTTTGCCGGGACCGTATGTCGAGGCAAAAAGTCTCAATCGAATATTATAGTTGAGAAGCTATGAGAAAACTGTTAATGTCGGGCCCTGGTAACGAAAAAAGGGTTCACTAATGTTGTGAAATGTAGAAAAACATCCTTTAACTCGTGTTGCCAGAAACCAATATTTTGTGGGTCGTTGATACAGAAAAATCGAATGACGGCGAAAAGCTTGGTTGTTCGTGTGTCTGTTAATGTGTCTGTTGTTGTGTCTGTTCGTCTGTCTGTAATTTTCAAAAAAATATGACTTATTGAAAGAATTATTTATGGACAAATTTCATTGGAAAGAAAAATCTGTGTTCAATTTTAGAGTTGTAGGAAAACGCCGAAAAAATTCAAACTTTTCCAATTTTCGAAAATTAAGAGTTAACAGTGGAAACGGGACCTATGTCGCCTTTATAAGTGTACTCTATTCTTAGAAGAAATATAAAGAAAAATTGGGGCCATTTTTGAGAAAATTTTGAAAAACCACCCAATCGAATTAACGTTTGTAGGACAGATTTTCCCGTGAAGTGGAAAATATAGTGTTTGGAAAATGCCCAGTTCGGGGAGATAATTTTTTAAAACGTCCAAATCAGAGGACTGAATTTCGAAAGAAGGAAGAACGACAAAGAAAATTAAATGTTTCCTCATCCATCCTCAAATAATTCTTCAGTTCGAAGATCTAAAATTAATGCTGCACAATGTGCGACCCATAACCTCACCATGGCGTTGTTCTAAGTCCTCACCATCAAACGTTTTCTTATTTACCTTTTACTACATTATCATTAACCATTGATTAGTAATAATAAATCATAAAGTAGCAAAACACAACTATTTGTGCGTAATTCATCGTAAATCGCGAGCAAACCTACATAAAATATTGGTCGAAATGTAATACGCTCATCAAATTTCTTTTCAAAGTTTTCTCTTCAAAGTTCAAAGACTTCCACAAAGTTCTTCATCAAAGATATATGTCATATATCTTTTATAGTGTAATACCGGCCAAAGCCGCCGTATGTTTTATCTTTCCCATTCATGTCGCCAACAATGAACTTCTCGGAAACACATCTCAAATATCCATAGTTGAATATTATAACAACGAAATATCAAATTTTTGTAATAATTTTTCCTTCAAAATTACGGTATTTTCTGTTTTTCTTTCATGTTATATTTAAATACTATAATTAAGAGAGAAAACCTCATTGGGATAATTTCAATTAAATCGATGCAACTTGAAGAGTAAACGCTCGTGCGACTCGCGTTTACGCTCGTTTCTTTCTGTACTCAGAATTCATCTTGTAGAATTCATCTTGCGTTAGGGTACGAGGATACCCAAATTTAAGAAAACGTTCACCGAATACATTTCTCTCCGCAGTACATTACATACAATTTTCAACTGTTTTTTAAATTAAATAAATGAAATATTCAGCGTCGTAATAGCTCCATGTCCGTCCCGACAATCAGCAGAACTCAAAAGAAATTCAGAATGACAGCTCGTCAAACGGAGCGGGGGAAATTCAAATTTGCTATTTCAAAAATTTGAAATATTATCTAAAGTATTTACATTTTTAAACAATTGTAACAATTTATCTTTTTTTTAAAGGACTGATTATTTTAAAGGAATATTTGAAGATCTGTTTTTTGATGAACACATTTCATTAAGGAAACAAACTATCTTCAGTATGTAAGTTGTTGGAAGACTCCGAAAAAGAATTGTTTTGTTGCATTTTTCGAAAAATTCAGTATATGAACGAAAATCATCTGCGCCATCCTCTTAAAGCGTCCATTACGCTATCCGGCAATAAAATTTAATCAAAAACGTTCAAGCCTTTTTTTTATTTTGAAAATGTTTCAGGGTCTTCTTGTAGAGTACCATCCAACAATAAAATATTGATTTGGAATTCAGGGTACTCAACATCATCTAGATCGCTTGGGAAATATCAACTTTGGAGAAAATTGCTTCAACAGTTTAGCCGCTAGCATTTTTCACAGAGGAAAGACGTTTTGCCATTAATCGTTTTTTCCGTATTAACTACCCACCAAACCTGGATTCTGGCTACACCACTTGATAAAGGGATTTTATTCTATATTTATCAACTGAATTTATCCACTTATTTTGATACCAGGGCCCGGAAATTACATTTTTTATGTCGAAAATTATCCGATTTCCTCCGTAGCATTACGTAACTTTTTCCTTTCTCGTATACGCACATATATACGGAGTAATTATACGTAGTATAGAGAAAATTATGTAATGCTGCGCGAAAAAAAACGGCAAATTTTCGACAGAAAAAAATGCATTGCCGGGCCCTGAAAACAAAGGAGTTCATAAATCCAGTTACTAAATTAACAGAAAAAAATCTCTTAATAATTCCTGTTTTGTGGGTCTTCTCCGTCCGTCGGTCAGTCTCTCTGCGTCTGTCCGTCTGTGCGTCGGTCTGTGAACACTTCTAGCGCCAAAACCATTCGTACGATCTTTTCGAAATTGAAGAATCCCTTGTCGATGTGACTCTAGTTGAAGTTTTGAGATTTTAAAAAACATTCTATATAAATTTGAGGGTATATTACATGAAGCCCCCCGTCATTTTCAAAATTTTCTCAAAAACGGCACAAATTTTTTCTTTAAATTTCTTCTAAGAATAGAGTAAAATACACTTATAAAGGCAAACACTTAAAAAACACTTACATAGATCTCATTGCCACAGTTAACTTTGAATTTTAAAAATTTCAAAAATTTGAATTTTTTGCCTCTTCCTACAACTCTAGAATTGAAGACAGATTTTTCTTTAAAATGAAATTTGTTGTCCATAAACAGTTCTTTCAATAAGATCATTTTTTTTTGAAAATTTACAGGCAGACACGAACAGACACAAGAACAGACACAATAATAGACACAAGAATAGACACAAGAATAGACACAAGAACAGACACAAGAACAGACACAAGAACAGACACGAACAGACACACGAACAGACACAAGAACAGGCACAATAACAGACGCACGAACAGACAGGCTTTTTGCCGTCATTCGATTTTTCTGTATCAACGACCCACAAAACATTGGTTTCTGGCAACACGAGTTAAAGGATTTTTTTCTATATTTCACAACATGATTTAACCCTTTTTTCGTTACCAGGGCCCGGCATTAACAGTTTTCCTCATAGATTCTCAAGAATAATATTTGAATATTGTTGATATAATGCTTTTATTATGTTTTTCTTACAGATTTGTGAAGGATACCAACTAAAGAAAGGAGGTTCCTTTCTTATTGTATTTATTTTATATTGTTAATAAATCTCATCACACTATTTGCTGATTTTTTCAAATTTGAAACTGATTGTAAATTTTCGTTAAATAGAAACAACGAAAAACATTTTTTTGTTATTTTCTGGTAATTACGTAGTAAGAAGAAAAAGTATTGTAATCATGCGCCAGGAGAGGGCGATTTTTCGACAAAAAAACTCAATTTCGAGCTCTGGTAACGACAAAAGTGGATTAATGATGTTCCTATATATAGTAAATTACTTCTTCCAATACGTTTGTAGTCAGAATCCATGTTTTGTGGGTCCTGGTTTCTCAAAAATCTATTGACGACAAAACGTCTGACTGTCGGTCCGTGTGTAGTTAACACAGGCACCTAAACGCCGCACGTTCTTTTTAAGTCAAATCTGTGATATATGACAGTTAAAAATAATCTTTGTGACAGAGAAGTGTCATTAGAGTTTCTGTGGTGTAATGGGTAAGTGGGTAAGCCCACTGCTGGAGATAGTTGTGAACGTACGGTCGAATCCCATCCATGGAGAAAAATTTTTGCGAGTAGAAACAATTTTGCGGTTAATTGCATAGTTATAATAATTTGTATCCATTATAAATATCACATAAACATGTGTTTTTGAGGCGCCACTACTTATTTTAGTGTGTTAATGTCTTTAAGAATCAAGTATAAATATGCCGCTATTGCAATTCTGACTTCAGAACGACTTCATGCGCGCCCGTGTTGAAGTCTACTTTATCGCAACTTTCATCTGTGACGTACTTCAACCTTGGCGATAGCCGCCGAAAGTTAAGAGCGGGAACTACCTGCACACGGAGTTCTAGAGAACTTAGCTTCTGGTTGAAAATATTTCTAAGTAAAATGAGCTATGTAGTTGCGTGGGTTTTATTCGTTTGCATTCTTATTGAGAAATTGATATCTCTGACACATGTAGGACTTTTACCTAATTAAAAATCTAAGTGCAATAAATATCACGATATTATTCTTTTCGTACGTGTGCCTGGACAGCGTGATTGGAAGTGTCTGTGGTAGCACAGTGGGGTCGAGCCAGATCTACAGACTTAAGGGACCCGAGTACAAATCCTAGTAACGCTAGAATTTTTTAATCTCCACGTTTACTCATGTAAAAAGAGTTACGTAATACTGCAGAAGGACGTGTCGAAATTTTCACAGAAAACATGTTTTGTAAGTCGCTTATTCGTAAAAAGTGGATTGTCGGTATTGTTTTTGTATTATTTTCTATATACAAGGCTGTCAAAACGCTTCTTTTTTGAACACGAAAAAGTGATTTTCCAAAAAACCTCTTTGACAATGCAATAATTTTTGCAACATTTGCAAATGTATAAACAATTTCCAACTTTTGCAAATCTGAAGGGGGAGAGCCTCCTGATGTCCCATAGCCGAAAATAGCGAATTAACAATTTTGCAACAATTTATAATTTTATAAACAAATTCGAAATATGCGTTAGAACGACCGGAAAGGGTGCGCAAATTATGCCTGAAATTATCATTAAAAATTGCAGTTTGACTGGAGTTACAAATCGATTGCAAAAATTTAGAACAATTGATGCTAAAATGCTTAGTATTTACTGGTTATTGACAATAAATCTGGACGGAAACCCCCGCTGAGAAAAATTGTTTCGTCGTGACGTACGCGCATTCAAAATCTCTCCTTCGGCAGGGAAATATGACGATATTTTCGTCTCGTACGGAAACGAACTAGCTCTCTCCCCCTGAGACAACGTCCGTTCCACCCCTTGGGATGTTGCACCAATCAGAGACAACTGTGATTCTACTTGTTAGCGATTGGTCAACGCGTTCCTCCCCGTGCCCTCTCCCTGGCCGCAGGGTGTCCAAGTTTGGCGATGCGGTTTGGAAGATTTTTTCTGAGGGAGAATGTACATATTTGCGAATCCTGTCGTCTTTACTCATCATGACGCTACAGGGGGAAGTGCGCGGAAGGTGAAGGTGACGTGCTTTGGTCCCTGTCTTCTGTGGAAGGCCCTGTACACGCAGCTGTTCGCCGCTACGCCGGTCTCGCGCAGGATGCGCGGAGAGGTCGGCCTTAGCGCCCTGTTGAGCGCCGTCTCCGCCTGCTTCTGCAGCTCCTCCGGGGACAGCCTTCGCACGCCTAGAACTCTGGACACGTCAGCCTTTCGGGGAGTGCGGTCGAGTCTAGAGTTGGAAAGACACGGGCGCACCGCGAGGCGCGACCCGGATGGGGCACAGAGTGGAAAGAGGAGCGGCCGCCAATACCTCGCAAGGGGCGCACGCACGCGGTGAATAAGGGCCGCTTAAAAGGAATGGAAAGCTCAGGTGAACGGAGAAGAGGTTTCCAAAGAAGAGTGCGGTTTTTGATCTAGGCCTCGAGATATCGAGCGTGCGCATGCCAGCGGGGACCACTGTCAAGTAGCACGCCCAAATATCTCGCTTCACTCAGCCATGGGAGACGCGCGCCCGCCAAACTCACTGTTTCATTGGGGTCTGTTCTCTAACGAGTGAAGTTGACGGCCACACATTTTTCTAGGTTGAGAGCGAGTCGTTCCCGACGCCATTCGGGAAGAATAGAATAGAATTAAATATTTATTTTGCTACTTAGAAATACATAAAATTCTTCCGGTGGTAGCGTTTTCTAAGTAATTACTAAAAATACACAAAACAATCATCAAGCAACATTAAAATAATAACATGGTACCAAGTACAATTTTACAAAATTAATCTATGAACCATATTTACTTAGTCTAATTTTAAAAGTTTTGTCATTCTGGGGGACAGTCTCCAGCACTGCTGCAGGTAATTTGTTCCAATTTTGTATCGTTCTGTTTACAAATGAGAATTTACCTACATCTGTTCTCTATTTTCTTTGCCGAATTTTGAAACCAAGATCCTTCCGCGCGACGTAAGTTGATAGTCTTTCCCGTGAACCCAAAGGACGATCCCTCTTATTGATTTGAATAATGCACAAAGGCGCGATTTCTCTCTGCGTTTTTACAAAGGTTTCCACGATATAAATTCAGAATTTGAACGTCCTCTCCTAACAAATTTTGCAGGATAATTTTGTACTTTCTAGACAGATTTTATTGGCCCTAAACGATAAGGGTCCCAGCATATGGAGACAAATTCTAATATCGGACGTACTAGAGACGTATACCCTTATTCTCTTGATTTTCCACTTCCTTTTCTGAGTATTTTAATTACAAAGTGTAATGCCTTCCACACCTTTTTCACTACATAGTTTACGTGTTCTGTCCTACTCAGATCCTCATTTAGTACAATTCCCAAATATTTACAGCATTTAGCCCTCGGAATATCCTGATTTTATATATGATATCGTCTGTCTTTCTAGAACGCGCGAATCTAATAAACTTGCGGACGGCGAGACAGTCACTTAAGTACTTTACTGACTTCCTTCCGTTCGCCGATTTCGCGTAATACGCAAAATCATTCGCGAACATCAGGAGCCCGCAGCGTTGAATAACAGTCCTTTTATCAGCAGGAAGCGGCCCGTCATTCACGTATATGTCGAAGCGGGTAGGAGAGAGACCGCTGCCCTGAGGCACTCCCGCCTCGGCTCGTCTGAGGGACGAATATACGTTGTTATCTCACCTGTCAGAGAGAAAACTTGCGATCAATCTTAGGTAGCAGTCGCTTACCCTCAACTCCACGAGGCATGCGAGCAACTCCGCATGCCACACAGAGTCAAACGCCGACCGCATATTCAGAAAGTCCACTGGCAAATTTTGCCGTCTCTAGGCGAAGCCGATCTCCGTGCAAAGCCGCGAAAGCTGCTTCGCGGAGATGTGGCCAGCTCTGAAGCCAAACTGTTCATCTCTGAGAAGGTTGAGACGACGTATTTCCTGTTGCAAACGCGACAGAATCAGTCTCTCGAACGTTTTCCCTAAGATTGAGAGTAGACTAATAGGTCTCTAACTGCTTGGGAATAATTTATTTTTGCCAGGTTTTGGTAATAGCGAGATGGTCGCGACTCTCCATGCCCTGGGAAAATATCCACGCGCCAGGCACGCATTCAGGAACTCGAGTAAAACCTCGACTCTGCGACCGCCCAGAGCGCGTGGTTGCGCTGCAGAAATACCATCTGAGCCTCATTTTCAGTTTTCCCCTCTCCAGTTACCCTCGAGAGACGGGAATTTATTCAGATAAGCGTGTACAATTTCCTGCAGCCTTTTCGGCTTCCGCAGCTTCGGGAGGACGGATAACTTAAAAATACGACTTAAAACGCTTACGCGGGGTTGCGCTGCAGAAATACCGTCTGAGACTTATTTTCAGTTTTCCCTCTCCAGTTACCCTGGAGAGAGGGAATTTATTCAGATAAGTACAATTTAGCCTTTTCGGCTTCCGCAGCTTCGGGAGGACGGATAACTTAAAAATACGACTTAAAACGCTTACGCGGGGTTGCGCTGCAGAAATACCGTCTGAGACTTATTTTCAGTTTTTCCCTCTCCAGTTACCCTGGAGAGAGGGAATTTATTCATATAAGCGTGTACAATTTTCTGCAGCCTTTTCGGCTTCCGCAGCTTCGGGAGGGCGGATAACTTAAAAATACGACTTAAAAACTAGCTTATTTACTTACCACTAACAGAGTGCCACTTTGGGTTCATCAGTTATATACTGATGTGTTTTTTATAACTTCTTATTTACAGTTCTTATGATTGTTCTGATTTTTTCTGTTTTCTTGTTTGTTTCATTCACAATCACTTTCATTCTTAATCTATCTACAAATACATTCTAATTCAATCACATCTAATCTAATCTAGAAACACATTCACTCACTCATTCATACCACTTTTCGAATCCCTGCACTATTTACACTGATTTTCGCCACAGCGCTGACTTTACTCAAGTGTCAGTGGCGCCGCGACGCCTTCATTTCCAGTGGAATGTGGCCCGACGGAGCGCAAGTCCGCGCTTCCCGTGCGATCGCTGGCATCTGGGAGCGTCGCCCCCGCGTCGCATAGTTCAGAGACCTTCCGCGGGGCAAGTGCGCGGAAGGTGAAGGCGACGTGCTTTGGGCCCTTTCTTCCGTGGAAGGCTCTGTGCACGCAGCTGTTCGCCGCTACGCCCGTCTTGCGCAGGATGCGCGGAGCGGACGGCCGCAGCGCCCTCTCGAACGCCGTCTTCGCCCGCTTCTGCAGCTCCTCCGGGAACTGACTTCGCACGCCTAGAACTCTGGACACGTCAGCGTTACGGGGAGTGCGGACAGGTCTGAGATTTGAAAGATGAGGACGCGCCACTCTGTGCTCTGCGACCCGGATGGGGCGCAGAGTGGAAGAAGGAGCGGCGGCGAAAACCTCGCATGCGTACGCCCACAAAGGACGCGCGGTGAATAAGCGCTGTTTAAGGGAAATGTTTAGTTCTGGAGAACGGAGAAGAAGTTTCAAGAGGAGAGTTCTAATTCTGATTTTGGCCGTAAGATAACGAGCGTGTGCATGCCAGCGAAGACCGCTGTCAAGCAACACGCCCAGATATCTAGCTTCGCTCTGCCAAGGTACACGCGCGCCAACCAAGCTCACCGTTTCATCGAGGTCTGCCCTCTTACGAGTGACGTTGACGGCGACGCATTTCCCTAGGTTGAGAGCGAGTCGTTTCCGACTTAGCCATTCAGGAAAGATGACGAGACAGTCACTTAAGTACTTTACTGACTGCCGTCCGTTCGCCGATTTCGCATAATATGCGAAATCATCCACGAACATCAGGAGCCCACAGCGTTGAATACCTGTTTTGGTTTTAGCAGGAAACGGCGCGTCATTTACGTGAAGCCAGAGGGTAAGGACTCCCGCGCGAAGGCCCCGGCACGGAGTAAACTCGCATGCCACTCAGAATAGAGCATGTCGAGATAGACTGCTGGCAAATTCTGCCGTCTCTCGAGGGCGAGGCCGATCTCCGTGCAAAGCCGCGTGAGCTGCTGCGCGGAGCTGTGACCAGCTCTAAAGCCAAATTGTTCATCTCTGAGAAGGTTGAGGCGACATATTTCCTGTTGCAAACGCGACAGAATTAGTCTCTCAAACGTCTTCCCTAGGATGGAGAGTAGACTAATAGGTCTATAACTGCTCGGGATTAATTTATTTTTGCCAAGTTTTGGGAGAAGAGCGATGGTCGCGATGCTCCATGACTTCGGGAAATAATCGCACGCTCACTTGAGGGAAATTCACTGCAAGTCTAAGGACTTGCTATGATGAAGAGGCACGAAAGGAGCTACAGTGTACTTGGACGACCGAAATTTAGAAAAGGAACCATATCCTCGAAATTGCCAGGGTCTTCTGCGTGTGAATCCAAAAGATAAAACTGAAGACTCAAGAAAATTTGAGGTGGGCATTATGAGAGAGCCTAGAAAGTAAATCAAACTATGACGGAAAGAGAGCTCTTACATCTTTTAATGTTCTTCGTCAAAAAGAAGAAAGAAACAATATTGGCAAAGAATGCACGATTGTGTGCAGTGAAGAGTGTCTTGTCAGGTTTGGATTGTTTTACTTGTGCCAATATTTCCTTTATCAGCAGTGATTCGGTGAAATTTTCAAGTCAGTTATGATATTGCATTGAAAAGGCTGGGTAATAATATTTCCATAGAGTGATTAGTAATATCAACAAATTAATTTATATCTTAGACAAGTTGAAGCATTTGAAGAAAACAGGATTCTCGCACTCTCCCTTGAAACATTAGCAAGAAAATTACTGTTCTCTTAGTGCATTTAGTACTGTAAATGATCTTTTGAGCACGTTACTCAAATATCTCGATGTTTCATGCAAGAAAGTTAAATTTATTATTAAACAGATCGATTTATTGAAAATATGTGGAAACATATTTATTACAGCATATGATAGTCCAGATACTGTCTTCATCTCATGTTTTATAGTTTATATTGTATCCTCTCCTCTATTATTTGAGTAGTATAGACGAGTTTTGCGCACACGCAACCTAGCTTCATAAATGAGGTCTCTAAAGAAAGAGAACTTCACGGAAACGTGACGGTTTGCCCTTTGACGGTAAAAATATGAAGGTTTTGTTGAAAAAATTAATCTAAATATTTATTTCAAATGCATCACGGAACATTCGGAAAGCATTATTAAAATTTATTTAGTGAAATAACTCCTATAAGAAGCGCTCTAGGGCCTTGAAATATGGAAGTTGAAGTTGAAGGCTACAAAGAAACTTGCCTCGCAACCTAATCTATAGGATGAGAGCTGCTTGGACATTCTATTCCATTCTGCTGCTCCGGCGCTTCTCGATACTTCCCCACCTGTTTAGAGATATGCAGAATCTGCTTGTGTATATGAAATGAAAGTAATTACTTGATATTCTAGGCGATTAAATTGCACGCGCGTACCTCTTAGTTTGGTAATAAAGTTAAATAATATTTCAAAGAGTAGGGTAATGCGTGTCGGTTCCTGTATTTTCGCATGGACAACTTGAAGTAGTTTCTCGTGAGTAAAAATCTTTTGTAATATTTTTGTGACTGTCAAGGAAAACGAAAAGCTAACTGCCAAGGAAAATTATATAATGTACTTCAAATGTTGTTTTTAAGAAAGTGTTGTAAATTGTTCTAAGAACATTACAATACTGAATAAACCTTTATTCAAAATCTGTTTCAAACATCAATTTCATTGTTTCTTATTTATTTTAAGTTCATTGGAAGTTACCTTTCTATTTTTTTAAACAAATAAACACGTTTCGTCAACAACTTTCTCTTAATAGGGAAAAAAGAAAGATGAGGAAGCGGGTGGACTTTGAAACTCATGCAGAGTTCTCACTTTGGGACATTAGTTTTACTATATTCTTAGAAGAAATTTAAAGAAAACATTTGAGTGTCTTCGAAAATAATTGAAGGGGGATGTCCTAGGGGCTTCATGTAAAGTACCCCCAAATTTTATTATTTCTATTAGTACAACACACGATAGAAATATATACATACCTTAAAGTTACAATTCCATTCCACCATATTCTGAGAAACTCGTCTGACAATTTGTGCTTGCTCTCAAATTGGCTGTGGAAATGTAGGTATCATTTAATTCTTTTTTCGAACTCCATTCGAATATGCCGTTTACTCCCAATGAAATAAGACTTTCACTTCAAAGAGATAATTTAGACACCTTAGTCTGGCGTCTATTAAAAGATACCCACCAGTATCCACTAATTCCAATTCACACTAATGCAGCACGATGAGTTTTAATACGGTAGACACGGATATCCCAGTGAACTCTTTTGTAAGTTCAGCGATTTGTTTCACCTGTAATAACGTATTCCTATGTAATAACGAAATCTTTCAGAGCGATGCGCTTTTCGCCACTTCGAAGAAATTTTCCTGCTTGTGTTTATTGAAGGGCCAGCCACTAAAAACGAACTGAATAGCAAGTCCTCGCAGGCCGATCGGCGGCACGGCGACCCACACCTCACCCCATGTCGGTCCGCAAATGCGTGGGCTGAACTATAAGAGGCTCGTAACCATATCGCCCAGCAACATGCCTGCAGTTCACAATGGTCTCCTTCGTTGCAGAAGTTTTAATGCAAAGTTAATTTAACGAACGATGGCACAAATTAGTTCTTATGCTGAGAAACTTCTGCCTTTCGACATTTTCCATTTACATGTGTAACAACGCAGATGAAAATAATATAATTATTAAAGTTTGCCTCAAACTTCGTTCCCGTTTTGAGTAAGAATGACAGATATTTTTCTTAACTAGAAAAGGTCATAATTATTGTACCATGCTTCTATTACGTAATTGAAATAATGGGATTGTATATTATATAATGTAATAAATAAAAACTATATCAATTACACAGTTGAAAAATACAGTAAGTATTAAATACTATTTGTTTATAGTTTAATAGATATTGAATGTTTTTAAATGTATATTTTCAATACGTAATTAATCTGACAAGGTACCTGGCTGCTGTGCTCAGCAACTGCTCTGGAACATGATTAGGCTTATTGAGGCCGACAGGTCCGTTTATGAAGAAACATCACCCTCTCAGAAATCACAGGCCGGTTGGTTCAGCAAGGTTGACTTTTATCTTAGATGCTGTCATAACCAGGAAAAGGAGTAAAGCAACAAAGTTTCCGTTTCGCCTACGAAGGTTTTGTGTAACAATTGAACACTTGTTGCAATTTATGGGAAGTGCATGTACGTTACCTTACAATGCATTGCCAGATGACGTTAAACAACAAAACTCGGTACACAAATTTAAGTTAAAAGTAAAATATTTTCTGCTGCATAACTGTTTCTATACAATTAGACACTATCATGGTCATCAAAAAGAAAAAATCAATGTTTATTTTAACACAACAATGATAGAGTATAATGAATTAGTTTAAATTTGTATTGTATAATTTTTAAACTAGTGGTACTACAGAATGGGACAGACGTTCTCGTAGTAGTTTTCATATTTCCTTGGTGTGGACTTGCTTTACGGTCTTGCCCCATCCTCTTGCCAGCTGCCATCTCTTGTCGCCCAAAGTGCATTTGACATTTTCTGAACTTTCGGTTTCCTAATAGTGGAACGGAAATATTACTTCAGAATATTAAAGAATACTAAAATCTCCTTCTAAATAGAAATTTTCATTGAAAAATTTGAAGTTGTTTTTAAGAAAATGGCGATTAAGCATAACTGTAAATGCGAAATTTGAAGCTATTTTCACTGGATCTATTGAGTTTTGGAAAAACTTCATCTAACGTCATTTCAAGCATTTCCACTAACAAATGCAATAATGTACACAAATTGATGGAAATGTGCATATTAGCGGCATGAGAGATGCTGAAAAAATATATTTGTGTAATTGCTGAAAAACCAAAGAATACACCAAAATGAACATTACGTAAACAGTGTAACTTCATGCAAACTTAGGTAAGAATCATCTGTCAATAAGTCGTGGTTTCACTTTGCACAACAATTTAATATTTGGTCACTTAGCACTTACAGTTTGTTTTACACAGGTACAGTTAATAACAGACATTGATTTTCAAACACATGGCAGTTCATATAATTTCACGTGTAAGAGCACTACACGGAGCCGACAGACATTGGTTACGACTCGTGGCAGTTGAAATAATTACACTTGAAGTTAACAATACTAATTTAATGCTCGGTAATGGCTAATCACTCTACATGAGTCTTTAACGATATTACGTGTAACAGCGCTACACGAAGCCGGGGGCGCTCACATGCTGCCCGCAAGAGATTCTTTCTACGACTAACATTTTTACTGAGCAACAGAAGGGTCGCGAGATTTAGATCAGAGAGCGCATGAGAGTGGGGGTAGGCCCCATCCAATCATTACTGAACATTTGAATTTGTTCTGGAACCTATTTCTTGGAATTTGGAACTTGGAATTTGGAACATTGGAATTTGTTCTGGAACCTATTTCTTCAGAAATAGAACTACTACTAATCATGCCAGTGGTGGAGTTGCAATATATATTAAAGACCACATCCCATATGAAGAACTGAACTTGCAATCTAATATTGAAACAAATGCCATCAAGATACTCTCACCAACTTCAATTATTATATGTAATTTATACTTACCAAACAGCTACAATTTTGACGCACAAGAATTAATCGACATAATTAATAAATTGGAAAAGCCTTTCCTCATTTTAGGGGATTTCAACAGTCATAACACTATGGGGGTCTCATAAAACAGATAACAGAGGCCTTGTACTTGAAGACATCTTGGAATACCACGATTGCATTGTATTAAACACTGGAGAATCTACACATGTCAACATCAACAACAATAAGTTTAGCGCCATAGATTTATCTATATCATCAGCATCCCTCGCACACAAATGCTCTTGGAACTTTTCAGACTACCCATATGATAGCGATCATTTCCCCATTTTTATTGGTATTAACAACATAAATATTACACCTGCTCCTTCAGTTCAAGTAAATAGATGGAACTTCAATAAAGCCAATTGGGAAGAATATCAGAACTTCATTTCTGCATCCCCAATAGGTGATAATATCCCCTTTAAATTTAACAACATTGATGCTACCATCGAAGCCTTCTGTAATTTGATTATTACTGCAGCAAACTTGGCTATTTCTAAGTTATTTTTCAAAATTAAAAGAGCAAACACACCATGGTGGAATAGCGACTGTAAAGAAGTAATAAGGAATTCAAAACATGCATTTAACCGTTATAAGAAACATAAATCAACTGAGAACAGACTTGAATACAAAAGGACCAGAGCTATCATTAGAAGAGTCATCAAAGAAAGCAAAACCAATTCTTGGTCTAAATACTTATCATCATTAAACGGTAACTGTAACATCAATGATACATGGAGAACAATCAAAGCTATTCAGGGAAATAAAAAATCAACTTGTATCCACTTTATTAAAAGCAACGATAAAATACTTACTGCCCCATCTGACATTGCTAACCAATTTGCCAAGACATTCTCCAATAACTCGAGTTCCCACAACTACATGCACGAATTTCTTTCACATAAAAATGAACAAGAAACCAAACTAATTCCTACAGGGAATGAAATTTTAGCAAATAAATTCCAACTTAATGTGGATATCTCATCACATGAACTTGATGAAGTTATTGAAGCGTCCAACAATTCTTCTCCTGGCCCCGACAATATTCCAAATATTCTCCTTAAAAAGCTTCCCCCTAAAGGAAAATCTATTCTATTACGCATCTACAATTCTATATGGAGAGAAAAGACCTTCCCATGCACCTGGAGACTGGTTACTGTTATTCCTGTCCCTAAGCCCGGTAAAGACCCGGTTATAACTGATAACTACCGTCCAATATCTCTAACATCTAATATGTGTAAAATTCTTGATCGGATCATCAACAATAGACTACGTTGGTTTCTGGATTCCCAACAAATTTTGACTAACAACCAGTTTGGTTTCCGTCAAGGACATTCCACACAATCTCACCTACTGAATACTGCCACATTCATCCAAGAAGCATTCATCAATCAACAACACGTACTTGCAGTCAACTTAGACATAGAAAAGGCTTATGATATGGTCTGGACCTATAGAGTACTTAGAATTCTCCACAACATCGGTGTTCATGGAAATATGTTCGAGTTCATCCGCAATTTTACACTAAATAGACAGCTTCAAGTCAGAATTAATAACCAAATATCTCAACCTAGGATGCTTGAAAATGGTCTTCCACAAGGGTCAGTTTTGAGTGTAACACTTTTCCTTATCGCAATCAACGTGGATAAGAATATTGCTTTACCTGTTACAATAAGGAAATACGCGGATGACATCATTGTTCTATGTAAAGGCAATAATCTGCTGAACACTCAAAAGTACATGCAAGAAGCTCTCGACAAACTCTCCGAATTTTCCCTGAAGTCAGGATTTAAATTCTCCACTAAAAAATCTGAATGTATCCTATTTTCAAGGAATAGGCACCATACTTTGCCGCATCTCTTACTGGTTTCCAATGTCCTACCTGCGGTCCGCTGTACTAAAATCCTAGGCCTATACTTTGATAACAAATTGAGCTGGAAACAACATATTCAGAAGCTGATTGACAACTGTAAAAAACTGTTTAACATTCTAAAATATCTTAACCACAACAAGTGGGGAGCGAATATAGACATCTTGCTTCTTACTTATAAAACAATTATCAGAAGTAAGATTGACTATGGATCTATTATTTACAACTCAGCTAGCCTAAGTGTTCTTAGCAAGCTAGACACTCTACACAATCAAGCGCTCCGATTATGTACAGGATGCCTCCGTACCACGCCTATTGGTAGCCTACTTACTGAAGCCAAGGAGCCATCTCTACACTTCCGACGACAATTGCTCGGCATGAAGTATGCAATTAAAGCTGGCTCTTCTATCAATCCAATTATAACCAACAATGTTTTTACCATACCTTCGGGATCTCTTCAAGAAACATAAATCAATCATTCCCTTTTATCTAAAAATCAAGGAACCTCTCGAAATACTTAATATTCAACTCTCTCAGATTGAAAAACACCGCCCATGCAAAATTCAACCTTGGCTGTTACAAGAATTCAAAATTGACCTGTTTTTACTGAAACTTGAGAAAAGTTCATCCTCAGAAGAATACAGGAAATCTGTTCTCAATGATTTTGCTGAGAAATACAAGTCACACACTCTTATCGGTATCAAGCCCATTCTCAAGACAGACGGTCCGGAAGTCAATGTGTATACCGCTGACCGCAGCACATTGTATACATTCAAACCCCACGTAAGCCTAACAACTACGGGTTTATATGGAATCATGCAGGCTTTAAAACTGATCAAAGAACTCACGCACCCCTCTTTCTCAATTGTAACTAACTCATCAAGCACTCTACTCCAGTTAAACCATAGTAAGCGCAAATGCGAAAACTTACAATCACTGAACTCTACTATCAGATATCATTAACGGGAAAAGATATCTCATTTGCCTGGATCCCCACATCCTTGGAAAACAACGTTACTCAAGAGTTTAGCACTGCGGCTTCTTTCTTGGTAAACCTCAAACAAGACAACACAGTTCACAACCTAGTTAGCACCACAACTGACATCGTTAAATTTATGAACAAAAGAATTTTGACTAACTGGAATCAAGAATGGACCAAATACAAAGCCAGCCACCTCCATAAAACGCAATCAGATTTCTTCTCAGTGTATATAGATAAACAGATGACTAGGCGAGAACAAGTAGTGCTATCCAGACTTCGCTCCGGACATACTAATTTAACACACGCACACCTGTTTCACAAACTACCCTCGCCCCTCTGTGACTTTTGTAAAGTTGAACTAACGGTATCTCATATTCTGAACGTTTGCCCTAAGTTCCAGGAAGAAAGAGATGGCCTATCACCGGAGCAACAATTAGAAGCAGTTATATATTCTAAATCATATCAACAGGAAATATTAAGATTCTGCCAGAAGATTAATATTGAAACGCACCGCGTTTCTGCCTAAAGAAACGGCGATACATCAAGTAAGCACGCGGCAGAACGGTTGCCAGAGGGCGCTCGCCAGCCACGAGAAACGGTTACGGGTGGCGAAGTGTTGTCGGTTGGCCGAGGCGTGGGAAACGACGCCGCGAGGCTTGAGTGTCTGGCTGGCCGCCGGTAAGGAAGGAGATGCCTGAGACTGCTCCGCGTTCGAACAAAGTAAAAGTGTCGCGAACGAATGAGCGCTGAAAAGAGTGATTGACAGACGATTTGTGCTAGATATAACCACCATTAGTAGCTCGAATGTAGTGCCAGAGTGATAGCTATTATCTGGAGTAGTACAGATCGAGAGAACATGTGTGCACAGGAGTACATCACGGGACTAGTAGCCTGGTGAAATGGTGAGACACGTGCTCGCAACTGTACTTTGAATAATTAGTGGCGTTTATCAGCTCGCGGAAGGTGACATCAAGAAATCTGGGTGAACCGGAAAGGAGTTCAGCGAGGAGGCGCAGAGACCGTGGGAAGATTACGCTGGAGAACGTACTTCGGAAACACAACGCATCGCATCGGCTGGTCCCCAGTGGAGCAGACACAGGCAGACAGCGAAGGAGCACGAGGCAACCCGAGAGTCCCCGAAGCCGTCGACGCTCGAGGGGGGAGGATTAAACGGTAAATATTTCCTCGATCGATGTAAGATCGAAAGAACTAACAGTGATTCTGGGTGAGGTAAACGGATAACGACCACCACATATATTGTAATCAATAGTGATTTGTATAGAATAATAAATAGTTCATGTTTATTTTGTTCACGGAACAGTGGTGTTTGATTAATAACCCCGAGTCCATTCACGAAAAAGAACACCTGTCCCTTACAAATAAATTTACTGCGAACAAGCCGGGCTACCCGGTACGTCACAATATATTCAATAAAATATAAGTGTAATGTAATGTAAGTAATGTAATGTAATGAAATGTAATGGCAGTTTTATTTCTTCTGTTTACTTTATTATATTTCTTTCATATAGGGTGCTATAGTAAGGACAGTTTGAGACTCTAATGTCTGCTTAATGTTCCTCTTTGCAATGAACGCACTTTGGAGTTGAATTTTTCTGTGACATGTAACTGTGTGGTGGTTTCCTGGTTAACATGGTTAAAATTATTCTTTGTGTATCTATAGTCAAAGCATCTTTGACGCTGAATGAGGCCGGAACATCGTCTTCCTTCTGATTTTATTTTGTGGTTGCACATTTGGGTTATTGACAATATGGCCTCTAATGGATTATTCCCGCTTAATTCTTCTGAAACAACTGGAATGGTTTTGTTTACTTTAAGAAGTCTATGCACTTACATAATTGTCGGGTACCGGTGTTTTAAATCTTGTATTAATTCCAGTCCGGGAATGGTTTGGCTAATGATTTTAAAAACCACTGAGTACGTATTGTTTGCCGGGTCTTAGTGAGTGTGAAACTTCTGCGTGCTAATTAAGTACTTCATCAGATTTCTATAGCTTGTTGTAGATTTGGCAATGAGATTCAGTTTCTGAATAGTGAAGTCTGCAATGAAATTTTTGACACATTTGACTTTAATTCTTTGACGAATTTTTTTTTATATTCGGAATGTTGGCTACGAAAATGGAAGGAATTTTATTTGTGTTGGTTTGTTCACTAATTTTTTCCTTTAGATAGTTAAATCTGTTGTTTTCGAGGCTAGGGTTTACTTCACCTAAAGAACTAAATCTGTTTTCCACTGGTACGTTATAATGTAAATTTGCGATATGTGGCTGTTCACTGACATTTACAGTACCGCTTTTTTCCTCGCATCTTGTGTATTTTCGGAATCACTCACTGAACTTTTTCGATGATCCTCGGTGTTTGGTGCTATTTGGATGGCCGTGTCCTCTCGGGTTGCTGGGTTGGAGGCCGTTCCATTGCCGGAGTCGCTTCTTTGCTGGTTCGTGGCTGCCTGAAATTGGATGACTATTGCTTCTTCCATAGAAGTAGGTTGTTACTTTAAGAACACTTCACCATTAGCTAAAAAGTTGCTGTCGTTATTTTTGACTACGTAGAGACCTTGGCTAATTCATTGCTTCGTTGCTGAGAATATTCCATTAGACGTATAAAACTGAAAGTCACTTAGTTGAATACTGTCTCACTTCAACCAAGTTATGCGAGGTGAAGGAAGCTCTGCTGAGACGAACTTCAGCGCTCAGTCGCTCGGTGCAAACTTACCACAAAGTAGCCAATACATCATTTTGAATGAAACACTTGACGATAATGGTTGATAAAAGCCATGAAAATCAAGGGAATTGTCGGACACTGAAGAAAAAAGGATATTGAAGCCCAAATATCTAGAAAAACAAAATCGTGTCGAAGTATGAACCAAGAGGGCAGGCGAAACTCAACAACCCTCTTATTACGACGATAAAAAGAAAATTACTTGAAACAGACTGACATTTTTCATGTAAACTTTTTTATATACATTTCTTATATTGAACATTTGCGAATGGTCTCTGTATTTTCGAATTTCCTGTCCATAATGCTAATTTGTGTGGCTGGAGGAATACAATTCAGGAGCGTCGTTGTTGCCTCTGAGCTATCGCAACCAATGAAATGGAGGTGAGCGGTTTGGGATGACGTGGAAGAAACATCAAAATTTAAGTTTAATGTGTAATAGAATTACAAGGAATTCACATGTAACACAAAACAAGAAAAACAAACAATTCTTTTCATTACACTGAAGTGAACGTTGATTTATTAAGACTAACGAGTTAATAATATTTTAAAACAGTAATATATAAACGCAAATATGTTGACAATTGACATAACAATACGGCACACAAATATAAATAAAAATGAATAAATGAACTTTATTTGCCTTAAAAGATATAATTAAGGCAAATTCATTAAACATTTTACATGCTGGTGTTCACTTCAAGATAAAACCGCTGATATCTTCAGTAACGTATCATTAAATTTATTATGCGGTCATACACTAATTCTTTAGCATGGATACCCCATAAAAAGTCCAGATGATTGAATGCATCCTTTGGTACTTTGAATAAGCCGATAGGATTACTGATTTCCTTATAGATCTGCAAGATGTCCTAAATGAGAGAAAAAATGTTATAATTAGTAATATCATTGGCAACACCACAAGCGCTTTGGAAATTGTGGATATATCCCCTACTCGATTTATCTACAATTTTCAAAGCATGAGTGCTATTTAATAGGACTCTTCCACGAGTGAAATTATGTTCCAAATTGCGTCAAATATTGAAAATAACTGAAAGCTTTGTTAAAATCTAAGAGTTTGTTATAGTACATACGCAGTTTATTGCACATCTACATAGCAATCGATGTATACCACCCGCCTAAGGTAGAAGAGTCGCAGTTTGTGATTGGCCAGTAGGGTGATGCGGTAAGAAAAATCAGATAGAAAAATCAATAAACTTTCTGTGATACACCGCCCTGATTGGGGCATTTTGTATGTATAGTTAAACACTATTGACTCTAATTACGCGAGTGCAGTAATCATAAGTAACTCATCGTGGACATGGGAAATTGCCGCTAAATCCACGAGTTAATTGACCACATACCGCGCAGTGGCGAGTGGATTCATCGGAGGATTTCCCTCGCAGGAGTGACATTTAGAAAGGGGTCGTTCCATGTGAAGAAGAGGAATTTCGGGTAAGTGCTCCGCGCGACCATCTCCTATTTGATGAAATTTTGTATGCCAAGTTCCAAAAGTCTTAAAGTTTTGTGAAGTTGCAGGGAAAATCATTTTCGAGATGCAGTGACAATGGCGTCGCTATACAATTGGCGTAAATAGTTGTTGGAAAAGTGAAACTAGGGTCGGGTCATGAATATTACATTGCTTACGATAGCATTATTTAAACTTTCTAGCTGCAACCACTACTTCATAAATTCAATTTAAATTCTATGATTTTGTCAACAAGCGGAAAAAATAAGGGATATTCTACTCTTTTAAAAAGAAGCACCCTCTAGATTCTAGAATGTCTTCCAAATAAATCCCATTAGAAAGAGAAGGTTTTGAAGCGTCTAAAAAGTTAATTTATTTATCCATCGATAATACAATGTTCAAAATGTGATAAAATGTTGACGAAAAATTTAGTGTTCGATAAAAATTCCAGAGTTTATTGTTGTAAATCCCTAAATATTCAGGTAAGAAAATAGAAATTTGACTTAAATGTCATCACATTTTTTTAAAGCAAAATTTCAATTCCCTACCTGTTAGTTTTTAGTGGTGCTACAGAATGGAACAGACTTTCTCGTTCTAGTTAGTTTTCTAATTTCTTTGGTCTCGGCCAGCTTTACAATCTTGCCCCATCCTCTTACCAGCTGTCATCTTTCGCCCCCAAAGTACATTTTCTAAAGTTTCTCAATATTTCGGTTTCGTAATGGATGAACCGAAATATTACTTTAAAAATATTAAAGAAGAGTAAAATCTCGCTCTATTAAGAAATTTTGGTTGAAAAATTTGGAGCCGTTCTTAAGAAAAAGGCATTTAAGTGTTACTGTAAATGAGAAATTTGAAACTCTTTCAAAAAAAATCTTTTGTTTTCAAAAATCTTCATTTTTCACCCAAGTCATTTAAGACACTTCTACTCACAAATGTAATAATGAATACAAATTGCTAGAAATAAGCATATACAAAAAGGCGTGAATGATATTTATAAAAATAACATTTGTGTAATTTTTGAAAAAAACAAACAAAAATAGACCAAAATTAATTTTATGTCATCTTAAACAGTGCAATTAGTACTATCCGTACGAAAAGTTGGAAGAAACTTTTGAAGCGGTTTTTGAGGAAATGGCATTTTAGCGTTTTTGAAAATACGGAATTTTGAGCTTTATTTTCACAAGAAACTTTTGAGTTTTCAATAAACTTTATATGATTATTTAAAGCACATTTAGTCGTAAATGCAATAATGCCACCGAATAGCGTCCAATGTAAAAATATTAACGTCGTGAGGGGCTTGTCAAAAAATTAAATTTTTGTAATTTTTGAAAAACAAAAGAATAGAGTAATATGGCGTTTGTGTCATCACTCAGAGTACATTTACCAGTATCCCTCTCAAACGTTGAAAGAAAACATTTGGAGGGTTTTTTGAGGAAATCTTGTTTATGTTATTTTAAAAAAATACACACACTGCACGCAGTATTACGCGAAAACTACTAAAATTTTCAAAAAAGAAGATGACCTTCATGAAAGAGCTAAATATGGGGAACAAATTTTACTTGAAGGTATAATCTCTATCTTCAATTTTGTAGTTGTCGTTTGCCGCCGATAAAAAAATTTGCAATTTTCAAAAATTCAGAGTTAACTGTGTAAATTGGATCTAGGTCACCTTTATAAATGGATTTTACTCTATTCTTACAAGAACTTGTGTATACATCATGGACTTGTGATACATCATTACATCATTGTTTCATAATGTAGTATTAAGAATATTAAAAAAGGGTAACACTTCGTCCTAAATAAAATTTAAAGCCGTTCTTTAAGAAAATGGCTTTTAAGCGTTACTCTAAAACAAAATTTCCTGTTTTTCACAGAAAAGTTTTAAGTTTTTGAAAATATTCATTTAAAGTCATTTGATGCATTTTAACTCGCACTATCACTACCTCACTAACTTGCACTAGCACTATCCGTTGAAAAAGCTTGAAGAAAAAATTTGGAGCCATTTTAATGGCGTTAGAGCATTTCTGAAAATGCTGAATTTTGAGCTTATTTTCACAAAAAAATGTTGAGTTTTCGAGAAACGTGATAAGACATTATATTGAGATATACCAAAATTTTCCTCTCTCTACATTTATATCTGCTAAAGATCTTAGCGTCCGGCTTGCTGGGTCAATGGGTCACGATATATTATAATCCTTATTACCTCTATAATGGATTATAGGATCCGCCGACTATACAGCGCAGCTGGGAATCTGAAATAGAATGATTCTATTCCTAGTTCATTTCTGTTTGGATTGACTAAATGAAAAATCACTTTCTTTTCTAAAGAACAAAATTCAACAAAGTTTATTTCTACGCTTTTAGCAAACAATTGAGTGAATTTACAATTTTTAGGCCTTTGATCAAGATCTCTTTCAATTTACAATTTATACCGCGGTTAACTTATCTTTTCTTCGTTGATGTCCCTCGTAGACTTCTCATTCGAAATATCTTGCGAGCTTGCCGTAGTCCAAAGTTCCACGAAATCCTCTTCTGCCCTATCCAAGCTGGTCTCAAACTATCAAAATTATCAGTCCCGCTATGACATAGTCCCGAACTCGATTACCACTCCCGACAAAGTTCCAATTTATACTTCAATATTGCTTCCACATGAAAATATCTACGATCAGTTCAGAAGCGCGTTTCCGAGCAGAATGAAATCTTTCTGCATGATTCATCCCTCGAAGACTTCGTATTAAAACTACCTTCATTTTTTTCATAACATTTGACCGTCCTTCTCTCACCCAGCCAATCAATACGTTCGTTGTATTTTGGTGTAGCTGACCTTTTGATCGTCTTTTGAACTTCTTCGCCCAATCCCAAATTTTCTACATTCGGCATCCAGAAAACTCTTAATGCATTTAGAAAAACAAAAACTACATTGTTTATTCACGGTCGTTGCTAAGCTCTAGCTCTCGTGATATTTCGTAATGCATGTTCCACCATATTGTCTACAAAGAATTGTTAGTTTATTTTAACGTGACATATCGGTATGTCACAATATAAAATGGAAAAAAATTGCAACTAATGTTAACGACGTGAGAGACAAATAAAATAATTACATTTTTGTATTTTTTTTTAAAAAAAAAGAGGATCCGGCAAAATCACGTTTATTTAGTCTCATAGAATACATCGATGGAACTGGAGGGTACAATAAATCATCGGAAGCCTGGAGAATTATAAATAAAATTAGAAGAAATAATGATTGTAAAAGCACAGTACAAAGAATTCTCTCTCAAAAATGGATACACCACAACTCCATGTTTCTTCGAGAAAACAGAGATTACATGTGAAGGAGAAGAAGAAATAAGAGACATGGAGGAAAGCAATTTTAAAATAACTGAGGATGATATTAAAAAGGCGCTATGCAAAGCAAAAACCAATAAAGCCCCAGGACTTGGAAATATAAAAATGGAGCTCCTAAAATATTGTGGAAATGTGGTTGCCAAATACCTAAAGAAAATGTTCAATAAGATAGAAGTAGGAAAGGATCCACCTGTAGAATGGAACATATCCTACATCTCTTCTATATTTAAAAAAGGAAACAAACAATCATGTGCGAATTACAGGGGAATAAGTGTCACGAATTATAGGGGAATACTGTCAACAGCAAGATTGTTTTCTAGTATTCTAAGTAAAAAAAAATTGAAGAAGATAAACCTGTATTGAGTGAAGGGCAGAGTGGTTTTAGACGAGGACAATCATACCTAGGTAACATCCACTGTATCAGACAAGTTATAGAGAAACATAAAAGCAGAAATATGAATATTTATGTAACCTTTAAGGACCTCCAGAAAGCATACGATAGTGTCCCAAGAAAAAAGATGTGGGAACCAATGAAAAAGATTGATATAAAAGAAAAGTGGATCAATCTGGTTAAAAAAAATTACAAAAACACCGAAGCCCAAATAAAAATTGGAGATAAGTTAACGGGAAGCTTTCTGATAAACAAGGGTTTAAAACAAGGATGTGGGTTGTCTTCCATTTTGTTCAATATCTATCTAGAACAATCCCTCTATAACAAGTACAGAAAATGTTCTAGCATGGGAATAAATATTGGAGACGACACCTTTCACTCCCTTCTATTTGCTGACGACCAGGTAATCTTTGCCCAAGATGAAGAGGATATGGTGTATATGCTAAGAAAGCTAATAGAAGAATATAATAAGTGGGGCTTAGAAATAAATTTAAAAAAAAAACGAATGTATGTGCATTGGACAAGCAATAACAGATATAGACGTGAACGGTAACAAAATTAAAAGCAGTAACACCTTCAAATATCTTGGATTTTTTATAAACAACTAGGGTACATGTGCCGCAAACTCGAGAATAATTATGGAGAAGAAAGCAACCAAAGCTTTACATGGCATATTATGGAATAACAATATCCGCCAAGATGTCAAAAGAAGGATATTCCATTGTGTAGTAGAAAATATAGTACTATATGGAGCGGAAATGTGGCCACAAACACAAAAAAATAAGAGATAGGATAAGGACAGTGGAAATGGACTAGATAAGACGATGCCTTCAACTTACTCGCAGGGACAGAGTGTGAAATGAAAAAATATGGAGAAGGATGAATATAATTTGTTCTGTTACGAAGACCTTGAAAATAGAGCACTACAGTGGTATGGACATGTTCAGAGAATGTCAGAAAACAGATGGCCACAAAAGATCTTAAAATGGCAACCACATGAGAGGCGAAAAAGAGGAAGACCAGTTTTAGAATGGGAAAAATACGTCCAGGAAGCTATGAAGGATAGAGGACTCAAACCACGAGATCGGGAGGATTGAGAGTTGTGGAGGGTGAAAATGGCAAGCTCCTGAGGGGAAAATGCCGAAGAAGAATACATTTTGCACTAACCCTTCTAAAGAAAACCCTATTAAAGTAAAAATTTTAAGCCGTTTCTGAGAAAATCATGCTTTTGTTATTTTTTAAAATTGCACAATCTGCATGCAATATTCAGCGAATACTAATAAAAGTTTCAAAAATATGTACATGACGTTAATGAAGGAACTGGATATGCAAAACAAATTTTATTTAAGAAATGAAATTTGTTGTCCAGTAGTTCTTTCATTAAGGTCATGAACACATTTTTTTTTAAATTTTAGTAGTTTTCATCAATAGTACGTGCAATATTTGCAATTTTAAATAATAGCAAAAACAAGATGGTCTCTAAAACGGCTCCATATTTTGTCTTTAAATATTTGGTAGGGGTATTGCCAAATGAACCCAACACGATGAAGTAATCGTCTGTATTCTTTTTCGACTGTGTTCTTTTGGTTTTTGAAAAATTACAAAAATGTAATATTTCACTTGTTTGTCACGCCGGTAATATTTACATCAGAGGCGATTTCTCCACATTATTATATTTATTAGTACATGTGTTTTAAATATTAGCATATAAAGTTTCTTGAAAGTTCAACACTTTTCTGCTAAAATGATTTCAAAATTCTGCATTTTCAGAAACGCTCAAACGCCAGTTTCCCAAAAACTGGCATCAGATTTTTTTCAGACTTTTCCAATGAATAGTGCTAATTGCACTGTTTTATATAACGAATTCCCTAGATTTTTATACAATTACAAATTCCAGATAGATATTCGAACGTAGTGAAATTTCTGCACACGTTCCTGACATGTGAAACCCATTCCTTGCATGTGTAACTAGAGCACTTATATTTAGAGCTGTCAAAAAATTAAACACTTGGGACTTTCCGTTGCGAAGAAGCCAAGGGGCAATTTAAATACTACAGCAGGTGAACAAAGGGCGTTTGTTCCAGGGCTTATTTTCTCCCTTCTGTAGAGGCCGCAGAAGAGTATAGCTTCGGCGGCTGCACGAACAGTAAACATCTTAAATAACTATTTCAGTTGGCCTAATTATTCTTGATGTGATAGAAATTGCATACAGAATAGAGATTTCTTACAGATTAAAAAATATTCAAAAGTCGAGTATCGCGTTTTCATCGATGAAACGTACTATCCTAAAACCATTAAATGAAACATACCACACACAATTTTACACACGTCTAAACAACGTATAATGGTGTACGTATTTTTTCAAATATTTGATATTTAATGTTCAATTAATACTAGAACGGCGGCAGGGGTCAAAATGACACCATCAGTTGTTTCATCTTCTGCAAGCGAGAGCATATGAGAGATAACCATTGCGTGTTTTCTATAATATATTGGACATGGCGGCAATCAATGCTTGTATTATCTACAACCATGTAAGTAATGAAAAGAAAAAAAGGGAGGAGTTCTTTCTTCAACTGTCTAGTGAACTGAAGGGAGGGGATTTGTCAGAAGATTTACATAAAGGAAAAGAGACTGCAGTACCGGGGCCACCCAAAAACCGAAAGAAGATCGGCTTATGCAAAGGTAGCGATTTGTTTGAGAAGTGTCATAAAGTCATTTGTGGAAAATGTGCTAAAGAAGTGGAAAACAGTTGCAAAAAATGTAGTTAGATGTTTAAGATGCTTTTTAGATCTGTAACCGTCCCAAATGCTCACTAAAATGAAGCTATATTTGGAAAAACAATTCGAACTTCAATACATCGTATTCGTGGTGTCAAAATGATCTCTTCCCGCTGCTCTAGGTATTCGCCGCCGTTCTAGAGTTAAATCTATTACATTTTAAATATTCAAAATATATTTAACATTGGGGTTCATTTCCAAATGTATTGTACCTTGCGTTTTCGGTTTTAACTAGATATAATTCTGTAAACGAAGGATAAAAAAGAAATATGTCTAGTAGTCATCAAAAACCTAAATGTTATTACAAGGGAACGGATTTCCATGTAATTACATATTTTTACAGGAACTAGATATCTGCATTCAAGAATATTTTTTTGAGTTTACAAGGCATTCTGAATGAATTAGAACTATTTTTATTTTACATATTTTGGTATAATTACATATTTTATTTAGTAGTACATATTTCGTTACATTTTAATTCATTTATACGTCGAAACGGAACATTTCAGATGCGCGTTTGCAATAAATGTTATATATTTCTTACAAATGAAATGAAATGCTGAAATGCGTGACCACTATGGCCACCATATCTTCACCATGAATTGGCAAGCATACCCCCTCCCCCCGCTTATTGAGTACTCGGAGTCAAACATGAGCGGAGTTTTGTGAAGAGAAGAAATTTCAATCGCATACTTGCTCATGTTTCAAACAGAAATTCGTTAATTGATTGAAAACTAACAAATATATTTTACAGAAAATTGTCATCCTGCGATGTTCGAGTTATTTTTTTGAGGAGTGGGTATAGTCCCCTTAACCCCGGAATCGTTCACTGTCATTCTTATGTGTGGTGAAGTCTAGTGTACAATTACTTCTGTTGAGGTAGAACCTACTTTCAGCCACTCCGAATACTTGTTTAGAACTGATCGGCAACCTTCTATGCTCAGAAAATGCTTATAGAGAACAATTATAAACACAATAATGAAGATTTTTTTTATTTCAATATTTTCTATTTTTTTTTACGTTTTGGAAGAAATAAGTGCATGTACATATTGTGAATTTTTTATTACAATAAATACCGTTCCTTTGTTATTACTTCAAAATAATAAATTTGGACCTCCCTGATTGTTCGTGATTCACTTAAATATCAGGTTAAATGTAATTCATATACTCTTTGGTTGGGTCATACTGTAGGCAAAACTTAATTGTGCTGATACAACTAATTTCTATCAAAATTATTAATTTTCTATCAATACGAATTAAAATTATGACACTTAACCCCGGTCTTTCCTATTTCCTCTTGGTAATTCTCTTATGACCCACCTGCGTAGTATGTTTTCATTTCATTCGAATGCATTTTAGAAGAGATTCTTACATAGTTTGATAAGTAGCCACAATATTTTAGAGAGCCCGACATCTAAATGATAATATCATTTATTTTTTGCAAAACGTGTGTTGTGAAGATCCTTTTTCCGGATGAACTCAATCTGTCTCAAGAAATAGTGTTGCTTGCAAGCTGAAAGTTCCAATAATTGCACGTGTACATACATATTTGTATATCTAATGTCCACATCAAACACAATCTGGCGGTGACGTACGCAACCAGTTCTTACGGTACCATGGGTGCAGTCACAGCGCGACTTTCGTGCAGTTAGTGAACTAGTTACTCGGGCAAGTGAAAATGAATTCAGCTTTAAACTAGTGGAATCTCCCCATGCAATTTAATCGTACGAGTTTCCACTAGAACTCGTAATTTGCTCAAAGTTCGTAAGGTCTGCTGATTTTTAATGTATCGATGTATTTTAATGTATCGATTTTTAATGTACGAAAGAGTTATAAGTTAGTGTATAACATAGTGTATTGTCAGATTCTAAATTATTCTAATTAATAATAAGGACTTGAGTAACTTCCATAATAAACTCTTACCTCATGTCCTATCAGCTTGTCACCCACACTGAAATGAATGGACACTGGAACAGTTGTTTTACTCAAGTTGTACTTGGGCGGTGACAGCGAACCATAGTGTAAAATATTATTCCGACCATAGTCATATTGTTGAAACGCGTCTGTCCAAAGAATAGAAAATTATTAGAATCATAATATGTTATAAACATTTACTTAACTTTCTAAATGTTTACATCCATTTTTCTTTGACGAAAATGTAAAGGTCAGTTATAATCAAACGTCAAAAAGTTTGCTTTTGTGGACAGGAAAAAATTATATTTGAATAATCGGACCCTTGGATGAATCATATGAAACACTGACTTAAATACACTTTTCAGCCAATGTTAGTGGCGTTAGACAGCGGCGTGTGGTGAAGGGCTTTATTTGCGTCAGCAAAAAAATATATGGCCAGTAAGCCATTCATTAGTTTTCAAAAAGTTGGCTATTGAATTTTCTTTGACAAGTTTTCGAAGTAGTAGTTATAGTAATGTCCGGCCTTGACTTAATAATGTTTTTCTTATCTTCTAAGTTCCGCAAACAAAACTCAGCAATAAATCATGCTGTCCTATTCCGCTGCCTGCACTAGAGAGATCCACGTTCGTGCTCTTCCTGCCGAATCAGTGAAACTGCGTCCGCTATGACGTCCTAGCGGACGCAGTCTTACTGATTGCATGCGCTAGGGCATAACTCACGTAGTAGTTTCACATATAACGATAAAGTAAAATCAGAATTAGCACGTATAAGCTTAAAAATATACTACACTTAGAATTACGCACTGCAGTGTACATACATCTATACGAATTTATCCTTAAAAGCAGAGATTATCGTTTAAAACTCTTTTATTCATGCGAGGTCCCGTAACTCAGCCGATTGTTCTATGCCAACATATGCAAAGAAAAAAGGAAACGAATAAACGACCAATATCAGAAATATTAAAGCTGGGAATATGGAATGTTAGAGCTCTCTCAAATTAAGAAGCTGAATTAGAACAGGAATTAGATAAAACTGGGTTTGGTATTGCTACAATTACTGAAACAAAAAAAACCAAGGCTCATCAGAATTACAAAACTATATAATAATATACTGCGAAGTCCCCCAGCTGAGAGCATCGGCTGGGGTATCTATTGGATTAGAAAAATATTAAAAAGTAGAATAGTATCGTAAACTTTATTAAATGAAAGAATAATAACAATGAGACTTAAAGTGGATAGAGGTTACGTTACAGTCTTTGACTTATACGCACCAGAAGAAGGGAGAACCCAAGATTCGATAAAATTCTACGAACAATTACCAACAGCAATAAATAAGACCCATAAAAGTGATTATTTTCTTTTATTAGGTGGTTTAAACGCAAGAGTACGGAAAATAGCTATAAAATATATTGTAGGTACAGAAGGTGAACACACACTCTATAATGATGGAAAGAAAATAATAGAATTTGCCGCTCCAGCTTCATTTTCTTAAGTCTTTCCGCACCTCAGCCATAGACTAAAGAGGCTGAGGAGCCATAGATTAGAGAGGTTTTACTCTATGCCTCAGCATACCGCAGTTCATTTTTTCTCCTTATTTTTGACATTTCAGTGCCTTTTTATGCGCCTAAAAGACGATTTTTTAGCCCAAAATCCAATATTTAGTCATGATCAATGACGTCAAAAAGCGCACAGAGATCTAGAAATAACATCAATAGGTGCCTCGTTTTGATCCAATGACAGGCGACATCTTTAAGAAAAGAAAATATGGCTGTTTCCGTTGATTTTCTAAATCCATGTTGGCAATCTGAAAGCGCGTCGTGTTTACTAATCTGATATTCTTGCATTCTAATCTGTTATTCCCTGAAGGCTAGCAATTTTTATTTCATACATCTCAAATAGGCTTTAAAGAATTTCTAAAAGATTAAATTGTAAACGTATTATAAATGTTAGAAAAGCTCGAAAAATATGAAATAATATACAAATTCTAACTTACGTAGCATCCAACTGCCTGGAATCATTTCTCATATTACGTTCAGGAAGCGCAGGATATTCGGCGCGAGCGACTTAGTTTGACGCCAAATTACACTAAAATATATTTCTGAAAAATTCAACGGCCTTACTTGATGTTTTGATTAAAACATTTCATTTTAGAAAAATGTGCCTTCCCAATTCTAGTTGTAGGAAGACGCCGAGAAAAACAATTTTTTTTTTAAATTTTCGAAATAATCAGGTTTTTCAACGAACATGAGACTGAAACCATTCTCTTCACCAAAGGACCAGCGTCCTTTACGCTATCTCAGATCCAAATTTAACAAAAATAGGGACGTTTTTAAGAAAAAATGCATTAAAGAAAATGGAAACTGCTTATGTTTGATACAAAATATTCATGTTTTCGAAAAACTGAACATAGCATTAGTTTTACATTTCTTTTTCATGAACACATTTCATTAAGATTGATTTTTTCGAGTTTCCGGGCACAACTGCTTTGGTCATTAGTCCCGTTAGTGTAGTGCATGTTTTTCTCGGGAGATGGCGGTGATCTTCCCCCACTTGATGGCGAGATCTGGCGCCGAGTTGAACGTCGGCTAGTGGGGTGTCCCCCTAACCAGGACTCTGCCAGCAGCGGGACACCGCCCCAGCTGCGACAAGCTCTAAGCTACCGAAAGATCTCCCGGAATGTGTGGTTGTGTAGTGCATGTTAGTGTGTGTATGTGTAAGGGGAGAGGATAGGACAAGGAAGAGGAAGGACAGATCGCGCGCGACCCCTGGCCCGTTTGGTAGGGTACTGCTCCGGCATTCGCCTGGTGTTGATCGGAGAAACCACGGAAAACTACCGATCACAGCAATAGCCCACTGGGAGATTCTCCTCCAGACGTGACTGAATTCGACCTAGCTGAAAGCTAGTGTCGAAAATCCCTCAAATCGGAGGACTCGCACCTAGGACACTGATCAGAGGCGCAGTGACATCATTGATGCACTGAGCTACCGCTCCCTGTCATTTCATTCAGAGAAAAATGTTTAACTTCATAATTGTAGTTGTACGAAGCGCGGAAAATTTTTTGAATTTTTTCAATTTTAGAAAAATGAGGGTGTTTCAGGAACATGAAACCGGCAGTAGTCTCTTGATATCTTTTACACTATCAATAAGAAAGTTTTAATAAAAAACGTACGAGCCCATTATCTTGAAAATGTCCCAGATGCTTCATGTAAAGTACCCCAAAATTAAAATACCGTTTTCAAATTCAAGGAGTGCCATCAGCCAGATAGATCAATCGGGGAATATCAATTTTGTTGAAAATCCTCTGAACGATTTAGCCACTAGCGTTGTCCACAGAAAGTTTTTGCTATCAATCGATTTTCGATATAGGGACCCTGAGCATTAGTTCAGGCTGCACGACGTGTTATAGTATTTTTTAGTTTAACAACTGGATTTATCCACTTTTTGTTATCCGGGGCTAGTGGTCACTAACGGACGGACGTTTGGAAAAAACAACCGTTTCTCGGTATCATGGGACCCCGAAACGTGTATTTCTAGTGAAATCTCAAAATTGATTTTCCACAGCATTGCATAACTTTTATACAGGCTACTACTGTTACCGTATATATGTACAGATACAGAACGTAAAAACACTTTTGCGGTATCAAGGTCCCACAATTTCTGAAATCCGACTAGAGAACGTGTTATGTAACATGTAATTTACTACATATTAGAAGAGGTTTAATCTACTTTTACAGTGTGAGGGCTCCACAATACGAGTTTTTCTTTCAAAATATCGCAGTTTTTGGCGTAGCATTACATAACTTTCTCTATACTAAATATATTACTACGTATATACGTAATTATACGAGAAAGTAAAAAGAATTCAAGTCAGTTACTAACCAAGGAACTAACGTTAATAAACTTTTTAAATCCACAAGCTATTAATGCACAAGTATATTAGCGATATACAAAAAAATACATTAGATAATTAATTTAAATTTTCCTTATCACTACAGGAAATGGATTAAAATTTGCTACACAAGGAGATAGTATCATATCACTGTAATCTGAAATCAAATACAGTAAAATCTGTCTAAAGTGGAACCTGTACAAGCCGAAATCCTGCCTTAACCGGAAAATTTCTCTGGGCCGTCAAGTTACATTGTATTTTACACAGCATAATACAATACCTGTTCAATACGGAAACGGAACGGTTTTTCATGGCCTCTACGGGAAAATCTTCATAAAATAGAATTACTGTGAATTTAATGCAATTGGCTGAGACGCAAGATATTTTTAATATAATGAATGCATCGGCTAGAACTCGAAAATTGGATGAAAAGGCCAAACTTATGGAAGCAAGAGAAACTCAAAAGCAGTCTATAGAGAATGTTTAATATTCATTTTTGAATGATTTCTTTGATAAATACGTTATAAGTAAATATATTTTAAAAATCATAATAAAATCGTGTACTTTTTATTTTGTTTTATTTCCATTAATTTACAAGATCAGGACGGAAATAATATCATAAGGGTCGTAAAATGTACATTCCTGCAGAAAACGGAAATCTCCCTAAGCAACAAATTTCGTTTCGTCCCGATCGATTCCGGGTTAATAGTAGTTTATGCAATTAGTTTATAATGTTAAGCTTTATTGCATGAGTACATGTTTTGAAAACGAGCGACGTTAGGAGCAAGTTTCAAATTTATACGAATGCAATAAAGCAACATTATAAACGAGTTGCATACTACTATTTTGTATAACAGCATTATAAATTTATGCAAGAATCAGTGGGTATGAACTAATTGCAAGCAGTTTTACTGTTGGCAACATTGACATTGGTATTACTTGACGTCACGCATTTTGGACGGCTGATGAGCGATTGCAGAAGAGCATGCGAGAAAGATGGATTCCTTGCCACAGGAAATTGTTGAACAAGCCACGAAAGGCAGAACAATGCTTAATACCATGAAGTCAAAGTGCATTGTGAAAAAGTACAACAAATTTAAAAATTGGATGGAAACAACAAAGAACGTGAAGATTATATGCGAATCAGTTGTTCTGGCATACATATCGGAGTTAGTGTCTCTTACTTTATTGACATACCTAATTGAGTTTTAGTGATGGTCTGATTTTCTAATTTTTATTACATTGAAGTCAGCAGTATGTAGACATCAAGTTTGTGAATTGTAGTCACTCGGGAATTGAAGATAAGTCAAAATTAAAGATATTGATATTTCTGCTTTTAATAAAGTTCAATTGTACATGAAACAAGCGATGTCGGTTGCAAGCAAGAAAAGTATATCTTTTCCCAAGCTGATGTGAACAAATTTTTAGTAGAAGCAGCTGATAGAAGTATCCTCTTGATGAAGGTATTTAAAGTTATATTTATTTGAAATATTTGTGAACTAATGGAACACATCTTTGCTCTCTTTTTCAGGTTATTTTGATTTTCGGCATATTTGGAGCTTTTATGGAGCAGAGGTGCTATAACATATACCATTGATGTCTCTGAAGAAGTTCTGTTTTAGTTGTCAAAGTGAAAACTAAAACTAACAAACTAAATTTACCGTTATTTCCTGATGAAGGATTCTCTTATATAGATTTGTACAAAAAGTTACCTTAAGAGCTTGTAAATTCAAACACAATAAAGTTTTCTTGTTTTAAAATAAAGGTAAATGCAGTTGTAAACCTGTTGGGATTAACATTCTTGGAAAAATTCCTATACTTATTGCCAAAAACCAATTTCAAAATCACGAAAAATATTCTGGACATTCATTCAGGAGATCATGGATATGATATTAGTGGACAGTGGCGCTGATATTACAACCTTAAGCGTCATGGAGGATGGCGATCATCAAATGTTGCAAGTCTGCATTGAGGAATCAATTCAGAATAAAATAAAGATAGCTAGAAGAATAGTGTCAAATGACGAAAATAACATGTGTTACTTCATCAACTAAAACTTTTTTAATGTACCTGGTTCTGTTCCTTTATCCTTTCAAAACCTCACAGACTGCTCCATTAATAGTAACATCAATAAATAATGTAATTATGTAAACTGATTTGTATATTCAAGAATAAAAATCTTTGGTTATTCTGGTTGTATGGTTACTCTGTGAACTCTTCATACAATTCCACAGCGTTCGTCAATTTTAAAGGTGAGTTGTGACGCAACTATGACGTGTGTGATGACGCAATCATTCGTGCCGCTAAAACCCTATTACGTCATCATTTATTGCTGTAAAGGCCCTTTTATGAACGATTTCTTGCAACAGAAAACCTCGTTTATAATGCTGGTATACAAAAAACAGATTTTACTGAACTAGGTTTATAACAAAAAAACACATACACATCAAAGTAATAAAGATATTTCTTAATTTACAGAGTAATAGGACATTATATACACATATTTTATAATATATTTTAAAATAAATGGTGCATGTAATAGTCAATAACAGTAGAAAATGCTGCAAAACCAGCTGCACCGAAGGCTGCAGCTTTCCATCCAGCTGAAAAAAAAACAATGAAATTTGCATTAATAACATTTTAAGCTTTTTACTTTCTCGCTCACTGTGCTCACGCAATATAGAAGATTATGTAATCGCTGCAGGAAAAACGGCAATTTTCAGCACAAACATTGCCAGGCTCTGATAACAAAAAGTGCATAAATCCAGTTGCTAAATATAAAAAAAAAATCTTCTTACAAGCCCGAATTGTAGTCAGATTCCTTGTTTTGCAGGTCCTTGACACCGAAAAATTGATTGACAGCAATGCTGACTGTTATCAACGCTAGCACCTAAATCGTTCAGCAGATTTTCTCCAAAATTTATATTCCCAAATCGATCTGGCTGATGTCGCGGACCCTTGAATTTGAAACCGATATTTTAATTTGGGGGGTACTTTGCCTGGAAAGGCCACAATTTTTGATTAATCTTTGTTCTCGGATAGGGTGAAGGATAAATGATACAGGTCTGATTTTCGTTGAAATACCTGAATTTTCGAAAATTGTAAATATTCAAAATTTACTGACGTTTTCCCATAACTAAAACTTGATTATTTTTTATTAAAACGAAAGATCTCCATCAAAATATCTTACACCAATGTCAGGATTTTAATCTTTCGAAAATAGTAGTTTGGCGTAATGGTGTCAAACGATCATTTATTTCTTTACCATTCCTTCTTAAAAACGACACCAAATGTTGACCTCGGATAGCATATAAAACGCTTAAAGTGCAGGACTCATTTCCGTTGAAATCCCTGATTTTTTCGAAAATTGCAAAAATTAAAAAAAAAAAATGCGACACCTCCCCTACAACTATGGAAATATTTTCTAATTGAAATGTGTTCACCAAAAACATATTCAATAAGAGTAAGTTCAATTCTGCGAAAATATTAGTAATTTTGCATCATTTTGCGTGATTCGTATAATTTTTAAATAATTATTTTCTGAGAAACGGTTCTAATTATTTTCTTTAAACTTTTTCACGTATGCAGCAAAGAACAGTAAAGAAAGTGGTGCTCGTTCCATTTTCTAGCCACTATTTTTGGAAAATTGAACAAGAGCGAAATGGTAAAATCGAATTTCACGCGCTTCTATTGAGGCGGTGTCACTTCAATGGCAATGTATTTTGAATGGTGCTTGAACGCTGTCATTCGTATCTTGAAAAAAACATTAATATTAATCATTGAATGTATTTTAAATTGCTCCATTAATTAAATTATTAAAGTTAAAACAATTGATTATTTCAGTTTTGCACAATGAGGGCAGAATGACGAGTAATTCGTGTAAAGAGTAGTTTTGATGAATATTATATTTTTCATTTGTATTTTGTTTCTAGCGGTTCAAAATCGCTGATTTGCCAAATGCGTATGCCGTACAAAATCAGCAGCCATTGTTGCTTCTTGTTACCCATTGCTGCAACGCCGCTCTGATAACAGAAGGCGAGAGTGATAGCCGCCGTTGGTTCACGTTAATATAAACTAATAATTTTATTTACGGCTAAAATAGGCATCGCGCATCATTGGTGCATTTATGTTCGACGTGAATACACAGAATTCATTGGCAGAGCGCTGTTTTCGTTTAAAAATTTGACATATTGTTAAATTGGAACTTCATAACCAAAGTAGCCAGATAGCTTTAATTTCAAATTATTGTCAATTAAATAAAAGTTTCTATAAAATTATTTTCAATACTAAATTATAATTAAAACGATAATGATAATTAAATTAAGTAAATTATAATTAAAATAAAAAACGGCAACACCCCGTGCGTACCAATTAGGATCAATCTTAGAAATTAGAACTGTGTCTATGCCTGAATGAGCAGCAGAAGCAGCAAATATTCCAAATTACCTCGATATTACTTTGTTCTTCCATGCAAAGATTACCAAGAAATCATGCTGTTCCTCACAATATTTGTAGCAACACATGTATCCATTTGTACTGCAACAATATAAGATACAAGTTTTCTTTTAATGTTCTGTGATTTGTAATATTAAATTAATAAGGGATTGTACGAATATCCAACTGCCTCCACCTCAAATTACTTTTACAGACTGACTCCGCCTCAAACGAACACGAGACCTGCACCTGTCTCTTAGGCGTCCTTTATGTAATCTTCGGTATCAAGGACCCACAAAACTTGGATTCTGGCTACACCACGTATTAGAGAATATTTTTTCTAAATTTAACAACTGTTTCATTACCAGGAGCCAGCAATAACAGTTTCTGCCGAAAATTCGTCGCTGTTTCCCGCAACATTACATAAGTTAATACTGTGTAAGCAGTAATGAGAGAAATAAAAATATATGTATTTTCGCGCTTCAATTCTGTAAGAAATTTTCAAATTGTAGTTGGAAATGTAAGACAGAAATTGTCATAAAATATTACATACTAATCATTAACAGATTCGCAAGAAAGTATGTGATGTAGGAGCACCAGTTTAAAAAGGCAACCTTTCTGATTTCACACACTCTCTCACACACACACACTCTCTCTCTCTCTCACACACTCACACTCTCTCACACTCACACTCTCTCACACACTCTCTCACAAACTCACTCAGACACTCACAAACTCACTCAGACACTCACACACTCACTCAGACACTCACACACTCACTCACGCTCTCTCACACACTCACGCTCTCTCTCACACACTCACGCTCTCTCTCACTCACACTCTCTCTCACACACTCCACTCTCTCTCACCACTCACACTCTCTCTCACCACTCCACTCTCTCTCACCACTCCACACCTCTCTCTCACACTCCTCTCTCTCCACACACACACTCTCTCCTCTTTCTCACCTCTCTCTCCTCTTTCCACTCCTCTCCTCCTCCTCACCTCTCTCACACACACAGATATATAATTGTGTACATGTGCTCTGCAAATACAAGAAAGTAAAAATCTTTAAAGACACCCACCCCTTCCCCAGGATGTTTAGTATAATGTGCAGTAGATATTGCCAACAATAATGCTAGGTTTTAAATCTTCAGGATTTTTTTCACTTGATTTGTCTCATTTGACTGGACTACATGCCATGATTCTTGGAACACGTTGTCTACAATTTTATTTTATTTTTAGTTAAACAGTTTAGTTATTAACAATCTGTACATGTATAATTTAATGATTAGTAGAAAATTGCGAAGTAATAAATAAATAAGCAGTGCATGGAAATGTGGAGTACTACAACACTAGTGTTCTAATAATATTTTTTGCAAAACTGATCTAATTTTTGTAAAGTTTCATAATAGATACTCGAAGTGAGTCAAAGAATCTACAGTCTGCAGAAATATAATTATCACTTAATCAAATTCACGAATCTCATACTTTTATGTTCGCTGGAGAAATATGTACATCTTGTTTGAAAAATACAGGTAATTCACAACAGACAGCTTGTTTGCCATGTAAAACACAAGCAGATAAATAATATGGATACATAAAGCAGTATTACAGCACTAGTGTCAAGTCTTTATTCGTACTTCTTTTCCAAGATGTAGAAAAGCACTGAATGAAATAAATTTGTAACATTACTATCCTACCTGAAATATTTCTGGATACTAATCATACAAATAAAATAAAAAGTGGCTCTATAGTTGTTGTAAAGTTTGCATGATAATGTTCAATGCAATTATTGAAGAAGGAAGGTTTACCTGAAAGGGCATTTATTGTTGTTTAGACTCCACTATGCAGTAATTGATTTTCCATTATTTGCACACTTTCCTAGATAGTATCAATCATACTTTTCATTACGCAGCTGTTGCATCTTTCATTAGGTTCATGTAATTTTTTTTAATTTACACTCTTTTTGGTGGAACCCATGTTTCGAATAGCATGTCACAACATGTCTTTGGTCTTGATTACTCTTTAGAAGAAAGAAAAGGATGGAAATAGAATTCTACAACATGTTTGATTTAATGTCACAATGATCAACACAACCAGTATTGATTTTGCATCACCCAGGTAACACCATGTGGTTCAAAAGCCATAACCCATTTTATTATCATGTCTCTATCAATTATTTCATTAATAACTATATAACATAAATATATCTATATTGTTTAATAGGGAAAAAAGTTGATGAAATAATTATACTGGTACTTCAAATATTAAAGGAAATGATACATGAAGGCTTGTATGATGTGGTTGACAATTATTTTAGTTTTACCTTTTTACAATTTTAACTTTGAAATTCTCTAAATCTTTATTATTTTGCAGTATTTAACTGTTATTTAAATAGAGAAACACGGATTTTGAGATCTCCCCTCTCATCTACTACTTTGTGGGTAAACTGCTGTAAGTTTTCCTTTATTCACAAGATCATGAAAATTACAAGGGACTTTGAAAGAGATATCACTCTCTGTCGATAAATTCTGAAGTGCTTTCCAAGTACAGATTCCAAATGTATGTCCCACAATCTAAAATTGAATAAATCAATCTGGCAGTCTATCTGGCACAAAATTAATTCTGACCACCTAGGTGGGGTTAGAGGTAATCACATCTTCACAATTTCCCATTGACATCAGCATTTGTCTTGACAACAAAAACCCCTCAAAATTCTACCCTACATAAGTAAGAAGTATAGTGAAATCAAAGTCAAAAACCACAAATCAAAGAATCTTCTGGCCTAAGGATATTGCTTTAATGTGACATTCTTATGAATCGTTATTTTAAATAGACAATGTAATTCCATCTGAACTGCCACCTAGCACTTTGAATCACACTGTTCTTAGCAGACACATGTTCTCAGGAAGAAAACAAATATTGAATGCCTCTGAACTACTATAACTATGGAACATGTTATAACATCAATGGAAGTTTCAGCATCACCTGAAACACTATATTGGATTAACGAATTCAAATAAAGAAATTATTTGAAATTCACAACAAAATATGTTTTCAAAATAAAATAAAATAATGTAACTTACCTCGTAAGCCTATCAAACCACCACTAATGCCACCAGCATAGGTACCGTTACGCCAATCTGATTTTCCTCGATACTGGAAACACATGATGCTCCATAAGTCTGAGTAATTGCTTCCATTCTTCTAAACTTCATAGAATTTTACTAAACCCAACTAACAACTTTTACATCATCTTTTCTATAAAGTTGTCATCCTATGATTGTATAGGTGAACACGAACCATAATAAATTTTTAAAAGCTTGCCACTAATATGTTTTAGAAAAAACAACAACATAGAAACACACTAACATCAGCTACAGAGATAAGTTTCTCTCACAGAACACAACAACCACCCAAGTATTTTCCCTATCCAAAGCAAACTGCAGTAAACCCATACACTGAACACTAAAAACAACTTACTGATTCAATAGTGCACTCAATAGATGAAAACAGAGCACCAATCAAAGCAAAATTTTTTGCATAACTTAATGTTGTTCCTTTCATTTCCATGAAAACTTCTCTGGCTGTCTGGGGTTTAGCATCTGGTAACGGCACGGTGGGATTCACACTGGATGAAAATAATCCCAAAACGCCACCAGAAGATAACTAATAAAAATGCATTTACGTTATTACATCCATAACACAATTGTGTTACACATAAACACAATGAGATAAGCCGATCTTTACTCACTAACCTGCAACACAACTCATACCAGTCTTAAAAGTGCAACTTTCAAAAAAATTTTCTATAATTTTTTCTTCGTTCGACTTTATTTTAACAGGACCCATCATTCTCGGGATTATAATATTTTCGCGATATCGGGTATTATTTCCAACCAAATACAAAGCAATTTTATCCCATTCTTCGTTTGTAAAAATTACTCTGCCGTTTTTACTTCCCCGAGCACAAGAGGCGATGACGCTGACCCAATCGCAGCTGAATCAAAGCTGACAGAAAAATTGTAAATGGGATTGCTTAGCAAAGTGACTGACCTGACACTAGTCTCGCCGTAACAGGCAATTGGGCGCACACGGCCGTGATGACGGACCGTCGTGTAACGAACTTCTTCAAGAAGTTGCAGTGCCGTTGTATTGGTTTGTATGTGTCATGACAGTCGCATACGGAAAGCGTGTTGCCCTTTGCTATTGACTTAGAAGGTTCCATACATATGCTTCGTAGGAAATAAATAATTATTATTTATATATTGCTTTTGGAAAGGGTAAGGGTAACTAGTAAATTAAAAGACATTTTTAAAAACGAAAAAAAAATCCTTTTTTCTTTTCCAGTAAAAAATGAAATATGGAAGTTATAGTTTAAATCATACAGTAAAAAATGATTCTAAAACAAAAAATAAACTGACAACTTTACACTCTGGAAATTAAAAACTTGAAAATATGATATAAAATAAATATCACAGAACCAAACAACATACAAATTTTACATTACAAATTTAACAAAATTAGTTCAAAATCTAACAAAATCAAAGCATTGACAAACTTGAAATCTTAAAAAACAATTAAACAAGACTCTACTCAAAATTGCAGGGAAATAAGTTACAACAAAATGTTTTTATAAAGAATGCACACAATATAAAAATCACCAATAAACGGAGACTAAAATTAATATCAATAATTAACCACACTCATTAAATGCTATGGGAACCCTAATTGGTAACATTTGAAAGTTGTCAGGCATTATGTCATTAAAATAAGTCTGTCAGTTTTCTAGATATTTGCTTGGAGCTTTATATATCTCATAAATTTATCAAAAGAATACAAAGTTACAAGAAACAATCAGAAATAAATATTATGTAGACCAATAGTGTCAAGCTTTTCAACATGTTTCAGCTAAATATAACATTGTCTTGATGGCCCACTACTGTTATTAACTGGATAAGTTCTTGCATTGTTGGTATAAGAATCCAAGAGGGGCCACAGATTAGGACACAAACCACATATTTTCCAGCAAGCGAGCAGAAAAATCTAAATGAAAACTAAAATACATGTTTTACAAAATAAGAAAACCAATATACAAATACAAACAATGGTGTGAGATCTTTCTGCAATCAAACCGAATACTTATTAAGGCTAAATGTACCAACACTAGTTCAATTTGTCGCCACCACGTGGCAGCACCAAAATAAGCAAAATTTACTAGACCGATAACGTCTGTACAAATTGTCCGATTTTCGATCTGTAAACGGCATTGAACTCCTTTTTAAAATAGAATTCACGCTACGATGCCGTTTTTTCAAAAAATATTTTTTAAAAAGTTAAAATTATTTCTCATAGTTCCGGGAAGAAATTAAAAAATGTGGGCTTATAGCGCGATGACGACGTGCTTCCTGCTTCACGCCCCCCCTTCCCGTTTTACGCAGGTGCGTCACTCGACCCTTTTGGGGGCTCTCTCGACACGGCCGAACGGCCAAACCCGGCAGCCTGCGGCACGGGCAGGGCACGGGAGGAGGTCGTGCTCTCAGGCAGGCACGGTTTCGTCCCTTTCAATCTCAATATATTTTTCTCCACTTACCAAACTAGTGATGCTGTAACAACCAAACGGTTGTTACAGCATCAGCTATATATCTTGTTCACATATTTCCGTCTTCCTTCGAATACCATCAAAAAGTTATTTTTGAGGCACTACTCAAAATATCAATTCCGATTTGGAAACTGATTTCAAAAAGAAAATTGAACTAATTGTGTATATAGCACCAATATTCCATGTCCTAAACTCTTATTTTATACACATTTTACTTCTAAGATCTTCCGTTATCATTCCACTACCAGAAAGAATGAGCCGAAATTACGCACGAGCTCTTTTTATCCTGCGACTCGATTTTGATCTCAAAACGGCATTTGTCTCTTGATGGAGCTTCACCTGATGAATCTGTTTCCCCAAGTAAAGTTTTAAAACTGTTTTCGTACTTTCGGACAAAATTGAAGAAGTGATAAAATAAGCGCGCAGGCGGTCATCTTGAATCAACACTGTAACAAACATTAAAATATAATATTAGAATCGTGACATATCAGCTTACTTAGTTCATTATATTGATATAAAATCGTTCTATTATATTTTGTATAAACTTGAAGATTGGAATAAGTAATTCCCGGCGCGTCTGATACAAACTACGTAAATGATAATGTGAAGGATGTGAGTGTAAATCATTGTATTGTGACATATATATATTTTGAATGCATTAAATTGTCATAGAAAGCAATACAACTTTAATCCTTAGACAGGAACACCCACACTGAAGAAATATCCGTCTATGAGGATGGTATGTTTGTTATACAGTTATTAATTCGGCAACTTTATATTTCTACATTAAGATACCGTTTTCTAAACATCGTACCGCTTATCAGTAACATTAATCCAGGTAGCAATTAAATTTATAAGATTTATACTAGTAAAACGTTGCGTACCAGTCACTGATATTTATTTATTTATTTTACGTCAAAACAGTTAAAAACTGCGTATGACGTGCTGTAGAGGAAAAATGAATTGTGTGCACATTTCCAAAATTCTGTGATCCCTACACCTAAGCCATATACTACTTAAATTTTGAATTTTGAAAGGGAGAAAAAAAACTCCGTATAATTAAATCTATTTTCAAGAAGATAAACAAGCAAAATAAATTTTGAATTTTGAAAGGGAGAAAAAACCAAAAAAAAACTCCCATGTAATAAAATCTATTTTCAAAGATAAATAAGCAATAAATTTTGGCTCTTATTACTTCCTGCCACGACAACATGGAAACGATATTTTGAATAAATGTATTTCCCACTGAATTCTAGAAGACGTGCACAGGAAATGAAGTTACATTTATGTCCAGAAGCAAAACAAGGGGCCATCTCAGCATTTGCTCAATGGATCAGGAAACTGGACGAAAAACCCTGATGATCGAGAGGGGTCATTGACCCGGAAGCTGTAGTACAATAGTTATTGCAGGTTGTTATACTCATTTATATACAGTCCAAATGGTAAAGCCATGCATTATGTATCATTGTTAAAATTAATGTTACTTTTCTTGTGATGCTCAGATATAGTCTCTAATTGTATAGAAACAGTTATGCAGCAGAAACGATTTCACTTGGGATTTGAACTTTTCTATTGAATTTAATCGTTTAATGTCATCTGGCAAAGTGTTGTAAAATAATGTATATCCCCTTGCACAGAATATGGGTGATGCCCTATGCGGCCAAATCTGGCTTTTCCACAGCAGACAACCATCGCTGGACACTTGACCAATCCTGGCGTCTAGGCCTAGCCGCTCTCATCATTGGCTTTTGCTCCAAGTTTCAGACACTTCCCCCTTCACTCCCTCGAAGATTTTCCTCTAGTTATCTCAAAGGGGCGGAGCAAATTCTGAGGTCAGTGACGCTGCTCTTTCGCAGTGAGCAGGGTAGCAGGGAACGGAGGGTGAGAGGAAGTAGAGGAGAGTAACAGGAGAGGGCACGGAAACGAAACGGATTGGTGCGCGTGGAGCGCGGGGATCACCGCCAATTGCACTGGACGTTGGCCCTGAACCCGTGGACGCTGACGAATTTAAGGGCAGCGGGTCACGGGAAGGGGCTGTGACATTTTTATCGAGTTCTTTACCACGAAAGTGCTTAATTTATGGTGTAATATTGTAGAGAAAATTGTCAGATTAAATTTATTGTATTGAAAGTTTTGTTTTTCTTACAAACTATTTTAAAATGCTAATGGTTCTAAAGCAAGAAACACTAGTATTACATAATCATTTTCGGGAAACACACAATATAATACATTTACATAATATAGACATTTTTCTATCAAACAAATTAAAATTCATACTCACGTTTTTAAAAATTTGGTACGACATTATCACTCCTTGATTAAGGAAATGCAAGCAATATACACATTTTATTACGCATTATGAAAATGTAATCACTTTATTTTTCTATATGAGCAGGTGCATGCAAACAGTGATTTCGTTAATCAATTAAAGCTCACTGCCGGATGTTCCAAGCGATTATCAATGCAAAATTACTATTGTTGTATTATTTAGACTATTTGTAAAATTGATGCAATTTTATAGTGATAATCGGTGAAAAGGAACTAGGGATTCTCATTAGAAATATTGCGGCTTATAATTGTCTTATTCTTCATATATTTTTCAAAGTTGTTATTTTCTGTTACACTGCTGAAGATTATATCTATCCCTTCCCGGTGATATTAATAGCAAAGTGTAAACTTGATATCGTTAATAAACAGCTAATAATATAAACAGCAAAATTTTAATTCTTTTAATTTGTAAAATCTACACACAAGTTCAATATTTTCTTAAATATGTTTGAATGATACATAGTAAAAAGAATAAATTTGAAAACCTTAAAATGTTACGAATCAATGTAATTTTTTCTTAAAACGAGCTGTTGAGAAAGAAACAAAACATGTTTTAATAAACTTTAAAAGAGAGATTGAGTATTTAGTTAAAAAATTTCAATGCCGGACAATTTTTCTTATCAAAGCTTTTAAGCGGAACACAGTGTCTTCCAATCGTATTATCTTTCCAATTTATGTTTAGGTTTTGTATGACCCCCAGAGCAGATTCTGGAGTGTTTAGTTCGATTCAAGAAGCTCTCTCGCAATTCAAACATCCGGAAACTTTGACACGGTTATCGCTATTGAAGTAAGAAACAGGAAACACACCATTCTTGTTTTCTAATAATTAATTATTAAATAATTTTAGCCATTGTAAGATAAACGCACGACAAATATTTGTGCTTATAGGAATCCCAATACTTGAATGCATATCAGACACAAATACATTTGGTTTTAGATCAACACGGAAAACACAAGAGTTTCAATGAGATCACAAGTCCTCCAAATCCTGAAAACTAAATCACTGTCTTTATTTACACGAAATAAAACTACATACCTTCTTTAAAAATCTAAAGAAATGTGCATTGTGCTCAAATATCTTGACAATTACACTTAGTGCAATATTATTCGCAAAATTTTCTGAAAATTAGTATAGCAGTTAAAATAATTTTATTAATTACAGATTAAAATATTAAATTACCTAATTTTAAATGAAATAAATGACCAAGGCAGTGTCACATCAACAACGCAAAATTAGTGTATAAAAGGCGTGTTAAAAATCATCCCCTTCATGCATATTAGATTTATAAATCTATATTCTCTAAGAAAGTTTAAAGAGCTTGCGGAGGACAGTAGCTAGCATCACCTCTATAGTCGACAAACTATGCCTTCTTCGGCTCTTTCATTAGAGCAGTGCAGGAGCATGCTTTACAGTAAGGTCAGTTCTTCATTGAGGGTGATAACTGCGCGAGATGTCCGTGCGAAGTAGTCTGATCCGAAGGTGAATAACAATTCTCGCCTGAGCTTTAGAGCCACGGGATGACCACGACAAGGGTCTGCCAGTGTGTGAGTTTGAAAATAGTTCCGCCACTCTGTTTCACTCAAAAATGCAACGTTGGATAAAATCTTGGTAGTAAGAGCAGATATTACCATAAAGGTGTGTTTCTGGCTTCCTCGAGGCCAACTTTACTACCTAGTCAGCGGTTTCATTTCCACTTATCCCCACGTGGCACAGTGGGCTAACTCGGTCCGAAACCTGGACATAGACGGAAAATGTATACAGACCTCAACAAAACTAAGGCCCTAATAGGTTTCCTGGGGTCTTGATTACTGGTACATGTCAAATTTTAAAAATTCAAAATGGCGGATCCAGTATGGCCGGTCTAAAAATATAAATTCAACGGATTCCTTTGAGTTTTTGGATATAAGGTATTTTCATGTCACTAATCACGAATTAGACGTCAGAATTGAAAAATTTAAAATGGCATATCCAATATGGCGGGGCTAAAAATATAAATTCAGCGGATTCCCATGAATTTTTGGATATAAGGTATTTTGGTTTGATTGATGAAGCATAAAGTCGTTTGTTGACGGATTCTGATTTTTATTAAACGCTGTTCATAAACATGATGGCGCAGAACATTATTACGATCTTTAGTCAAAATCGTAATCATGTTCTTCGCTTACATCTGCGTCGCTTTCGTCCGCGTTATCGTGTTGTAAATCGACGGAAGGGATTTGCGCTTCATAGAGCAACTCTTGTACCTCGGCAGGTACCTCTTTCTTCTCTGATATTTCCATATGCTGGAAGCTGGATATCAGAGGGTCTGAAGATGCCGGGAAACGATGGAACACGTCGTGCATGGTTTTCTCCCGGGAGTACTTCCGCGTGAAATCTTCCCGGTAACGACGAATGTCTTTGTTCCGAGCCTCCTGCGCATCTTCAGACAACCTCCCGATTGGAAGTGGAGCCGCTTCGACGATCGCGCATCCGTGCAATAGTACGATGTGCGCAGATGTGGGCATCGGGTACCATCCGTACAATTTGACGTACTGACTGGCCACAAAGAGTTTGAACTTTTGGACGTTGATAGCATACCCACTCGACATCGTTTTAAGATTACTTTGCCTTTGCCATCAATTCTTCCGTGTTTGTTTTTTTTCGTCGCGTTTGACGCAACGCGTCAAACCTTAAGGCACGTTGAGCGCTTGCGGCACAGGGTAATCCCCCCATTGCAACAGTGCTGGAGTAATCCTCCGTTAATATTGTTGCGTCTCGTCGCAGTCGGTTGTCAAAGGACCGACAGGTAGCATCTCCGCGTACGCGCCTCCTACCAGCGCTCCTGCGTCACTACCCAGCGGCCAGAATTGGGAAGGAATGAGGATAGGGGTAGGGTTTAGGACACTTCACAGGGGTTGGACTAGCCCTTGTGAAGCAGCAGAACTCGTTTTGTTGGAACAAATTTCTCATGAGATTCGACGGGAATCGAACCCGGATCTCAGTGGTGAAAGGCTTGCGACTTTGCAATGAGCCACGAGTGCAGATACGTGCAATGAGCCACGAGTGCAGTCGTCGATCCCCAAAATCTTTGCCGTCACGGATACGTCCTCAGAAAAGAAGCGCCTGCCGTTGCCGTCATTAGTAGTACGATCCTGTTGCAGGCATGTCAATGAGCACACCGAATTTATCGCCATCTCGAACTGAATTTTCGCTTTGCGCACCTCGACATGCTTTTTCTGCTCAGCAGACCGGGCCTGCTGATTTTCAGTAAAAACAAACTACTTTTTCTAATTAATGATTACTTACTTCATTACTAATTAATTAACTATTGCTGCCATGTATTATAAATTAATTAGCATTATTTGTTAGTAGGTAAAAAGTGGTACTACAGAATGCACGTTGCGCTTGACCAATACATCTATGCATGGCTTTCGACGCCACTGGGAACCATGGAAACGATCGTCAAGTAAAATGGCGTAAACTTGCGCGGTCTTTTGGATCTCACCGCTACGGTATTAAGCGTACCCGAGAGTCATTCAGGGAAGCGGAGCGACGCGGAGAACATTTTGTAGCCATGATTTTATAAAGCTAACTATGTCCCATCTCGATCAGGTTTTTCGTCCAGTTTCCCTGATCCATTGAGCAAATGCTGAGATGGCCCCTTGTTTTGCTTCTGGACATAAATGTAACTTCATTTTCTGTGCGTCTTTACAGGAATTCAGTAGAAGTACAATTATTCAAATTATCGTTTCCATGTTGTCGCGGCAGGAAGTAATAAGAACCAAAATTTATTGTATTTATCTTTGAAAATAGATTTTATTACATGAGTTTTTCCCTTTCAAAATTCAAAATTTATTGCTTGTTTATCCTTGAAAATAGATTTTATTACATGGGAGTTTTTGTTGTTGTTTTTTCTCCCTTTCAAAAATTCAAAATTTAAGTAGTATGTGACTTAGTGTAGGGATCACAGAATTTTGAAAATGTGCACACAATTCACTTTTCCCCATAGCACGTCATACGCAATTTTAACTTTTTTTGACGTAAAATAAAATAAAATAAATAAAATAAATGTTTCCGGGATGAGAGTTAAATACACAGTTTGTAGCCAAAATGTGATTAAAACGGGTTGCAAATATAAACTTACCTTTTGGGGTGTTTTCCATGGTGTCCAATGTGTACTGGGTCGGATCACAATTTATTAAACTCGCGTCGGAAATAACTTACAAAAAAAACGTGAATTTTCCGAACGTGTGTTGTCCGGCGACTGACGGCTCATAACAAAGAGATTAGTAGGTGGAATGCCACGGGCGTCGAACAGGTATACACTAGTGCGTAAGCTTACGATTTCCAGCCAAGACTAACGTCGAAACACGGACCGCCCTTCGTGTCAACTTTTTCAAGCGAGATACACCACTGTGCGTGGCCAGGGACACAGGAAGAAACGTAATTCAAATGATGGAGAATTAAGCATTATCTTCAATGTGGTGATGTTGGATACATGATGTCAAGGTTTACAAGGAGAAGAGAAATGGACGACAAGCCGAAGCTGCCTCGGCTCGAAGAATCGCAGGTTCGAATCCCGCCTCGGACATAGATGCTTTTGTGTGTTCGTGTTGTACTTACGTATTCTCCCTACAGAAACCCCAAGATAAGCAATCACAGTGGTCGTTATAAGACCTATTAGTTAAAAAGAGACATTAAAAATATATACAAAAAACAACTTCCAATTGTCAAAGAAAATTTCACATATTTGAGTTCGGACTTTCAATAATCGTAATAAAAATAATAAAACCTAAGGACTTTATTTCTTTGGGCAAAATAGTATTATAAAACGGAAATTTATTTAATCCAAAATTAAATTTTCATATATTGTCAACTAATTCGATTATTATTTATAGCAATATTTTAACTCTCTCCAGAGATTTCCTACAATATTGCAATGATATTCATTGTAGCCAATACCTTTTTTATTCCCACTTTCTCTATTTCGTTAGTGAAATAAATATATTTATTTTAAACTGAGTACCACTGAATTATTCTACCATTACAATATTTCCATTCCATATATTATGAATATTCTATCATTACAATATTTCCATAGTTTTTGAGCTGAGGAGCAGTGACGGCAAAGAACTGGCCTAATGTTAGTTAAGACTTCATTCAATATTTTTCTGTATTTTACATTTCTCGAATGCCTTTTCTAGAAACAATGATATCAATTTTAAGAGAAATGGCATTTAGGGTTTTTTGAAGGAAAATTCGGCTTTAAATCCTGAACTCCAAAACTATTTTTCAGAAAGACTCTGCGATCATGTATTATTTTTGGACTGGTTGTAGGAAAAGACCTTTGTACGCATGGTACCTGCAAAACAATTGAAACATACTGACTTCTAAATCTATGTATTATTTTCAAAATTGATATTATACTAGCAAGTTGATTAGGATTTCTAGATTTAATGAGAATCAATATTTCTAAAAATTATAACACATTATACTCATATTGCATTCTTAAAAACTTTCTGAGAAACGAACTCTTTCTTTTTTAATTTACATTCTTCATTTTGAATACTGAATAAACTGCAATTTATTTAGAACAAACTACCTGAGTCCGAGAACCTGAAAAGCAAATATCTGTCTATCTTGCTAGTTCATTGCTATAGAATTAGCTCAATGAAAGTCATATATTCATTTCACAAAAACATGAAATTTATTAAACAATTTAAAACAACTGTTTATATTGTATAACTTTACCTATATAAAATTAAATCTTTGTCACGACAATTCCAACCTTATGTCTTCGCGCTTTGGACCATCTTTATCCATCTCCCGACATATAATCCTCAGCTCCTGACACCATCTTCTCTCGTCTTTCTCGAGGCACCTTCGATCACCGTTTCATCAGATCAATAAACTATTTGCCGCTAACGTTTCCAGTCCAATCACTGGCAACTAGCCCAAGCCCTCAATGTCCTCAACTCGTTCCATGAAATATTTTAAGCTTCACTGTCACACTTAGTATTCAAATTTACGATGTTCTCTCCATCACTCCTAGTAGATGCTAAGTCCCCAAAGAAAAAAACTCCTAACATTAATTGGAGCACGATCCGTTCAGAGCACGGCATCAGTCAGAATGAATGTCTCTCGTATTCTTTCAGCCCTGCAAAGCTCGGTCCGTTTTTCGATTGTTTATTTGCAGATAACACTTCCTACCTAGCCAATCCCTAAATTTCTTGCAACACAAACTAGCCATCTTCGTGTCACTGCTTTTCATTGATCCAGAATTCTATACAAAATGAATAGCGTCTCACGATTGTCACTGCATGAAGATGTTGACCTTGACAACGGCTCGCTTACCGTTATGCTAGCATATGTTACATAATTTATCCCCCTTTAATTGACACCATTTATAATAAATGTTGTACAATATTCAGTGACATATTGGTATGTCTATTACTATACCGTTATTACATATACTGTAGTAAATGTCATATTTTATTCATATCTCTGGGATTTTTGAACATTACAATTACTAATCTGTTTCAAATTTCTCATGAACTTTTGACTCTTCTTCTCGGTATAACTAATTCGACAAATGAAGTTATAAAAAATTGTATAAATGTTTTCCAAATTTGGAAAATTGCTTTGCAGTGAAACCATAAAAATTTTGCGTTAACGCATAATCTAAAGTTTCTCATATATTGATCAATTGCACTTTCTCCCTAAGGAGTAGAGAAAGTTACGTAATGCTGCGCGAAAAAACGGCGAATTTTCTACAGAAAAACGCATACTACAAGGCCCTGACGAAAAAATCCACTTGCTAAATTTGAAAAAAATCCTCCAAATCGTGACCGTCCATGTTTTGTGGGTGGTTAATAGCGAAAATCGACTGACGGCAAATGTCTGTCCGTCCGTCCGTCCTGAACAACGCTGGCGGCTAAACCGTTCAGCCGATTTTCACCAAATTGATACTCCCCAATCGATCTGCCTGATGCCCAACCCCTTGAATTTGAAACCGATATTCAATTAGGGAAATTACTTTACATGAAGCCGCTGGGACATTTTTCAAATGTTCCAAACAAATGGCTCCATCATTTTTATTAAATTTTGTTGTTGGATAGTGTGAATGACGTTTAAGAGAATAATTGCAGGTCTCATGTTCGTTGAAATCCCAGATTTTTCGAAAATCGCAAAAGTTCAAAATTATTTCGGGAGTCTTCCTACAACTAAAATTTGAAATTTGAGATTTTTTCCCTTGATGAAATCTATTCCTTAAAGATAAGATTTTGAAATAAGATCATGTACAATTTTCGAAAATTTTAGTATTTTCCGCATAAGTTTCCGTGAAAATACGGGTGAGAAAGTACGCGCTGATTTAACACCACTAGTATTCTTTAAAACTGTCCTACTTCTAGACATTAGGTTCTTCTCGAATAATTGCAAGTCCCTTTCGAGTTGTACTATGACAATGTGGTACTGAAGTAAAAATCTTGTCCTTTCTTTCTATAGAAAAAAGTTCGCATTCTATTAAAATATAATTATATTATATTAATATATTACATTATAGGCACATCATATTAAAACAGAAAGGATCGACCTCTGAAAACGAAGAAGATATATCGAAACGATTTTGTTCCATTTATCACAGGTTTTGTTGTATTTAACTACCTTTCTAGTAGCAACTGAAACGAAACCGCTCTAGCCGAATGGTTAAGGTCATGACGTCCTGTCGACGCACTAACGTGTGAGTTCGAATCTAGGAAGTGATTATTTCTTCTGTTATGGTGTGATTTCAGTAGTAATATGTCCAATATTTTGTAATTAATAATACTTTTTGAAAAGACTTAGAGACCCTAAAAAGGGCCGCTTTTGTCGTCCATCAATCAGTACGACGACCAGAAGCTTCCGTTCTGTACTACGCTGGTGGTCCTATTTTCGACGAACTCTATATATTTTTGAAAATTGAATAAAGTTAACTTTTCAAAACTACAAAATTGAAAATAGAGATCTTACTGGTTGAAAACTCTTTTCCCAATTCATGTAATAATTCATGTAATTAAAGCAGTGACAAATTAGAAGAAAATGTACAGTTGTAGTACAACTACTTCGTTGTTTACATTATAAGCATTATAATTTCTTTGAAAGCAATCAATCAACTATTTTCAGATAATTAAAATATTGGTAGCATTATATCATTCAATTTTTAGATTACAAGTTTCATGAATAACGAATGAAGGTGATCGGAATTCTCTTAGTTGTGTTGGTTTTAACTACGCGGTTCTGTGTTTCAGACTGGTGTTTCACGACGAGTAACAGTTCAGTCTTATCGCGTAATGTGGAGATCACCTTGAAGATATGGGAGGGGGGCAAGATAAGCATTTCGCAGGATAGAAGCTGCTTCGCAGAAGCCCTACACAATAGGCATACAGATCAAATATTTCTAACTAGAATACTATAGAGATAGTATCGCGCTGATGATTACTCTGCATTCTTATCAGAATGTGAGTTTACTATAACCTGGAGTAATGGGTAATATGTCATAGAACAATGATTTCCAGATAAAATTCATTTTACAATACCACTCGTAATTGCAGTGCTAACGCTGTGATAGCTCAAGTGGATTAAACGCGTTGTAGATAGAGGAATGGACATGAATCAAATCCTGCCGAATAGTTTGTTTTTTTACCTGATGCCTGGGTGCATTAATCACTGTCATCACGGAGAGACTTGTTCCAATATTCTGTTACTCTTTGTAAAAATGTTACTCTTTGTAAACGCTAATATGATTATATTAAGATTGTGTGCTGGTATCTTGTATGCCAAGTAATGTGACGAAACAAAATTTGGAAGAGATAGCTAAAATATTAACAGTGCCTCAATTGCAATAGCATTACCATATTTTTATGTAATCGTTGGAAATAATATGAAAAAGTCTGTACCAAGTTGTATAATCACTAGTAATTTACCTATTTAACAGTTCTAGAGATAATCAGAATCCTTAACAAGTCTCTGGGTTTATTATAAAATTTTGTAATAAAGGTAATTTCTTCGTTCTTTAACAATTGAAAGGAATATGTCTTTTACACGTTTATAAAGTTCCTTAGACGATATTACGAACTCATTAAAATTACCATTTTGTGTTTGTGCCTTTGTGATAAATGCTAACAGAACGCATCCCCTAATTGTTTGAAACAATTGATAATTGTATTTCTTTTATGGTCTTCTTAATATGTTTAATGTGAGTTTTCTACTGAAGACTGGTGGAGCAACATATCAAAATGTATTAACTCCAAAACATAATAAAGTACGATTTGACGTGGTCATGTGAAAGAAATCAATATTTTTTTTATTATTATCTCCATTTTTAAATAAAAATGTTTTGATACAAGCATATTTTTAGTGCAGGAGTGAGCTGAGACTAAGTGGTGAGCATTCATTCAGTTCAATTTTTCACAAAGAAAATAAGGAATTTTAATTAAGTTATATCCAATGATTATTCTCCATATTTGTGTAGGCGATCCAATGCACAAATCGCCTGTCATTTAGTCTCAATATAGGAAAAAACAAGAAGGTGCGAATTTGGGATCTCAAAATTTCCGGGATAAAGTCGGTCTTTTAAATCTAAATTTTGAACTTATGATAAAATTCATTAGCATAAAAACAGAGTTAGATAAATAAAAAATATTATCATGTATTGTTTAAAACATCAGATGCCAAATATTGCATTTTCCAGAAATTGTACTGCTTGAGAACAGATATGTTTAGAGAGAATATATGACTTTGTACATCTTAAATGTTACTCAGAGAAAATGGAGAAATTACAGAAAAAAATTATTTCGTATTCATAGATACATTAAGGCTTGCAGATTACTGGGCAACCAATAACTCTCTCTGTAGCTGAGATATAATCATCGGATTTTAGATCGGAGGTACGGAGGATCGAGTTCTGCGCAATTTTTTCTTCTGTTCCACGTTCTGTTTTAACTAAGTCTGAGAATTAAAAGGTAAGAATGTTTAGCGGAAATACTTGTATTGTTATTTGCTTATAAGATCTTCACTTGAAGTTTATCCGCTTTATTACAAATATTTATACAAATGTGTATTTATTTATATTAAGGTAATAATAATTTAACCTAACCCCCTTGCAATTAAGATAGTGAACGTTTTGACATACATTTCATTCACTTTCAAAAAGTTTGTCACCACCCTATGTCACTGTTTCTGGAAATGAAATGAAGAAATGTTTATCCCGTTCGTTAGTGATATCCATATTGTGACCTGATAACCGTATTAATTGAGTTCTAAATATGTGATTCCCTTCGGACAGGAATCAAACCCGCATCGTTCGATTTACGACCAGTTGCTCCGAACACTGAGCTTCCGAGAAAATGCGTTTTACAGTTGGGATTCTTGGGCTCGTGTATTTCCCCGCGCATTTGATATTTGTCTCCACTCTGTCATCATTTACGTAAGTCAAATATGAGCAAAGAGTTTGTACCTTTAAATGAGTGATATCAATGTTGTGACCTTTACACAACGTTATGCCCAGATTATGACAAATGCTACTTTTTTCTTGATTGAACTGTTTTACAGTACTGTTTTACAGTACAAAATCTCAATATTGTTTTTGTATCTCTTTGGAACTGCTGTAATAACCTTACACGGATTATGAACTATGATCATTTCGACATCTCAGCACAAAACAACATACTCCTCGTTTTTACTTTCTCGTATACGCAAGAATATACGGAGTAATATACGTAGTATAGAAAGTTATGTAACTCACATCGAATCTACGATTTCAGCAGTAATACACGTTTGGAGTCGAAAAAGTGGATTTATTCAAACAAATCCGTCTGTAGACACAACAATTACCTAAACCACACAAACGATCCTTTCCAAATTGAAGAAACCCTGTTTTTGGCTGTAGTTGAAGCATGGAAATTTTGAAAATTTTTGAAATTTGGGATACTTACATGAAGCCCTTTCGGACATTTTCAAAGATTTTCTCAAAAACGGCTCCCTAATTTTCTTGTTCGAATGAGTAAAATAAGCTTTAGAAAGATGACACTTAGATCCAATTTCACGGTTGGCTCTGAATTTTCGAAATTGCAAAGAGTTTGAACTTTTGGGGCGTCTTTAAAACTACAAAATTGAAAACAAGTTTTTCTTTCAAATGGAAATTTATTTGTCCATAATTCGTTTTGGATAGCAGTCATGTGACTTTTTTGAAATGTTGGCACTTTTTCGTACCCGGTGAGCAATATTTACAATTTTAAAGAATGGTGAAATGCAAAACTGCATTGAAACCGTTTTCTTTTCTTAACTTTTAAAACGTTTCGAAACCGATTTTGTGAAATCGTACTTTTTACTGTTTCTTTCGTTGTGAGGAACATTTCTGTCTTCAGCAAGCAAAACTCAACAAGTATCACTCGTCAACACATTCTAATATGTAAACATTGTATAAGAACGGCAGGCAGTGTCGTCATGTAGTTAAGGTGCTACAGTTGCCCATGAACTGGAGGACTCGAGTTCAGAATCTGGCTGTTTATAGAAAATCTTCTATTTTAAAGAAATGTGTGAGATTTAATTAATAATTTTCCTTTTCAATAATTTAAGGTATGCGTTTGCGGTTGTCGTTTGTAGGCTTTCAAGAAACTAATGAATTGGTAATAGTGCTAACATATTTTATTTATACTATATTAAATATTACCAATAAGAAAAATAAGAGTTTATTTTTATTTAAATGTGAGTAGATGAACAAAGGATAATAACTGCGTAATGATAGATGATTTTCTTGGAAGTCAACCGTGTTTCTTAAGTTCTAGTAATTACTTGCAGCAAATGAATTCTGGATAATGTCGGACCATTAATGAAACGTGTCTTTTAGTCAACGTTATCACATTTAATAATCTCACCTTGGACAGAGGCGATAAGGGTTGAGCGTCAGGCTGAACCAAGCGCCTGCTAGCAAAAATTATAGTACTGAGCGACAGTCTTAAGTGAATTAACTATTACGCCGTTTTCGCGTAGATTTCTTTGCTTTCTTATTGTCCCTTAAGAAATTAATTTATTTAATATTTAAATGTTTTCTTTGCTTTAAAAATTAAAATGCTTACACTTCTTCTACCAAAATATGAAGAACTAGAGGTGCTACAGAATAGGACAGACTTTCTCAAGCAATGTTTATCATTTCACTTTAATGTGGACTGGTTTAAGATTTTGCTTTATTCTCGTGCCAGCTGCCATCTATCGCCGCACAAAATACATTTTTGACATTTTCTCAACTTTCGGTTCCAAATAGAGAATCAGAAATATTATTTCAGATATTAAAGAGGCTAAAATCTTGTCCTGAATAGCTATTTTCATTGACAAATTTGGAGCCGTTGTTAAAAAATGGCGTTAAGCGTTACTGTAAATGCGAAATTTGAAGCTCTTTTCACAGGAATCTATTGAGTTTTTGAAAAACTTCCTCCAAAGTCATTTTGAAGCACTTCTACTCACAAGATTAAAAAATGTGTACAATCTATTCAATGTTATTGCATGTTAACGGCGTGAGAGATCTTTAAAAACAATTACATTTGTGTAATTTTGAAAAAACAAAGAATACACCAAAATGAACTTACGTCATATTAAACAGTGCAATTAGCACTATCATTAATTTGAAGAAAAAATTTGGAGCCATTTTGAGAAAATGGCGTTTGAGAGGTTCTGAAAATGCAAAATTTTGAGCTACTTCTCGTACAAAACTATTAAGATTCGAGAAACTTTATGCCATTATTTAAAGTACACGTACTCATGTGAATAAATTGCCTCTAATGTAAATATTACCGACGTGAGAGACAAATGCAAAAAATTACATTTTTGTAATTTTTCAAAAAACAAAGAATAGAGCAATATGGTCTTTATGTCATCTGATAGAGAGCACTTAGCATCATCCCAACCAAAAGTTAAAAGAAAAAATGTGAGCCATTATTAAGAAAATAATATTTTTGTAATTTTTTAAAATTGCAAATATTGCACATAAATGTTATTACTGAAATCAGCTAAAACTTTCCAATATATTCATGACCTTAACGAAACAACTAATTATAGGCAACAAATTTCATTTCAAGAAAAAATCTCTATCTTCAATTGCTTAGTTGTGAGAAGACACAGAAAGAAATTAAACTTTTGCAATTTTTGAAAATTCAGAGTTAACCTGAAAATTGGACCTATTCTACCTTTATAAGTGTATTTTACTCTATTCTTACAAGAAATTTAAAGAAAAAATTTGGAGCCGTTATTGAGAAAATTTTGAAAATGTCCAGAAGGCTTCAAATAAAGTCCCTCCAAAAATAAATAAATTTACAAAATCGCATTGCTTCATCTAGAGCAAAAACAAACAGAGTTTCTTCAATTTGGAAAAAATCGTGGCATAGTTTAGGCGCTAAGTTTGTACCAGACAGACAGACGGACGTTTTTGGCGAATTGGTTTTGGCATCGAGGATCACAAAACTGGGGATTGCTACTCCACGTATTGAGATTTCTTGTTGTAATTGGTTTGATTCGAGTTTTCGTCACCAGAGCGCGGCGTGATTGTTCCGCCGAAAATGCACTTAAATGTATAAGTTTTCATGGTACAAGAAAAATATAAAATTAGAATTAACATAGTTACCTAATTTTAAAAACACATCTTAAGAAATGAAAGGAGAAGAATTAAAGAAAAGAAAAAGAATTGAAAGAAAGAAAGGGGGGCGGAGAGTTAGATCTTTATGTAATATAGTAGTTTTTTAAATTTAAGCAAGAAATGAATGAAAAATAGTACATGTACAATTTTGAGAGAGAAAATACGAAAAGTAAACTGAGCCGTTTCTTACCTGCTGTCTGGGAGCCACAAAAACGACTGCGCGGTTTGGGGTGTGCCTCGAAAGCTTAAGTACCGTCTGTGTGAGGTGGAGGAGGAGGGTTAATGGCCTGGGTGCGGTGTGCTGTGTTGTGTCACCCCCGAAGAGTGTGGTGTGAGGGTGGTGTCAAAAAAGTAATTTTAGCAGGGAGGAGTTAGTTTATGTTTACGACCAGTGAAGTTTTACCTATTGAGATGAATGTAGAAGGTTTTCCAATGTTAATCTGGTATGATATTGATTTTCTATTTCCAGTATGTGAATGTCTGTGTGTAAGATTGAATGTGTGGCCTGTCTGAAGTAAATGATTGTGAAGTGGGGTACGGGTGTTATGTGTTTTTGGCGTGTATATGTTCTTTTATTCTTGTATGAAAGTTCTGCCTGTTTGACAATGTATTTTGCTTCGCAATCGTAGCAATGTAGTGCATAGACACCGCTTTTCTAGAAGATCTGTGTGTTTTAGGAGATAAGATTTTTTCTGAGAGAATTTTGTATTTGAATGACTTTGATACCGGCTTTGTATATTGTGGGCGACTTTTTTCCATCCTTTTTCCATATTTACTCCATATGCTGCATAAGTATACGAGAAATATAATATGTAAGTGTTACAACATGTGCGTTACGCAGATAAATTTTAAGAAATGAGTTAGTGATGAAGTTGAAAAAAATAATTCGTTGTTTTTAAAACCATGTATTTATATAATAAATATTCGATTATTAGTTGAAGTAAATATGTGTATCATGCCCATTTGAAACATTGTGAAAGGCTATATTGTTGTGAATGATATTGATTGATAAACAAGCCTATTATTAAATATTCTTCTCAATCATTCATTCAAGAGTATGCTACAACTATTTTACTAAACTATCCCAACCACGGATCCAATAGAAAAGACTCAGGGTCACTTGACCCTCTCTTGATCCTAGAAAAAATTCATTTCTCTCTCCTAATGAACTAATAGTAAACTAGTAATGAAGATGAAGATCTTTTATTTTGTATAATATTATTTCTCAAACGATTCTTTAACCCATAACCGACGTTGAAATATTTGTTACATTATTTTAGAGACGCAATAAGCCATGCAAGACTGGTAAAACAAAATGTTGAATGGTTTGTTTAGTGCATAATCCATATAACTCTAAAAAAATGTTGGTGGATATCGTTTAACATTTCGAGAACGGATGCAGAACCTTTTGAATTCATACATAAGCGATTTCCCGCTTTTTGGAGTCCGCGTATCACTTGAAAAATAGGTAGAAAAATAATATTTTTTGTATCTGGAAACATTTAATCGAAAATAATAAAAACATATAGAAAATGGAACTCAAAATAAATATTAGAATCCAAGACCTTACATGGTTGTAGGGGAAATCATGATATGATCTACAACTGAAATAGAGTAAATTTTAGTGGTAAAGGAATTTAAATATATCTTAATAATCTATTAGAGCAGGGGATCTAATAATATTGCCTTTATTAAAAATAAGCAAAGGGAAGGCCAATTATTAGTAGACTTCATAATATTTTATAAAAACAAGAATTTTCGAAAACTAAGAGACAATATACAAGACAATGGTGGAGAGCTTTGTGTTACGTATGGATCAGAAATTTGGATTAAAACTGATGCAATAAACTTTCAGTGCTATGAAGTAAAGACTTTTGGATACTTAGCCAATATACTGTTTGATAGAATACAAACGAAAGATTAGACAGATAATAACGATTGAGAGACAAAGTGATCGAAATGTAGAATCAACAACTGCAATGGTATACGCAGAATGCATGCTGACAGAATACAAAAATTATCTTTAGTGAATCCCTTTCGAAAGAAGAGAAAGCAGGAAGGCCAAGGGAAATCTTGTAAGTACGTCATGATTCGATAATGAAGAGCGAAGAATAGAGGAAGATACGACGGAATAAAAAACATCCGGTGTGTAGATTGCGAAAAACAGTCATTAGAACTGTAAAATGCTCGCTTAGAATTAATAATAATTATCTTAAACCCGAAGTGGATGATACCGGATAGAAAAGCCTAGTTATTATTATGTGCTGGCACAAGTAAGCCAGGGCTAACAGATTGCCGGAATACCAAACCCAAACTAAGTTACGTTCTTATTGGAAAAGATTAAATGAAAACAAGAAAATTTGATTATTTTCTAGAGAGGAATCTTTAGATATGGAAATACCAGATATTACTCTATTTGGTATTTATAATATTCTATAGCTTTGTCCATTTATCAGCATGATCGCTTTTTCAATGGGAATAACTATTCTTTAGAATTTACAGGTCGATAAGTAAATATAGTATTGAGGTAAAAAAAAGATGATTGAATTATGGTTAAAAAAATTACGGGACTAAAGTAAAAAGAGAAAACTATCACAAATAGTAAATTCACATTTCTTGTATGTTGCACCAATGAATGATGTCAATTTCATAATTAAAATCTATTTTCGTCCACCAATAACATGTAGGTCTTTTTACCTGGAAATCTTTCGCTTTAGCGGATATAACATAATTCACCGGAAAGTGTACGGCATTTTATCGACGAATGACAGAAAATATAATTACCATAGCCAGTAGGACTTCTGATGCAGTAATCCAAAGGCAGATTTGTTTTAAAACTCCAGACATTTGTTCATCATTTCTCTCTCATGGTATGCAACATGTATTCTCAAGTTAATGTTGAAATATCTAGTATCACTTTCGGAATCCTAAGACTTAAGTAAAAGGAACGCAATGGTGACTGAAGATTTGATTACGAACCCAACATTAAGCGCAATTTCTCCTTCTTGTTCTGCATTAAAATGGTCGCCGAAGAGTGCGACCAAATGTGAATGAATTATGAATTTGAGGTCATTTCGTCATTATTTAGATTTTCTTTGTAAAATCGTCTCTGCGTGAGATATACTATATACGAACACAAACTATCAATCAATGGACAGTACATTTTAAAGCGTTACATTGTAACATAAAAGCAAAGCGTTTCAACAATAATACATATTTTAGTTATAATTTTAAAAATTCAACCTTAATTCACATTATAGTACTTTAATTAAATTATTTTATAAATATGTATAACTTGAATTAAATTTTTCCCAAATAAAAAGAAATTAATTGCTTATTTTGTTTACAATATTTATTAACAATTCATTAAAAAGTTTATAGTTTTTAATGAATTCTATGATGCTATGATGATAATGATGAATGCTAATGATAATAATATAAATATAATAATTTCATTGCGTTGGATTGGAAATCATACATAAATTACTCGTAAGTAATATATTGATACGTGTGTGTGTGTGTGTGTGTGTGTGTATTTCTCCAAGTTGCACCAATAGACAAAAGCTGGGTGTTTCTACCTTTTAGACATTAGGATATAAAAATGTTATATGAAGTCATATCTCGTTTTTTGATTCTCAAGGCTAAAGTATCACATATGATTTTTAATAGTTTGCGGTAAAGAACTCCATGTAAATGCAATCACCCTAACGTTATATTGAAGAAGTAATTAGTGTGATCTCAAACAAGATCCAAAATCATTCATTTCCTTGCAGCTGCACTTGCACCAATCATAATGTCTGTATTAGAAAACTCATTAGCGATAAATGAACTTAAAATTCTGCGTTTATTTAGTAGTTTACGTCTCAAAACTATTTTATTAAAATATTAATGTCCGTGACCATAAGTATTTTAATTCAGTCATCTGAGAAATGGATGATGGTATTTCACAACTGAAAGCTGCTATCTCAGGAACGTTTTTGTGCAAGTGACTCAAAACAATGTTTCTTTAAGTTAATAATTTTCTAATAAAATAACTAAGTTAGCCAATGCATACAATGCAAATTATTTGCATTTTATATTAAATCTTTACAATAATAAACGAGAAATGTAGACATGGAGCTTAATATAACTGTCAGTGTTAGTTTTGCAAAAACCTGTTTTATAACAGTTTTAAAATATATTTTACTGAAATTGCATGACTTTATTTATGTAATTAAATGAATATACAACGATTTATCTAAAACTCTTGTTTATTTAACATTTATATTCAAATATTTTCTATGTATAACTCACGATCACCGCCATTTTAGTAATGTTGAAGATGAATAGTCCGCCTCTCTGAAATGAAGCTAAAGAAAGTTGGTCCAGCTCGATCCCGCAGAGGCGGGCGGGAGTCGGAAAACTGGTAAAGTTCACACAGGACATCCCAGTTGATTGTCATGCCATCCCCAGTTCGTCAGTTTAGCGTTCAAATCGCCCGCTATAATAGAGGGTGCGCTGTCAATTGGATTTGGTCCAAGTCTGCTCCTTTCAGTCTGCTGTGAGGTCTGTAATACTGAAACGATTTTGATTGGTCCTAATTTTGTTCCTATTTGAATGAGTGGTTTCGAAGAGTACTGGGAGTCGAGGATGGTATGTAGGATCATATTCCAGCGATTAGGGCTGTTCCTCCGCCATGGTTATTAGTCAGTCTGTTGTTTCTGTATACTTAGGGAATTTGGGAATGGAGAAAGGTTGGTTAGGTTTAACCAGGTTTCCTGAATAAAGTGCCCCGATGGAGTAGTCGTCGAGAGCTGTCTGATTGAAACTTTTTGTCGTGTAGTCTACCTAGTGTATTCCAGGATTCTAGTCTTAATTGTCTGTTGTTTCTGCCTGTTCATGCATTATATTTGGTCGCAGCAGTCAATAGTTTCGTGAGTATGTCCTGGGGTCCTTTAAAATATTGATAATGTCTTTTTATTATCTGGATGATTCTAGTAATATTGTTGTTCTTGATGGAAGTCGATGATGTCGTTTAGAGTGTTACTGATGCTGTTACTTGGTTGTGATCGAAGAATCCTGGTTGTGAGTTCTGTTCGCAGTAGTATCGCAAAGTTCTGCCCGTCGAGTCCGGGAAGGATTCATGGGAGAAGTCTGGTGGAGGCTGGTTGGTGCGATTACTATTTCTGTCTCTTAGTCTGGCGATTGCTTGTGATCAGAGTTCTTGGCGAGTTGGAAAGCACAGCTGGGACAAATGCTTCGTGGGTTTGTGAGCAGTTGGCACACTTTATAAAGTGCTGGTGCAAAAGACGATTATCGTGTGATTCTGCGTTGCCCGCAGACCCATTCCTCAGTTAATGATTCTTTGTATGCCCAAATTATTATTTGGCACCTGTTGCACAGCCAGGGGATCCTGCTATTATTTTGTAGAGTCAATCCTAATTCTAGTGTGACACATATTTGATAGTTTCCTTTTTGACAGTATCAGGTCCTTGTCCGTCTCACATGCGTATAGTCCTAGGTGTCTTGCTGGTTTGTCTTGTTCTTCTGCATTTCCTGACAAGATGGTATACTTTGAGGAAAGCTGTACGTGTCGCGTATGTCAAATCGTGGGTTCTGTATTTGGGGTAATCAGCACGATAACGAACTTTTCTCTAGGAGCAGCTATTGCACTGTGATAGAAGTAGGCAGGCTGGTCAAAGTAAAGTTTCCGTATGTTGCTGTCCTGTTTCGCCAAACTCGAGCCTTTTGTCACTTTTGGTAGGTGGTCATTAATCTTTGGTTGTATAATCAATTGGGTCTTGTTGCAACGTGCGTCAATACTGTTCTTGGTCCATTCATTTAGGTCTTTCACAAGGGTCTTACAGTATATGATCTTGGTGAGGTCCAGGTGGTAGGTTCCGATTCGGGGTTTTAATCCGGAAGTCGGTCTGATGGGGTTTTTAGTGTTATGTACGTCAACTGTGTTGTCATCATGGTTGTTTGTTTTACCGGAAGGTCCTGGTCCTGATGTCTGTCCTTGGTCTGAAGCACAGAGAAGCGTTATTCATGAAGTATTCGGTGAGTGATGGATGGGGAGTGCGCGCGAATTTTGCGGGGTATTCGTAGGTTTCGCCATCCTCTTTGCGAGCGCCCTTGCCTGGTTGTCAGCGCCGAGGCGTGTTTGCCCTTACCTTTGCCTCGCGACTCCGCGAGGTACTCGTCCACTACTTCCGCGGTATGTCACTGTCTGACATACCGCGGGCATCATGCATTAGTTTTGTCCTTTTTTTATCCCTCGTGTTGGTAAGATCGTTCTTTCGCCGATCGTCGTGCATTGTTTGTTTCCTGGTGATGGCTGGCCTTATCGGCAAGTGACTTTTGTCCATTTGTTCCATTTTTGCCTGCTGCTGCTGCCGCGCGGCCTTTGTCCTTCACCAGAAGTGTAGTCTCTTAAACCAGTTAGGTTCGTAACTCTCACCCGTAGCTGGTTGTAGGTTCACTGGTAGTCTTGGCCTAGTCAGGCCAGTGGTGCCGTTGTCGTGCGCGGTTCAGTTATACTTTGATCCCAGAGCGTTGTCAACGCGTACGGGTCGTAGTATCCGAGGTCCAGTGTCTGAAGCCGTGAAGAGAAATGAGGATGGGGCCGGGTGTCCGACGTCCGCGAAGAAGCCAGGGATGAAACCGGTGTCCGAAGTCCGCGAAGAAGCCAAAGGACGTAGTCAGGTCAATGCGAGAGTCCGTGAAGAGTCCAGGAGTTGAAGCCGGGCGCCAGGTAGTCCAAATCCGAAGAGTAGTCAGGTCAATAGCACAATCACTAATATAACTCATAAATCGGTACTCGCACAAAAATGATCCTGTGAAGTATGATTCTCGTTACTGTATTGTGGCTACTAGGGAAAAGGCTGAGTAGTGTTAAAGTTTTTAATAAAGGCGGTATAGCTCTCTTTAGAATGCAGCGATGCACAGAGGTGGGTTGCCTGTTACTGGCAGCAATGTTTTGACAAAATAACCTAAACACGCTTTGTGTAAACATTACTCATATTGGTGTATACCAAAGGAATGCTTCCTCAAATCTTCTAAAAACTTATATGTCATTGTATATGGAACTTATTAAAAAACGAAAATGAATGGATCATGACTAGTGAACCTAAGTAAATATTGTCTCTTAACAGTTTAGAAAAGTAAAAGAGTCATCTTCGTCAACATATCAGCTTTATCACGCCTTTAGCCGGCTTTCGACAGCTTTTCCGTCATCCAGTCTACAGAATACAGAAAGATAAAATGTATAAATAAATACACAATAAGATAGAAAAAATTAATTAAATTACAATTGATGGATAACTCACAAAATATTTAGTTACAGATAGATAAAATTTCAAAACAGTAAGAGGATGCAACTTGGGGATTAGCAGTTCAAATTAAACAAAAAATCAATACAGAAAGACACATTGTATGATAGGAATTAATACTTATACAAGCAGTTCAAATTTCAGATTATAAATATTTGTGAAGAAATATACATTCTCATATTCAAAAGAAAAACAAAAATTTATATATATGTGTATTATTATATATACATACACATATACATATACTCATATATAAATGAGAATAGTAATAATAATTCATATCAATGTTATTACAAAGATGGGCAAATAATTGAATAGCAAGTTGAACCGTTTTTTTTGCTTACCTCGCTGCTGTCGGTAAAAAGTCGAGCGACTGTACTTGGAAAACGTGACACAGGGTTTTATTGCTTTCTGGAATCCGGCGGGGGTGGGTGCAGGTGGGTCGGAGAGTCTGTTTAGACTTTCTTCTTGTCTCCAAGAGCGAAGACACGTTCTCGAATGCGGCTTTGTCGAAGAAGTCCAGACCCACTCTGCAGGGTGTAGTCGTGATAATACAAAATGATCAGTGTCGTGTAGTCGTGATATATATATATATATATATATATATATATATTATTTTAACGTGACATACCGATATGTCACGTTAAAATAAACTAACATTTATTTTTAGACAATATGGTGGAACATGCATTACGAAATATCACGAGAGCTAGAGCTTAGCAACGACCGTGAATAAACAATGTAGTTTTTGTTTTCTAAATGCATTAAGAGTTTTCTGGATGCCGAAAGTAGAAAATTTGGGATTGGGCAGAAGTTCAAAAGACGATCAAAAAGGAGTCAGCTACACCCAAAATATAGCGAACGTATGGATTGGCTGGGTGAGAGAAGGACGGTCAAATGTTATGAAAAAATGAAGGTAGTTTAATACGAAGTCTTCGAGGGATGAATCATGCAGGAAGATTTCATTCTGCTCAGAAACGCGCTTCTGAACTGATCGTAGATATTTTCATGTGGAAGCAATATTGAAGTATAAATTGGAACTTTGTCGGAGTGGTAATCCGGAAGAGTTCCGGGACTATGTCATAGGACGTAATCGGGACTGATAATTTTGATAGTTTGAGACCAGCTTAGATAGGGCAGAAGAGGATTTCGTGGAACTTTGGACTACGGCAAGCTCGCAAGATATTTCGACTGAGAAGTCTATGAGGGACATCAACGAAGAAAAGATAAGTTAACCGTTATAAATTATGAAATTGAAGATCTTGATCAAAAGGCCTAAAATTGTAAATTCACTCAATTGTTTGCTAAAAGCGTGAAATAAACTTTGTTGAATTTTGTTCTTTAGAAAGAAAGTGATTTTTCATTTAGTCAATCCAGAAATGAAATGAACTAGGAATAGAATCATTCTATTTCAGATTCCCAGCTGCGCTGTATAGTCGGCGGATCCTATAATCCGTTATAGAGGTAATAAGGATTATAATATATCGTGACCCATTGACCCAGCAAGCCGGACGCTAAGATCTTTAGCAGATATAAATGTAGAGAGAAAGTACGGTATATCTCAAAATGGCGCCTCAACGTGATGCATAATTTGTTATAATTTATAACAATTGGTGGCACGGATAAAATTAGTCTTATAAATTATAATATAGTGATCAAGGGAATCTGAAATTTCTGGATTGACATTTGAAATTAATTGTTAATTATAAGAAAGGGCCAAGACCATTTCATTGGTGTGATTTTGAAATAATTTAACAGAGATTTTTAATTTGTATTAGAATTCAAAATGGATACTAGGAGCAAGAAAATTGCGTATGGAGAGTTAATGTAGATGATATGGCGTCTGCTAATACTAACCCCGAGGAGAAATTTCGCGTGAAATTGTTAAGTGAACCACAAGAAAAGGAAATAATGGCTGCACCGTTAGGAAATATGGACCCTAATAATTTAATTCTTAAGATGTTAGCAGAAATGAACGCAAAAATTGAGTCTTTAATAATCCGTCGACCAAATGCAGAGGGAATTAAAAGATCGCAACAAGTGAATTCCAAAGTTAATGATTTACCGGAGAGCATTGTGAGCATTAGGTTTATTTACATGACCAACAATGCGAAAAGAGGATTGACAATCGTCGAATCGCGTGTAGATAATTTAAATGCGTGTCAGCGCAACATGGCGGAAACAAATGAGAACAGAATCTAAATTGGTCAATTCGGATTGTAAATTAGGCAAACGAATACAGGAGGGACTTAGAAACATTAAAATGGTGCAAGAATCTGAATCTGGGAAATATATGTCGGATATTAAGGACAAGATTGAACAGTTAGAAAATGAATTCATGATGCGTTCACATGCGTTCACGCATATATAGATAGATATATATATACACACATATATATAAATTTTGTTTTTCTTTTGAATATGAGAATGTATATTTCTTCACAAATATTTATATTCTAGAGGAAATTTGAACTGCTTGTATAAGTATTAATTCCTCCTTACCGTAATTAATTTTATTTTATCTGCTATATGTTCCTTAACTTTTGCAATCATACAATGTGTCTTTCTGTATTGATTTTTTTGTGAATTTTGTTTGCTTTGAACTGCTACTAATCCTCCCGTTGCATCCCCCCCAAATATTTTAGAGTTATCCATCAATTGTAATTTAATTAATTTTTTCTATCTTATTGTGTATTTATTTATTATTTTTTTTTATCTTTCTGTATTCTGTAGACTGACGATGGCAGCAAAGCCGTCGAAAATAAATATCTTAATAAAGCTGATATGTTGACGAAGATGACCTCTTTTATTTCTTCTTATAAGAACGTCAACAACACCCAATCAAATTCCACAATTCTTAACAGTTTCCAATCCTCTCATTACGCAACCAGTCCTAATAGGTCTCCTAATGATTCCAGGAGGTGGCTGGAGGAATAGTTAAAATATTTGTTATGTGTGTATGGAAATTGTAATTGACTTGAACGTGATTATTCAAGACTGATTAAACTTCGGCTTCAACATCGACCCTTGCGTGTATTTTGTCACAAGAAATTTATCTCTTGTTACTGTTCAAAACAAAGTATTTATAGAAAATCGCTCTACCTCTACTTTCGAGAAAGAAAACAAACAAAACCCTACAATGTATGCTAAAATTGAGATGAAAAAATAATTTCTAAAAATTATTATTTTTATTAAATTTCCTTGGTTGCCATTAGATTGTCTTTCGTGATTTTTAAGATATTTTGTATAAATTACATTAATTTTGTTTAATCTTATAACATACTTAACAATTAACAGTATTAGAGGTAGTTCAAGAAGAGACTTCTGAAGTTATTTAATTTTGTCTGTTTTTACTAAATAAAATTTAAAAAAAATAAAGCATTCTGCTTGAATCGTGTGTAACAAATCGGACAAATTGCATATTTAAAAAATATTCACAGTACAATTAATCAATTATTACAATTAATACAAGGAAGATTTTTGTGTGACAAATGATATTCCTCTAAAACTGAAAAATGTACCGGAAACAGATATTGGCTATTCTGGCAGTTTCTGTACTATTCGTTACTTCTGTAGATGTTGTCTGATAGACACACTGTGTTAGATGAAAGATAATTATACATATTTCTTTCTTAATGCAATCTGCTCTTTAATATTAGTCTTTCAAATCATCTCGTGTGCACGTTTCTTAAAATATGAGTGTTTTTCGCAAACGTTTGAGTTATATGGTGACAATATATATGTTTTCCAACACCATCAATACACATGCTAAATTTATTTCAAGTGCAATCGTTTTAAATACAAAATTTTAAAATACGTTTTATTTAGAATTTTGTCTGAAAATAAACAGTATTCATTGCGATTTTTTGAAAGATTTTCTGGCATCAAGAACGTGTAATGTTAAACTGCACTACATAAGTGACCTGCACATGGACGATATCATAGCGTATTTGGTTGGGTGGCTTCTTCTTGTGCTGAAGATCTCGGTTCGAATCCTAGCCTGCACTACTTATTTTTTATTCTGTACGATAATTATGTATCTGACAAATAACTTTGAAATCAATTGTAGGCGTAGGAATTTTATATATGGTAGTATGCGAAAAATGTTTCAAAGGACAGCTACCAAATGGCACAGACTTTCTCATGCTGAAATTTTCTAATTTCTCTTGTGTAGACTGGCTTTAAGGTCTTCCTACATTCTCTTGCCAGCTGTCATCTATCGTCACCCAAAACACATTTTTTACATTTTTCTACTTCTTTTCGGTTTCCAAATTGTAAAACCTATACTAATATTAACATTCAGAATATTAAATAAGAAAACCTTGTCCTAAATAGAAATTTTCATTGAAAAATTTGAAGTCGTGTTTTAAGAAAATGGCGATTAAGCATTAATGTAAAGGAGGAATTTGAAACTCTTTTTCAGAGGAATCTCATGAGTTTTCGAAAAACCTCATTCGAAGTCATTGGAAACACTTCCACTTATAAATGCAAATCAATGCAAATGTTCATATTAACGGTGTGAGAGCTACATAAAAATTACGTCTGTGTATTTATAAAGAACCAAAAGAGTACACAAAAATGAATTTAACGTCATACTATACAGTGCAATTAGTACTATTTGTTGAAAACGTATGAAACAAAAAATTGGGCAATTTTTGAGAAATGGCGTTTTGAGTGTTTCTGAAAATGCGGAATTTTGTACTCATTTCTAAAACATTTGGATTTCGAGAAATTTTATTCAACTTTTATACTTATCTTAATAATAAGAGCATATGTATATATAAATACAATAATATGAACAAATTGTCTAATGAAAATATGAGTTACGTGAGAGACAAGACAGAGAAAATCTTTTTTTTTTTTTTAATTGAAAATATTGTTCGCCATATTGCGAGGAAACTATTAAAATTTTCAAAACAATGTACAAGACCTTAATGAAAGGAGTAATTATAGGCAACAAATTTCATTTGAAGAGAAAATTTGCAATTTTTTCAGTTGTGGGAAGACGCTAGAAAATTCTAACTTTTGCGATTTTAGAAAATCCTGTTAACCGTGAAAAGCGAACCTACGCCACTTTTATAAGTGTATTTTGCTCTGTTATTACAATAAATTTAAAGAAAAAATTTCAGCAAAACTTTTGAGAAAATTTCGAGAATGTCCGTGGGTCTTGATTTAAAAAACCCCAAGTTTTAAAGAATGGTTTTCAAAATTTCAAAGCTTCAACTACAGATAGATCGACACACTTCAATTTGAAAAAAATCCTACGCATGATTTAAGCGCTAGTAGTGCTCACAGACGGACAGACGGCGGGCGTTTCGCTTTCAATTGAGTTTTCGGCATCAAGGACCAACAAAATAGTGATTCCGGCTACATCACGTATTAGAGGTTTTCTTTTCTCTTAATTAAGCAACTGCATTTATCCACTTTTTCGTTATCAGGGCCCGGCAATGATTTTTTGCTGCCGAAAATCCGCCTTTTTTCGCGAAGCATTGCATAACTTTTCCTATACTACATATATTACTCCGTGTAGACGTTCGTCTAGGAGAAAGTAAAGTAAAGCAAGAAAGAATCCAAAAAAGTTTGTCACCACTATGTCACTGTTTATGAGAAATGAAATATGAGGAAATGATTATCCCGTTCGTTAGTGATATTCATATTGTGACCTGATAACCGTATTAATTGAGTACTAAGTGCAATTCCGCCGGACGGGAAATCAAACCCGCACTGAGCTTCCGAGGAAAGGAAAATGTAGTTGGGTTTTTTGGGATCGTGTATTCCCACGCATTTGATATTTGTCAACCTCTGTCATCATTTATGTAGTCAAATAAGAGGAAGGTTTGACCCTTTAAGTAATTGATATCAAAGTTGGGAACATTTACACAATGTTGTGCCCAGATTGTGACAAATTACTCGTTTTTTCTTGATTAGATAAATACATTCATATTTTGCGATATGAATCATTTATATAAAAAATAAACTCACCTTGAAATGACAGTCAGTAATGCAGAAAATTCCCTTTTTCATTTTTTTCTATCTCACTTTTTGGAACTGCTGTAATAACCTTAGATGGATTTTGAACTATGATAATTCGACATCTCAGCACAAAACAAAATTTGTACTCCTCGTTTTTACTTTCCGATCCATACAGCACTACATTTTTTTGTATGATGGATCAGAAACGCGTGGAAATAAAACGAGAAAGAACAAATTAAAAGCCGCAAATGGATTTCATGAAGAAGTTGTAGAGTGTCTAAAATGGGTATGTAAGAAATGATGAAAATTTTGAAAAGAATGCAAATACAGAAATCGATTTTAGAGGAAATGGAAACACGAGATTAAAATGGATTTGGTCACATTGAAAGACTCGGTTATGAGAGATAGCCCAGAAAAATCTCTGAGTGGCTCCTTAGACAGAAGAAAGAAGTAGACCCAGAGAAGAATGGCAAAGCAGAGTTATGAAGGACATGCAGAAGAGGCCTTGAAGACGATTGGAATGAGAAACCTTGCGGAGATTGGGATGCGAGAGACGGCCGCAGGAGCTGTAGACAACTCGCAAGAAGAAGAAGTTTTTACTTTCTCGTATACGCACGAATATACAGAGTAATATACATAATATAGAGAAAGTTATGTAATACAGCGGAAAATCGATTTCGCGATTTCACCGGAAATACACGTTTTGGAGTCGAAAAAGTGGTTTTATTCAAACCGTCCGTCCATCTGTGAACACTACTAGCGCCTAAACCACACGTACGATCCTCTCCAAATTGAAGAAACCCCTGTTCTTCTGGCTGTAGTTGAAGCTTGTAAATTTTGAAAAATCTTTGAAGTTTAGGGATACTTTACATGATACTGGACATTGTAAAATGACAAAAAAAACGGCTCCAAATTTTTTCTTTAACTTTCTTGTAAGAATAGAGTAAAATACATTTAGAAAGATGGCATAGGTCCAATTTTCACGGTTAACTCTGAATTTTCGAAAATTGAAAAAGTTGTAACTTTTTGGGGTGTCTTCCTACAACTACAAAATTGAAAACAGATTTTTCTTTCAAATGAAATTTGTTGTCTATAATTCGTTCTTGCATAATGGTCATGTAGGCTTTTCTGAAATGTTGGCATTTTTCGTGCAAAAGTGCGAGCAATATTTTGAATTTTAAAAGATGGTTTGATGCAAAATGCGTGGAAACCGTTTTCTTTTCTTAACTATTGTTGGAGAGTGGGAACATTCCTGTGTGGCAAACAAAACTCAACAAGAATACGCGTCAACACATCTAATATGTGAAACATTGCATAAACTTGCGGGGAGTGTCGTCATGTAGTTAAGGTGCTACAGTGCTTGCTTGAAGAACCGGAGGACTCGAGTTCAGGTCCTGGCCTGTTCATGCAATTTTTAATTTTTGAAAATGTGTGAGATTTTAATTAATACTTTTCCTTTTCAATAATTTAAGGTATGCATTTGCGGTTGTCGTTTGAGAGCTTTCAAAAACTAATGAATTGGTAAGAGTGCAACATTTGTTATACTATATTAAGAAAACATTACCAATAACAAGAGAAAATAAGAGTTTATTTTTATTTAAATGTGAGTAGGTGAACAAAAAGATAACTGCGTAATGATAGATGATTTTTTCTTGAAGTCAATAAATGTTTGCCCGATTCTACTAATTACTTGCAGCAAATGAATTCTGAATGTCGGACCGTGTCGAAACGTGTCTTTTAGTCCAACGTTATCACGTCTAATCATCTCACCTTGGACAGAGGCGATAAGGGTTGAGCGTCAGGCTAGACCCGAAGCGCCTGCTAGCAAAAATTACATAGTACTGAACTGAAACATTCTTAAGTAGAATTTACTATTTTATAGTGCCGCGTAGATTTCTTTGCTTTCTTCTTGTCTCCTAGAGGTCATTTATTTAATATTTTGAATTGCAGACGTGCGGAAAAGCAATGAGTTTGAAGACAACATTCGTAAGATTCTTAATTGAGTAAGTTCACGGAAATGCGTACGTACGTCTGTGTTGATGGCGCAATCGCTTAGGTGCGTGGCATCACAATAGAGGAACTCGTGTTCAAATCCGATATGATATCGGCGGTTTTTTACTTGAGCAATGAAAATCAATTCCTAATAACGATGTCGAGAATGTTCTAAACATTCCTTTTCTTTGCAAGAAGATACCATTACAAAACTGCGGAAAGAAGTTGACGTACTTTCGATTACTGGTCGTTTACCAGATCATTCACTACTCCATATTTTCCTCTTCATAGGCCGTTTTTGGTTTTTGCATTAGTACGTTCGTTTCCTTCCCAATCCATAATACGAGTATTACGTAATTAATTGTGATCCCCAAAACAAAAGATCACAAATCATTCATTTGCTTACACCTGCACTTACCAATCATAATGTCTGCAGTAGAAAACTTTCATTGTGACTAAATGAACTTTAAATGCTTTTAGTTTATTTAGTATTTTACATAGCAAAACTATTTTATTCAAATATTAATGTTCGTTACCATTTAGTATTTTTGTATTCGGTCATCTGAGAAATTGATGATGAAGTATTTCACAACTGAAAGCTGCTATTTTGGAGACGTGTTTGTGCAACTGACTCTAAAACGTATTTCTTTAAGTTATTAATTTTTCTAATAAAATAACTAGGTTAGACAATGCATACAATGCATTATTTTATAAAATATTACTATAATAAACGACGACATGTAGGCATGGAGCTTAATACTCGTTGTCCAGAGTTATGTTTTGCAAAAAAACCGTTGTATAACTGTTTTGAAATATGTTTTTACCGGAAGAGTGCATAACTTTATTTATGTGAATTAAATGTATACAACAATTTATGTAAAACTGCTGGTTGATTTAATATTTATATTCAAATATTTACTATAATTTAACTCGCGATCACCGCCACTTTGTAATGTTCAAAATGAATGGTCCCGCCTCCCTTAAATAAAGCTAAAGTGGATTGGTCAGCTCGATCCCGCAAGGCGGGGCAGGGGTCGGAAAACTCTGGTAAAGTTCGGCTCAGGACATCGCCCATTTTTTGTGCAAGCGACGGTACATGTATTGTATGTGCATTTTTTTGTAATGAGCTGTTGATACTGTCACCTGATGAATATGATTTCTACGTCAAGTGCTATAGTAATAGACTTCGGCATTTTCTGAAAATATATTCCCGCCCTAAAGCAAGTCATTTTTTTACAAAAACCACTGATTCGTAAATAAAAAGACACGGTAATGGTAGAATTCCTAGATTAATGAAGAGAGGCTTACATGAATCACGTGGGTGGGATTTGGTTATTATTCGTACAATTCGTTTTTGTAATCTAAAAGTCTGGGAGCTATAAGATGTATTTCCCCATAATATTATGCCATATCTCAGGCGGGAATGAACATTCGCGAAGTATACACAACTTGAGCAGTATGAAGGCTGACTAGTTGCAAAATTCTGAACGCGTAACATAATGAACTTAATTTTGTGTTCAATTCATTTTAAATGGACGTTCCATTAGGTTTGGCTGAATTGAGAGACCTAAAATTTTGTTGCCTTATCAGTCAATGGTACGCATATTCATTTTCAATGGGCACAGAATTGTTTATTTGAAATGGAAGAAACTGCATTAAAGCCGTTTTCTTTCGTTTACTATTAATTTGTTATTTCGGAACCAATTTGAAACATCTGATATTGTACTATTTACGGTTTCTTTATTGCAAGGATGTTCGTATCATCCGCAAAGAACCGTTCTTCGTTTTCGAATCGTCGAGGCATATCGTTTACGTAAAGTAGGAACATAATAGGGGCTAAAATCGATCTTTGCCAGGAACTCCATGCAACGGGCAAAGAGTCGGAAAGGTGCGTACGTAATGTTCCATCATTCCAGTAAGGTATTTCAACTCTCTGAGATCGTTATTTAAAAGGTACGAACGCGACCAAGCTAGAGCAATACCACGGATTCCGCAAGTGGTACAGAAGTAAAATATCATGATCCAGTGTCAAAAAGCTTTTGAGATCTAAAAATAATCCAATAGGTGCCTCGTTTTGATCCAATGATGAGGCGACATCTTTAAGAAAAGAAAATATGGCTATTTCCGTAGATTTTGATTTTTTAAATCCATGTTAGCAATCTGAAAGCGCGTCATGTTTACAGGAAGGTTTCCATTCGAACGTAAAAAAGTCTAATATTTTTGAAAAAACTGATAGAAGAGAAATTGACCGATAATTTTTAATTTCGTTTTGTTGCCTTTTTTGAAAAGCGGCTTAATTTTAGCTGGTTTGAAAATATCTGGAAACGTTCCAGTGCATAAAGATGCATTAAATATGTGAGTTAACGGGTGTATAATGGCATACGCACAAGTCTTTAACAAAGAATCCAGGAATTCATCTAAACCGGACGAATATTTATTTTTTAGTTTACCGATTATTTTGGGAATTTCATAGGAAGAAGTTTCGGAAACGAACATTGTGTCTAAAATTTTGGGTGAACTGTCTGTTTTTGAATTTTGTGCCTGAAGACCCTTAGTGAGATCGGCAGCAATTCTCGAAAAGTATTGGTTAAAGAGATTAGCCACTTTTGCCGGATCGTTCACATTTATATCGTTATATTTTAAAACAAGATTCTCTACGGGTTTTCTAGTTGATTTGGTAGTATTTTTATTATATTCCACATTGCTTTGTTTATTTATTTTGAGAGTTTCAAAAAATATCCTGATCGTTTTCATATTATTTTAGCCTGGCTTATGACTTTTCGTAACAATGTTTTGTATTTTTTAAAGTAGATAAGGAAATCTTGAGATACGTCATGACGTTTAGAAATAAAGTAAGTACGTTTATTTTACACATGTTCCTAGTCCTTTTGTGATCCAAGTATTACTTTTTCGTGAAATGTTTAATTTTCTCTTTTTAATAAAGCATACGTTAAGAGAAGTAAGTTTGAGAAAAATAAATTATATTTTCATTTGTGTCCAATAGCGTTATATTTCCTCCCATGATTCTTTTAACCGTAGTCCAATAAATAACTTTGCTTATTAACTGTAGTAAATGCTCTGCCATGCGTGTTTTATTTATTGTGTCAGTATTCATATTATTATTAATTATGAAATTTGTGCATCGTGGTCACTGTAACCTAGATTATTCGTTATTATTTCATCTAGTTGTAGTTTTGTTAATTATAATTTGATCTATTGCTGTTGTGATTTAAAGTATTCCGTGTAGGTACGTTCATATAATATCTAAATTAAGATGAATTAAATTGAAACTGCTCTTTTTCGTGTGATTCGCTCAGAAAATCCAATGTTGAAATCTCCACATACAACAATGGATTTTAAAAAGAGAGATTACTAATTTTATTCCCCGAGAGTTATCTCTAGATTTTCTACAGAAATTGAAGAATAATCTAAAGCTTGCTTTGTTGGAAGTCTGTAGATGCAAAGTAAGATAATTTTGAGCGTAGTAAGGTATGCAACTGTTATTTCAAAAACTTTTTCAACTGCATATAAATTGAATTCTGACAAGAAGGTAGAATCAATATTATTTCTTACATAAATACACGACCCTCCGTAAGCAGGGCCTTTATTTGATTCCCTTGCTCTACAATAAGATCCTGCAAGGTAAAACTAGAATTTGAATTATGTTTAGATCATTATGAGATAACCAATGTTCTGTAAGAAGCAATGAACATCTATTTGACTGAGATCACCTGTAATGCTGCCTCGATAAATTCAATTTTTATTTGAAAGAGATTGCACACACATTATGATGCATTATTTGAATCTTTTGCATGTACCTACACGGATGCTTTTCTGCATCTGACTGCTTAGTTGCACATTTATTTATCTCATTTTCCTCAGCGTGGTCGAAGTGTCCCAGCAGTGTTAGGAGGTGAGGAAGGAGAGGTTACAGATGTAGGGGAATGAATAATGGGAGAGGTAGTACAAGGATTAGGTTCAGGGATAAGGTAATTGGGTCCAAAGGGGTTCCGGAGGATGGAAGAGAACTAGGAGATGTAGGTGGGGATGAGTCTTGGGCAGGATACTGCTGAGGTGAAAGGATGTGTTTTGCAAGCTCGCTACCGAGTGCATGTTTTCTGGCAAGGTTTACGTGAAGTCCATGCCAGGTGAAGTGTTTTTTCTGAAAGTTTAGGTAAAATAGTTTAATATTCGCGTGTCTCGGGTGCAATTTCAATTGGTTGTTTGTGTCTAATTTGTTGGTTTGTGTTGTAGTTTGTGTTGTGTTTATTGGTAATGTATTTGGTTTATTTGTACAGAGGAGCAAGTCAGAGATTACAATGTTCGTGTTTTGGGCGGCGTTGTAGTTTGTCAACATGTTGCTCAGGTGTAAGTGACCACCCAAACTGATGTCATTCTGCCCTTCTATGATGATGACTGTATCCCGTTTGGTGAGTTTTTGTGTAGGTGTCAATTCACTGATCCCGTCAGCGAAGCCTCCCGTGGGTTTAAACACACACATGACAGAGAATTGGATGGGGTATCCCGCACTGAGCAGGAGGAGATTGTCGCCCATGGCTATCTGCTAAAATGAGTACCTTTTGGTGACCAGTAGGAATGTCCTTGTTTACTTGTGGGCCAGGTTGCGCAATACGTGTCTTTGTTTCTTTGCGCTTGCTAGCCTGTTTGCGTCGGTTTGTGGGTGGACGTGTCGATGATGGGAGGGATTTGTGGAGGATTGGAAGGCATGGAAAATCATTGTCATAATCTAGCACAGCAAAATCTGTTTTAGTCATGATGAGTTGTGATGATTGTGTTTTTGCTTTCGCGGATGGACGGTTGAAAGTTTCTGCGGTGTTGCCTATTGTTGTCCAACCGTCTGAGTTTTGAACGACCGGCGGCGCTAGCCGAATGCGTTTACTACGCTCCGTGAAGTCACGAAGGTTAAGCGCATTCGAGACTCGCGGGTTCGTGGTTAGGTGACCGGCCAGGAACCCCGGGATCTAACGGCGTCGAGTCCCTGGCCGAAGGGATAAAAGGCACTGACTGACTGCGACGTGACGAGACTGGACTAATATTAAAAAAAAAATAATAATATTGCCCATTAATGGAGGATTACTCCCAAGGGCAAAAGCGCTCAACGCCCCTTAAGGGGCTTGGAGACGCGTTGCGTCAAGGAATGGACGCAACAAATTAAAAATAAAATAAATAATAAAAACCTCTTCGAGCCTTCGGATATGTTCATCTAAATTATTTTTTACGTGTGTGAAGGCTTTCAGAAGGTCGGCTTTGAGTGTACGATGAAAGTGTATAGCGAATAGTAGCTATGTCACGAATGCGTATCAAATGCGTAGTAAATATGAGAATAAATAAATAGATGAAATCCAGATTATGTATCAAAATGTTTCCTAAATTATCTTTTTTAATTTACGTGTATTAAATTATTTAATTTAAGTTACATGTTTATTTAAAATAAAATAAATGTGATTCTAATTTTAGCCGAAGCTAATTTTAAAACTGTTTTCGTACTTTCGGACAAATTTGAAAAAGTGGTAAAATAGCACGCAGGCGAGATGCATCCTGAATCCAATGCCATATCATACACTGAAATAGGATAAATAGAATTATATAGACAAATGTAGAAAACAGAAAATCTTCAGAAATGTCAAAATTCTCTTTCCCTTACTGCCCCATTTGATCTCATGGCTGAGTCGGATTCTAATGTATTAAACATGTTTCTATGTATTGTTATGAAATTTGTGATGGCGGCGAATTGTTGCAGTCTTAACAAAAAATCTAAATTTTTCGTTACATATTTTGTACTGAATTACGTATTTTACTCATTTAGCTAATTTTACAATTTTCTACAAATCTACCAATGCTCAATTATTTCTGAAAATATATTTGATTAATTTCGAAAAAAAGTTTTTATTTAATTTGTTGTCATTTTTATAGCAATCAATATATTTTGCATTATACTAATTCAGAATTGCCTCACGTAAAGATATTGAAGAGAGTACTTCAAAGATTCTGCTCGTCCTTTAGTATTCTAGGTGCGTACCGTTGATGTCACCGAGATAAATACATCCTCTTACACAAACAGTAGGCAGAGTAAGTATTTATTTTTAAATTCGATTTAATGAATATGTTATTAATGGAATTTCAAATTGTGAACATTTTACTTTCTTCCTCTTCTCAATCCCCTTCTCAATCTAAGAAGAAAGTTATGTAATGAGTCATTGCCAAACTCATATTGCTGGGCACAGTAACGTGAAGTGGATAAATTCTTTTTGCAATATAAAAACAAATACTTTTTCCTTTCGTGGTGTAGTGAAAAAACATGTTTATAGGTTCTTGATATCTAAAAATCGATTTGACGCCAAAACCTGTCTGTTAGTTTGTGGTCAACATCTAAATCGTTCAGCCGATTTTCTCCAAATTGATATTTCCCCATATCTGAACGAAGTTGAGGCTTTGGGAGTTTCAAACGGATATTTTGATTTTTGAGGGTACTTTACATTAAGTCTCAAAAACGTTTTCAAAATTTTCTCCAAAAGGCTCAAATTTTTTGATTAAACTTTGTCTTCTGGTAGAGTATAGAACGCTCATGAGGGTGCAAGTCTCATGTTCGTTGAAATCCCTGATTTTTTGAAAATTACAAAAGTGCAATTTTTTGGGCGTCTTCCTACAACATAATATTGAAGATAGATTTTTCCTTAATGAAATCTGTTCTTTGATTTGGAAATAGAATCTTGTATAATTTTAAAATATAAGTAGTTTTCATTGCAATTTAGGACAATGTATAGGCAATTAACAAGTTGCCTTTCTCAAAAAGAGCTTCAATTTTGTTTAAAGACGATAATATATGATGCACAATTACATTTCGCTCACCCGCCGTATTTTCGAAGATTGCAAAGGTGATGTAAGTTAATTGCAAAACCGCGTTGTTTAAATAATTTGGGAATGAAATTGACATATATAATAAAACAATTTTCAAAAACCACTACAATTTTATTCCACGGATAGAAGGGACGGCAAAGAACTACCATTTTCGTTTAGACTATATTAATTTTCGAAAATTTGCTAATTTAGAAATAATGCCCTGAAGTATGTGATGGATCATCGCTAGCTTTTATTTGAAATTGCATTATAAGGATACTTACACAATGTAATTGTACTAATGTTTTTTCTAATATGATGTTACATGTTAGGAAAAATCTGATTTTACATATTCGTTTTAGCGTTTTCCTTATATATTTATGTTCATATTTTTGCAATTTTATTCTGAAATTTTCCGGGACTTACTGTTAGCATACATATTAATCCTGCACTCAAGCTGGGAACTGAGATTAGTGTCGCACATGGATTTATAGACAGGGTTGAGCAATATTTAAATACTTGTATTTGAAATATGTATTTTTGTTTTTTCAAAACTGTATTTTGAGTTTGAGCATGTATTTTGGGGATATATTTAAATACATACAATGGATGTTTCTAAAAGAAATGCTTTACAAATACTGTAAATACAAATGAAAGAGAAAATAACAAGGATAATTCATTTCTCTTTGATTCTGCTAGTGAACAGTGACCGAAAAGGTATTCAATACCGGTAAAAATACCGGTATTTTTCATACCTTTTTCAAATACCTTTATACTTTTATACCGGTACAATACTTCTATAGGACGTCTATACCGGTATGATCGTTCATAAAGGTTATACAGGTATTATACCGGTATTTCTAATGAAAAACAATAGCTTACAATCCGTACATGTTGACAAAATAAGTTACTTTAGTTAATAATATCTCATAAAACGTTTATTAATCAAATATACTTTCATAATTGTTATTTATTGTTTAAATTATAATTTTGTTTATATATATATATATATATATATATATATATATATATATATATATATATATATATATTATTTGGTTGCTAATAATGAAGAAAACATGAATGATTCCACTAATTCCTATAGAGTGAATATAAATCTCACTTCGTCATTGCACAATGTTCTCGCCCTGCTCTTGCTGCTGCACCGCCCTCTTCCTACCTTAGGCATATCAGGTATAGCTCTAGTATGCACGCAGCCCGCCGAAGAACGCGAGATGTCTACGGAGGCAGGAAAGCCACATATCAGAACAGCAGTGTGCCAGAGGTGGAAAACCCTACTTCCAGGTCAGATGGGTGACTTTGCACCTAAGCGTATGTCCTGGCGGCGCTGGGCAGGAAGAAGAGGCGCGAAATGAGTAAACATTCAAAACGTGACATGTGCACTTTACTCCTTTTCGAGAAAAACGAAAAAATGTTATAGCATCAAAAATATGCAAATATTTAATTTGTACTCAATTCTTAATTATGTAATAATGATAGCTAATATATTATTAATATAAAATTTAAATATTCTATGTTTGGTTGAATTTGAGCGCGAGTTTCGCGTCGGTTATGTCTCGTTTTGAATGAATGTGAAGGACATGTAATGCTTTGATTGAATGACAGCTGGACATGTCTTGATTTGAATGGAAAATCAAAAATAATTTTTATTAAAATTCATACAAATATATTGAAATTAACATTTCTTGCATCTTTTTGTACGACTTTTGCACAAATCCATTATTCAAATTTTATTGAAAAGTATTTATTTTATTATAGTAAGAACATCCAAAGTTAAAGAATTTTATACAAATCCACTGACACGTTTGGCGAAATAAAGGGCACCTCCTTTTATCAAGAAACAATTACTTTTGACATGTTTTAAAAAAATATGTTAGGCTTCCTTACCATACGGTTTGAACGATTCATGTTTCGTGATTTTTTTTCATTATATTCTTTTTTTCTTTCTTTTCGTTTTCTCGAACGCTCGGTAATGTCATTAACAGACACCTCCACTTCCACAGCTCAGAATTATTCGATGTAGGATAATATGTTCCTCTAACTGAACAGTAAATAGCGGTATTGAAGCAAAATGTTTCACCAACAGAAAGAACAATTTCAGGTCTATTTCGTGGACAGTTGCTAACTGACAGGTTCTCTATATTATGAAGTTGTAAAATTTTCAGATAATTGAACCGTTACTGCTTTAAATATTAGACAAAATACTTGGAAAAGCTGCTCATTGTTTCTCTCGAGCGGCCGGAGAAAATCCGCAGGCCTAAGAAACCCAAACCCATCGGGACTCAAAACAGGAAGTCAGAGCCAATGCTTTCTAAAACCTAAGGTTTGGAAATCAAGTGTCTTTTTATACAACTTTTTTTAGAATAGATATCAAGTTATATATCATAGCATATATATATATATATATATATATATATATATATATATATATATATGTATAAGCTGCGAGTTTTTTTGACGGCTGACGCCGCTTCTCACTTCTCGTTTCCACTTCTTCCGATCTTCCCAGTCTCCATCCTTGAGGCCTCTTGCCGCCATTTCTTCTTGGATGTCCTTTCTCCAACTTCTTGGTGGTCTTCCACGCTTCTTCCGCTCTGGAAGTGTCCATGCCCAGATCTTCTTAGGCCACCTATTGCTTTCCATACGTTGGAGGTATCCATACTAATTCAATCGTTTGGTTCAATTGAATCCAAGATACTGCTCTCTACGTTCATCATTTGTCTAGTGTTTCATTTCTAATGATCCATCCTGGACACCCAGCAGCACCTTCTCAGTAGTCCATTTCAAGACCATCAACCTAAATTTATCCCTTTTGTTTCAATGTCAGGTTTCAGCTCCATAGTACTTATGCTCCGCTTTTACGATGGTCTTAAAGATATGAGCTTTCTTCCGTTTTGTGACGTTTTTGCTCCAGAGGAGAGAGTTTAACTGTCTTATCCCTCTCCTTCCCTGTCTATCTTGTTGGAAATGTCATCAGAGCTTCTTCCTTCAGGAGAACTCGGAGTACCTTAAAAGTTTCACTTTGTTTAATTTTCCCTCTTAGTGACGTCAGGTCCCCATATTCTTTATCTCCTGCTATCATATATTCCGTTTTTTTAGGTTTATTGTGAGACCCCATCTTTCATACTCCTCTTGCAATTTGCGACACATATAACTTGTATCATCTTCGACTCCAGCTATGACCACTTGAGCATCGGCAAACAGCAGAGTGTACAGTATATCATTTCCTATTGGCAATCCCATTCCGCTACACTTCCTTTTCAATTTTTAGAGCTTCTTCAAGATAAATTTTAAATAAGAGAGGGACTAATGAGCAGCCTTGTCTTAACCCCTTATTCACTTGAAATTCTGGGGAGAGTCGTTTACCTACTTTGACAGAGCTGTTATTATCACTATATAATGCATTGATAGCATTAATATAGGTTGGCTCGATACCACTTTCTTTCATGCTTGGCCATAACTTATTTAATGACACTGTATCGTATGCCTTTTGCAGGTCAACAAATATGAGATGGACACTCCTTCCTCCTTCAACTTGTTTTTCTATTAAATTTTTAGAGTGAAGATACCATCAATACAAGACTTTCCTACCGAAGCCAATTTGTTCCTCTGATTCAGTATAATGATGTTCAATTCTACATTTGAGGATCCTAGTAAAGTCTTGCTACTATGCACATTACGCTTATCCCACGATAGTTGTTGCAGTCTCGCCTACTTCCTTTCTTATAAATTGGAGTAATGAAGGCCTTTTTCCATTCACTTGGTGGGTCACTTAACTGTAGACTCTTATTAAAAATTGTTGCCAGTATTTCCATCACACTATCAGGTGCTGACTTTAAGAGTTCTACACTGATATTACCTGGCCCCGGGGCCTTTCTGTTCTTCATGAGGGCCAAGGCTGCTCTTATTTCATTTAGGACAATAGGCATTATAGGTGTTTCTATGCTGGAGACGGGGCGGGTTGCCTTTAGTATGATGGACTGTATTATTGGTTGTTAAAGTAGGTGACAATCCACTCAGTCCCCCTTTCGACGCTCGTTGAATTTTGTAATAATGTGGATTATCATGCGACATACTTCTCACCTTGCAGAGATGATGTTTAATTACGAAGTTGTCACAATTGTTCTTTACGATAAAAATACACTTAGTTATTTATTTCTCAATGTGACAATACGGAATCTTCCATCTTGAATCACGAAAGCGCGAACATGTGCTCGCCTGGCAACACGTGCAACTTCGTGTGAAATACGATAATTAGTTCAATACATACACAATGCTGAACTACAAGCCAAATTAAAACAATGTATGGCTTTCACTTGTACAACATAAGCCTGAATATTACTTTCTGCATAAGAATTTACGTGATGTTTTTAACACGGAGCCCGAGATATACTTCTCGCACTGGCTTCTTCTCAGCGACTGATTTATACACAATGCTGAACTACAACAAATTGAAACAATGTGGCTTTCACTTGGCCACAACATAAGCACAGAATATTACTTTCTGTATAAGAATTTACGTGATCTTTTAACACGGAGCCCGAGACATGCTGCTTGCAAGGGTGCTACTCAGCGACTGATTTATACTTTTCGGTTTGCGAGTTCTATCGGGCACGCGAAGAGAGTTGATTTGAACTGGCCAATTAGCGACTGCTTTTCCCCGGCAGTTGCAGTATGGCGAGTGGGAGTGGTGGAACAGTCAATAGGCAGCTGCTAGAGTTTGAAAATGTTTACTGGAACGGTTTAGAAGATTCGGGTCGCTAAGGCGAATTATCACGCAGCGCAGTGGTGCCCTTGGCTTATGGGAACTTTCCATTCCGCGCTTCGGTGTTGCCGCGCCTAGGGCGTGGAAGCGTTTATATTTATACGTCCTTTCTGCTTTTGCGTGTGGGCCCGAACATATGCTTTGCATCTCCTTGAGAGAGCTTGCAAAGTGCGTTATTTTTCAGTTAAAGACCTCACAAATGGTTACTCCGCCCGCATACTAGTGGAACTATTCTGACCTGTCTTTGTTTTCCATTTCTCATTCCTTTTATTATTCTCCAAGCTCTGTTGAACTTTGTGTTCCTTAAACATCTATCCACTTCCTCACTAGTCTGTTCTGATATTCATTCTTGCTTTACTGATTTCTCTTTAAGTCTCTTTCCTGATTCTATCTACTTTTGTTGATAACCACTTCCTGTACATTTGTTATTTCTTTTCTACAAATGTCTCTGTGGTTTTCTTCCACCACATGGGCATTTTCTATATTTTTTTTCAATCCTCTTTTTCACCCAAAGCTTCATAGGCAGACTAATGGATATACCATTTCACAGATTCACACATTGAGTCTGGTGTTCCTTCTTGTACTGATAATATTTTGTTAGCCAGTCGCACTTGAAATAAAAATTTTGTAAAATTCCAGACTTTCAAGATTATACCTTGTTGCCGACATCACTTTCTCCCCGCCATAATTTTGGTTATACGGCTCTCGACAAGGTTTTTAATGGAAAGTACATCTCAGATAACAATGCATAATGGTCTGTATAACACTCTAGGCCCCTCTTTACTCGTACATCGTTGACTTTTATTTTATTGCACTGTTTCACAATAATATAGTCGATAAAGGACCTCAGTTTCCGAGAATGTTGAATCCATGTGTACCGATGTATGTCTTTATGTTTAAACCATCCGTTTGTTATTTTCAAGGCGTTTTGCTGACACAGCTCAATTAGGCGCTCTCCGTTATCATTTAATCTGTTTTCGCCGTATGGCCCCACTACCCGGTCACTCATATGACAGCCACTTCTACCATTGAAGTCTCCCTGTAAAATTATTTCCTTACGTTTACTGATTGTTCCCAGCAACGTTGTCAACTCATTAAAAAAATCATCTTTAACACTTGCAATGGCATCGTCATTAGGGGCGTAAACAGCAATTATTACAACTGTGTAACTATAGAGTTCCATTTCAACTTGTAGAATTCGATCATTTATCTGTTCCCAAGATTTGATGTTGTTTCTGTACTTTTGCCTTATTGCCAATGATACACCACTACGGCCTCTCATCCTTTGGTACCCCTGAGTAAATATGTATATATCCCCCTTCTGTTCTGAACCTATACCTTTTTTCTTTTTTTCTGAAAATGCCACAATATCCATACGCTTCTTATCAAGGTCCAATTCTCATAGTCCTTTTCCTTGCCCAAACTTGTTTTGTATTATGTTCGCCTTATTCAGAGGCTTTGCTGAGAAATTCTGCAAGTGAAGTTTTATCTGAGTGATGAGGTGCAGGCCCATTGGCTCAGCCCCTGTACAGGGAGGACCAAGGTTTAGTTTCTGGCTTCCCATGCCATGGGGAGGTTGCCTTTTCCGGGCTTCGACGCCTCCCTCAGAGTATGAAAGGATAAATGTTGAAGAAAGAAAGATGAAGAAAGTGTTTACAACTTTCCCTCCCTAAATAAACGAGTAATGACTCATTTGCTGCTAACATGGTAAAGCAGTAAATCAGCAAAGAGAGAAGTTGTTGACACGTCACGTGTAGTTCATAAACATTTTATAAGTCAAAAGATGATTCTGTAGAACAATTTCACTACAGTTATGGATGGAGTGGAGGTCAGATTAGAAATTTAAATTTGCTATTCTCACGGAATTTCACATGTGCACATATAAAAGAACAGTTTGTTAGGATTATCTGTTCTTTTTCATTCCTAAACAACTCATCAAACTGGTTCTCTATATTACATTAATTGTAAAAATCGATAATAAACATCAGGTTACATAAATGTTTCACTTTTTTTGAAATATGTTCATATGTCTATACAAAATCTGTATTTTCAAAATATCAACACCTATGATTCATCCTATTTTTCGACTCCTAGGTGAGGATCGCCACAAATTTAATACTTATGCATTCTGATTCACCTTCTGTAATAGAGTTTGTCAGTGAGACTGGTAAAACACATTTTACCAGTAAAACCTACACCAGTAGTACATTAAATCTTATAAATTTAATTGCTAAACCGATTAAATGTTACAGAAAAGCGTGTACGATCTTTAGAAAAATAGTATCTCAATGTAGAAATGTAAAGTTGCCAGATCTGTAACTCTATACCAAACTTTTAATTTATCCACCTCATAGACGAATATTCCTCTTCTAGTGTGGTGTTCCTGTCCAAGGGTTAAAATTTTATTGCTTTCATGACAATTTAGAGCATTAAAAAATACATGTGTCACAATACACTACATCCTTTCACATTATCATTTATGTAGTTTGTACCAAAATGACGCGCCAGGAATTATATTCCCATCTTCAAGTTTATACAAATATAACTTAATTCATTTTTGCCATCAATATAACTGCAAGTAAGTTGGGACAAGTTATGATTATATTAGATTTCAATGTTTATTTTGATTTGGATTCGGGATGTATCTCTTATGCGAGCTATTTTACCACTTCTTCAAATTTGTAGAAAGTACGAAACAGTATTAAAAATTAGCTTGGGCGATTTTACTTGGAAAACAGGTTCATCAGGTGAAATCCATCAAAGGAGACAAACGTCGTTTTGAGATAAAAATTCAGGTAGAGGAGGATAAAGAGGCTCGTGCGTAATCTCGGCTCATTCGTTCTGGTAGTGGAATGATAACGGAAGATTTAGAAGTAAAATGTACGTAAAATAAGATGTTAGGACATGGAATATTGGTGATATCTACTCAATTAGTTCAATTTTCTTTTTGAAATCAGTTTCCAAATCGGAATCGATATTTTGAGTAATGCCCCAAATCATTTTTGATGGTATTCAGAAGCAAATATGAACGAGATATATAGTTTTATACGACTGTACAGATGATACGAGACCCTTTGGTTGTGTTAGAGCATCACTAGTTTTGATAAATGGAGAAAATATATTGGGATTGAAAGGGACGAAAGCATAAACCGACTGCCCGGATTGCCTGTCTGGAAGTTCGGCCTCCCGCGCCGCGGCCGCCGGGTTTGGCCGTTCGGCCGCGTGGAGGGAGGGCCCACAAGGGTCGGAAGACGCAACGGCTTAGAGTGGGAAGGGGTGTGTGGAGTTTTTCCCGAAATTTCACTTTACGCCGCTCCTATTCATCCGATTTGCATGATTGACACGGCGTTGGATTCAGGAAGCACGTCGTCATCGTGCTATCAGTCCACATTTTTAATAACACTGCGCTAAATGTTGCAGAGTGAGGATTAGACAAAATACCTGGAAAAGCTGCTCATTGTTTCTCTCGAGCGGCCGGGGAAAATCCGCAGGCCCAAGGAACCCCAACCCATCGGGACTCAAAACAGGAAGTCCCAGAGTTCTGCTTTCCCTAAAACCTAAAAGATTTTGAAATGGATTCCTTTTATACAACTTTGTTAATAACGTAAATCAAGTGTATATACCTTTCCCTATAAATAAATGACTCATTTGCTTCAAACATAGTAAATAACAATAAAATCATAAAGAGAAGGATTGTTGAATGTCCACGTGTAGTTTTCCTCAATAGGGTGTGAACCAAAAGGAATTTTTGTTTGTAAATTTTGCACTTTATTCATTTTCAGAAAAATAAAACACTTGCAGAAAACGAACTCTTACATGCGTCCTTACCGTCAGCAACAACACACAAATAATAAAATATCTATCACACACCTTTTTACCACTACACATACCTGTAGCTCCGAAATAACCAGGAAATGACTGACATGTTGGCGGAAGAGTATTACGTGTCGAGGGTGATTTCTTCGACGGCGGCCAACTTGACACCAAACAAAATGCACTCTTCAAATGAACGTTTTTAATCAACAAACCTTACTTCGAATGAAAATAATTTTATAATAGGTAGGTATAAATGATGAATTCAATGCCGGCAAGTACTGACTGAACTTTCAATAATAAGCGAAATTTACGTTGCAGCTAGTCAGACGAAGATGGAATATGGGTATTCCCCTCGCTCCTCCGTCGCCACGCAGCGCGACAGCGGTAGTAGTCTGGTTGTGCCACCAAAAGGCCATATCTTCCCCTTGTAAATTGAAAGGCCAAAGAAAAAATGCAGAAAAGCGAGGAATACACCCAAGGGCGTTGAAGATCTTCGGTTGAACGTTCTTTATTTTTGAAATGATTTCATATTCATCGATAATGCTGCAATATCGTGATTATCCAAAATATGTCATAAAAGGAAAATGTATATTCCTAAGATATTATAAGATATTTTTCGATTATCTGGGGATTGTGCGACCTAAGCACGACCGCCAAAAAGTAGATTTCCAAAAGTGTGATTTGAAATTCAATTTTTGAGGTATGCAGCGATTGTCTGTTCTACATCCCTAACAGATTTGGAAGCATTGCTTCAAATATTAGAGCTCGAGCCTTCTCTAGAACTGTTAGCTCTTTCAGCAACACTCGTCGAGATGGGTTGGTCCACGTCCTAACGGAGGCCCGTCGAGGTGGGTTGGTTCACGTCCTGACGGGGGATACAGAGAGGGCTCTCAAGTATTCCTTTCCTTCACTAGTCATTTTTCTTCTCCCCATTGTACATTCTCATTTTTCTATACCATCCTGTCTCTTTTCTTCTCCCTCTTCTATTTCACTGGCTCCCTCTGTATGCTGAACGCCCACCCATGTGTTTGCCGTGCATGCCGACCCGTGTCGGGAATGTATGTCCGGGCGGTTGAGGGGCATGTTTCCCAATTACTCTCCTCGTGCTACATTTTTTTCTTGGCATCCGTCCTCTTACGTATTTTGGGGAACATTCCTTGTAGGTCTCAATACACTTGCTTTGCCTACGGACTCTTCTAGACGGGCGGTCGGGAGCTAACCCACTCCCGATCAACCGGCTTGGACTAGGTCTTCTACTGAACTCCAGGGTGAGCGGGGGGATCTACGGCAGTGAAGCGCTGTGGTAACCCCCCACTATATCTCCGTGGCAACCCTGGCACTCCGATGGAGTGTCCTCTTGTTGGGCTCCGTGGTGGGTGGGGACCACGGGGATGAATCTGATATCCTTTTAATGGATAAAAAACCTACCCCCCGCCCTCTTCCATAAGGAAGAGGAGATTTGTTGGTGAAACAGTTAATCTTGAGAGTTTTTTCTGTAATGAATCTGACAGACCTACTAAGCCCCGCTTTCTCGTCATGTCATGTCAAAAAGAGAATGAAACTATGAAAAGTGTCAGCCCAATCAAACTTGCCAGGGAAATTGAAAAGTTTGGCAAATTTCAGTCTGTTGTCCGTTAGAGAAACTGCACAATTCTTTTTGAATGTCGTTCTGACGAACAGATCAGCAAGATCCTTGACCTCAAAGAAATAGCCGGCCTCCAGGTGCAAGTGTCCGCCCACCCGACCTTAAACCCCCAAGGGTGTGGATCACGAAGACTTCTCTACCGAATCGGAAGAAAATTTGAAAGCCTTCTTCGAACCATATGGTGTCAGAGATTTACAAGATTCAGCGGAGAGTAAATGGGGCACTCACTCTTACCTCAACTTTGATACTGACCTTCGAACGTCCATCTCTACCAGAGAAGATATCTTGTAGCTTCTATAATCTCCGTGTCAGGCAGTATGTTCCAAACCCTCTGCGCTGCTTTAAATGCCAGAGGTTTGGCCATACGCTACCTCGCTGCATGAGCGCCGCAGCCTGTGTGCACTGTGGAAGAGAGGCTTGTAATGACTCTAACTGCTCCGCAGAGGCAAAGTGCGTGAACTGTTGTAGAAAATATCCCTCAAATTCCAACCAGTGCCCCATATACCTAAGAGAAAGAGAGATCCAGAAGATCAGGGTCTCTGAGAAAGTTTCCTTTCCGGAGGCACGACGCCGTTACCAGACGCGAAACCCCGTGAACATGGCCCGAAGTTTCGCTGACACCGTGGGTCAACATAAGAAAGTAAATTCTGGAACCCAAACGCCTAAAGTCTCCACTTTGCGCGATGCTGCCTGCCAGGTGTCCTTTGATGACATCGGCGGAGATGCCTTTCCCAATCTGTTGTCCAGTCTGAAACAAAAACGGAAACCAAAAGCATAAATATTTCAACAAACACCCAAACGCATCCTGAGAAGCCGAGACCGACAGGCGCTATTGCTAGATCTAGATCGCCTGTCTCAAGGGACCGTGGTGTCCCAATACATGCGACCCTCTCTAGCAGTAGTCAAGATGACTCTGCAGGGAATGAGGAACTCCGCTTGAACCAACGCATTACTCTCCAACAGAGAAGGAAAAAGAAAAAAAAGAAACCGGATACATAACCCTACCTAGAACCAAAAAACCTAAGAACTAGAATCTATGGCTCTCCTCTCATGGAACTTAAATGGCTTTCGTACCCGTTTGGACGAATTGAAGTTAATGTCTATGCATAGACCCGTGGTTATCTGCCTGCAGGAAACACTCCCTCTCCCTACGCGGCTTTTGTTGCTACAGGTAAGACGTAGATGATGGCCTCCGCGCCCATGGCGGAGTCGCCACTTCTATCACAGACTCTCTGATATCAAAAGAAATAGACATACGAACCACTCTCCAGATATCTTGCGTTCGTGTCAATATCCGAATTATTTCTACCATTTGCAACATTTATATCTCGCCTGGACAAGTCGTGTCACAGAAAGAACTGGAAGATGTGCTCTCTCAGGTGCCTGCACATTTTCTTATTGTGGGGGACTTCAACGCCCACAACCCTCCCTGGGGTGGCCCCATGTCGTGCACGAGAGGCAGGTTGCTTGAAAATATCATAGATAACCAAAACTTAATTCTCCTAAATTCTAGCGAAAGCACACACTTTTCCGTAACTTCTAACACTTTCTCGTCCGTGGACCTAGCTCTCTGTAGTCCCTCTGTTTCTATAATCATCGAGTGGACTGTCCTTGGGGACCTGCATGGCAGTGACGATTTTCCCATTCGCGTCAACCTCGATATTCCCGATCTGAACGTTGCCCGCCCTCCTCGCTGGCTAATCCACCGAGCTGATTGGGAGACATTGAAGAAAGAAATACGAATATCGGAAAACTGCTCAAACGACATCGATGCTATGGTTGCCCATTTTAATAACGCCGTCCTTCATGCGGCCTCATTTGGGATCCCGAAGTCGTCGGGCCATGCACGACACCTCCCTGTGCCATGGTGGAACGCTGATTGTGCCACCGCGGTCCGTTATCGGAAGAGAGCATTGGCAAAACTTAGTAGGTTCCCAACCATGGAAAACTTAATAAATTATAAAAGATTCCGAGACATTAACGATACGGGAAAGTAAGGTTGCATCCTGGAGAGCCTCCCTTAGGAGGATATCGTTAAGGTTAACGATACGGAAAAGTAAGGCTGCGTCCTGGAGAGCCTACATTTCCTCACTCTCTTGCCGTTCATCCCCTAAACTTGTGTGGAGAAAGGTCCGACAGATCGGTGGAAGACTCCCTTCGCCGTCTATTTCAGGGCTTATGGTAAATGGCAAACTGTAAATTAGACTTCTCGAGTCGCGTGGAGGAAGATTACAATGCCTTTTTCTCCATGGACGAACTCTCCGGTGCCCTCGCTTGTGCGAAAAATTCTGCTCCAGTATCAGACCAGATACGTAACCAAATGTTGACACACCTACCTGAAAACGCTCGTTCGTTTCTCCTCGGCATTTTCAACAAGATTTGGACTGAACATGCTATACCAAGGATTTGGCGTGAGGCCATCGTCCTCTCAATCTCTAAAGAAGGAAAGGACAGAACAACCCCCTCAAGTTACCGCCCAATCTCGCTCACAAGCTGTGTGTGCAAGCTTTTAGAGTGAATGGTAAATACACGTCTGGTCTGGCTCCTGGAACAAAAGGACCTATTTACACCTCTCCAATGTGGCTTCAGGAAACACAGATCAACCATGGACCACTTAGTCACCCTCGCTACGCAGATTTCCACTTTTTCGTGCTACGTCAGCACCTGGTAGCAATTTTCTTCGATATAGAGAAAGCGTATGACACCACCTGGAGGTACGGTATTCTTCGCACCTTGCATACTTGGGGCCTGAGGGGACGGCTCCCTTTATTTCTAGTAGGCTATCTTTCATCAAGGTCTTTCCGCGTCCGTCTTGGCGCCGTGTTATCCTCTAGTCACCAGTTAAAAACCCCAGGGATCAATTTTAAGCGTCACTCTGTTTGCCATTGCTATCAATAGTATTGCATCAGTTATCCGGGAGCCTGTGAAAGCATCACTGTTCGTTGACGATTTTGCAATTTTTTTGCTCCTCCAAGAGCGTGCAATTTATTGAGGCAACTACAACTTGTGCTCAACAAACTGCAGAAATGGAGCGAAGAAACAGGATTCAAGTTCTCTACCTCAAAAACCACTTGCATGCACTTTTGCAGAATATATCACCTCCATAATCACCCCGACCTTTTTCTTGGAGGACAGCAGCTTCCATTCGTTGAATCCGCAACCTTCCTTGGACTCACATTCGACAAGAGCCTAACCTGGCGAAAACATATCCGTAAACTACAGGGCCGATGTATATCACCTATGAATCTCCTTCGCACTCTTACTGGTAGCTCTTGCGGTGCAGACCGTGTTTGTCTACTGCGTTTGTATAGAACTCTCATCCGCCCTATCTTGGATTATGGATGCATAGTGTATGGGTCAGCGTCTCCATCAACCCTCCGGCCATTAAATACCATACACAATGCTGCATAAGGATTAGTACAGGGGCCTACCGCACGAGTCGCATCGAATGCCTCTGGGCCGAGGCTGAAGAACCATCCCTGAGCCGAAGGCGGGATATTCTGATTACCTCCTGGCGCAAAAATATCCAATGTTGATACTCCCTCGCGTCAAGCAGTCCTCCATCCAACACACTTGACCTCATATGCACTTAGACCATCGTTACCCCATCCCCTGGGAGTCCGTCTCCGTATGCTCTTACAGAAGCTTCATATAAAACTACCCAACTCTGTGAAACCCCCCCGAAACCTTGTCTCCCCTTGGAAACTACACTGGCCGATAATAGATCTTAGACTGTCTAACCTTCCTAAATCCTTAACTCTCCCCAGTACATTCTTATCGGAGGCGATAAAATCTACGTATCCTGGCCATTACTTTATTTACACCGATGGCTCCTCTCAAAACGGCAAAGTCGGATGTGCCTTCTACTGCAGTAGAGCCCCGCAAGGTTTTCGACTAGACTCTTTGTGCAGCGTCTATACCGCAGAGAAGTATGCGCAGGAGGCACTTAAATTTGCTGAATCGATGTCACTAAAGAAAGTAGTGATCTGCAGCGATTCCAAAAGCTCTCTTGAATCCATCTCCTCCTTCTCGTCTTGTGACTTACTGGCAATGACCATCCAACAGCAAATCCACCATCTCTTGGTCCGCCACTATATTTTGGTATTTTGTTGGGTCCCTAGACACGTGGGAATAAGAGGAAATGAAATAGCTGACCAGGCAGCAAAGTCTGCCTGGAAGAAAGAAATTAGACATCTTCACAGTCCCCACGGAAGACACTAAGCTCTTTATAAAACGCTCTATCCTGCAGTGAATGGCAAACAGAGTGGCATAACTCAGATTTTAATCTCACGAGAATCAAAGATTCCCTAAATCCTTGGTCTTCCTCATCTCGTGATGCTCGGCGAGAGATCATTTAACACGCCTCCGGATCGGTCATTGCCATTTCTCCACAGTTATCTCCTCCACGGGACCACCCCTATATGCGAATACTGCAAATAGATCTACCGTGGAGCATGTTCTCTTACACTGTGTTAAGATAAGAGAGAGCCGTCGAAGACACGACCTTGCTAGCTCCCTTGCGGAGATTCTTAGTAATGACGAATCTTCTCTCTGCAAGCTTTTTGGCTTTTCGCGAGAGACTGGCTTGTACAGCCTTATCTGAGAGAAGATGATAATACCAATTATTGGCTTTTAGCCCGAGATTTTAGACAAAAAACTATCTGGCAATTTTCTGCCAAACCTTTTATTAGTATACAGTCCCTTCTCAATTTTACTTTGCTTTATTTATTATTTATTTATTTACGTCAGAAAAACAGTTAAAACTGCGTATGACGTGCTATGGGAAAAGTGAATTGTGTACATTTCAAAATTCTGTGATCCCTACACTACTCATATACTACTTAAATTTTGAATTTTTGAAAGGGAGAAAAAAACTCCCATGCAATAAAATCTATGTTCAAGGATAAACAAGCAATAAATTTTGAATTTTGAAATTTTGAAAGGAGAAAAAACAAAAAACTCCATGTAATAAAATCTATTTTCAAAGATAAATAAGCAATAAATTTTGAATTTTGAAAGGAGAAAAAACAAAAACTCCCATGTAATAAAATCTATTGTCAAAGATAAATAAGCAATAAATTTTGGCTCTTATTACTTCCTGCCGCGACAACATGGAAACGATAATTTGAATAATTGTATTTCCACTGAATTCTAGAAGACATGCACAGAAAATGAAGTTACATTTATGTCCAGAAGCAAAACAAGGGGCCATCTCACATTTGCTCAATGGATCAGGAAACTGGACGAAAAACCTGATCGAGATGGGGTCATTGACCGAAGCTGTAGTACAATAGTTGTTACATGTTGTTTATACTCATTTATACAGTCCAAATGGTAAATAATGCATTATGTATCATTGTTAAAATTAATATTACTTTTCTTGTTATGCTCAGTATAGTCTCTAATTGTATAGAAACAGTTATGCAGCAGAAACAGATTTCACTTGGATTTAAACTTTTCTATTGAATTTAATCGTTTAATGTCATCTGGCAAAGTGTTGTAAAATATGTACATGTATTGTATGTGAATTTTTGTAATGAGCTGTTGATACTGCCCCTGATGAATATGATTTCTACGTCGAGTGTTATAGTAAAGACTCTGCATTTTCTGAAAAATATTCCTGCCTGAGCAAGTCATTTTTACAAAACCACTGATTCGTAAATAAAAAGACACGGTAATGGTAGAATTCCTAGATTAATGAAGAGAGGCTTACATGAATCACGTGGTGGGATTTGGTTATTATTCGTACAATTCGTTTTGTAATCTAAAGTCTGGAGCTATAAGATGTATTTCCCAGAATATTATGCCATATCTCAGGCGGAATGAACATTCAGAAGTATACACAACGAGCAGTATGAAGCTGACTGAATTTGCAAGAATTCTTAATGAGCATAAAGAACTTAATTGTGTATTCAATTCATTTAAATGGACGTTCCATTTAAGGTTTGACTGAATTGAGAGACCTAAAAAATTTGTTTGCTTTATTAAAGATTTTAATTTCTTTGTTAACTTGAACTGCAATTTTATGCACTGGTCTTAAAATAATTTGACACGAGGCGCAAATGATCTTAGCCGTTGAAACGCCCTTAAACCCAAATCAATCAATCAAAGCTACGCAGTTGGATTGCCGTAAGTTAGAATGTGTATATTGTTTCATATTTCATTTTATTATTATTTATTGTATTTATTTTACTTATATGTTATTTCATTATAAATTGCGTCTTTTAATTCTGTTGAATGTGAAAACGAATAGATGATTTGAACGAGTGAATGAATGATTTATAAGAATAGATTATGTGAAAACGAAAAGTAATTCATGGAAACCCGAGTAATTTTGATTAATATAAAAATATATTTAATTATTATCTTTTTCTATCAATTTTCATTTTCTTGCTAGCAGTATCAAATACGCTAATTGGCAAAATGTGTATCCCATAGGAATTAAGGGTCATTGTTGCTTGTAACCTGTTGTTATAACGTCATGTTGATAAAAGAAGGCGATAATGACGGCTGTTTTCGTCCACCTTAATATGAATTAATACTTTTATATATTTGTAGAATCTTACCATAGTCAATGCCTGACTTTGACTTAAGTGCGCCCTAGGCTGTCAAATGTTTTTACGCCCTTCTTCAATGTGCTTTTTTGACATAAAATAGTTATTTTCATATTAAGTGTGTGAAGTTTCCGTTTTTTTCATGGTCGAGATTAAGATTTTTTGCCGGGACCGTATGTCGAGGCAAAAAGTCTCAATCGAATATTATAGTTGAGAAGCTATGAGAAAACTGTTAATGTCGGGCCCTGGTAACGAAAAAAGGGTTCACTAATGTTGTGAAATGTAGAAAAACATCCTTTAATCGTGTTGCCAGAAACCAATTTTTTCGAATATTATAGTTGAGAAGCTATGAGAAAACTGTTAATGTCGGGTCGTTGATAGAAAAAATCGAATGACGGCGAAAAGCTTGTTGTCGTGTGTCTGTTAATGTGTCTGTTGTTGTGTCTGTTCGTCTGTCTGTAATTTTCAAAAAAATATGACTTATTGAAAGAATTATTTATGGACAAATTTCATTGGAAAGAAAAATCTGTGTTCAATTTTAGAGTTGTAGGAAAACGCCGAAAAAATTCAAACTTTTCCAATTTCGAAAATTAAGAGTTAACAGTGGAAACGGGACCTATGTCGCCTTTATAAGTGTACTCTATTCTTAGAAGAAATATAAAGAAAAATTGGGGCCATTTGAAAAATTTTGAAAAACCACCCAATCGAATTAACGTTTTGTAGGACAGATTTTCCGTGAAGTGGAAAATATAGTGTTTGAAAATGCCCAGTTCGGGAGATAATTTTTAAAACGTCCAAATCAGAGGACTGAATTTCGAAAGAAGGAAGAACGACAAAAAGAAAATTAAATGTTCCTCATCCATCCTCAAATAATTCTTCAGTTCGAAGATCTAAAATTAATGCTGCACAATGTGCGACCCATAACCTCACCATGGCGTTGTTCTAAGTCCTCACCATCAAACGTTTTCTTATTTACCTTTACTACATTATCATTAACCATTGATTAGTAATAATAAATCATAAAGTAGCAAAACAAAACCCTATTTGTGCGTAATTCATCGTAAATCGCGAGCAAACCTACATAAAATATTGGTCGAAATGTACGCTCATCAAATTTCTTTCAAAGTTTTCTTCAAAGTTCAAAGACTTCCACAAAGTTCTTCATCAAAGATATATGTCATATATCTTTATAGTGTAATACCGGCCAAAGCCGTGTATGTTTTATCTTTCCCATTCATGTCGCCAACAATGAACTTCTCGGAAACACATCTCAAATATCCATAGTTGAATATTATAACAAGGAAATATTAAATTTTTGTAATAATTTTCCTTCAAAATTACGGTATTTTCTGTTTTCTTTCATGTTATATTTAAATACTATAATTAAAGAGAAAACCTCATTGGGATAATTTCAATTAAATCGATGCAACTTGAAGAGTAAACGCTCGTGCGACTCGCGTTTACGCTCTTTTCTTTCTGTACTCAGAATTCATCTTAGAATTCATCTTGCGTTAGGATCGAGGATACCCAAATTTAGAAAACGTTCACCGAATACATTTTTTCCGCAGTACATTACATACAATTTCAACTGTTTTTAAATTAAATAAATGAAATATTCAGCGTCGTAATAGCTCCATGTCCGTCCCGACAATCAGCAGAACTCAAAAGAAATTAGAATGACAGCTCGTCAAACGGAGCGGGGAAATTAAAATTTTCTATTTCAAAATTTGAAATATTATCTAAAGTATTTACATTTTTAAACAATTGTAACAATTTATCTTTTTTAAAGGACTGATTATTTTAAAGGAATATTTGAAGATCTGTTTTGATGAACATTTCATTAAGGGAAACAAACTATCTTCAGTATGTAAGTTGTTGGAAGACTCGAAAAGAATTGTTTTGTTGCATTTTTCGAAAAATTCAGTATATGAACGAAAATCATCTGCGCCATCCTCTTAAAGCGTCCATTACGCTATCCGGCAATAAAATTTAATCAAAACGTTCAAGCCTTTTTTATTTTGAAATGTTTCAGGGTCTTCTTTGTAGAGTACCATCCAACAATAAAATATTGATTTGGAATTCAGGGTACTCAACATCATCTAGATCGCTTGGGAAATATCAACTTTGGAGCAAATTGCTTCAACAGTTTAGCCGCTAGCATTTTTCACAGAGGAAAGACGTTTTGCCATTAATCGTTTTTTCCGTATTAACTACCCACCAAACCTGATTCTGGCTACACCACTTGATAAAGGGATTTTATTCTATATTTATCAACTGAATTTATCCACTTATTTTGATACCAGGGCCTGGAAATTACATTTTTTATGTCGAAAATTATCCGATTTCCTCCGTAGCATTACGTAACTTTTTCCTTTCTCGTATACGCACATATATACGGAGTAATTATACGCAGTATAGAGAAAATTGTAATGCTGCGCGAAAAAACGGCAAATTTTCGACAGAAAAGCATCCTGGGCCCTGAAAACAAAGGAGTTCATAAATCCAGTTACTAAATTAACAGAAAAAAATCTCTTAATAATTCCTGTTTTGTGGGTCTTCTCCGTCCGTCGGTCAGTCTCTCTGCGTCTGTCCGTCTGTGCGTCGGTCTGTGAACACTTCTAGCGCCAAAACCATTCGTACGATCTTTTCGAAATTGAAGAATCCCTTGTCGATGTGACTCTAGTTGAAGTTTTGAGATTTTAAAAAACATTCTATATAAATTTGAGGGTATATTACATGAAGCCCCCCGTCATTTTCAAAATTTTCTCAAAAACGGCACAAATTTTTTCTTTAAATTTCTTCTAAGAATAGAGTAAAATACACTTATAAAGGCAAACACTTAAAAAACACTTACATAGATCTCATTGCCACAGTTAACTTTGAATTTTAAAAATTTCAAAAATTTGAATTTTTTGCCTCTTCCTACAACTCTAGAATTGAAGACAGATTTTTCTTTAAAATGAAATTTGTTGTCCATAAACAGTTCTTTCAATAAGATCATTTTTTTTTGAAAATTTACAGGCAGACACGAACAGACACAAGAACAGACACAATAATAGACACAAGAATAGACACAAGAATAGACACAAGAACAGACACAAGAACAGACACAAGAACAGACAATGAACAGACACACGAACAGACACAAGAACAGGCACAATAACAGACGCATGAACAGACAGGCTTTTTGCCGTCATTCGATTTTTCTGTATCAACGACCCACAAAACATTGGTTTCTGGCAACACGAGTTAAAGGATTTTTTTCTATATTTCACAACATGATTTAACCCTTTTTCGTTACCCGGGGCCCCGGGATTAACAGTTTTCCTCATAGATTCTCCAAGAATAATATTTGAATATTGTTGATATAATGCTTTATTATGTTTTTCTTACAGATTTGTGAAGGATACCAACTAAAGAAAGGAGGTTCCTTTCTTATTGTATTTATTTTATATTGTTAATAAATCTCATCACACTATTTGCTGATTTTTTCAAATTTGAAACTGATTGTAAATTTTCGTTAAATAGAAACAACGAAAAACATTTTTTTGTTATTTTCTGGTAATTACGTAGTAAGAAGAAAAAGTATTGTAATCATGCGCCAGGAGAGGGCGATTTTTCGACAAAAAAACTCAATTTCGAGCTCTGGTAACGACAAAAGTGGATTAATGATGTTCCTATATATAGTAAATTACTTCTTCCAATACGTTTGTAGTCAGAATCCATGTTTTGTGGGTCCTGGTTTTCTCAAAATCTATTGACGACAAAACGTCTGACTGTCGGTCCGTGTGTAGTTAACACAGGCACCTAAACGCCGCACGTTCTTTTTAAGTCAAATCTGTGATATATGACAGTTAAAAATAATCTTTGTGACAGAGAAGTGTCATTAGAGTTTCTGTGGTGTAATGGGTAAGTGGGTAAGCCCACTGCTGGAGATAGTTGTGAACGTACGGTCGAATCCCATCCATGGAGAAAAATTTTTGCGAGTAGAAACAATTTTGCGGTTAATTGCATAGTTATAATAATTTGTATCCATTATAAATATCACATAAATCATGTGTTTTTGAGGCGCCACTACTTATTTTAGTGTGTTAATGTTTTTTAAGAATCAAGTATAAATATGCCGCTATTGCAATTCTGACTTCAGAACGACTTCATGCGCGCCCGTGTTGAAGTCTACTTTATCGCAACTTTCATCTGTGACATACTTTCAACCTTGGCGATAGCCGCCGAAAGTTAAGAGCGGAACTACCTGCACACGGAGTTCTAGAGAACTTAGCTTCTGGTTGAAAATATTTCAAGTAAAATGAGCTATGTAGTTGGTGGTTTATTCGTTTGCATTCTTATTGAGAAATTGATATCTCTGACACATGTAGGACTTTTACCTAATTAAAATCTAGTGCAATAAATATCACGATATTATTCTTTTCGTACGTGTGCCTGGACAGCGTGATTGGAAGTGTCTGTGGTAGCACAGTGGGGTCGAGCCAGATCTACAGACTTAAGGGACCTGAGTACAAATCCTAGTAACGCTAGAATTTTAATCTCACGTTTACTCATGTAAAAGAGTTACGTAATACTGCAGAAGGACGTGTCAAATTTTCACAGAAAACATGTTTTGTAAGTCGCTTATTCGTAAAAGTGGATTGTCGGTATTGTTTTGTATTATTTCTATATACAAGGCTGTCAAAACGCTTCTTTTTTAACACGAAAAGTGATTTTCCAAAAACCTCTTTGACAATGCAATAATTTTGCAACATTTGCAAATGTATAAACAATTTCCAACTTTGCAAATCTGAAGGAGAGCCTCCTGATGTCCCATAGCCGAAAATAGCGAATTAACAATTTTGCAACAATTTATAATTTATAAACAAATTCGAAATATGCGTTAGAACGACCGGAAAGGGTGCGCAAATTATGCCTGAAATTATCATTAAAATTGCAGTTTGACTGGAGTTACAAATCGATTGCAAAATTTAGAACAATTGATGCTAAAATGCTTAGTATTTACTGGTTATTGACAATAAATCTGGACGGAAACCCCGCTGAGAAAATTGTTTCGTCGTGACGTACGCGCATTCAAAATCTCTCCTTCGGCAGGAAATATGACGATATTTTCGTCTCGTACGGAAACGAACTAGCTCTCTCCCCTGAGACAACGTCCGTTCCACTCCTTGGGATGTTGCACCAATCAGAGACAACTGTGATTCTACTTGTTAGCGATTGGTCAACGCGTTCCTCCCGTGCCCTCTCCTGGCCGCAGGGTGTCCAAGTTTGCGATGCGGTTTGGAAGATTTTTCTGAGGAGAATGTACATATTTGCGAATCCTGTCGTCTTTACTCATCGCGACGCTACAGGGGAAGTGCGCGGAAGGTGAAGGTGACGTGCTTTGGTCCCTGTCTTCTGTGGAAGGCCCTGTACACGCAGCTGTTCGCCGCTACGCCGGTCTCGCGCAGGATGCGCGAGAAGGTCGCTTAGCGCCCTGTTGAGCGCCGTCTCCGCCTGCTTCTGCAGCTCCTCCGGGGACAGCCTTCGCACGCCTAGAACTCTGGACACGTCAGCCTTCGGGAGTGCGGTCGAGTCTAGAGTTGGAAAGCACGGGCGCACCTGCAGGCGCGACCCGGATGGGGCACAGAGTGGAAAGAGCGGCCGCCAATACCTCGCAAGGCGCACGCACGCGGTGAATAGGGCCGCTTAAAAGGAATGGAAAGCTCAGGTGAACGGAGAAGAGGTTTCCAAAGAAGAGTGCGGTTTTGATCTAGGCCTCGAGATATCGAGCGGCATGCCAGCGGGGGCCACTGTCAAGTAGCACGCCCAAATATCTCGCTTCACTCAGCCATGGAGACGCGCGCCGCCAAACTCACTGTTTCATTGGGGTCTGTTCTCTAACGAGTGAAGTTGACGGCCACACATTTTTCTAGGTTGAGAGCGAGTCGTTCCCGACGCCATTCGGGAAGAATAGAATAGAATTAAATATTTATTTTGCTACTTAGAAATACATAAAATTCTTCCGGTGGTAGCGTTTTCTAAGTAATTACTAAAAATACACAAACAATCATCAACAACATTAAAATAATAACATGGTACCAAGTACAATTTTACAAAATTAATCTATGAACCATATTTACTTAGTCTAATTTTAAAAGTTTTGTCATTCTGGGGGACAGTCTCCAGCACTGCTGCAGGTAATTTGTTCCAATTTTGTATCGTTCTGTTTACAAATGAGAATTTACCTACATCTGTTCTCTATTTTCTTTGCCGAATTTTGAAACCAAGATCCTTCCCGCGACGTAAGTTGATAGTCTTTCCGTGAACCCAAAGGACGATCCTCTTATTGATTTGAATAATGCACAAAGGCGCGATTTCTCTCTGCGTTTTACAAAGGTTTCCACGATATAAATTCAGAATTTGAACGTCCTCTCCTAACAAATTTTGCAGGATAATTTTGTACTTTCTAGACAGATTTTATTGGCCCTAAACGATAAGGGTCCCAGCATATGGAGACAAATTCTAATATCGGACGTACTAGAGACGTATACCCTTATTCTCTTGATTTTCCACTTCCTTTCTGAGTATTTTAATTACAAAGTGTAATGCCTTCCACACCTTTTTCACTACATAGTTTACGTGTTCTGTCTACTCAGATCCTCATTTAGTACAATTCCCAAATATTTACAGCATTTAGCCCTCGGAATATCCTGATTTTATATATGATATCGTCTGTCTTTCTAGAACGCGCGAATCTAATAAACTTGCGGACGGCGAGACAGTCACTTAGCACTTTACTGACTTCCTTCCGTTCGCCGATTTCGCGTAATAGCAAAATCATTCGAACATCAGGAGTCCGCAGCGTTGAATAACAGTCCTTTTATCAGCAGGAAGCGGCCCGTCATTCACGTATATGTCGAAGCGGGTAGGAGAGGACCGCTGCCCTGAGGCACTCCGCCTCGGCTCGTCTGAGGACGAATATACGTTGTTATCTCACCTGTCAGAGAAAACTTGCGATCAATCTTAGGTAGCAGTCGCTTACCCTCAACTCCACGAGGCATGCGAGCAACTCCGCATGCCCACAGAGTCAAACGCCGACCGCATATTCAGAAAGTCCACTGGCAAATTTTGCCGTCTCTAGGCGAAGCCGATCTCCGTGCAAAGCCGCGAAAGCGCTTCGCGGAGATGTGGCCAGCTCTGAAGCCAAACTGTTCATCTCTGAGAAGGTTGAGACGACGTATTTCCTGTTGCAAACGCGACAGAATCAGTCTCTCGAACGTTTTCCTAAGATTGAGGTAGACTAATAGGTCTCTAACTGCTTGGGAATAATTTATTTTTGCCAGGTTTTGTAATAGCGAGATGGTCGCGACTCTCCATGCCCTGGGAAAATATCCACGCGCCAGGCACGCATTCAGGAACTCGAGTAAAACCTCGACTCTGCGACCGCCCAGAGCGCGTGGTTGCTGCAGAAATACCATCTGAGCCTCATTTTCAGTTTTCCCCTCTCCAGTTACCCTCGAGAGACGGGAATTTATTCAGATAAGCGTGTACAATTTCCTGCAGCCTTTTCGGCTTCCGCAGCTTCGGGAGGACGGATAACTTAAAAATACGACTTAAAACGCTTACGCGTGTGCTGCGCTGCAGAAGTACGGTCTGAGAGTTATTTTCAGTTTTCCCTCTCCAGTTACCCTGGAGGGAATTTATTCAGATAAGCGTGTACAATTTCCTGCAGCCTTTCGGTTCCGCAGCTTCGGAGGACGGATAACTTAAAATACGACTTAAACGCTTACGCGGGGTTGCGCTGCAGAAATACCGTCTGAGACTTATTTTCAGTTTTTCCCTCTCCAGTTACCCTGGAGAGAGGGAATTTATTCATATAGCGTGTACAATTTTCTGCAGCCTTTCGGCTTCCGCAGCTTCGGGAGGGCGGATAACTTAAAAATACGACTTAAAACTAGCTTATTTACTTACCACTAACAGAGTGCCACTTTGGGTTCATCAGTTATATACTGATGTGTTTTTTATAACTTCTTATTTACAGTTCTTATGATTGTTCTGATTTTTTCTGTTTTCTTGTTTGTTTCATTCACAATCACTTTCATTCTTAATCTATCTACAAATACATTCTAATTCAATCACATCTAATCTAATCTAGAAACATTCACTCACTCATTCATACCACTTTTCGAATCCCTGCACTATTTACATGATTTTCGCCACAGCGCTGACTTTACTCAGTGTCAGTGGCGCCGCGACGCCTTCATTTCCAGTGGAATGTGGCCCGACGGAGCGCAAGTCCGCGCTTCCCGTGCGATCGCTGGCATCTGGGAGCGTCGCCCCGCGTCGCATAGTTCAGAGACCTTCCGCGGGCAAGTGCGCGGAAGGTAAGGCGACGTCTTTGGGCCCTTTCTTCCGTGGAAGGCTCTGTGCACGCAGCTGTTCGCCGCTACGCCCGTCTTGCGCAGGATGCGCGGAGCGGACGCGCAGCGCCCTCTGAACGCCGTCTTCGCCCGCTTCTGCAGCTCCTCCGGAACTGACTTCGCACGCCTAGAACTCTGGACACGTCAGCGTTACGGGGAGTGCGGACAGGTCTGAGATTTGAAAGATGAGGACGCGCTACTTGTGCTCTGCGACCCGGATGGGGCGCAGAGTGGAAGAAGGGGCGGCGGCGAAAACCTCGCATGCGTACGCCCACAAAGGACCCCGGTGAATAAGCGCTGTTTAAGGGAAATGTTTAGTTCTGGAGAACGGAGAAGAAGTTTCAAGAGGAGAGTTCTAATTTGATTTTGGCCGTAAGATAACGAGCGTGCATGCCAGCGAAGACCGCTGTCAACAACACGCCCAGATATCTAGCTTCGCCTGCCAAGTACGCGCGCCAACCAAGCTCACCGTTTCATCGAGGTCTGCCCTCTTACGAGTGACGTTGACGGCGACGCATTTCCCTAGGTTGAGAGCGAGTCGTTTCGACTAGCCATTCAGGAAAGATGACGAGACAGTCACTTAAGTACTTTACTGACTGCCGTCCGTTCGCCGATTTCGCATAATATGCGAAATCATCCACGAACATCAGGAGCCCACAGCGTTGAATACCTGTTTTGGTTTTAGCAGGAAACGGCGCGTCATTTACGTGTAAGCCGAAGAGGGTAGGAGAGAGAACACTCCCCTGACGCACGCCCGCCTCGGCTCGTCTGAGGAACGAATATAGGCACGCACTTTGAACTGCGTGTCAGAGAGAAAACTCGCAAACAATCTGACATAGCAATCGGTCATCCCCGACTCCGTGAGGCACGCGAGTAAACTCGCATGCCACTCAGAATAGACGCATGTCGAGATAGACTGCTGGCAAATTCTGCCGTCTCTCGAGGGCGAGGCCGATCTCCGTGCAAAGCCGCGTAGCTGCTGCGCGGAGCTGTGACCAGCTCTCAAGCCAAATTGTTCCTCTCTGAGAAGGTTGAGGCGACATATTTCCTGTTGCAAACGCGACAGAATTAGTCTCTCAAACGTCTTCCCTAGGATGGAGAGTAGACTAATAGGTCTATAACTGCTCGGATTAATTTATTTTTGCCAAGTTTTGGGAGAAGAGCGATGGTCGCGATGCTCCATGACTTCGGGAAATAATCGCACGCTCACTTGAGGGAAATTCACTGCAAGTCTAAGGACTTGCTATGATGAAGAGGCACGAAAGGAGCTACAGTGTACTTGGACGACCGAAATTTAGAAAAGGAACCATATCCTCGAAATTGCCAGGGTCTTCTGCGTGTGAATCCAAAAGATAAAACTGAAGGCTCAAGAAAATTTGAGGTGGGCATTATGAGAGCTTGGAAAGTAAATCAAACTATTTTGGAAAGAGAGCTCTTACATCTTTTGACGTTCTTTGTCAGAAAAAAGAAAGAAACAAAATTAGCAGATAATGTACGATTGTGTGCAGAAGATGTCTCGTCAGGGTTTGATTGTTTTACTTGTGCCAATATTTCTATCACAGTGATTTGGTGAAATTTTCAAGTCCGCATGTTCAATCGTGATATTGCATTGAAAAGGCTGGGTAATAATACTTTCCATAGAGTGATTAGTAATATCAACAAATTAATTTATATCTTAGACAAGTTGAAGCATTTGCAAGAAAACTAGGATTCTCTGCACTCTCCCTTGAAACATTAGCAAGAAAATTACTGTTCTCTTAGTGCATTTAGTACTGTAAATGATCTTTTGAGCACGTTACTCAAATATCTCGATGTTTCATGCAAGAAAGTTAAATTTATTATTAAACAGATCGATTTATTGAAAATATGTGGAAACATATTTATTACAGCATATGATAGTCCAGATACTGTCTTCATCTCATGTTTTATAGTTTATATTGTATCCTCTCCTCTATTATTTGAGTAGTATAGACGAGTTTTGCGCACACGCAACCTAGCTTCATAAATGAGGTCTCTAAAGAAAGAGAACTTCACGGAAACGTGACGGTTTGCCCTTTGACGGTAAAAATATGAAGGTTTTGTTGAAAAAATTAATCTAAATATTTATTTCAAATGCATCACGGAACATTCGGAAAGCATTATTAAAATTTATTTAGTGAAATAACTCCTATAAGAAGCGCTCTAGGGCCTTGAAATATGGAAGTTGAAGTTGAAGGCTACAAAGAAACTTGCCTCGCAACCTAATCTATAGGATGAGAGCTGCTTGGACATTCTATTCCATTCTGCTGCTCCGGCGCTTCTCGATACTTCCCCACCTGTTTAGAGATATGCAGAATCTGCTTGTGTATATGAAATGAAAGTAATTACTTGATATTCTAGGTGATTAAATTGTAATGCGCGCAATTTTAGTTTGCACAGTTAAATAATATTTCAAAGAGTAGGGTAATGCGTGTCGGTTCCTATTTTCTGCATGCACAACTTAGTAAGCCGTGAGTAAAAAGCTTTTGTAATATTTTTGTGACTGTCAAGGAAAAGCGAAATGCTAACTGCAAGGCAAAATTGTATGATTACTTCAAATGTTGTTTTTAAGAAAGTGTTGTGAATTGTTCCAAGAACATTATAATACTGAATAAACCTTTATTCAAAATCTGTTTCAAATATCAATTTCATTGTGCTTATTTTAATTTAATTTCTATAAATACATTGGAATTTACCTTTTTAAATTTGTTAAACAAATAAACACGTTTCTGTCAACAACTTTCTCTCTTGTTATGGAAAAGAAAGATAGGGAAGCGGGTGGACTTTGAAACTCATGCTAGTCCAGCCACGTGTTAGTTTTACTATATTCTTAGAAGAAATTTAAAGAAAACATTTGAGTGTCTTCGAAAATAATTGAAGGGGGATGTCCTAGGGGCTTCATGTAAAGTACCCCCAAATTTTATTATTTCTATTAGTACAACACGATAGAAATATATACATACCTTAAAGTTACAATTCCATTCCACCATATTCTGAGAAACTCGTCTGACAATTTTTGCTTGCTCTCAAATTGGCTGTGGAAATGTAGGTATCATTTAATTCTTTTTTCGAACTCCATTCGAATATGCCGTTTACTCCCAATGAAATAAGACTTTCACTTCAAAGAGATAATTTAGACACCTTAGTCTGGCGTCTATTAAAAGATACCCACCAGTATCCACTAATTCCAATTCACACTAATGCAGCACGATGAGTTTTAATACGGTAGACACGGATATCCCAGTGAACTCTTTTGTAAGTTCAGCGATTTGTTTCACCTGTAATAACGTATTCCTATGTAATAACGAAATCTTTCAGAGCGATGCGCTTTTCGCCACTTCGAAGAAATTTTCCTGCTTGTGTTTATTGAAGGGCCAGCCACTAAAAACGAACTGAATAGCAAGTCCTCGCAGGCCGATCGGCGGCACGGCGACCCACACCTCACCCCATGTCGGTCCGCAAATGCGTGGGCTGAACTATAAGAGGCTCGTAACCATATCGCCCAGCAACATGCCTGCAGTTCACAATGGTCTCCTTCGTTGCAGAAGTTTTAATGCAAAGTTAATTTAACGAACGATGGTACAAATTAGTTCTTATGCTGAGAAACTTCTGCCTTTCGACATTTTCCATTTACATGTGTAACAACGCAGATGAAAATAATATAATTATTAAAGTTTGCCTCAAACTTCGTTCCCGTTTTGAATAAGAATGACAGATATTTTTCTTAACTAGAAAAAGTCATAATTATTGTACCATGCTTCCATTACGTAATTGAAATAATGGGATTGCATATATATAATGTAATAATAAAACTGTATCAATTACACAGTTGAAAAAATACAGTAAGTAATAAATACTAATTGTTTATAATTCAACAGATTTTGAATGTTTTTAAAATTATATTTTCAATACGTAATTAACCTGACAAGGTACCTGGCTGCTGTGACCAGCAACTGCTCTGACACATGATTAGGCTTATTGAGGCTTATTGTGTCCGTTTATGAAGAAACATCACCCTCTCAGAAATCACAGGCCGGTTGGTTCAGCAAGGTTGACTTTTATCTTAGATGCTGTCATAACCAGGAAAAGGAGAAGCAACAAAGCTCTGTTTGCCTACGAAGGTTTTAGAAAATAACTGAACACTTGTTGCAATTTATGGGAAGTGCATGTACGTTACCTACAATGCATTGCCAGATGACGTTAAACAAACAAAACTGGTACACAAATTCTAAGTTAAAAGTAAAATATTTTCTGCTGCATAACTGTTTCTATACAATTAGACACTATCATGGTCATCAAAAAGAAAAAATCAATGTTTATTTTAACACAACAATGATAGAGTATAATGAATTAGTTTAAATTTGTATTGTATAATTTTTAAACTAGTGGTACTACAGAATGGGACAGACGTTCTCGTAGTAGTTTTCATATTTCCTTGGTGTGGACTTGCTTTACGGTCTTGCCCCATCCTCTTGCCAGCTGCCATCTCTTGTCGCCCAAAGTGCATTTGACATTTTCTGAACTTTTCGGTTTCCTAATAGTGGAACGGAAATATTACTTCAGAATATTAAAGAATACTAAAATCTCCTTCTAAATAGAAATTTTCATTGAAAAATTTGAAGTTGTTTTTAAGAAAATGGCGATTAAGCATAACTGTAAATGCGAAATTTGAAGCTATTTTCACTGGATCTATTGAGTTTTGGAAAAACTTCATCTAACGTCATTTCAAGCATTTCCACTAACAAATGCAATAATGTACACAAATTGATGGAAATGTGCATATTAGCGGCATGAGAGATGCTGGAAAAATATATCAGGTAACGTTGAAAACCAAAGAATACACAAATGAATATTACGTAAAGGTGTAATCATGCAAACTTTAGTAAGAATCATCTGTCAATAAGTCGTGGTTTCACTTTGCACAACAATTTAATATTTGGTCACTTAGCACTTACAGTTTGTTTTACACAGGTACAGTTAATAACAGACATTGATTTTCAAACACATGGCAGTTCATATAATTTCACGTGTAAGAGCACTACACGGAGCCGACAGACATTGGTTACGACTCGTGGCAGTTGAAATAATTACACTTGAAGTTAACAATACTAATTTAATGCTCGGTAATGGCTAATCACTCTCATACGAGTCTTTAACGATATTACGTGTAACAGCGCTACACGAAGCCGGGGGCGCTTACATGCTGCCCGCAAGAGATTCTTTCTACGACTAACATTTTTACTGAGCAACAGAAGGGTCGCGAGATTTAGATCAGAGAGCGCATGAGAGGGGGTAGGCCCCATCCAATCATTACTGAACATTTGAATTTGTTCTGGAACCTATTTCTTGGAATTTGGAACTTGGAATTTGGAACATTGGAATTTGTTCTGGAACCTATTTCTTCAGAAATAGAACTACTACTAATCATGCCAGTGGTGGAGTTGCAATATATATTAAAGACCACATCCCATATGAAGAACTGAACTTGCAATCTAATATTGAAACAAATGCTATCAAGATACTCTCACCAACTTCAATTATTATATGTAATTTATACTTACCAAACAGCTACAATTTTAACGCACAAGAATTAATCGACATAATTAATGAACTGGAAAAACCTTTCTCATTCTAGGGGATTTCAACAGTCATAACACTGTATGGGAGTCTCATTAAACAGATAACAGAGGCCTTGTGCTTGAAGACATCTTTGAATACCACGATTGCATTGTATTAAACACTGGAGAATCTAGACATGTCTACATCAACAACAATAAGTTTAGTTACATCGGTCTATATCATCAGCATCCTCGCACACAAATGCTCTTGGAACTTTTCAGACTACCCATATGATAGCGATCATTTCCATTTTTATTGGTGGTCAACAACATAAATATTACACCTGCTCCTTCAGTTCAAGTAAATAGATGGAACTTCAATAAAGCCACTGGGAAGAATATCAGAACTTCATTTTCATCTCAATAGGTATAATATCCCCTTTTAAATAACAACATTGATGCTACTCATCGAAGCCTTCTGTAATTTGATTATTACTGCAGCACTTAATATTTCTAAGTTATTTTTCAAAAATTAAAAGAGCAAAATACACCATGGTGGAATAGCGACTGCAAAGAAGTAATATGAATTCAAACATGCATTTAACTGTTATAAGAAACATAAATCAACTGAGAACAGACTTGAATACAAAAGGACCAGTTATCATTAGAAGAGTCATCAAAGAAAGCAAAACCAATTCTTTGGTCTAAATACTTATCATCATTAAACGGTACCTGTTACATCAATGATACACAGAGAACAATCAAAGCTATTCAAGTAAATAAAAAATTATCTTTATCCACGTTATTAAAAACAATGATAAAATACCTACTGCTCCGTCTGACATTGCTAACCAATTTACCAAGACATTCTTCAATAACTTCAGTTCCCACAACTACATGCACGAATTTCTTTCACATAAAAATGAACAAGAAACCAAACTAATTCCTACAGGGAATGAAATTTTAGCAAATAAATTCCAACTTAATGTGGATATCTCATCACATGAACTTGATGAAGTTATTGAAGCGTCCAACAATTCTTCTCCTGGCCCCGACAATATTCCAAATATTCTCCTTAAAAAGCTACCCCCTAAAGGAAAATCTATTCTATTACGCATCTACAATTCTATATGGAGAGAAAAGACCTTCCCATGCACCTGGAGACTGGTTACTGTTATTCCTGTCCCTAAGCCCGGTAAAGACCCGGTTATAACTGATAACTACCGTCCAATATCTCTAACATCTAATATGTGTAAAATTCTTGATCGGATCATCAAATACACCACGTTGGTTTCTGATTCCTACAAATTTTGACTAACAACCAGTTTGGTTCTCCGTCATGACATTCCACACAACTCACCTACTGAATACTGCCACATTCATCCAAGAAGCATCTATCAATCAACAAATACGTACTTGCAGTCAACTGACATAGAAAAGGCTTATGGATATGGTCTGACCTATAGAGTAACACTTAGAATTCTCCACAACATCGGTGTTCATGAAATATGTCTTGAGTTCATCCGCAATTTTACACTAAATAGACAGCTTCAAGTCAGAATTAATAACCAAACATTCAACTAGATGCTTAAATGGTCTTCAAGGGTCAGTTTTGAGTGTAACACTTTCCTTATCGCAATCAACGTGGATAAGAACATTGCTTTACCTGTTACAATAAGGTAAACATGATGACATCATTGTTTTCATGTAAAGGCACACTCACAACACTCAAAAGTACATGCAAGAAGCTCGACAAACTTCTCCGAATTTTCCCTGAAGTCAGGATTTAAATTCTCCGCCAAAAATCTGAAATGTATCCTATTTTCAAGGAATAGGCACCATACTTTGCCGCACTTTCTCACTGGTTTCTAATGTCCCTACCAAGTGGTCCGCTGCAGGCACTAAAAATCCTAGGCCTATACTTATTAACAAATTGAGCTGAAACAACAGACTTGTAGTTGATTGACAAACTGTAAAAACTGTTTAACATTCTAAAATATCTTAACCACAACAAGTGAGCGAATATAGACATCTGCTTCTTACTTATAAAACAATTACTGAAGTAAGATTGGACTATGATCTATTATTATAACTCAGCTAGTCAAGTGTTCTTAGTAGCTAGACACTCTACACAATCAAGGCCTGATTATGTACAGATGCTCTAATTACTTTTTCTTCCATTGGTAGCCCACTTACTGGCCAAGGAGCCATCTCTACACTTCGACGACAATTGCTCGGCATGAAGTATGCAATTAAAGCTGGCTCTTCTATCAATCCAATTATAACCAACAATGTTTTTACCATACCTTCGGGATCTCTTCAAGAAACATAAATCAATCATTCCCTTTTATCTAAAAATCAAGGAACCTCTCGAAATACTTAATATTCAACTCCCTCAGATTGAAAAGCACTGCCCATGCAAAATTCAACCTTGGCTGTTAAAAAAATTAAAAATTGACCTGTTTTACTGAAACTTGAGAAAGTCAATCTCAGTTAATGGAAATCTGTTCTCAATGATTTCAGGTTGAGAAATACAAGTCGCTACACTCTACTTGTGGTATCAAGCCCATTCTCAAGACAGACGAACTGGAAGTCAATGTGTATACCGCTGACCGCAGCACATTGTATACATTCAAACCCCACGTGCTCAACAACTACGTGGGTTTATATGGAATCATGCAGGCTTTGAAACTGATCAGCGAACCCGCCGCACCCTCTTTCTCAATTGTAACTAACTCATCAAGCACTCCCACCCAGTTAAACGGCAGTAAGCGCAAATGTGAAAACTCGGCAATCACTGAACTCTCTACTATCAGATATCATTAACGGGAAAAAGATATCTCATTTTGTCAATCCCGGCATCCTGAAAACAACGTTACTCAAGAGTTTAGCACTGCGGCTTCTTTCTTGGTGAACTCAACAAGACACATAGTTCACAAACCCATAGCACCACAACTGACATCGTTAAATTTATGAACAAAAGAATTTTGACTAACTGGAATCAAGAATGGACCAAATACAAAGCCAGCCAATTTCCATAAAACGTACCAGATTTCTTCTCAGTGTGTTATAGATAAACAGACGACTAGGCGAGAACAAGTAGTGCTATCCAGACTTGCCCGACATACTAATTTAACACACGTACACCTGTTTCACAAACTACCTCGCCCCTCTGCAGACTTTTTGTAAAGTTGAACTAACGGTATCTCATATATTCTGAACGTTTGTTCTGGTTCCAGGAAGAAAGAGATGGCCTATCACCGAGCAACAATTAGAAGTGAGTTATATATTCTAAATCATATCAGGAAATGGCTAAGATTCTGCCAGAAGATTAATATTGAAACGCACCGCGCTTCTGGCCAAAGAAACGGCGCGATACATCAAGCAAGCACGCGGCAGAACGGTTGCCAGAGGGCGCCTTCGCCAGCCACGAGAAACGGCCGGGTGGCGCAGCGCGTCGGTTGGCTGAGGCGGGAACGACGCCGCGAGGTTTGAGTGTCTGTCACGCCAGGCGCGAGATGCCTGAGACTCCGCGTCTGAACAAAGTAAAAGTGTCGCGAATGAATGAGCGCTGGTGAGTGATTGACAGACGATTTAAAGTGATATAACTGACCATTAGTAGCCTGAAATGAAAGCCAGAGGAAGCATTATCTGGTGCAGATCGAGAGAACATGTGCACAGGAGTACATCATGGACTAGTAGCCTGGGTGAAATGGTGAGACACGTGCTCGCAACTGTACTTTGAATAATTAGTGGCGTTTATCAGCTCGGGTGGAAGGTGACATCAAGAAATCTGGGTGAACTGGAAAGGAGTTCGGGAAGGAGGGCAGAGACCGTGGGAAGATTACGCGGAGAACGTACTGGAAACACAACGTATCGAATGGCTGGTCCCCAGTGAGCAGACACAGGCAGACAGCGAATATACGAGGCAATCGAGAGCCTGAAGCTGCCGACGACGCTCGAGGGGGAGGATTAAACGGCAATATTTCCCCGATCGATGTAAGATCGAAAGAACCATGCGATTCTGGGTGAGGTAAACGGATAACGACCACCATATATTGTAATCAATAGTGATTTGTATAGAATAATAAATAGTTCATGTTTATTTTCTTTGTTCACGGAACAGTGGTGTTTGATTAATAACCCCGAGTCCATTCACGAAAAAGAACACCTGTCCCTTACAAATAAATTTACTGCGAACAAGCCGGGCTACCCGGTACGTCACAATATATTCAATAAAATATAAGTGTAATGTAATGTAAGTAATGTAATGTAATGAAATGTAATGGCAGTTTTATTTCTTCTGTTTACTTTATTATATTTCTTTCATATAGGGTGCTATAGTAAGGACAGTTTGAGACTCTAATGTCTGCTTAATGTCTCCTTGCAATGAACGCACTTTGAGTTAATTTCAGACATGTAACTGTGTGGTGGTTTCCTGTTAACATGGTTAAAATTATTCTTTGTGTATCTATAGTCAAAGCATCTTTGACGCTGAATGAGGCCGAACATCGTCTTCCTTCTGATTTTATTTGTATGCACATTTGGGTTATTGACATGGTTCAATGGATTATTCTGCTTAATTCTTCAGAAACAACTGGAATGGTTTTTTGTTTACTGGCGAAGTCTATGCAATTTACATAATTGTCGGGCACCGGGTGTTTTAAATTTGTATTAATTTAAACTGGGAATGGTTTGGCTAATGATTTAAACCACTGAGTACGTATTGTTTGCTGGTCTTAGTGAGTGTGAAACTTCTGCGTGCTAATTAAGTAATTTCATCAGATTTTATAGCTTGTTGTAGATTTGCAATGAGATTCAGTTTCTGAATAGTGTCTGCATGAAATTTTGACACATTTGACTTACCCTTTGACGAATTTTTTTTAGGTTCGGAATAAGTTGGCTAAGGAAATGGAAGGGAATTTTATTTGTGTTGGTTTGTTCACTAATTTTTTCCCTTAGATAGTTAAATCTATGTTTCGAGGCTAGGTTTACTTCACCTAAAGAACTAAATCTGCTTTCCACTGGTACGTTATATCGTAATTTATATGCGCTGTTCACTGACATTTAGTACCGCTTTTTTCCTGCATCTTGTGTATTTCGGAATCACTCACTGAACTTTTCGATGATCCTCGGTGTTTGGTGCTATTTGGATGGCCGTGTCCTCTCGGGTTGCTGGGTTGGAGGCCGTTCCATTGCCGGAGTCGCTTCTTTGCTGGTTCGTGGCTGCCTGAAATTGGATGACTATTGCTTCTTCCATAGAAGTAGGTTGTTACTTTAAGAACACTTCACCATTAGCTAAAAAGTTGCTGTCGTTATTTTTGACTACGTAGAGACCTTGGCTAATCTTGCAATGCTTCTACAGAATATTCCATTAGACGCATAAATCAAGTCACTTAGTTGAATACTGTCTCACTTCAACCAAGTGAGGTATGCTGGTCGCTGAGACGAACTTCAGCGCTCAGTCACTCAGTGCAACCACCACAAAGCAGCTAATACATCATTTTGAATGAAACACTTTAATGACAATGGTTGATAAAAGCCACAAAAATCAAGGGAATTGTTTGGACACTGAAGAAAAAGGATATTGAAGCCCAAATATCTAGAAAAACAAAATCGTGTCGAAGTATGAACCAAGAGGGCAGGCGAAACTCAACAACCCTCTTATTACGACGATAAAAAGAAAATTACTTGAAACAGACTGACATTTTTCATGTAAACTTTTTTATATACATTTCTTATATTGAACATTTGCGAATGGTCTCTGTATTTTCGAATTTCCTGTCCATAATGCTAATTTGTGTGGCTGGAGGAATACAATTCAGGAGCGTCGTTGTTGCCTCTGAGCTATCGCAACCAATGAAATGGAGGTGAGCGGTTTGGGCTGATGTGAAGAAACATCAAAATTTAAGTTTAATGTGTAATAGAATTATAAGGAATTCAAGTATGTAACACAAACAAGAAAAACAAACAATTTTTCTAATATACTGAAGTGAATCGTTGATTTATTAAGACTAACGAGTTAATAATATTTTAAAACAAAATATATAAAACGCAAATATGTTGACAAATTGACATAATACGGCAATACAAACATAAAATAAAATGAATAATGAACTTTATTTGGCCTTAAAAGATATAATTAAGGCATATTCATTAAACATTTTACATGCTGGTGTTGACTTCAAGATAACAAAACCGCCGATATCTTCAGTAACGTATCATTAAATTTATTATGCGGTCATACACTAATTCTTTAGCATGGATACCCCATAAAAAGTCCAGATGATTGAATGCATCCTTTGGTACTTTGAATAAGCCGATAGGATTACTGATTTCCTTATAGGTCTGCAAGATGTCCTAAATGAGAGAAAAAATATTATAATTAGTAATATCATTGGTAACACCACAAGTGCTTTGGAAATTGTGGATATATCCCCGACTCGATTTATCTACAATTTCCAAAGCATGAGTGCTATTTAATAGGACTCTTCCACGAGTGAAATTATGTCCAACAGAGTTCCAAATTGCGTCAAATATTGAAAATAACTGAAAGCTTTGTTAAAATCTAAGAGTTTGTTATAGTACATACGCAGTTTATTGCACATCTACATAGCAATCGATGTATACCACCGCTCAAGGTAGAAGAGTCGCAGTTTGTGATTGGCCAGTAGGGTGATGCGGTAAGAAAAATCAGATAGAAAAATCAATAAACTTTCTGTGATACACCGCCCTGATTGGGGCATTTTGTATGTATAGTTAAACACTATTGACTCTAATTACGCGAGTGCAGTAATCATAAGTAACTCATCGTGGACATGGGGAATGCCAACCACGAGTTAACGACTACACCGCGCAGTGGCGAGTGGATTCATCGGAGATTTCCTCGCAGGAAAGGACGAAAGGTCGTTCGCATGTGGCAATATACCGCGGCGTTCGCGCACCATCTCCCGCCGATGAAATTTCAGTGCCAAGTTCCAAAAGTCTGCAAAGTTTTGCGGTTGCAGGGAAAATCATTTCGAGATGCAGTGACAATGGCGCCGCTATACAATTGGCGTAAATAGTTGTTGGAAAAAGTGAAACTAGGGTCGGGGTCATGAATATTACATTGCTTACGATAGCATTGATTTAAACCTCTAGCTGCAACCACTACTCATAACTAATTTAATTCTATGATTTTGTCAACAAGTGGAAAATAAGGGATATCTCTAATTTTTTAAAAGAAGCACCCTCTAGATTCTAGAATCTCCAAATAAACTTAATAGAAAGAGAAGGTTTTGAAGCGTCTAAAAAGTTAATTTTCTTATCCATCGATACATATAATGTCCAAAATGTGATAAAATGTTGACGAAAAATTTAGTGTTCAATAAAAATTCCAGCGTTTATTGTTGTAAATCCCTAAATATTCAGGTAAGAAAATAGAAATTTCACTTAAATGTCGTCACAGTTTTTTAAAGCAAAATTTCAATTCTCACCTGTTAATTTTTAGTGGATCTACAGAATGGCGTATACTTTCTCGTACTAGATAGTTTTCTAAAAACTTTGGTCTGCCCTAGCTTTTAGGTCTTGCCCCATCCTCTTACCAGCTGGCATCTCTAGCCGCCCACAGTACACTAAAATAATTCTCAAATTTTTGCTTCCTAATGGATGAATTGAAATATTACTTTAAAAATATTAAAGAAGAGTAAAATCTCGCCCTATTAAGAAATTTTGGTTGAAAAATTTGGAGCCGTTCTTAAGAAAAAGGCATTTAAGTGTTACTGTAAATGAGAAATTTGAAACTCTTTCAAAAAATCTTTGTTTTCAAAAATCTTCATTTTTCACCCAAGTCATTTAAACACTTCTACTCACAAATGTAATAATGAATACAAATTGCTAGAAATAAGCATATACAAAAAGGCGTGAATGATATTTATAAAAATAACATTTGTGTAATTTTTTGAAAAACAAACAAAATACACCAAATTAATTTTATGTCATCTTAAACAGTAATTAGTACTATCCGCAATGAAAAGTTGAAGAAACTTTTGAAGCGGTTTTTGAGGAAATGGCATTTTAGCGTTTTTGAAAATACGGAATTTTGAGCTTTATTTTCACAAGAAACTTTTGAGTTTTCAATAAACTTTATATGATTATTTAAAGCACATTTAGTCGTAAATGCAATAATGCCACCGAATAGCGTCCAATGTAAAAATATTAACGTCGTGAGGGGCTTGTCAAAAAATTAAATTTTTGTAATTTTTGAAAAACAAAAGAATAGAGTAATATGGCGTTTGTGGCCATCCTCAGAGTACATTTACCAGTATCCCTCTCAAACGTTGAAAGAAAACATTTGGAGGGTTTTTTGAGGAAATCTTGTTTATGTTATTTTAAAATACAATACACTGCACGCAGCATGAAAATTCACTAAAATTTTCAAAAAGAAGATGACCTTCTATGAAAGAGCTTTCAAATGTGGAGAACAAATTTTACTTGAAGGAACAATTTCTATCTTCAATTTTGTAGTTGTCGTTTGCCGTCAGATAAAAATTTGTAATTTTCTAAAATTGAGTTAATCAAATTGGATCTAGGTCACCTTTTATAAATGGATTTTACTCTATTCTTACAAGAACTTGTGTATACATCATGGACTTGTGATACATCATTACATCATTGTTTCATAATGTAGTATTAAGAATATTAAAAAAGGGTAACACTTCGTCCTAAATAAAATTTAAAGTCGTTCTTAAGAAAATGGCTTTGCTGTTGATTTGTAAAACAAAATTTCTGTTTTTCACAGAAAATAGTTTTGAAAATGGTCACTAAAGTCATTTGATGCATTTTTAACTCGCAATTCAACACTACCTCTCAATTAACTGCACCAGCACTATCCGCTGAAAAAGCTGAAGAAAAAAATTCTGGAGCCATTTTAATGGCGTTAGAGCATTTCAAAATGCTGAATTTTGAGCCGGCTTTTCGCAAAAATGTTGAGTTTTCAGAAACGTATAAGACATTATAATAGATATACCTCAAAATTTTCCTCTCTCTACATTTATATTCACAGATCTTAGCGTCCGGCTTCAGTTGGGTCACTGGTCACGATATAACAGAATCCTTATTACCTCTATAATGATTAGGGATCTGGCTGATCATATGCAGCTGGGAATTGAAAGTGAAATGATTTTATTCCTCAGTTCATTTCTGTTTGATTGACTAAATGAAAAATCACTTTCTTTTCTAAAGAAACAAAATTCAACAAAGTTTATTTCACGCTTTTAGCAAACAATTGAGTGACTACACTTTAGGTTTTGATCGATCTCTTCTAATTTACAATTTATACCGCGGTTAACTTATCTTCTTTCGTTGATGTCCCTCGTAGACTTCTCATCTGAAATATCTTGCGAGCTTGCCGTAGTCCAAAGTTCCACGAAATCCTCTTCTGCCCTATCCAAGCTTGAATTTCAAAACTATCAAAATTATCATCCTGGCTATGACATAGTCCTTGAACCTGATTACCACCCCGACAAAAGTTCCACTTATACTAATATTGCTTCCATACGAAATATTTCACATCAGTTCAGAAGCAAGGTTTCCTGAGTTAGAATGAAATCTTTCTGCATGATTCATCCCTTCGAAGACTTCGTATTAAAAACTACCTTCATTTTTTTCATAACATTTGACCGTCCTTCACCCAGCCAATCATCACGTTCGTTGTATTTCTTGGTGAAGACCTTTGATCGTCTTCTTTTTGAACTTCTTCTGCCCCAATCCTGAAATTTTCACGACTTGGCATCCGAAAACTCTTAATGTACGAAAACAAACTACATTGTTTATTCACGGTCGTTGCTAAGCTCTAGCTCTCGTGATATTTCGTAATGCATGTTCCACCATATTGTCTACAAAGAATTGTTAGTTTATTTTAACGTGACATATCGGTATGTCACAATATAAAATGGAAAAAAATTGCAACTAATGTTAACGACGTGAGAGACAAATAAAATAATTACATTTTTGTATTTTTTTAAAAAAAGAGGATCCGGCAAAATCACGTTTATTTAGTCTCATAGAATACATCGATGGAACTGGAGGGTACAATAAATCATCGGAAGCCTGGAGAATTATAAATAAAATTAGAAGAAATAATGATTGTAAAAGCACAGTACAAAGAATTCTCTCTCAAAAATGGATACACCACAACTCCATGTTTCTTCGAGAAAACAGAGATTACATGTGAAGGAGAAGAAGAAATAAGAGACATGGAGGAAAGCAATTTTAAAATAACTGAGGATGATATTAAAAAGGCGCTATGCAAAGCAAAAACCAATAAAGCCCCAGGACTTGGAAATATAAAAATGGAGCTCCTAAAATATTGTGGAAATGTGGTTGCCAAATACCTAAAGAAAATGTTCAATAAGATAGAAGTAGGAAAGGATCCACCTGTAGAATGGAACATATCCTACATCTCTTCTATATTTAAAAAAGGAAACAAACAATCATGTGCGAATTACAGGGGAATAAGTGTCACGAATTATAGGGGAATACTGTCAACAGCAAGATTGTTTTCTAGTATTCTAAGTAAAAAAAAATTGAAGAAGATAAACCTGTATTGAGTGAAGGGCAGAGTGGTTTTAGACGAGGACAATCATACCTAGGTAACATCCACTGTATCAGACACATAGAGGAAACATAAAAGGTAGCTATGAATATTTATGTAACTTTTTAAGGACCTCCAGAAAGCATACATGATAGTGTCCTAAGAAAAAAGATGTTCACAAAAAGATTGATATAAAAGAAAAGTGGATCAATCTGGTTAAAAATTACAAACACTGAAGCCTAAATAAAAATTGGAGATAAGTTAACGGGAAGCTTGATAACAAGGGTCAAACAATGATGTGGGAGCACTCTGAATTTGTCTAATATCTACCAAATAACTCTCTATAACAAGTACAGAAAATGTTCTAGCATGGGAATAAATATTGAGACGACACCTTTCAATTTCTCTACTCTGCTGACGACCAGGTAATCTTTGCCCAAGATGAAGAGGATATGGTGTATATGCTAAGAAAGCTAATAGAAGAATATAATAAGTGGGGCTTAGAAATAAATTTAAAAAAAAAACGAATGTATGTGCATTGGACAAGCAATAACAGATATAGACGTGAACGGTAACAAAATTAAAAGCAGTAACACCTTCAAATATCTTGGATTTTTTATAAACAACTAGGGTACATGTGCCGCAAACTCGAGAATAATTATGGAGAAGAAAGCAACCAAAGCTTTACATGGCATATTATGGAATAACAATATCCGCCAAGATGTCAAAAGAAGGATATTCCATTGTAGTAGAAAATATAGTACTATATGGGAGCGGAAATGGCCACAAACACAAAAATAAGAGATAGGATATGACAGTGGAAATGGACTAGATAAGATTTATTTCAACTTACACTTGCAGGGACAGAGGAAATGAAAAATATGGATAAGGATGAATATAATTTGTTCTTGTTACAAGATCTGAAAATAGAGTACTATGGTGGTATGGACATGTTTAGAGAATGTCAGAAAACAGATGGTTACAAAAGATCTTAAATGGCAAACTACATTGAGAGGCGAAAAGAGTAAGACCAGTTTTAGAATGGGAAAAATACGTCCAGGAAGCTATGAAGGATAGAGGACTCAAACCACGAGATCGGGAGGATTGAGAGTTGTGGAGGGTGAAAATGGCAAGCTCCTGAGGGGAAAATGCCGAAGAAGAATACATTTTGCACTAACCCTTCTAAAGAAAACCCTATTAAAGTAAAAATTTTAAGCCGTTTCTGAGAAAATCATGCTTTTGTTATTTTTTAAAATTGCACAATCTGCATGCAATATTCAGCGAATACTAATAAAAGTTTCAAAAATATGTACATGACGTTAATGAAGGAACTGGATATGCAAAACAAATTTTATTTAAGAAATGAAATTTGTTGTCCAGTAGTTCTTTCATTAAGGTCATGAACACATTTTTTTTTAAATTTTAGTAGTTTTCATCAATAGTACGTGCAATATTTGCAATTTTAAATAATAGCAAAAACAAGATGGTCTCTAAAACGGCTCCATATTTTGTCTTTAAATATTTGGTAGGGGTATTGCCAAATGAACCCAACACGATGAAGTAATCGTCTGTATTCTTTTTCGACTGTGTTCTTTTGGTTTTTGAAAAATTACAAAAATGTAATATTTCACTTGTTTGTCACGCCGGTAATATTTACATCAGAGGCGATTTCTCCACATTATTATATTTATTAGTACATGTGTTTTAAATATTAGCATATAAAGTTTCTTGAAAGTTCAACACTTTTCTGCTAAAATGATTTCAAAATTCTGCATTTTCAGAAACGCTCAAACGCCAGTTTCCCAAAAACTGGCATCAGATTTTTTTCAGACTTTTCCAATGAATAGTGCTAATTGCACTGTTTTATATAACGAATTCCCTAGATTTTTATACAATTACAAATTCCAGATAGATATTCGAACGTAGTGAAATTTCTGCACACGTTCCTGACATGTGAAACCCATTCCTTGCATGTGTAACTAGAGCACTTATATTTAGAGCTGTCAAAAAATTAAACACTTGGGACTTTCCGTTGCGAAGAAGCCAAGGGGCAATTTAAATACTACAGCAGGTGAACAAAGGGCGTTTGTTCCAGGGCTTATTTTCTCCCTTCTGTAGAGGCCGCAGAAGAGTATAGCTTCGGCGGCTGCACGAACAGTAAACATCTTAAATAACTATTTCAGTTGGCCTAATTATTCTTGATGTGATAGAAATTGCATACAGAATAGAGATTTCTTACAGATTAAAAAATATTCAAAAGTCGAGTATCGCGTTTTCATCGATGAAACGTACTATCCTAAAACCATTAAATGAAACATACCACACACAATTTTACACACGTCTAAACAACGTATAATGGTGTACGTATTTTTTCAAATATTTGATATTTAATGTTCAATTAATACTAGAACGGCGGCAGGGGTCAAAATGACACCATCAGTTGTTTCATCTTCTGCAAGCGAGAGCATATGAGAGATAACCATTGCGTGTTTTCTATAATATATTGGACATGGCGGCAATCAATGCTTGTATTATCTACAACCATGTAAGTAATGAAAAGAAAAAAAGGGAGGAGTTCTTTCTTCAACTGTCTAGTGAACTGAAGGGAGGGGATTTGTCAGAAGATTTACATAAAGGAAAAGAGACTGTAGTACCGGGGCCATCCAAAAACCGAAAGAAGATCGGCTTATGCAAAGGTAGCGATTTGTTTGAGAAGTGTCATAAAGTCATTTGTGGAAAATGTGCTAAAGAAGTGGAAAACAGTTGCAAAAAATGTAGTTAGATGTTTAAGATGCTTTTTAGATCTGTAACCGTCCCAAATGCTCACTAAAATGAAGCTATATTTGGAAAAACAATTCGAACTTCAATACATCGTATTCGTGGTGTCAAAATGATCTCTTCCCGCTGCTCTAGGTATTCGCCGCCGTTCTAGAGTTAAATCTATTACATTTTAAATATTCAAAATATATTTAACATTGGGGTTCATTTCCAAATGTATTGTACCTTGCGTTTTCGGTTTTAACTAGATATAATTCTGTAAACGAAGGATAAAAAAGAAATATGTCTAGTAGTCATCAAAAACCTAAATGTTATTACAAGGGAACGGATTTCCATGTAATTACATATTTTTACAGGAACTAGATATCTGCATTCAAGAATATTTTTTTGAGTTTACAAGGCATTCTGAATGAATTAGAACTATTTTTATTTTACATATTTTGGTATAATTACATATTTTATTTAGTAGTACATATTTCGTTACATTTTAATTCATTTATACGTCGAAACGGAACATTTCAGATGCGCGTTTGCAATAAATGTTATATATTTCTTACAAATGAAATGAAATGCTGAAATGCGTGACCACTATGGCCACCATATCTTCACCATGAATTGGCAAGCATACCCCCTCCCCCCGCTTATTGAGTACTCGGAGTCAAACATGAGCGGAGTTTTGTGAAGAGAAGAAATTTCAATCGCATACTTGCTCATGTTTCAAACAGAAATTCGTTAATTGATTGAAAACTAACAAATATATTTTACAGAAACTTGTCATCCTGCGATGTTCGAGTTATTTTTTTGAGGAGTGGGTATAGTCCCCTTAACCCCGGAATCGTTCACTGTCATTCTTATGTGTGGTGAAGTCTAGTGTACAATTACTTCTGTTGAGGTAGAACCTACTTTCAGCCACTCCGAATACTTGTTTAGAACTGATCGGCAACCTTCTATGCTCAGAAAATGCTTATAGAGAACAATTATAAACACAATAATGAAGATTTTTTATTTCAATATTTTCTATTTTTTTATACGTTTTGGAAGAAATAAGTATGTACATATTGTGAATTTTATTACAATAAATACCGTTCCTTTGTTATTACTTCAAAATAATAAATTTGGACCTCCCTGATTGTTCGTGAATTCACTTAAATATCAGGTTAAATGTAATTCATATACTCTTTGGTTGGGTCATACTGTAGGCAAAACTTAATTGTGCTGATACAACTAATTTCTATCAAAATTATTAATTTTCTATCAATACGAATTAAAATTATGACACTTAACCCCGGTCTTTCCTATTTTCCTCTTGGTAATTCTCTTATGACCCACCTGCGTAGTATGTTTTCATTTCATTCGAATGCATTTTAGAAGAGATTCTTACATAGTTTGATAAGTAGCCACAATATTTTAGAGAGCCCGACATCTAAATGATAATATCATTTATTTTTTGCAAAACGTGTGTTGT